>CM028754.1:26580470-28049838 GCA_016801395.1 Leptodermis oblonga
AAGGTAATCCACTTTGCATGATACTTTTTAGGCTCGAGCTCGGAATCAAAAGAAATGTCAAGAGTTTTCCCCTTCGCTCGCATTTCCAATAGATCATTGCAATTTGTGGGCCCTCTACCTCTTCTAGATGTAGTAGAAGAAGCATCTCCATTGCCATTACCCTCATCACTATGCTCCGTATTGCTTTTTCTTTTTCGGGCCATTGAAAGTACCTTAAACTTCATGTACATAGAAAGAGAATTCAATACAACATATATGCAATTAAAGAAAAGCTTTATGTCAAATACAAACAATGCTTGTAATGTGAAAAAAAAAAAAAGGAATGTACATTCGCAAAATTCAATCCTAAAAATACACAATTCCTTATCCAAATTAAACCAAATGAGGGCAAAAAAAGTGGACTTATAAAAGGGTACTGATGTGCATAAAATTGAAATCCCCATTGGGCCTAGCCCAATGAATTAAAACAAAGAAACAGTAAAAGATGAAGAGGCCTAGAGCCATGCTCAGATCGGAAATATCGTACAAATCTGTGTTACAACTTCATATCGGTTATGAAGGTTTAGATCGGTTACAGAGGCTTAGATCGGTTATAAAGGCTTAGGTCGGTTATGAAGACTTAGATCAGTAATGACTCATGAAAGCTTAGGCCGGAAAACATTATAAAACAATTGGTGAATCTTAGATCGGTAAAACTTATAATTCAGCTCAGTAAAAATGGGTCAGTCAAAATGTAACTATACTCAAGAAGCCCAGGTCGGTAAATGCTTAAGAGAAGTTAGATCGGTCAACAATGTTAAAGCTCAGGTCGGTAAGTAACTAAAACACAAAAAAGCTTAGATCTGTAAAGAGTAAACCGATCCGAGATAAAGATAATATATTCGAAACAGTTAGACATCATGGTAGGACCATTATCTTAATATATGCAGAGCAATGATGACAAAGGAGCCAAAGTTAAAGCCAGTTTTCCGGAACGGCTAAAGTATCACTAAGAAAAGAATAAGTGGGAGCGTATGACATCACAATCCAACGGAACTATCAAAGTGGGCTTATAAATACTCAGGCACCAGCCTCATTTCAGGTAAGTGAAAGAGAGGGGAATTCTAGACAAGTACTTCATGAACAATTTCTTGCTACTCTCTCTGATTATTGTTGTTTCTCCCAAAGATATCATTCAATACCGTTTATTTCTTTCATATTACTGACTTGATCGTCGGAGCCTATACAGGGGGGAAAGCCCCGCCCCTTTCTTGGTTAGTTTCCATTGTTGTCACCGGAACAGTGCTAAATCCTCAAGCTTCATCACCATTACCGAATCAAGTGATCCAGAATCCTTAAAGTTCATCACTGTTGCTGAACCGATTTACTCAGATCAATTATTAGAGTGATCCATTCTACTGCACAGTAAAAAGCTTCATCTAAAGATTGGGCCCTTTATTGCTCCTCATTTTCCTGCGAGGCTTCATTTGGATTGGACAATTGCTGTTTACAGGAATTCATTGGGTTGTGAAGAAGCATCATTCCTGAAGCGGATTTTTTACGTCACATCAACTGGCGCCGACTGTGGGGAACGATTTGATCGATCTTCTTCATCAAATTTTCTTCACAATCAAAGAAATTTGTTGAAGACATGACGCAAGAAGTTCGGGAACGGATGCTTCCTCTTTCAGAGTAGCAGTTTGCAATAAGGAAATAATTCTCCAATGAGGTACTGTTTTTGGGACAATTAATTTCTTAACTGACACATAGAAATACAAATTTGGTTGGCATCAATGAATCGACATCATATCGTATACATCTGGGAAGGCCTGGCTTTTAAACCGCTTCCAAGCAGCATATCATGTACATTTGGGAAGGCCAGGTTCATGAACCGCTTCCAACCAGCATACCGCGTGCATTTATCTGGTCATTAATATTTCGTGAGGAACGCCTCAAAGGGCATCCATTGAAACAATTAAAAATATGTTCTGAAATTGTATACCATGTCTCTTGTTTTCTTGGATGTATACTATAATTTTTGTTGCATTTGTTGTTCTTTGTGGCGCATGAATATCGAGAAATGAAAGAATGGCAATCAGAAAGACATTCTAGAGGATGACCTCAAAGACCGATCCAGCAGAGGATGACTTCAAAGACCGATCCAGCAGAAGATGACCTTGGAGATCGATCCAGCAAAGGATGACCGTAGAAGCCGACCCAGCAGAAGACGACCTAGAGGGTAGACCCCAGCGGTGGATGACCCCAAGAGGCAAAACCCACTAGTGGACGACCTGGATTAGTAGACAACCCCATCAGTGGACGACCTGGAGGATAAATCCCCCATCAGTTGACGATCTAAGGGACGACCCCGGGACACGCATTCAAATCATGAAGTCAGGTTAGACACTCTGAGTAGGACATGGAGGCCATCAGGTACGGTCTATAGGACGATAAAATATCTTAGATGCTCAAGTTACTATGTTCATTATTCAGTATGTATTGCGAAAGACACGGTTGGGAACCGCTTTCACATCATGATTTTCATTATTACTGAAAGACACGGTTTGGAACCGCTTTCAAAGAACGTGGGACATTGTTAGACACGGGTAGTTCTAACAATATAATTACAACCAAGGCACTGGCTGGTTGTCAATTACACAAGGCACAGCTAAGTCCAGTTCGGACACCATTGATTGGCTTCGGCAATCACCATGTTATACTCACAGGACGGTTGAGTATTATACCAGTAACCATGATAGCTGGCCAGCTACTACTTACAGGAATCATGTGATCACCTTACCATGTATACCTTGGAAGGCTCAAACCGTTCTTAAGCCATGACTTCAATTTTTGCATATGTTTTGTCTATCATGTATGGGATGGCTCCTATTTGTTAACATTAAACAGGCAAGGCAATGTTACATAGGCAAGTACAATACATTGGACGGAACAAACCATGTACAGGATCAATACGTTGACCAGGGCAAACCAGGAACAGGGTCAATACATTGGACGGGACAAACCATGTACAGGATCAATACGTTGATCAGGGCAAACCAGGGGCAACGTCAATATGTTAGCTGAGACAAACGTAGGCTGGATTGTGTATATGGCCGAGACAAATCATAAGAAAGGCTGAGCAGTTGGCTGAGACACAGGAAGGGATAGCATTTGACCGGATAACTCACCAGAGTCAAGGTCATACAAAAACTTATTAAGATGCTTACAAAGGCTATCATCAGATCTTCATGGCTAAAAAGGACGAGGAGAAAACATCTTTCATCGCGGATAAAAGGTACTTATTGCTTTATTACTATGCTTAATTACATTTCAGCATTTGGTAAGATCTCCAAAAATCAGTTAGGACGGAACATGGAAGCATATATTGATTAATCGCTTGTTAAAAGTAAAAATGACACTGCCTGTTTGCTTGACTTACGCGAAAACACTAGAAGATCTTGTTCAATCAATTAAGGATAAATCCGAAAAAATGTGTTTTTGGGGCTACTTCGGGAAAATTCTAAGGTTACGTGGTTTCAAAGGGGGTATCTCGGTTAATTACAAATACATCCGCCTAAGTCAATTCGTTAAGTACCATAGTTAACGGGAAGAATAACAGTTTTAGATCGGTTTTTAGCTCGGTCGGCTGAACAAATTACTCTGGAACGATTCTTTGCCATCTTTGACCATACCTATTTATGGAGAACAATTATACATATACATAGCCACTACTACATCTGTAATTAGCTCGTTTTTACTTAGAGAAGATAACCGGGTTCAAAGACCCATCTATTTTGTTAGCAAAGTTTTGCAGGCAGCTGAAAAGAACTATTCTAGCTTAGAAAAGCTGGTCTTGGCTTTAGTTCAAACTACCCGGCATCTCCGACCTTATGCCAATTCTCATGGAGTTACCGTTTATACCGATACATTCCTTAAAGCCATCTTACAAAAGGCAGGAGTCTCAGGTCGACTTACCAAAAGGGCCATCGAATTAGGGGAATATGGCATCACCTTTGCATCACAGCAGTCAAAGTACAGGTGTTGGCAGATTTCATAGCTGAAGGAGTATCAAACAACCAAGAGAACATATTCAGCCCGTCAGAAGAAACCGATTTGCTTTTAAACAGAAGGTGACGGCGCATGACTTTCAACGTGGATGGTGCCTCAAGCCAGTCCGGATCGGGTGCGGGGATCATCCCCATCAGCCTAGAAGGAGAAATTCACAATTATGCTCTACAATTCCGCCAAACCAGCAATCTTGTCTATATAAGTAAGGATCAGGATTGGAGGTTTCCTATATGGCAGTACCTACAAAATGGCACTTCACCAAATTCCCGAGAGGAAGCACAACGAGTACAAAGGAAGGCCGCCGCACACCATCAGATAATTGGAGAGGATCTGTATAAAAAGGGGTTTCTTGATGCCCTCACTAGAATGCCTGGGATCGGGAGAAGCAGAGGTCATGTTAAAGTACATCAAGAGGATTGCGGGTCTCCCATTGGGGCTCGGGATTTGGCCAAGAAAATATTTGGGGCTAGGTTTTATTGGCCTCGGCTATTTCAGACAATGGAACTCAGTTCGAATCTAAGGAATACCCAGCCTTGTGTTCAAGACTTGGCATCACCCAGCGTTTCGCATCGGTAGTTCGTCCTCCAGAAATACAAAGTGGAGCCCCGCGAGTTATGCACTTCGAAAGGGATCAAAACCATAAAAACTTGGAGCTTAGATCTGATAGAAGAAGTCCGGGACTCGGCTTATGTACATCAACTAAATTACAAAAATTTAGTTCGACAACACTATGATGCTCGGGTCAAACATCGAGCCTTTGTACCTGGAGATTTAGTCTTGCGAAACCGATCTATCAGGAAAACACAAGAACAGGGCAAGTTATTATTGGGAAGGGCCTTATCGGTAAAAGTCAAAAGTCGGAAAAAAGATTAAAGACAACGAAAGAAAGAAAAAGGGATTTTCTATTCCATAAAAATTCAAAAGTACAAATCCGATCTGGGAAATTACAAAAAATTTCTTCAAAATAATTGGACAGCTCGGCATCAAGGAGGTGCTTGGGAAGTCGCTTCGTCCGCTGTTTCCTGGGGATCAGTTTCCGGTTCGTCATTCTTTTCCGGAATAGGAACACCGATGGTTCGGCATTCCTGTTTGATCTCCTCAACCATATCAAACGGATCGCGACCTTGAGGAAGCAAAGTGTTTGGAGCTATGGAATCTTCAGGGACATCCTCTACCGATCTGGAAGTTTTCAGCTCGTCCCAGCACAGAGTATATCCGCACTGGATTAGCTCGAAAAAACGCCGGTTCATTAACTCCAGCAGGGTCCCTTCTTTGAAAGTTTTTAGCTCGGCCTGACGAGCTGCTTCAACATCATCCGAGCTAACCATCCCAGCAGCAGCTTCTTTGTAGCCTCTTCTGCAGCTTTTGTAGCCTCTTCTGCAGCTTTCTTAGCTTCTTCTGCAACTTTCTCCAAGTCAGCTTTTTCCTTCACCCAGGAAGCTTTTTTCTTCCTTCAGGGTCTTCACATCGGCTTCCAGGCCCTGGACCTTGGTCACCAGTTGGCTAGACTTCTTGCACAGATCCTGGTTTTGCTTCATTAGCCCGGTTTTTTCAACTTCGAGCTCTGAAATCTTGCTCTTCTCGAGCCCTAGCCGAAACTCCAGATCCTCAACGGCCTCGGACGGTTTCTTCGACCTTTCCAGCTCGTAACTTTGGGCCAAGATGTCCAAAGCCGTTGCCCTTTTTGACGTAGCGGCATAATTGTAAGCTACCTGCAAAAAACCGATCCAAGAGTGTCATACGAGGTAATCATTATTTTCAGATAAATTAATTTAGTATCGATGCTCACCCTTTTTACATGCGAAGCGAGAAAGGCCTCCTGCTTCATCATCAGCTCCATATTTTGCCGGAGCTGGTTGCCCACCTGTACCATCTCCTCAAAAGATCTTTCAGTTTCAGCCTCCAACTCTTGGTAAGGCCTTACGTCCTCAGGCAAAGGTTCAGGCAAATGCACTTGAAGTATGGGCCGAGCTAGGGAGATCGGCCTATCTTTTTTATCTTTCAGCAGAAGAACTCTTCTTTTGTTAAGGGGTCCACGGGTCCCCAAAGGTCATCAGGCTTCGGCAGCTCGGGATCACGCGTGGAGCCCGTCAACAATTGTGGAGCTTTGGCAGCCTTAGCTGCCTGGACTTCTTCCGGGGTCGGCCTGCTCTTTTTCGCGACCCGGGTCACCAATTCCGATCTGGGAGGATCGGCCAACTCAACCTCTTCCGTGAGATCGATCTCAGCCAATCTTTTGGAAGATCCCGAAGTTGCAGCAGGCTTGTTGGCTTTTTTCTTCCTTCCGAACCCACCGAGACTACCTGAAAACGAGCAACGTGCAAAGATTGTCAAAAATACCGATCTAGAAAGATGAGGATACGATAAATAAAGAGTTCAAGGAACAGGTATTTACTTTCTTTTTCTACATTGGGGGATTGGCTCAGCCCGGCTGAAACAAGGAGATCCTCTGAAGGAAATTTAGCTGAATATTTACCGAGCTAGTATAATTTTTTAGTGCCTTATAGTCTGATTGAACCCTGGGGTCGGACTTGTCTCGGGTTTGTTCAACTGGTAAAATAAATTGTGACCAACGTGAGGGTAGGTTTGCTTCCTCAGCCTTCACCATAAAAATCTAGACCTCCATTGTTTATTGGTATCGGGGGAGTCGGTAATAATTATATGGCTATTCCTACGTTTCTGAAAGGTCACCCACCATTTACCATAAGGGTACTTACGGACCGTGTAAAATTGAAAAAACAGATCTACCGAAGGTTGGACCCTAGCCCCAAAACACACATACATGAACCCTATCAAAACCTAAGGGCATTTGGTACTAGTTGGCTCAGCCCAATGTGAAGGAATTCACACATCTCGATCAACAGATCTACGGTCGGAAACCTCAGCCCAAAATTTATATGATACTCATAAACCCCGACCCAACCCTCGGAAACACTATTTATCCTCTCCTCAGGCTCGGGTAAACGAATCGGGACACAGGGATTTATATAATGAGCTAACCTAAGATTTTCTAAATCTTCCCTAGTCATTTCAGAAACTATGTCTTGAGGTTTAAACTCATGGGAGGCGGCCGAATCTACATGAAGCAGTACCAAAATCATACACAAACTTTTAGGTGAAATTCGCAAAAATAAATTGGAAAAATCAAGAAGGGAAAGAACACACTAACCTGAGCTAGGATTTTGACGAGACATTCCGGTACCGGAACTCTTTTCGGAGGCCATTGCGAATAGACGAACGGGGTAAAACGATGCGGTGACGGAATGACGGTGACAATGGAGCCACAACACGGACGAGATCAACGGATTGGGAAGATGACACCTTCGGATTCCGGCGAAGTACGAAGATTCCGGCGGTAGGCAGGGAAGTAAAAAATCTTTTTCTTTCTGTCTCTCTCGTTCTTTCAGGAAAGCAAATATCAAATGGTGCCAAATGTTTGTGGTTCTCACGGTTTTATAAAGGAGCCTCGAAGAAATTGAAGAGACGTGGGCAGACCAAAAGCTGTAGTCATTAATGATGCTTCGAGAACATAAACGACCTCTGAAGTCGTATCGTTTGAGAAGGCGTGTTCTGACAAGTCCGCCTCTTCGAAATCCCGATCTAGGGTAACGCAAAGGTACGCCTTTATGGTTACATTTATTTGTCCGAAAACTGTTCAAATTCTTTAGATCGGTATTACAATTATAACCTATACACTGGCTGACACCATATTCTCTTCAAAGCTGGATCTCTCAGTCATGACTCACATTTGTCTTGTTCGATAAGTTATAGGTCGGATGAATCTTTAGCCTCATTAAAACATAGAATCACACTTGGCTCGGAAAATTGGCTCGTATTAATATCTAGAAATTCATGATGTCCTTTACGCTAGGTCTTAGCTCGGAAAACCCAAAGAGTATTAAGTTTTAAATCGGTAAAACCTAATACTGGGGGGGCTTGTTGATGTGCATAAAATTGAAATCCCCATTGGGCCTAGCCCAATGAATTAAAACAAAGAAACAGTAAAAGATGAAGAGGCCTAGAGCCATGCTCAGATCGGAAATATCGTACAAATCTGTGTTACAACTTCATATCGGTTATGAAGGTTTAGATCGGTTACAGAGGCTTAGATCGGTTATAAAGGCTTAGGTCGGTTATGAAGACTTAGATCAGTAATGACTCATGAAAGCTTAGGCCGGAAAACATTATAAAACAATTGGTGAATCTTAGATCGGTAAAACTTATAATTCAGCTCAGTAAAATGGGTCAGTCAAAATGTAACTATACTCAAGAAGCCCAGGTCGGTAAATGCTTAAGAGAAGTTAGATCGGTCAACAATGTTAAAGCTCAGGTCGGTAAGTAACTAAAACACAAAAAAAGCTTAGATCTGTAAAGAGTAAACCGATCCGAGATAAAGATAATATATTCGAAACAGTTAGACATCATGGTAGGACCATTATCTTAATATATGCAGAGCAATGATGACAAAGGAGCCAAAGTTAAAGCCAGTTTTCCCGGAACGGCTAAAGTATCACTAAAGAAAAGAATAAGTGGGAGCGTATGACATCACAATCCAACGGAACTATCAAAGTGGGCTTATAAATACTCAGGCACCAGCCTCATTTCAGGTAAGTGAAAGAGAGGGGAATTCTAGACAAGTACTTCATGAACAATTTCTTGCTACTCTCTCTGATTATTGTTGTTTCTCCCAAAGATATCATTCAATACGTTTATTTCTTTCATATTACTGACTTGATCGTCGGAGCCTATACAGGGGGGAAAGCCCCGCCCCTTTTCTTGGTTAGTTTCCATTGTTGTCACCGGAACAGTGCTAAATCCTCAAGCTTCATCACCATTACCGAATCAAGTGATCCAGAATCCTTAAAGTTCATCACTGTTGCTGAACCGATTTACTCAGATCAATTATTAGAGTGATCCATTCTACTGCACAGTAAAAAGCTTCATCTAAAGATTGGGCCCTTTATTGCTCCTCATTTTCCTGCAAGGCTTCATTTGGATTGGACAATTGCTGTTTACAGGAATTCATTGGGTTGTGAAGAAGCATCATTCCTGAAGCGGATTTTTTACGTCACATCAGGTACCATTGATAAAGTACTTCACATTTCACAACCAACAACTAATGAGAACAATCATTAATTTCTACTAAAGGAAATAAAACCAAAATTTAGTGAGGAAGGTCAAAGCTTCAAGGGTTAGTACTTCACTCCTAAAAAAATACTCTTCTTCCCTAAAGGTACTTAGTGCTTGTGCAATAAAAAATGCTTCAAATTCATGCAAAGATTTCTTTACTTTCAACATATATGGGGCTTTGAAGACATTGAAACAAGGGATCCCTAAAGAAAGAACCCTATGAAGATTAAATTTCACAAAGTGGAATCAACAACAAAGCATTTTCCTCATTATCACTAAAGGAGGAACACTAAATCGAATAAGAACCGACATCAAACACCAGTGTTCTAAAATTAATCAAGCAAAACCGAAATAAACATTTGAGTTTCTCATATTCATACACTAAACCCGAATTTCAAAGGGTACCTAATGGAACATTAATCAAAACCCTAGGTTCTCAACTCATGTAGGACAAAACACTCAATTCAACAACCAAAACAAAGCAACAAACAATCAATAAATTCAAAAGCATTCCAATCATTCATCACAAGGATTAAAACCGAAATCAACCATAAATATCAACCCAAAAACCCCTAGTGCAATGGGAAGCATTTACAAAATGTAAGGTCACATTGCAAAATTTTTAAAATGGAAGCATAAAAGGTGGAACCTTTTGGGTGAACTCCTCAACCAAGCCCGAAGTATATATAGGAGGGTGGAAATGGAGAGCCGAATAATCGGCCTTGCTTGGACATCCGACGGGTTGATCAGAAACCGAAAGAGCTCGCCGGCGACGGGAGGATCGGCGAAGAAGACGAACAGCCGCGGAGAATGGGTTCGGGAAACAGGGTAAATGTAGGGGAAAAAAAGGGGAGAGGAGGGGAAGAGAATGAGGGAGGAAAGGAAATTTCAAGAATTTGAACTTTAAGCCTCGACCGGGTCGTTGGTTCAACGGCAGTTCAACCGCGAACCGCCGTTGAACCAACAATCAACGGCGGTTCACTCATGAACAGCAGTTGATTCTTCTTTCAACTGCGGTTAGCGGTTGAACCGCTGTTGAAAGTCCCCACTTTTTCTCGGTTTCAATAGAGGAAAAAATTGGAGCCAATTCCTGCGCGAGCATATTTTAATATTATTTTTTTTTCCATTTTCAAAAAAACTAAGCCCACAATTTTGTATTTATCATAATACATACCCAGATTGTCTAAGTTTATTAATTATGTAAACAATCTCGACTTTTATGAACCATTTCATAATTAAATTTCAAATTTTCCATTGAACCATATATTTGCATTTAAATTTCGCGTGCTACTACACGTACAATAATTATAGGTCAAAGATAAAAA
This sequence comes from Leptodermis oblonga, assembly GCA_016801395.1. Classification (NCBI taxonomy): domain Eukaryota; kingdom Viridiplantae; phylum Streptophyta; class Magnoliopsida; order Gentianales; family Rubiaceae; genus Leptodermis; species Leptodermis oblonga. Next base: position 26,590,973 of record CM028754.1, read on the forward strand.
TTAATAAATTTCGTAAATGTACATGTAAGAGATGATAAAGTTATAAGCTTCATTATGTTCCCTAAAATTCCTACTTTTTCGACTTGGGCGAACGGGATAAAAAAATCAAATCCACAAATGCATTAGGTACGTATAGTAATGTAAAAATTAATTAATATTAGTTAAGTGGCCAAAAAAAAATAAAATAGTTACTGGATTTCATTACCTTACATACATATATATATATAAACATATATATATAAACACATATATATATATATAAACATCTTTCTCTTTTCTCCTTTCCCCTCTAGATGCACATCATCCAACTCTCTCCTCTCTGCTCTTGATCTCTTGTAAATTTCCACTACATAAATAAAATGTTTTCATTCGAAGAATTGAAGACTTGAAGACAACTTTTATAATTAAGTCTTATATATATATATATAACGTATTTTGAAAAAAATGGAGGTTTACGTGAAAACTTTGACGGGGAAGACCATCATTATCGAGGTCGAATCCTGCGACCCAATTCAGAATGTCAAGGCGAAAACAAAGGAAAAATTAAAGGGTGGTGCTTCACTATCTATTTCAATCTTAAGCGTCACCGCGGTTAATTTATGAAAATTGGGAAAAAAAACTTAATAGGGAGTAGGGTTTAGGGTTTAGGGTTTAGGGAGTAGGGTTTAGGGTTTAGGGTTTAGAAAATGATATAAAAATAGAAAATTCATGCGTAGCGCGGGAATTGGCTCCAAAAACTACTTTTCTATGGCGGTTCAACCGAGAACCGCAGTAGAAAAATACTTTCTACGGCGGTTCAAGGTTGAACCACCGTAGAAAAATAGTTTTTGGAGCCAATTCCCGCGCTACGCATGAATTTCTACTTTATACCAAATTCAAAATACGTTTATATATATATATATATATATATAAGAATTAATTATAAAAGTTGTCTTAAAGTCTTCAATTCTTCAAATGAAAACATTTTATTTATGTAGTGGAAATTTACAAGAGATCGAGAGCAGATAGGAGAGAGTTGGATGATGTGCATCAAGAGGGGAAAGGAGAAAAGAGAAAGATGTTATATATATATATATATATGTTTATATATATATATGTTTATATATATATATGTATGTAAGGTAATGAAATCCAGTAACTATTTTATTTTTTTTCGGCCACTTAACTGATATTAATTAATTTTTATATTACTATACGTACCTAATGCATTTGTGGATTTGATTATTTTATCCCGTTCGCCCAAGTCGAAAAAGTAGAAATTTTAGGGAACATAATGAAGTTTATTACTTTATCGACTCTTACATGTACATTTACGAAATTTATTAATTTTTATCTTTGACCTATAATTATTGTACGTGTAGTAGCGCGCGAAATTTAAATGCAAATATATGGTTCAATGGAAATTTTGAAATTTAATTATGAAATGGTTCATAAAAGTCGAGATTCTGTACATAATTAATAAACTTAGACAATCTGGGTATGTATTATTATATTTACAAAATTGTGGGCTTAGTTTTTTGAAAATGGAATAAAAAATTAATATTAAAATATACCCGCGCGGGAATTGGCTCCAATTTTTCCCTCTATTTAAACCGAGAAAAAGTGGGGACTTTCAACGGCGGTTCAACAACGAACCGCAGTTGAAAGAAGAATCCACTGCGGTTCACGAGTGAACCGCCGTTGAAAGTGGACTTTCAACGGCGGTTCATTGAAAGTTCACTTTCAACGGCGGTTCACTCGTGAACCGCAGTGGATTGTTTGTTCAATGGCGGTTCGCGGTTGAACCGCCGTTGAACCGACGACCGGTCAAAGTTCAAATCAAAAATGAACTTAGACATTTTCCTTTCATTTTCCCTAAGTCTCTTCCCCTTCTTCTCCCCTTTTTCCCCTGCTTCTCCCCTGTTTCCCCTCCCTTCAACCGCGGCTGTTCGGTCCATTCTCCTCCTCTCCCGTCGCCGGCGCAACTGAGGCACCTTCTAGTTTTTTCAAGTTCATATAAAATATATTTTGAATAATCAATTTGCAAAATAATAAAGCATTATTAATTGATAAACGAATAATTAATTCATTTATCGGTCAATACCCAACCTCGCTAAATGAATTTCTTTTTTCCGAGGCACCGACAAGTAATTTATGAAGAGGTAAATATAAAATCAAAACAAAATGAACTACGTATAGCTTCCCCTGTAAATTTTACCAAAAGTACTACTCCTTGAAAAAAAAATAAATAATACATGAAACATTTATTCATAAATGAAAAACAAGGAAATCAATTTGCCGAAAAATTTGACAAAGTCTCCCCTATAAATGTAACATACTCCCTGTCAAGTATATGCACATACTTAAATACTTCACTAAAATTCCAACCATTTCGAGTAATACGGAATTGAGTTTCAAATCAATTCAGACAAAATCTCCCCTGCTTGTTTTTGACCAAAACACAAGTGCATCATAACATCAACACAGAAGCTTCACACAATTTCCAACAATAACATATTCATTTATAAACAGTTCCGCATATGAAGTCCCTTGAAATTTTGTACCTTGATTGCGCGGCTTCATCCGAGTTGTGACCTGTTTCAATCCCACAGTACAAAGGATAAAAATAAATGTTGTTATAAATTTATTTCCACCTCTTTTCATTAAAATCAAAGAAACATATACAAATACACACACACACACAACATACACACCCACAGAAAAAAAATTAATAAACACAAACAATATACCTGAAAATGATGCTTAACTTATTCTCTTTCTCTTATGGGACACTTGCTCCTCGAACCATAATCCTTCGCTGTGGTCATCACGAAGTATGTATTTATCAAGTTCCCTATCTTCCTCATCTGCTCTCGATTCAGGTAACCCACTAGAGAAAGGGCTAGCCTTATAAAGCCCTTCTTCTGTATCAATCCCTTCCACTCCGTGATGTTGTTTACCATGAAGAACAATAGACCAATGTTCGTCGCAAGGATCGGTGATATAAAAAACTTGTTTCGCCTGCGATGCAAGTATAAATGGTTCCCCCTTGAAACCCACCCGATTAAGGTTCACCAAGGTAAAACCCAATGGATCATCAGTTCGAACCCCACTATTGTTATCAACCCATTTGCAGCGAAATACAGCTACTTTGAAACAAACATAGTCAAGCTCCCAAATATCTTCGATCACCCCGTAATAAGCCATGTTTGCATACAATGGATTTTTGTCCTTACTGCTAGAAACATGTAAAGCCTCTGAGATTAATGTAACACCACTGTTTTGTGCCGTACTCTTCTCATCTTGTCTCTTAGTAGCAAATGAATATCCATTTATGTCATAACATAAAAATGCTCGTACCGCAGGGCTGGGCCTAAACGCCAACCATTTCAATGTCTCCGAAACGTCTTTGCCCAGGACAGCATTACCAAACTAATAGACAAATGTCCGAATATGTTCATTGAGCACACGTTGATCCGTCCAAGCAGGATAAGACGTTCTTATTGAACGGATATGGTCTGTCACATAGGGCGCAACTTCTTCAGAATTGCGCAGAATGTAGAGATGCGCCTTCATCAATTCAACATTAGACGGTAAAAACATTTTTCCTCCCCTTACCTGTAATCCTCCCATCGTGCTGATTCTTAGATATTCCAATGGATGCGGTCTTGGCCAAGTATTCAGTGCAAAACTCAATTACCTCCTCAGCTATATAACCTTTAACAATACTACCATCAGGACGACAACGATTCTTAACATACCCCTTAAATACTTTCATATATCGCTCGAATGGGTACATCCATCGCAAATGAACAGGCCGCAGATTTTTATCTCTCTAACCAAATAAATCACTGAATGCACCATAATATCAAAGAAGGTGGGTGGAAAATACATTTCTAATTGACAAAGGACAACAGTTATTTCATCTTGTAACTGATCAAGTCTTTCGCGCGCGATAACCTTGCTACATATAGCATTGAAGAAGAAACAAAGTCTTGTTATACTAGACTTAACATGCTTGGGCAATATCGAGCGAATAGCTACAGGCAACAATTGTTGCATTAAGGCATGGCAATCATGAGACTTCAAACCAACCAGTTTTAAATCTTTCATGGAAACAAGTCTGCTTACATTTGAAGAATATCCAGATGGAACTTTGATGCCACGCAAACTTGAACACAGTTATTTTTTCTCTTTTCTGGACAAAGTGTGACAGGCAGGGGGTAGATATGTGCGTTGTCCTTGAGCTACCGGTGCTAAATTTGCTCTTATGTTCATATCAACCATATCAAGTCTCGCGTTATAACCATCCTTAGTTTTACCAGGGATATTCAAGAGCGTACCTAACAGGCTTTCGCAAATATTTTTCTCAATATGCATAACATCGAGACAATGTCTGACATCCAAGTTCTCCCAGTATGAAAGTTCAAAGAATATGGATTTTTTCTTCCAACAACCTGTATCATTATTGCCGGACTCCGGAGTTTTACCAAACTCCACATTAATGTCCGTCACACGAGCTTTCACCTTTGGCCCGCTCAAGGGTTCTGGAGCTTTTCTGAACTCTTGGAATCCATTGAATGCTCTTTTCATACGGCGATACGGATGAGTCTCGGGAAGAAATCTGCGATGCCCAAGGTATACTGTCTTCCTCCCATGTGTAAGCGGACAAAAATATGTACTCTGCTCACATATTGGACATGCTTTATGCCCTTTAACAGAGTACCCAGACAAGTTTCCATAAGCAGGAAAATCATTAATGGTACAGAACAACATGGCACGTAATGTGAACATTTCTTCACGGTATGCATCAAACATAAGTGCGCCTTCATCCCATAACTTTTTCAAGTCTTCAATAAGAGGAGCAAGATACACATCGATGTCATTTCCTGGTTGCCGTGGGCCTGAAATCATTAGAGACATAAGTATGTACTTGCGCTTCATACACAAGTAAGGCGGCAAATTGTAAATAACCAACATCACCGGCCATGAGCTATGTGTGCTACTCAGACTGCCAAACGGGTTCATTCCATCAGTACACAAACTAAGCCTCAAATTTCTAGCTTCTCCCCAAAAGAAGGATACATTGAATCAATTTTTTTCCACTGATCTGAGTATGATGTATGCATTAGCACCTTGTCATCATCACTGGGAATACACCGATCTGAATGCCATGTCATTAGTTTTGCATCTTTTTCATTAGGGAACAACCGTTTGAATCTCGGTATTATAGGAAGATACCACAGAACCTTAGCCGGCGACCCCTTCTTTTGTGTATCAGAACTGTCTTCAACCTCATCACACAGCTGCTTGTTTTTGTATCGTGGAGTTTTACACTTAGGACAAAGCAATAAATCCTTATACTCATTCCTGTAGAGGACGCAATCATTTGGGCAAGTGTGGATCTTCTTATACTCCATACCCATTGGACACAATATTTTTTTCGCCTTGTAAATTCGATCTGGAAGTTCATTATCTTCTGGGAGCATATCTTTCAATACCCTCAATAAGGCTGTAAAACTAGTATCTGACCACCCATTTGCCGCTTTCAAATTAAACAACTTCAAAACACTAGACAATCGTGTATATTTAGTGCAACCCTTGTATAGAGGCTTCTCATTGTCACCCAAAATGGAAGCAAGAACTTCCGATTTATCAGCAAAATCTTCGGCCACATCCTTAATCATGGCATCTAATCGATCTCTAGTAATCGCATCATCTCCTTTTGCATGAGATTTTCTTTGCTCAGGTAAACCATCAATACTTTCACCATGCCAAATCCACAGTTTATAAGAAGGATCAAATCCGTGCCGATATAAATGGAATCTTATTGTATCTGATTTATCAAACCGCGCACCATTTTTACAAGCTTTGCACGGACAATGGACGTACTTTGTATTCTTATAAGCGAATTGAATGAAATTCTCAACTTCTTTCGCATAAGAATCGGAGGTCCGATCACCATACAACAAGATATTTTGATCCATGTGTAACTAACACCTTGAAATAATTAAAAATACCAAATAATAATTCAACAAACAATGTACAAAGTATCAAGTTGCATGCTTGTCTTAGCACATGTCATAATACTTATGTTACTCATATAATCAAAACTACTATAATACCTCAATGAAAAAAATAATGCATAAACAACACATGCGCAATAGACATAATCAAATGAAGAAGAAACTCTAAGTTTTTCATTTATGCATTTCGTCAAACACATGAAATGCATAAAAAAAATAATACACACTCTAAGTAGTGCTAATTATATGAACATCATCCATTAAAAATCAAACACTATAAATCAAATCACATCACCAAGAAACTACATAGTATAACTAAATAGGGTTCCACAATACTAAGGTTCACCATATACATGGAATATATGCAACTTTTATTTTCAGTCATCAACCATAAATAAAAATAAATTCTATAGGATGACATATCTAAAGTACAAGCATAAGCAATTACTGAGAAATTTTAGAAGTTTCTAACCTTTAGGTGGTAAATTTTAGCTCCAAATGACGATTCTTTACGTTCAACGTGCAAAACCGTAGTAGAAATTTGGAGAAGAACACTTTCGGCCGCGATATGGAAATACACGTTGTTATTTAGGTTTTAATACGTCAATACAACGGCGGAGAAAATTAAACCGCCGTAGAAAGGGACTTCTACGGCGGTTTTAAAATGAACCGCCGTAGAAACGGACTTTCTACGGCGGTTGGGACCAACCACCGTAGAAAGTGGACTTTCTACGGCGGTTGGAAGGTAACCGCCGTGGAAAGTGTGAACTTTCAACGGCGGTTACCTTACAACCGCCGTAGAAAGTCCACTTTCTACGGCAGTTGCCTTCCAACCGCCGTAGAAAGCCCCCTTTCTACGGCGGTTTGTCCCAACAGCCGTAGAAAGTCCGTTTCTACGGCGGTTTATTTTAAAACCGCCGTAGAAAGTCCCATTCTACGGCGGTTCATTTTTAGACCGCAGTAGAAAGTCCGTATTTCTTTTATTACTGCTGTTTTCTATTTTTCGCCGTTAATCTGCAGCCGTTAAAGCTCTATTTTGTAGTAGTGCATTTTGCACATAATAATTTAGGAATGATGATTTGTGCACATAAATTTAAATTTTTTTCAACTTGATCATCATTTAAATTTCTTCACCACGAATTGAAAACCAAGACAAGGGTGTGAGGGGTAAACATTTCGAAAGTAAATTCTTGTATTGAACAAAAATTATTAGATAGTTGACTGCATTAATTTAATGGAAGGGATGAGTAATTAATTTGTTGATTCGTACAATAATCTTAAATGATTTACTGTTCATACCAAAACTTAAGAAGATTTTGTGTGGTTTGGAAAATGTTTTTATTACTTTTTTCTGCAAATGCTAGTTGTTTAATGTGTTTAAACGCAGTCCCAGATTTTCTTGATGTACTATCCCTAGCTAAAATTGAACTTAATCGCACCTAAAAATTGTCGTAGGCCCCATTGATGATATTGAGTCCCATTGATGATATTGAGTCGATTAGTGGGAAGTGAGGAATCTCAGAAGATCTTTTCCATTTTCAAGAGAACCATATTTAGTTTGGAACTCCAAATGTAGTTAACTTGGATTGCTTCTTTAATGAACTGGCTCAGCAACAGCCCCTAATAGGTGTAAAAATTTATTGATTAATTAGTAACCAATGTCCTACTTCTAATGCCTGTTCATCTAGGTCTTTCTTCACCAAAAATTCATAATAAATAAAAACTTATACAAATAATTGTTTCATGATTATCCAATTTTTCCGTTAACTAACATGATAATTTGGGATTAAAAGCGAATAATCATCTTATTATCACACTAATGTATAATATATCAATAATCTTTATCATCCAATGATTTAATGTGGCAGAGCTAACATATTTTCTAAATTTTTTGTGGGTATAAATTATTGATCGTGTTATAATATATTTGTATAAATTCTAGAACAATATTTAGACTTATAAAAATTTCAGAACAATAACTTTTGCACATACCAATTTTAGAATAGTATTTTTTGCACATAATAATTTGGAAATGGTGATTTTTGCACATAAAATTAAATTTCTTCAACTTGATCATCATTTAAATTTCTTCACCACAAATTGAAAACCAAGAAAAGGTTGGGAGGAGTAAACATTTCGAAAGTAAATTCTTGTATTGAACAAAAATTAATTTAGAAAGTTGACTGCATTAATTTAATGGAAGAGATGAGTAATTAATTTGTTGATTAGTACAATAATCATAAATGATTAGTACAATAATAAGATTTTGTGTAATTTGGAAATTGTTTTTATTACTTTTTTCTGTAGATGGTGGTTGTTTGTATGGAAAAATAAATGTACTGATTATATTTTTTATTATTATTATTATTTTGTGTAACAACCGATAAAGTGGTTGGGGAATGGCGACCCTTTATTAAATATTTATTGATCAGTAATTAATATGCTAATGCATGTCTTTCTTCTCCTTCTAGCTATAAATTATGAATCACTCCTTCTCCTCTTCAGTTTGATCATCATTTAAAATTTCTTCACCACAAATATAAAACCAAGAAAAAGGAAAATGGAGTCGAGCATGAAGATGAAGCAACATCAAGTTCAAGTTGATGATTAAATAAATTATCAAGTTGATCATCAACCTAATAAATTTTTATGTGCAAATATTACTGTTCTTAAATTATTATGTGTAAAAATTATTGTTTTAAAATTTTTATGTGCAAAAATTACTCTTTCTAAATCATGATATGCAAATATTATCATTCAAAATTTGTACGTGTAAAAATTTGTGTTCTAAAATTATTATGAGTATAAATTATTGATATATTATAATACATTAGTACAAAGTTTAGAACAATAATTTATACTTATAAAAAATTTAGAATAATAATTTTTGCACATAATAATTTTAGAATAATATTTTTTTGCACATAATGATTTAGGACTAGTGATTTTTGTACATAAATTTAAATTTCTTCAACTTGATCATCATTTAAATTTCTTCACCACAAATTGAAAACCAAGAAAAGGGTGGAAGGAGTAAACATTTCAAAAGTAAATTCTTGTATTGAACAAAAACTATTTTACAAAGTTGGCTGCATTAATTTAATGGAAGAGATGAGTAATTAATTTGTTGATTAGTACAATAATCATAAATGATTTACTGTTCATACCAAAACTTAAAGAAGATTTTGTGTGATTTGGAAATTGTTTTTATTACTTTTTTCTGCAGATGGTGGTCGTTTGTGCGAAAGATAAAGGTACATATTGATTAGTTTTTTTTCCTTTTATTTTTTTTTGTGGAGCAGATTAAGTGGTTGGGGACATGGTGACCCTTTATTAAAAGTTTATTGATTAGTAATTAAGGTGCTAATGCATGTCTTTCTTCTCCTTCTATAAATTATTGATTAGTAATTAAGGTGCTAATGCATGTCTTTCTTCTCATTCTATAAATTAAGAACCCCTCCTCCTCCTTGTCAACTTGATCATCATTTCAAATTTATTCACCTCAAATTGAAAACCAAGAAAAAGGAAAATGGAGCCGAGCATGAAGATGAAGCAACATCAAGTTGAAGTTGATGATCAAATAAATTATCAACTTGATGATTAAAATAATAAAGTTTTATGCGTAAATACTGCTGTTCTTAAATTATTACGTGCTAAAATTATTGTTCTAAAATTTTTATGTGCAAAAATTACTCTTTCTAAATCATGATATATATGCAAAAATTATTGTTCTAAATTTATATGTTAAAAAATTATTGTTCTAAAATTTTTTTGAGTATAAATTATTGATATATTATAATCCTTTTTTTTTAAACATCCGTTTCGGCTGCGTGGGCTGGATCCTATTTATTAGATTGCAGAGAGCATCAAGAGTTCGCAAAAGATACAGGGAAGAACCAAAAAAAGCAAAATCAAAAAACTTCTACAGCTATGGCTCTGTGTTGTCAGATGTACTGCCGAAGATATGGAAACAATTGGGCATTCAGGAAAACCAACCATCTTCCCTCCCACGAGAGATTCAAGTGGTATATTATAATACATTAGTACAAAGTTTAGAACAATAATTTATTCTCATAAAAATTATAGAACAATAATTTTTGCACATAACAATTTTAGAAGAATGTTTTTTGCACATAATGATCGAGGAATAGTGACTTTTGCACATAAATTTTAATTTCTTCAACTTGATCATCATTTAAATTTCTTCACCACAAATTGAAAACCAAGAAAAACGAAAATAGAGTCGAGCATGAAGCAACTTCAAGTTCAAGTTGATGATCAAATGGCTGTTATTTCTCATAATCAAACCGACGAATACACCCAGCTCGTGCCCCAACAAGGTTTGTTAATTAATTTTTACCAAATTGCTTTAAACGTCGAAAATAGAATTTTAATTTTTATTATTATTACAGGATGCAGAATGAAAGTTAAGACAAGAACAAGCTCGTCACCTAGAGATGAACTTCCAAACCAATCAATCATTGAACTCGGAAAGGAGAAACTGGTTGGCTTCTAAGCCGGGGCTCGAACCGCACCAAGACCGGCTTTGGTTTCAGAATCGGAGAACTCGCTAAAAGACTAGCAAGCTCAAAGAAGATTACACTAACTAAAAGCCGAACGCGACTGCCTTGAAACTGAGGTACGTTGTTGCATTTTATTTTCTTTATTTATATATTTTCTTTTTGGGTTTTGGAAAACCTATATAATAACTAAAGTTCATTAATGTACAGATTTTTAAGCTGAATAACAGCTTAATAAATCAAAAGTAGAGAAGGAGATGAAAAGATACAACCTTATAAATGAGGTAGGTACGCAACTAATGACTATTGCCTTTTTATTTTTATTTTTATTTTTTTTGGGAAACCAATAACACTAAAACGCACTAATTTTTAGATTTTGAAACAGAAGGACCAGCTTAATGAATCAGAGAAGAAGAGGCGAAGACTAATGGGGTCTTCATCTTGGTCAACAGAAGCCTTGGAGCCACTTTTTGGGGAATTTGATTCGGAAGGATTAGAAGGGATATTGAAACTTGCCCCTAGCACTAGTAACCCGGGGCAATAGTTGCAGAATTTAGTTTTATTAAATCGATTGCACAATCAGTATATCTACAAATGTAATTGGCATTCGTTTCCGGAAGATTGTTACCCAATGAAATCGATCATTATTTATCAAATAATTTTGTAATGGTTTCGGTGACAAACTTGAAGAATGTTAGGAACCTACTTTTACAACATCGCAATATTGAAAAATGACATAATGTTAGAGCTTTTGGTAGGAAACATCAAGAAACACAACAACTCAAATCCACAACAATTATATATATATATATATATATATATAATAGGTAAAAATCTAATTATCTTTTCGATTGAAAGCCAAAAAATTTTGTGACGCTTATGGCGATAAAATTGAATAACGTACAAAATTAAATCAGCATTGAATATATCTATCAAATTTATTGTTCTTTCGGTAACAATTTTGAATGATGGCATCAAGTTGATCTAAATTTGTTCTTAGGCATTGGGTAGGAAACATCGTGAATGTAAGCAACTGAAAACTTGAGCAAATCAAGTTTCAATAAAATAAAATAAAAAAGCCGTAGGGGTGAGCAAATCAATTACCCGACCCAACTCAAAACCGACCCAAAATATATCAAGTTGCCGTCTCTCTCTTTATGGGGAAAGAATTGAATTGCCCTTCTGGTGTTGTAACTCAGTTTCCAATTCAATTCAATCGACCCAAATTAATTCCAAAGTCTTCTCAGATTCGTCTGTAGAAGTAAAATTTTCCTCCCAAGAGTTATTTTTGGAAGAAGAAAGCAGCGGCTAGTATTTATTAGAGCTACAAACGCTAAATGACGAGCTCCGACACAAGTAGCGACGATGTGGAGAGAAAGAGCGGAGCAGAGACAATATGCCGGGCGGACATGGTGTTAGGGCTAGGACGCGAGACTTGTTCCCGCAATGTTTCAGAAAGCGCCCGTTGATGAGTTACCTCTGCTCGTTCAAGACCGGAGACTATGTCGACATCAAGGTTCGGTGTGCCTCACTGGACGCATCGTCGCCAAGCGCGCCATCGGTGTCTGCCCTAAACTTCCTTCTTTCGATATGATTTATTTTAATTGTTCAGTGCAATTCCTGAGTTTTGTAATTGATTGATTGTTAAGCTTTGCTGTGTTTGGGTAAATGATTGTTTTATGGAGGTTTAGGAAAGAATGAATTCTGTTGCCGCCAGGTCCATATATTTGGGTTATTTACGGAATTACCCGCTTTGATTATACTTGGTTGGTGATGTAGTGCATCCTTGAATGGCCTCCTGAACAGGTTGTTCCGAAGGTTTATTTTTTTCCCGTATAAGTTAGGTTTGATAATGGGTTGTGTGTACAATAGTTGGTTGGCACAAAAAAGTAGTTATATTATGTAATGTTTACTTTTTTGATGGTATGTTAATGGTGCTAGTTCACTTTTCAATCTCTAGTTGGTGCTATTTGTTATTTCATTACATAAAATGAACGTAGAATGGCTTGCCTTGCTTCAAGTTTGAAGTTTGGACCTGATGGATCTCAGAATGACATTTTGCTCATGTTTTCTTACTGTGGTGGATTGGCTGTTTTTATTTTCACAAGGACAATGATAAACTTTGCCTTCAATGGTGACTTGTGAGCAAAGATGACGCTATTATTCTGTTTTCGAGGTTGGTAACAAGATCATGAGGAAGAGGATCCATGTCCGAGTGGAGCTTGTTATGCAATAAAGAAATCATGCACAGGATCAAGAGGAACGATGAACTGATCAAGGCTTCAGCAAAGGCATGGTGGTTGGAGGAACTTTGGAGATTGTTACTCGTATTCCATATGACGTGGTTAATGATCTCAAGGGAGGATGACTTTGCACGGTTTTGTTTATTTATTAAATGGTTAAAGATTGTATAGCTGCTTTAGACTTTGATTTAGTTCAGATGGGCTACTTGGCACGCATACTGGAATGTTTTGTGTCAATGAAAGTAATGCTATTATAAAAAAAGAAAGAAAAAAAATAAAAATGAATGTTTTAAAAACTGCAAAAATCATCACAAAACCTTCAAAACTCCCTAATGGAGACTTTTAGTCGGGGGCAAAATCGTTCAACCCTAAGGAATGCTTATTTCATCTTCCTCCGCCGCATCCTTTCCTCCTCTTTTCCTCCCTCCCCCTCCTCTGCCGCCCCCCTTTTTCCTCCCCCTTTTATTCTCCCTAAACCTAAATTCAATTCCTCTAAACATGGATTTCATTCAAATGAATTCCAAAGTACCCATCGGTTTAAGAACTTTATCAATCTTACAATCTTTCTCAAATAATAATGGAACTGTAATAATAAAAATAATAGGAAATAGTGAAGGAAAATTTAGGACGAGGAGGAGAAAAGGAAGAGGGAATAATGGCAGTATAGTTTATGGGAGCTTGAATTCGAGGAGCTTAAAGGTTTTTCTGATCTGGGATTGTGTTTTTGGATGAAGATAAAGATTCGCTCTTGGCGTCCATTATTCTTTGGCAGCAGAATCTGCAGTTTTGAGGCCTTATCTTTCTGAGGCGTGGGAAGTTATCGATAATTCGAAGGCAAAAAATCAATCGGTGGAATGGAGAATTTCAGCCGGGCAGACTGAATTGGAAATAAAAAATCAAATCAAGTCTGGGCTCATTCCGTTGCATCTCCGGTTCGATGATTATGGCGGAGATGAAATTGCTTCAAAGATGGAAGAAGATCAAATTGATTATCTGATCTACAGTTCATAAAAAGATGAAATTGGTTCAAAGATGGAAGAAGACAAGCATTCGACGGCCATGAACAATCGGAGAAGAAAGCAATTTGATTGAGATGTGGCATGCTCTTGCTTCTATATTTACAAATGAACCCCTGTTATTTTATTTTTCTTAAATGGGGCCCCAACTTATTTTTGTAATTAACACTAAATAAATTAAATTATTTTGTAAAAAATTAAATATGAAAATTAACATATTAAATTATCTTAAATTAAAAAATATTAGAATTTAAATCTCAATTATTCATATCAAAACTTAAATATATCACAATATTTAGAATAATTACTATTTTAGTAATATTATTATCCAGTAAGAAAATGAAAGAGTGGGGTTTATTTGCTAATAAAATAATTGGAAGATAAGACAAAGGAAAAGGAAATCGGACGATTTTGCTCTTAAAATTTAGCTCCCGTTAGGTGTTTAACCAAGGGAACTAACAAAATGACCAATTTTGCACGTTTTAAAACATTGCATGCTTGATAATCGGCTTTTGAAAGTTTCGTGATGATTTTTACAATTTAAGCAAAATTTCGTGATGAGTTATGCACTTCGCTTATACTTTTATCTTTTTCAAATAGTTGTGTATTTGACTGCTTAAAGATTATTCAGTTCAGATAAATTTAGATGACAAATCCATAATATTATGGGGTATAGCACAATTAATTTAAATTTATGGCAATATTAATATGAACAAAATTATTTTGGCTATAATAGGATATTTTATAAATTTATTAAAAGTTATATACTAAAAAATATATATTAGGGTGTCTTAGTAAGATTATTAAAATATATGGACTTAAATTTTTTTTTATTAGAGTACCTTAGTAATATTATTAAAAGTTTGTTTGCAACTAGGGGCCGCGTAGATATCCGGTTGAAATTTGAATTTTGCAATCTGAAATGATCTAGGGATCCAAACTTCACGATGGAAAAAATTGGAAATTTTTTTATACTTCAAACTTGTAACTGTTACTATAACCTTAAAAGCATCAATAAGTCAAGGTAGGAGTGACCACGGTTCCGGTTCGAAAACTGTAATTGTGGGGGACGGTTTTTTGAACCATAACCAAAACCGTATCTTGTAATTCGGTTTAGGATCTTAATTTTTAGGAATTGGAACAGAAACCGACGATTCGGAACCATCTAGAAATATATATTATATATAAATATATTTTATATTTATATTTTTTAGCTATGTATCTATATTTATGTTATATCTGTACTATTTTGTATTTTCTTATTCAATAAATTATTATTTGTATAATTTACTTTGATAATGAGAATCTTGTGAATATTAGAATTATTTTCTCTTTAAACTTCATTTTGTATTTAAAATTTATATAAAAGAAATTTTCAAATATTACATTTCTTTATTATACATTCATATATAATTTTTTAATGATCTACTTGAGTTGGTGTAACTAATATTGAAATTGGAACCGTCGTAACCCATAACCGAAACTACTTGAGTTGGTGTAACTAATATTGAAATTGGAACCGTCGTAACCCATAACCGAAACTGGAACCGTATGGAACCGTCCTACAAAGGTTCGGTTTCGGTTCCATCTATTTTAGAATTGGGAACCGGTTGTTCTAGAACCGTAACCGGCCGACGATTTTGGAACCGTGGTCACCTCTAAGTCAAGGTAGAACTAGTGGTTTTTTTGAATTATTTGTTATTGTCACAAGAAAAAATGTTGATGGTTTTTTTTTTCTCCTCAATTAATATGATAATTCGGTATCGAACAAAATATTGCTTCTGTTTAATATTTTCCCTGCGGTACAACTCATTGATTTCGATCAGAATGAGGCATGCTTAATTGGGATGTAGTATTGTAGAAATATTAATTTAGAAAAGAAAAAAAAAACACAACTGCAATATTCATTTCTTTTACTCTTTGTGTCCCACTCAAAAAAGTCTACGTTGCTGATCTGCACTTTTTAGGTGTATTTATTTTAGCACCTGTTATGGCAGTTCTCACGGGCTTTTGCCCAAAGTTTTAATGTTTATTTGCAGTTTTAGAGATCAAGCCTAATTGCAGAAGAATAGTAAAAAAAAGATGAATTTTGAAGGATAAAGAAGCCCACACAACTTGTGGCCCAAGAAGGATGAAAAGCCCATATGGCCGGAGCCAATTTCCAGACAAATTGCAAGAGGAAATCGGGTCCATGAAGTTGAATCCAATTGATAATTGGATTCCAATTAATTAGAGTGGGCCGAATTTAATTCCAATCCAATTATTAATTGGATTGCAATTGGATTCCAATTAATTGTGAATGGGCGAAATCCAATTGGAGTTCAATTATCCAATTGGTTTGAATTGGATTGGAATTGGATCGCAATTGAATTGATTTCGTGAGCAGTCACGCGCAGGTCCGATGGAATATGCGGAAAAGCTTAAAGGAGAAGCAATGAAGTTTTGGGCAATTACCAATCCAAGAAGGAATTAAAGAGAGAAGTGGGGAGTTACAAAATTTGAAGAAACTCCATGTGCTTAATTAATTCTTTTTTCAAGTAGAAGAAGGTTTCCTTATTCCATTAGGAGATTGGATAATTGCTGATTTGTATCCCTATATATATGGGATTATTCCAGCACTTTTAAAAAGACAAGTTTTTAGATAGAAGTTTTCTAGACAAGTTTGCTATAGAATAATTTCTTAGTTTACAATTAATTTCCGCGCAACATACAGTTTCGTTTTTAGTTTAGTTTTCCTCTGTTTTTCTCTGTTCTGTTCTGTTTTGCTCTGTTCCAATCGCGATTTAGATTTTCCCGACGGACAATCTACCGTTTGGCCAAACCGGCGGTTGTCAGATCGCGAATTCTTAAATTCCAGTACAGTATTCTCTTTTCTCTTTTAATGTCTTCTTTTATAATTATGTGTTTTTCGTGTTTTATCATGAGTAGCTAATTTATTAGTTCTGGTATTATGTAAGAAGCCATAATCCATGCATGTATGAAACCCAAGAATTAATCTAAGGTCTAATGAATTATGTTTCTAAATTGCCTGTGTTTATATGTCTAATTACTAAGATTCTATTAAGCCTGATCAACTTAGGCTAATCTGGTAGAGTCAGTGAGTGGCACAACTACCGGCCGAGTAGTACATGATTAATTGGGTAATAATTTCTAATGCATCGTCAGTAGGAATTATTAGTTTCGGGTTCTTCTTGTTCTTAATGCTTCTATTTGTTAATTAATAAGGTTTGCGGGGACTCGCGGTCTGTTAGTTAACGTAATTAGAGAATAATTCATTTGCGGGGACTCGCGGGGGATTATCGAGAATCTATGGGAGAATTGGGATTATTTGCGGGGACTCACGGTAATACTATAACTGAAACGGCATAAGTAATTAGGCAAGTTAAGAGGTTTATGATTGCATGCATCAGATTAAGGTGGATTTACATAATACCGGAATTTCCTCTCATTAATTGATATCTGTTTAAGTCTTTTATTTAATTATTATTTTAATTATTATTTTGCTACATTTAAGTGACAACTCTAAGGTCTCTTAAGAGACACAAAGGTAACTACTAGTCATAGTTTGGTTTTATTTGCACGTTAATTGGAATTTGAATTAAATTACCGTCTCTGTAGATTGACCCTGTCTACTACTGTGCTATATTTTATTAGCATCTTAATTGCAGGTTTTAAACAGTACTTTTACTGTATTTGGTAGACCCACGACAAGTCCTATCAGTTACATTACTAATAGAGGTAGTATCTAACACTTGGTGTACAAATCTTGAGGTCAAGAGTTCAAATCGCAATATAGTGTGCATGTCCCCCATTGTGGTATGAGGTCTCCGTTCCTGACGTAATGTAGAGGTCGCTAATGTATATGGCATTCGTGCATATAGTGTCACATATGAATTGTATATAAATACCCAAAATGTGTGATATTAAGTTAACAATAAAACCAAAAAAATAAAATAAAAAAATTAACAAGTGTCCATCGTACTTGCTTGGACACATTCCGACACTTCAAAAAAAAAGAAACCTTTTATCTAACAAATAATGAAGATAAGGAATGTACGTACATATATTAATTTGTCCTCCTATTTATTTTAATGGAATTTTTAAAAATTTTTTAAAAACATATTTTTTTCTTTAATATTTAGGAAAATTTTGGATTAGGGGCAGTAGAACTTTTGATATTATTAAAGAGAGTGAAATTTTCACAGAATTTTTAATAGGGGCAGTGGATTATTTAATTAAAACAAACAAAATAATATATTATATGAATAGACCTAAATACCTTTAATTCAATCCAAAACCCTTTAAAAAAAGCCTCACCCTCAACCATATTTGCGCCGTGGAGCTCAATACGGTAAAGAACACTAAAAATTTTGGCGTGCAATTTTCATTAAGGGTAGTGGAAAATATCATAATTAAGAAGAAGAGTACAATTTTGGCATAATATTTACTAAGGGCGATAAATTGGATTTTTTCCCTTAATATTCATTTTGAGGGAAAAAATTACCAAAATAAGCAAAAAAAATTTGAAATTCCCAAACTATTGAAAACGAATTTGGGAGATTCGTTTTCAGTTGAAAACGAATCTCCCAAATTCGTTTTCAACCGAACAAACCAAAAAAAAAAAAAGCAAAATTGAATTCGTTTTCAATTGAAAACGAATTCCATGAATTCGTTTTCAAAAGGTTTTTTTTTTTTTTTTTTTTGCTTTAATAAACGAATTCCATAATTAATTTTTTTTTTTTTTTTTATTAATTTCATTAAGAAACTAATTCCACTACAATGGTTTTTCAAATGAATAAAAATAATTATATGTAAACGAATTTTTTAAAAATTAAATAATTATTTTAATTGAATCGAACCGCCGTAAATAGTTTTTGAGTTGTTATAAAAAATAAAAAAAAGGCAAAACATAATTATATAATTGAAATTTTAATTTGTAATTCAATAAAATTTTAGAATAAGTAATTTACGGCATTTTTTGAAATACATAAAATCTTCGTATAAATGAATTTGGGGAATTTATTTATTTGTAAAAATTTAGTCACACATTTATGTTTTAAAAATAATGAATTCCATTAAAAACAAAACTCATAAATTCCTTTCGCTTAAAAAGAAATAACATTAGACCGATGTCGGTTTTCCTGAGACACGAATGAGCCAAAGTCGTTTTTAGTACTTATGTAGTTTTTTCAAAACTCTAGTTGCAGGGAAAACGAATTTGGTAGTTTTGTTTTTCTCTATAAACGACTCAACCAAATTCGTTTTCTAGAGAAATATATTTTTTTAAAGATTTATTACGAAAATTAGTATTCATGGAAAACGAATGTGGGGAATGCGAGGTGTACTTATGGAAAAAAAAACCGTAAGAAAAATTCGGTGAAGCAGTCGAATAAAAAAAAGAAAAACTAAAAAAGTATTTTCAGTTTTTCTTTTTTTTATTCGACTGCTTCACCGAATTTTTCTTACGGTTTTTTTTTCCATAAGTCCACCTCGCATTCCCCACATTCGTTTTCCATGAATACTAATTTTCGTAATAAATCTTTAAAAAAAAATATTTCTCTGGAAAACGAATTTGGTTGAGTCGTTTATAGAGAAAAACAAAACTACCAAATTCGTTTTCCCTGCAACTAGAGTTTTGAAAAAACTACATAAGTACTAAAAACGACTTTGGCTCATTCGTGTCTCAGGAAAACCGACATTGGTAATGTTATTTATTTTTAAGCGAAAGGAATTTATGAGTTTTGTTTTTAATGGAATTCATTATTTTTAAAACATAAATGTGTGACTAAATTTTTACAAATAAATAAATTCCCCAAATTCATTTATACGAAGATTTTATGTATTTCAAAAAATGCCGTAAATTACTTCTTCTAAAATTTTATTGAATTACAAATTAAAATTTCAATTATATAATTATGTTTTGCCTTTTTTTTATTTTTTATAACAACTCAAAAACTATTTACGGCGGTTCGATTCAATTAAAATAATTATTTAATTTTTAAAAAATTCGTTTACATATAATTATTTTTATTCAGTTTAAAAACCATTGTAGTGGAATTAGTTTCTTAATGAAATTAATAAAAAACAAAAAAAATAAAAAATTAATTATGGAATTCGTTTATTAAAGAAAAAAAAAAAAAAACCTTTTGAAAACGAATTCATGGAATTCGTTTTTGAAAACGAATTCAATTTTGCTTTTTTTTTTTTGGTTTGTTCGGTTGAAAACGAATTTGGGAGATTCGTTTTCAACTGAAAACGAATCTCCCAAATTCGTTTTCAATAGTTTGGGAATTTCAAATTTTTTTTGCTTATTTTGGTAATTTTTTCCCCCAAAATGAATATTAAGGTAAAAAAATCCGCAATAAATTACTACTTAAAAATAGGAAACAAAAATAAAGTTGTGTAGACACAAATACCCTCAATTATTTCCAAGAAAAAAAATCTTCCAAACTCATTATAGCTTAATCACCAATTCTAAACCCTTAACAGTGTTCTAAAGCCTCCAAATTCCAATTGTAAAACCTCTAATCGTTGTTTTCCTCTCATATAGAGAGCAACTCCCACCAATCTCGATCAAATCTCCATTGCTGCACTCCCAACAATTTAGGCCACCACGGCTCTAGTGGTAAAAAAAAAGACGGCGATGAAGGTGACGAACGGTGAGGTTGACTCCTTTAACCGTGTTTATGGTCTTTGGTACCTTAGGCTATGTCTATCCCATCGTTCTAAGTTTCCTTAATTAATTTCGCCTCTTGAATTCTTGTTTCAATTGTTCTTTCTTCTTTCTGAAAGTACCGCAGACCTCATGGTGGGATTGGTATAAGTAATTAATTCAATTCTGTGATGTTTACAAGAGCAACTCGTTATGTTATGGAAAATATAAAAAGAGCATAAAATATAAAAAGTACTTCGTACACATGTAGCCTACTAAAGCATATAGGATTACGGCAATGGTAGTCATTCTTTTTCCCAAAGTTTTTTCTTAGGACAATTAATAAAACTTCATTTTGTAAGAATTTTAGGTGTTTGGGGCGTAATTTCCTATTGAGTCTATATTCAGTAGAAATTCCTAGTATGCACCATAAGTTGGAGGATCAACATTGGTTGAGTCTTTCTTTTACTAACTCAAATGGAAACAATTTTCTGTTTTCAATACTATTATTAATTAGCAATTGTACATAATTGATAACTTATAACACTTGAGAATAAGATTTTTCTAGCATAATCATGTGATATCAGCATCTATTTTAACTGCATTCTCCATAGACAAGTATCTATCTCACATAACAAGTCTTTAATGTCTTATATTGAATATGCTAGACTACTATTGACTATTACATGCAATGTAATTTTTTTCTCTCCAATTTATGGAAATATGTATAAACCTCCTTTAAATTTTCATTTGCAGAGCTAAAGCTTTTATTTAGAATCTATGTTTTTTTCTTTTTAGTTTTATATAATTACTAGCTTGTTGCCTAATTTTTGTCATATTAAAATTTCTATTTAGTGTATTTCTTCTCAAAATGATAAATGTGTTAATTTTGGCCTACAAAGCTAAAACTTCTATCTTAAAGCTTGTTTTTCCTTTATAGTTTACGTAATTAGTTATTGGCACATTTTCATTAATAGACGACATAAATTTTCTTATTTCTAATCTAAGAGCTAATATTTATTTAGGGATGGTCCTCTACATCTAACGACAGAAATTAAAAGGGAAGTATCTTATTGTGAAACAATGTAACTGTTCAGTTTCTTTCGGCAGCAAAGAGGAAGTACATCTTTATAATTGGGTCTAAAGAAGATTATGCCAATTCTCTTCCTTCTCTTCTGTTATTGCGAAATACTTGTAGTTTTCACCTATCAAGATTCACAGCTAACATCCCCGAAGGTTCAGATTTCTCTAATTTTCCCTAATCTTGAAGCATACCTTTGCCAACCGTTGTATGATTTTGTTGCAGAGAAAAATATTTAGGCTAGACATATGATCAAATACTTTGTGTGTGCATAGTGAAGCTCTGAGTTGGTTATCAAATTGGTTGCTTCACCCTTTGATCGTTTGGTTGTTTTCGGCATACCTATGCAAGGAATGGTGTGCTAAACAATGTTGATAAGGTATGTTGTGGTTTCCACACGCTTCTCCAGTTTTGTGCTTTTGATTTATTTCAACTGACGTGGTCTCCAATATTCTTCCCACTACAGCATGTTGTGTTTGTGTACTTTTCAGGATGTGAAGCAGAACCTTTAAAAATTTAATATGTGCATTAATTTGAGAGCAAATGTAATTTGTCTGCAGTTTATGTTTTAGACACACAAAAATCATGAGTGATTTGAACAATTTATCAAATGACTCCACAGTTTTCTTGAAGTTTATTATTGGGCTAGGTGCAAATATGGATGTTCATTAGGTTTTGTTTTTGAATTGCATGTTTTAGGGGTTGAAGGTTTGCGCATCAGATAAATTTCTTGCACCACCTATGCTGGCTGCACTGAATATGACATATTTTTCTTTCTATGAGCCTTTATTCTGGTACTGATGAAAAGCATTTTTTAGTCAAAAAAGTTTGATTCAGTAGGTATCTCTAATCAATTTTTGGGATCAATTTGGCACCATCTTTTATTTTGATCACGTTATGATAATTTTTTAAATTGGCATGGTGTTTCCAATTTCCTACTGCAGTTTCCATCCATTCTTTACTTTAAAATTTTCATTTCCACATTATTTTTTAGTTTATATCCTGTGTGTACCATTGCAATACATTTATCATTTCAGATTTTTTGATTATGTCTTATTTTTTACTAACATGGTTTGCTTAAAATCTTCAATTGCTTTTTTAGATAAGCCTATGACTTATTCCTTCCCCCTTTAAAATCCTGGGTTCCTTTTCTGCATTCTGTTTTCATACAGACACTCATGCTGATAAATTGTTGTAAATGTTCAATAGGAGATGAAATCTGTGTAGTTTTGGAGAAATTTGCTCCTATAAAGGACTTTCACAAATAATGGTAAATGGGTTTGCTTTCATTATTTTGTATTCCAAATGTCCAATCTCTGAACTTTCTTTGGGGGAACTTTCTCCACAGAAGGTAAAGATACGACCACTTCTTTGACTATAGGTCTGAAAAACCTTTTGCAATGTATCTGTACTTTAGTTTGTGAATTCATTTTTAGATTATATTTGCTGAAATATGCTGCAAATTTTCCATTCAGCATCATAGATCCGATATGGAAACCAAATGGCCTATTATGAGATCTATCTCTTAATACCTTTTCCATTTTGCAATCTCAGTTATACATTCCATGGATTTTGAATTTCGAAATCAAAATAAATATCTTTCGTTGTTGTAGACTTGCAGTTGTTATTGGATAATCACTAATGCATCATGCAGAGTTTTCGCACTTCTGAATTTCTTTTGTGCACGCATAACGACTTGGATTGAGAAACATATTTATCTCAGCTACTATTCTTTACACTTCTACTAATCATACCTATTTTTTAATTTGTAATTGGTCCCAATTTTCAGAATATATGTATTATCTTTGTCCAGAACCCAATAGTATGAACTGCTTTGTGATCTATTTGTGTCTTTTTTTGCTGCTTCATTGATTATGTGCAATAGTTCATCTGAATTGTGAGAGTGAGAATGACATATGAAGAAACTCGAATATTTCATATGGGTCCAAGTTCATAATGGGATATTGTTGTCTGCTTGCTTCTACTATTTATCTATAGAGTGTACCATAGTTACAGAGGGAGTTATCGTAAAGAGAAACAAAACAAAAAAAAAAAAAAAAAAAAAGCATATTTTAGGGTGAAAATGAAGTGTACATGTGGGAAATATATGAAGAAACTGTTTTATTTCTCTCTGTATAATTATAATTGGAAGAAGATGAGAGGAAAATTATGTATTCGTTAAGTATAGGAAAGGGAGTTGAATACAAACAATGGAACACTAATCTGTATGTTGTTTTAATTTCTGCTGCAGTAACTTGAGCTGGAAAAAGGAACAAGATGACCTCATAATCTGTGCTTATGACAATCTGCACTTGTTAACATTATCGGAACTCAGCGAGAATGTTATACCATTAATCTTTCTTCATGTACTCTATATTTGATGATTTACATGTTTTCTTTATTTGCTTAATTATGTATATCCTCTTACAACATTTTTGGTTTGCATTTGATGAGAACCTCATTTTTGGTATCGGTAGCTATAGATGTGGTTGTTGGCTCTTCTAATAACACTTAGCATACCTAAAGTTGAGTCATGTCTTTCAGTTCCTTTGTGTTGGTGCTTCCAAAATTTGCATCTTGCCACGCCTCAATTTATTTTTTATTTTTTATTCTGTTTTTGCAATAAAGTAGTTATAGTTTAAATGATTGCTTCCATTTTGGGTGACAATGAGAAGCCTATATACAACGGTTGCACTAGATATACACGCTTGTCTAGTGTTTTGAAGTTGTTTAATTTGAAAGCGGTAAATGGGTGGTCAGATACTAGTTTTACAGCCTTATTGAGGTATTGAAAGATATGCTCCCAGAAGATAATAAATCGAATTTATGAGGCAAAAAAATATATTGTGTCCAATGGGTATGGAGTATAAGAAGATCCACGCTTGCCCAAACGATTGCGTCCTCTACAGGAATGAGTATAAGGATTTCTTGGTTTGTCCTAAGTGTAAAACTTCACGATACAAAAACAAGCAGCTGTGTGATGAGGTTGAAGACAGTTCTGATGCGCAAAAGAAGGGGTCGCCGGCTAAGGTTCTGTGGTATCTTCCTATTATACCGAGATTTAAACGGTTGTTAACTAATGCAAAAGATGCAAAACTTATGACATGGCATTCAGATCGGTGTATTCCCAGTGATGATGACACGGTAATAATGCATACATCAGACTCGGATCAGTGGAAAAAATTGATTCAATGTATCCTTCATTTGGGGGAGAAGCTAGAAATTTGAGGCTTGGTTTGTGTACTGATGGAATGAACCTGTTTGGCAGTCTGAGTAGCACACATAGCTCATGGCCAGTGATGTTGGTTATTTACAATTTGCCGCCTTACTTGTGTATGAAGCGCAAGTAGATACTTATGTCTCTAATGATTTCAGGCCCACGGCAACTAGGAAATGACATCGATGTGTATCTTGCTCCTCTTATTGAAGATTTGAAAAAGTTATGGGATGAAGGCGCACTTGTGTTTGATGCATACTGTGAAGAAATGTTCACATTACGTGCCATGTTGTTCTGTACCATTAATGATTTTTCTGCATATGGAAACTTGTCTGGGTACTCTGTTAAAGGGCATAAAGCATGCCCTATATGTGAGCAGAGTACTGATTTTTGTCAGCTTGCACACGGGAGGAAGACAGTATACCTTGGGCATCGTAGATTTCTTCCCGAGACTCATCCGTATCGCCGTATGAAAAGAGCATTCAATGAATTTCAAGAGTTTAGAAAAGCTCCAGAACCCTTGAGCAGGCCAAAGGTGAAAGCTCTGTGACGGACATTAATGTGGAGTTTGGAAAACCTTCGGAGTCCAGCAATAATGATACATGTTGTTGGAAGAAAAAATCAATCTTTTTTGAACTTTCATACTGGGAGAACTTGGATGTCAGACATTGTCTCGACGTTATGCATATTGAGAAAAATAGTTTTGAAAGCCTGTTAGGTACGCTTTTGAACATACCTGGTAAAACTAAGGATGGTTATAATGCGAGACTTGATATGGTCGATATGAACATAAGATCAAATTTAGCACCGGTAGCTCGAGGACAATGCACCTATCTACCCCCTGCCTATCACACTTTGTCCAGAAAAGAGAAAAAACAACTGTGTTCAAGTTTGCGTAGGATCAAAGTTCCATCCAGATATTCGTCAAATGTAAGTAGACTTGTTTCTTTGAAAGATTTAAAACTGGTTGGTTTGAAGTCTCATGATTGCCATGCCTTAATGTAACAATTGTTGCCTGTAGCTATTCGCTCGATATTGCCCAAGCATGTTAAGTCCAGTATAACAAGACTTTGTTTCTT
This sequence comes from Leptodermis oblonga, assembly GCA_016801395.1. Classification (NCBI taxonomy): domain Eukaryota; kingdom Viridiplantae; phylum Streptophyta; class Magnoliopsida; order Gentianales; family Rubiaceae; genus Leptodermis; species Leptodermis oblonga. Next base: position 26,616,786 of record CM028754.1, read on the forward strand.
CTTCAATGCTATATGTAGCAAGGTTATCGCTCGCAAAAGACTTGATCAGTTACAAGATGAAATAATTGTTATCCTTTGTCAATTAGAAATGTATTTCCACCCGCCTTTTTGATATTATGGTACATTTGGTGATTCATTTGGTTAGAGAGATAAAAATCTACGGGCCAGTTCATTTGCGATGGATGTACCCATTCGAGCGATATATGAAAGTATTTAAGGGGTATGTTAATAATCGTTATCGTCCTGATGCTAGTATTGTTGAAGGTTATATAGCTGAGGAGGTAATTGAGTTTTGCACTGAGTACTTGGCCGATACAGCATCAGTTGGAATATCTAAGAATCGGCACGATGGGAGGATTACAGGTATGGGCACGGGGGGAGGAAAAATGTTTATGCCTTCTAATGTTGAATTGATGAAGGCGCATCTCTACATACTGCGCAATTCTGAAGAAGTTGAGCACTATGTGAGACACCATATGCGTTCAATAAGAACGTCTTATCCTGCTTGGACGGATCAAAATGTGCTCAATGAACATATTCGGACATTTGTCTATTGGTTTGGTAATGCAGCCATAGGCAAAGACGTTTCGGAGACATTGAAATGGTTGGCGTTTAAGCCCAGCCATGCGGTACGAGCATTTTCATGCTATGACATAAATGGATATTCATTTGCTACTAAGAGACAAGATGAGAAGAGTACGGCACAAAACAGTGGTGTTAAATTAATCTCGGAGGCTTTACATGTTTCTAGCAAGCAGGATAAAAATCCAATGTATGCAAGCATGGCATATTACGGGGTGATCGAAGATATTTGGGAGCTTGACTATGTTTGTTTCAAAGTACCTGTATTTCGATGCAAATGGGTTGATAACAATAATGGGGTTCGAACTGATGATCCATTGGGTTTTACCTTGGTGGACCTTAATCGAGAGGGTTTCAAGGAGGAACCATTTATACTTGCATCGCAGGCGAAATAAGTTTTTTATATCACCGATCCTTGTGACGAACATTGGTCTGTTGTTCTTCATGGTAAACAACATCACGGAGTGGAAGGGATTGATACAGAAGAAGGGCTTTATGAGGTGGGCCCTTTCTCTAGTGGGTTACCTGAATCGAGAGCAGATGAAGAAGATAGGGAACTTGATAAATACATACTTCGTGATGACCACAGCGAAGGATTATGGTTCGAGGATCCAGTGTCCCATAAGAGAAAGAGAATAAGTTAAGAATCATTTTCAAGTATATTGTTTGTTTTTATTAAATTTTTTTCCTGTGGGTGTGTATGTGTGTGTATGTGTGTGTGTGTGTATATTCGTATATGTTTATTTGATTTTAATGAAACGAGGTGGACATAATTTTATAACAACATTTATTTTTATCCTTTGTACTGTCTGATTGAAACAGGTCACAACTTGAATGAAGCCACGCAAGCAAGGGATAAAATTTCCAAGGAACTTCATATAGCGAAATGTTTATAAATGAATTTGTTATTGTTGGAAATTGTGTGAAGCTTTTGTGTTGATGTTAGGATGCCAGAGTGTTTTGGTTAAATTTACAGGGGAGATTTTGTCTGAATTGATTTGAAACTGAATTCCGTATTATTTGAAGTAGTTGGAATCTTAATCAAGTATTTAAGTATGTGCATATCCTTAACAGGGAGTATGTTACATTTATAGGGGAGACTTTATCGAATTTTCTGGCAAATTGATTTTCTTGTTTTTCATTTATGAATAAATGTCTCATGTATTTTTTATTTATTTTTCAAGGAGTAGTACTTTTGGTAAAATTTACAGGGGAAGCTATACAATGATTTTTGTTTTGATTTTATATTTAACTTTTCATAAATTACTTTTCTGTGCCTCGAAAAAAAGATATTCATTTAGCGAGGTTGGTTATTGACCGCTAAATGAATTAATTATTTGTATATCGATTAATAAATCTTTATTATTTTATAGAGATTATTCAATATATTTTATATTGAGGCGCGCTCCGTACCCGCGGCAACCTATTTCTATATTTTGCCTCTTAACTAGCATGCATGTGTACGAGATATACAGTAGCGCTACAAAATTTTTAAGACTATACATGGATACGACATTGAGTACTTGTATCCAATTGCAAAGAGTATTAATTCTTTCAAGCTATTTTTATTTTACCTTAACGTAATTGTAATTATTGCTTGCCTTTAATTATTAAAATAGAGATAATTATTTAAGAACAAATAAACTGAATTTTGCGCGTTTACCTAAAATTATTGTGTAATAGTACCTGAAATGGTTCGGTGGAATGTTGCATGGGAAAATTTGAAATTTATTTAGTAAAGCATTTTTCATACAAGGCTTGCTAACATAATTAAAAAATATAATGTAAATTGGGTATGTAATATTATATTTACAAAGTTTTGGGGTTAATTTATGAACATGAAAAAACTAGAAATGTTTAGGGTCTATGCTTCATAAAATGAAATAAAAATATAAATTTATGCGCGCGCGGGAATTGGCTGAATTTGTTTCCACTTTTCTACGGCGGTTCAAAAACAACCAACCGTAGAAAACACTTTCTACGGCGGTTCTTCATTGAACCGCCGTAGAAAGTCATCTTTCTACGGCGGTTGTTTTTGAACCGCCGTAGAAAAGTGGAAGCCAATTCCCGCCACGCATAAATATCTATTTATATTTCATTTATGAAGCATAGATCCTAAACATTTCCCTTGCTTCTCCCCTGCATTCCCCTGTAATATTGGATATGCAATTTCATAATAATCAATCGGTGCAAGTAAATATAAAATACATTATATTTTGCAACACACTCAATTTAATGTATTTCACTGTACATAATTGATTTCGTCTGTAAGTCCAAATATATATATATAAATATATATATATAAGGTCATGAAATCCAAAAAGTATTTTTTTTTATTGGGCCCTTAAGCATTAATTTTTCTTATACTACGTACGTAAGGCACTTATCGATTTGATTATTTTATTCCGTTCACCCAAGTCGAGAATGCAGAAAATTTAGGACTGATAATGCAGCTTATTACTTTATCACAGCTTAAATGTAATTTTACTAAATTTACTAATTTTGAGTTTATACCTAAAATTATTGTGTAATAGTACATGAAATTTTTCGGTGGAATATTGGTGCAGGGGAAAATTTGAAATGTACTTATTAAATGTTTCATAAAAAGCGAGAGCTTCTGTAATTATTAAATATAATGTAAATTGGGTATGTAATATTATATTTACAAAGTTTTGGGGTTAATTTATGAAAATGGAAAAAAAAATTAATAGGGAGTAGGGTTTAGGGTTTAGGGTTCAGAAAATGTTATAAAAATAGAAAATTTATGCTCGCGCGGGAATTGGCTCCAATATATTGAAACTACTTTTTCACGGCGGTTCAACCGAAAACCACCGTAGAATCAACTTTCAACGGAGGTTGATTGTGAAACCGCCGTAGAAAGGTTGCTTTCTACAGCGGTTTATTTTTGAACCGCCGTAGAAAGTATTTTCTACGGTGGTTTATTTTTGAACCGCCGTAGAAAGTATTTTCTACGGCGGTTTATTTTTGAACCGCTTTCTACGGCGGTTTATTTTTGAGCCGCCATAGAATAAACCGACGGTCTAAATTCAAATTTGTTGGCCTAGGGTGTTAGGCTTTAGGGTTTAGGGTTTAGATTTTAGGATTTACGGTTTTGGTATAATATCTCTAATTTTCCCATAGTTCCCCTGCTTCTCCCAACATTCCCTTGTAATATTTTATATGCAATTTAATAATGATCAACCGGTGCAAGTAAATAAAATACATTATATTTTGCAGCATACTAAATTTAATGTATTGCACTATACATATTTGATTAATATTATCGTAATTGCAAATATATATATATATAAATATATGTATGTAAGCTAATGAAATCCAGTAAGTATTTAATTTTTTTTTTCGGCCACTTAACCATTAATTTTTCTTATACTACGTACCTAATGCATTTATCGATTTGATTATTTTATCCCGTTCGCCCAAGTCGAAAACGTAGAAAATTTAGGGAAGATAATGAAGCTTATTACTTTATCGACGCTTACATGTAAATTTACGAAATTTATTAATTTTTATCTTTCACCTATAATTATTGTGTAATAGCACGCGAAATTTAAATGCAAATGGTTCAATGGAAAATTTGAAATTTAATTATGAAATGGTTCATAAAAGTCGAGCTTCTGTACATAATTAATAAATATAATGTAAATTGGGTATGTAATATTATATTTACAAAATTGTGGGGTTAGTTTATGAAAATGGGAAAAAAAAATTTAATATCAAAATATGCCCGCGCGGGAATTGGCTCCAATTTTTTCCCTTCTTCTACGCCGGTTCACAAAAAACTGCAATAGATGAGAACATTCAACGGCGATTCAACCACGAACAGCCGTTGAACCAACTTTCTACGGCGGTTCACGGTTGAACCGCCATTGAAAGTAACTTTTCTAAGGCGGTTTCACAATGAACCGCCGTAGAAAAGTTGGTTCAATGGCGGTTCGCGGTTGAACCGCCGTTGAACCAACCAGCCGGTCTAAGTTCAAAATATTTGAACATAGACATATGGCCTTTCCCTCATTCTTTTCCCCTTCTTCTCCCCTGCTTCTTCCCTGTTTCCCTCTCCCTTCTCAAGCGGCGGTTCGGTTTCTTCGCGCCCTTATCCCGTCGCCGATGCAACTCGGCGAGCTCCGCCCATTTCCCGCACTTCCCGACGGCTGCAGTATGTGCTGATCGTACGCCGTGAACCAACCAGCCGATCGTTGTGTGTGGCTTCACTACCCCGGCCAATATTTCTTCAATTTCCCCCCTCCAATATTTTCGGCCTTGGATGTAGGAGTGCACACAAGAGGTTTATCCACCTCCTATGCTTGCATATTAAAACTTTTGCAATGTTACCTTCCATTTTGTAATTGCTTCCAATTGCACTAGGGTTTTTGTGCACAATATAATGTTTACTTCGGGTTTGATGATAGTGATGAATGATTGGAATGCTTTGGGATTTATTGATTGTTGGTTGCATTGGTTTGGTTGTTGAATTTCGTGTTTTGTCCTACATAAGTTGAGAACCTAGGTTTTTGATTGGGATTTCAATTAAGTACCCTTTCAATTTGGGTTTCCTTCACTAATATGAGAAACACAAATGTTGATTTCGGTTTTGCTTGATTAATTTGAGAACATTGGTGTTTGATTTCGGTTCTTAGTCGATTTAGTGTTCCTCCTTTAATGATAATGAGGAAAATTCTTTGTTGTTGAGTCCACTATGTTGAATTTAAGCTTTATAGGGTTCCTTCTTTGGGGATCCCTTGTTTTAATGTCTTGAATGCCCCTTATATATTGAAACTAAAGTTATCTTTGCATCAATGTGAAGCATTTTTATTGCATAAGCACAAAGTACCTTTTGAGTGTTGCTTCTCTTGCTTTAGGGAATGAGAGTATTTTTTAGGAGTGAAGTACTCGTCCTTTAAGCTTTTACCTTCCTCACTAAATTTTGGTTTTTTCCTTTAGTAGAAATTAATGATTGTTCTCATTAGTTGTTGGTTGTGAAATGTGAAGTATTTTAACAATGGTACCCTTTATAAGTCCACTTTTTTGGGCCTCCTTTGGTTTAATTTGGATAATGGGACTTGTGTATTGCAAATATCACTATCTCCTCTTCACTTTCACTTATCTTTGTTTGATATGCGTGAAATATGCTTTGTGAGTCGTTCTCCTTGATGAGGGGGATTTTTTTTCATAAATGTAGAGTTTGAAATATCACTTCTTCTTAAATCTTTTACCTTTTGCGATTTAGTGTTTCTTCTGTAGTGTAAAGGAGGGTAATGCTTTGTGGTTGAGTTGAAGGTGTGTTCCTCCCTTTGTTTAATGTCATGAATGCCACTAATATATTGAAAGTGAGGCTATCTTTGCATCAATGTAAAGCTTCTTTATTGCAAAAGCACAAGTATTTCTCTTGTTTTAGGGAAGGAGAGTATTTTTAGTAGTGAAGTTGCGAAATGTACATTGCCTTTTAAATTTAAACATTACAAGCATTCTTGTTTTTTGTCTCCTTTTCTTTAAAGTGTTCCATGGCGCGTGAGTTTTGAAATTAAAGCTTTTCTTTAAATGCAAATATGTTATCTTGAATTCTCTTTGTATGTACATGAAGTTTAAGGTAAGCTAATGGCCCGAAAAATAAAACGCAATGAGGACCATAGTGATGAGGTTAAGAGCAATGGAGATGGGTCTTATACTGGAGCTAAAAGAGGTAGGGGGCCTACAAATTGCAATGATCTTTTGGAAATGCGTATGAAGGCGAAAACTCTTGAGATTTCGTTTGATTCAAAAAATGAGCCTAAAAGTTATCATACAAAGTGGATTACATTCGTAGCATTCACGGCCTGGAGCAAAGTGGACATTATGGAATATGCATCATGGCCCAAAGTTCCCGACGAGATCAAGAAGAGAGTGTGGATGGAAATACAAGTACTCTACAAAATTATATATAATGCATTGTTTGTTTACCCATTCATACAAATGAACCCAAATTTACCTAAATTTTTACTTCTATTGTTTACTGTAGGCATTATTTGTTTTTGAATCAACTGAAGAACTCGAAACCAAGTGGATTTCTTATGCCAGTAAACGTCGGAAAGATTGGAAATCCTTTTTAGGTAGATATGTAAATGGTGACTTGAAGGGTGAGGACCCATGCCTTGAATATAAATTTCTCCCTAGGGAGACATGGATTAAGTTCAAGGCTAGCCGCGAAACAGAAGAATGACAGGTTGGTTTTTGAAATTCATTTCCTTCTTGTTTTTGGATATTTGAAATTGCTCAGTTTATGGATAATCACTTTTCATTGTATTTTTCTCTAGGCAATTCGTGAAAAAGTGTAAAAGAATGCCACTTTAAATTCTTTTTACCATAATTTATCTCGCGGTGGCTACCGACTGCTAAAGAAGCATTTGCATGAAGAGGCTTTGATTGCAACTAGGAAGAAGCCTTTAGAGGACGGTCAGTCCGAAGAAGAAGGGGAAGAATCTTATGCAGGGCCAGGCCGGCATCTACTTTGGAGACAGGCTCACACAAACAAAAAAGGGGAATACTTCACCCCAGAGGCTGGTCGTGTTGGGATTGAAATTGTAAGTTTGCACCATACATTTTCTTATGTTTTAGTTCTTTATGCTACGCATATTTAAAACTATATATAATTGATCTATTTACATTTCATATTTTTGGCAAAACGTTTAGGAAAATCTATGTTTTCGCGAGTCCCAAAGGGAGAAAGTTGCAGAGGGTAGGAATGACATTCTTTTCAAGGCAACGGGAAAGACCGATCACCCCGGTCGTGTTCGCGGCCATTCTACCAGGGCATGTATCACAGAGGTTTTCCCGAAAACAAGGCCGTCGCTTAAAGATGAACTAGATTTAACTAAAAGAAATCTTCAAAAAACCACTGCCCAGCTCGATGAATGTCAAACACATCTTAAGATGATGGTTGGGTTTATATGGTAAGATGGGGACTGACTATGATACAGTAAGAGCCAATGTCCTCAATAGTGCCAAAGCTCAGAGATTGAACCCAGAAACCTCCGGAATGACCCTAGAGATGTTTGAGGTCCATGGTAGCAATGTTTCCCCTGTGAGTCTGACGCTACACCCTAAAGAACCTCGTAGGCCAAATTTTTCTCCTCTTATCCCTACAAGTTTGCCTGAGTTACCTATGATACCTGTTTCATCTATGGACCCGATCAAAACCTCTGAGGTTCAGAATAGCCCTATTGCAACAAACTTGGAAGATGTGAGCTCTTTAGGCGAATACAAGGTACTTTAAGTACATTTATGTCTTTCATATTTGTTTGTATAATTTCTTTCATATTGTCACTTCTAAAGACGCTTGATATTGCTTTTCATGATTACACTTGGTTTTTGAAGTTAGCGGAAATAGTTGAATAATGTTCATTCGCTTGCATATTATCTCAGGACGGGTGTGAATGTCATATGTTCATCTCTGAGGATACATGTAAGAGACGTAAGCTTGTGGCCAAGGGAAATGTTTATAAGCAAAGAAAGCACCACGGCCGCGAGGTAAGGAAAGGTTGCGCGAGGGTTACAATTAAAATTTCATATGATGACTTTGCCCCGCTACCATTTCCTGAGGAAGAGGCTTCAACTGTGGGAATGTCCCGATCCTTTTTCGTGGAATGGCCTATACATTTGATTGAAATTATTCTGGATCCAGTAACATAGGTATATTCTTACATTTATTTCTGAATTACTTAATACCGTTTTGTATATTTAATGTTATTTCAAATGTTGTTAGGTGGATAAATGTTTAAAAAAGAAAAAAGGCCGTTTGAATTCTATGGATGATATAAAATCTCCTTCTACGGTTCCAAATGAAATGTCATCCTCTTCGACATCTGATTTACTGCACGAGTTACAGCTCCGAATGGAGAAAGATTCGAACTTCAATGGCTTCTTGTTTCAAATGACAAGAGATATCATAGGTGTGGATCATCCTATTTCGATGGATCGAATGGATGTCTGTGAATTATTGTCAAGAGAAAGCATGGTCACAAACTGTTTGATGCAATTGTTCACCAAGTGAGTTTCCACTTAATTTTATAACCTATTTCAGATTATTGTTATATATAGTATGCATTCCATATGCCTAGACTAACCAATGATGCATGATAATGTAAATTCTCTAGAGCTTTACATGATTTGGTTGAAAGGAATGACCGGAAGGGGATAGGATTTCTCTCAGCTGATCATGTCACGGCACTAGGAAACACATATGAAGATAGGGTACACTACATTGCACGAAACTTGAAGGATCGGAATAAAGAAATTTATCTGGTGCCGTATCTTCAGGGGTAAACACTGTAAGCGTTTCTCTAATTTTTAAGAAACACTGATTTAAAGATCTGTGGTCATTAAATTTTTGGTTTGCAGTAAACATTGGACGCTTATAGTCATTAAACCGATTGAAAAGGTTGTCTACTGGTTTGATTCTTTACAAAACCCACAAAAGAGGAGGCAGTAATACTTATAGACGAGTGAGTTATATATATTAACTAATGTTAGAATGCATATATAATTTCTAATACCAATTATATATACATATGTTGCTAATTATTTTCATTCCGTTTTCATTTTTATAGGGTGATGTTTAATTATCAAGCTTTCTTAGGATTGCCCAGAAATGTGCATATGCAACCTGAATGGATAGTAGTTAAGGTAAAATTGGTTCTTATTGAATTTCTTATTCAACGATGTGTTATATAAAATTGTATGATCTTATAACTCGTATACTATATTCATTAGCATAAAAAGCAAACGTATAACTGGGAGTGTGGCTACTATGTCATGCACTACATGTCCCAAATCGCAATGAAATCCAACACATTGGCACTCGAAAAGGTACTTGACTGTATTTCATTTTGTTACTCAATTACTTTTGAATTTATACTGTGTTGCAGTACTTCAAGCTCGACCGCACTCCATTAAGCAATGTGGATATAGATGCTATGAGAAAAATATGCGCTAGTTATATTGTGGAGCATTAGCCGTAGTTGATGGATACTAATGAAACTTGTTCATATTATAATTGTACAAATATTTTTGGCTATGCCTCTGCAATATAATAGCGATTTCAATTTGTATCTTGGTGATATTTGTATTAAATTTAAACTTGGAGCAACAGGTTTTGCTTTAAACCAGATTAATTTTCACTTTTTATCGCGGTTTGGGTCTGAAAAAGTGGCCACTTTCTACGGCGGTTTAGAACTAAACAGCCGTAGAAAGTGACCACTTTCTACGGCGGTTCTTACTTGAACCGCCGTAGAAAGTGATCACTTTCTACGGCAGTTCAAGTAAGAACCGCCGTAGAAAGTGGTCACTTTCTACGGCGTTTTAGTCTAACCCGCCGTAGAAAGTGTTCAATTTGTATCTTGGTCATATTTGTATTAAATTTAAACTTGTAGCAACATGTTTTGCTTTAAACCAGATTAATTTTCACTTTTATTGCGGTTTGGGTCTGAAAAAATGGCCACTTTCTATGGCGGTTTAGAACTAAACAGCTGTAGAAAGTGACCACTTTCTACGGAAGTTCTAACTTGGTTACTTTCTACGGCGGTTCAAGCCCTACCACCGTAGAAAGTTGCAACTTTCTACGGTGGTTTAATTTTCAACCGCCGTAGAAAGTGGTTACTTTCTATGGCGGTTTCAAACCGCCGTAGAAAGTCCGCTAACTTTCGACGGCTGCCAGATAGATGGCGGTTCAAAAAGGCCAAGAACCGCCGTTAAAAGCCCTTAAAAACCGCCATTAAAAGCCCTTTTTGTAGTAGTGGTAGTTGTCAAATAAACATTGGCTAGAAAATGATTAGTGTTGAATGTAAGGTTCTTGGGGAAGTGCTAGAGAAAAATAAAAGTGAGGAAAATAACCACAATTGCTAAATCAAGACTTGCTAATGGTGAATTTAAACAAGGAGAACACAAACAATGATTCTTTAAACTACTTTGACTTGGTATACAGTTTCAGTTCATGCTAAAATGCATGTGTTAGTTAATACCAGTTACATGAATTTCAAATGGTGTTTATGCTGGAATATAAAAGCAAGGACCGCTTTTGCCAATATTTTCCCTTTTCTTTTAACTTTGAACTTTATTTCATCGCAATTATCTACATTTCATCGCAACTCTTTGACATATTATATGAGTGCAAATTGAGTCACCTGCTTGTGTACTTTTTAAAATGTCCGCATTTCTTTAAGCATGTTCTCTAACTATAGTATTAGTTTGGTGACTTGATGCTATTTCGGAAATCTTCCCGATGTGGTTGATGCATTTTTAACATCCAATGAAATCTTCTAAGAGTTTCATCAAATTTAGCTATACTTCAAAAATAATTCCGTACTCTTCAGTCCTAGCCACTTCCTCTCTTGCCACTTCTTAGCAGGACCAAGATAATCGCCTCAAAAAATTAGATAGTTATTACATGTTTGTGTTTTACCAAAGGCTATGTAGTCATAGTTTTTGCTTGAATTTTATTTGACCACCATTTTCTGTTGCGATCAAGCTATTTTTAGAAATAGAATAATATTAATGATTTGAAGTTGTACTCAATTAAGAATGGTCAAGTTGACTGAATATATTACTGATTTGTAGTTGTACTCAATTAAAAATGGTCAAGTTGACTGAATATCCTTCGTTGAGGGAAGGGGGTTGAGGAGTGGAGATCCACTCTAGGGTCCATAGTCCCACTATGTGTATCAAAGGTTCCGCCGTCGTGAATTTGAAGCTGGGGGTGAAAGGAAGGTGGAGGTTTAGCCAAATTAATTAATTAAATCTCTCAAAGTCGGTAACACAGTTTTGTGTTGGACTGAATACCGGTTGAATCTCCCAATCCTGAAAAATATCTTGCGGGATTGGGTAGTGACCCTAAAGATGAGGGGATATCCCCATGTACCACTCCGGCGCTCCCGTTAGTGAGAGATATAAAATATATTTGACAAATGTGTAATATGCCATCTAGAAATTGCGTACATTAGTCTGGCGTGAGCAAGAGTTTATATAGACTTGCTTTGAGATTTATGCGTTGGATTGTCTTCATAACAAATATAAGGGGTTTAATTTCTTTGTAACTACCGTTGGTTTAAAATGAGTGTAACGACTATCAGGATTTAATATAGGTGTAACGGAGACCGGCTTAAATGCTTTAGTAATAGACATTGAGCCTTTACTCCTTTTGTCTTGACTCCCCATATGACCAGTACCAGTATTTAAGAATATTTATGTTCCCTTTTGACCATGTGATTAGACTCGGTAACTAATGCCTCATTTAACTCCATGTGTTGATTTAATTGTTATGACTTCCGGGTCCCGTACGTATGGGCTAATGACTAGCCCCGATAACCTTGTTGATACCAACTAATGATCGCCGTGTCCAGTCCCATCATTAATGCTTAACACGATACTTGTTATTTTTATAACTGTAGCAAAAGGCCTGCCCATTTTTGTTACCGACATAAGACATTTAAATCATTATTAATGCTTTCTCTCCCTTTATCCGGGTTCCATGATTCTAGCTTAACTCATGTTGATTTTTCTCTTTCATTACCTCTAATAAACTAATGCTTTCAACATTATTTCATTTATTTATTATCCCCAAAATCTCGCTGCTCATTTATTTCTAGTTTATCATTGACTTCCGGGATATGTCCTACAAGTCATTATGCTATTGTCTATGAAACTCAGTGAAATACTGGGACCCAGAATTCACTATTTATTATCACTTAATGGGCATTTTTTTATTATTGGGCCAAACCTAATGACTTACTCATTTTTTTGACACACCAATTTACTTTGTACTTTTCCTTGTCTTTATTGTGGTAACTCAAACTAGTAATTTGATATTGATTTTGAATCTTTTGTACTTCTTTTTTCTTTATTGTTTCTATACTAAGGAGCGTAGATTTTTATAGTTTTACGGTTGTTAATTACATTTTTCTTTATTCCACATCGATGCTAAGATTTCATTAGCACTTCTAATGTTTTACTGTATAAGGAAAACCTATTCTTTTAAGGAAAACTCATAACTGCAATGGTATTGCAAGTAGTTATAAATAGTACTCATGGGATGTTTATGTTGCAGAATTTTGTAAATCGTACATTTTAAATTGATAGTTGAGCCAATCAAAAAGAGGCAATTTCCATCCCTATTTACATTGCATATGCTTGCTCTAATAATATTTGCCGATAGCTAATTTATGATATTTCAATTTTGTTGTAGATCAATTTCGGTTGAGCTGGGTAACTTGAATAGTTTAATAGTTTGGACATGTACAAAAAAAAATTTTCATGTGCCATTCCTAATTTCATTGGGAAGTTGAAATCTAGCTCTCGCATTCTTGTAAGTCCCTCGTTCTTCTCACAATGGTTTTCTGTTTGTGAAATTCTTCCGATCTACTTCTCTTGACCAGAAAATTTTTCATGGTTTGCTTTTCTAGTCAAAATATGAGTTGTGTCATGAGAATTTTTGGTTGTTTAGCATAAAATTGCTTCAGTTGTTAGTTTTGCTCTTTGTGATGGCAATTTTAGTGGTATCTACAGTGAAGTTTGTGGTCTATATGTCTTGGGTAATTGGTAGTACCTTTTATCGATATCAAAATGGCTCTAGTATGAAAGCTTTTATTTATAGAATACCTGAATTATTCCCTTTGTTCTTGCAATGGGGTTTAGGTGCCTAAGAGGTTCACTTTTGTTCCATTCTATTATATGTGTATTATTTGGCTAGAAATCACTACTACAAAAAGGGCTTTTAATGGCGGTTTTTAAGTGCTTTTATTGGCGGTTTTTAAGTGCTTTTAACGGCGGTTCTTGGCCTTTTTGAACCGCCATCTATCTGGCAGCCGTAGTAAGTTAGCGGACTTTCTACGGCGGTCTTGAACCGCCGTAGAAAATGTCCACTTTCTACGGCGGTTCAACCTTGAACCGCAGTAGAAAGTCTACACTTTCTACGGCGGTTCAAGGTTGAACAGCCGTAGAAAGTGGCCACTTTTTAGACCCAAACCGCGTTAAAAACCTGCTGCTAAAATCTGGTTTAAAGCAAAACCTTACCCTAAAAGTTGAAATTTAATACAAATACCACCAATATACAAATTGAAATCGCTATTATATTAATGGGCATATCCAAAAATATTTGTACAACTATAATATGAACAAGTTTAATTAGTATCCTTCAACTACGGCTAATGCTCCAAAATATATCTAACGCATATTCTTCGCACTGCATCTATATCCACATTGCGTAATGGAGTGCGGTCGAGCTTGAAGTGCTGCAACAGAGTTTTTGAAATTAAAAAGTAACTGAGTAGCAAAATGAAATACAGTCAAGTAAGTTATGAGAAATGAAGTACCTTTTCAAGTGCCAATGTGTCGGATTTCATTGCTATTTGGTATATGTAGTGCATTACATAGTACCCACATTCCCAATTAGACGTTTGCTTTTTATGCTAATGAATATTAATATACGAGATCATACAATTAATTGTAAACCACACAACGTTGAGTAAAAAATTTAATAAGAACCAATTTTACCTTAACTACTATCCACTCAGGTTGCATATGCACATTTCTGGGCAATCCTAAGAAAGCTTGATAGTTAAACATCACCCTATAAAAATGAAAGCGAAACGAAAATAATTAGCAACATATGTATATATATATATGATTGGCATTAGAAATTATATAGGCATTCTAACAGTTGTTAGTATATATAACTCACTCGTCTATAAGCACCACCGCCTCCTCTTTCTGTGGATTTTGTAAAGAATCAAGCCAGTAGACAACCTTTTCTATCGGTCTAATGGCTATTAGCATCCAATGTTCACTGTACACGAAAAATTTAATGACGTCAGATCTTTAAATCAGTGTTTCTTAAATATTAGAGAAGCGCTAACAGTGTCACTTACCCCTGAAGATAAGGCACCAGATAAATTTCTTTATTCCGATCCTTCAAGTTTCGCGCAATGTAGTGTACCCTATCTTCATATGTATTTCCTATTGGTGTGACATGATCAGCCGAGAGGAAACCTATCCCCTTTCTCCCATTCCTTTCAACTAACTCATGTAAAGCTCTAAAGAATTTACAAAAAGAGCTTCATTGGTTAGTCTACGCACATGAAATGCATACTATATATAACAATAATCAGCAATAGGTTATAAAATTAAGTGGAAACTCACTTGGTGAACAACTGTATCTAACAGTTTGTGACCATGCTTTCTCTCTTTAATAATTCTCCGACATCCTCTCGATCCATCGCAATAGGAAGCTCCACACCTATGACTTCTCTTGTCATTTGAAAGAAGAAGCCATTGAAGTCTGAATCTTTCTCCATTCGGAGCTGTAACTCTTGCAGTGGATCAGATGTCGATGAGGATGAGGATGACATCTCAATCGGAATCGTCGCCGAAGGAGATTTTATATCATCCATATAATTCATCCGGCCTTTTTTCTTTTGGGCACTTTTATCCACCTACCATCATTTGAAATAACATTAAATATACAAAACGGTATTAAGTAATTCACAAATAAATGTAAGAATATACCTGTGTTACCGGATCCGGCTGAATAATTTCAATCAACTGTATAGGCCATTCCATGAAAAAGGATCTGGCCATTCCCACAGTTGCAGCCTCTTCCTCAGGAAATGGTAGCGGGGCAAAGTCATCATAGGAAATTTTAATTGTGACCCTCGCGCAACCCTTCCTAACCTCGCGGCCGTGATGCTTTCTTTGTTTATAAATATTTCCCTTGGCCACAAGCTTACACCGCTTCTGCGTATCCTCAGAGATGAACAGATGGCATTCACACCCGTCCTGAGATAATAGGCAAGCGAATGAACATTAATCAACTATTAAGTCTAACTTAACAAAGCAAGTGTAATCATGAAACCAAATTCAAGCGTCTTTAATTAGAAGTGACAATATGAAAGAAATTATACATTCAAATTTATTAATTAAATAAAAACCAAAATATAAATGTAAATTTTCATTATTGTAAAATAAAAATAAAAGAAAGATGTTTAATATATTAAAAAAATCCATAGTTTTTTTAATTGCAGTATTATATTTTTAAAAGGAAAATATAAACTTCATTTTAAAACGTATATAAAGTGTTTGAATACTTGAATACATATGCAAAAAAATAAATAATAAAAAGAATTTAAAAGAAAAATAGAAAAATAAAAGTCTACCCAAGAAGAATAGCAGTGATACTCTATAGAAAAATGAAAGACATAAATGTATTTTAAGTACCCTGTATTCGCCTAAAGAACCCCCGTCAGAGGCTTTGATCGGGTCCGTAGATGAAACATGTTGCATCTCCAACTCAGGCAAACGTGTAGGGATAAGAGGAGAAACAGGGCTCACAGGGGAAACAGGGCTACCATGAACCTCAAACATCTCTGGGTCCACTCCGGAGGTCTCTGGGCCCATGCTCGGCGCTTTGGCACTGTTGATGACAGTGGTTAGTCAGTCCCCATCTTACCACATATAAACCCAACCATCATCTTCAGATGGGTTTGACATTCATCGAGCTGGGCAGTGGTTTTCTGAAGCTGTCGCTTAGTTAAATCTAGTTCATCTTTAAGAGACGGCCTTGTTTTCGGGAAAACCTCCATGATGCGTGCCCTGGTAGAATGGCCGCGATAACGACCGGGGTGATCGGTCTTTCCCGTTGCAATGACAAGAATGTCATTTCTACCCTCTGCAACTTTCTCCCCTTGTGACTCACGGGAACATAGATTGTCCTAAATGTTTTGCCAAAAATATGAAATGTAAATAGATCAATTAAATATAGTTTTAAATATATGCTTAGCTTAAAGAACTGAAACATAAGAAAATGTATGGTGCAAAACTTACAATTTCCATCCCAACACGACCAGCCTCTGGCGTGAAGTATTCCCCTTTTTTGTTTGTGTGAGCCTGCCTCCATAGTAGATGCCGGCCTGGCCTTGCATAAGAATCTACCCCTTCTTCTTCGGACTGACCGTCCTCTGAAGGCTTCTTCCCAGATGCAATCACAGCCTCGTCATGCAACTGCTTCTTCAGCAGTCGGTAGCCACCGCGAGATAAATTATGGTAGAAAGAATTTAAAGTGGCATTCTTTTGTGCTTTTCCACGAATTGCCTAGAGAAAAATGTAATGAAAAATTATTATCCATAAACAGAGCAATTTCAAATATCCACAAAGAAGAAGGAAATCAATTTAAAAAAATATACCTGCCATTCTTCTGTCTCGCGGCTAGCCTTGAACTTAATCCATGTCTCCCTAGGGAGATATTTATATTCCAAGCATGTGTCCTCACCCTTCAAGTCACCATGTACATATCTCCCTAAAAAGGATTTCCAATCTTTCCACCGTTAACCGGCATAAGAAATCCACTTTGTTTCGAGTTCTTCAGTTGACTCAAAAATAAATAATGCCTACAGTAAAAATTAGAAGTAAAAATTTAGGTAAATTTGGGTTCATTTGTATGAAAGAAGAAACAAACAATGCATTATAATTAAAGAAAATACCCGTATTTCCATCCACACTCTCTTCTTGATCTCGTCGGGAACTTTGGGCCATGATGCATATTCCATTATGTCCACTTTGCTCCGGGCCGTGAATGCCACAAAGGTAATCCACTTTGTATGATACTTTTTAGGCTCGAGCTTGAAATCAAAAGAAATGTTAAGAGTTTTCCCCTTTGTACGCATTTCCAATAGATCATTGCAATTTGTAGGCCCTCTACCTCTTCTAGATCTAGTAGAAGAACCATCTCCATTGCCATTTCTCTCATCACTATGCAGCTCATTTCGTTTTCTTTTAGGGGCCATTGAAATTACCTTAAACGTCATGTACATAGAAAGAGAATTCAATATAACATATATGCAATTAAAGAAAAGCTTTAATGTCAAATATAAGAATGCTTGTAATGTGAAAAAAAAAGGCAATGTACATTCGCAAAATTCACTCCTAAAAATACACAATTACCATTATCCAAATTAAACCAAAGGAGGGCCAAAAAAGTGGACTTATAAAGGGTACCATTGATAAAGTACTTCACATTTCACAACCAACAACAAATGAGAACAATCATTAATTTCTAATAAAGGAAAAAGCCAAAATTTAGTGAGGAATGTAAAAGATTCAAGGAGGAGTACTTCAATCCTAAAAAATACTCTCCTTCCCTAAAGCAATAGAAATACTTTGTGATTTCGCAATAAAGAAGCTTTAAATTGATGCAAAGATAGCCTCACTTTCAATATATTAGTTGCATTCATGACATTAAACCAAGGGACGAACACACCTTCAACTCAACCACAAAGCATTACCTTCTTTCCACTAAAGAAGAAACCATACATCGCAAAAGGTAAAACATTTAAGGAGAAGTGATTATTCAAACTCTACATTCATGAAAAAAAATCCCCTTCATCAAGGAGAACCCTCACAAAGCTTATTTCACGCTTTTGAAACAAAGATAAGGGAAAGCGAAGAGGAGATAGTGATATTTGCAATACACAATTACCATTATCCAAATTAAACCAAATGAGGGGCAAAAAAGTGGACTTATAAAGGGTACCATTGATAAAGTACTTCACATTTCACAACCAACAACTAATGAGAACAATCATTAATTTCTACTAAAGGAAAAAAACCAAAATTTAGTGAGGAAGGTCAAAGCTTCAAGGAGGAGTACTTCACTCCTAAAAAATACTCTTCTTCAATAAAGGTACTTAGTGCTTGTGCAATAAAAAATGCTTCACATTCATGCAAAGATTTCTTTAATTTCAACATATAAGGGGCTTTGAAGACATTGAAACAAGGTATCCCTAAAGAAAGAACCCTATAAAGATTAAATTTCACAAAGTGGAAACAACAACAAAGCATTTTCCTCATTATCACTAAAGGAGGAACACTAAATCGAATAACAACTGAAATCAAACACCAATGTTCTAAAATTAATCAAGAAAAACCGAAATAAACATTTGAGTTTCTCATATTCATACACTAAACCCGAATTGAAAGGGTACCTAATTGAAATCCCAATCAAAACCCTAGGTTCTCAACTTATGTAGGACAAAACACGAAATTCAACAACCAAACCAATGCAACAAACAATCAATAAATCCAAAAGCATTCCAATCATTCATCACAAGGATTAAAACCGAAATCAACATTATATCAACCCAAAAAACCCTAGTGCAATGGGAAGCATTTACAAATTGTAAGGTAACATTGGAAAAGTTTTAAAATGGAAGCATAGAAGGTGGATAACCTTTTGTGTGCACTCCTACAACCAAGCCCGAACTATTGGAGGGGGGAAATGGAGAATGTTGACCGGTTGGAAGGCAACCCACACACACCCGTGTGCTGCGATGGTCCAGCCGCGATGATCGGGCCGTGCTGCAGCCAACGGTCGAGTGGGAAAATGGCGCTAGGGGCCTTGGTTGCGCCGGCGACGGGAGAGGAGGAGGTTCAACCGAACAGCGGCGGTTGAAGGGAGGGGGAAACAGGGGAGAAGCAGGGGAAAAAAGGGGAGAAGAAGGGGAAGAGAATGAGGGAAAATGAAAAGAAAATGTCTAAGTTCAAATTTGACTTGAACTTAGATCGGCTCGTCGGTTCAACGGCGGTTCAATCGTGAACCGCCGTTGAACCAACTTTCTACTGCGGTTCACGAGTGAACCGCCGTTGAAAGTGTACTTTCAACGGCGGTTCAACCTTGAACCGCCGTTGAAAGTACACTTTCAACGGTGGTTCACTCGTGAACCGCAGTGGATTCTTCTTTCAACGGCGGTTCGCGGTTGAACCGCCGTTGAATGGTCTCGTTTTTCTCGGTTTTAGCATAAGGGAAAAAATTGGAGCCAATTCCCGCGCGGGCATATATTAATATTAAATTTTTTTTTTCCATTTTCAAAAAGCTAAGCCCACAATTTGTAAATATAATAATACATACCCAGATTGCGTATATTTATTAATTATGTACACAATCTCGACTTTTATGAACCATTTCATAATTAAATTCAAATTTTCCATTGAACCATATATTTGCATTTAAATTTCCCGTGCTATTTCACAATAATTATAGGTCAAATATAAAAATTAATAAATTTTGTAAATTTACATGTAAGAGTCGATAAAGTAATAAGCTTCATTATGTTCTCTAAAATTTCTACTTTTTCGACTTGGGCGAACGGGATAAAATAATCAAATCCACAAATGCATTAGGTACGTATAGTAATATAAAAATTAATATTTGTTAAGTGGCCGAAAAAAAATTAAATAGTTACTGGATTTCATTACCTTACATATATATATATATAAATAAACATATATATATATAAACATATATATATATATGTTTATATATATATATAAACATCTTCCTCTTTTCTCCTTTCCCCTCTTGCACATCATTCAACTCTCTCCTCTATGCTCTCGATCTCTTGTAAATTTCCACTACATATATAAAATGTTTTCATTCGAATAATTGAAGACTTGAAGACAACTTTCGTAAATTTACATGTAAGAGTCGATAAAGTAATAAGCTTCATTATGTTCCCTAAAATTTCTACTTTTTCGACTTGGGCGACGGGATAAAATAATCAAATCCACAAATGCATTAGGTACGTATAGTAATATAAAAATTAATATTTGTTAAGTGGCAGAAAAAAAATTAAATAGTTACTGGATTTCATTACCTTACATACATATATATATATATATATAAACATATATATATATATATATATATATAAACATCTTCCTCTTTTCTCCTTTCCCCTCTTGCACATCATCCAACTCTCTCCTCTCCGCTCTCGATCTCTTGTAAATTTCCACTACATATATAAAATGTTTTCATTCGAATAATTGAAGACTTGAAGACAACTTTTATAATTAAGTCTTATATATATATATATATATATAAAACGTATTTTGAAAAAAAATGGAGGTTTACGTGAAAAATCTGGCGGGGAAGACCATCATCCTCATGGTCGAATCCTGCGACCCAATTGAGAATGTCAAGGCGAAAAACCAGGAAAAGGGTGGCGCTTCACTCTCTATTTCAATCTTAAGCGTCACCGCGGTTAATTTATGAAAATGGGAAAAAAAAACTTGATAGGAAGTAGGGTTTAGGGTTTAGGGTTTAGGGAGTAGGGTTTAGGGTTTAGAAAATGATGTAAAAACAAAAAATTCATGCGTAGCGCGGGAATTGGTGCCAACAACTACTTTTCTACGGCGGTTCAATCGACAACCGCCGTAGAAAATACTTTCTACGGTGGTTCAAACATGAACCGCCGTAGAAAGTTCACTTTCTACACCGGTTCATGTTTGAACCGCGGTACAAAGTATTTTCTACAGCGGTTCCCGGTTGAACCGCCGTAGAAAAGTAGTTTTTGGCGCAAATTCCAGCGCTACGCATGAATTTTCTATTTTTATATCATTTTTTATCAAAATACGTTTTAAACTAGTATTCTCTCCGTGATAATAGTTAGAAGTTGGCCTCAAAATCATTTTTATAATCTGTATTAAAAGTAAATGCATGAATGAAATAAATAGAGTTAAATTAAGCTGAAGATATGGCATAAAATAATTTCTCCTACAATGATATGCACCAATTCCCGCGTTACGCATGAATTTTCTATTTTTATATCACTTTCTAAACCCTAAACCCTACTCCCTATTAAGTTTTTTTCCCATTTTCATAAATACATTAAATTGAGTGTGAATCAAAATATAATGTATTTTATTTACTTGAACCGGTTATCGTTATGAAATTGCATGTCCAATATTACAGGGGAATGCAGGGGAGAAGTAGGGGAAATGTTTAGGGACTATGCTTCATAAAATGAAATAAAATTCGAAATTTATACACGTGCGGGAATGGGATGCAATTTCCACTTTTCTACGGTGGTTCAATGTAAAACCGCCGTAGAAAGATCACTTTCTACGGCGGTTCATAGTTGAACCGCCGTAGAAAGTTTTTTCTACGGCGGTTCAAACATGAACCACCGTAGAAAAGTGGGAACAAATGCAGCCAATTAATTCCCACGCGCCCATAAATTTCTATTTTTTTTTATGTTATGAAGCATATACCCTACATTTCTAGTTTTTTCATGTTGATATAAAATATAGTTTGAATAATCTTTATAAAATAATAAAGCATTATTAATCGATAAAAAGAATAATTAATTCATTTAGCGGTCAATACCCAACCTCGCTAAATGAATATCTTTTTTCCGAGGCACAGACAAGTAATTTATGAAGAGTTAAATATAAAATCAAAACAAAAATCATTGTATAGCTTCCCCTGTAAATTTTACCAAAAGTACTACTCCTTGAAAAAGAAATAAATATTACATGAAACATTTATTCATAAATGAAAAACAAGGAAATCAATTTGCCGGAAAATTTGAAAAAGTCTCCCCTATAAATGTAACATACTCCCTGTCAAGGATATGCACATACTTAAATACTTCACTAAAATTCCAACTATTTCGAATAATACGGAATTCAGTTTCAAATCAATTTAGACAAAATCTCCCCTGCTTGTTTTTTACCAAAACACAAGTGCATCATAACATCAACACAGAAGCTTCACACAATTTCCAACAATAACATATTCATTTATAAACAGTTCCGAATATGAAGTCCCTGGAAATTTTGTCCCTTGATTGCGCGGCTTCATCCGAGTTGTGACCTGTTTCAATCAGACAGTATGAAGGATAAAAATAAATGTTGTTATAAATTTATGTCCACCTCTTTTCATTAAAATCAAAGAAACATATACAAATACACACACACAACATACACACCCACAACAAAATAAAATTAATAAAAACAAACAATATACCTGAAAATGATTCTTAACTTATTCTCTTTCTCTTATGGGACACTTGCTCCTCGAACCATAATCCTTCGTTGTGGTCATCACGAAGTATGTATTTATCAAGTTCCCTATCTTTCTCATCTGCTCTCGATTCAGGTAACTCACTAGAGAAAGGGCCAGCCTCATAAAGCCCTTCTTCTGTATCAATCCCTTCCACTCCGTGATGTTGTTTACCATGAAGAACAACAGACCAATGTTCGTCGCAAGGATCGGTGATATAAAAAACTTGTTTCGCCTGCGATGCAAGTATAAATGGTTCCCCCTTGAAACCCTCCCAATTAAGGTTCACCAAGGTAAAACCCAATGGATCATCAATTCGAACCCCACTATTGTTATCAACCCATTTGCAGCGAAATACAGCTACTCTGAAACAAACATAGTCAAGCTCCCAAATATCTTCGATCACCCCGTAATATGCCATGTTTGCATACAATGGATTTTTATCCTTCCTTCTAGAAACATGTAAAGCCTCTGAGATTAATGTAACACCACTGTTTTTAGCCGTACTCTTCTCATCTTGTCTCTTAGTAGCAAATGAGTATCCATTTATGTCATAGCATGAAAATGCTCGTACCGCAGGGCTAGGCCTAAACGCCAACCATTTCAATGTCTCCGAAACGTCTTTGCCCAGGACAGCATTACCAAACCAATAGACAAATGTCTGAATATGTTCATTGAGCACACGTTGATCCGTCCAAGCAGGATAAGACGTTCTTATTGAACGGATATGGTCTGTCACATAGGGCGCAACTTCTTCAGAATTGCGCAGTATGTAGAGATGCGCCTTCATCAATTCAACATTAGACGGCAAAAACATTTTTCCTCCCCTTGTGCCCATACCTGTAATCCTCCCATCGTGCCGATTCTTAGATATTCCAATGGATGCGGTATCGGCCAAGTACTCAGTGCAAAACTCAATTACCTCCTCAGCTATATAACCTTCAACAATACTAGCATCAGGACGATAACGATTCTTAACATACCCCTTAAATACTTTCATATATCGCTCGAATGGGTACATCCATTGCAAATGAACAGGCCCGCAGATTTTTATCTCTCTAACCAAATGAATCACCAAATGCACCATAATATCAAAGAAGGCGGGTGGAAAATACATTTCTAATTACAAAGGACAACAGTTATTTCATCTTGTAACTGATCAAGTCTTTCGCGGGCGATAACCTTGCTACATATAGCATTGAAGAAGAAACAAAGTCTTGTTATACTGGACTTAACATGCTTGGGCAATATCGAGTGAATAGCTACAAGCAACAATTGTTGCATTAAGGCATGGCAATCATGAGACTTCAAACCAACTAGTTTTAAATCTTTCAAGGAAACAAGTCTGCTTCCATTTGAAAAATATCCGGATGGAACTTTGATGCTACGGAAACTTGAACACAGTTGTTTTTTCTCTTTTTTGGACAAAGTGTGACAGGCAGGGGGTAGATATGTGCGTTATCCTCGAGCTACCGGTGCTAAATTTGCTTTTATGTTCATATCAACCATATCAAGTCTCGCGTTATAACCATCCTTAGTTTTACCAGGGATGTTCAAGAGCGTACCTAACAGGCTTTCACAAATATTTTTCTCAATATGCATAACGTCAAGACAATGTCTGACTTCCAAGTTCTCCCAGTATGAAAGTTCAAAAAATATGGATTTTTTTCTTCCAACAACCTGTATCATTATTGCCGGACTCCGAAGGTTTACCAAACTCCACATTAATGTCCGTCACACGAGCTTTCACCTCTGGCCCGCTCAAGGGTTCTGGAGCTTTTCGGAACTCTTGAAATGCATTGAATGCTCTTTTCATACGGCGATACGGATGAGTGTCGGGAAGAAATCTGCGATGCCCAAGGTATACTGTCTTCCTCCCATGTGCAAGCTGACAAAAATCTGTACTCTGCTCACATATTGGACATGCTTTATGCCCTTTAACAGAGTACCCAGACAAGTTTCCATAAGCAGGAAAATCATTAATGGTACAGAACAACATGGCACGTAATGTGAACATTTCTTCACGGTATGCATCAAACACAGGTGCGCCTTCATCCCATAACTTTTTCAAGTCTTCAATAAGAGGAGCAAGATACACATCGATGTCATTTCCTGGTTGCCATGGGCCTGAAATCATTAGAGACATAAGTATGTACTTGCGCTGCATACACAAGTAAGGCGGCAAATTGTAAATAACCAACATCACCGGCCATGAGCTATGTGTGCTACTCAGACTGCCAAACGGGTTCATTCCATCAGTACACAAATCGAGCCTCAAATTTCTGGCTTCTCCCCAAAAAGAAGGATACATTGAATCAATTTTTTTTCCACTGATCTGAGTCTGATGTATGCATTATCACCTTGTCATCATCACTGGGAATACACCGATCTGAATGTCATGTCATTAGTTTTGCATCTTTTGCATTAGCGAACAACCGTTTAAATCTCGGTATTATAGGAAGATACCACAGAACCTTAGCCGGCGACCCCTTCTTTTGCGCATCAGAACTGTCTTCAACCTCATCACATGGCTGCTTGTTTTTGTATCGTGAAGTTTTACACTTAGGACAAAACAATAAATCCTTATACTCATTCCTGTAGAGGACGCAATCATTTGGGCAAGCGTGGATCTTCTTATACTCAATACCCATTGGACACAATATTTTTTTCGTCTCGTAAATTCGATCTGGAAGTTCATTATCTTCTGGGAGCATATCTTTCAATACCCTCAATAAGGCTGTAAAACTAGTATCTGACCACCCATTTGCCGCTTTCAAATTAAACAACTTCAAAACACTAGACAAGCGTGTATATTTAGTGCAACCCTTGTATAGAGGCTTCTCATTGTCACCCAAAATGGAAGCAAGAACTTCCGATTTATCAGCAAAATCCTCGGCCACATCCTCAATCATGTTATCTAATCGATCTCTAGTAATCGCATCATCTCCTTTTGCATGACATTTTCTTTGCTCAGGTAAACCATCAATACTTTCACCATGCCAAATCCACAGTTTATAAGAAGGATCAAATCCGTGCCGATATAAATGGAATCTTATTGTATCTGAGTTATCAAACCGCGCACCATTTTTACAAGCTTTGCACGGACAATGGACGTACTTTGTATTCTTATAAGCGAATTGAATGAAATTCTCAACTTCTTTCGCATAAGAATCGGAGGTCCGATCACCATACAACAAGATATTTTGATCCATGTGTAACTAACACCTTCAAATAATTAAAAATACCAAATAGTAATTCAACAAACAATGTACCAAGTATCAAGTTGCATGCTTGTCTTAGCACATGTCATACTAATGTTACTCATATAATCAAAACTACTATAACACCTCAATTTAAAAAAATAATGCATAAACAACACATGTGCAATAGACATAATCAAATGAAGAAGAACCCATAAGTTTTTCATTTATGCATTTCGTCAAACACATGAAATGCATAAAAAAATAATACACACTCTAAGTAGTGCAAATTATATGAACATCCTCCATTAATAATCAAACACTATAAATCAAATCACATCACCAAGAAACTACATAGTATAACTAAATAGGGTTCCACAATACTAAGGTTCACCATATACATGGAATATATGCAACTTTAATTTTCAGCCCTCTACCATAAATAAAAATAAATTCTATAGGATGACATATATAAAGTACAAGCATAAGCAATTACTGAGAAATTTTAGAAGTTTCTAACCTTAAGGTGGTAAATTTTAGCTCCAAATGACGATTCTTTACATCAAACGTGCAAAACCGTAGTAGAAAATGGAGAAGAACACTTTCGGCCGTGATATGGAGATACACGTTGTTATTTAGGGTTAAATACGTCAATACAACGGTGGTACAAATTAAACCGCCATAGAAAGGACCTTCTACGGCGGTTTTTAAAATAAACCGCCGTAGAAAGGGACTTTCTACGGCGGTTGGGACGAACCGCCGTAGAAAAGGGGTTTTCTACGGCAGTTGGAAGGCAACCGCCGTAGAAAGTGTGGACTTTCTACGGCGGTTACCTTCCAACCGCCGTAGAAATCCCCCTTCTACGGCGGTTTGTCCCAACCGCCGTAGAAAGGGACTTTCTACGGCGGTTTATTTTAAAACCGCCGTAGAAAGTTCCATTCTACGGTGGTTCATTTTTAGACCACCGTAGAAAGTCCGTATTTCTTTTATAACTGCGGTTTTCTATTTTCCGCCGTTAATCTGCAGCCGTTAAAGCTCTATTTTGTAGTAGTGAATGTAAGTGCTGAATAATTTCAGCTTCCTTACTAATGTTGTTTTAATGTATTTCTTATTGTGTATTTGTTTTGTGACCAAATTGAAATAGAAATGGATAAAAAACTTCAATGTATATTTGTATTGTTCTGTTGCTAAATTTTAGTAAAAGAGATAAATAAATACATAAGCTAATAACTAGGAAATCTAAACCTTAACTGAATGTCTGTCATGTGACTATGTTCTTGTTTCTTTTTTTTTTTTTGACGATTCTATCATAAAAAATAAACAGATTAATTCTTAAGAAGATTATGGCACCTGATAAAGTTGGATAGGATTGACTCAAGATGAACATTTAAATGCTAAATGTGAAATGGGTATCGACCAATTTGTACAATTTGCTATTGAAAAGGCTAGACTAGAGGAGATAAGATGTCCATACTTGCATTAGGTGCAAGAACTCATGTATCACGTGTGACGCCCCTGCCTCGACCCAATCTCCCAAGGATCCATTCCTACCAAGAAATACGGGCCGGTTAATAGGATAGCGTCATTCAGGGTTCTAATCCAACAAGTCAATACATACAATAGTAAAATAAGAAAGGGCAAATGACAGTTAACCCCCTATGGTATACCTCCAATGACAGTTACATCCCTATGTTTTCACAATACATATTTACATCCTTATAGTTTGGGACTAAAGTGTCACGTATCAGAAAAACTTAACACTAACGTTGAGTGTAGTTCACACTCCTTTATCTACAAGTAAGATTGAGAATCGGTTGAGCCCATCTATTTTCATGACAATGTTACCCTTACTCCTTCTCTGTTCTTCAAAAAAAGTTTCAGTTCCAAACTAGTTGAGTCACCACCGTGGACCACCTCCTTTTCAACTCTATCGCCACTGAACTTAATAATCAAGAATGAAATAAATAGTATTTACCACGAATTTATTTCTTTAAAGTTCCGCTGAATATCAAAAGAAACCCCTTTTGAAAAACTCTATCCAGCTGCGGCTAAAATGAGGATTGACATCCGGCAATGAAGTTCGTCAGCACCAAACTTCATATCCGGTTGAGCTCTTTTAGATATTCTGACCACTTTCCCTGGAAGAACAAAGAGGGAAGTGATGAAGGGCTCTTACACTCGTTGCGTCGCTTCTTTCATCGGTTCTCGTGAAGAATATCTTGACTTGCAACGATCTTTTTGACCAAAAAAGCATAGCTTGCCCCTACCATAAGTCCAGCGCTGGCTGAATCTGATGGCCTTATACAAGGAATTGACGATAAGACCTGGACACACTTGCAAGGTTAATACATTCGAGCTTACCATCGACAACATAGTGCTTGAAGAAGGCGGAAGGGATTAAGGGTGGGCAACCACGTCACGTAATTGGATCGAAGATAATAGCATGCTTATGAGATTTCCAAGATTAAGCACCATAACCCTATTGTCAATTGTCAGCATATGTCATTAGACTGTTGTAAATCCATTATTGGGACCACTAATTTCATGAATTAAAGTTCAGAAAGAGGTTAATTGATGGTGATATTTGTGTTCGGTTTTTATGAAATAAGAAAAGAGAAATATATGTTACGGGTGAAAGTTAACAGACTAGAATGTGAAAAGAAAAAAAGAAAACTGTGCAAGTAATATCTTGATGTTGTCGAATTGGTTTCTTCATTTCTGGCTCTTAATTAATGCACTCCTTTTGTGATTCTTGATGCTGTGGAAGTGAAAGGTGGTGTCCATTTATGTTTTGTGGTTCATGATGTTATTGGATTTTCCTAAGTTCCTAATGCAATATTTGTTTTGGTCGGAAGATGGCTTGATGCTGCTGCAATTTTTTGTTTGGTTGAAGAGCTGTTATAAACCTTAGAAATTTTTTGAAGAACCTGTAGTTGGTGGTCTTAGGGAATGAGGTTTTCTTATTATTTTACATAAGGATATTTTAGGCATTGCAAACCCTCCAAACTTAACACCGTTAGAATTAAAATTTTCCCTCCAAGTGATACTTTAGTCCCAAACCATAAGGATGTAAATGTGTATTATGAAAACACAGGGATGTAACTGGCATCAAAGGTATTACATAAGAGGGTAAATATCATTTGCCTAATAAGAAATTAGGGTTATCAAAACATTTATTAATACTTCTTACAAAGTAAGGTTCACGAGTGCAGACACTTAAAATATTATTTGGGATGGTTCATGACTAGATTATCCCTTTAAAAGTATCTAGGCTTGTTTGTTACAAATGATCCACCCAAAGTGGCTGCAGCTAACATTAGCCTCACTTCTAACGAGCATTAAATATACTTACTCAAGTACCTAATATGAGGGGCTTTATAAGCTCAGTGAGAGACATTAGTTTTAGAGAACACCCACCGTGGGTTTTGTAAAATGGCCTCAAGTCAAATGATAACAATAATCATAACAATCATGTTTCATGCATCAATATGGAAGTGTACAAGTAAGACAAACATTTCTAAATCATACAATAGAGATATACATCATGGAATCATAGCAACCATATGCAATAATCAATCTAGCATTTAGCCCGTCCTTAATCTTTCGATCTATTTGATTTCTATATAGCTTCCTCATATAAAACTAAGGCGACAATCAGTTCTATTTAATCTAGCGAGTTTGGGTAATTTGCGAACACCTTTAGACCCAAGCGGCAATAGCACCAGCGGTAGCCGAAGTGCTCGACGGCAAGGCGTACTAGATCCTGGGTGTATACATGCAACTGTTAGTTTTCCCTAGTGGGAAAGTGTCGACTAACTGAGGTACAACTTGACATCCGACCATCAACATGCAAGTGATGACTGCACAAGCAAGCTATTAAGACTAGATGCGCTAAGTCATTTCATGTTAAAGGTCTTTATCTTATCATGTAATATGCACACATGACATCTCCAGCATGCTTTCACAAGTCATTAACATTCTACATGCAATTCAATTAACCTACTCATGGTATTTGAATCATGCATTACAAGTAGGGGTGTCAAACGGGCGGTTATTGGGCAGGTATTAAATGTGTATTATGTTATTGGGTAATGGGTACCCATTACCATTCAATTAATGGTCTTAGTTTAAATGGATAATGGGTACCTATAATAACCATTGTACAAATGTAATGGTTATGTAAGGGGTATTATGACGGGTACCCAACAAAACCCATAATGGGTAGTCATAATAAACCGTCTATAATATTTAAAATTACTTATTAGTAAATTTTTTTCAAATTTTTTATTTCATTTAAGTTCTATAATTCTATTTCAAAATTTGAAATATTATATATATTTTATACTTTTATATTTAATCATATATAGTTTTGTTTTTGGTCCAATCATAATTTTTAATTTTTTTTATACTTATATAAAACCTGCGCCTCGCTCCTTTCCCGACCCTCGAGCGCGACCATGCCCTAGACCCCGACGCAACCCCTAATCCCAGCCTGGGACCCGAACCCCGACCTGAGGCTTGAACACCGACCCGGGGCCCGAACTCGGACCCAAGCCCCAAAACTCGACCCGAGGTCAGAACCCTAACTTGAGGGCCGAACCCTGACCCGAGCCCCATATACCGACTAGAGGCTTGAACACCGACTTGAGGCCCGAACTTCGACCAGAGGCTGGAATCTCAAAACAAGGCCGAACCCTGACCCAAGGCCCAAACTCTGACCCGAGGCCTGAATCCTGTCTTGAGGCTCGAACCCTAACCAGAGGTCCAACTATCGACCTGAAGGCCGAATCTCGAAATCAGGCCGAACCTCGACCTGAAGCCTGAACCCCGACTCGAGCCTGAACCCCGACCCAAGGCCAAACCCAACCTGAGGCCCGAACCGAGGCCAGAGCACCTACTTGAGGCCCGAAACCCAAACCCCAACACGAGGCCCAAAGCCCGACCCGAGGGCCGAACCCTGAGCCCGACCCGAGACTTGAACTCGATTCAAAGCCGAACCTGACCGGGACCCTAACCTTGAGCCCGACCTGTGACCCAAACCAATTTTGAATTAGTATTTGTAAGTGGGTAATTTAAAAATATTTATAAAAGAATAAATAAGAAAAAAAAACGCAAAATAATTTTATGACAAAAAAAAAAAAAGAAAAAGAAAGAATGAATGAGCAAAGAAAAAAGTTTTTTTTTTTTTTACGTTCAACAAAACTGGGCCCAATAGGTGAGCTGTTAGGTTTCTGTTTATATTGTTGCTGGTAGTTTTAAATGGGTATATTTGGTATCCATGATGTGCGAGTTTTATGGTACCCAATGAGCTACCCTAAACCCGCCCATTATTTTCTTAGCCCATACCCACCCAAGCACAACATGTTTATGAATGGGTATTTTTGGTTTAAAACCCAGTGGGCTTTGGCGAGTTTTGGGCTTATCGGTTTTTTTGACACCTCTAATTACAAGTTACACCTAGCAGCACATCATGTTTCATCAAAGTGTATAACAATCATGCGTTACAAAACAGTAGACAAGTCTTGCTATCATACAGCATTCAGCAATCAATAGGCATACCTGCTTCATCTCAAATTAAGCAGTGAGCAAATCAAGTCATACATAGCACATGCATAGTACTACCAAATCAATCAAGGATTTTGAGGCGTCGGCAATTTCGTACTATAAACTATACAATCCGGTAGTTATAGTACAAACTTACACTCATACTATGGAGAATAGTTCATTTAAAGTTACGAATGTAGCGAGTAATCCCTCACATTTTGTGTACCGAGAGTGGGTTGAGCTTGACTTTGTCAACGTCTGATTAACAGTCAACTCGTACGAGACAAGTAATTGGATTTTAGAGTTTAAGTCAATTACGTTTGACCCTTAGGTTTGACTTTGACTTTTGGGTCAATTAGATTTGACTTTTAGTCAACTAAATTTGTCTTTTACTTTCATGTCAACTATGTTTGACTTTTAGATCAATTATATTTGATGTTTGACTTTTGACTTTTATGTCAACTATCAATCAATCTTGGTCAAAGGTCAATGTCAAAGGTCAATTTCACAAATAATGTCAATTTCAGAAATAAGGTCAATTCGAGAAATAAGGTAAATTTCATAAACAAGCATACCAATAGTTTTGGTGAATTTTGGAAATGATCAATTTTCAAATATATATATATATATATATATAGATATATATATTTTTTTACTTCTGTTTTTTTTTTTTTTTTTGGCATTTCTCGATAGGTTTGATGGTGCCTTCAATATCGACCCCCCGGGTTCAAATTTCAAAAGTTAACTTCCTTAAATTTTATGAAGAACAGAAGCTACTGATCTAGCTTCAACGACGACCTCGATAGGGTGTCGAGCCTTTCTTGGTTTTTGAGTTCGCGCGAAACTGGTTAGGGTCCTATTTTTAGGTTAACTTTTAATCATGCAATCTTATGTTTTTGTTCATGCCAACCGCTCAGATCTACCCTCTAGCATGCATACAAGATTGCCTATCCTTTATTTCACATTTTCTAACACAATTAACCGATTGCAATTGAGCCCAAACATGGCTTCGTACACAGATGTGACAACAGTACATGTTCATCAAGATTCGACTTTTAAATCATCGATCTTGCCAACTATAATCGTTTAAGTCTAAATGAAATCCATCCTATGTTATTTTAACATGCTATTAACATATATCCAGATCTACCCACGGATTAAGCACTTTAATTCCATGTAATCTTAGTTTTCTTTACATTCGATCAATTTAAAACTCATGTTCTTAATATTCCTGCTTCAGATTAGATCGATCTAGATGGATTGAATACTCACCTCAGTCCTAAGATTACCGTGTACTAATAATCTTAACGGATTGACAGTTAGACTTCTCCCCCTTGCTGTTGTTCTTCATGTTTCTTCCTTCTTCTTTCCTTCCCTTTCCTCTACTTTCTTATTTTTCTGATTTTTGGTGACGGCTAAAAATCGTGATTATGATTATAAGGGTGTAGTTATAGAGTGTTTTCAGGTTTCAGATTGGATTGATTTCCCGTTTGAATCTCACGATCTAATCCCGAAGTGCTTTATTTTTATCCAATTTCCGTATTTCTACTGGGCTGCCTTGACACCGAGCTTCGACGTAATCCAGTGTCGAACATCCTGTTTCCTTAATATCCTTGATGTCTAAAAGATCATAACTCCTCCACCTCTACTTTTAGTTATTCTTTCGGGTAACCTTATCCCTCGTTATAGTGAAGTTTTGTCCTGGGTTTCTTTTAAGCCCACACCAACACATAACCATTCAATCAAGCAAGCTGTCAATTGAGTCATTAAAATTCATCTTCCATGCAATACAAGTAGGAACATGTAAAATGACTAATTTACCCTTATAACATCTCGAGTCCTACTCTTAAATACTGGGTCCTCACATGATGTCTCATAAGGTAGTTAAATATCACTTAAAAGAATAGGGGATAATTCTGAGGTATAATTTTTGGTATATCATGAAGAAAGGTTGGGTGATGCTCAATCAGAAGAGTATGAAAGCAATACAGAAAGGGAAGATGATGAGGAATCGGACATCTTGATAATGCAGAGGAAATTGAGACCATTATAAGATATGTATTTCCCAATCAGTTTATTTCTTATGACAATCATGATTGCATGCCTTAGTGTTGGGTTAAATGAAGAACCTAATGATGATGAGAAGAAATTTTTTGAATTGTCAGATATCTTTCGTAAACCATGGTACGAAGGTTCAAAGTCATCTAAATTGACAACCTTTGTAAATTTATTTCACATAAAACCTTTGGTAGGTGGAGTACTGAAACATTTACCAGGCATATGCAAAATATGAAAAGTGAATTGCTTCCAGGTAGCCCATTGTTGCTTGATTCTTATTATAAGACTAAAAAAGTCATTAAAGATCTCGGCACGACGTTTGATAAGATTGATGCATGTGTAAATGATTGTATGTTGTTCTGGAAGGAAGATGAGAACCTAGATTTTTTGTAAAATATGTAATGTGTCAAGGTGGCAGAGTGATAAGAATAGTGCAGAAACTAGAAGAAAGGATAGTAGAAAGGATATCCCTCATAAAACATTTTCCTTTGAAACAAAGATTGCAATGCTTATTCTTGTCTTCCAAAACTATTTCTGATATGACATGGCATCATGAGAAATGCCTGAAAGATGGGGGGTAATAAGGAAACCCACCGACTCTAAACCAGGGCAACATTTTGATGATCTCCACGAGTCTTTTGCTTTAGAGCCACGTAACATTAGACTTAGTCTTATTAGTGATGGTTTTCAGCCCTTTTCAAATTCTCCTACTTTCTAAAGTATTTGCCTTGTGATGTTGATTCCTTATAATTTGCCTCAATGAGTTTGTATGAAGCAGTCTAATATTTTGTTTTCAATGCTCATTCCTTGCCCAGATGAACTTGGTGATGCAATTGATGTGTATTTAAAACCCTTAATACAAGAGTTGAAATAACTTTGGGAAATAAGTGTAGAAACTTTTGGTACATCTAGAAGACAAAACTTTAGGTTACGTGCAACTTTGTTGCCAACCACTAGTAGTATCCCAGCTTATGGGATTTTATCTGTATGGGGTACAAAGGGAAAATAGCTTGCCATAAGGTAACTCATTTAATCAGATTGCTCAATTATTTTAAACAAGCTTATATGGCCATCAATGTATTCTTCCTAATGGTCATCCTTCGAGAAAGACAAAAGACATATTTGGGAAAAAAAAAAAAGAGAAGAGAAAGGGTTGCCACCAAAACCATTGTCTGGGGATGAAATTTTTGAACAAGAGAAAGATTTGATGGGATTTGTTTGATTAAAGATCTTAGTAAGCGGGTAAAAGTCTCACACAAGTTGAGAGGGGACAATTGGACAAAAAAGTGTATCTTTTTTATTTGCCTTATAAGAGAACACTTATGTCAAGGCACAATTTAGATTTGATGCACATTGAAAAGAATATGTGTGATATTGTACTAGGACTATCATAAATATTCAAAGGGTAAAACTAAATATACAATTAACTCTCTTTTGGATATGCAAGAAATGGGTATAATTCCAAACCTGCATCCTGTCCAAAATGGTGACAAGTTTGAGCTTCCTCTTGCTCCATATACATTATCAAAAACTCAGAAGGAGGTATTGTGCCAGTTCATAAAAGAAGTGAAAGTTCCAGATGGATTTTCTTCTAACATTTCTAGGTGTGTTAATTAATGTGAAGGAGGGTAAAATTTGAGGATTAATTGTAAAGCCATGATTGTCATGTGCTGTTACAACGCTTACTTCCTTTTGCAATTAGAGGTCTTCTAGTCAAAGATGTTTGTGAGCCATAGCTGTCTTTCTTTAAAGTATTGTGTGCTAAATCACTTAAAGTTTAAGACCAGAACAACTTAAAGTTAAAATTTCTATAACTCTCTCCAAGAATGGGGCCTCAAAGGGGCATGGAAACACATAAAAACTCTTGAATGGAAATGGAAAAGATATGTTGTGACGCCCCAACCTGACCCCCCCCCCCCCCTTAACTAATACTGGAATCCGGTTGGAAGCCTGCCTGGCTCACACCAGGACTCGAGAGTTATCAGAGTAATAATGCAAAATTAACTAATTTAATTAAAAAACATAATACAAATTTTATATTATACAAAAGAGTCCCAGTAATCGTAGCCTAAGTCACGCCTAATTAAGTGGTACACATGCCTATATTTAAAAACAAAACTATACATAGGGTGGTGAACCTTCGCCAGGATCTAGTTAAGTCCACTATCTTGAGAATCGTACTGTCCATAGGGATCTGTGGGATTAAAACCATGCAACATGTATGAGCTATAGAGCTCAGTGATGTTCTCTGTAAAACAATAATTAAAGCAGTAAATATGAATCATAATGTCAAACACATAGCACACAATTTGTATACATATAATACAAGTTGAAAAACTGTAAAGCAAGTCGTAAAGGATGCGCAGCAGTCTATAGAGACTATAGATGTGATTCTATTAGTACATAGATCGCTTATTCTCCGAGACTTTCACCCACACGCAGTGCTTCGACAACAACGCTCACAATTGACGCAATGACAATCAAGATGGTGACCTGCCACTATTGGGTCTCATGAGTTGCCCGACTCTAACCAAGTCACTACTTATCGAACGCCCACGCCCTAGCTGGCATGTTCGATACCGTAGATCATGGCTTTGTGGGATCCCAACTTTATAGAACATGCGCAATAACGTATCAAGCAAATAATTATCACATGTAACCATTTTCAAGTCAAAATAAAATAGTACACCTAACTCTTAGGATGCAAGTTTCAGATTCACCACATTATCAACTACAAATCGTAAAATATTCTAGAAGGTCACATCAATTCATGAATCTCAAATATCTGAGTCGGAATGAAAAGTAGTAGTCTGCTCTATAAAAAAATTCTATGAAATCAGTTATTAGTACGGGTATATTCACATATTAGGCACGTAATACACGTCGTCAATCACACACTAGGCGAACGTAGTTTTCAGTGAGAATACTCACCTCGAGAATGCAATTTGATCAAAGTTGGGTCTGCAATTAAATACGAAAAAAAAATTATATTAAATCTTTATGCTTCAAAATATTACATTTTAGTCTCTATAATTAATAATTTGTTTTTTTTTCCTAAAAGATTTATGAATTGGATCCGTAGATTATTTACAGAAGATTTAGTTTTATCCTATAATTTTATTTTGGTTACTTTAATTGAGAAAATTAAGATTAAGTCCTTACATAATTTTCATTTAAGTCCTTGAACTTTTTAATATTTATATATTGGTCCTTAAAGTTTATGAAATTCCACTTTCATGATTTTCATGTATTCAAGATTGAAATTTATGTTATTAATCATCTAGGTGTCAAAAGTAGTTTAATTAAATCAAATGATGAAGTTTATGAAAATTACATTTAAGTCCCTCAAATTTTGATTAGTCACGTTTTAGCTCTCTCATACCGAATATTATAATTCAACGTCACTACAACAAAAAATAGATTTAAAGACATTGACAAATGTATTATTATCATACATTTTGAGGCATTTAATTTATCCATACATTAACTTTAAATGTGGGCTAAAGTCGTGTCCTAATAGAGTATGTAAGTTATTGAGGCATTTTAAAATGTCTAAATAAGTTCTCAAACTATTACGAATAATTGAGAATGAGGCTTTATTAAATGTCATGAAAAGTTTGTTGAGACATAATAAAATGTATTAATAAATAACTTGTTAAGACATTTTTAATTGTTTATAAGGCATAATGAAATATATAGATAAATAACTTTTTAAGACATTTTTAATTGGCACAATAAATCACATATTATGGCATTTATAAATGTCATTTTATATCAATTGTTGACATTTTATATTGTATTAATATGTAGAATTTAATTATTTTATTATATTAATAAAATGACTTTTTATGACACTTATATGTCATATTAAACTAATTTCTGGCGTTTTATAACGTTGCTTCAATGTCATTTTTAGTGTCTTCAAAAACTGAATTTGCTGCTTTTGAAAAATGCACATTTGGTCCATTTTTCGTGCATTCAATTGCTGGAACCTAATTTAAAACCAAATTTAAAATTAATTTAACAACTACTAGTACATATATCCAGTAAAAAAATAAAACTCATTTACTATTAATTCAAATCATAAAATGTTGTAATAGTTAACATCACAATGATTAGAAATCACTAAACAAACTAATAAAAATCCTAACCAACCAGTAAAGGGAAAAGAAGAAATAAGCTAAAATCAAGATATGCAAATCACCATTAAACCCAACCAACTATTTAAAACAGAACCAAGCCCGTACATATAAGAAAATGAGTCACAAATTCAAGATTTCCAGAAGTTATGGACGTATTTAAATTTATAACCAAGGTCTTTACATCTCTAAAGCAACTGTTGAATACTTTGATGCAACTTAAGGTATAACCTGAATATAAAAGTTAAATGTAAGAAACTAATATTGAAAAGTTAGCCTTAGCAAATAAGTAAATACATGTAAAGAAAATAATACATTACATACAAAATTGCATAGCCAAACAACCATTTCACCAAGAGCATCTCCAAGTGTTTGACAATGATTATGAGGTCGAACACCATTAATCGCTCTTCAGGTTGAAGGACTTCTTTTATATGTATTCTACACCAATTCTCTCGAATCTTCTCTCTCAACTGCTGTATTTGGCTTAGGCATCAAATAAGGTTTCCATTCATCATGCTATCTACCCACTATATAGCAAAAAGCTCATGAATAGCAATTCTGTTTATACAGACTGCAAAATCAGTAAGCAACCTATTCTTCAACTATGCTAGAAACTGTTAGCTTTATTTTACATATCAAAACTTTTTCCATCATCATGCTTAACAAGAAAAATAACCACAATTCTCAACCTATTTTCTTTATGGAAGTTATTAAAAGATAAGCAATTTAGATAAACTATGGCTATATTGAAAATCAAAATTTCAACGTTCAGGACATCTTAGCTTCAGCAGTACTAAAGTATTTTATACTCAATGAACCAAGCATTTTGAGCATAAACTTCAAAAAGTATACCAACACTACAAGAAAAGTATAAAACAAATACCATAATAGAACTCTTTTAAAGCATTTGAGTTAAAAATTCTGTTAACCAAGAGGTAACAGACATTTGAAATCATTCGCTTAAGTATTGGACTAAATTCAGCAAATGATTGTGACTAGAGGACCTTTTCTTTGATATGTTTGGATTGATGTTATCGTTTGTAGACCTATTGGCAGTTACTATATACTAGGACTGTAAATTCCACCTCAAATGCTACCAGCTATTCAAATTGCAGGAAACACAAACAGAAAATATATCAGCATTATTAAAGTCTTTTACTTTTTTAGTGTTTGAATAGTTGGAGCTGGGGAATTCAGTCCTTGAATATGCCAGACTTAAGTCCTACAGCTGAGTGCTTCTTGTGTAATGGACTAATATCCAATTCAACTAAAAACTGTTCACTTCCTTCTACAACTATTCTCAATACGTCAGTGAATTATTACACAGTGCAAGTATGCCATTTGTACAGAATTCAAAAACCAAAGCATATAATAGTATACGGAATCAGTATAGCCTCTTGAAACCCATTAAATCCCCTTTCCCTAGTTACCAATCTAAGAACAATCTAAGAACAATAAAAGTTTTCACAAAAAGTATAGTCTCCAGCACTCTAAAACACACCAAATTAACTGCCAAAAATTTGGTTGATCCAATTAAAATAAAACTACACATTAAGCTAGTTCATGTCAAGATAAGTTCTAGCACAACTAAGATTATGGTAGAGAATGACCTGCAAACCATTCTGATGGCAGACCACCAACCTCGGGATGGGGAACCAGTGGCAAATGTTTGTTAGACATATTCCTGAGGAGCATTGAAGCAGCTGTGCAGATAGTTATAGAATAAGGGAGAAAAACAATCAAAATAATCATATAGTTCTCATAGGTATACAGTAATATAAAATTGGCCCTCTATCTTAGATCACATAGTTTTGATTCCATCATCTCAATGAAAGGAGTGACAGAGAGTTGCAAAGTTATCATAGTAATATAGTGAAGATTCTTTAAATTCTTGTCTTGTTTAGAGACAACGGATATGCCAGTCCTGGATTAAGCTCAAGACAATAGAAAATCTCAATGGCCATTCTACTTCCAGAAAACACTAGATATCAATATGTGCTAAATAAAAATATACAAATTAAGATACTAAGGAACACGAGGGAGAGGAAAATTGGTGAGCACTCACCGAGTCACCACATGTTCTGGTTGATTATGATATTCCCTATAGAGCAATTGTCATCCCTTACAAAATAAGAACAT
The DNA here is from genome assembly GCA_016801395.1 of Leptodermis oblonga. Lineage (NCBI taxonomy): Eukaryota > Viridiplantae > Streptophyta > Magnoliopsida > Gentianales > Rubiaceae > Leptodermis > Leptodermis oblonga. Next base: position 26,656,325 of record CM028754.1, read on the forward strand.
TGACGACTGAAAAATGCAATAGGACGTAAGAACCCAAAGGATAAGACCCAATCCAGATTTATAAAAATCAAATGAGCCATGAAATTTCACAACCTTAATGAATCCAAGAGACAGATAAAACAATATCTTACTAGTTAAGTGGGAGTAGTGCTTTAATTGGCCACCAAATTGGTTAAAATTAGGGCACAATTGATATGGAATCAACCTGTAATTGCCGCAATCGCTTCAGCCATATTGGCATCCATAGTATGCGCGCTTTTTGGAGCTAAAGCCAGCTACCCTTTTACCTTCACTAGAACAAAAAGTAGCCACAAGTTTGTGCTAAATATGCAGTATTAATTAAAGAACAAAAGTTAGAAAACATTGCCAGGGGCTTCGTTGATGAGATGATGTTGAATTTGGGGATAACTGAAAATCTTCAATCATCCTTTTTGCGAGAAATACATTGAAAGTGGATACTGTGGTTGGCAGGCCAGCTTTTCCCCACGGCGTACCAAATCTTGTTCACAAGAACGGCTACAGCCTCAGCTGCACCCTGGTGTCACTCCTCAATTTGTTTGTGCAAGAAATTCAAACCTCGATGTATCAATTTGTGCGGTAAATTGGATGGTTTCTCTGAATTCTTAAATAGATATGGGAGAAATTGGGGGTGGTCTCAAAGGTTTATTAATATTTAAAGCTCCATTGCCTTTTATAAAAATTCTCCCCCAATTTTTTAGTGTTGGAAGGGTTTTGTTGTGTTATACACAAAACATAAATGATAATGTTTCAAAGTAATTGCATTTGGCTACTTTGACGGTTTCTTTTTATTTTAAATTTCACTCAAATTTTGGCAAAACCTCAGTAGCCTCCTTTTATTTATTTATTTATTTATTTTTGACGGAAGTTCCCTCCCTTTTTTTAAACTTTACTTATATCTTAGTTTTTTTAAAATTTTTAACTACTTATATCTTAGATTTTAATTTTTAGTAATTATGTTACGATACTCTAAAATTTGTATTTTTCTATATAGGTTTCTTAAGTAGATTGATCATTGACTTCTTTTATCATTTTAGTAAGACACTTCAGTGTTTATAATTTTGTTTCATAATGTGTTTATTTTTCATTTGTTTTTTCAATTTTTTCAGAATATTTTAAACAAAGCCATATTTATAGTTTAAATAGTGAATTCACAATTGATATACCATATTTAAAAATTTAGTTACAATTTGAGTAATGATACACATCTGAACTAATATTCACAACTTTTTCATAACAAATAAGGTGTCATGTATTCACTGGCTACACTTTTATAAATAAATATTAATACTACATTATTAACCAATGAATGCATGACACCTCACTTGCGATGACAAAAGTTGTGAAAATTAGTTGATATATGTATCATTACTATTAAAGTTTTAGAATAATATATTCAAAAAACTTACAATAATAATAAAAGTAATTAATACATCACATACTTTAAAATTTTGTCCATAAGATTTTCAGGAACTGCAAATGGTGCCCTTGTATTTATCACAAAATTGAAACTATACATAAATTTTCTACTAGATTTATGGTCAATTTTCTATTAAATTTTCTTGTATTTAGGTTTTGAGATATTATGTTAACCATTTTCTTTATCTATATATTCATAAATAAAAAATTTTAAAAATCTCTAATACCTTCCCTAACTTAATAGAACTTAAATTTTTTTAAAGCACTTTCTTGATATAGAACATGTTTCTCCTCTTATGTAAACTTTAAATTTAAATTATTCCACCCCCCCCCCCCCCCCCCTCTTATCCAGTGCCCCCAATTGGTGAATTGTCGAGAGGCTTACTTCAAATTGTGTGAGCCATGTTATCGTGGTTGGCTAGTACTTGTCCTTTCAAAAAAAAAATCTTAATTATTGAAAACTTACATATTAATCTTTGGGAATATAATAATTTTATCTCACAATACCATTTAATTTAATAGTAATGATACATTCAGTGAAAATTCAAAGTTGGTTGATGTGGCAAAAATGTATTGGACATCTGAAATTAAAAATATCAAACATAATTATCAGGTGGTGCCACATCATTCACTCTATAAAAAGTTACAATTATACATTTGAGAATTAAATTTCTTTAAGAGTTTATTTGATAACATATGACTTGTACTTTCGAATGTAAAAGTTTTGTTTTTTTATTTTTTTTTGGGTTTGGGTAACAGCCGATTAAGTGAATGGGGACCCTTTATTAAACTGTAAAAAAAGGAGAAAAGCTAAAAGCCTGAATGTAAGAGTTTTACTTTTATAATTAAACTTAAATGTTTTAAATGAATAGTTTATTTTAAAAAGTTACATATACTTAAATGTAAAAATGATACAATTGAGAGTTACACTTATACCTATTGAAATTAAGGGTTTATTATAAAAACTAACACTTGTATTTCGAACGTAAAAGCAATACTTTTGACAATTAAAATTATACTATTGATTTTAATAGTATATTAAAAAAAAGTAACACTTTTATTTTAAATGTAAAAGCGATACTTTGAGAATTAAATCATACTATTGAAATAAAAAGTTAACTGTAAAAAAGTAACACTTGTATATCAATCATAAAAGTGATATTTTTGAAAATTAAACATTTACGTTTGAATTGAATAGTTTAATTTTGAATGTAACATTTAATTATTTAAAAATAAAAGTATAGTTTTTTAAAATCAAACTTATATGGTTGAAACGAACAAATTACTATAAAAATAACAATTTAAATTTTAAACATAAAATATTATAGTAACTTTGAAATAAATATTTCTTTTTGAAACTTTTTTTTAAACGTGAAATAAATATTTATGTCACAAAGCAAAAATAAATAATTCAGACTGCACTTAAGATACCACATATATACACACACTAGGTGTACAACGCTAGCCAAATAATATACCAACAAACATTTGTAACATAAACGCAAGTCAATCAATATAAATATATATATATATATATATTTGTATATTTAAATCAAGAGTAGTATAACTTAACTATATTTATAAAAAGAAAACTAATTAAATTATCTTAAGAAAAATAATTATAGATTTTTTTAAAAATAATTATAGATTTATTCTGTACAGTCACTATTTAAAAATACACAACTTAATGAAAATAATGATATTCCACAAAATTTTAAAAATTAGAAATCAATGATTAATGAATAGATAAATTTTAATTTATAGATAATATTCTGCAAAATCACAGTTTAAAAATACATAATATAAAAAAATAATGATATTTCACCAAATAAAAGAATTAGAAAAAGACCATAATGAATAGAAGAACATATAAGTTGAATTTCAATAATTATTTTCTAAATTAAAGGGGGAATATGAAAATTTTGAAGGTGAGAGAAAGAGAGGCGCAAACGAAATAAATCGTGTTCGGCCCCATTTTGAATTTTAATTTGAATTTTGGAGTATTGTAGAACTAGAAGGCTTTTAACACTTTAAATTATCTTTTATCCCGTACGTCCTTGCTTCCAAAGTTCAAACAGAATGACTATCTGAGGTGAAACCTTCTTCTCTACAAATAACTCCACCTTATTTTCCTTACGTACTGAACGACTCTGTTAACGGAGGTGAAAACTTTCTCTATTACTATTATTATTATTTAGTTTTGTAGACTTTGTTCGGATTTTTTAGTGTTTGTGATAAGGGTTCTCTATTGTTTTGGTGATTTATAACCTGAGTTGCGATTCTTCCCAGCAACACAATTGTTGTCTTAAGATTTGCAAGCCCTAAGTTGTTTCATTTGTTGATATTTTAATTGCTCCAGTTGGGTGTTTGTTATCACTGTGTATGTGATTCAAAATTGACATTGAAGTGATGCTGTTTTGAGGTTTTCCTTTAGAAGGAAATTTTGGTGATAGAAACGGTTATAAATTATACATTGAGTGGCATTGGATATCATCTATTTGATAAAATGCTCAATAGAAAATACAGGAAACTATAGCAGCTATGTAGTTGTTCTATAAGGATTTTTTAGGAAACAAAATAACTTCACAAACTCATAATGGTATGTTCCAGATTTGTAGTTATAGTTCAAATTTTGTAAACTGTATATATTCAAGTTCTATCATGTGCACATACCTCTTTCATTTTTTAAATATTTTTTATTTTGAAAAAATGTGCATGTTGTATTCCTTACACGTTATATATGCATGCCTTTTTTTAATTACTATAGATACAACATTTTGTAGGATACTTTTCATGCATTTACATAGAATTGTAGGTAAAACTACTTGTAACTTGAGACTAAGGGTGGTATGGAGATGATGGCTTAGATTTTCTTGTCATAAGGGATGGCCTCACTTTCAAAATTTGATCCTCATCAACGCCCATTTTTTAGAAGTAAATCTAGCTCCATAAAAGCTCTTTACTGCATCTTTCATATATTGATTCCTTTCTCTTACAGTATGTTCTTTCGAATTTGTTGGGGGATAAGTTGCTATAAGATATCTTCTTCTTTTGAGCACAGCTGCAAGTTGGACCAGTTCTTGCTGAAACACGGTTAACTTGGCATGTTCTTTTGCCTCTCCCTGTCAAATCTTTACTGGAGTTGGAAGTATCTCTAGACAATCAGTTTTGGGCACTCTATGAGTTTGGAGAATAGATTCAAAGGTTCCAGTCCAGTCATCTCTCTTGGTTAGAAAGAGTGTTAACAGGTTGAATATCTTTAAGTGTTAATGGATATGATGAGTGCACATATTCTGAAGCTGAAAATGGTGATTCCTTAGGTCCAGGAACAACAGTGCCTTTATCATTCTAGGGAGATATCAGTGTGTGTTGAGGTGATGCGTCTAATTTTCTTTTGGTTTTCTTAGACTGGATATATTATAATTATTACAAGGCATATAAATTTAGTGCAAGTAGACAGAGCACCTACAATGTGATTGTAATAAGGGGAGTTACTGTATATTGCAAATGTTTGTAGGTTAATGACTAAATATTGTTGCATTTGTTGAGATGCTCAAGTTCTGAATTTAGAGGCTTCTTTTTAGGAAAAAGAATATGTGGTGAGAACTTTCTTGCTTCCATAAAGCTCCTTCATGGAAATTTGCACATAACTAGAATATTTGTATAAATTTCTGGTCTTTAAACTCACATTAATGCTTGCCACTCCTCATTTATTGATTTTATTTTGGTTTGCTTCTTAAAAATTCCTCCCGCTGCAAGGAAAATACCAAATGCCCAAAGAAATTGGAGATTCCTCTGTTTTTTTGAAACTTCATATTGCTATCAAGGATGTCTTAAAGATTTAACTTGCATTATTAAGACATGCATGCTTTAAGTGATAAGCTGTTATTTACCTTCTAATGGATCTTTTCTCCCTTTAGGGTTTGACTTTTGACTTATGCTTTCAATGTTTCTTGGAGATAATATTCACGATTTTGGGGAACTGCTACAGCCCATCCAATTGTGAGTACATGTAATTATATTCTTTTGCTCTTCTCTTCTCATAATCATTTGATTTATAATTATCAAGATGGTGTTAGTGACTTTGCTTTGTTACGAAATGATAAAAGCCAGGATTTGCTTATGGAATTGGTTTGTTTGTGTCAAATGGCTTATTAATAGTGTCATCTCTTTCCCACTTTGTTTCTTTAAAGAACTTTGGACAAAATTGTAAATTGATGTCAGATATTTTTTTTAATAGACATACAAATTTACAAGGTGTAAAGTTAAGAAAATTATTTGGAGGCAAGTGAATGGGAAAAAGCATTCATGAACATAACTTTATTCCCAGTAACATGCCACTTAATGATAGAGGAAAACCAAACAAGATATTTTAGCTGAATAAACATAGTTGTGACTCAAGAAAGGCTAAAATGCAGTCATATATAGTGTTAAATACCAAACAAATTAAGAGATGCCTTTGAGAGTAAACTGAAGCCATTTGTAGCAACCAAAGCAAGTCTTTCTTTGTTGATGCCCTGGTTGAATAGACAAAATGTTTCTCTTCAAAGTTTTGCTAGGCTGTTAGATCCAAAGGAAACTATGGTTTTGCAGCTTTCATAATAGTTTGCATAGAAGTCTTTCAACCATGGACTATCCAAGTATAGAGCATTTCTACCTTAAAGATTTCTCAACTTAACATTCAAGAAAAATACATTATCCATCTCTATTGAATTTAGATGAGGGACTGCAATAAATAATAATACCTCTGATCAATTAGAAGAGTTACATTTCTAATACTAAAAACAGTAAGAGTCCTGTTTCAATTATGAAAACAGTATTAGAAATAGGACTCTTATGATAGAAGTGAGGGAATAATACTTAATAATGACACAAGTAGATCCTTTTGAAACTTATAATTCAATTTATTGGTGCAACTATTAATAAAAGTGAAGTAGCCCAAAGCCAATTCCTTGATTCACTAATTGTTTTGATTGTCTTTAACTCCAAAATATAACTATTATATAATTTTCTTTTCTCTTCTCTTCAAGGTGTTTATCTTTAGTATCATCTTCGAAAGAGAATAATAGCATCTTCAATAAATTCTTTGACAATGGCATAAACTTTCTGAAAAAGTGATATTCTTTTTGCATGGGAAAGTGTGGCATAATGCCTAACATATGAGAAGCGATTGCAGATCCACATTGTGTCTGTAACATATTATTTTAATGTTCTGTAACAATTTCCATAAAATTTGTTCAATGAAACAATATGATTTCTATATAGAAATGAAAAAAATGCCTCCACATATGGAGCAAGATGAGGAAACAATTTTTGAACTCTGAAGTATTGAGAACTGGCTTTTGTCCCCTTTCGTTTGTCATGTTCTTGTGTATCATTTGATTTGAACTTGTTAATGTGGAGGGAAGAATATATGACATAGTCCCATTTAACGATTTACCTGCATCAGAAGAGGTTAATAGAAGAGGGTTCTTTTGTTCTATTAGTTCAATCATATTGCATGATTCATTTTCTTTGATTATTGTGAAATAACTCTGCTCTGATTTTTGTTTAATAGGTCATATATAATGTCAGGGAAACAATACAAAAACTGTAAGATATGCAATTGTTCTGCCACTGTTGCTACATTGATCTATTGCTACAGTGCGGGCATTTCCCTTTCTTCAATTTATGGCTTCAGTAGGAATTGAACTCGCGCCGGCAGAACCACTTGACTCTTGCACATTAAATTTACCACTAAGTTACGTATACTCATGTATATAAAATTAAAATTGAAAGTATATATTTATATATTTTTTTTCTAAAAATTGTGATTTTTATTACCTAGTAATTTATCGCCTTTTTGCAAAATTATTTTCAACTTTCAAAATTATCCTAGTGAATTATTATTTTTATTTATTTTCAACTTTTAATAGTCCAAAACAAAAAGAATTTTCAAAACACTATTGATTAAAATTTGCAAAAATGCACCCGCCTTCAATAAACACGATGTTGGAGGCGGGGGCAAAGCTTACATGCACCCGCCTCCAAAGGCTTTGCCGGCCCCTTACACTTTCCTCCAAGGGGCGCCTCTTTTGATTATTTTTATACTAGTGCGTCAATTAGTTTTGCCTGAATATAGACAAGTGAAAAGTACCATGTTTTGTACGGCAGCATTGCTGATTTCTTTGAGAGATCCTTAACATGGGATGTAATAGCCTTGTTGTAGATGATATATGCGTTTTCACGCATCCCAATGAATTGAAAATTTGCTTTGGGGTTAACAAAGCCACCAAATGAATAGGATAATCATGAATTTTGAATTACAAATCTTTCTATTAAAAAAAAAAATTTCAAGAACAATGCCGAGGATAGTCACCAATGCAGAGGACAGTCGTTGGGAGTTGGGATGACACTTTTACATGTAGTAGTAGGGTTATAATATGAGAAGGCCTGGAAGCCTTTGCGAGTAGTTTGCAAATGTCAACTCTAATGTAGCAAAACTAATGTAGTAATAGAATAATACATCATTTTAATAAGTAAATATTGAGGCATTTATTTTATAATACCATAATAGTTTTAAATTAGAATGTAGTAATACACGAGGAGGGTTGGGGTGTTGTTATTGACAGGATCTTGTAACTCTGAGGTTAAGGGTTTAATCTTTGCCTTAGGGATGCTAAAGGTAAAGAAAAAAGGTGTCACAAAATTTTCCATTCTTTTTGTTAAGGGGAAAAAAAAATTCCTTCAACGGAACTTATTGAAAAACTGTAAAACAAAAAAAAAGAAAAAGGAAAAAATTAATTACAAGGATGTGTTGGGTTTTAAGCCTCCTATAAAATTACTATACTAAATAATGTCCTAATTAGTTTTTGTAATGACATTTTCGTATAATGTCACAATAGGATTTACTTAATGCCTTAAAAAGTAAATATAAAGACATTTACATTATAGTGTCTTAATAACATCATTTATTTAATATTTAGTATCATAATAGGGTTCTGTTAAGGCATTTATATTTTAATACACTAAAAAAAATGTAGGAATAACCTCTTTTTGTTGTAGTGCGTATAGCTTAACTATGTTATTTAATGATTTTATACTTTTATATTTATAGATGTATATATATATATATATATCATTTAAAATCATAATTTAAACAATTTAAATGTCTTTTTACCTTTTAGAAAAATAACTCATTCTATATTTTAATTCCCCAGTAAGTTTATTAAATTTTCCATGATTACATATTCTGAGAATTTTCAGTCCAGTAGGTTTTCAGTATATATATATATATATATATATATATATCTAATTTTATTTTGATAAGTTAGTAAATTATTCATTTCTCTTTTCTTGTATTTTCTTTAGCATTTTAAGTTTATCATTGCTTACTTTATTATTATCTTGCTAACGACACATTTAGCATCTGAAACACTCCCATGGCAGTACCTTAGATCCTTCCCAAAGTTCTTGTAACATACAAATCAACTTATTACTTTCTATATCATAAAAACAATACATAACCCAACAAATTTCATGCATGCCATTTTTTTTTGTTTCCCCAATTTCTTCATCTCTCATGCATGCAAGCATAGAATTTTATTTTATAGCCCCATGGTAATAAGAACATAACACATCATCAGACATGGCATTTACAACATCGACAGTAACTCATAAAAATCTAAAATCATGCATGAAGTCATTTTTTACAAATTTGGTTTTCCATACCTATGGACAGTCCTAAGCTTGTTCTTCCTATTTATATCACCCTAGAATTCAATCTAACACTACAGAAACATCATATAATTTTAGTAACTTTTAAATATTATTTAAAAATTGAAAATAGTGTCTGCCCTACAGTTTTCCAGCTGCAGCAGTTTTTTATTTCCAACTTCAAAAATCATTTTAAACTCCTCTAAAAAATCATCTAAGGCCTAAAACATATTATATACATTCAGGGTTGTCCTAGGATTATGAGTTTTCAGACTCAAAGCCTCTCAAAATACCTGGTTTAGACTCTAAAAAGGAAGAACTCCTGCAATTCCAGATTCTGCCACCCTTCAGTTCTTGAACTCTAACTCCCTACAGAAAATTCTAAAAATGATCAGACAGTGGGAGAAAATTCTACATTCAGATACGAATCTATAGCCATCTTACCCACCCCAGGTGGCCCGAGTTGAGAGCTGCAGATTTTTCTTTGCTGCTGTGTAAATTTTCTCCAGATGGAGATTTTTAAGTACTTCTTGTTTTTTCCCAATTTTTGAAGGTGATCAGAGGAAGAAGAAGTGTTTATAAAAGACTCCCAGAATGGATGACCCCCACGTAGGTAGTGAAGGATTATTATTATTTTTTCCTTGAGTTTGTAAAGTGATGGGTAGTGTTGTGAACCCATGATTATGTTTACATACATTGGTTCTCATTGGTTGATTTGGGCGGTGGTGGGGGGTGAGAAGTTGCTTCTCAATTCAGCTCGTCCCTTTGTCCCTTAGCATTCTTAAGATCAATTTATGATGAGGATTCACTTCAGTGTTTGCTGGCTTCTCTTAATCCATCCACCTAAATTGTAGGTATATATATATCTACCTAAATTCAGCCACGTGTGTACATATATATATATTTATTTATTTATAGAAAATTTAAATTAGTCAATAGGATTTTATTTAAATTCATTATTTGTACACAAATTTCTAACTTACACTCTGCTATTTACATTCAAACACACTAAACTTTATTTAGTTATATCATTTACTAACTAAATCCGGGTCATAAAACCCAGGATCCTCACATATGTAACTCCAGTTCCTTCAGAATTGGTAGTCAATCCTATTTTCGATAGGGGCAGTTGACAATTGAATCCGATTTTGACCATTATTTTCTTATCATATCCGTAATAGTGCGAAAAGAAGGCCCGGCTCTAGGTTGTTCAAGACTAGTGGCGTTGAGTTTCTAGAAATGTGGTTGCCTCAATCTTGCTTGGATGTCATGTTACATTTAACTGTGCACCTTGCTAATGAGGCTATCTTAAGTGGAGCAGTTCAGTTTCGCTGGATGTATTCTTTTGAGCATTATATGTTTACCCTCAAGTCTACATTTGTAATAAGGCTCGTCCAGAAGAGTCCATAGCTGAGGGTTACATTACGAATGAATGCATGACCCTATGTTCAAGGTACGTGCACAACTAGAAACAAAGTTCAATCGCCTTGAACAAAATTATGATGGTGGTTCCAAGTCTTGTAAAAAAATGTCCATCTTTTTTTATCCGGGTAGACCATTGGGACAAACCCTATGATTTTGACACATGACAGGGAGCAAGCTCACTTCTATGCTTTGAAGAATTGCATTTAAGTTGCCCCATTCTTCGAGTAAGTCTTTATAATTATGTTTTCTTTTCTCTCATATTTTCTTTGTAATAAATGATTAACTTTGCACTTTAGGAAATATTCCAATAGAATAGGAAATGATGGAATAGAAATGGAAGGTGAAGAAAAAAATAAACACTTTGCACAATGGTTCAAAGGAAAGGCAAGAGTATTGAATTTATATATTAGTGATTTCCAACATAAAGTTTGTATCTACTGTTTTAATGATTAACTCTATTGCCAGAAACATTGCATTAAATTTCATAGTTCTTTTTTAGGTTTTAAAGTTGGATGAAGAATGGAATTGTCCTCATGGGGAGGAATTTCTATCTTTGGCACGTGGTTCTATTCAGCTTGTGAAATCGTTTAGAAGATATGTAACCAATGAATTTAATTTTCACACAATGAATCATGATATCCATTTAAGAACTCAAAATAGTGGTGTAATAGTTATTTGTGATGATGGAAATGGTATTAGAAGTATTGATTATACTTCTGTCGTGACATAAGTGACCAGATTAGAGTATTTGGGAAGTAGTTATATCGTCTTTGTTTGTTGTGATTGGTTTGACATACATGATTCAAGAAGAGGGATAAAAGTGGATAGGTTTGGGTGTACTAGTGTTGATACTCAACTATTCCTAAAAACAAGTAATTTTTGCTAGCTATAGCCAAGCATCACAATTGTTTTATCTTCCTGATATTCTTAACAAGGGTAGTTTGCATGCTGCCCTCAAAACACACCCACGAGATGTGTTTGAGCCGCCTGCAAGAGATGATGACAATGGTAAAGATGCATGTCAGGAGACTGATTCATTCAAAGTACAAGATGCATCCTCTTCAATCTGAGATCTTTGATGTATCTTTGCTAATGAAGAAAAGAAAGAGAAAATCCAGAAATTGATTAAATGAATACTAATTTTAAAAAAATTTATAGGGAAAATCGTACTTTTTTGCCCCTCTTCTACCATCTTCGCACTTTTGGTGCCTCTTATATGTCTCGTTATACTTGTGGTCCTTGATCCTTCATGTGTTGGTACCTTTATATAGCATCTATGACCAGCTGTAGTCAATTTTGTAGATTATTTGGGAGTGGTTGTGTAAGTTTTAAAATTTTAAAAGATGCTATAGACTGGACCTAGGTGTGGAGAGAGGATTTTGGGAAATGATGATATAGATTAAGAGGACATTAGTGTCTCTACGAATGTACTTTTGTTTTCTAAGTTTTAGTTAATAATTTACTATTTCCTCAAAAATAAGTAAAAATTACACTATGGTTTTTAGTTTTGAAATCTCTACGGCTCATAATAAAAATATTTCCCAATAATCTAATGGTAAAACTTGAAGAGCGTGTACATGAGGTAGAAGGGCTACCGTGGGGAGGATGAGAAGTACAACTGTACGAGTAGTAATATTAGTTATAAAATTTATTAGAGGCCGAGATTCAAACAAAAAAAAATTACAAACTCCATCTGTTGGTGGACTATTCTAATAGAATAGGAGGAGTATTTAGTTTTGTGTTTGAGTCCATGGCAATTTTCTCTTTTGTTTTGAGTTTAGCACTTTTACCTCTTTAAGATTGCTTGTTTTGGCATAATTGGCTCTTTTACCTCCTATCAAATGTTTATCATGTTATTTTCGATTTAAAAAAAAAAAAATTTTGAGTCATATTTTAATATAATAACTAAACCATTCATAAATTTAGTAATTTCTTTTTACAAACATTTTTTTCTAATTAATTTTAAAAATTTTAGTTTTCTCGTTCTTTTCAATAAACATTATTTTTCAGTTTTTATCATTCATTTCCATTCCTTTCTTTTTTGTTCTCTTTCATTATTAGTATTAGTGGCTAAGACTAATCCTTTCAAAAAATCATTCAGCCATTGAAATTTTACGTATGCAATTGAGTATGCAATTGCATAGTTAATGACTAAATGGTTTCTTGAAGTGACTATAGGTTTTTTTTTCAGTAATATTTATTTATTTTCCCATCAATTTCCATTCATTCTATTTCCTTATATCTTCTTTCAGTCTGTTTTTTTTGTTAGTAATTATTTAATTTTTTTTCCACTTCTACTTATTATTTTTTATGTATTTTTTATTTTAATTCTTCTCCTTTTATTTTGACTCTGAATTAATTATCTCAATAAAAGAAAAAAAAAGTTAGAGATGGAAAAATAAAAATAAATAAATAACTACTAGAAATTAAAAAAAGGGAGGAAATATCAACAAAAGTTTAAGAAAATAGAATGAATGAACATTGATGAGTATTTTTTTAAAAAAAACATTGATGAAAAGTAAATAAATATTACTAATAATGAAGGAAGGGGAAAATGATAGATTGAAAAGAAAAGGAAGGGAAAAGTATGATAAAAAAATTTAAAAATAGTGCTATTAAAAATAAAAGAAAATATTGAAAAGGATAAAACTAAAATTTCTAAAACTAAATAGAAAAATATTGTTGTAAAAAAGAAATTACTAAATTTATTAATGGTTTAAATATGATAACACAACTCAATTTTTTTTATCCTTTAAAAATGTCTAAAATTACATTAAAAATCTTTTTTTTTATTTATATTAATACATTAAAAATCTTTGATTGCATGTAAAAGACCAATTGTGCAGAAACAAGCAAAGGGTTGAAAAGTGCCAAAAACAAAGCAAAAGACACTGAAAATGCCATATGCCCAAAATAAATGGCTGAAGGTGTCATTTTGGATATGGGCAAAGGTACAGATTTGCCCTTAATATTTAGCGCAAGGTGCAAATTTGCCCTTGATTTTTTTTTTTTTTTTGACTCATAAATATTGTTAACGTTTTTAAATTGTCATTATTACCCCTCCAGTCAACTAAGTTGCCACATCATACCGTTTATATTTAATTTTGATTTCATGCCATCTGTTGTGGCATAAATCTCACACACAACACCGAGAACACGCAGCGGACTCACAATCTTTACATCCTTAGACCAGAGAGTTTTACAAAATTGCCATTTGTGTTGGGAGCCAGTTGTAATCCGCAAAAAGGCCCTGCCTCTTGTAAAGATGAGAAAGCCGTCAACGCTGCCCGTCTCTCCGGCGCTGAGATCGAAACCATCAGGAAAGCTGCCCCTGGAACGAAAAAGGCTGCCTCGAGCAGCACTTGTTTGAACACCAGGAAACTTGATGAAGATATATACTAAAAAATTGGCTCATGAGAAGGTTCCATTTGAATTGAAGAAAGCTATCGTGCAAGCTCGAGAGGATAAGAAGCTGAATTTGCTGGAGAGAGCACTTGGCATGCTACTTCGAGGGAAGAAGTAAGAAAGCAAATCAGCAAGGAGGAAGCAATCACCTTCTTTGTTTTCTTTCACGTATATATATGAACCTTCTTGTAGGAACTAAATTAATCAAACCCACGAAAATAATCAATCAAACAATCCAATTGAACAAATTCAATTTCACCGCAACCAAGGAAGTCAAACCAAACAAAGAAATCTTAATTGATCACACTGCATGCAAATTTAATCACACGCTAATTAAGACAAATTGACAAACAAAGGCTTTGTGACTTGTACAACCAAACTTGCACAAATTGAGTTTATGCAATTTGTGATTGCACACAATTCGTAGACTGAACACAAACTCATAATCTTGTAAAACAAATTTAAGAAAATTGCAGGCACACAATTTGGGCGGCCTACTAAAGCTCTATATTTTCTCTATCCTCCTCTTCTTTCGTATAGCTAATAAACCGGGAGATTGACATAGGAGCCTTATTGATCTTGCTCATGAACAGCCTCTTCAGTATCACTGCATTAAACTTGCTCTTGTTTTTTCCTCCGGCCTTCAAATCAATACCCATGGTGACGACGAGGTATTCCGATGGATGAGCCGGGGCAGTTGCTGCTGAAGGAGGCGTTTGAAGGGAGGATGACAGATGATCATAGGGGTAATAATGAACCAATTTTAAAACGTTAAGGGTATTTGTGAGTCAAAGAAAAGATTGAGGGGAAATTTACACGCTGTTCAATACGTTAAGGGCAAATATGCACTTTTGCCCCTTGGCTATATAATATTCCTCATTTCTCATTTGAGGATTAATCCGGAAACAAAATCAATGAAAATTAATGCGGAGGGCCAGTAAGCCAATAGCAAATTTCATTTTCCTTTTATTATTATTTTTTGGTTCAAGAAACGTCCCAATTTCAACCGACTATTAATCAATCCTGGAAAATCTTCAATTTCACAATTGAAGAATAAGTACGAAATCTTCAACCAATTAATGATATGAAATATACACAGAAATATATAATTAATTACACTTTTAAGAAGTGTAATTGTTGCATAATTCACTGAAAATGTCATTCGTTTTGACTAAATTAATTATACGATTTATAAATATTGGGTAGTAATTAATTAAGATTCATGGGAATGGAGGTGTACAAGAGAAACATGGTGCAAGCAGTTATGAAAGATGGGAAGCCTAAAAACATCGATTATTCCAGGCATGTTTTCCAGATTTGTTTCCTAAGTTTGTGTTTGGTTTTCACCGGTCTTTATTCAGCCTCGTCCGAAAGCTCAGTCGAAACATCTTTGTTTTCGCATCCCAGCAATCGAAATGATTCTTGCTCAGGTCAATACATTTATATCCATGAAATTCCCAGCAGATTCAATCTTTATTATGCAGGCCTAGATGCTGGTAGATATTTGTGGGATGGTAACGTTTCGTTAAGGGATGAAACCGGTCTGCAAATAGATAATCAAGTTTACTAATATCGCATTTCTATCGTTCTACTACACTCAAAATATAGGTGTAACAGTTGTCAAGAATATATAACCTTTAACTTGAGAGGGAGAAAATACTTAAATCCTGAGATTAATCATTATTTGATGTCACAAATAATTATTCATGCAAAATTGAAGTTCTCTTTTATCAATGCACTTTCTCACTTCTTATTTCAAAGAATAAAATGCCACGGCTCATCATCATCTTCAGCATCATATGCATTATAACTATTACAACGCGTTAGTCTCCCTTCAGATTATAATCACGTTTTTCTTCTTTATTTCTTTCTTTTTTGGGCAAAAAACCTTTGAGGCCACCAAATTATTTCAATAGTAAATTTTTACCTATTTAACTATTTTTTGTAACTTTTTGACCACTAAACAATTAAAATAGGATGGTTGTGGCCATTCTGTTATATTTGGCCATCAAATTGGATGAAAAGTTTATCAAAACTCTCAATCTTCCTATCTGCTCTCATCAACTCTCTATTCCCTCTTCTGCTAATCTCGAATCTTTCCATGCTTCTGTTTTCTTAATTAATGTTGTTGTTTTCTGAGTTCTTTGTTAGTTTCAACTGCCTGCTTTTCTTTTCTTTGTTTTCAAGAATTTAAGATTAATGGTGGAAACTGAAAATACCCTGTCATGGTCGAGACTTAGGTCGATGAGGAGCATCAGCAGAAGCTTATTCCTGTGATGAACACAATATATATCGCTAAGCAACACCACCCATTTGGTGGAGATCTCCCAAAACCCTGGTCATCTATTGGTTCTCAAGCCCCTGCAAAAAGAGTACCTTTTTGGCAGCAGAGTTGCTGTCAAAGAAACAAGAATTGATTCCACTAAAATAAAATTATTTCAGCAATGTTGTTTTTTAATTCAGAGAAAGACCATCATCTCAGTGAGTGTCGGAAGGTTTCTCATCAACTGAGTGCATTTTTCTCTTGCATTATTTTTTGAATACATATAAACCTTTTTCAGGTACTGGAAGGTTCCTAATCAATTGATGTTTTCTTAGTTCTTCAATTCCCACTTCCTGCTATCTTTCCTCCTCCCTTTCTTCAATCATCAACACAGCCAAAACACCAACATCGCCACCCGGATCTCCTGCTATGAAGACCATATATGGCCGTGAGCTTGAGTTTTTTGCATCATATTTCCTTTATTATGCTTGAGGAAGGTTTGCTGTGTCTAGACTATCTTATCCGTCAAAATCATAGCGTGGGGTGATTTCTCCATCTATTCTAATTGCTGAGTGTAACAGAATGGCCCCAATCAACAAATTTTAATAGTTCAATGGCCAAAAAGTTACAAAAATAGTTTGATGGCTAAAAGTTTACTATTGTAATAGTTTAACGGCCTAGAAGGTTTTTTTCCCTTCTTTTTTCTATATTTTGTCAGGGTTAAGATTAATCATTATAATGCATTCGATCATGTCGCTAGCTACGCTCTTTTTCCTTTCTGTAACAAGTTTTCGTTTTTGCAATATATCCAACCAGAGGAAACCGGATGTTGTAAAGTTTTGCACTTTGTGGTTTTTTGAGTTTGCCTTTTGTGGTGGAAGATTTGGCATTCATCTCTACCCCATTATTAGAATAAAATTAAAGTAAAATATTTGCAATTTGTGCATGTTAACTGTACAATTTGTGCAAGTCAAGTGTACAATTTGTGCATGTTTAGTGCACAATTTGAGCAAGTCAAGTGTACAATTTGTAAATCTTACTTGATAGTAAGGTATGAATTGAAAATTAGAAATTTACTTAGAAAGTAAAATTATAAATTGAAAAATAGTGTAAAAAATAATACTTTTTTTAGTTATTTATCTTACACCCCCTTAAAAGTATACATTTTAAAAATATCACTATTCATATGAGACAAAATAATTATCATTTTAGATTGTCATTACGTTATTTTAAGTTAAATTATGTTCTCTCTATCAATTAAAAGAATTCAATTTGAAATATGAACAACTTAGTTATTATGAATGGTAAAATTTCTTTTGGAATATGATTTTTATATCTAACAAAAATAAGAGTAATAGATAATGAAAATTATTACTTTATCATCATTATCAATCACATTATAATGATTTTAGCTGATACTTTTTGTTTTCTTTGTTTTCTAGCTTCTGTGATCAGTTCCGGTCTTTCGCTTTTGGGTAATAATTTTGGGTTCTCTCCAACCCAATGAGAGGAAGCCGAAGATGTAAAATTGGAATGACTTTGTATCTGTGTTTTTATAGGGAGAAAGGGGTACCCAAATGTACAGCACATCTTGTTTAGTCTATATTGTGTCACATATATTTAACTTAGTATTTGATGTGTTGAATTTATCTGTTAGTATTTTATAGTTATAAATTTACCCGCCATTGGTATGAATTGAAAATCAGAAATTTACTTAGAAAGTAAAATTATAAATTGAAAAATAGTGTAAAAAATAATACTTTTTTTAGTTATTTATCTTACACCCCCTTAAAAGTATACATTTTAAAAATATCACTATTCATATGAGACAAAATAATTATCATTTTAGATTGTCATTACGTTATTTTAAGTTAAATTATGTTCTCTCTATCAATTAAAAGAATTCAATTTGAAATATGGACAACTTAGTTATTATGAATGGTAAAATTTCTTTTGGAATATGATTTTTATATCGAACAAAAATAAGAGTAATAGATAATGAAAATTATGACTTTATCATCATTATCAATCACATTATAATGATTTTAGCTGATACTTTTTGTTTTCTTTGTTTTCTAGCTTCTGTGATCAGTTCCGGTCTTTCGCTTTTGGGTAATAATTTTGGGTTCTCTCCAACCCAATGAGAGGAAGCCGAAGATGTAAAATTGGAATGACTTTGTATCTGTGTTTTTATAGGGAGAAAGGGGTACCCAAATGTACAGCACATCTTGTTTAGTCTATATTGTATCACATATATTTAACTTAGTATTTGATGTGTTGAATTTATCTGTTAGTATTTTATAGTTATAAATTTACCCGCCATTTGATTCATTAAGTATCAAATTTAACTTTTAATGAATCTTGCGTCTAATGGTTAGACTGACATAAACCCCCCTAACATTTCAATCCATCAGAAAATGGGCTCTATTTGAAATTGAATAATTCCCTAGCTACTTCTCAGACACTATTTTTTTAATTTTTATTCGAAAGTATATGAAAATTAAACAAATTGAGATTAAAAAATTAAATAAATAAAGAAAACCTTTTTGCTCACGTTACTTTAGTTTCGGGGCGAGGAAGGGGGAAAAGGAGATTGAGAGTGCATGGTATTTCATATGAAGGTGAAATAAAGGGAGAGTTATATTAGTAGAATATTCATTAATATCATATTTCAAAACACTTCATTTCTTTATTACAATTAGAAGGTAAAGATAGCTAATACCGAGTGTTAAAACATGGGATTTACATGTTTGTCTTGTGGTTTCTGTTAGGGTAGCTACAATAACTGATGATTGTATATGTAGAGTTCAAACTTATCACGCATGAGATCATAAAATATGAGACAAAATATTCTGTTCAGATTATTGAAATGTTTTAATTTCACCTCATGCAATGTCATTTTAGTGAAAACTTGCTGTCATTTTAGTAAATTATACTCTCTCCATAAAGTTGCAGGACCAGTAACTTCTTCTTTTTTTTTTTTTTTTTTTTTTCGTTCGGCGGGGTGGGGGGAAAGTTTTGCTTTATCTGTTTCTTTCTAGGGAGGGCTACCAAGAAAACAAAACATATAATTAATAAGAAAAAAAAGAAAAAGAGGCACTCCCATTTCATGCCTGATATTGGATCATTTTATCCCAATTTTATGGTACCGTTTGTGTACCACAATCACACCATAAGTTTCGTTTACAATATTAATAAAAATAAATATTAACATTGTTATACACGATTTATACATGAACAGTGGAACAGAAGATCCGAACTATTTTATACCGTGTCTTATATGCCTCCCTCTAAGGTATGGTATGAGATATATATGGTCTTTTCGTTCCACATAAAAAGTTCACTTTCAAAAAAGTTATTGTGATTATAAGATTTGTCTATGGTGCATTGTGTACATAATGAGTTTAGCATATGGTGTGTCGCGTATTAAGTTTAGCCTTGTTTAGTCTATTGTATCACAAATTTAACTCAGCATTTGAAGTATTGAATATCTTTTAGTATTTTGCAGTTATAACTTTACCTGGTGTTTGATTCATCAAGTATCAAATTTAACTTAAGATATATCTCGCATCTAACGGTTAGACCGACAAAAATCCCCTTAACATTTAAATGCATCACAAAATTGACTCTATTCCAAATTAAATAATTCCCAGGCTACTTCTATGAAACTATCGATCATAGCTGTTTTTTTTTTTTTTTTTTTTTTTTAAACTTTACAGATTCATGGCGAAGAAGGGGGGAAAGGGAGAATGGGGTGCATGGTATCTCATATGAAGGTAAACTAAAGGGTGAGTTAAATGATTAGAATATTCATTAGAGAAACATGGACCCAAGCAAACAAGGATCCAAATTCCCAAAAGTGGGTTCTACTTGTTTTCTGACCTTTTTGCCGGATTGAGATCTTATGTTCCCAATTAGTATGTCTCTATTGTGTCTTCCCTTACATATATTGGAGAGTCCACTAGTGAATTTTTACCTCATTGAGATCCTATGTCCCCAATTAGTGTGTCCTTATTGTGTGTCCACTCACATATGTGAGAGGCCCAATAGTGGATCCACTAGTGGGCTCCCTCACATATGTCAGGGGAGACACAATAGAGACACATTAATTGGGGACATAGGATCTAATGCCCTTTTTGCCATCTTTCTTATCTTCTTTTTCTTCTTTCTCCTCCATTTTGTTTGTCAGTTACTTTTTTAGTCAATTCCTTCTCTATTCCTTTCTATTTCATTTTTTTATTCTCCTCTTTTATCATCCTTTTAGTAGGTGATTTTATTTTTGTTCTTTTTATTTTTCGTCCAGATTTTTAGAAAATAATGTAGTAAAAAATATGGGTTGTAAATTTATGGCAATTAATTTTTATTTTTCATCCAGATTTTTGGAACAATTAATTTATAATATGACTACTCTGTACTGTTTTACAGTATATAATGTACCATTTTTTTTATTACTATATACTGTTTTATAACATAGAATGTACTAATTTTTTTTATTACTATGTACTATTTTACAATATAGAATGTATTAATTTTTTTTACTACTCTGTACAATTGGTATTGTACTGATTTTTTTTTATTACTCTGCACTGTTTCATAATATAGACTGTATTGATTTGTTTACTACACTATACTATTTTACAATAAAGATTGTACTGTATTGTACTGTTTTTACTACTCTACTTTTTTGTTTCATGTTTTTTCAAAAATCTAGATGAAAAAAAAGAAAAATAATCATCTACTGGATAAAAGAAGAGAATCACTACTACAAAAAGGGATTTTAATTGCGGTTTTTAAGGGCTTTTAACGGCGGTTATTGGCCTTTTTGAACCGCCATCTATCTGGCAGCCGTTGTAAGTTAGTGGACTTTCTACGGTGGTTTGAACCGCCGTAGAAAGTGGACACTTTCTACGGCGGTTCAACCTTGAACCGCAGTAGAAAGTGGAGACTTTCTACGGCAGTTCAACCTTGAACCGCAATAGAAAGTGGACACTTTCTACGGCGGTTCAAGGTTGAACCGCCGTAGAAAGTGGCCACTTTTTGCACCCGAACCGCATTAAAAGCATTAAAAACCTGCTACTAAAATCGGGTTTGAAGCAAAACCTGCTGCTAAAACTTGAAATTTAATACAAATATCACCAATATACAAATTGAAATCGCTTTTATAATACAGGGGCATATCCAAAAATATTTGTACAACTATAATATGAACAAGTTTAATTAGTATCCTTCAACTACGGCGAATGCTCCAAAATATAACTAGCGCATATTTTTCGCACTGCATCTATATCCACATTGACTAATGGAGTGCGGTCGAGCTTGAAGTGCTGCAACAGAGTTTTTGAAATTAAAAAGTAACCGAGTAGCAAAATGAAATACAGTCAATTAAGTAAGTTATGAGAAATATTTATCTTTTCAAGTGCCAATGTGGATGATTTCATTGCTATTTGGTACATGTAGTGCATTACATAGTACCCACACTCCCAATTGCTCGTTTGCTTCTTATGCTAATGAATATTAATATATGAGTTAGAAGATCATACAATTAATTGTATACAACACAACGTTGAGTAAAAAATTTAATATTCATATAACTTCATTCATATTAATCTAATTAATTAAATAACTAGGATAAAGCTAATTTCTACTGGACTCACGGATTGCATGCATAAATCAAATACCTCAATAAATAACGTGACTAACTAATAAATTAATTGACTAACTAACACTACTAACTTAGGCTACTAGACTCACGAATTTAATTATAAAACAACTAATTGTATACAATTAATTGTATACAACACAACGTTGAGTAAAAAATGTAATAAGAACCAATTTTACCTTAACTACTATCCACGAAGGTTGCATATGCACATTTCTGGGCAATCCTAAGAAAGCTTGATAGTTAAACATCACCCTATAAAAATGAAAGCGGAACGAAAATAATTAGCAACATATGGATATATATATATATGATTAGCATTAGAAATTATATAGGCATTCTAACAGTTGTTAATATATATAACTCACTCGTCTATAAGCACTACCGCCTCCTCTTTCTGTGGATTTTGTAAAGAATCAAGCCAGTAGACAACCTTTTCTACTGGTCTAATGGCCATTAGCATCCAATGTTCACTGCAAACGAAAAATTTAATGACGTCAGATCTTAAAATCAGTGTTTCTTAAATATTAGAGAAGCGCTTACAGTGTCACTTACCCCTGAAGATAAGGCACCAGATACATTTCTTTATTCCGATCCTTCAAGTTTCGCGCAATGTAGGAAACCCTATATTCATAATCATTTCCTATGGGTGTCACATGATCAGCCGAGAGGAAACCTATCCCCTTTCTCCCATTCCTTTCAACTAACTCATGTAAAGCTCTAAAGAATTTACAAAAAGGGCTTCATTGGTTAGTCTAGGCACATGGAATGCATACTATATATAACAATAATCAGAAATAGGTTATAAAATTAAGTGGAAACTCATTGGGTGAACAACTGCATCAAACAGTTTGAGACCTGGCTTTCTCTTGTCAATAATTCTACGACATCCTGTCGATCCATCGCAATAGGGTGCTCCACACCTATGACTTCTCTTGTCATTTGAAAGAAGAAGCCATTGAAGTCCGAATCTTTCTCCATTCGGAGCTGCAACTCTTGCAATGGATCAGATGTCGATGAGGTTGACATCTCAGTCGAAACCGTCGACGTCGCCGAAGGAGATTTTATATCATCCATATCATCCATCCGGCCTTTTTTCTTTTGGGCACTTTTGTCCACCTAACATCATTTGAAATAACATTAAATATACAAAACGGTATTAAGTAATTCACAAATAAATGAAAGAATATACCTGTGTTATCGGATCCGGCTTAATAATTTCAATCAACTGTATAGGCCATTCCACGAAAAAGGATTTGGCCATTCCCACAGTTGCAGCCTCTTCCTCAGGAAATGGTAGCGGGGCAAAGTCATCATAGGAAATTTTAATTGTGACCCTCGCGCACCCTTTCCTAACCTCGCGGCCGTGATGCTTTCTTTGCTTATAAATATTTCCCTTGGCCACAAGCTTACGCCGCTTTTGCGTATCCTCAGAGATGAACAGGTGACATTCATACCCGCCCTGAGATAATAGGCAAGCGAATGAACATTAATCAACTATTAAGTCTAACTTAACAAAGCAAATGTGATCATGAAACCAAATTCAAGGGAGATTAATTAGAAGTGACAATCCATTGAATGAAATTATACATTCAAATTTATTAATTAGATAAAAACCAAAATATAAATGTAAAATTTCATTATTGTAAAATAAAAATAAAAGAAAGATGTTTAATATATTAAAAAAATTGATAGTTTTTTTAATTGCAGTATTATATTTTTAAAAGGAAAATATAAACTTCATTTTTAAAAAAAATATAAAGTGTTTGAATACTTGAATACATATGCAAAGAACATAAATAATAAAAAGATTTTAAAAGAAAAATAGAAAAATAAAAGTATACCCAAGAAGATTATATAGCAGTGATACTCTATAGAAAAATGAAAGACATAAATGTATTTTAAGTACCTTGTATTCGCCTAAAGAACCCCCGTCAGAGGCGGTGATCGGGTCCGTAGGTGAAACATGTAGCATCTCCAAATCAGGCAAACGTGTAGGGATAAGAGGAGAAACAGGGCTCGCAGGGGAAACAGGGCTACCATGAACCTCAAACATCTCTGGGCCCATTCCGGAGGTCTCTGGGCGCACGCTCTGAGCTTTGGCCCTATTGATGACAGTGCCTCTGACTGTATCATAGTCAGTCCCCATCTGACCACAGATAAACCCAACCATCATCTTCAGTTGTGTTTGACATTCATCTAGCTGGGCAGTGGTTTTCTGAAGCTGTCGCTTAGTTACATCTAGTTCATCTTTCAGCGACGGCCTTGTTTTTGGGAAAACCTCTGTGATGCGTGCCCTGGTAGAATGGCCTCGATACCGACCGGGGTGATCGATCTTTCCCGTTGCAATGACAAGAATGTCATTCCTACCCTCTGCAACTTTCTCCCCTTGTGACTCGCGCGAACATAGATTGTCCTAAACGTTTTGCCAAAAATATGAAATGTAAATAGATCAATTAAATATAGTTTTAAATATATGCTTAGCTTAAAGAACTGAACCATAAGAAAATGTAGAGATGCAAAACTTACAATTTCCATCCCAACACGTCCAGCCTCCAGCGTGAAGTATTCCCCTTTCTTGTTTGTGTGGGCCTGCCTCTATAGTAGATGACGGCTTGGCCCTGAATAAGAATCTTCGCCTTCTTCTTCGGACTGACCGTCCTCTGAAGGCTTCTTCCCAGATGCAATCACCGCCTCGTCATTCAACTGCTTCTTTAGCAGTCGGTAGCCACCGCGAGATAAATTATGGTAGAAAGCATTTAAAGTGGCATTCTTTTGCGCTTTTCCACGAATTGCCTATAGAAAAATATAATGAAAAATTATTATCCATAAACTGAGCAATTAATAAATATCCAAAAAGAAGAAGGAAATCAATTTCAAAAAATATACCTGCCACTCTTCTGTCTCGCGGCTAGCCTTGAACTTAATCCATGTCTCCCTAGGGAGATATTTATATTCCAAGCATGGGTCCTTACCCTTCAAGTCACCATGTACATATCTCCCTAAAAAGGATTTCCAATCTTTCCACCGTTTACCGGCATAAGAAATCCACTTTGTTTCGAGTTCTTCGGTTGACTCAAAAACAAATAATGCCTACAGTGAAATTTAGAAGTAAAAATTTAGGTAAATTTGGGTTCATTTACTTCCAAGAAGAAACAAACAATGCATTATAATTAAAGAAAATACCCGTATTTCCATCCACACTCTCTTCTTGATCTCCTCGGGAACTTTGGGCCACAATGCATATTCCATTATGTCCACTTTGCTCCGGGCCGTGAATGCCACAAAGGTAATCCACCTTGAATGATACTTTTTAGGCTCGAGCTCAGAATCAAAAGAAATGTCAAGAGTTTTCCCCTTCGCTCGCATTTCCAATAGATCATTGCAATTTGTGGGCCCTCTACCTCTTCTAGATGTAGTAGAAGAACCATCTCCATTGCCATTACCCTCATCATTATGCTCCGTATTGCTTTTTCTTTTTCGGGCCATTGAAAGTACCTTAAACTTCATGTACATAGAAAGAGAATTCAATATAACATATATGCAATTAAAGAAAAGCTTTAATGTCAAATACAAGAATGCTTGTAATGTGAAAAAAAAAGGCAATGTACATTCGCAAAATTCACTCCTAAAAATACACAATTACCATTATCCAAATTAAACCAAATGAAGGCCAAAAAAAGTGGACTTATAAAGGGTACCATTGATAAAGTACTTCACATTTCACAACCAACAACTAATGAGAACAATCATTCATTTCTAATAAAGGAAAAGGCCAAAATTTAGTGAGGAATGTATAAGATTCAAGGAGGAGTACTTCAATCCAAAAAAATACTCTCCTTCCCTAAAGCAATAGAAATACTTTGTGATTTCGCAATAAAGAAGCATTACATTGATGCAAAGATAGCCTCACTTTCAATATATTAGTTGCATTCATGACATACAACCAAGGGAGGAACACACCTTCAACTCAACCACAAAGCATTACCCTCCTTTCCACTAAAGAAGAAACTATACATCGCAAAAGATCAAATATTTAAGGAGAAGTGATATTTCAAACTCTACATTCATGAAAAAAAATCCCCTTCATCAAAGAGAACCCTCACAAAGCATATTTCACGCTTTTGAAACAAAGATAAGGGAAAGCTAAGAGGAGATAGTGATATTTGCAATATACAATTACCATTATCCACATTAAACCAAATGACGGCCAAAAAAGTGGACTTATAAAGGGTACCATTGATAAAGTACTTCACATTTCACAACCAACAACTAATGAGAACAATCATTAATTTCTACTAAAGGAATAAAATCAAAATTTAGTGAGGAAGGTCAAAGCTTCAAGGGTTAGTACTTCACTCCTAAAAAATACTCTTCTTCCCTAAAGGTACTTAGTGCTTGTGCAATAAAAAATGCTTCACATTCATGCAAAGATTTCTTTACTTTCAACATATATGGGGCTTTGAAGACACTGAAATAAGGGATCCCTAAAGAAAGAACCCTATGAAGATTAAATTTCACAAAGTGGAATCAACAACAAAGCATTTTCCTCATTATCACTAAAGGAGGAACACTAAATCGAATAAGAACCGAAATCAAACACCAATGTTCTAAAATTAATCAAGAAAAACCGAAATAAACATTTGAGTTTCTCATATTCATACACTAAACCCGAATTTCAAAGGGTACCTAATGGAACATTAATCAAAACCCTAGGTTCTCAACTTATGTAGGACAAAACACTCAATTCAACAACCAAACCAATGCAACAAACAATCAATAAATCCAAAAGCATTCCAATCATTCATCACAAGGATTAAAACCAAAATCAACCATAAATATCAACCCAAAAAACCCTAGTGCAATGGGAAGCATTTACAAAATGTAAGGTCACATTGCAAAAGTTTTAAAATGGAAGCATAGAAGGTGGAACCTTTTGGGTGAACTCCTACAACCAAGCCCGAAGTATATATAGGAGGGTGGAAATGGAGAGCCGAACAATCGGCCTTGGTTGGACAGCCGAACAATCGGCCTTGCTTGGACAGCCGACGGGTTGATCGGAAACCGAAAGAGCTCGCTGGCGACGGGAGGATCGGCGAAGAAGATGAACAGCCGCGGAGAGTGGGTTCGGGAAACAGGGGAAATGCAGGGGAAAAAAGGGGAGAGAAGGGGAAGAGAATGAGGGAGGAAAGGAAAGTTCAAAAAATTTGAACTTTAATTTGGACCGGGTCGTCGGTTCAACAGCGGTTCAACCGCGAACCGCCGTTGAACCAACTTTCCACTGCGGTTCACGAGT
The DNA here is from genome assembly GCA_016801395.1 of Leptodermis oblonga. NCBI lineage: Eukaryota > Viridiplantae > Streptophyta > Magnoliopsida > Gentianales > Rubiaceae > Leptodermis > Leptodermis oblonga. The sequence continues at coordinate 26,683,505 of CM028754.1, forward strand.
GAACCGCCGTTGAAAGTGGACTTTCAATGGCGGTTCAAGGTTGAACCCGTTGAAAGTCCACTTTCAACGGCGGTTCACTCGTGAACCGCAGTGGAAAGTTGGTTCAACGGCGGTTCGCGGTTGAACCGCCGTTGAAAGGTCTCCTCGTTTTTCTCGGTTTAGCATAGGAGAAACAATTGGAGCCAATTCCCGCGCTGGCATATTTTAATATTATTTTTTTTTCCATTTTCAAAAAACTAAGCCCACAATTTTGTAAATATAATAATACATACCCAGATTGTGTATATTTATTAATTATGTACACAATCTTGACTTTTATGAACCATTTCATAATTAAATTTCAAAATTTCCATTGAACCATATATTTGCATTTAAATTTCCCGTGCTATTACACAATAATTATAGGTCAAATATAAAAATTAATAAATTTCGTAAATTTACATGTAATAGACGATAAAGTAATAAGCTTCATTATGTTCCCTAAAATTCCTACTTTTTCGACTTGGGCGAACGGGATAAAAAAATCAAATCCACAAATGCATTAGGTACGTATAGTAATATAAAAATTAATTAATATTAGTTAAGTGGCCGAAAAAAATAAAATAGTTACTGGATTTCATTACCTTACATATATATATATATATAAACATATATATATATATAAACATCTTCCTCTTTTCTCCTTTCCCCTCTTGCACATCATCCAACTCTCTCCTCTCTGCTCTCGATCTCTTGTAAATTTCCACTACATAAATAAAATGTTTTCATTCAAAGAATTGAAGACTTGAAGACAACTTTTATAATTAAGTCTTATATATATATATATATATAAAACGTATTTTGAAAAAAATGGAGGTTTACGTGAAAACTCTGACGGGGAAGACCATCATCCTCGAGGTCGAATCCTGTGACCCAATTGAGAATGTCAAGGCGAAAATCCAGGAAAAGGGTGGCGCTTCACTATCTATTTCAATCTTAAGCGTCACCGCGGTTAATTTATGAAAATTGGGAAAAAAAACTTAATAGGGAGGAGGGTTTAGGGTTTAGGGAGTAGGGTTTAGGGTTTAGGGTTTAGAAAATGATATAAAAATAGAAAATTCATGCGTAGCGCGGGAATTGGCTCCAAAAACTACTTTTCTACGGCGGTTCACGAGAACCGCCGTAGAAAAGTAGTTTTTGGAGCCAATTCCCGCGCTACGCATGAATTTTCTATTTTTATACCAAATTCAAAATACTTTATATATATATATATAAATTAATTATAAAAGTTGTCTTAAAGTCTTCAATTCTTCAAATGAAAACATTTTATTTATGTAGTGAAAATTTACAAGAGATCGAAAGCAGAGAGGAGAGAGTTGGATGATGTGCATCAAGAGGGGAAAGGAGAAAAGAGAAAGATGTTTATATATATATATATATATATGTATAAACATATATATATATGTTTATATATGTATATAAGGTAATGAAATCCAGTAACTATTTAATTTTTTTGAGGCCACTTAACAAATATTAATTTTTATATTACTATACGTACCTAATGCATTTGTGGATTTGATTATTTTATCCCGTTCGCCCAAGTCGAAAAAGTAGAAATTTTAGGGAACATAATGAAGCTTATTACTTTATCGACTCTTACATGTACATTTACGAAATTTATTAATTTTTATCTTTGACCTATAATTATTGTACGTGTAGTAGCACGCGAAATTTAAATGCAAATATATGATTCAATGGAAAATTTGAAATTTAATTATGAAATGGTTCATAAAAGTCGAGATTGTGTACATAATTAATAAATATACACAATCTGGGTATGTATTATTATATTTACAAAATTGTGGGCTTAGTTTTTTGAAAATGGAAAAAAAAAATTAATATTAAAATATGCCCGCGCGGGAATTGGCTCCAATTTTTTCCCCTATGCTAAACCGAGAAAAACGAGGAGACCTTTCAACGGTGGTTCAACCGCGAACCGCCGTTGAAAGAAGAATCCACTGCGGTTCACGAGTGAACCGCCGTTGAAAGTTGGTTCAACGGCGGTTCGCGGTTGAACCGCCATTGAACCGACGACCCGGTCGAAGTGCAAATCAAATTTGAACTTAGACATTTTCCTTTCATTTTCCCTAAGTCTCTTCCCCTTCTTCTCCCCTTTTTTCCCCTGCTTCTCCCCTGTTTCCCCCTCCCTTCAACCACGGCTGTTCGGTCCATTCTCCTCCTCGCCCGTCGCCGACGCAACCGAGACACCTTCTAGTTTTTTCAAGTTCATATAAAATATATTTTGAATAATCAATTTGCAAAATAATAAAGCATTATTAATCGATAAACGAATAATTAATTCATTTATCGGTCAATACCCAACCTCGCTAAATGAATTTCTTTTTTCCGATGCACCGACAAGTAATTTTGAAGAGTTAAATATAAAATCAAAACAAAATGAATTACGTATACCTTCCCCTGTAAATTTTACCAAAAGTACTACTTCTTGAAAAAAAAAAAAAATAATACATGAAACATTTATTCATAAATGAAAAACAAGGAAATCAATTTGCCGGAAAATTTGACAAAGTCTCCCCTATAAATGTAACATACTCCCTGTCAAGGATATGCACATACTTAAATACTTCACTAAAATTCCAACTATTTCGAATAATACGGAATTCAGTTTCAAATCAATTCAGACAAAATCTCCCCTGCTTGTTTTTTACCAAAACACAAGTGCATCATAACATCAACACAGAAGCTTCACACAATTTCCAACAATAACATATTCATTTATAAACAGTTCCGCATATGAAGTCCCTTGAAATTTTGTCCCTTGATTGCGCGGCTTCATCCAAGTTGTGACCTGTTTCAATCCCACAGTACAAAGGATAAAAATAAATGTTGTTATAAATTTATGTCCACCTCTTTTCATTAAAATCAAAGAAACATATACAAATACACACACACAACATACACACCCACAGAAAAAAATTTAATAAACACAAACAATATACCTGAAAGTGATGCTTAACTTATTCTCTTTCTCTTATGGGACACTTGCTCCTCGAACCATAATTCTTCGCTGTGGTCATCACGAAGTATGTATTTATCAAGTTCCCTATCTTCCTCATCTGCTCTCGATTCAGGTAACCCACTAGAGAAAGGGCTAGCCTCATAAAGCCCTTCTTCTGTATCAATCCCTTCCACTCCGTGATGTTGTTTACCATGAAGAACAACAGACCAATGTTCGTCGCAAGGATCGGTATATAAAAAACTTGTTTCGCCTGCGATGCAAGTATAAATGGTTCCCCCTTGAAACCCTCCCGATTAAGGTTCACCAAGGTAAAACCCAATGGATCATCAGTTCGAACCCCACTATTGTTATCAACCCATTTGCAGTGAAATACAGCTACTTTGAAACAAACATAGTCAAGCTCCCAAATATCTTCGATCACCCCGTAATAAGCCTTGTTTGCATACAATGGATTTTTATCCTTCCTGCTAGAAACATGTAAAGCCTCTGAGATTAATGTAACACCACTGTTTTGTGCCGTACTCTTCTCATCTTGTCTCTTAGTAGCAAATGAATATCCATTTATGTCATAGCATGAAAATGCTCGTACCGCAGGGCTGAGCCTAAACGCCAACCATTTCAATGTCTCCGAAACGTCTTTGCCCATGACAGCATTACCAAACCAATAGATAAATGTCCGAATATGTTCATTGAGCACACGTTGATCCGTCCAAGCAGGATAAGACGTTCTTATTGAACGGATATGGTCTGTCACATAGGGCGAAACTTCTTCAGAATTGCGCAGAATGTAGAGATGCGCCTTCATCAATTCAACATTAGACGGCAAAAACATTTTTCCTCCCCTTGTGCCCATACCTGTAATCCTCCCATCGTGCCGATTCTTAGATATTCCAATGGATGCGGTCTCGGCCAAGTATTCAGTGCAAAACTCAATTACCTCCTCAGCTATATAACCTTCAACAATACTAGCATCAGGACGACAACGATTCTTAACATACCCCTTAAATACTTTCATATATTGCTCGAATGGGTATATTCATCTCAAATGAACAGGCCCGCAGATTTTTATCTCTCTAACCAAATGAATCACCAAATACACCATAATATCAAAGAAGGCGGGTGGAAAATACATTTCTAATTGACAAAGGACAACAGTTATTTCATCTTGTAACTAATCAAGTCTTTCGCGCGCGATAACCTTGCTACATATAGCATTGAAGAAAAAACAAAGTATTGTTATACTGGACTTAACATGCTTGGGCAATATCGAGCGAATAGCTACAGGCAACAATTGTTGCATTAAGGCATGGCAATCATGAGACTTCAAACCAACCAGTTTTAAATCTTTCAAGGAAACAAGTCTGCTTACATTTGAAGAATATCCGGATGGAACTTTGATGCTACGCAAACTTCAACACAGTTGTTTTTTCTCTTTTCTGGACAAAGTGTGACAGGCAGGGGGTAGATATGTGCGTTGTCCTCGAGCTACCGTTGCTAAATTTGCTGTTATGTTCATATCAACCATATCAAGTCTCACGTTATAACCATCCTTAGTTTTACCAGGGATGTTCAAGAGCGTACCTAACAGGCTTTCGCAAATATTCTTCTCAATATGCATAACGTCGAGACAATGTCTGACATCCAAGTTCTCCCATATGAAAGTTCAAAAAATATGGATTTTTTCTCCAACAACCTGTATCATTATTGCTGGACTCCGAAGTTTTACCAAACTTCACATTAATGTTCGTCACACGAGCTTTCACCTCTGGCCCGCTCAAGGGTTCTGGAGCTTTTCTGAACTCTTGGAATCCACTGAATGCTCTTTTCATACGGCGATACGGATGAGTCTCGAGAAGAAATCTGCGATGCCCAAGGTATACTGTCTTCCTCCCATGTGCAGGCTGACAAAATCTGTACTCTGCTCACATATTGGACATGCTTTATGCCCTTTAACAGAGTACCCAGACAAGTTTCCATAAGCAGGAAAATCATTAATGGTACAGAACAACATGGCACGTAATGTGAACATTTCTTCACAGTATACATCAAACACATGTGCGCCTTTATCCCATAACTTTTTAAAGTCTTCAATAAGAGGAGCAAGATGCCGATCGATGTCATTTCCTGGTTGCCGTGGGCCTGAAATCATTAGAGACATAAGTATGCACTTGCGCTTCATACACAAGTAAGGCGGCAAATTGTAAATAACCAACATCACCGGCCATGAGCTATGTGTGCTACTTAGACTGCCAAACGGGTTCATTCCATCAGTACACAAACCAAGCCTCAAATTTCTGGCTTCTCCCCCAAAAGAAGGATACATTGAATCAATTTTTTTCCACTGATCTGAGTCTGATGTATGCATTATCACCTTGTCATCATCACTGGGAATACACCGATCTGAATGCCATGTCATTAGTTTTGCATCTTTTTCATTAGCGAACAACCGTTTAAATCTCGGTATTATAGGAAGATACCACAGAACCTTAGCCGGCGACCCCTTCATTTGCGCATCAGAACTGTCTTCAACCTTATCATACAGCTGCTTGTTTTTGTATCGTGGAGTTTTACACTTAGGACAAAGCAATAAATCCTTATACTCATTCCTGTAGAGGACGCAATCATTTGGGCAAGCGTGGATCTTCTTATACTCCATACCCATTGGACACAATATTTTTTTTGCCTCGTAAATTCGATCTGGAAGTTCATTATCTTCTGGGAGCATATCTTTCAATACCCTCAATAAGGCTGTAAAACTAGTATCTGACCACCCATTTGCCGCTTTCAAATTAAACAACTTCAAAACACTAGAAAATCGTGTATATTTAGTGCAACCCTTGTATAGAGGCTTCTCATTGTCACCCAAAATGGAAGCAAGAACTTCCAGTTTATCAGCAAAATCCTCGACCACATCCTCAATCATGGCATCTAATCGATCTCTAGTAATCGCATCATCTCCTTTTGAATGAGATTTTCTTTGCTCAGGTAAACCATCAATACTTTCACCATGTCAAATCCACAGTTTATAAGAAGGATCAAATTCGTACCGATATAAATGGAATCTTATTGTATCTGAGTTATCAAACCGCGCACCATTTTTACAAGCTTTGCACGGACAATGGACGTACTTTGTATTCTTATAAACGAATTGAATGAAATTCTCAACTTCTTTCGCATAAGAATCGGAGGTCCGATCACCATACAACAAGATATTTTGATCCATGTGTAACTAACACCTTGAATAATTAAAAATACCAAATAATAATTCAACAAACAATGTACAATTAAAGTATCAAGTTGCATGCTTGTCTTAGCACATGTCATACTAATGTTACTCATATAATCAAAACTACTATAATACCTCAATGATGAAAAATAATGCATAAACAACACATGCGCAATAGACATAATCAAATGAAGAAGAACCCATAAGTTTTTCATTTATGCATTTCGTCAAACACATGAAATGCATAAAAAAATAATACACACTCTAAGTAGTACAAATTATATGAACATCCTCCATTAAAAATCAAACACTATAAATCAAATCACATCACCAAGAAACTACATAGTATAACTAAATAGGGTTCCACAATACTAAGGTTCACCATATACATGGAATATATGCAACTTTAATTTTCAGCCCTCTACCATAAATAAAAATAAATTCTATAGGATGACATATATAAAGTACAAGCATAATCAATTACTGAGAAATTTTAGAAGTTTCTAACCTTAAGGTGGTAAATTTTAGCTCCAAATGACGATTCTTTACATCAAACGTGCAAAACCGTAGTAGAAATTTGGAGAGGAACACTTTCGGGTGCGATATGGAGATACATGTTGTTATTTAGGGTTAAATACGTTAATACAACGGCGGTACAAATTAAACCGCGGTAGAATGGACCTTCTACGGCGGTTTTAAAATAAACCGCCGTAGAAAGGGACTTTCTACGGCGGTTGGGACAAATCGCCGTAGAAAGGGGGCTTTCTACGGCGGTTGGAAGGCAACCGCCGTAGAAAGCCCCCTTTCTATGGCAGTTGGTCCCAACCGCCGTAGAAAGTACCTTTCTACGGCGGTTTATTTTAAAACCGCCGTAGATAGTCCCGTTCTACGGCGGTTCATTTTTAGACCGCCGTAGAAAGTCCGTATTTCTTTTATAACTGCGGTTTTCTATTTTCCGCCGTTAATCCGCAGCCGTTAAAGCTCCATTTTGTAGTAGTGAATGGAAAGAAATTGGAGAGGAAGAGAGAACGAATTCAGAATCGTGAAAAATGATAAGAAAGGAAGAAAGCGCTGGAACAGAGGAAGAGAAAGAATAGAATAAATGTATGGAGGAGGAAGATTGGAAGGGAGAGAGGCAAACAAAGAGGTTTTTTAGTATTTTGGACCGAGGTACTGACCTAGAATTCGACTCACGCGTCTCGGTCCTCGATTTCTTCGGTCCATTAAAGCCACCCTATTCATTAATATCATGTTTCAGAGCGCTTCAACTTATTAAAATTAACCGGTAAAGACAGCTAAGACTGAGTGTTAAAACATGAGATTGACATGTTTGGCTCATGGTTTCTACTAGCATAGTTACCAACTAATGATTGTATTGTATAGCCAAAACTTATCACATATAAGATTATAAAAAAACAAGACGAGATATTTTGTTTAAGTTATTGAATTGTTTTAACTTCACGTCATGCAATGTCATTTTAATGAAAACTTAAGTGAAATTACATTGTTTTAATATTTGGATAGCATGAGTTGTATTTTAATAAAAGATTAAATCCTCTATTTATTTATGTTCTGTGCTCTACTTTTAATGCATAAAATAAGAGAAGACAAAAGTAGATTATGTGAAGTAAAAATATACCCATATGTTTATTTGCTTAGTAAATAGAGCCTATGAATGGAAGTATGGTACCCCTCTTGAAATAGACCAACTCTTTTTAACTTTGTACTTGTTGTATATATTAAGTGCAAATTATATAAATTTTTTCTCCTGAAGTTTGATCAAAACACAAGTTGGTTTTCGTGTTTTTGACAATTATTGAAACCACCCACCAGTTTGCTTAAAATTGCAAATACATTAATATCAGTTGAAAACAATGAACACAAATCATAAGAGTCCTTCTATTAATTTGAAAATATTTTGAACAGTACTATATAAAATTATAAAGAATATCCTGTTTGGTTTACAAGAATTTTGGTCAAGAAAAATAATATGATTCCTCAATAGTAAATTACTTTGTTTGAAATTGATTTTAATTGGTTAGGAAAGGAAAATAATTTTGCGATACAGGGAAAATAAGTGTTATTTTCTTGGAAAAAGAATCTTTGTTCTAATATGATATTCTTTTTTTTAGGTCACAAATTTTCAGAAAAAACACTCACTACCTTTACTCTTATTTATTTTCAAATATTTTATATTTTTGTTATATCAACCATAAAATTTTTTAAAAAAACATACAATGAAAAAGGAATTATATATATAATATTATATATGTATTATTTTCTCTGAAAAAGGTAACATATTGTCCATGTATAAAAGTCGTCTAACAATTAGTTGCAACTAATCGTCCACAATATCACAATTTATTTTAGTATACAATATTTGTATCTACCTAAACTTAGTTTATTTTAATTTTATGTCCAAATATATATATTTAAAACAACATATATACTTTCAAATATAATATTCTTTATAGCTAACTTTTATTAGCTATAAAACTAAATAATATTTTAATAAAAATTAATGTATCATATTTAAAAGTTCTAATTTCTTTTCCTTTTAAATTTGGAAACAATCAAGTGACAAATTTAATATTTCATTTTAAAACAAAAAAATTTGTTTTTCCAATTACTTTCATACTCATCTGAATTCTCGCTAGACTAATAACTACATTATAGATCAATAATCAAATCTATAATTTTTTAAAATTTTAAATTAATTTTGGATGAGTACTTGGCATGTAATTTAATTTTAAAGTTGTAGTTTAATTTATAATTAAATATTATTTAGCTCTTATTTAGGTTAATACTATTTTTATGAGAAAGTCATTAAGCTTAATTCGAGGGCATTTTTTATATTTAGTATAGTTCACGTTTAAATTCCCTAATACATTTCTTAACCAATCCAAACACAAAAAAATATTATTTTTTTACTTTACTTTTCTTATCATTAAATTATCAAAAATCATATTCATCAAAAACTTTACTTTCCCATAAATCAAAGAGACCCATAAGGATTGACTTATAGTTTGACTTAACCTCGAGGGAGGTAAATATTGTCATTTACCCTATGTGTGTGGGAAGTAAAAGTGTAACTGTAAATGTAAATAGAGGGAGGATAAAATTTGTTGTTTTGGCCCTTTAGGCAGCTAAAAGCTTTACCCTTTTTTTTCGTTGTTTTTAGGCAGTAACGACATATTGGCTATGATTGTATTATGGTCTCTTCCTAAGACAGCGAAGCCAATGAACCATTTCTTCGACTTTTAGTTTATCCAAACTCGCGTTTAACCATCTTCTCCATATATACTCACCCATCTCTCTCTTGTTCCAAAACTATCTCCTTATATATATAGTTTTAGCAGCCTTCTTGAATACTCTCCTTTTCAAAAAATTAACAGTAAAAAATTTCTTGGTTTTGGGGTTGGAATTGATCCATGGCAGAAGAAGGGGGGATTAATGCTGGTGGTGAATTTAGCTTTGAGTCATGGGCATTTCCAAACTCAGATAACTCAAACTCAGCAACAGCGCCAACAACTCCGATCAGCTGACGGAGGCCGTAGAAGCAAAAGTCAGCAATGGGAAGCCTCCCAATGGGAAAAGGAAGAGGAACAATGGTAAGCAGCCTTTGGAAGGTGGCGCCGGTGAGAAAGCTGCGGCTGGGAATGATGAGGCTGCTGCAGCCGCTGCCGGAGGTGGCGGCGGCAGAGGAGGAGGAAAAGGTGGCGAATCAAATCGTGAACTGCACGTATCGACAGAAAGAGAAAGGAGGAAGAAGATTAGATGTATGTTCTCCAATCTTCAAGCTTTGCTTCCTCAACTTCCTTCAACGGTAATTAATTTTAAATTATTGATTTCACTCCATAAACAAATTAACTAATGTTTCTTGTTTTTTTTTGTTTTTTTTTCATCCCCTTATGTGAAACTTGTGCAGGAGTTTTGGGCGTCCCATTCCAAATTTGTTTTCTTCTAGATTTATAACTTTTCAATCTCTTTTAAAACGATGCAGTCAGATAAATCCACCATTGTTGATGAAGCAGTAAACTACATAAGAAGCCTGTAACAGAAACTCCAGAGACTGTAGAAGAAAAAGCTGGAGATTTTCCAAGGTTTGACCACCACTCTTGACCCTCACAGATCAATTGCTCTAGCAGCTCTACCACAACCACCATCCATGGAATATTCTGGACAAGCTTTTTTAGCCGATCAGGGCACTTCAAATCGTGAAATCACGACCAGCCCAATTGGCCTTTCTCCATTCTCCACCGTTTTCGAAACGTGGGCTACTCCGAACATGGTTTTCAACGTCTGCGGCGACAAGGCGCAGATCAACATCTGTTGTCCTAAAAAGGTCGGGCTTTTCGGCACCGTTTGCAGTTTCTTGGAGAATTATAAGCTGGAGGTTTTGTCTGCTCAAGTTGCCAGCGATCAGTAGTATCGAAGCATGGTCATGATTCAAGCCCAGGTGATCAATGACACTAATTAATTAATTATGTAAGATCGTCAAGAGTTTCTTATGTTAATTAATTGAGGTTTTTGTTAATGTAGGCAAGTGGATCTGTTGAGCAATTGTCAAATGCGGCCATGTCGATTGATGATTTATTCCAACTGGTGGCCGGAGAGATCTCTGTGTACATGGCTTCCTTATAAAACTCATCCTGCAAGAACGAGAAATCTAGCCCCAAAATAAATTTCATTGGGGATCGGATGATTATTTATTATTATTGTTATTGAATTAATGTTGTTTTTCTTATTAATTATCAATATCATGGCTCTAGTTGAATGGATCAAAGGTGTGGATGACTCCTGGCCAACAGCTTTCATTGTTGGAGTCGTTTTGCCCCTTGTTGTTGACTAATCACATATCCCGAGATTGAAGAAGGTCTAATCGAGGGTAACACTAGTCTGGTGGCTGTCCTTGACAAAAAAAAAATAATAATAAATAAATGATGTTCGATCATCTTTTGTGTCGAGCAGGAAGAACTAATGGGATTTCAATCTCCTTGGATGCCAAAGATCACTAATTCATATCTTTTAATTTGCAATCATTTCTCTCTTATTGATCAAGAACACTAGCCTATAACAAATGGTGTGAAAATTTGCTTTAAATTTATTTTTTTAATGTTAAACAAGTATTGAAATTATAAAAAATATATATATACTTAAACTAATGAAAAGATATTATCGGGAAAAAAGCGAGTAAATCACAGTACCTCATAAATAATAATTAATTCAATCTGAAACAAAAATATTTAGAAGCATTTTCAAATGAAACGCAACTCAACCTCCTTGACTCTGAGATTTTGGACAGTAGTGTGGCTGTTTTACCTTTTTAAATATCGGTTCCATACCTTTTTCTTAACTTAATATATATATATATATAGAATTTTTTCCATTAAAAATGATATTTTATTCCAAAATTTCAAAAATAGGGAAAATTTTCGGAGAATTCCCGATTTAGTGAAAGCGAGGTTTCTTTCTTAGGAAATTGGATTTTGTCTCAATTTGTGAAGAAAATGAATTTCCGCCCAGCGATTAAATTCCAAAGAAAGCGAAGTTGCGAATTTCGCTTTCTTTGGAATTTACTCCCTCGACCGATTTGTAAAGAAAACGAGTTTATGAAATTCGTTTTCTTCACAAATTAGACAAAATCCAATTTCCAAAGAAAGCGAAGTTCGCAACTTCGCGAAATTGGATTTTGTCTCAATTTGTGAAGAAAACGAATTTCTAAAATTTGTTTTCTTTACAAATGGGCCCAGTGAGTAAATTCCAAAGAAAGAGAAGTTCGCAACTTCGATTTCTTTGGAAATTGGATTTTGTCTCAATTTGTGAACGAAACGAATTTCTGAAACTCGTTTTCTTTACAAAGCGGGGGTTCCAAAGAAAGCAAAGTTTCCAACTTCGCTTTCTTTGGAAAAAATATTTTCTCCCAGTGTGTGAAGAAAACAAATTTTCGAAATTTGTTTTTGTAGAAATCGGGTGAGGCATTAAATTCCCAAGAAAGCAAAGTTGGAAATTTTGCTTTCTTTGGAAATTGGATTTTCTCGGTTTGTGAAGAAAACGAATTTCTGAAAATCGTTTTCTTTAGAAACCGGCCGAGGGAGTAAATTTCAAAGAAAGCAAAATTAGAAACTTCGTTTTCTTTAATCCAAGGAAATCGAAGTCAGGAACTTCGATTTCAAAGAAGGAGAAATTTTAACTTATTACACAAAAGCTCGCTTTTTTGCTCTAAGTTATTCCAGATTTACTGGCGAATTTCTTTGGAAAAAAAAAGAACCCCACCGGTGCCTATCTTCCTCTACGGCAAGGAGACCACCGGCCCCTCTCTTCCTCTATGGCACTGAGTCCTCCGGCACCGAACCATCCAGGTTTACGACTCAATTCTGACAGCGTTCGGGATCGTCCCAGGCTATACAGTGCAAGCTCATGTTGGGATCTATCTCGTAGTACTACAAACCCAAAAATTAAGTGGTTAGGGCTTCTTCCTTTTGTTGTAATCTTACTGTTAATGATGAAATTGAAACTTAAAATTGCAATATTGGCCTTTGTTAGCTAGTATGTTAGGTAGAATTTACATGTTTTATTTTTAAAAGAAATTGGAGTTTCCATTCTTTAATTCTGACAAATTTTTAGAGATTTCGTCTTTCAACATTTCGGGATGGGCTAGTTCATTACATAATTCTGACAGCTTCTTGAGTGGTATATCGAATCCTTAACTTCAACGGATCTCTGATTTGGAATTCAGATTTGTCACCATTAATTTAATTTGCCACGTTTCTGATTTACTATCTTCGACGTCGAGCGGCTGCCGAGCTCTGTCTCGTAGCTTTAAAGTTTCCCAACCTGAGAGCACGAATGCTGTCGACTTTGGCGAGGTCGATACTTCCTGGAGGACCTTCGATGTCAAGGGCCTGTCGATGTCGGTATCGTCTCTTCATTGTATTTTTACCCGAGAGCTCAAAGGGTGTCGATTACCAGTCAATGTTGGCGTTCGTTAATTTCTGGGTTTAGTCTCGAAGTCGACTGCCTGTCGATTCTGGGGCTTGAGACTTTCTGGGTCGAGTTTCGAACTCGAGAGGCTTTCGAGGCAGGTTTCGAACCTTTATAAGACTTGCACTTTAAACTCAATAAACTTGTTAAATACCTTTCTCATATTTGTTTGATCATCAATCAAAACTCAAAGGACTGAGACTGTAGGTCTAACATGTTCAATCTAGGCTTATCTCTATATTAAGTGTCCCATCATCTTTATTGCAAATGAGTGAGAAATGACTCCGTTTCTCTGAATTTTTTAAAAGCTCACCTGACCAAGGAAATGATCTGATTTTTTTGATTTTCAGGAGTATCATTACGTCTGATGTGAACCCTTGATTTCAACTTGTGAAAACAAGAACTCAATGCAGAAAATTGCCAAGGAAAGTCTGTATGCAAGACGCAGCTCTCAAAACTCTAGAATCCTTACCCTTGGATTCAGCAGACTACTAATTTAACAAGTTAAATTAAACACACAATTCCAACCAAGTGGAGAATAATAGAGGCGAAACAAAGCATGCAATTAGATAGAACAATTATCTAATTAGCCTATAGTTCCTGTACTTTAGTAATTAATAAAGCATGCAAATTACTTAAGCCAAAATAAAGAAGAGTGAATAATAAAGTGTAAACTTTCATTCAATTAATCACTGCAAAATAATGAAGTACAACACCCCTATATATAGGTAGAGGGTGAGTGAAAATACAAGGAAAAGAAAACAAGGAAAATGACCTAAAAAGTGGAAACAAAAATTACCTAAGGATTTGGAAACCAAAAAGTGGTTTCCAAATTGATTTGGAAAGAAAGAAAGTTTGGCAGCCAAATTGAATTGGAATAGCCAAAAATTCAAGAAAGAAAGAAAAGTTGAATTTGGATTCTTCCTTTAAAAAGGAAAGGAAAAACCGAAAAAGAAAAAGGAAGAAAAAGGAAAGGGAATTTGGAATTCACTTTTGAAAAAGAAAAGGAAAATCCAAAAAATTAAAGGAGAACTAAAAAGAAGGAAACTAGGAAGAGAATTAAGTAACATGCACAATACCTTAATTTCTCTTGAACCCTAGAACACTTAAGTAAAACCCTAATTCTCATATGGGCTTCCTTGTGAGTTTGTTGGGCTTCTGTAGCACACCTTTGAACAAAGTTTGCAAGATCTGCTTTGAGCTTTGCAGTCCTCTTTCGAGTCATTGGCCCAACTATATTTACGAATATATCTCTCTGATATGGACTTGGATCGTGAAGCATTGGCGGGCCTCGATGAAGCACTCGAACCTCGGCTACACTCTCTGCACCATCTTCTGGATCTCCTTGAGCTGGACTTGTCGATGAGCTAGGGGCGTTCACATGATCCCCTCCCGGTTGAAAATGATTCGACCTCGAATCTACACCCTGATCATAATCAAACGGAGACAAGTCAGCAACATTAAATGAAGTACTAACGCCATACTCACCTGGTAAGGCGAGCTTGTAAGCATTATCCCCCATCTTAGACACAATTTGAAAGGGTTCATCACCTCGTGGATGAAGTTTCGTCCATCGAGCTGCTGGAAACCTTTATTTTCTCATGTGAACCCAAACCCAATCTCTAGGTTCTAAGTTCACAGCCTTACGACGACGATTTGCATCTGCGGCATACTTAGCATTTTTCTTCTCGAGATGAAGTCGAAATTTCTCGTGAAGTCTTTTGACAGTGTCTGCTTTTTGTTCGCCATCCAGATTAGTTTGTTCCTTCAGGGGCAGTGTCAGTAAATCCATGACCGTCAACGGATTGAAACTGTAGGCAGCTTCGAAGGGCGAGAAACCTGTTGAGGAGTGTTTCGATTGATTATAAGCAAACTCAGCAATCGGCAAGACCTGTTCCCAACATCTAAGATTAGACTTAATCAGTGCTCGCAACAAATTCCCTACAGTTTTGTTAGTCACCTCAGTTTGACCATCCGTTTGTGGATGACTGGAAGTAGAAAACAACAATTTAGTTCCTAATCTAGACCACAAAGTTTTCCAAAAATAACTCAAGAACTTAACATTCCTATCATATACAATTGTGCGTGGAACTCCATGAAGTCGAACTATCCAATGAAAGAATAAATCTGCAACATGTCTAGCATCATCTGTTTTCTTGCAAGGAATAAAATGAGCCATCTTAGAAAACCTGTCCGCCACAATGAAAAGTGAGTCATTACCTCTTTGAGTCCTCGGCAAACCTAGAATAAAATCCATAGATATGTCAGTCCAAGGCAGAGTTGGAATAGGCAAAGGCGTGTAAAGACCATAAGGTTTAGATGTAGACTTAGCCTTCAAACAATTAATGCAACGTGAGCAAATTTGTTCTACATCTTTTCGCATCTTAGGCCAATAAAAGTGTTCCTTTAACATGTCAAGTGTCTTATTTACACCAAAATGACCCATCAACCCCCCATTATGTGCTTCACGAACCAGCAGTTCCCTAGATGAACTACGTGGAATGCCTAACTTATTTTCTTTAAACAAGAATCCATCATGTCTAAAGTATTTTTAAAATGCACCATGTTCACATGCTTCATATAAAGTTGAAAAATCATGATCAGAAGCATACAAATCTTTGAGATATAAAAACCCTAATGAAGAATGTTCAAGTAGAGTAAGAGCTTCATACCTTCGAGACAGCGCATCAGCCACCATGTTTTCTTTTCCCTTCTTATATTTGATAATGTAAGGAAAAGTTTCAATGAAAGCAACCCATTTGGCATGACGCCTGTTTAACTTACCTTGTCCCTTTAAGTGTTTAAGGAACTCGTGGTCAGAATGCACAACGAACTCCTTGGCCATCAAGTAGTGTTGCCACGTCTCAAGTGCCCTTACCACAACATAGAGCTCCTTGTCATAAGTAGGATAAATCAAGGCAGCTTCCTTCAACTTCTCACTGAAATAGGCAATAGGTTTACCTTCCTGCATCAAAACAGCACCTATACCTATACTTTAAGCATCACACATAAGTTCAAAAACTTTATCAAAATCAGGCAATGCTAAAACAGGGGCATGAGTGAGATCATGCTTAAGAACAGTAAATGCATTTTCTTGGGCTTGTCCCCACAAGAACGGTACATTTTTCTTGCACAACTCGTTCAGGGGTGCAGCCTTAGTAGAAAAATCCTTCACGAACCTTCTATAAAATCCAGCCAAACCATGGAAAGATCTTACCTGTGAGGCCGAATTTGGTGTAGGCCATTCTCGAATAGCCTTTACCTTAGTGTCATCAACCTTAACACCATCTTTAGAAACAACAAAACCGAGAAAAACAACCTCTTCTACACAGAAGGTACATTTATTCACATTGGCTTACAATTTATGTTCACGTAATTCAATGAACACCAATTTAATATGCTCAGCATGCTCAGTCCTATTTCTACTATAGATCAAGATATCATCAAAATAGACAACAATAAATTTTCCTATGAACTTTCTAAGCACATGATTCATTAAACGCATAAAAGTACTAGGTGCATTTGTTAACCCAAAAGGCATCACTAGCCACTCATATAACCCAAACTTGGTTTTAAAAGTAGTTTTCCATTCATCTCCTTCTTTTATTCTAATATGATAATAGCACTGTGTGAGATCTATCTTAGTGTAAACTGTAGAACCATACAAATCTTCAAGCATGTCATCAAGTCTAGGAATAAGATGCCTATACTTAATGGTTATCTTATTAACAGATCTACAGTCCATACACATTCTCCAAGTACCACCTTTCTTAGGAACAAGTATAACAGGTACCGCACGAGGACTTAGAGATTCTCTTACCTGCCCATTGGCGAGCAACTTCTCAACCTGATTATGCAATTCCTTTGTTTCCTCAGGATTTGCTTTGTAGGCTGGCCGATTAGGAATAGATGAGCCAGGTACAAAATCAATCTGATGTTCAATGCCGCGAAGAGGGGGCAACCCAGCCGGCAACTCTTCGGGAAAAACATCTGCATATTCCTGCAAGAGAAATTGAACTTCTATAGGGAGATCCCTAGGGATGTCGTCAGGGTTAGTACAATGATCTTTAGCAACAAGAATAAGTACACAACTATTCTGAGCTAACACTTGCTCAACTTCTCTTACACTAGCAAATAAACTAGTCTTAACTTCTTTCGAAGGCTTATTAGAGTTCGCCTTACAACCCTTTACAATTTCTTTGCCCTTTCCCTTAGCTTGCAACTTTTCTGAACCCCACTAGGCGAGCTTGTCTTTCATCTGAATAGATTCAGCACGAACTTCCTGGGGCGAAACTGATAGAAATGTATGGATCTTGCCCTGTTAACAGATTGAGTAGGTGTTGGCAACTCCATCATGCATCACTTTCATGTCGAAGAGCCAAGGTCGTCCTAGCGGAATATGACATGCCTCCATGGGGAAAATGTCGCATGTCACCTGTCCTTCGAACTTACCAATAGCAAAAGTGAGCCGAACCTGCTTAGTCACTCTGTAGCCATTTGAGCTGTCGAGTTATTGAAGCTAGTACGGATGAGGATGGTTGATTGTGGGAAGTGTCAGCTTCTCGACCATGTATTCATTGACCACATTGGTACAACTTCTGCCATCAACTATCAGAACACGAATACCTCCATTAACTTTAGCACGGGTATGGAAGATAGTGGTCCTTTGATCAGTATCTTGGACAACAGCAGTAGTCAAAGTACGAGTAACAATCTCCAGGTGAGTGTTGTCTTCTGGTCGATGAACATCTGCTTCAGTATCAGACTTACTGTTATCAGTCAATTCAGAAAAGGGATTGACAGCATCATTATCCTCTTCTTCGAAAACATACTCACCATCTTGTCCCAATATAACCCTGCGGACATTAGGGCAATCTCGCATGTAGTGGCCATGACCTGAACATATATGGAAGTTATATTACTGATAGATGGCATAGGAGTAAAAGGTGACTTAGCTGAAGAAGCAGGAGTTGATTGAGTAGGCTGAATAGCTTTCTTCTTTGAGTAGAATGGCTTCTTTGCTGGAAAGGATGGCTATGCCGAAGTCTTCTTCCATTGATTGCTGGCAGGTGTTCGAACAGGTGGAACAGTTTATAGGCACTCCTCCATCACCCTGGCTTTATGCAACATATCAGTTAAAGAAGCAGCATTCTGTAATTCAACTGCCAAAGCTATCCCACGATTAAGCCACTAAGAAAATGAGCTATACTAACACCCTCATCCTCTATTACATTAGCCCTAATTTTGGCCATCTCCAACTTTCTAAAATATTCATCAACAGTTAAAGTCCCTTGTACAAGAGTAAGTAATTTCTTATACAAAGCATGAAAATAATAAGTAGGTACAAAAGTCTTGCGCATCTCTGTTGTGAGATCAAACCAATTAATAGGGGGTGCACGAGCACGCATGGGCCTGGTGTTCTGTCTTATGTCCATCTACTGATTCCACCAAACAAGAGCATAGGCGGTGAAGTTCACGGCGGCGAGAGGAGCCTCCCTGTGTTCGGGAACTGAGTGAAGCTCAAAGATTCGCTCCATCTTGATCTCCCAGTCTAAGTATACTTCGGGGTCCGTACCTCCGGCGAAAGAAGGCACAGATGTCTTCAACTGACTTAGAACGTCAAAGGGCTTGCTGGAACTGCCTTGAGGAGTTGTACTGTCCTCCTCCATCTCCGGGGGTTGATGAGCCTGGGTGGCCCTGAGTTTTGCGACCTCACCACTGAGGTCAGCGAGCTGAGAGTTGATCTGATTGGTCAAGTTCGCAATAGCAGCAAGGAATTGTTCATTACTGATGTTAGAACTACTCCCTGACATGGTAACTAGAAAAGATCCTGCTAAGAACAAGTAAAAGTAACCTTACCCCCTAGTCCTCCTAGTGCCCCTCTTAACAAACTACACACAAACCAGTGTATTGCTCTTTAGGGTTGGCGGCCCTTGTATGCTGTAACACTCAGCCTTTTACCTCAGTCCTGTAGAAAGTGTTCACAAATTACTTTGGCAAAGGTAACAAGCAACAGGTAATCACACTAGCACAATAACTATATAGGAAAGTAGCAAAAAATTTTCAAAATAGACACTTGGTTCTATTTTTGAAAAACAACTTGTAAAAATGAAATTTTATAGTATAGCTCAAATAAGAAGTGCACCGATAGGAACTTTTGGGGAGAAGCCCTCAAAGTTCAGAGATAATGACAGTGCACGAAGACAAGATTCAAGCTATATTTTCAGAGTAAACGTACAAGGTAGCACAAAAAGGTTAACAAGGCTAAAGAAGCAGGGCAATTCAATTGAAGAACAAGAACAATTAGCAGATTTGAAACAAATTAGGAAGTACTTAAACTACCCAAGATGTGATCACCCTCCCAATAGGTAATCAAGAAACCAATTCCCACCAATTATCCAAGTTTTTTTTTTTTTTTTTTTTTGAAAACAAGAGTCCTTTACGCAACCAGAGCCAAGTGGTGAAAAAATTCCTTAGATTTTCAAGTGTAGTGTTGTGGGGAGTAGTGTCGGTAATCGAACACTATCAACTTTGCAAGTACACATGAAAGAGAAGAAGATTTCCAATGAAGAAAATATTCCTCTTTGGTTTTGGAGTGTAGTGCTATGGGGAGTAGTGTCGGTAATCGAACACTATCAACTTTGCAAGTATACTTTAAACTTTGGAGAAACAATTCTTACTCAATTTTTGCCACAAAGACACAAGCATGCAAAAAATTATCCGTTTAAACAATTTTTAGAAAACATTTGGCAGCACTCTGACACAAGTTCAGGAATCCAATATATTTTCAAGAATTCAATCAAACATAGGCATACCAATAACAATTGCAATAAAGGTGAGCTGCTTAACATCAACCACAAAAATCACCACAAGTACTTAACACAAGGATAAATATCGCAAAAACAGCCCATAAAACAGAACAAAACAAGCAAAAACCGAACTAGGCTTTTTCAACTTCTTTTCGCTTTCTTCTTTTTGTTTTTGTTCGGGTGCCTTTTTTTTTTTGTGCTTTAATTTCGGCTTTAAAGACAACAAGCAGCAGCAAAAACCGAAATTAAAGGGATTTAAGAAAAAAAAAATTCTTAAAAAGGAGCAATCTTTTCCACAAAAATTAGAACTTAAAGTAGAGTTAAGGAAAAGAAAACACCTTATGAGTTGATCGGGTTACTGCCAAGGCACTGATACCAATTGATGTGAACCCTTGATTTCAACTTGTGAAAACAAGAACTCAATGCGAAAAATTGCCAAGAAAAGTCTGTATGCAAGACGCAGCTCTCAAAACTCTAGAATCCTTACCCTTGGATTCGGTAGACTACTAATTTAACAAGTTAAATTAAACATGCAATTCCAACCAAATGGTGAATAATAGAGGCGAAACAAAGCATGCAATTAGATAGAGCAATTATCTAATTAGCCTATAGTTCCTGTACTTCAGCAATTAACAAAGCATGCAAATTACTTAAGCCAAAATAAAGAAGAGTGAATAATAAAGTATAAACTTTCATTCAATTAATCACTACAAAATAATGAAGTGCAACACCCCTATATATTGGTAGAGGGTGTGTGAAAATACAAGGAAAATAAAACAAGGAAAATTACCTAAAGAGTGGAAACAAAAATTACCTAAGGATTTGGAAACCAAAAAGTGGTTTCCAAATTGATTTGGAAAGAAAGAAAGTTTGGCAGCCAAATTGAATTGGAATAGTCAAAAATTCAAGGAAGAAAGAAAAGTTGAATTTGGATTCTTCCTTTAAAAAGGAAAGGAAAAACTTAAAAAGAAAAAGGAAGAAAAAGGAAAGGGAATTTGGAATTCACCTTTGAAAAAGAAAAGGAAAATCCAAAAAATTAAAAGAGAACTAAAAAGAAGGAAACTAGGAAGAGAATTAGGTAACATGCACAATGCCTTAATTTCTCTTAAACCCTAGAACACTTATGTAAAACCCTAATTCTCATATAGGCTTCCTTGTGACTTCTGTAACACACCTTTGAACAAAGTTTGCAAGGTCTGCTTTGAGCTTTGCAGTCCTCTTTCCAATCATTGGCCTAACTATATCTACGAACGGATCTCTCTGATATGGACTTGGATCGTGAAGCATTGGCGGGCCTCGATGAAGCACTCAAACCTCGGCTACACTCTCTGCACCATCTTCTGGATCTCCTTGAGCTGGACTTGTCGACGAGCTAGGGGCGTTCACATCAACGTCCATGTAATCTTCCATAGGTAGGCTGCTTTAGTTATTATTGTGAAACTATGTTGCAGTTCTTCATCTAATTGTTTTTCACTTTGGGTTGTTTTGTCATTTCTTTTACCATTCAGCAGTAAAAATTATGAGCAAATCAAGAGTCTGCTGAGATAATAAAACCAGTATTGATATTTCTTGATAGTGACAGAGAGATTGTAGTATGTATCAGATACTACCATCCATTATATTATACTTGTCTTGTTGTAAGGTAACCCCGATTTTTAACACACAGTACAAAGAGAGTGTGAGAGAGAGTGGGTTTAGGGGAATTTGAGAAAAACAAAGATAGAGCTTTGCTTGAGGAGAATGAATTGGGTTTGTATGGTGGGCAATGAAACGGAGGCTGGAATAGTCATGTAGGTTGGAATAGTAATGTTGGATACATAAAATAAACACAATGATGGATATGGTATTTTTGTTCAAATATTGTAGAATTTTCAATCATAATTATTATGTAAGCAAAGGTTGAGTTGTATTTTTTTAAAATTGGAGGTTTGTTTTGTTTTTATGCCAAACTTTGCGGTTTGTTTTGTTTTGTTTACTGATGTTTATAATTTAATTTCTCCTTTGGGATAGGGGATTTTCCTTTGAGATTCTATTATTTTGTATGAAAATCCAATTGGCCGGTTTTGTTTGAAACTTGAGCAACAATTGAGGAGAAGAATGGAATAGAGGTAAATTGATGAGAAAAGCTCGTTGTGATGTTTGCATATGTATTGACAGAATGTTGTAATTGTGTTTTGGGCTAACACTACAAGAAAATGTTCTTTTAGAGACGCCGTCAAAACTGTCTTATATAGTGCACTTACTGTCTCAAAACGCTTTTTGAGACAGCATTGAGACAGTAACTGTGGCGTCTCCGTTACAGCCGTCGCAAAAGAAATTTGAGACAGTAAAGCTGTCTCAAATAGCTTTTGAGACGGAGTTGAGACAGTTCTTCAAATGTCCCAAAAGTATTAGAGACAGACATTCTTCTGTCTCAATCAAGTGTCTCAAATTTTTGAGACACTTGATTGAGACAACAATATGTTGTCTCAAATAGGATTAAAGACAATAGTTTTACTGTCTCTAATATTGCGTCTTAGAAGTTAAAGACAGTAAATTAAGACACTCCTATGCTGTCCCAAATATAATTAAAGACGATAGTCATCTGTCTCAAATATCATGTCTTATTTTTAAGACTATAAATCGAGACAGCAATATTTCGTCCTAAATAGAAATAAATATTGTAATATTTTTATTTTATTTTATTTCATGGTATTGTTATTCATAATTGGTCATTGAACAACTAATAAACACCATTGTTGATAAATAAATAGTAATATTTTGTCAAAAATAAATAAATAAACACTAATTGTAGATAAATAAAAAATAACATCCATAAGGGAAATAACTATATAACACAATAAAATATCATAATTGATCCAATCACTCTAACATCCAAGTATTCGCTCTGTATTTTTAAGCACAAGACACTACCATTATAAAAGCTAAAGAAAATATAATCTATCAGTGTGATATCTAAGTAGTGTCTTTGTTTATAAACAAAATACTGGCTACTGCTTTGGATAAAACTAAAAAAGTGCCGAGCAATAGTATTATGTATGCATAACTCCCACAATTGTGAAACTAACTTCCATCCATTCATTCATCTTCAGAATCCTGAAAGAAAACCAAAACAAAAAGAAATATATTTTTTTATTAGAGTATCTAAAACTTCTATATTGACATGTTCAAACATATTAATATTGGTGTGATTCAACAGATAACAGAATAGATACTAACATTCTTATTTCACGATAATGAATTACTTTAAACTAACCTCATCTTGCAAGGAGAAAGGATGATGCATGTTTTTGTCATCTCTGTGTCCTTCATTTGGATGCGTATGTGAAATAGACCATAAAGTATATAGTTATAAATAAAATGATCATAGGATATTTTGGCAATTACATAGTTTAATGATAAATTAAAGTTTCATTGTTCAAACAGTATAATAAAATTACCTGCAAATTACTAGCTTCATTAGATGGCAAAGAGAGAGATGTATCTAGTTTAGCTTCTATTTTAGCTTCTAGTTGACTAATCATAGGGGTCACCACTTTCATACACTCTGCCACAACTTTTTTCCACAATCATTTTGACAAAATCTTCTGAATGCTCGTTATGTTGCATAACTTGAGTACGCTTGTTTGCACCACTCGAACCTAAACCCATAGTTCGAACATAACCATGACTTTCTTTTCCCATAAAACTCTGGAAAATGTGCTCCCTAAATTCAAGTGTTTGCTCCTCGATGGGTACCTCATTCAACCTTGCTAGCATTTGAGCCTATATGATAATTAATATCAGCCAATATAGATACTTCATAACTAAACAAAATGAGAACATCAGTATAAATATTAAACACTTAAGTGAATGCATTTACGTACAATTACATATTCTACATGAGGACTTCATAGGATAGCACCCCCATACAGGCTAGAGAGAAATCAAAACATGAAGTCTTGAAGGATTGCTAGTAGAAAAACTAGGATTCAAGCACCCCAAGCTTTGTTATCAACTGGAGAAGAGACAAAACACTCATAATGGCAGAAAAAGTTTCTAAATGTAACACTTGAATAGAAATGAACAAGAATAAGTTTATTCTAAAACATCAAAGAATAATTTCAAACTTTTCTTTCAATCAAAACGAATACATCAACACCAAATCTTTTTCAGTTTTCAACCGTACGAAGAAATCAGCTCACAAGAGAAATTTATGAATCGAAAACCTCAAATCACATTAGTAAAATATATTTTTGAGAAACTCTACTGTGAATCAAAAACACCAAAATATTTAGTGTACAATGTTACTAGAAATTATTAAAAAGTGAAACCAGAATTATATATGACAAAACACATATTCTGCAGCTTACTAGAAAACAACTTGATCAAAGTCACTTATCGAGAAACTTGTTAGAGATTAATTGCTTGATTTTGATAGTTTACAACTTAGAGATAAGCTTTCCAAAACCCATTTCCGAGGAAATTCATTGGCATGAGAGAGACAGCTATGCATTTAGAACATTAGTAAGATATGGTAGTTCTATAATTCACGCCAAAATAATGAATCAGATAATGTCTTTTTTGTGAAAAGCACTGAAACAATTCACATCATTAATATCGTAGGGAGGTAAAGATAAAATTAAGAGTTGTACAAAATATGCTATAAAATAAATGCGCTACGTGAAAATATTAAAAATATATCGTGAAAGTATATCACAGACAAGCCACAGAAAAGGCAAAAAGGAACTCACTTGAGAGACTCTTCTTGAGAAGTAGCAGGTAATAAAGCACAAAATAGATCTGAAAGCAGTCATAAGTCAAAGTTATGGAAAGCTCTAGGGAGTATGCCAAACTTAAAATGACAGTTTTTCTTGAAACTAGAAACTAGAAACCAAGTCATCCACATGAAATTTGACTGCAGATACAATGGGGCAAGAAAAGCAAAGTAGGAAGGAATTTACTGCTAAAAATAATATAAAGAAGAAAGTGTACATACAAAATAAAAAGCTTACATACAACCTGATAAATAAAGTTCCTTGATGTGCATACAGAGGAAATGGAAGAGAAAAAGAGAGAGAGAGATGCATACAAGCTGAATAAAGATAAATCCAAAAAATATAATGGACACGTTGCAATGCCGGCGTAAAGAATTCAGACAGCACGTACTTAAAAGAACTACCTTAATGAAACAAAGATGTGGAATTACCTTAAAGAAGCAATGATGAGGAATTACCTTAATGAATTGCACTTTAACAGCGTATCAATGTACACATCGAAATTGTCTACAATTATGGTTTTAAAGAAATTTTCAAGTATATTTTACATGTGAAAATTTATAACACAGAAAGCAAAACTGTGAGCATGAAAGTACCGTAAACTACTAAAGTCTTGGCAGATGATCATATAGCAAACGCTTAAACTGACTATAGAGTTAATTAAAGGAGGAACAAGCTAATAAATCAAACAAGTTCATCAATTTGTACAAAAAGACAACTTAATTGGAGATTTATTTATTTCTAATCGTGGATGGATTAAACTATTGAGGCATCATAAACATATTATCAAACACAAAACTACCACCAATTCCATACAACTTCCAAATTTCAGTCTCCTACCACACCATTCACAAAACATTATCTAACATACATTAATTTAGTATACAGCACAGACTTTTCAATTAAAATTCAACCAAATCCCACTTTCAAGTGCTCAGTATACAAACATTTACTCATAAAAGGTAATTTCATACAGCATAAGATTAAAGACTTTAACAGATTGCAGAATCCATGTCTTTTTTACATGGTGAGAACTGAAACCATTCATTGCATTGATTTCTTAGTTGTACTATCTTGTCTTCAGAAAAAGTAATCAAGCAAGCAGCACTCTGTTTGGGCAGATAAGACCATAATGTCCAAAACCTCTTACAAAAAAGTATGTAGTACTTAACTTAATACGAACAAAGTAGTACGAGTAGTTGAAATTCTTGATGTATCAATGAAAGTCCTATGTTCTATCTGAAAGTGTTTTTAGGAACTCAAAATGATTGTGGTGATTGGTGGATGGACCATACAAACTACTTCTCTGATATTCGGCTTCATTTATCAACATACAACAATACAGATCAATTCTATAAAGAAGCTATAATGCAACATGGTGTCATCAAATTTTTGAGCTTAAACAGTACAATTTTTACACAAAACCAATCGAACCAATTCGATAGATTAACTCAATCTGAGCTCAAAAGGGTTTCTTGGAAAACAACAATTTACAACCCCAAAATAATTTCAAACTTTCACCGTACATTCACCAATCAAGCATTCACAATAATTAGAGAAAAATCAAATCTTTAATCTGAGGTGAGGAACTGGTACCTGTCATTATCTTTCTCGGGAAGACTATCCGTCCGCAAGCATTCCCTTGTCCATCATTTTTACCCCTTTCGATAGATTTTCTCCAGAGGATCTTCCGTCTCTCTATGCTCTAAATCCCTAGAAATGGTAAACTGTATTACAGATCAAGCCTTGAGGATCTTTTGAGGATCGCTTATACGATGAAATATGGACGGCTTGGATTACTAATAATTGGCTTTGGTGTGGGATTCTTATTGCCGCAGTACGGTGAAAGGGTGAGACAACAGATGGCGA
The DNA here is from genome assembly GCA_016801395.1 of Leptodermis oblonga. Lineage (NCBI taxonomy): Eukaryota > Viridiplantae > Streptophyta > Magnoliopsida > Gentianales > Rubiaceae > Leptodermis > Leptodermis oblonga. The sequence goes on from CM028754.1 coordinate 26,710,169, forward strand.
GAGAGGAGGTGTGATTTTTAGCGGGAAGACTCGGGAAGGGCAAGAGGGATGCTAGTTTGTGCGCGCAATTTTCTCCTTATGGTTGCAGAGTCACCAAGGAAGAAGAGATGGCCGGGTTCTCTAAGAGAAAGAAGGGGAAGAGAGGGTCGTGGGTTTTGGGGGAGAATGAGGCAGGTCCTTTGCTTTTCTCTAATCTTTTCTATACACTTATTTTTATCAATTTTCTTCCCATTAATTTAGGTTATCTATTAATCTAACCTACTAAGTTTAATAGTCATATAAATTGGTCCTTTATCCAACTTGTGTAATCTCAATTTGATCCTATTAACTTTAACAATACTTTATAAACTTAACTAGTTTCCTTAATTTATCAAGATTGTTAATTAAACAAAATTATTTAATTTTTTATAGAACATTTTGATGATTTAATTAACTTTTTTCTAATACTTAATTAAGTTTGGTTGGAAATTGTTTATCTTAGTTTGAAACATCTAATTTCATTTTGGGGTTTATAATTATCATGACATTTGTTATTATTCTAACTTTAAATTTTGATCTTTTAATTTTAGTTTAATTATTGGTATTTCAAAACTAATATGATTGTTAAATCATAAACTTCATATTTATTCTCAAATTACCTTATAAAATTTAATACTCAAAATTTTAAGAGGTACTAAGTAATCTAAGTGAGTTAACTCGGAAGAGTTATCATTCCTACGTGATTTGACGTGCTTCGTGAAGTAGGCACGCCACATTCATAATGTTTTGGGAGTAAAAGTGTTACCTTGGTTCCATTGACTTCCAACAAAGAAAGGGAATGATTTCAAATTTTTTGTGGAAAATTGTAGCACTTTAATCTATGGAAGGAGCATGAACTTCATATTTTGACAGTAAAAATGGGTCTTGAAACCCTTGAACGATACAAATTTTTGGTCCTGAAGTTTCCTCTTAAATTTTCCACATTTTTTTGTCTTTACTATATTATGTGACGAATTTTTATACTGTCTTCAATAATTATCTCAATTATTTATATTTAAGATGACTTATTTTTCTCTGTCTTAATTTAATTGTCTTTATTAATTAGGTTGAGACAATATTTCATATTGTCTTAAATTAGTGTCTCAATTAATTTCATTTGAGACAAATTATTTTACCGTCACTAATTGGTGTCTCAATTAGTTCTATATGAGACAACACTCTAACAACTGTCTCAATTATTGTGTCTCAATTTAATTATTGAGACAGTCACTATAAGTGTCTCAAATTGATGGTATTTGAGACTATTTTTTTATACTGTCTCAAAAATTCGTCTCAAATACCATGTTTTCTTGTAGTGTAATGGTAACTACATGTATTGAACTTGAGTTTTAGTAACTGACAACTAACGATTAACATTTCTTTTTCCTTATTTGGATAGGCAATTTCTGGGTCACATTCTATGCTTCTATATCTAAGGGTATATCATATCACTACTACAAAATAGAGCGTTAAAGGCTGAAAAGAGAAAATCGCCATTATAAAAGAAATATGGACTTTTGACGGCAGTTTTCAAATAAATCGCCGTAGAAAGGGACTTTCTACGCCGGTTTTCAATTAACCGCTGTAGAAACGGACTTTCTACGGCGGTTATATGCAAACCACCGTAGAAAGTCCCTAATTTCTATGGCGGTTTGTCCCAACTGCCGTAGAAAGGGACTTTCTACGGCGGTTATAAGCAAATTGCCGTAGAAAGTCCCTAATTTCTACGACGGTTTGTCCCTAATTTCTGCGGCGGTTGGGACAAACCGCCGTAGAAAGTCCCTACTTTCTACGGTGGTTTGTCCCAACCGCCGCAGAAAATCCCTTTCGAAGGTGGATTTCAATTAACCGCCATAGAAGGTCCCTTACTATGGCGGTTTATATGAAAACCGCCATTGTATTGACGTATCTAACCCTAAATAACAACGTGTATCTCCATATCGCGGCTGAAAGTCTTCTTCTCCAAATTTCTACTACGGTTTTACACGTTTGCTGTAAAGAATCGTCATTTGAAGCTAAAATTTACCACTTTAAGGTTAGAAACTTCTAAAATTTCTCACTAATTGCTTATTCTTGTACTTTAGATATGTGTATATTGAATTTATTTTTATTTATGGTAGAGTGAAAATTAAAGTTACAATCCATATATATGGTGAACCTTAGCATTGTGGAACCCTATTTAGTTATACTATGTAGTTTGTTGGTGATGTGATATGATTTATAGTGTTTGATTTTTATTGGATGATGTTCATATAATTAGCACCACTCAGAGTGTATTATTTTTTTATGCATTGCATGTGTTTGATAAAATGCATAAATGAAAACCTTATGGGTTCTTCTTCATTTGATTATGTCTATTGTGCATGTGTTGGTTATGCATTATTTTTTTCATTAAGGTATTATATTAGTTTTGATTATATGAGTAACATTAGTATGACATGTGCTAAGACAAGCATGCAACTTGATACTTTCTACATTGTTTTTTTTTGCTGAATTATTATTTGGGTTTTTTAATTATTTCAAGGTGTTAGTTACGTATGGATCGAAATATCTTGTTGTATGGTGATCGGACCTCCGATTTGTATGCGGAAGAAGTTAAGAATTTCATTGAATTGGCTTATAATAATACAAAGTAGTCCATTGTCCATGTAAAGCTTGTAAAAATGGTGCGCAGCTTGATAACTCAGATACAATAAGATTTTATTTATATCGGAACGGATTTGATCCTTCTTATAAATTGTGGATTTGGCATGGTGAAAGTATTGATAGTTTACCTAAGCAAAGAAAAGCTCATGCAAAAGGAGATGATAGGATTACGAGAGATCGATTAGATGACATGATTGAGGATGTGGCCGAGGATTTTGCTTATAAATCGGAAGTTCTTGGTTCACTTTTGGGTGACAATGAGAAACCTCTATACAACGGTTGCACTAGATATACACGCTTGTCTAGTGTTTTGAAGTTGTTTAATTTGAAAGCGGCAAATGGGTGGTCAGATACTAGTTTTACATCCTTATTGAGGGTATTGAAAGATATGCTTTCAGAAGATAATGAACTTCTAGATCGAATTTATGAGGCAAAAAAAATATTGTGTCCAATGGGTATGGAGTATAAGAAGATCCACGCTTGCCCAAACGATTGCATCCTTTATAGGAATGAGTATAAGGATTTATTGCTTTGTCCTAAGTGTAAAACTTCAAGATACAAAAAGAAGAAGCTATGTGATAAGGTTGAAGACTGTACTGATGCGCAAAAGAAGGGGTTGCCGGCTAAGGTTATGTGGTATTTTCCTATAATACCGAGATTTAAACGGTTGTTCGCTAATGCAAAAAATGCAAAACATATGACATGGCATTCAGATCGGTGTATTCCCAGTGATGATGACAAGATAATAATGCATACATCAGACTCGAATCAGTGGAAAAAACTTGATTCAATGTATCCTTCATTTGGGGGAGAAGCTAGAAATTTGAGGCTTGGTTTGTGTACTGATGGAATGAACCTGTTTGGCAGTCTGAGTAGCACACATAGCTCATGGCCGGTGACGTTGGTTATTTACAATTTGCCGTCTTACTTGTGTATGAAGCGTAAGTATATACTTATGTCTCTAATGATTTCAGGCCCACGACAACCAAGAAATGACATCGATGTGTATCTTGCGCCTCTTATTGAATATTTGAAAAAGTTATGGGATGAAGATGCACTTGTGTTTGATGCATACCGTCAAGAAATGTTCACATTATGTGCCATGTTGTTCTGTATCATTAATGATTTTCCTGCATATGAAAACTTGTCTGGTTACTCTGTTAAAGGGCATAAAGCATGCCCTATATGTGAGCATAGTACAGATTTTTGTCAGCTTGCACATGGGAGGAAGACAGTATACCTTGGGCATCATAGATTTCTTCCCGAGACTCATCCGTATCGCTGTATGAAAAGAGCATTCAATGGATTTCAAGGGTTTAGAAATGCTCCAGAACCCTTGAGCGGGCCAGAGGTGAAAGCTCGTGTGACGGACAAAAATGTGGAGTTTGGAAAACCTTCGGAGTCAAGCAATAATGATACATGTTGTTGGAAGAAAAAATCCATCGTTTTTGAACTTTCATACTGAGAGAACTTGGATGTCAGACATTGTCTCGACATTATGCATATTGAGAAAAATATTTGTGAAAGCTTGTTAGGTACGCTTTTGAACATACCTGGGAAAACTAAGGATGATTATAACGTGAGACTTGATATGGTTGATATGAACATAAGATCAAATTTAGCACCGGTAGCTCGAGGACAACGCACATATCTACCACCTGCCTGTCACACTTTGTCCAGAAAACAGAAAAAACAATTGTGTTCAAGTTTGAGTAGCATCAAAGTTCCATCTGGATATTCTTCAAATGTAAGTAGACTTGTTTCCGTAAAAGATTTAAAACTTGTTGGTTTGAAGTCTTATGATTGCCATGCCTTAATGCAACAATTGTTGCCTGTAGCTATTCGCTCGATATTGCCCAAGCATGTTAAGTCCTGTATAACAAGACTTTGTTTCTTCTTCAACGCTATATGTAGCAAGGTTATCACGCGTGAAAGACTTGATCAGTTACAAGATGAAATAATTATTGTCCTTTGTCAATTAGAAATGTATTTTCCACCCGCCTTTTTTGATATTATGGTACATTTGGTGATTCATTTGGTTAGAGAGATAAAAATCTACGAGCCTGTTCATCTGCGATGGATGTACCCATTCGAGCGATATATGAAAGTCTTTAAGGGGTATGTTAAGAATTGTTATCATCCTGATGCTAGTATTATTGATGGTTATATAGCTGAGGAGGTAATTGATTTTTGCACTGAGTACTTGCCCGATACAGCATCAATTGGAATATCTAAGAATCGACACGATGGGAGGATTACAGGTATGGACACAAGGGGAGGAAAAATGTTTACGCCTTCTAATGTTGAATTGATGAAGGCGCATCTCTACATACTGCGCAATTCTGAAGAAGTTGAGCCCTATGTGAGAGACCATATGCGTTCAATAAGAAAGTCTTATTCTGCTTGGACGGATCAAAATGTGCTCAATGAACATATTCGGACATTTGTCAATTGGTTTGGTAATGCTGTCATAGGCAAAGACGTTTCGAAGACATTAAAATGGTTGGCGTTTAAGCCCAGCCATTTGGTACGTGCATTTTCAGGTTATGACATAAATGGATACTCATTTGCTACTAAGAGACAAGATGAGAAGAGCACAGCACAAAACAGTGGTGTTACATTAATCTCGGAGGCTTTACATGTTTCTAGCAGAAAGGATAAAAATTCAATGTATGCAAGCTTGGCATATTACGGGGTGATCGAAGATATTTGGGGGTTTGACTATGTTTGTTTCAAAGTAGATGTATTTCGATGCAAATGGATTGATAACAATAATGGGGTTCGAACTGATGATCCATTGGGATTTTCCTTGGTTGACCTTAATCGAGAGGGTTTCAAGGGAGAACCATTTATACTTGCATCGCAGGCGAAACAGGTTTTTTATATCACCGATCCTTGTGCAAACATTGGTCTGTTGTTCTTCATGGTAAACAACATCACAGAGTGGAAGGGATTAATACAGAAGAAGGGATTTTATGAGATGGGCCCTTTCTCTAGTGGGTTACGTGAATTGACAGTAGTTGAAGAAGATAAGGAACTTGATAAATACATACTTCGTGATGACCACAGCGAAGGATTATGGTTCGAGGATCAAGTGTCCCATAAGAGAAAGAGAATAGGTTAGGAATCATTTTTAGGTATATTGTTTGTTTTTGTGTGTGTGTGTGTGTGTGTGTGTATTTATGTATGTATATTTGATTTTAATGAAACTATGTGGACATAATTTTATACAACATTAATTTTTATCCTTCTTACTGTCTGATTGAAACAGGTCACAACTTGGATGAAGCCGCGCAATCACGGGATAAAATTTTCAGGGAACTGCATATATCGAAATGTTTAGAAATGAATTTGTTATTGATAGAAATTGTGTGAAGCTTTTGTGTTGATGTTAGGATGACAGGGTGTTTTGGTTAAATTTACAGGGGAGACTCTATCGGAATTGATTTAAAACTGAATTCCGTATTATTTGAAGTTGTTGGAATCTTAATGAAATATTTAATTATGTGCATATCCTTGACAGGGAGTATGTTATATTTATAGGGGAGACTCTATCGAATTTTCTAGCAAATTGATTGCCTTGTTTTTTATTTTTGATTAAATGTTCCATGTTTTTTTTACAAGGAGTAGTTTTGGTAAAATTTACAGGGGAAGCTCTACAATGATTTTTGTTTTGATTTTACATTTAACTCCTGACAAATTACTTTTCTGTGCATCAGAAAAAAGATATTCATTTAGCGATGTTAGTTATTGACTGCTAAATGAATTAATTATTCGTTTATCGATTAATAAATCTGTATTATTTTATAGAGATTCTTCAATATAATTTCTATTGAGGCGCGCTTCGTACCGGCGGTAACCTATTTCTAATTTTCGCCTCTTAACTAGCATGCATGTATACGAGATATACAGAAGCGATCGAAAATTATTAAGACTATTCATGAAATATTTTTAGTGGAATGGTTCACAGGAAAATTTGAAATTTAATTATTAAATGTTTCATAAAAAGCAAGCTTCTGTACATAATTAATAATGTAAATTGGGTATGTTATATTATATTTACAAAATTGTGGGGTTAATTTATAAAAATGAAAAAAAAAGAAATTAATAGGAAAATATGCACGCTCGGGAATTGGCTCCAATTTTTTCCACTTTTCTACGGCGGGTCAAAAAAAACTGCCGTAGAAACAACCATTCTATGGCGGTTCAAGAAAAACCCGCAGTAGAAAATACATTCTACGGCGGTTCAAAGTGAAACGCCGTTTTTCTACAGCAGTTTCACTTTGAACCGCCGTAGAATGTATTTTCTACGGTGGTTTTTTCTTGAACTGCCGTAGAATAAACCACCGGTCTAAATTCAAATTAGGCATGATCAATGTCAATTTTTCCCCATATTTCCCCTGCTTCTCCCCCGCATTCCCCTGTTTCCCTCTCCCGACCAGGCTTCAGTTTCTTTGCCCGGGAGCAGTCGCCGGCGCCACCCTAGATGTCCGACCTTTGTCCTCACTTCCCGGTGGCTGTTTGGCGTTACTGCTCGGACCTAGCTCACCAAGGTCTGAGCTGTAGGTGTCGCAGACCCCGGCCACCATTTCTTCCATTTTCCCCAACAATATTTTTGGCTATTGGGTCCCTTGGTTGTAGGATTGCAATCCTACATAAGGTTTAGCCGACTTCTATGCTTGCATTCGAAAGCTTTTGAAATTTTACCTTCCTTTTTTTACTTTCGATTGCACTAGGGTTTTTTTCACAATGTTGATTTTGGGTTTGATGATAGTGATGAATGCTTGGATTGTTTTGGGTTTGCTAGATTATTGGTTGAATTGGTTTGGTTGTTGAATTTTGTGTTTTGTTTTGAGTAAGTTGAGAACCTAGGTGTTTGATTCGGATTTCATTTAAGTACCTTTTCAATTCGGTTTTGCTTCATTAAGATGAGAACCTTGGTGTTTGATTTCGGTTTTGCTTGATTAATTTGAGAACATTGGTGTTTGATTTCAGTTCTTAGGCGATTTAGTGTTCCTCCTTTAGTGATAATGAGGAAAATGCTTGGTTGTTGAGTTGAAGTTGTGGAATTTAAGCTTTATAGGGTTCCTTCTTTGGGCCTCCCTTGGTTTAATGTTTTGAATGCCCCTTATCTATTGAAAGTAAAGCTATATTTGCATTAATGTAAAGCATCTTTATTGCAAAAGCGCAAAGTACCTTTTGAGTGTAGCTTGTCTTGTTTTAGGGAAGGAGAGTATGCTTTATGAGTGAACTCCTCCTTAAAGCTTTTACCTTTCTTACTATATATTGGTTTTATCCTTTAGTAGAAATGAGAGAAATGCTAGTTCTCATTAGTTGAAGTTGTGAAATGTCAAGTGCTTTATCAATTTTACCCTTTATAAGTCCACTTTTTTGGGGCTCTTTTGGTTTAAGTTGGATAATGGCACTTGTGTATTTCAAATAACACTTTCTCCTCCTCGCTTTCCTTTATCTTTGTTTGAAATGAGTGAAATATGCTTTGTGAGTCGTTCTCCGTGATGAGGGGGATTTTTTAAAAAATGTAGAGTGTGAAATATCACTTCTCCTTAAATCTTTTACCTTAGGCGATTTAGTGTTCCTCCTTTAGTGCTAAGGAGGAAAATGCTTGGTGGCTGTGTTGAAGTTGTGTTCCTCCCTTGGTTTAATGTCTTGAATGCCCCTTATCTATTGAAAGTAAAGCTATCTTTGCATCAATGTGAAGCTTCTTTAATGCAAAACCACAATGTACCTTTTGAGTGTAGCTTGTCTTGTTTTAGGGAAGAAGAGTTTCAAATGAGTGAACTCCTCTTTAAAACTTTTACCTTTCTTACTATATTTTGGTTTTATCCTTTAGTAGAAATGAGTGAAATGCTAGTTCTCATTAGTTGAAGTTGTGAAATGACAAGTGCTTTATCAATTTTACCCTTTATAAGTCCACTTTTTCGGGCTCCTTTGGTTTAAGTTGGATCGATAATGATACTTATGTATTGTAAATAACACTTTCTCCTCATCGCTTTCCCTTATCTTTTTTTGAAATGAGTGGAATATGCTTTGTGAGTCGTTATCCGTGATGAGGGGGATTTTTTTATAAATGTAGAGTGTGAAATATGACTTCTCCTTAAATCTTTTACCTTAGGCGATTTAGTGTTCCTCCTTTAGTGCTAAGAAGGAAAATGCTTGGTGGTTGAGTTGAAGTTGTGTTCCTCCCTTAGTTTAATGTCTTGAATGCCCCTTATCTATTGAAAGTAAAGCCATCTTTGCATCAATGTAAACCTTCTTTATTGCACAAAGTACCTTTTGAGTGTAGCTTGTCTTGTTTTAGGGAAGGAGAGTATGCTTTAAGAGTGAACTCCTCCTTAAAGCTTTTACCTTTCTTACTATATTTTGGTTTTATCCTTTAGTAGAAATCAATGAAATGCTAGTTCTCATTAGTTGAAGTTGTGAAATGTCAAGTGCTTTATCAATTTTACCTTTTATAGTTCCACTTTTTTGGGGCTCATTCGGTTTAAGTTGGATCGATAATGGCACTTGTGTATTGCAAATAACACTTTCTCCTCCTCGCTTTCGCTTATCTTTGTTTGAAATGAGTGGAATATGCTTTGTGAGTTGTTCTCTATGACGAGGGGGATTTTTTTTTATAAATGTAGAGTGTGAAATATGACTTCTCCTTAAATCTTTTACCTTAGGCAATTTAGTGTTCCTCCTTTAGTGCTAAGGGGGAAAATGCTTGGTGGTTGAGTTGAAGTTTTGTTCCTCCCTTGGTTGAATGTCTTGAATGCCCCTTATCTATTGAAAGTAAAGCCATCTTTGCATCAATGTAAACCTTCTTTATTGCAAAAGCACAAAGTACCTTTTGAGTGTAGCTTGTCTTGTTTTAGGGAAGGAGAGTATGCTTTATGAGTGAACTCCTCCTTAAAGCTTTTACCTTTCTTACTATATTTGGTTTTATCCTTTAGTAGAAATCAATGAAATGCTAGTTCTCATTAATTGAAGTTGTGAAATATAAATTGCCTTTTAAATTTAAACATTCCAAGCATTCTTTTTTTGTCTCCTTTGGTTTAAAGTGTTCAATGGCGCTTGGGTTTTGAAATTAAAGCTTTTCTTGAAATGAAAAGATGTTATCTTGTTTTCTCTTTGTCTTTACATAAAGTTTAAGATAAGCTAATGCCCCGAAAAAGAAAACGCAATGAGGAGCATAGTGATGAGGGAAAGTGCAATGGAAATGGTTCTTCTACTAGATCTAGAAGAGGTAGAGGGCCTACAAATTGCAACGATATTTTGGAAATGTGTATGAAGGGGAAAACTCTTGAGATTTCATTCAATTCCAAAAATGAGCCTAAAAATTATCATACGAAGTGGATTACATTCATAGCATTCACTGCCCGGAGCAAAGTGGACATTATAGAATATGCATCATTGCCCAAAGTCCCCGACGAGATCAAGAAAAGAGTGTGGATGGAATACATGTATTCTACAAAATTATAATGCATTGTTTGTTTACCCATTTATAGAAATGAACCAAATTTATCTAAATTTGTACTTCTATTGTTTAATGTAGGCATTATTTTTTTTTAAATCAACTGAAGAGCTCGAAACCAAGTGGATTTCTTATGCCGATAAACGTTGGAAATATTGGAAATCCTTTTTAGGTAGATATGTCAATGGCGACTTGAAGGCTGAGGACCCATGCCTTCAATATAAATATCTCCCTAGGGAGACATGGCTTAAGTTTAAGGCTAGCCGCGAAACAGAAGAATGGAAGGTGGGTTTTTGAAATTCATTTCCTTCTTCTTTTTGGATATTTGAAATTGCTCAGTTTATGGATAATCGCTTTGCATTGTATTTTTCTCCATGGAATTCGTGGAAAAGCACAAAAGAATGCCACTTTAAATTCTTTTTACCATAATTTACCTCGTGGTGGATACCGACGACTAAAGAAGAATTTGCATGAAGAGCCTTGCTTGCATATAGGAAGAAGGCTTTAGAGGATGGTACGTCCGAAGAAGAAGGAGAAGAACCTTATGCAAGGCTAGGCCGCATCTACTTTGGAGACAGACTCACACAAACAAAAAAGACGAATACTTTACCCCAGAGGCTGGTCGTGTTGGAAGTGAAATTGTAAGTTTACACCATACATTTTCTTATGTTTCAGTTCTTTAAGCTATTCATATAATTAAAACTATAATTGATCTATTTACATTTTATATTTTTGGCAAAACGTTTAGGAAAATCTATGTTTGCACGAGTCCCAAGGGGAGAAAGTTGCAGAGGGTAGGAATGACATTCTTGTCAAGGCAACGAGAAAGACCGTTCACCCCGGTCGTGCTCGCGGCTATTCTACCAGGGCACGTATCACAGATGTTTTTCCTAAAACAAGCCCGTCGCTTAAAGATGAACTAGATTTGACTAAAAGAAACCTTCAGAAAACCACTGCCCAGCTTGATGAATGTCAAACAGATCTTAAGATGATGGTTGGGTTTATTGTACTAAGATGGGGACTGACTATGATACAGCAAGAGCCACTGTCCTCAATAGTGCCAAATCTCAGAGCTTGAACCTAGAAACTATCGGAATGACCCCAGAGATGTTTGAGGTACATGGTAGCCATGTTTCCACTGTGAGTCCTACGAGTTTGCCTAAAGAGCCTCGTAGGAAAATTTTTTCTCCTATTATCCCTACAAGTTTGCCAGAGTTACATACGATCCCTATTTCATCTATAGACCCGATCAATTTGAATGAGGTTCAGAATAGTCCTATTCCAACAAACTTGGAAGATGTGAGTTCTTTAGGTGATTACAAGGTAATTAATGTACATTTATGTCTGTCATATTTGTTTGTATAATTTCTTTCATATTGTTACTGCTAAAGAAGATTGATATTGCTTTTCATTATTACACTTGGTTTTTGAAGTTAACAAAAATAGTTCAATAATGTTCATTCGCTTGCCTATTATCTTAGGACGGGTGTGACTAGCATCTGTTCATCTCTGAGGATACATGTAAGAGACGTAAGCTTGTGGCCAAGGGAAATGTTTATAAGCAGAGAAAGCAACATGGCCGCGAGGTAAGGAAAGGTTGCGCAAGGGTTACAATTAAAATTTCATATGATGACTTTGCCCCGCTGCCATTTCCTGAGGAAGAGGCTTCAGCTGTGGGAATGTGCCAATCCTTTTTTGCGGAATGGCCTATACATTTGATTGAGCTTATTCCCGATCCAGTAAAACAGGTATATTCTTACATTTATTTGTGAAATACTTCATACCATTTTGTATATTTATTGTTATTTCAAATGGTGTTAGGTGGATAAATATTTAAAAAAGAAAAAAGGTCGTTTGAATTCTATGGATGAGATAAAATCTTCTTCGACCACTCCAAATGAAATGGCATCCTCTTCGACATGTAATCCACTGCATGAGTTAGAACTCTGAATAGAGAAAGATTCGAACTTCACTTGCTTCTTGTTTTAATTAAGAAGAGATAGCATAGGTGTGAATCATCCTATTAGTATGGATCGAAAGGATGTCATTGAATTATTGTCAAGAGAAAACATGGTCACAAACTGTTGCATGCAATTGTTCACCAAGTAAGTTTTCACTTAATTTTATAACCTATTTCAGATTATTGTTATATATAGTATGCATTCCATGTGCCTAGACTAACCAACGATGCATGATAATGTAAATTCTCTAGAGCTTTACATGATTTGGTTGAAAGGAATTACCGGAAGGGGATAGGGTTTCTCTCAGCTGATCATGTCACGGAAGTAGGAAACACATATGAAGATAGGGTACAATACACTGCAAGAAACTTGAAGGATTGGAATAAAGAAATTTATCTGGTACCGTATTTTCAGAGGTAAACACTGTAAGCTTTTCTCTAATTTTTAAGAAACACTGATTTAAAGATCTGAGGTCATTGAATTTTTGGTTTGCAGTGGACATTGAATGCTTATAGCCATCAGACCAATTGAAAAGGTTGTACTGGTTTGATTCATTACAAAACCCACAAAAAGAGGAGGCAGTAATACTTATAGACGAGTGAGTTATATTAACTAATGTTAGATTGCATATATAATTTCTAATGCCAATCATATATACCTATGTTGCTAATTATTTTCATTCCGCATTCATTTTTTATAGGGTGATGTTTAATTATCAAGCTTTCCTAGGATTGCCGAGAAATGTTCATATGCAACCTGAATGGATAGTAGTTAAGGTAAAATTGGTTCTTATTGAATTTTTTATTCAATGTTGTGTTGTATACAATTGTATAATCTTCTAACTCGTATAGTAATATTCATTACCATAAAAAGCAAAAGTCTAACTGGGAGTGTGGCTACTATATCATGCATTACATGTATCACATCGTAATGAAATCCAACACATTGGCACTCGAAAAGGTATTTGATTTCTCATAACTTATTTGATTGTATTTTATTTTGCTACTCAATTACGTTTGAATTTATACTCTATTGCAGTACTTCAAGATCAACCGCATTCCATTAAGCAATGTGGATATAGATGCTATGAGAAAATTATGCACTAGTTATATTGTGGAGCATTAGCCGTAGTTGATGGATAGTAATGAAACTTGTTGATATTATAGTTGTACAAATTTTTTTGGCTATGCCCTTGTAATATATAGTGATTTCAACTTGTATCTTGGTGATATTTTGTATTAATTTTAAACTTTTAGCAATAGGTTTTGCTTTAAACCAGAGAAATTTCTCACTTTCTATCGCGGTTTGGGTTTGAATGTCTTGGACTTTCTACGGTGGTTTAGTTATAAACCGCCGTAGAAACTGGTAACTTTCTAAGGCGGTAGGGAAGAAATCGCAGTAGAAAGCGGTGACTTTCTACGGCGGTTGGGAAGAACCACCGTAGAAAGATGGACTTTCTACTGCAGTTTATCCCAACCACCGTAGAAAGTTCCCACTTTCTACGGCGGTTCTTCCCAACCACTGCCATAGAAAGTCACCACTTTCTAAGGCGGTTTGTTCCCAACTGCTATAGAAAGTCCTCACTTTTTATATCTGTTCCAAACTGCCGTAGAAAGTCCATAAACTTTTTACGGCTGCGGATAGATAGTGGTTTAAAAAGGCCAAAAACCGCCGTTAAAAGCCCTTAATAACCGCCATTAAAAGTCATTTTTGTAGTAGTGTATATTGAAGGTCCAAAGCTGAATTTGCAAGAAGAACAGAGGCGAGGTATGATTTAGCTGCATTTACAAAACTAGTGGATGTTAAATGACATTATATCTTTTTCCTCTGTTGATAGTTTGACTTGAAGCACGAATTATAGAGTATAAATAGTTTGATACGATAATGTTAACATAGGCTTACATGAGTATAAAATTGTATAGTAATATGTCTGTGTGTTCTATGAAGCTCGCTCTATCTTGGGATGGATGTATAGAGGAAGGACCTGCTGCTTCTAAATATAGCTGCCCTGCAAAACGATATACTTGTGTTGCTGAGAATATGAGCTTTGATGAGTTAATGCAAAGGTTATGCCAAATTACCCGAACAGTCCATTCAGAATACAAGTTATGGGTCTTTCGTAGAATCCTATGAGTAACTTCCACCAGGGGACTATATGGGAACATCACCTGATAGATGATGATTAAACTTTGAAGGATATGCTCCTGATCCCTAAGTATTTCGCATTCGTCGGGGCTGTACAACTGTTCCTACTGAAGAGGTGGTTGAGGAACCAATCCAACCTATAGCTGGTGTGTTCTTCGACGTACAAGTCTCATCGGGCTTGTCATTTACATAACTACTTAACTGTGGATCTGGACATGCAAATCTCAATGGTTCTTGGAGCCAATATGGAGCCGTTTTGAGAAATGAGGTTTTTAGGCCAGAAAATAGAATTGTACAAGAAGGCCCTTCAGCAAATCAGTCGGCTCATTTGGTAGAAGGCGTGCCATCGAGGATTTCATCATTTGGGGAGTATGTTAGCACTTCTAGTTTGATATGTCCTCCCTTTGTACATGTTAGTCTCACGCAGGCAGACACAAGTGTGGTGGGTAACAATGTAACTCCTCCGGTGTACCACGGTGGTGGATCCATATTGCACCAGGATCATAACGAAGGCGGAGATGAATATGATAATGAAGAAGAGTTTGATGGTGGAAAAACCTTAGATGATAGCCTCAAGGATCCTAAGAAAGGCGGAAATAATTATGATAGTGAAGAAGAGTTTGATGGGGAACACAACTCAGATAATAGCTGCGAGGATCATAACGAATGCGAAGATGATTATTTTAGTGAAGAAGAGTTTGATGATAGCCACGGCTCAGATGATAGCCTCGTGTCAGCAACACATTCTGCACCCGAAATTAGGCCGGTGGAGGATAAAGGCACTAGCATTGCAATCTTTCATGACATAGGTGATGAAAAATATCACATGGCTGATATGTTTAAGGATGGTGGACGACCTGTTTGGGATGATGATTTTAAGTCAAATTTTGAGAAGGGCATGGTATTTGACACTAAACAAAAGTTACAACATGCAGTCAAAATATGGTCTGCTCGTGTGCATAGGTACTTCAAAGTACACGAGTCCAATTCGTCAACATAGCTTGTTCGGTGTATCTATTATAAGGACAAAGCTTGCAACTGGCGTGTGCGGGGGTCTCTTAAGAAAAATCATGGTTATTGGGAGATTACCACAAAGATATCCAATCACACATGTAACCCCGAAAATATAGGAGATAATCATCCTAATGTTGATTGCAATATGGTGGGTCATTTGGTAAGGGATAATGTGAAGGAAAATGTCTCTTAAAAGCCATGTGATTTGAGGACTGATGTGAAAATGTTAGGTATTGATATCTCATATAAGAAATCATGGCTTAGTAAACAAAAGGTGGTTAAGATTGTGTGTGGAGATTGGGATGAATTGTGCAAGGAACCATAGCAGTCAGTATCCTGATCCGTATCGTAGTATCTTACAATCCTACGATACGCGAAGAGGTAAACGATACAGGATCCCATAGTATCCTTTTTATATGCAGGATCTACATGGGATCTTTAGGATCCCAATCTGTATCATAGGATCCTTCAATCCTATGGCGATCCTACATTTTTTTAAAATCCATCATAAATCGTCAATTCAATAATTTTTCTTCCATATAATTTTCATATTTATGTCTCTAGTTTAGTGATGGTTTAGTAATCAATTCCACTTTTATCCAACAACTAGACTATAGTTCGAATTTTGCCAGGATACATCTAATTTTCTATTTTTAAGCCTTTTAGCTTATATTTTGCATCATCAACTAAAAGAGAGCAATCTTATGAATGTTGTATTTAGATTGATTTAATGTGTTTTTGCTTATGTTACATACACAAGTTACACATTAATTGATTACAAATTGACAATACAACTATTGGTACAACTATAGTCTGAAAGTATTACGGATGCATTTGTGGGTAAAATATAAAGAGAAACTTCTGATAGCTGTTGAAATTGATGCTGTAGGTCATATCTTGCCATTAGCATTCTCACTCACGGATGACAAAAATTTGGCAAATTGGTCATGGTTTTTGGATAATTTGAATAGACATGTCATCGCTAGTCGACGTGGCATTTGTTTAGTATCCGATCGACATTTGGGTATACTTCATGCAGTTGCGAACAATCCCTAGTTACAACTTCCTTTTGTTTATCGTCGATTTTTCCCCCGCTATGTTAAGGCCAATTTTAGTAAGACATTCAAGAATCTTGTTTTGATTGATCTGATGGCCAAGGCTGCTCGATCGCATCAGGTTCGCAAATTTAATGCAACTATGAATCAGATTCGACAGTTAAATGAGAGAGCATATAACTGGTTAGTTGCCATACCATTGCATAAGTGGACACTTTGTTACGATGATGGTTTATGATATGGTATTAAGATAACAAATCATAGTGAGTCATTAAATGGTGTACTAAAGGGGGCAAGAGCATTACTAGTTATAGCTTGTGTCCGATTCACTTTCTTCTGCCTAATTCATTATTTTGATAAATACAGTAAGGAGGTAAAAAAATATGTGACAGAGAACGATCCATGGCTCACAAAGTGGTGAAAAGGTTCCTATGAAATCAGTCCAAATCAAACTACCATAACGTAACTGCGTTTGATGGTGATATTGGTTTGTACCAAGTAGTCACCGGGGTACATGGGGACCAAGGGTAGCAATGTGCACGCTGTTAATCTTCATTCACAAATATGTACATGTGGAAAATATCAGATTTATAAAATTCCATGTTCACATGTAATAAAAGTGTGTGCAAAAATGGGTCGCGACCCCATAGCTTTGGTTGATGCAGTCTATACATCTCAAATGATAGAGGTGACGTACTTATATCATTTCTCTCCTCTGATGCACAAAGATTACTGGCCAGCCTCACCATTTAAGGTTTTTGCAAATGAATCTTGACGGAATATCGCACAACTTCGTGATAGGACCAAAGCGCACTCTTGATGACCTACTGGAAATTTGATGATTTAGCAATGATATTGTTTCTTTATATTTTCAATCTATAATGTATTTGTTAACTTTGACTTCATTTGTAGTTAATCCTTTCCTTTATGTGATTTATCTAGTCTAAATGATTTCTGTTATGAATTTATGCACTGACAATATGCATAGTCCATATTGCAGGTTTTGTATAGCTTAATCACTATTTCTAATCATTGTCAGCTGGTGCTCTATTTATTTCATCATCATTGCTAAAACATTAAAATTTTTGGTGATTTTCAGATTATCGACATAAAATAGAGGATGGATAGTTATACCCTAGACCTCAAGATCCATCTGTGTTGACTCTCTAGCATAAACATCGATCCAATTTGGTTTGGCATGATGCGGATGTACCTATTTTAGACATAAGACGATGTGATCATTATTTATGGGATGGTTATCCATTTGATCCACGTGTTGAAGCATTGTTACGTAAAGTTGGCTTTTACGGTGTTTATGTGGCAAGTAAAGTAAAACTTGATTGGTATTTGATAACTTTGCTTATAGAGTGGTGGCGACAAGAGACACATACTTTTCACCTTCCAGTTGGCGAGGCTCCAGTGACTTTGCAAGATATTGCCGTTATTTGGGGTCTGCCTATTCATGGTTTTCAAGTTATAGCTGATGAAGAGGTCCGGTCATTATGGAATGGCAAGATATGTCAATGGAGTTATTGGGTTATACGCCTGACCCCGATTAACACTTCACCCACTGACACCAAATTCTACAATTGATGAGGTGCATCAACATACTATATGTCGTTTGATGCAGTTTATCAGTTTTATTTGTTCAGACAAGTTTGGGACAAAGTGCAAATTAATGTACTGGCCACTATTTGAAAATTTACAAGAGGTACCAAATTACAGTTGGGGCAGTGTCGTTCTTGCATCATTATATTAAGGAATGTGTAGAGAAGTTACGAAGGGCACAACCACTGTTTGTGGACCACTAGTGCTGCTACAGATCTGGGCATGGGAAAGAATTCCAAAATTGAGACCAACAATTCTTAATGAATATATTGCTAACAATGATCTAAATATGTCAGGTGGTCCACGTGGCTGCAAGTAAGTCATCTATGACATCAATTTTTCATTTTGACTTTTTTGTATTCTGCTTTGTCTTTAAGTTTTCTGGATGGATAGTTGATGTTTTTTACTTCTTATAGATGGATGATGCCTTTAAGTTTTCCCAATGTCAGTACACACGTTTTACGTATTTATCGAACCCAGTTAGACTATCTTTTGGAGGGAGATGTAAGTATTCTTTTTACATATTTACGATTCATGTATGACCTATTGTTTACTCAAAATACTTTGTTCGCAGTTTATTTGGGTACCTTATTGTGAAGATGAGTTGAGCGAACTCCTTTCCTATTGTCTAATGGAAGGGAAATTTGGAATGCGCTTGTGCCGTTGATCAATTTTGATGTTGTAGAGTTGCATGCGTCAATTTGGGTTGTACCAATATATGCCACAAGATATTGACACAAATTCAAAACTTCACCGTATGGACCGTAAAGGTCGATCTGGAGAAAAATGGGCCACAAAAGATTCCACTTTCATAGAGTGGTGGCAATCTGGAGAAGAGTGCATCTGTAAGGGTTTAAGTGATAATAAACCACTGCACTATCATTCTCTGTGCATGCAATGGTATTTTAGAATCACTCGATTATTAATAGGCAATCCATCTCATCGTCTAGACACAGGGATGCAACCGTTTGGAGCGCTGGTTGAGTATTGGGTAAGTTCACTTCGCAAATTCATTGACATGCACAATTTCATTTTTATATTTTATATAATTTCTTCCTTCTTTTTTTCCCATATATATAGAGTCAATGTTTCACTCAAATTTACGGGTCATTGGATGAGGTTATAGAAAATCATCATATAAATGAGTATCCTATTGAATCCAAGCTTCTTAATGTACGCGATATGTGTGCTCACGCACTCAATGTAGTTGGAGAAACTCATCGGATACAAACTACTGATGGTCGCGCATCGACTTAATGAGATTATAGTTTTCCTGTGGATGATACTGAAGTTAGGGATATTTACTATCATGGCACTTCACCTACTGAAGAACAAATAGGCTTTGATCTGCATGCTATGAGTGCTTCAATTTTTGGCCAACTAGTAGATGAAAATGGATATGAGATTCAAAAGAAAGTTACCATTCTTTCCGATGAGCAACACATGGTGTACGAACTGCTTGTGAACGAGTTGTTTCCTACCGGTGGTCACCCATCCGAATGCACTATCTCACCCCTTTTCATTTATTATTGCATCTTGAAAAAAGTCAAATTTAATCCAGGATATGCCATCTTGTGCTACATGTTGAGCTATATGAGGATTTCAGGGAGAAGCTTGCCCTATGGAAATATTATTACTAGAATCCTGAAGCAGAAGAAGACTGCTCTCACTTCTCATCCCTCTCTGATCCTCTATTATGATGAGAAGTATTTTGCTCAAAAACATTGGGCTCGCTCATTTGGTTTTTGGGGTAAAACCCAAAGGGCATTGGCCACAGAGGCAAGGAATGAAGCTCGGAGCACGACTAGAAAACCCAAAGAAGTGGAGACCAAGACTATTTTGAACAAAATCTTAGATATGGTTTCATGTATCAAGTCTACTTCTAAGAAGCAAACTAGGACTCTTCAAAAGATGGAAAGCAACCAATGAAGGTTGGAAGAGAAGAACAAGGAGCTTCGCCAAGAGTTGAAGGCTGTGAAGCTTGAACCTCGTCGGAAGGCTACACATGATCATGAGGCAGTGCCAATCAAGACTTCTCAAACTCAAGAAGTAGAAGAAATTGAAGAAGATGCTAGTGTGGAAATCAGTGGGAGTGACAGTGAGGAAAAAACTCAAACTGATAGAAAACAACCTAATATAAACTCCAATAGCTCAAACTCTGCTAGTGCTGAAACTGAAAATGAATCTTAGCCTTTTAGCTTACTTTTGTTTTATCTGTGCTATGTATGGATAAAATTTCACTATTTTCTTTACTTGTGCTTTCCTTGGATGGTGTTGCTTTGGCTTTAACGCCATTGACTTGATGTTTGCTTCTCATGTTGTTGGTCTATCTAATCTTTTTGATTTGTATGTGTCACCTGCATTTTTGGGTTGTCCTGGTCTGTGCTTATTTTTGCTTGTTGCGACAGATTGCAATTTCAACATAATGTGATCCTACGTGCTGTTAATTTCAGAATAACTTGAAATGTTAGCTTTAAGAATTTGAAATATTTGTGTTGTTATTTGGTTGTGTTACTTACTTAGAAGGTACATTACACTTCATTTTTATCAGTTGGTGTGAAATCCTACGTGCTAGACTGATTATATTTTTTCAAAACTATTTTAATCACTTTAGTGGTTCATCTCAAAATGCTAGATTTTCATTAAGCGATTTCATGGTTTCTGGCTGATTATTGCATTCTGGTTTGGAAGTGTTGTGTATGGCTAGTTGCTATTTTTGTTGGTTTATGGAATTGTTGGTCGATGGACTTGTTGGTTTATATCTAGTTGCTGTTTTGGTGTGATTCATCCCACGTCTTTTGTAATCCTTTTGCTGCTATCAAAACAAGGGGGAGAATTTATATAGGGAATTTATAAGTGCAAGGGAAAGCAAAATGCAAGAAAGGGGAATGTTGCTGGGAAATTTGAAAAGTTTTCACAGGAACTATTTTCATTTCCACTTTTATTAAATTCCATAATTTGTTGTATCATCATCATAAAGAGAGATATTTTTAGCCTTATGGGCTCGATTCCTAATTTTTGTATGAAGGTCAAACAAATATGAGAAGAATTATTAATGAGTTTTGATTAACAAATGCAGAAAAGTGGAAACAGGTTCGACAGGCTATCGAACTCAAAGGCAAGCTCAGAAAGCCTCGAAATCGAGCCTCGACATGCCCTTGACGACGAGCCACCTTCGAAGTCCAAGCATCGACTGGCACTCGACACCCCTTGAGCTCTCGGGTCAAAAAACAATGAAGGGATGACATTGCATTCGACAGGCCTTCTACATCGAAGCTCCCCCAGAAGGTGTCGACCTCGACCAAGTCGATAGGCTCTGAATAGTAGTCAAGCTCTCGGGTTGGAAATACATGAAGTCTTGAACCCAACCTTGACAGGGTATTGACTATGAAGCTGCTGAAAACAAAAGAGAAGCTAGTCGTTGAAGCAAACAATTCAAATTCTACAAAGGTTCGAACTCGACCTTCGACGTCGAACCCGGTTTCGAAGCTTCCAAAATAGAGGAATTTCAAATCACAAAACTAGCTGTTGGGAGCTATTTTGTCCACTACTATAAATACCACAAAGCTGTAAATAGATTTGTGACGACCTCCCACAACTCTCAAACACTCAAGCAACATTCCTGAGCTTCATTTCAGACAATTACATGTCAAGATAGCCATTCAAGTTCAGATTTGAGAGAGTAAGCAAGAAGCCTTTTTGCAAAGTTAGTGTGTCATTTGTTGTGTCATTTGTAAACTCCATTGTGGAGATTCTATCATTGTAAACACATTGAGGAAGTCCTAAATATTTCAGTAAGCGTTGTAGGGATTTTGTATGTGAGTAAAAGTCCCACTCTTGTTTAAGAGTTAGTCATGAAGTAAGGGGGAGCAAGAAGAGACCAAGTTGTAGAACTTGGAGAAGTGGACTAGGATTCAAGGGGATTCCAAACCACTATAAATTTGGTGTGTCTTTGTTTGAGGATTGTTTATTTGTTTTCATGTTTTGCAAATCATTAATCACATACCTCACTTTGCAAAACTGTTTTTAAGCTTATCTTTGAAAAAAGTTGTTCAAAGTTCTTCTTCTTTGTAGAAGAAATTTTTAAAAAGGTCAATAACTTAATTCACCCCCTCCTCCTCTTAGTTTGCTATTGATTGATTGGAATTTCAAAACTCCCTGTTAACAATTTACATTAAATCACAATTATATCACGACATACACATCGATTCAAATATTAAAATAAGTAATCACACAACAACACTGCACACCTATTCAACCTCAACCAACAAAAGGAAAAACATTAAACCAACCATTAAATATTCAAATTAAACATGCATCATCCAAATAATATTTTCAAAGGCACCCTCCCGTCCTACAGGGGGGACGATTGCTCGGCCTACGTGGTTATTTCCTCCTGGGTTCTTCAGCATTCGATGTGTCAACATGGAAAGAGAGACGACGTGGGCCATCCTCATTGTTAGCGGGCTGATTACGACACTCAAACAGATTTGGAAGAAAATGGGTGTTGTGTGAAATACTGTGTCAGCCAAAAGCTTGGAAGGTATGTTCTCGTGGTGTTTGTTCTCCACGATGATGTAACTGCCCACCCAACAAATCAGCATCGGTACACGTGTAGCCCTCAGTATGCCTTAGGTGTGTGCTTGATGCTTGATAATGTGAAAGATCTCCACCTTGCTGGACCGTGTAACCGGCAAAATAACTATCATTGTTCTGTGAGTCATAATCATCATGTTCTTGATGGTGTGCTGATATGGAAGTTTCACCATGGTCATGGGTTGACGTGGATGCTCGACCCAGCACAGACCATGATAAGGATGTTTGCCCTTGTGTAGCTCGAGAAGTCGATGCGCGACCATCAGTAGTTTGTATCCGATGAGTCTCTCCAACTACATCGAGTGCGTGAGCACACATATCGCGATCAGTAAGAAGCTTGGATTCAATAGGATACTCATTTATATGATGATTTTCTATAACCTCATCCAATGACCCGTAAAGTTGAGTGAAACATTGACTCTATATATATGGGAAAAAAAGAAGGAAGAAATTATATAAAATATAAAAATGAAATTGTGCATGTCAATGAATTTGCGAAGTGAACTTACCCAATACTCAACCAGCGCTCCAAACGGTTGCATCCCTGTGTCTAGACGATGAGATGGATTGCCTATTAATAATCGAGTGATTCTAAAATACCATTGCATGCACAGAGAATGATAGTGCAGTGGTTTATTATCACTTAAACCCTTACAGATGCACTCTTCTCCAGATTGCCACCACTCTATGAAAGTGGAATGTTTTGTGGCCCATTTTTCTCCAGATCGACCTTTACGGTCCATACGGGGAAGTTTTGAATTTGTGTCAATATCTTGTGGCATATATTGGTACAACCCAAATTGACGCATGCAACTCTACAACATCAAAATTGATCAACGGCACAAGCGCATTCCAAATTTCCCTTCCACTAGACAATAGGAAAGGAGTTCGCTCAACTCAGCTTCACAATAAGGTACCCAAATAAACTGCGAACAAAGTATTTTGAGTAAACAATAGGTCATACATGAATCGTAAATATGTAAAAAGAATACTTACATCTCCCTCCAAAAGATAGTCTAACTGGGTCCTATAAATACGTAAAACGTGTGTACTGACATTGAGAAAACTTAAAGGCATCATCCATCTATAAGAAGTAAAAAAACATCAGCTATCCATCCAGAAAACTTAAAGACAAAGCAGAATACAAAAAAGTCAAAATGAAAATTAAGGTCATAGATGACTTACCTGCAGCCACGTGGACCACCTGACATATTAACAGCACGTAGGATCACATTATGCTGAAATTGCAATCTGTCGCAACAAGCAAAAATAAGCACAGACCAGGACAACCCAAAAATGCAGGTGACACATACAAATCAAAAAGATTAGATAGACCAACAGCATGAGAAGCAAACATCAAGTCAATGGCATTAAAGCCAAAGCAGCACCATCCAAGGAAAGCACAAGTAAAGAAAATAGTGAAATTTTATCCATACATAGCGCAGATAAAACAAAAGTAAGCTAAAAGGCTAAGATTCATCTTCAGTTTCAGCACTAGTAGAGTTTGAGCTATCGGAGTTTATATTAGACTGTTTGCTATCAGTTTGAGTCTTTTCCTCACTGTCACTCCCACTGATTTCCACACTAGCATCTTCTTCAATTTCTTCTACTTCTTGAGTTTGAGAAGTCTTGATTGGCACTGCGTCATGAGGCTGAATGGAGGAAGAGGTTGTTGGGACATGAAGATAAATACAAAATTAATGGCAGAACATGGAGTAGGAGAATGCTGCTCTCATTTCTCAGCAGTTCCTGACTATAAAGCTTGAGGTCAAGCTTTGTTTTAAGTGGGGAAATTTGTCATGTCCAGTAATTATTAAATTAAATTAGTTTTAATTTAGGAGACGGCGTCATTTTATGTTTTAGGATAAATAGCTGAGTGAGCAAGGCCGATGTCATGATTTTTTATGATGAAAAAAAATTATGTATCTAAACTCTCCTTCTCACTCAATACAATCTACCCCCTTCTTCCTTATTTCTGTCATTTTATTCTGTGATATTCTCTTATTTCTTCTGCTTCTCTCCCATTTACAATTCTGATTTGGAATTTGGATCTAGAGGCAGCAAGTTGACCCGTGACCCGTCAACCCGACTCAACCCGCCAGCCTTTTTAACCCGTTGGGTTGGGTTGAATGGGTTGACCGATTTCTTAAAGTTCCGAGCAGTGTTTTGAAAATCCACTCGAACCGACCGGTTCGACCGTGAATCGATCGTGTTGCCGGTCCGATTACTTGTTCCGGTTCGACCGTGAATCGATCGTGTTGCCGGTCCGATTACTTGTTTAGACTCGGAACTTTAAAAATCGGTCAAACTTGGTCAAAACCGGGTTGAACCCGAAAATTGGGTTGAACAAGCCCACAAACTCCAATTTTTTATTTTTCCTGTTTTCCCAGTGTTGTCTTCTTTTTCTTTTATTTTTCCCCCCCTTGCCAATCTTTGTATTTTCTATTTTCTTTCTTATCTATCGGTTTTTTAGTAGAGCATTAAAACTTTTACTTGTAAATAGAGACCTTGTTGTTTTTGTTTCATATAATATTTTTATTTCAAAAAAAAAAAAAGAACTGAATAGAAAGGAGTTGAGAAAATGAAAAAAATACAAATATAAAAGAATACCATGCCCAGATATAGAATATATATATATATTTATATAATAATAATAATGATGGAGAAATGAAAAAGAAGAAGAAGAAGAAGAAAGAAGGAAGAGTAGAGAGGAAGAGGAAGACTGCAGTATTTGAGAGAGTGTGAGGAATGGGGGGCGGCGGGGGAGAAAAAGTAGTAGAGATTAGGTCAAAATGCTAGTATTTATAGTACCCACTATTGTTATTTATTTTACTTTTAAAGTATTTTTATTTTTACCTTTTTTTTCATATTTTCCTTCCTTGTTATCTTCTTATTATATGTTTATTTCATTTTCCTTTGTACTTGAAATAAAAAAAAAAATTAGAGATTGATCTTACTATTGTAAAAATTCTTTCTTTTAAATTTATAAAATTACATATAATATTTAAATTATAATAAATATATTTATGACATTAATATTATGTCACTATTTCGACCCCCGATTCAACCGATCTGACCCATTGACTCCATAACCCATAGCTTTTCCGAGTCGATGTCCGGTCCAATTTTAAAAACATTGGTTCCGAGTCGAAACAAGTAATCGGACCGGCAACACAACCGATTTGCGGTCAAACCGGTCCGACCGGCCGGTCTGAGTGGATTTTCAAAACACTTTCCGCATTATGAAGGCTGTAGCTGGAAATGTTCTTTTCATATCGATCGAATAGTTCTTCAACTATCTCATTTCCAAAGTATTTTGAGAACAATCCTCCAAGTCCCGTTCTGCGTTCACTTTTGGAAATTGCTTGCGAAAGCTTTGGATTGACAAATTTTCAGCTCCACAATTTCAAGTATTGGGTTCTTTTGTATGGTCAATGTCAATTCCTCAGGCGACGGAAAATACATCGGTATATTAAACGACTCCATTTGCTTTTCCCTCACAAGACCCTGTAGAGATTATATACAATCAGTCATAATTTAAAAATATTTCAAAGTAAACAAGATTTTATTATTATTGTTAAAGGGCTCCTTAGTTACGAGTTGTTTTTTATTAAATTATGTTTTTGGAAGGAAAAAAAAATTAATATAAAAAATGTTAGAAGTGTAAAAAAAGTGTAGCTAAATAGTACTCCCTCCGTCTCACTCAAAGAAATCAACTTTAAAAATGTGCAATTTATTATGGACTGTGAGGTACAACACTTAAAATTAATAGTTTGACACCATATTTTTCATTTATATATTCTTAGTTTATAAGTAATGGTTAATTGTGAATCACATATTCTTGTATTAGTAAGCGTTTGTAATGTAAACAAATTCAAAACGAACTCTTTTAATGGGACGAAATAAGTATAACATTATATTTAGAAATTATTATAACGAATTAAATTTAGTATAAATTAAAACTAAAACAAAAAAAATAAATAAATAAAAACGAACAGGCACAAGCAGCACCATTAACGACCTGGAATTAGCTCCTGGCCGCGAGCATTCAGAAATGAATCCATGTCTTTGTCATACTGCGCTGAATAAGCATCACCAACCGCGGCAGGCGGATTTACCTAGAACATCCTGTCTCTGTTATAAGCAGGGGAAATCGGGTCGGATAATTCTTTTGGTGCTTTAGAAAGCCATTGCAAAGAATTTGAATAGCATATGAAATCCAGGGAATCCTTTGGGAACAGTCTTCCATAGAACGAGCCTGGAACTGCCGTAGCAAAATATTGGCGGCCGGCCGGGAGGTTAACGAAGAGAGAGTTGAAATCGTTGGTGACATGATCGTTGAATAACATCAGAAATTCCAGTTTTTTTGCTGCTTCTTTGTACTTTTTTTGTATGGCTTGAATTATAATGGTCGTGCTCTCTAACGTGTTGGGGCCGATTGAACAACCCAAATCAGCAATCCGGAATGTTACAGAAGTTGATTGATCAGTTTTTAGATCCAAGTTCTCGGCTATCACTGTCACCAGTGAATCTGAAAATCCTTGGGCTGTCGCTCTGTGTGTGTGCATATATATATATATATATATATATATATATATATACTAGCATTGTTAGGCCCCGCAAGGCGCGTCGATGGCCCAATTTACCAATTACCTCAATTTTTATGGTTTAATTATTAAATTTATTTGTTTATGGTATATTTTGTATACCTTAGATCATGTAAATACAATACTACAAATGTTTTTGAAAACTATATGAATGCTAGTTAATTTATTTCTTAAAATCTGTGAAGACATATTGCCTGATTTCTAAAACTTTTGATAACTTTACTTATGTCTGTTTGATTTTTCATAGTATGGATGGATGTAGTCTAGCAGAAGTTTTTCATGTTGTTAGGTTTTACTTGGCTAACTGACGATAAGGTTCAACATTGCTTGATCTCTATGTGTTGAGCATTGAATGCGTCAAGTGGTTTTTAAAATAGTTATTTCTTGAAGTTAAAAAAATCTTCATAGAAAGACACATTTCTTCTTGTTCGATATTTTAGCTAGGCGATTAAAATAATTCTTCCGATAGCCTAGGTGGGTTATACAGAGAATAAAGAACATATCTGCTCCGAAAGCTAGAAATTACATTACCTTTGCAAAGTTCCTTGTACATGTTAGTCATATTATCTCCCAATTTGAAGTTTTGGCCTGGTTTATTTAGGGATGTGAAATTCAAGTCATATTTTGAACATGAATTAGGGAATTAAGCAAAAATTAGTATTATATTAACAAGCAACAGATATAAAATTGTGAGAGATAGTTGAACTGGAAGAACTCAAAGCAAGATTATCATGTACAATATCAGTCGGCCAAACAATGAGAACCAAGGACATATCCAAATCCAGTAGAAGAGTAAAACTATTTAATCATATTTATTATTTACATCCTTGTTCTTGAATTAAAAAAACCACCAATGCAGAATTCAGTGGTAGCAACTTGCATTGCTATCTTTATTTTCTCACTATATTATGTTCTACCATTTGCCTTCTTAGAAAGAACATGGTAACAGATACATCAAACGCTTTGTCGCCACTTGTTTCCTTTACTTCACAATTTAACCAGAAATTTGTCGAAAATTATACTCCTCCATGAACAAAGAAAAGGCAAGGAACATTAACGAGCACAAACAAAAAGAGAAAGTCTTTCATAAGATAGAAAATGAGCCAAAACTATGACAACTAAGTTCAACATGTCATTTAATTTAGAGCTTAAATTCCACAATAATTCAAAATCATAAATTATGACTATAAAACTCAGAAGGGCTACCTTCTAACCAATTTTTAAGGATGAGTCTGCAACTTAGTTCTCTATATTGGGACAAACCTTCTTGAGTGGTAAAAAACAGAATGTCAAAGATGAAATGTTATTCCCGAAGAAGAAAAGGAAAAAACAGAGAAATGAAGATCTTACCTTGTAACACTTAGTAAAAATCATCATCTTCCTCTACACTACATCCACGATTCTCACATAATGAAATTTAAAATGAACACAAAAACAAAAGGATGATGACATGAGCAGATGAACATCATTTTAGTAGAAACAAGTAATCTATCCACCAAATAGAATACAACCAGAGGAGTACTCTGCAACACCTATTCACACAGGCAAAATATCAAGTATCTTCTATGTCATAAAAAACAGAGGAGAAGAATATCAGCAGCAAGTATGATTTCATTTCAAGCATGGTGAACAATTCAAATCTAGAATGATAGAATCATCAAACCACACAACAATAAATGAAAGAAATCAGCACCAATTTCACACACAAATAAACTAACTATAGTTTAAAAATTATATAATCGATCACGAAGATGGTTAGAAGAACACAATTTAAAGGAAGACAAAAGCAAAGCAAACTAACCACTTTCTCGGTTGCAAATGGATGGCCTTTCCCAGAATTACACGATGCCTTTTCATCTCTCCCAGTCCCAAATCATGAATGATTTTCAAATCAAATTAAAACAATTTAATAAATTTAACATCCATTTGCTGCGTTAAAACAACTTGATAAATTGATCATCCTTTTTGCTGCCTTTGAGAATATGAAAAGAGAGGTCATCAGAAGAGATAAGAGGAAGGCACAGACGTAATATGAAGAAAGTTTTATCAATCGTAAACTGAATTCCCCTTTAATGGAGAAGACGGTGAAGAGTCTTAAATTATGAAATTAGGATGGAGTATTAATCTGTAACATTGTTTACCTATTTAATATGTTTGCCAATATGGCACCCCTATCGTGGAGAGGGAAGAGAAGATCCACTCCGTCATTGGAGTTGGATAGCATCTTCCATGAGATTCAATGGTCAATCAATGCCATTCTGTGATATTGGTCTGTACATTAGTAGTTTAGCATGTTTGAACTTGGTGGAAGATTTTCTGGTTTCCATTTCGAAATACTAAAGAAAAAGGGAGAAGAAACAACAAATGAGAATTTTAATAGACCATGAATTTTAATTCTTCCAAAAAACTGTTGTAACTAATGATGAGGGAGATGAATAGAAGGGAGCCGATCAATTCAAAGTACAGACCGCAAAAAATGACGTAAAATATTAGGGGAGTTATACCTCTAGTAGTTTCATTAAAATACTTTGAAAGGATTTGCAAGATTTCAAAAGTAACCTTAAACTAAGCAATTATAGCTGGCAGGAGGCTTGGAGATTACAAAGATTGGATTTTGACAAAGAATTCAAACAAATTCCTACGCAATAACAAAGGAAACAAAGTTCT
Source organism: Leptodermis oblonga (assembly GCA_016801395.1). Lineage (NCBI taxonomy): Eukaryota > Viridiplantae > Streptophyta > Magnoliopsida > Gentianales > Rubiaceae > Leptodermis > Leptodermis oblonga. Next base: position 26,739,960 of record CM028754.1, read on the forward strand.
GTATAGCTACCAGGAGGCTTGTGCGATTTGTTAGCCTTCGGTGGTTGGCCAATCTAATATTCCAAAACAATCGATTTCCAAACTCCGAAACACCATTAGAAGAGAGAAATCCATATCTAGCAAGCAAACTTATTTCTCTAATAGCTAATAAGAATTCATATAAAAAAATTCATATAAAAAAACAAACGCTATAAAGAAAATGAAGATTACAGCTTAATTATCTGAATCAAACTATCTTATTAACTCAATTCAACACAAGAGAAACTTTACTAAAGGCAAAAATTAAAAAGATGCAGACAAAAACAAAATAACTTGGAACAAGAAGAAAACCCATGGCTGTTCTTTCCCGAAAATAAGAACAGGATGTGAAATTGATGGATTATTAATGTGTGCAGTTCCTCTTCTGGTTCCACACAATAACCTCCATCGCCACCTTCGAACTCTTTCCAATATGAATATCCATAGTCTTCATCCTCCCGCCGCAGCCGCCGGCCTTCCACACAAAGCGAGCATCTTTACTATCCATAGTGATCATGGTGGGTTGAGAAAAACCTTGCCTGAGCCTGAAGCTTGAGCCACGGATGAATAATTCGTTTCGATTATCAACAATTGCGGAGCGAGAGTTGTTTGATGGAACTCAAGGGGCAAACCATGTTAATTAGGAAGTAATTTTTTGTCGTTTCTTTCTCCCCACTAAATTGACAGAAACGTTTAAAACTGAATTAGAGGAATGGATGAAGAAGTCAAAGAGATCAGCTGTGTTATTTGAGAAAGTGATTACATCAGACTTAATTAATAAATTCTTTCTTTGCCACTCTGGCTTCCATGTACTTGATAACTTGTCGATTAGGATGATGTGTCACCTGCCATGTGGCAACATTTTAGACAACTTCATTGAAAAGTTGTGTCTTTTTATATATACTAGAAATTGTAGGCCGCGCAAGGCACTGCGATGGCCTAGTTTGGTGTATGAATGTATTTTTAATTATTTTTGTTTTGTTTATTTAATATCGTGTTTCAATTTCTGGGTTAGTGTTTATGAAGAAAATAAATAAGAATAAGATAATAAAAAGAGAGGGAGAATTCAAAATATTGTCATTCTCCTTGGAAAGTTTTACAAATGATAATAATATGTGCATCAGAAGCATAGCGTAGTTGTAGAAAGGGAGAGTGGCAGCCAAATATACCCCCCAAGAGAAAGCAAGTAACCTAAAAGCCAATAAGGGTTAAGAAAACCAGATAAAGAACTAAAGTCATATGAATCTTCCCTGTAACCATCACTTAGTAATTGTAAGATTTACTGTTGTTAACTTTGAACAAGAAATGGTCAAAAAGGTTGGCCTATGAAATAATCTTCCTAAGCCTAGATTACAACTAAGCTATCTATAAACATTGTAGCCCAATTCCAAACTGCAATAACAGAATTTAGTTTCGTAATAAATTAAATAAATAAGTTAATAAAAAATTGATCATAAAAGAAAGATAATTTCAAGAGACATAATTCATCGAAATACCTCCCAGAAGAAGGATGTGTTTCTTGTTGTCCATAAAAGATTGAAATATAAAATGTGAATAGAACATGAAATTGAACAAAACCAAATGGAAACTAATATTAATATGAAATGCAAGATATGGAAGATTCTTAGGTGGATGCCTACGGAGTTGGTGCTATAGCATAAATAACATCATTTATTTAAAGGAAAGATTCTAAAGTATGGAGGGTGAGAAAATTGGCAAGCATGTTCACTTTTGGATTTGGAGTTTCTTGGCTGGGCTAGGGTTTCCATCTTTCTCCTTTTGTGGTTGGGCACTTGCAAATATGGTGGGGATTTCTTGAATATCAGTATCTCCCCATACTATCTTCTTTGCTTCTCTTTGAGCATGTGTGGAGTTTGGGTCGTTCATCTCCTCATTGGTGTATGCTTTGACAATGCTGTAGAGAGTTGTTTTCCTCCCTTGGAATAGAATCTTGTACTTCCTGAGATAGCAGACGATTGTGTCACTCAAGCGATGCTATGATTGTTTCAGTCAGGGCAGCATCCTGGGAATTTTTATTGATTATTTTTGGAGTATATTAGCATCATATTTATGGTTGATAGAATATGTGTGTAAATTATTTACCTGTTCTGCTGCTTGTAATTCCAAAGCAGTGATGCTGATAAGCTTTTCTGCATCTTCTCCAGTAATAGAAGCTGTAACAGTTGCAATGTGGTCAGACAATAAGAGGAGGAGCCTGCACCTGTAATGAATGTAAAATTAGGGGGGAAATACTGGGGGAATGGATAAGTATATGCATATATTTGATGGTTTTCAAACTAACCTTGCCTCCAGCTGAATCTGTTGGTAGCATGAAATGCATCTAGTGTTCTGGCCCACTTCACTATTGATCGTCTTGTTGCAGTTATTGCATGTAGTGCACCAATATCTGGATTGGATTGGAGCCAATGTTGCCTTTGCCTTGATCCAACTAGTCTTGTACTATAATTTAATTGTGGAGAAATTAGTGGATAATAAAAGGTGGCTCCTAATATAAGGTTGTTCCTTTTAAATACTTACAGTTGAGAAGGAGTTAATTGCGGCATGAATGGTCTGAATGATGTCAGCAGCTCGTGGTGGGAGCAATGTCTGGGCATTCTTATAAGATCTGTCACTAATAATTTTCTCGACCTCTCCTTTGTTGGAGATTTACCTGCAATGCCGGTCGATTGAAATAGTGATGATGGTGGTTTTGTATTGGTGGTGAGGTGATAATTACCATTCACAGAGTTCTCTCCTGGCATGAGTAGGGGTGTTCATTGCGAAGCTAGACTGAGGGCGACTTGAGAGGGACAACACTGCAAGAGAAGTAGTTTGTTTATGGGCATTCATGGGAATAATGTTAATTGCATGATAATGTAATGAATATACCATTGAAAGTTGAGACTTTGATTCTTAAAGCAAGAATAGTAGGAACGGATGCAAATTTGCAATGTTGTTGGCAATGAGAGCTCCCTCATTTTGTTCATAGTCATTCCAGAGAGTTAATATGACTAGACGCTTCCTAATTTTTTAAAAATAAATTACAATTAGGTATATTGTCACATTGTGTAAAGTAAGAAGTAGTTGATTTGAGTGGTGTGATCTTACTCTGGTGTTATGAGGACAAACTCCCTAGACGTAGTGTTGTTCAGTTCTTCATGTTTGGGGGGAATGCATGGATTACCAAAGCTTCCACATCTGGTCGTCAAATATATACAGGAGAAGAAATATAATATGAGAAAACTGGGCTTTATTACCAATCACTCACGATGTCAAACTGGAACAGAATATATGGACTACCATGGTATTAGTAAATCCGATATTGTCTCACTATAGAGAAATCATATAGACATTCCACATTAATGAATGAACAATGAGCATTCAACCTTATGTAGGAACATATGATGAAAGAGGTAATCCATGCATCTATTACGATTCAGTATGATTTACTTATTTTGAGGCATGTCCACATCCGCATACTTGTAAAGCTTAGTGAATTATGTTATGGGAATTTTGCATGGGAGGATAGGTGGTTCTTCTTTTTCAACTGGGTCCACTATAGTACTATTGTTTATGGTCCAAGAGTATTTGTAGGAGCCTAACCTGCAGTTCTCATTAGCTAAGGACACAAAAGCGTTCGATATGAAATACCTCTTGCACGGGACAAGCAGATCGTTGATGATTCGAATATCATTGTCAAATAGGGCCGCTAAGACTTGTGTTCCCTGCATGATAAATGTTTTCTTTGCGTAAGTGGTTATTGTAAGAGTAATGAATTTAGAATGTGTTATGAATGGGAGGCTTGAAGGTGTACCTCAGAATCACTCAAGATTATTCGTCTTATAGTGTTTGCCTTAGACTTTGGTGAATTCAGCAGTTGTATGTTCAACCTCTCAATAACTTGGACAAGTGCAGTCCAGGGTTCTCTCCTAGTGTTTGAAGGTTGAATTTGAGCTATTGGGAGGATACGCGACGACATGTTTAACTACGAAGGAGAACCTAAAGTTATTTGGGGGACCTACCAAGAGTATTTGGAATTGGTAAAGTGAAAATAGAAATGCAGTATATAATAAAAAGTATGAAATACTGAGTAACATAATATTTTAAAAAGTAGTAGCATATGCTACCTTGGTAATGAAATGCAAAAGAGAATGATTATTTATCTCCTGAGAGATGAGGGCAGCCTTCAAGAGATTGCTAGAATGGTGAGCAGCTTGGCTGTTAGTGAATGGGTATTTATAGTAAATGAAATAGGGAGTACATAAAAGTGAGTGGATTGGTAATCAGGGGTAGTTTTAGGTGGGGAGTAAATGATACTTATTTGCTATAATAGAAGACAATTATTGATAAATTCAGTGTGGAAAATAATAATTAGATGCAGCATAATGATAAATGAGGCTGTTGAGATTCTTGTTATGGCAAGGATGTGAGATTTGTACAGACTTTTTCAGTTGGTAGGTTGATCTGTACTGATTAAGACAAATAAATTCACCAGTTTCATTTGGCTAGAATAAATAATCAGTTTTATTTGCAGCAATTGATGCAATATAATGCAAGGTCACTCAAGAAGGATAGTAATTAGGTGGAATATAGGCATGGATTAGGCTGTTTACATTCTTGTGGGTGGGTTGATAATGAAGGGGAGTTTCAGTTGTGGAGTAAATGAGAGTTATTTGTTTTGAAAGAAGACTATTAGAATTTCAGTTGGGAAGTTAATTAGATGCAGTATAGACATGATAAGGCTGTTGACATTCTTGTGAGTGGATTGATAATGATGGGGAGTTTCAGCTTTTGAGTAAATGAGACTTATTTGTTCTAGACAATTATTGAGAATTTAAGTTGGGAAGGTAAGTAGATGCAGTATAGACATGATAAGGCTGTTGACATTCTTGTGATTGGAATGATGTCAGTTTAGCACACCTTTTGAATAAGTTGGATTATCTGTAGTGGTGAAGAGAATTACATTCATCTAATCATTTGAAAAATAAATGACTCGATTTTACTTGCAGGAATGAATGCAATGTAATGGAAGATGCAGGTGAAGAAGGGGCTTTATTTGTAGTAGAAAAGAATTGTTGTCATTAGTTTGGTTTGAGGAATTAATGTGGAAGGCATGCAGGGAAGAAATCAGTTTTATCAGATATGTTCATTGTAGAAAACACCGAGTTTATAATTAAATTTCACATTGTAGTACCATCAAGAATGTCACCATCTTAATTTGGAACATCTGAACAACAGTCAGGATAACTTATCCAAGCATAGTCTAAAGATAGCATGAACATACGAGGACAGAGATAGCCTGATGAGAAGGCTTGTGAAGTACAGTTAGAATAAGAAAAAACTGGACAGTGAAGATATCAATTATCCTGGAAAGAAAAACCAAAAAGCATTATTTGGTAGAACAATCCAAGGATTAATCTCAATTTTTTTTATATATGTGAAGAAACCACGTTGTTATGAGGAAATTGGATTTAGCAAAGGCTAATGATGGTGTAATTTTGTTTTTATGTATTTCCTAGGTTTCCTACCATCTAAACTCATTATTATTTTTTCCTGTATTTTGAAAAAAATACAGATACAGAAAACTTAGGTAAGTTGTTTTTTCGTTATTCATAAAGTCCCTATAACCAAGGTTTAATTGTATGTAATAATGAAACCACAGAAAAACATTGATGGTTCCATGCGTGTGAGTTTTGAGTTACTATTTCAAATGGAGCTATCGGTTATGAAAGAATCAACACAATAGACACAAATATTAGCGTGGAAAATTGGCAAGTACACGAGTGAAGAATATAAGTAGTGGGGGTGTGGAGAAAAGAAAGAGTGATGCTTGTATCGAAGACAGATTGCCTTAGGACTTATTTATAAACTGGGAGTCCTTCAAACTTTCAGAGCATTTTAACTCGTTCACCAAATCCACCAGCCAAAGATGGCTCCTTGTCCTCTGCCCATTGATTAAATTCTCACCCTGCGAAGCCAATCGTACCAAGCTGCAAACACAGTAGTTTAAAACCAGGCCATAATTTATTTATTTTTGCGTGTGTACAAAAGGTACACTAAGCAACTACCTTTACAATTTCATCTGACCAACATGCAGAATAAATGAAGAGGAAAAATATGTTAAAATTTTTTGAAGTTCAGAAATACCAGTGGGAGCAGCTGCTATGCTCTCCAAAAGATATCATAGACTCCCAAACTTGTGAAAATGAAATGGAACAATGAATTATATCCATAGTGCAATAAAATGAAACAATGAAATGATTGTTTTTCTGAACAGTGCTCAGGTTGTGATCAATAACAAACTTGTTGAATTTGCCAGATGCCTTGAAATCTGGTCGGGTCTGGTAATTTCCCATTACATCTCCCTGAGATGACCAATGAACTTCCAGTTGATAGGTGTGAATGTGTGATATGGTTCAGGTTTTTATAGTGAATGTGGGATATGGTTTGGAATGGTTTAATTATTTTAATTATAAGCCATTCTAGGTTCTGGCATAAGGTATGACGAATATTTGAATGACCTAAAGGACCTCCAATACAACTTGTAGAAGCTTAGGTACCAAAAAGGGAAAAATTATTTGTGGGGGAAGTATGCATGAAAGATAAAAAGGAAGGTGAAACATCCATGCACTATACAACTTTGGGCACAAAGACACTCATTCTCATTGAGCAATACACCATAAATCTAACATTAGATATTTTTATTCTATGTGATTACCTATCATAATCATATCATTCTTGAAGGGACATATGATGAAAGAGGGAAAAAATGAATTATAATAGAGAAACAGCAGTCGTAGTTAGTATGAAATCAGTAGAAAAACTTGAGTGTTTTCTGAATATAAACTGAACTTATGAAAATCGGCAAGGCAATCTGCAAGCATTATGGGACAATGAAAATATAGTTCTTAAAATATAGTTCTTAATCCTCTTTTCTTGAGGTTTTTCAAATGCCCATATTATTTAAGTACATAACTAAAGGATGTCCATCACATGCTTAAAACAGCCTAAGTTCCAAAGGATACCACTTGATGTGTGCATTAAGTTGGAGTCATAAACCTACCTCAGGTAGATGCTCACAGTATGATAAAATCAAAATTTTGGGATGAAAGATAGGGAGGGATTCCAAATGAATCATATGACGGAAAGAGCATAAAATGGAGAATAATAATAATATAAAACAAATACGCTGAATAAGCTACAAGTCCAAAAATACAGAATATTCTATGACCAAAAACATACCCTGTTGACTGAACAAAATATTCTATGACCAAAAATATCAATTGATGAAAAGGAAAAACAAATATCTTTTTAGGCAAGCACAATAGAAAATTTATGCCGGGGAATAGTTGAAATGCACACATACACAGGATTCCAATTAACACTACAAAGAAAGAATGTAAAACATGCATGTTATAACATGGACAACAAAAATTACTTATTGATGAATGTATAAGACAAAAAGGCTCACTGAAATTCTTGATATAAATGCCAAATCGAACACCATAACATAAAAATAGATTAAATCGATGAAATTTGCAAAAATCCAGAAGTGAATAAAAATAGTACCTCTAATATGATAATATACTCTTCTTCTTTGTCAATAAATAAAGTATTCAACTTGCGAATATATTTTTCCACAAGTTTCACAAAATCTATAACCTCCTGAGCATCCACAACAACATAATTCCCCTCTGACCCATCTCATCATCCACTAATCTCAACCTTTTCCTAGGCCACCCATCATCAACATCAATGGAAACACATAGTGATGAGGATATCCAGGGCTAAAACAACACATTATGAGTCAGAATCTACGAAGCCAACCTGAAGGCAAAACGCCTTGGAGCAAAAAGAAGGAAAGGGTCAACTTGCAACTCTTCTAACCATCTTTAAGAAGAGGCGCAAATCACCAAGTCCTAATGAAGAAGAAGGCTGTTTCTTGAAGTTCTTGAAGACACCGGAAGGTTCTTGGACGTGAAAGAGACATGTCTTGAAATTCTTGATTTTCTTGAAAATCTTGAATTTCATATTTTGCAGAATCTTGAAGAATCTTGAAGATCTTGAAAAATCTTGATTCCAAAATGATTTCGGGAGGTTCCAGAAGATTCTGGAAGCTCCCTACACCATTCCATAAATGCGACATCAAATTGGGCCGACCCAAATTCATGGAGTCCATTCCACACCAATTCAGATCGGCCAAGCCCAAGGAAAAGCCCACACGGCCAGCTCAATTAATTAGGGTTACAACTTAATTAATTAGAGTTGAAAGTTAAAGGTTAAGGGTTTTGGGAAAAATAAGGATTTGTGCATGTTTCCTTATTTTTCCCTTAGTTTAATTAGTTTCCAAAAAGGGTTCCTTCTTGATCTCCTTTTTGGGAGTAGGATTTTTATTCTTTCCTTATTGTTTTTAAGTGTAAAATTCGGCTGCCTCTTAACAAAAAGGGGGTGAACGAAATTTACTTACCTTTTCTACCATTACCCACTTCTTTCCGGGTTTGGTATTGTAAAAGAAATTAACCTCTTGGTTAATTTCCAATTCTAATTCTTTTCCTTATTATTTTCTTTCTTATTTTCGGCCATCCCTACCTCTATAAATAGGGCAGCCATGCATAATAATAAACAGAGTATTTCATATCAAAAACTTAGTGTTTGAGATACCTCCTTTTATTGCTTTATGTATTTGCATGTTGTAGTTTACATAATTGCATGAAACTTAGCCTTTTAGGTTCTTGCTCAACCTAATTGTTCGCATGTTTCACACCTCTTTTCTTGCACTTGGTTCGAATTCTTAAACAAACTGGTCAAGATAGTTTATCCCTTATTTTATCAATTTGAACGTAAGTTAAAGGTTTTTAGAGCTTGTCACTTAATCACAAGGTCCTTGGCAACATTATCCGCATGTGTACAACCGTCCACATCACATAGATTAGTGAAACCTAAAAAGCATTAAATTGAAAACGATGAATAGAGGGAGAGAAACTAAAAACTACAAATAAGAAATTGTAGAAACTGTTTGGAGGATGACGTGGGACTTCTTTGGTTGAAGAAGTTGGAGGAAATTGCAGGAGGAAAGGGGGGGGGGGGGGGGGGAGGGGAATAAAAAGAAGTTGGACGGCTAAAAGGGACGTTATTAGAAAGATTAGTAGCATGATGAAGCTTAGATGTTGAGTCCAGTGGTCCCTTGTAAGTGGAGTCCGACGTTTTACAGAATAACAACAGTAAACAGACAAACTCCATAATATTGATAAATGTTGAAACACCAGGCAACGAACACCAAAATTATGGTAAAAACCATCAAATGATTAAAAGTTGAAGCCAATAAGTGAAGCCACTGTAAGAAATGTTTTCCCTCAAGAAAAAATAATTAAATAAATCAGAAATCAATACCAACCTCATTAATCCAGTAAGAGTTCAGAACCCTAAGGCCACTTAATTTCCTGCTATCTCTCTCTTCGGGAACAAAACGCTTGCTGCGCTGAAATTTTAGTTGCGTGACATCCTAGTTTGTTGGCTTCCCATACATAATACCCTTGGGAACTGGCCTCTTTCTTCCACCACGTGTTACCCGAACATGGTAGGCCACATATCCCTGCAAAGAAAATTAATCAGCAACATTGGCCTACAGTAATGGAGGCACCAAGTGAACAAAAAGTGATCACAAAATATAAGAGGCTAAAGCAGCCACAATCTTGTCAACTGAAAACTTTAATCATATTAAGAAGCTAACATATTCGAATGTTCAGATCATAGGGAAAATGTATAGAGCAAATGTATTTTGTCATGTTTAAGCACCTATTACATTCCGAAACTAAAAGGGCACCATTAAATTGTAAATTTTCATTATATTTAACAAGGACGGAAAACTACATCCTTTAGTACCTGTAAAGTGGAAACAGAGTCACTTGGTGAAAGAATAATTCTAATTACAGAGGAAGAGGAGTCATTGCATGTTAGGCAATACTATAGCTCACCCCAATCAAGCAGCAACACTATCATTGAAATTAAACAGGGATTTTTGATGGATTGTTCCCAGCAGCCAGCATGAGAATAGAGCAACATTATTTTGTATTATTGGTAGGTTGAAATTCAGTAATAGGTAAGGTACGCCCGGAGATTTCACCTGGAGGGGAAAGAAGTTGCATTTTTGTTAGAACTTAAAGCATTACTAATTGTAGATTAAATGAAATTTTTTAAGGAGATAGTAATAGACGATAATTATGGGGTGGAAAAGCGGAAGTATTAGAAAGAGGGAAAGTACATGTAGGTATTTATTTTGAATGACTGTGACAAAGGCTGAGAACTTCTTTGTACACAATATTTTTTGTTTCATCACATTTTGAAAGTTCATATTATGGTGGCTTGATAAGGACTCTTACATTAGAAGCTGTTCTTGCTCTCAAAAGTTCCGTGTATAATTGGCCATGGGAAAAAGCTGGTTGTTTCAAATAGATTCCGACATACTCTAGGGTTTGCCCTTGTGCTTTATTGATAGTCATTGCAAAACATAAACGAATTGAAAATCGTGTTCGCTTAAAAGGTACAGGGTATTGTTCATCACTTGGAGGTTGTAAAGGAATTCTATGAACGAAAACTTGTTTCCCTACAAATTCGCCTACAGGAATTTCAGCTTGTATTACATTTCTTTGTATAGTTTTGCATATGAGTCTAGTTCTGTTACAAAGCCCTTCAGTTGGATCTAAATTTCTCAGTAATATCACTGGGGCATTGGGTTTAAGGTACAATTTATGTGGAGGTAAACTAGTAGGTGCAAGAGAGTTTAAGAAGTCTTCATATTGTGTTTGATCATTAGGATCTATAGTCTCATCAAAGCTTAAATATTCAGTGTCTGATCCTGGAAAATTTTCAATTAGTAGTTCATTTATTTGATCAACAAATTCATTTTTGGTAGTAAGTATTGCTCTATTTACTATTTTGTCACAATTTTGAGCTAATGAGTTCAAATCTGGTTAAACTGCAGCTATTAGTTCTTTTAAAGATTCAGTTTCTTCATTGTGATTTAGGACTATTACTGGTGGAAGTTTTATTACATCTTCATATACTGGTTGTTCTGTGCCATCCCCAACATTTAGTAAAAATTTTGTGAATGAAGGATCTAGGAGAGCTCTCATACTTTCTGTTAGTTGGAGTTTATTGAGCATTGGCCGAATAGGTGAATTGATTAAGCAAGCATCTATTGAGTCAAACTTTGTTCCTTTCCTAACAACAGGTAATACTTGTCTAAAATCCCCTCCAAGAACAACTACTTTTCATCCGAAAAGTTGTTTGGTATCTGTTAAATCTTGGAGTAATTCATTTAAAGCTTCTATTGCTCATGTTTTTCCTATAGGAGCCTCATCCCAAATAATGAGTTTAGATCGTCTAATTAACATTGATAAAGCACTTTGTTTGCTAACTTTACATGTTGTGGTTTCACTAAGGTCAATTGGTATTTTGAATCTTGAATGTACAGTTCTGCCTCCGGATAAAATTGAAGCGGCAATACCTGATGTGGCAGTTGCTAGTGCGAAATAACCTTTTGATTTAACATCAGCTAGTAAAGCTCTATAAAGAAAAGTTTTTCATGTTCCACCAGGTCCAACAACAAAAAAAGCCTTATTTTGATTTTCATAAATAGCTTCTGATATAAGAGAGAAAGCTTCTTTTTGTTTGCCATTAAGTATTTGTATTGTATTTAAGTTCTCTTCAGTAATTTTAATGTTTTGTTCTGCTAAGATTTCTCTTGTTTGGTCTTGTAAGTCATTTACTGTCATACTTGTTGAGACCAAATCATAGTCATGAATGTTTTTTCCCATTGATTGTAGAAAATCGTTGATTTGTTCGAAAACTTTTTTGTAACTTGCAATCTTGTTAAATCTTTTTGTCTCATTAAATCTTCAGACATTACATCTTTGAATTTATCCCATAATACTTTAGGGTTATTAGGGGTTGAGTATACTGATAGAGTAGCAAATAGTCTATGTAATTCGTAAGGCATGTGAAACAAGATGCTTCTTCTAGACATAATTCTTGATTGTTATCATGTTGTAATATGCCAAGAATGAGAGCAGCCTCATGGAAGGTATTTACATTTTTCCATTAAATGATTTCAGGTTGTTAAAAGATTGTGGGCATCTTACTTTTGATAATAATTGTCTTAGGTAATATCTTTCTCCTTCAGTTGGGTGAGCTGCAACTATTCTACCAACATAATTTCCTCTTTCTCTATGTTTCCATTTCTTCTCTTCTGATATCCAAACAAAATGGTCCAGAAATTCAGAATAAGTGAGGTTTAATGACTTTGCTATATCATTTGTTTTGTTCATATAGAAATATTCAGTCACTACTACAAAATCCCCCTTAGGAGGCGGGTCCTAAGGGGGATTGGAGTGCAGCACCCACCTCAGCTGCGGGCGCCTCCATTTGGAGGGGCCCGCACCCGCCTCCATTAAGTCTTATTCGAGGCGGGTGCAATTTTGCACCCGCCTCCAATAACCCCTCGTAAAAAAATTTAATTTCTTTTTCTTGCACTTTATGGATTTAGTAGGAATCGAACTCGCGCCTAGAGTTTGACTTAACTCTTGCACATTAAATTTACCACTACGCTGCATATACTTATGTATTTAATATTAAAATCGAAATTATATATTTATTCTAAAACTTGTGATTTTTATTATCTACTAATTTTTCGCTTCGCTAGAATCTCGATAAATTTTCAAAATTATTTTCAACAGTCCAAAATGAAGACAATTTTTGATCTAGTATTGAAAATTAAAAAAAAATCATTTTCGTATTTTGAAATTGGAGGCGGGTGAAGGTATCACCCGCCTCCAATTAGGAGGTAATTGGAGGCGGGTGATACCTTCACCTGCCTCCAGTTACTGGAGGCAGGTGAAGGTATCACCCGCCTCCAATTAAGAGGTACTGGAGGCGGGTGAAGGTATCACCCGCCTCCAATTACACCCGCCTCCAATTACCTCCTAATTGGAGGCGGGTATTTGTACACCCGCCTCCAAAGGGGCGCCTCCTTTGAACATTTTTGTAGTAGTGAGTAAGCATTGTTCTGTTATTCATTGGGTTTTTCAAAATGTTTTTAAGCTTGTCTTTCCTTTTAAATGTTATAGGTTGATAGTTCTTCAAGTGGACAGGGAGATGAATTACAGCAAGTTTAATTTCATTGAGTTGGAATCGAAATATTCTCCAAACAGCTTCAGGTGGAGCTATCCATCTAGCTGTTTGATATTGTTGTATTTCATCAATTATTCCATTTGATCCTTCAACATTGACATGAAAGTTTATCTTTTCACTGCCTTTGCAGATGTATTTGTATATGTATTTGACTGCCTTTATTGTAGCACATATTTCTACGTTTATGTGACAATCAAACTTTGCAAGTAAATATGGATTGTAAGGGACAATCCACCTATTGTCTAATAATGCTTTTCCTATCCATACTTCTCTACCATCTTGTCTTCTACGATAGATAGGATATGCATCACTTGTTTGCATAGTTTGTGGGCAAAAAATCTATTGGGTAAGAGTATTTAAACTTTTCATTTTTCATACAAATATTTGAGGGATTCATGGCCCCACATGGACCATGTAGCATGTGTTTAACAACCATATTGTATAAGTGTGGGTTTCTTTCTTTGTCCGGTAATTCAGCACATACTATTTTGTCATACTCTTTTGGGCTATACATTTTATATTGAGGCTTTAAAATTAATAAAAAATGTACATATGGGAGCCCTCTCTTTTTGTATTCTATGACATAGGTATATGCTGCTACCTCACCAAAAATTTGTTTTTTAAGAAGTTCATCTTTTAATTCTTGTAATTTTGCATGGAAAACTCTAACTACCAATTCTGGCCTATTTTGACATGCTTCATTTTGGATTAGAAGTTCTTTGATTTCTGGCTAGTCAGGATTGCAAGTCATGGTTATAAAAACATCAAGTTTACCATATTTTTGGACTATTGTCATTGCATCAATGTATTTCCTTCTCATGTTTCTAGGCCCTTCTATAAAACTTGGTGGTAAAATTATCCTGTCATATTTTTGATCCTTGAGTTTCTCCTGCTGCAACTGAGTCAACTATTCCTTGTAAAAATTCTTTTCTAATTTCTTCTTGTTGTAGTCTAAAATAGTCAAGTCTTTGATTTTCAAGCTTAACGTATTGGTTAACTATGTATTGTTGGAATAGGCGGCTGAAATGAAGTAGGAAAGACTGATAATTTGGCCTGATTTGCAGTTTATAAGCATAATATTCCCTAACTGAAATAAAGTTAGGGTCTTGATTCCACCTTGTAAGGCTGATTTGTATTTGTGGGGAAAAATAAAATACTATGAGTGTCTAGTATAAACATAGATAGTATAAGATTGACAGAAATTGATAAAATGGAAGTGCCAAGAAATAAATTGTGAATACTGACCATCTTGTTCTATTTGGAGTAATTCATCAGCATTAATAGCACCCTTAGGATTTATCAAACCTTCATTATTTGTTTTTCTTTTTCGCTTCCTTTTTCCCTGAATTGTTGATTTCCTAGGAATGCCCGTCTCCAAATGGAAACATTAGTGGATACTGTAGAGGGTCATAACACCCATAATAATATTCGATTTTCTTGGAATGGCCAGTATGGGTATAGACTTGAATGTCACGATGACTTGGTTCTGCATTTTCTTCTCCCTCAACCCACAAAGCTGCAACTTGTGATGTTGTAGGTTTATTGAAGACTCTTTGGTCGACATTAAGAATTGATCTTAAAACAATTTGATAGATTTCTAATTGAGGGACTTCTCTTAAACTTCTAAAAAATTTTGCATAAGGATTCAGTTGTAAAATGTCAATAATCTTTTGCAATGTTGTTTCTGATAATCTTGAACATGCTGATATTCTATTTGTCACTTCATTTTCTGTATCATAGAAATATAATTGAAGGTTCTTGTTTTTATCATTTGGCATCAAATCATTCAAGAAGTGATATACTTGACCTTGTATCTTAAATATATATATTCCTTTATTTCTTATTGAAAATTCTTTATCAGATTTTACTCTGTAAGAAGTAAATGCAAACAAGTTATTGTAAGTTCTTATGTAAATCCTAAATTCTTTAGCTTCAGCTGATGATGAAGTGAGCAATTCCCTAAGAACATCTGGCATTTTATTGTTTGGTAGAACTACATTGCCATTTGAGCAACAAAAATTTGGTGTTTCATGAGGTAATCTTTTCACTTGACAATGAAGGAAATCTTTTCGTTTTGGGAGAATAGCAGCAAATGTTTTAATAAAGTCTAATAAACCTCTTCCAGATTTAGAGAGTGCTCCTATCATTAAAACAACCAATAGAAATGAGAAGGTGACGATTTTATTTATGGGAAAAGCAATTATGTGTACATTTGTGTATTTTAGTTAACCAGTCCGTCTCCGTTTTAGTTGCTGCTTGGTGGTATCATGACCTATTGTTTACACTAGAAAATTAAATTTAAATGTTGTATGTTTGAAACTACTAATATTATTGAAGTTACTAACACTTAAATATTATAGGTACCTGGTTTTCTTTTCTTTGGATCCGAGGTTTTATGTGAACAACTGGTGGATTTTCTTCCAACATTTTGAGGATTTGCATGTGGTTGCACCCTGGAAGTACTTGTACGTGACCTTTTTTCTTTCCAACGTAAAATTGCTGCTCTCCTATATTGTTGCCTAGCGAAGGAGTCAATTCTTTTGAGTAATGAACTTTGTCCAACTGTACTGTTGTGTTCCAACATCTGTAAAAAACAAAGCACCCAATTACAAAGTGCATGTAATCCCAGTTATGAACTTTTAGGCCAAAAAACAAAGCACATCCAATGAGGCAATCAAGGAATTTTTGTATATTAATCTCTCGAGAAGGAGATTCGAGGAACACACAGAAAACATTTGGAGAACAAAAGCATGGTCAATCCTTCATCAGGGTTAATGAGGAAGGATATTTCCATTCACATACAAGATAGCAAACAATAAGTCTGAAACTATAGTTACTGGTACCATTGGCTTGATAAGGAAAACCAAGCAGCCAAAAACTACATGCTTAAAAAACACTCTAAATTAAATTCAACGTCTGTTATATTAGTAGATTTCTCGTGTTGGAAAGGAAACAACCTCAATTAACATTACCCCAAAACTTAACAATCATGAAATCTATATGTGTTTCCATAGTAAAGGAACAATTGTTTCGGCTCCGATTCTCCATATTTACTACAGCCAAAAATAAACCAAAATTGTAAAACCTAAGACCGGTAAAAATGTAAGTCATTAAAGCTAAAAATACTCCAGGTCAGGTTCTCTCCATCAATCATCCCGAATGTTGTCAACGGTAAGCGATTTCAAATTTTTTTTAAGGCCATTTAACTATCAACTAAAGTTAGATGTAAAACCATATCTTTAAGCTCTGATTTTCTCATAATAAAAATCTCAAATGCCTAAATGCCTATTTCCGAAAAATTCAATCTTCATAGCCATTACTATATTTCCCATCTAATCAAACAGCTAAGACACAACATTTTTACATATAAAAGAAACACAATTTACTAATCAAAACTGAAAGGTAAGACACAATTTATGCTTACTTTCAACTTTCAGTCTAACCGCTTCCATCCTTAACTTGTTGCCTTGGCGTCTTGCGAACTGAAGTAGCCAGAAGAGAAAGAACTCCGCCACTGAGCTGTATTTATTTGGACCAAAAGTTGCCTTAGGACCAAAAGGAATTTTTTTATATTAATCTCTCGATAAGGAGATTCGAGGAACACACATAAAACATTGAAGAACAAAGGCATGCTCAATCCTTCATCAACCTCAAAATGATGAAGGATATTTCCATTCACATACAAGATAGCAAACAATAAGTCTGAAACTGTAGTCACTAGTACCATTGTCTTGATAAAGAAAACCAATCAGCCAAAAACTACATTCTTAAAAAACAGTCCAAATTCAAATTGAAGGCCTGTTTTATCAGTAGATTTCTCGTGTTGGAAAGGAAACAACCTCAATTAACATTACCCCAAAACGTAACAATCATGAAAAGCATGTGTTTCTGCAGTAAAGGAACAAATTTTCAGCTCTGATTCTCCATATTTACTTCGGCCAAAAATAAACCAAAATTGTAAAAGCTAAAGAAGATAAAAATGTAGGCCTATGCCATATTCACAGGAGAGTGTGCAGATCTGCTAAGATCAAGAACAGAGTTAACTCCACTAACAACAATCACAGGTGTATTAGAGCAGAATGTAAAGAAACTTTACCTATATACATTCCATTTCCTTGTTTACAATTTTTCTGGAAAAACTACGCTGTACTGTTGACCTAATCAATTTCTTAAACCATCATTCCGTAGTTAAATAAAACCATAGCAGAAATTA
The DNA here is from genome assembly GCA_016801395.1 of Leptodermis oblonga. Lineage (NCBI taxonomy): Eukaryota > Viridiplantae > Streptophyta > Magnoliopsida > Gentianales > Rubiaceae > Leptodermis > Leptodermis oblonga. The sequence goes on from CM028754.1 coordinate 26,757,379, forward strand.
ACAATTGCCACAAAAGCCTCTTAGCTCATATGTTATTCTATTTATGGAGACATTTTTGTGCTTCCAAATCTCAAATGTAGGACTTAGCCGAGTTTTTTTGCCAAAATAACACATTTTACAATAATAATTGCCAAAATAACACACTTTATAATAATATTCCCTAACTAATATATATTTTGCCAAGTCAGCTTTTAAATGCCAACATGGAAAAGAAATAAAAGGAAAAAAACAAACTTCCATCCATGTACTAACTTCTCTTCTTCCGTTACGCTCTCTGTTTTTTCTTCTCTTTTTTTTTTTTTCCAATTCTTATCATCTTGCAATTGATGAAGCAGGTAATTGCCCTCATCTTTCCAAGGCCAGGAATCGATCAAAGGCTTGTCTCCAGGCCAGCAATCTTCTTCATCTTTCCCAGTGTGCGAGGTTTTTCTTCAACCAATTCAACAACCGTTTGTCGCTCAACAATTTCTACAAAATTATCGAAGGTAAGCAAAGGAAATGATCCCTTTCAAAATAATTTGCTTACCGAATTATCATACTTAGTTCTTCTGAAAAAACTGATTACTTACAAATATGCATACTAACTGTATGATAAAATGCCAACTACAGAAAAAAAAAAAGAAAAAAAAACCTGTATGAAAGGGATGAAGGATGCATATCTCTGCGAACCTGTATACTCTATTTTAATGGCACTAAACTTCCTGTGGGAGACATCAAGGAGGGGATATCTTGCTGCAATATCTGCATCTAGTTCTTCCTATATTTCCTTCCCATTACGAAGCCAGACATATTTACTTGACTACCATAAATATTGAGTCCTTTTTATTTTTTCAATCTTTGACAAACCTTTTGTTCAATTTGCATACACATCGTTATTTCTTCTTTGTAGTAACTTGTTGACAGTAAAGGGTGACTATTGTTATATCATGTGGTTCTTCCATTTCTCTTACTTATATTCTTCTGATAAGATCATTCCCGGGTTTGCATACATTTTTCTTATTGTTTAGAAACTCTCATAATCCAGTTGCTAAGGTTTTATATAGACAGCTATGGTGGAGATATGAGCTCAGCAAAAGCAGCACTTGAGTGTGATACAAGAGTGAGCTATCTTATCCTAATTGGAGCACATTGTTGTTCCATTTCTTGCTCTCTCAGCTAATTTATTAAGTGGTACAGGTACCTGCATTTGAAGCTTAAAGGAAACATAGAGTAAGAGTCAACTCAATATACGCTGATATGGTATTTCAGTCCCTCTGATACAACCGCATTATATATACTTATAAATGTTTGCAGCGTCTCCCCTGCCTCCAAAAAACACAACCAGAAAAGGAAATAAAAGTATATTGCTAGTGTAGATATACATACTAATATTTGTTAGGTCATGTGATGGTTGCCTTAGAAGGGCAGCCATGGTGCAGCGGTAAGAGCTAGTGCCATGTTACCTGATGCTGGTCTTGTGTTCTTGTTGGAGGATTTGGATTAATAATTGGCTTTCTTCCTTCACAATTTTAGGTAGGTTGCTGGTTTTATCATTCGGACTGGATAGATACTTTCTGCATTTCAAGTTAAATTCTCTTCCTTTTCTTTGCTTGTTTACTACCCTTATGTTGCTATTATCTCTAGGGATAAGCATGCGCCTATTTTCACCCTCAAACCTTCTTTTATGTTTGTATATGCCTTCAAAGTTTATAAAGCTGGACCAAATGTGTCCCTACTGTTACAAAATTTGCCATGTAGGCAAACATGAATTACATGTCTGTTGAGATGTCAAATATAACTTGGCTTATTGTTTTAACTAAGGTTGGGTTCAGGTTGTTTAATAGCACTAGTCTTCATCTTCATTGGGGAGTGTAGAGTTTAACAACGACAAGTGACATAAGTGCAGTGACGTCTTCATCTTCTACCTGAACGCTTGTTGAAGTTGAACACGAAGGGTAGCATTTGACATGCTTTTATCATTTGAGAGCACCACTAAAGTATGAGTTATGAAGCACCTGCATTGGGTTCCAATCATTCATTTCTGTTATGCAGAGTATGAGTTATGAACAGCAGCCCCTGCATATTTATAAGTACAAGTATTGGCTTAGGATTTCCAACTAGACAAGTAGTAGTTTGTTCCAGCATATCACTGGTTAGTATGGTGACAAAAAATGCTGAGCATCCCTTGTACTTCGAATTAGATTTTTGTAAACTGTTTGCTTCTTCAAACATTTGGCTATCAATGCACATTTGTCGCAGTTGTAATGCTCCTATATAAGCTGAATATAAGGCATAATTGATATGCATATGTACTTTTTTATTTACAATTATCTCCCACTTCTGGTGATTTACGAACTGGTGAAAGAAACCAGTTATTAGACCTCAATCTGCACCAAACTGAAGAAAAAAATGTAGAATCTACACCAAGCCCAAAAATAGAAATTGAACCAAAAAAAATGCTGAGAAAGTGTAGAATTTGCACAAACTGAAGCCAGAAATGGGAAAAAAAAAAAAAAAACAGAGAGAGTGCAGAAATAGGCATCATACTGAAAAAATTGCAGAAAAGGTGTAGTATCTACACCAAAATGAAACCAGAAACTGAATGCATAAAATTGAATTTAAAAAAATGCAAAGAAAGTGCAGAATCTGCTCCTAAATTAAACTAGAAATTGGAAAAAGATGCAGAAACAGCACCAAAATCAAACCAAAAACTAAAACAATGCAAAAAAAGTGCAGAATTTGCTCCAAAATTAAACCAGAAATTAGAAAAAGATGCAGAAACTGCACCAAAATCAAACCAAAAACTAAAACAATGCAGAAAAAGTGCAGAATTTACTCCATAAATTAAACTAGAAATTGGAAAAAGATGCAGAAACAGTGCAGAAACTGCACCAAAATCTAACCAAAAACTAAAACAATGCAGAGAAAGTGCAGAATTTGCACCAAAGCCACCTCCTAGTAGCTCAGACAACAAAGGAAATTAATGAATGAAAACAGTTGCATAGTTTTTCAACTCAACCGTTTGGCTTCTTGAGATTATCGATCAACAGTGCTATGGAATCAACGGCAAAGATCACTCTTTTACTCTTTTTTTTTTTTTTAAGACAAATAATTCATTGAGTTGAATAGTTTATTTACGAGATAATAATAATACTAATAATAATAACTAATTATCCAACATGCTTATTGCTCAAAATACAATCCAGTAAAACAACAAAGTCTTGAGTTTCGAAAATGTCAGGTCTTATTTTGAGTGACAGTTGATAACTTTTTTCCAATCAAATAACATGAAACTATAACATACTTCTTCCAAATTGCTTATTCTACTACTTGATAATTTGACAATGCTAACACCACCAAGTTCAAGATTAAAGCTAGATCCTCCAGCTCATACATTCACTTCATGAAATCTATCTCTATTTCCAATTCTTCATCTCATTGCCACATTCCTGAAAAAAGCAAGAAGAAGAAGAAAGAAACATTACATTGCATTACATTAAATTAAATACTAATTTTGTTAATCAAAACTAGATATGCTAATAATAATTCTATAATATAAAATGATCATTAAAGATAGTAAATGGGTAAACGAGAAAATTAAAATCACACAAAGAATGTTAGCAAGTTTCGAAATTACTTACTTCATTAAACTAGTCTTTTTTTCCAGGGCATTTGCGTTTGTTGTGTCCTTTTTGCTTGCATATGCTACAAGTTCCTCTAGTTTGACATTCTCTAACATCCATCTCATTATGCAACCGTGTTGACCTTGGTCGTCCTTTGGAAGTTTTTTTCATTGAATTGTGAGGAACAAGTGTCTTTTCTCCTTCAGGAAACCAATAAGCCTTGTTAGGGATTGGGTGAAAAAGGGGAGCCCAAGTTTTCCCATATGTTGCCAGAGAATACCAATGCTGAACTAAAGGTTTGTAATCCAAGCTACAATGTTGACATGCCGCCAATACATGTGAACAAGGAATTCCATGAATTTGCCCTTTTTGGCAAGAACAATAGTTTTCATTTAGTTTCACTACTTGAACATGACCACCTTTTCTTTTATTTGTTGGTGATCGACCTGTTTTCAAACTGAATGTTCCAGTAGCTCGATTAAACAGAATCACTTCATGTCCACCTGCCTTGATGCTATTAGAAATAATTTTTCCATCTGAAAAAGGAGTGAATAATTGTCCCGTACTTGCTCTTTGAATACCTAATTGTCTTCTCACAGCAAAGTAACTATTGACACGATAAAAAGTAAGTTGAACCAAAGCTATTATTGGCAATGAGCGTGCCCCTTTCAAAACACTATTAAATATTTCTGACAAGTTGGTTGTCATGATTCCATACCTTCTGCCACCATCATGTGCCAATGTCCACCTATCAACTGGTAACTCATCCAACCATCTTCGGGCTTCAGGATTGATTCTCTCTATTGCTGCCATTCTTTTTCCAAATTTGGAAATTTGATTTTCATTTGCAGCCCAACTCACAAGACGTTTCAACACTTTATCATGAAATTTGCTATTGAAATTACTCGCTAAATGACGGATACAAAAGTGATGATATGCAAATGGCTCCGTCCATTCTGATCCAATTCGATTCATTGCTGCAACAATCCCTACATGACAATCAAATATAAGAATATATATTTTTTATATTATAATAAATAGGAAACTACTAATTCTTCAAATCCAAGTAAAGAAAATTAATCCCAATTGTCGTTTTTCCTTATAAATTACAAAGAATAAAAAATCACGATATTGTAGGTTTAGTAGTTTAAACTACTTATAATGTATACATTTTTTTCAATGTAATAGTTACATCCAACGAAAAGTATGTTTTATATTAAGTAGCAAAAATAAAAAGAAGAACATAATGTCATAGTACATGACGATCTGATATAACACAAAGACCTCTTCTTTGAGTCACAAACATCCTAATACATGACATAAACCATCCCCAACTATCATTGTTCTCACTTTCCACAATTGCAAAGGCAAGTGGAAATAACTGATTATTACCGTCAGCTGAAACAGCAATGAGTAATGTTCCTTTATACTTGCCATACAAGAATGTTCCATCAATACTTATAACAGGACGACAATATTTAAAACCTTCTATTGAAGCACCAAAAGCCCAAAACACACGATTAAATAGTTCTTGTGATGGATTTCCTTGTGTAGTCTCCTTGTCCCAATGTACAATTGTTTCAGGATTTTCTTGCTTGAGAACATCCATAAACCTAGGCAATATCTTGTATGATTCAAGCCAATCACCGAAAAGTTCTACAATAGCCTTTTGCTTTGCCGTCCATGCTTTCTTCTTAGATATGGTATAATTGAACTTGTCTGCGATTTCAGCTTGAATTGCTGTTAATGTTATTGACATCTGAGCCTTCACCAATGCTTTGATTTGGTTGGCAATAAATCCAGAATCTAGTTGAACATGGTCTTGATTTATGATAGGATTGACGCAAGTATGAGGGCCTTCATATTTTCTAATTTCAAAAACTGAGGTTCCTTTCATAACAAAAGCCCGTAATCTCCATGTACAGCTTGGTGCTTGTCTACATTTAAGGATCCACAGATGAGGAGTAGAGTAAGCAACTTTATACTCTTGATGCACCTTTACTGAGAATGATTTCACAGCATTTTGTAAATGTTCTTTAGAGGTAAACCTTTGGCCAGCATATAATTCACCATCACCAAGTGTAGCAAAAAGTTGACTACAAGCAACTGATGCATCTACTGTTGCTTTGTCCATCCATTCAACATTGGTGAAATTTGGAGTTGGTGCCTCTGCATTTGACAAACCAAGAGGTTCATCTTCTTCACTCTCCCTATCATCATCAGAGTTTAACAGATTATTGTTGATGTCCGCACCATCAAGAAATAAATTATTTGTTTCAACTGCAACTATTTCTTCAATAGTAGATATGTGATTGACTTCTGGTGAACCATTCATTTCTAGCTTCAATTGAATCTTGTTCCACACTTCTTGTACTCCTATTTGATAAGTATGCCTCTCTTGTACATTGCTCAACTGGTGTTTTCATAAAATTGTTGTTTCGTAGAATATCCTCTACTAATCTACCTTCTTGTGTGGGTACTCGTGTAGGAGTCTCACTATTCAAATCATGTCGACATTGTGTATCAATCCTGGGTTCCACTTCCAAATAGAGTTCCAAACAATGAATTCCAGGTTGTTTTGCTGCATCTAACACAATGTTTAAGGTCTCATGATTTTCGACAGGCAATGGAATATACTCCTTATTTGAAGTCGGATACCTACAAATGACTTTTATTTCAACATGTTCCTTCTCAAAACCAGTGATAGCATAAACCTTATCCAGGAGTTTATGAAATGTAATTTCAGGATCTACTTTGATGGCTTTTGGAATGGCACCCTCATAAGTTAAACCATGCAAACCGGTAATCATCTTACCATTCCAATAACATAGTACAGTAATATTTGAGCTAGCCATTGTTATAAAATTTGTCGAGCCTCCTACAATCAATTTATTAAGATTAATCAAATCAGCAATATTTATAAATAACATCAAATTAGCCATTGTCTTTCTTTTTTTGCACCAGTTTCTGATAACAAAGTTTCGAGTTCTTCTTTTCAATATAGCTTAACAGAACAACCATCATAATGTTGCCGAAACATGCACACACTTTTTTTATTATAAGAAACTATACTTGTCATACACAATGAAAATGTTAGTATGATCCAAAATTCTCAACTTCTATATTGACATTTTATCATACACTTGACATGCATAATTATAAATATTCAAAAATTTTAGAATAATACTACAGTATGTAACTAATATATGAATAGTTTAGAAAAGAAAGATTTCAGTTGTTTACCTTTGATAATTTTGTAGAAATCGGGGAGAAATAGATCGATGATTATAGCATTGGTTCAAGAAACTTTTCACCCATGTCTTGCCTTGTTTGAAAAAAAAGGAAAGCAAACGATCGAAAGAAAGAAGAAGAAGAAGAAGGAGAATAAGAGACGTGCTTCACTGAATTCTAATGTTTGTTTTTTCCTTTTATTTCTTTTCCATGTTGGCATTTAAAAGCTGACTTGGCAAAATATATATTAGTTAGGGAATATTATTATAAAGTGTGTTGTTTTAGCAATTATTATTGTAAAATGTGTTATTTTGGCAAAAAACTCGGACTTAGCCATGTAACATGTTGAAAACTGCCACAACTATGCCAGAGAAACCCCCAATTAAAAAAAATCTGAACACCGGTGAGTCTTAATTTACAAAAAATTTCATGCTTTAGGTAACCAACCTTTTGGTCTTCCTTTGATTTTTTTATCACTGAAACTTCCCATCAAAACCCAACTCAGAAAACTTCAAACACGATGAAACTAATTACTGCCTCCATCTGTCGCAGGCAGGTTCCCATTTCTAAAGGGTTTGGGTGAAATGCACCAAATACCACTTAACTATTGACTTTTGCAAAAAATACCATTTTTTTTTAAAAACTGCAATTACAAGCACTTTACTTTCAAAATATGTGAAAACTACCACTCTGTTAGTCAATTCCGTTAAGTGGCTAATAGTAAAAAAAAAAGACGGGGCAAAATCGTCATTTCACACGACACTGTTCATCATCTTCCCAAATATTTTCCGGCACTGTTCATGGCCAATTTTTTTTCATCTTCTTCTTCCGATGAAGACCCAAATTGGGCCAAAATGAAGACCCATTAAATCGGGTCTTCTTCTTCTTTTCGGTACTCTATAGATGGGTTAGCGAAGGACATGACGTTGCCATTTCGAAGCTCCGGGAAATCTCCAGGGAACTCCGAAATTCTCATCGATATAAGCACGCCCTTGAGGTTCCATTCCTTTCTTTCTTTTGTTATTATTGTTTCCCTCTTTTAACTGGAATTGAAATCCAATTTTTCTAATTTGGGTATTTGGTTATTGTATTTACTAGTGTTTTTTGTCATTGTAATAAAGTTAGATTTTTCCCCTTTTCAAAACGTTACTTCTTGTAATCCGAAAACTGTCATGGCCGCCCGCTGCTCCATCTCCCTCACTCTCTTGCGGTATTGATCCGCTTTTCTGCTATCTTTTAGCTCCCTTTTATCTCACTATGTGGGCTTTTGATTAATTGCGGAAAGGTTATTTTATTGCTTCAAATTTTGATCACAGAAATGGCAGTAAAGAGAGGTGGAGGCTCTTGCGGTCTTTCTATTCTGGGGCGGAAGTTGCGAATTACCAATACGACGAAAGGGATTGTGACACGCGTGTTGAAGCTGCCGCCGTTGATGATTTGAGGAGTAGACCCGATTTAATGGGTCTTCATTTTGGCCCAATTTAGGTCTTCATCGGAAGAAGAAGAAGAAAATTGGCCATGAACAGTGTCAAAAAATTGGATGAACAGTGCCGAAATTTTTTTGTAATCTGGTGAACAGTGCCGCAACGTGTGAAATGACAATTTTGCCCTTGTCTTTTTTTTACTGTTAGCTACTTAACAGAATTGATTAACAGAGTGATAGTTTTTGCACATTTTGAAAGTAGAGTGCTTGTAATTGCAATTTTTAAAGGAAAGTGGTATTTTTTGCAAAAGTCTATAGTTAAGTAATATTTGGTGCATTTCACCATTTTATTTATCCTTATAAAAATTAAAACCTAAAACATATAAAAATGTAGACTTATGCCTTTGAAGCTAAAAATACTCCACGTCAGGTTCTCTCCATCAATCATCCCGAATGTTGTCAACGGTAAGCCATTTCAGATTTTTTTTAAGGCCATTTAACTATCAGCTGAAGTTAGATGTAAAACCATATCTTTAACCTGTGATTTTCTCAGAATAAAAATCTCAAATGCCTAAATGCCTATTTCCGAAAAATTCAATCTTCAAGCCCATTACTATATTATTTCCCATCTAATCAAACACCAAAAACACACTTTTACATGGCTTTCCAGATTTTACATCTAAAAGAAACACAATTTACTAATCAAAACTGAAAGGTAAGACACAATTTATACTTACTTTCAACTTTCACTCTAGCCGCTTCCTTCCTTAACTTGTTGCTTTGGCGTATTGCGAACTGAAGTAGCCAGAGAAGAAAGAACTCCACCACTGATCTGTATTTATTCGGACCAAAAGTTGCCAGATGTTGGAGTCGCTACTTGCGTTTTCGTCTTGGGAAGTGAAGTCGTCGGATACCCGAGATTCCAGCGGAGAAGAAACACTTCCGCCACTGATTCGTATTTGTTCTCACCAAAACCTCGCAAATGTTGGGATCAGTGGAAAGAGGTTTTAGGAATGGAAAACATAGGGAGATGAAGACGAATTTTAGGTTAAGAATTGGGTTAAAGAGAAGAGGAAACGATGAAGACGAACGGATTGTTGGACAAGATGGAATAATTTAATCCTAAGTAGGAGGTAGAATGCTGAGTTGGATGATGAGTGGGATGCCACATGGCAAAATTTTAGGTAGATAGATTAGAAGTGTGTGTCTTTTTATACAAAGATAGATATATACATGCATTAATTTTATACATATTTTTTGTAATAAAAGAATGATTTTATGTAAAAACACATCGAGTTCAAATGAAATGTTAAAACAGTTGAAGTTTCTGAATTCAGTGTTTGTGGAATATCAGAGCATCCTATCCGCATACAAATTAACGCGCAGCTGATCTAATAACAATCATACAAAGAAAAAATACACCAATTTAACAGGGTCAACCGACTTACATTCACACAAATCCACTATTCCAAATACAATCAGGGCAAGACAAAGGCTTTAGCTACACAGCTTGTATATCAAGGATAGAAAAATGGAAAAATTGCAGTTTCGGTCCCTCAATTATATCCTCGTTATACTTTTAGTCCCTTAATTATTGAAATTCGTACTTTCAATCCCCTAACTATTACTCTTTTACCAATTTGATCCCTCTTACCTGCAAGCTACCGGTTGACTAACAAAGTCAATGGTAATTTGGACCCTTTTAAAAAATTCAAAAAATATTTAGACCACATCATAATAACTCAAAACTTTTTTAAAAAATAAACTAAAAGTGAAATTTTTTTTTGAAACAAAAAACAAAGGCACCGAAGCTGTTGTATGGACAGCATGAATTCTCCGTCAGATTTGGGTCTTCGGGTTCAATGTCTATGAAGCTGCTCTCGGGTTCGGATTGTGGACTTACGGTGAAGGTCTTGACTGAGTCCATGGAAGGAAGCTCCGGGAAGGGAAAATCAAAGCTTCTTCTCCACTCTAGAAAATGTGCCTTTTTGGTCCGCCGGAACTGAACAACCAGAGCTACAAATGGGTTGCAAGATTGCAGATCCCTGCACCGCAACCGCCACAGCCACCGATCCTCCTCTCACCGCCAAGCCCAAGTCTTGGCTTCAGCTGCAGTTGAAACTGTCGAGAAAACCGACACTTCCCTTGTAGACAAATCCGTCAACGCGATCCGGTTTTTGGCTATTGATGCTGTTGAAAAGGCTAATTCCGATCACCCGGGTTTGCCTATGGGTTGTGCTCCAATGGATCATATTATTTATGATGAAGTCATGAAGTATAACCCCAAGAACCCTTATTGGTTTAATAGGGACCGCTTTGTTCTCTCCGCCGGCCATGGCTGCATGCTTCAGCATGCTTTGCTTCATCCGGCTGGATATGACTCTGTCAAGGTGGAAACTTTTTTCATGATTTGTGTTTTTTGAGTTAATGCATGTTTGTGTGATTCTGTTGAGCCGAGCCCAAATGTTGTTTTCTCCGTCGATATTAGATTTTGAATCTTTGGTAAACTGACGGTGAAATATCTGCTTGAAAAAGGGATTTTTTTGGGGAAAATCAATTTTGAACTGGATTTTCATGGATGTTGTACTTGCTTTCATATTATCTCTTGATTCTATGCTCTCTTTCTTGCATTTTCGATACTTTTATGTGTGGTTTCTGCCTATTGTCGGCTCACTTGATTTGATCCAAGGAATATATATATTTTTTTCCTTAATGCATTGGAAAATACAAAGTTTGCAATCTATGGAAGTTGGTAGGGAAGTGGATGTTTCATTGTTCTATGCAGAAAGCTTCCTTAGTTGTTGGGTATGACTTTGAAGTGACTTTTACTTTGTTCTTTGTGCTCTTAATCTGTTTATTTGCAATGCTTAGGAGGAAGATTTAAAGCAGTTCCGTCAATGGGGAAGCAGAACCCCGGGACATCCTGAGAACTTTGACACCCCTGGTGTTGAAGTCACTACTGGTAGATTCTAGTCCTGCCTAGCATATTCGGATGTTTTTGGAATGGAATTTAGAGTTTTGTTATGGAATCAGAGTTTCCTTGCTCTTCAATTTCTGCTGGTACTACTTTTTTGGACAATTAGGAGTGTATTATTTTAGCTGTTTATGCTGGAATTCTGTTGTCTTATTTGCTGGAATTAGTTGCTGCAATTTGAGGATGTTGGAGTCTGGAAACACCACAATTTGATTGCAGAAAATTTTCACTTTGTGTGTATTTTTTTATAAAAGTTTTGAGCTATTATGATTTGGTCCAAATATTTTATATATTTTCATTTTGACCCCAAATGATCGGTAACATGATAGCTTGCCTGTAAGAGGGACCAAACCGGCGAAAGAGTGATAGTTAGGGGACTGAAAGTGCAAGTTTCAATAATTTAAGGACTGAAAGTATAACGAGTGTATAATTGAAGGACTAAAACTACGATTTTCCCTTAGAAAAATTAATAAGCAAGAATATACATTTCTAATGACCGCACAATAGCATACCACCATACCTAACCCAAAGATTTTCTCACACATTCAGGAGGGATCTCTGCTAAATATTACTCTCTCTGTTCTATTAGAAGAGTCCATTTTGTAATACTGGTTTTAGTAATACAAATTGGACTCTTCTAAAGAAACGGAGGGAGTATATCTTATGGGTTTGTTATATAAATTCACAATTACCAAATCCTTCTCAAAAATTAATTTTTCAAAAATCAATCAAATCAAATTAGAAAAATTAAACAATTAGTTATTCAATCTACTATAAATAGAATTTCCTGTTTAAATTTGGTTTAATTTTTCCAAACTATATAACTACCTGGCCCGAAGAATTCTTTGTATAACTGTATTCTCCGCTCCCTCCAGCCATGGGGTATTCAGATTGCTCCTGCAATAATATTTTGTTGGAACATTTTAATAAAATTTATTTTTATTTATCAAATTATAGTTTTAATTTATGTGTTTAAAATTCAGTTACAAGTTTGATAAGTTACAAAAATGATTTGAGCAATAATCTTTAGCATTTGTGAGAATGCTTAATTTTTGGTAACCGAAAATTTGAAAATTCAATTGAAGTAATTATTTTATTAAAACATTTGTAAATTGATTCTTCAGTTTTATCAATCAATTGTATGAATTAATATTACACTAATATTTTATTATAATTAGCATCAGTTTCAAAAAGAGAATCAATGCATTTGATTATTTCTGTTTGGCATGTTACAGTTTCCGTTCATATTTGTGATAAACAACGGAATTTCAATTATTACATAAAGCCTTTCAGTTTTGCTAATTTGAATAAAAAGCCAATTTTAATTCTTTATATATATATATATATGTGTAGAATAGCTTTTGTTGTACCGTGTATTGAATTTAATATTTAATGTATTAAAGTATAATGGAACTTAGTTGCTAATATATTGAGTTGGATATATCACGTTATAGTAATAAAAAAAAATTTAAGTCCATTAAATTTAACTTTTAGTGTACCATGTATCTAAAAGGTAAGATCATTTAAAAGAAGATTAGGACAAAAACATTACTTTACTTTTTAATAGAGGAAAAAGTACAGAAATGGAATAATAATAATGAAACGATAAAGTAGAATTGGAAAAGAAAGTGGCCTAATTTGCCTCGTGAAATCACCCACGCATGTGCTGAACAACTGGATCATACCGATCGATAAATGAATAAATATTAAATAGCCATATGCGAAACAATTAATGAACTTCACGACGTTCCCCTCTATAGCCATAATTAATGAACTTACTACTCTCCACCACCACCCCGCCATTGTCGTCGCCGAGAACACATGTTGAGATTACTTGGAATGCTGACAAACCGTTTTTTATAAGAAATTATTAAATGGAGTAACCATTTTACTATTTTTAACAATAATTTCAAAAATTTTAATAGGTCATGAAAATACATAAACATCCTTTAACTTCTCTTGTGTTGTATAAATTTCTTTTTCTTTCTTTTGGTTCTAAAGGGAGGAAGATGGGCGCTGGCAGAGGTTACCAGCATTGGCGGAGGTTGAAGAAACTTCCGCCAAAGGCTGGCGGAGGTTGCTACAACCCAGCGGGTCTCCAGTGCAGGATGTGTTCAATCTACGCCACAAGTTGAAGGCACATGCGCCAGCCTTTGGTGTAGGTTGAAGAAACTTACGCCTAGCAGTGGCGGAGCCAGACCCTTGAAGTGTGGGCAAAATATTTCGGACAACAAAATATCAAAATTTTATATTGTCAATCTTAATTCTGCCTCAAATTTTTAAAATTTTTGGTGGGGCAATGACTCAAAACTTCTAACTTTCAAAAAATATTATAGTATAATAAATGTGTTTCTGAAAAATTGAGGTGGGAAATTGCCCCACCAAAGTTGTATGTGGCTCCGCCATTGGCGCCATGCTATGGTGGAGCTTTCTTCAACCTCTGTCATAGCCAGACACAGGTGGAAACTGGAAGATGATCTCTTTCTTCTTTTATAATTTTTTTTTTAACATCATCCATTTCCTTTTTCCATATTTAAAAAAAAAAAATTCCTCTTTTGTAGGTGTAGGGATATTCTTGTACTTTTGGCTCTTAAAATTTTTAAGTGGTTACTATATTTAGTGAAATGGTTACTCCAAATAACATTACCTTTTTTATATATTCATACTGGAAAAATTACACTTTTACATTTTTGATCCATCTTGTATGTCTCATTGCATTTGTGGTCCATCTTCTTTCAAGTATTGGCACTTTTAGTTCCTCTGATTGCCAGTAGACGATTTTACCAGTCATTTTGGGTCAGAATGTAATTTTAAAATCTATACAACCACCCCTAAAATGACTTACAAAACTGACTATTGCCGGTCATAGGGACTAAAAGTGCCAACACATGAAAGAAGATGGACCACAACTACAATGAGTCATAGAAGCGGGACCAAAAGTGTAATGAAAGTATAAAAGATGAACCAAAAGTGCAATTTTGCCTACTCATCTTGTTATTTCAAGGTGTACGATATTTGAAAGGTAGTACACATGGTACTTAAACTGTGACACTCCAGATTCACCACCCCGTATACAAGAGGTTGGCTTCACCGGATGCCTGTCTAGTTCGCACAAGAACTCAGAACATGCATAACATAATAACTTTAATCTTTATTAGAAATATAATAATAAAACTTACACAGCCCTAAATTACATGTTTATCAAAGTATGAGCCCATCTCTATCCATCCTGCCTTCTAGCCATATCCAAAATTTTAGCACTTCAGGTTCTCCTAGTGAGCATAATCATTTTCGTACCAAAGATCTGTAACAATTTATTTTGAAAACAAAAAACAAAACAAGAAAATGGAATTAGCCTATGCCCAGTGAGTGTTCACTGTTTTTGCAAACATTTGACGAGTTATAAGATTACCATGCATATATTTCAAGCAAATCCTAACATATAGTATTCTTGACTCATGCAGGATTCATAGCACATATAAAGAGGATGAGCGGCGTTTGCCAACATTCTATATGAACGACGAACGACAGGTCAGCTCACCTCGGATAATGAGGGGCATTCGTCCAAGTTCTATATGAACAATGAACGACGGGCCCACTGATCTCAAAGGGCGTTCGCCAACGTTCTATATGAACAATGAACGACAGGTCAGCTCACCTCAGAGAATGAGGGCGTTCGCCAGCGTGTATTGGTACGCTAAACGATCCATGCCCAGAAAACTTTTCTTCAACCTTTTGGTCTGGGTTTTGGCTAAAAGTGTGTACAAAACTTGTTTTACTTGTTTTGCCAAATATCATTTCTACAATACTCATATAACATTTCTAACATTCCATGACACATTTTTAACGTTCAAAACTCCAGAATTAATCAAATTATTAAGAAAACTTCAAAACTCAATTAATTCATACTTTTTTTGCATTATAATTCTAACATTTAACGTTATAGTAACTTGAACTCACTTACCCTTTGATTCTTGAAGCTTCCTAGACCAAGATCTTCACGTGAACACTCCAACTTCACGCAACAATTCCTTCTTTTCTCCCTTTCTTCCTAACTTTCTACCTTTTTTACTAACTTTGAGTTTTCTCTAATCTTTGGCTTGATTTGTGAATTGTGTTGTTTGTGAACGATCGAGGGGGTATTTATAGACCCCTGGAGTCATGTAGGATAAAATCTAGGGGTACCTAGACCCCCTAAGTTCGTAGCTCACCTTTGGACTTTGGAGAAGATATTTTTTTTCCTCACTGGCACCCTATCGATTTTACCCGATCAAGAGGACAGCAAAAACTGATGCAATCGGTTTTACGCGATTGAAGACTAGGTAAAACCGATTGAATCCTTTTGTCATATCCTCCAATCGGTTTTACCCGACTGTGGACTGGGTAAAACCGATTTCAATCGGTTTTTCCCACTCTTTTGATTGGGTCAAACCGCTACCCACTCTTTTGACTGGGTAAAACCGCTTTGTAGGCTGTGATTTATTTTTTCTACTTTTTCCAATCGGTTTTATTCACTCCATGACTAGGTAAAATCGATTCGATTAATTTTTTTACCCTTTTCTATTTATTTTCTAATTTTTTTATTTTCTATTTTCTATTTCCAAAATTTGCAAAATTTCTTAAATAATACTATCCTTAAAGAAACAACATATCATGAAATTAATAATCAAAAACTTAATCAAATCTAAACACATAGATTAAAATTGAAATCACAGTAAGAAAATTCTTTTTGAAGAAAAAGTTTCATAATTTTCTAATTATTTTCTAAGAAAATAATTTAGATAAAAATTCTTTTAAAAGAAATTCTATAATTTAGTAAATACTTTTAAAAATATTTTTACAAATACCTCTATATATTTTAGAGGTGAATTTAAATGCTAAAAATTTAGGTGGTCTCATATAAACAAAATTTTTATTACATGGCTTTAAATGTTTTCAAACTTGGTTGGTGTTATTTTGAGTACTCTAATAAAAATAACAAAATTAGTAGCAACGAAATTAAATTGAAGAATGACAATATTTTTTTTTGGATCAGCCGATTAAATGGTTGGGGGCATTAGGACCATTTATTAATCATAAAAATTAAAAAGTAGTCAAAGGGAACATAATGCATCTTACTCCTGGCATACAAAAAATGTAAATTGCAGATGATGCAAAAAATAGAATATTGCATTTTAACTATCTTGAGATTGGGGACAGATCCCTATCTAATCTATAACTAGACCTAGGATATTCCTACGTAAAATTCGTTGAATACGCGTTTGATGTTTGGCTCTAGCTGGCCTACTTGGCAAGGGCATCGGCAACCGAATTTGCTTCTTGGTAAATATGACGACTCGTCCATGAGTTTGCCTCCACAATATTCAAGATGGATATGAAAGAAGTTGCTGTTTGCCAAGGAATTTTGGAAATTCGGCGAACTATTTGGACTAGGATCAAGGAATCAGACTATAATCACTCTCTGCTCCCCCAAAGATTCACATGTCCGCAATCTATGGAGAAGTGCTAAATATTCTACTTCAATATTTGTACAAAACCCAAGATGTACCGAGCCAAAGGTCAGTACGGCGCCGCCCTCCTTTCTTATGACAAATCCAGCGCAAATGTATCCAAGATTTCCCAAAGTGGAACCATCTATATTCTGTTTTACTTCTTGCACAAGGGCCTCCCAGCTATTGGAACAACCTTTTCTGGTCTGGGGGTATTAGATAAGGAACCAGATTTGTGCCGAGCCAGAGGGCCTCATATTCCCTTGATCCCGTAAGTTAATAAGTTAGTGCACCAGGATTGAGGCGTGAATATTTTGTTTCTTTAAATGATTCAAACCTAAAAATTCAGTGCAATAATCTCACTACTACAAAAATGACTTTTAATGGCGGTTTTTTAGGGCTTTTAACGGCGGTTTTTGGCATTTTTGAACCGCCATCTATCCGGCAGCCATAGAAAGTTTACGGACTTTCTACGGCGGTTCGCTTAGGAACCGCCGTAGAAAGTTGGCTTTCTATGGCGGTTTTTTTCAAAACCGCCGTAGAATGTCTACTTTCTACGGCGGTTATCTTCAAAACCGCCGTAGAAAGTACCAAATTTGTAAAAAAAAAAAATTAATATTTCATTTTTTTCTCTACATTCAAAAAATATATATATCAAAAACTTCCTTGCTAATAAACCAAACAACCGCCAAACTTCACAAAATTTTTGCGTGCATCCATCAAATTCTAATTAATTTAACATTAACAGCAAGAACAATACAATAATCAACGATATAACACTAATCAAATCCAAATTTAATCATTCATCATCTCACCAAACCCGAATTTAACACTAATAATAAACCCTAGGCCAATCACAATAATCAAGTAACAATAAAATTTGTAAAGCTTAATAAAGTTGAAACTATTTGATATTACCTTTTTTATGATTTGAAGCCCACAACAAGGACCGATTGTGGTGAAATTATGATGGGAGATTAACTCCAAGTGGTGGGTGATGGCCGATTAAAAAACCATCTCCGGAGTTGGGTGACGGCGGATCTTGTTATTAACGCCGCCGGAAGAACGGCTTCGGGGGAAGACAAGAGAAAAAACCGACGGAGAGAGGATGGGCGTCGGCAACGAGAGAGCTCTTCGGTTTGCTTGAGATGGAAACTGGGGGAAGCCGCGGCTGGCTGGAGATGGAAACAATGGGAAACCCTTAAAATTCAAACAAAATCAAGTTTCTATGGCGGTTTTAATAAAAACCGCCGTGAAATGGACTTTCTATGGCGGTTTTAATTAAAATCGCCATAGAAAGTAACTTTCTATGGCGGTTTTAATTACAACCGCCATAGAAAGTCCATTTCTACGGCGGTTTTAATAAACCCGCCGTAGAAAGCCCGTAATTGTGAATTCCCGCCCATTCCTCTATTCCTATTAATTTCTAATTTTTCTTTTTTTGTAAATTAACTCCCGAATTTTTTAAAATTTAATAATAAATATGTACTTTACTATTTATCAATTTTTATAGTAAAATTCATCATATTTATTAATTATAAGGCGTATCCGAAATAAACCGCCGTAGAAAATACTTTCTACGGCGGTTCAAAAATAAACCGCTATAGAAAGCAACCTTTCTACGGCGGTTTCACAATGAACTGCCGTTGAAAGTTGATTCTACGGCGGTTTTCGGTTGAACCGCCGTAGAAAAGTAGTTTCAATATATTGGAGCCAATTCCCGCGCGCGCATAAATTTTCTATTTTTATATCATTTTCTGAACCCTAAACCCTAACCCTAAAACCTAAACCCTACTCCCTCTTAATTAACCCCAAAAACTTTGTAAATATAATATTACATACCCAATTTACATTATATTTATTAATTACAGAAGCTCGCCTTTTATGAAACATTTAATAAGTACATTTCAAATTTTCTAGTGCACCAATATTCCATCGAAAAATTTCATGTACTATTACACAATAATTTTAGGTATAAGCTCAAAATTAGTAAATTTCGTAAAATTACATTTAAGCTGTGATAAAGTAATAAGCTTCATTATCAGTCCTAAATTTTCTGCATTCTCGACTTGGGCGAACGGAATAAAATAATCAAATCGATAAATGCATTACGTACGTAGTATAAGAACAATTAATGCTTAAGGGCCCAATTTAAAAAAATATATACTTTTTGGATTTCATGACCTTATATATATATATATATATTTGGACTTACGAACGATAACAGTAATCAATTATGTATAGTGAAATACATTAAATTGAGTGTGTTGCAAAATATAATGTATTTTATATTTAGTTGCACCGGTTGATCATTATGAAATTGCATATCCAATATTACAGGGGAATGCAGGGGAGAAGCAGGGGAAATGTTTAGGGTCTATGCTTCATAAAATGAAATAAAAATAGAAATTTATGCGTCGGCGGGAATTGGCTTCCACTTTTCTACGGCGGTTCAAAAACAACCGCCGTAGAAAGATGACTTTCTACGGCGGTTCTTCATTGAACCGCCGTAGAAAGTAATCTTTCTACGGCGGTTGTTTTGAACCGCCGTAGAAAATACTTTCTACGGCAGTTAATTGTTAAACTGCCATAGAAAGCCCACTTTCTACGGCGGTTGCCGTAGAAAGTGGGCTTTCTACTGCGGTTGGGATAAACCGCCGTAGAAAGTATGGACTTTCTACGGTGGTTTGCTTTAAACTGCCGTAGAAAGTCCCTTTCTACGGCAGTTAACTTAACCGCCCTAGAAAGTCTCTTTCTACGGCGGTTTATTTTAAAACCGCCGTAGAAAGTCCGTATTTCTTTTATAACGGCGGTTTTCTATTTTTCGCCATTAATCCGCAGCCGTTAAAGCTCTATTTTGTAGTAGTGTCTGTCACTAAGTTTTGTCACTTTGATACAACAGTTCAGCCACACTAATAGTATCTATTAGGTTACACTATCAAGAGATAATTGTTTGGTCATGAGAGAATATTCGATCGTTATGCTTTTGAGTCCCTAAAACCAGCTGATTCTTGTCTCATTTGGTTGATATGTAATGAACAAAGAAAAAAAACACAATATTAATATCGTTCGATCTTAGCAGACCTACATCCACACAAATTCACCATCTTGAATCAATCACAGGCGGGGCAAGCCAACACGTTACATCAACAGCACACCAGCAAAGGTATAAGCAGGAACATATATCTCGTAAGATCTTACATCAACACACCACTATCAACTTACAACAGACCACTATCAACTTCAGAGACATAAGCAGGAACATTAATTTCTTATGACCTCAAACCTCACAACAACAATGCATCATTTTTTACATACATCACACTTAGCCAAAAGGCTTTCTCACACAGAGTCTAGAGGTAAAGAGATGAAAGGCTTCTACATCTTTGACCTCTCAAACTTTCCCTCAACTGTAAACTATACTCCAAGAGTTCTTTATATTAGACCATAATTATCCTTACCAAAAGCTAGTTTTCCAAAGTTATTCAAATCCAAATTGAAAATAAACTAAATAAGTAACTATTAAATCCTAACACAAATAGAATTTCCTAATCAAGTTTGCTTTAAATTTCCAACTGCCATCACTCTCAACATCGTTCGAGGGGGACATTGAACATACTCCATAAGTCAACAACTAGCTTGGTTTGCAACATTCACTTATAAGGTCTTGGTTGGTAAGGATGAGAATTGCTGTTGCAGGGTTTGTTATATATGAACAACGAAAAAAATGTGTAGGTTGAAGCCTTTGGTGGTTTTTTCTTGTGGGCCCCAGCAGATTTTATTAGTGTTTGTGTGTGAGTGAAAAAAAAATCAGAGGTCAAGTTTTTAATATTATATTTTGACTTTGAGTTTGGTTAATTGATTTTCGGGGAAAAAAAGAAAAAAAAAAAGTTTGAGATTCTTGAGATTGTTGTTGGCTCGCCGAGGTTCCATTTTGATGCATGAGAGATCAATAAAGTTCTTTGATTGGAGGCTACGGTAGATCAGTTTCTTTGTTTGTGTTTGAGCAAGGGAGGCAATCGACTTTTGTTGAAGAAAAGGAATTTTCATTGTCATGGAAATTTCATTGGCGACTAAAGCATGAGATCGATGGCATTAGAGATGTGTTGGTCAAATTTTTATTTAAGAGACGCTATGTTGGAAAATTAAACCAAACTTAATTAGAAAATTTTATTTGTGGTGGGATTTTGTTGAAACATTTTAACAAAATTCATTTTTATTGATTAAATTGTAGCTTTAACTTTTGTGTTAAAAACTAAGTTACAAGTTTGATAAGTTACAAAAAATGATATGGGCAAAGATTTTCAGCATTTGTGAGAATGCTTAATTTTTGGTAACCGGAGCGTTAGGAATGGGATTGAATTGATTCAAACATCAAAATCATATTATTTTGGCTACAAAGTTGCTACCGTTTTATTAATGATTTTATGATTAATTTGTGTGTAAATATTAAACGGTTTTCGGCATTGTATTTATTATATTGAGGCTTTAGAAAATGCATTTGTTTCCAATTTCATTTAATCAATTAATCATCCATTTTCTCTCATTCATTTAGCCTTTATATGCATAATGAATTCATGGTACAAACTATTCATGAAGGATATGTGTTTCTATGCATATTGGATACGTGTCCAACAATCAACAAAAGAGTCCACATCTTAAGTTTTCTACTTGATTTATAAACAAACAAAAATTAAATTGATGCCTTTTGTGGTTTAAACTCAAGATCAGCATAATTCAAAATGAACTAGTAAGCTAGCCACGTAAAATTAGATCATCAATTATCTTTAAATTCCATTATAAGCAATATATCGATATGAATATGTGATCTCGAATCAAACCAATAAAGATAAACCAGTGAAGCAATCCGTAATAAATCCAAACCATGACTTTCCTAGTCTACGATCTTGAGGCATCGACAGGAATTATAAAACATAATACGAATTGATTATCAATCCAAACCAAACTTGGACATGAATCAACGGCTTAATTTTGAAGAATTGATTTACAGATTAATAATCTTTCGCTATGATACCACATGTTAGAATTTATAAGCCGGATTATTGGTTATAACATGTAAATACAAATCGTACTTGAGCCAATATTGATGTGTTGTAGAACTCACGTGCATAATCTGCATGATCTTTTCTCTCTGGCTCTCATATTATGGCGTGTATATTTATGGAGAACACACTAGGTTGGTTGGAGTGGAGAGAGGGACCAAGAGATATAAATAACCGTAGGTGATCTTATCCCATCAAAGGTCTGATAGCTATCTCCTATATTCCCTCCACATTTATATTTCATCCCGATAATGGTCTTATCAAGTAGGCAGTTACGTATATTACAACTAAGTAGTGGGTTATGAGATAATTAAGTGATGTTTAAATATTTATGTAACTGTATGTGGTCATGAAGTCCGCTTTTATTGTTACGGAAAATATCTAATATGAAAAAACACATTTTATTCAAAACAATGCAAACTCGGACACAGACAGGGATAGAAGGAATATTGTCATGATCGCAAAAGAGTTGAATTCTTCATGTACTCTTCCAGGTTGACAAAGGTGGTGTATCAGAAGTTTGCCAAGTGCTAATGCCAGGACCATATCTGTCACCATTGACAGCATCAGCCGAAGCATGGATTAAAGTTCCGCCATATCTTCTGCTGAGAGTTTCATAGACAAAGCTCCTATATTCTGCTTCAGATTCTCAATCTTGGTTGTGCCAGGAATTGGACAAACATCATTTCCTAGGTGATGAACCCAGGCCAATGCTAGCTGTGACGGGCTACAACCCTTCTTCGCAGCCAAGGCATTCACGCGGTCGAACAACTTCTTGTTATGCTCCAAATTTTCTGCTTGAAGCCTTGGCAAATACTGTCACAGATAATCAAGTTCCACTTCAGTCACAAACAGGGAATTTGATTATGTAGGCAGATCAAATTAATGATTTCATCATTTGCACAAAATACGCTAAACTTTACCGGAAACATGGAACGTCCTCAAACCTTCTATTTTTCGTCCTGCCCTTTCTATTGAAAAGGTGAAGCTTTTTTTTTTCTGGTGAAGTTAAACTAGTGAGAAATTCTCATTTATATGGAAGAACCCTGTTAAATTTTGAAGTAAAAATTCTGCTTTTAAGCGTGTGGAGGAGCAGGGCACTTCAATGTCAGTCACAAAATTGAGGAGAAACAAGAAACTCATAATCAAAGAGCTCAGGATCCTCTGTTATACTTTTCTGTTACACTCCCTATTACACATCTTAATAACTCATCTTAAATATTATTGTTTTATTTTAATCTTTTCACCAATGATATTCATTGGCATTCTACGTAATTAGAAAAGAGAAAAAAAGTGCAACGATAACATGGTTGCTTGAAAAAATTTGAGTGAGCCTAATCAAAGTACCTTTCTGGAATCACCTTCTTCCAATTGCTCAAGTAGCTTTGGACCAGATGAGAAAAATCCTCTTCCAAGAGGGCTGTATGCCACAATGCCTATGCCCAGTTCTCTACAAGATTATACCAACAATGAAGTTAGAAAACTTCTGAATTTTTGTACAGAAAAAGAGGTAAGAAAGCAGAATAAATTCAAGCACCTGCAAGTGGGAATTATTTCTTCCTCCACATCTCTAGACCACAAGAAGCACTCCAACTGCACTGCTGTTATTGGATGAACAGCATGCACCCTTCTGATTGCTGATGCTGAGGCCTCAGATAAACCTATATACTCTATTTTACCCTCTTCAACAAGTTTCTTAAGTTCTCCTATCTGGAAAAAAAAAACAAAAAAACGAAAAAGAAAATTCTAATAAGTAGTTCAGCAACAACAATAACAAAGCAGCCTTTATCCCACTATGTGGGATTGACATATATATCTATTTTATGGAGGCACATTTCATTTGTATTTAGATATAACGTCATTTTCTAAAGTTGTTTTCCTATTCATTTTAAGAATTCTTCTATCATATTTAATATTATTTTGATAAGATAATAATCATGAAATTTAGGTCGAGAAATTATATCTAAAGGTTCATTTTCAGCAAATTCTAGCTCAAATTAATAAAAAGGGAAGTCAGGTGCATAAAAGCTCATCCATGTTCAATGTTTAAAGAGTGGTCGAGTTATTGTGGCCTTATGTATATAGTTTTATCGTATATTTCTACAATAGATTTGTTCCACTGCCTGAACTCGTGATCTCGGATCACATGGAAGTAGCAACTAATAAATAAATAAGAGGAAACAGGAGTGAACCGTGACTTCAATTGGTACACATGTATCGATGCGATGTTGGTAGTAAAGATCAACGCAGTGAACACCAAGCCGCTTCAAGCGAATTTTTTCCATTAAAAATGTATTTTTAATAATAATTCCAAAAATAGGGACAATTTTCGGCCATTTCCCGATTTAGGAACTTCGTTTTTTTTTGAAAACGATGAAAGCGAAATTAACAACTTCGCTTTCTGTAGAAAAAGGGTGAAGCGAAGTTGAGAACTTCGCTTTCTTTACTTTGCTTTCTTTGGAAATAGGGTGAAGCTGAAATTTCCAAAGAAATCAAAGTTGAGAACTTTGATTTCTTTGGAAAAAAAAACCCCCCTTGGTCAGTTTTTGAAGAAAGAGAGGGTCTAAACTTCGTCTTCTTTAGAATTAGGGTGAAGAGGAAATTTCCAAAGAAATCGAAGTTCTCAAATTCGATTTCTTTGGAAATTTCTGGGCCACCCTAATTTTCAAAAAAAACGAAGTTATGAACTTAGCTTTTAGTACTAAAGAAAGCGAGTTTAGCAACTTCGTTTTCTTGGAAAACAGCTTGCTACGAAAATTCGTTAAGAAATCGCAGTCTGGAACTTCACTTTCACAAAACCTCCCTTTTTACTTTCACTTATCCCAAATTTTACAGCAGCCGTATTTGTGAAGGGGGAAAAAAGTCCCCCCGGCACCTCTCTTCCTCGTTTCCTCTACGGTAAGCGAAGGTGCAATCTTTGCTTTGTATGAAAAGTGACATGGAATTTTATACAGAGAGCGAAACTGGTAAAAAATGGCCCTCGGAAAGCTGAGTTGCCAGCTTCTCTTTCTGTATAGAATGACCCTTGACCACTTTTTTTTTATAATGAAAGTATAGGTGCTAGCTTCGCTTTCTGTGTAAAATGACCCATGCTCGGCCATTTTACATAGAAAGCGAAGGTGCTTGTTACGATTTTTCAACTTTGCAAATTTTCACAAAAACTGAAGATTTCACTTATTCTCTCTTTGTAAAGTGGGTGAGGACCATAATTATACAGGATGCGGAATTGTCTGCTACACTTTCTTTGAATGTGTTCGGAATTTTAAAAAAAAGCATGTTTCTGTGAAAATTTCCAACACACCAATTGCGACATTTCCTTATTTGCCTTAATAATTTTGATCACATTTTTGTAATTTAAAAAAAAATAACAAACGATCTATCGCGAATTCATTTTGGTATATATACAATTGCCAAAAAGTGAATTTGACAAATCGATTTTCTCATAATAGTGGAGACATAATATAATGTGTTGTATTTTTGAAATAAAGTTACCAACTTCGTTTATATTTAAAAAATATATATGTAAACAATAAAAGTTTGGCATACTACAACTTTATTGAAAAAATCGATAGAGTTTCCCCTGTAACTGAATGAAACTCCCTGTTAACAATTCACATCAAACTACAATTATATCACGACATACACATCGATTCAACCATTAAAATAAACAATCACATGACAACAGTACAACACTAAACCATCCCAAATTACTATCTAAAAAATCTATTCCACCTCAACACACAAAACGAACAACATTAAACCATCCATTGAAACTACCATCTAAAAAACCTATTCAACCTCAACCAACAAAAGGAAAAACATTAAACCATCCATTAAATATTCAAAATAAACAGTCATCATCCAAATAATATTTTCAAAGGCACCCTCCTGTCCCACAAGGGGGAGGATTTCTCAGCCTACGCAGTTGTTTCCCCCTGGGTTTTTGAGCACTCGATGGGTCAACATGTAAAGAGAGGCGAACTGGGCCATCCTCATTGTTAGCGGGCTGCGTATGACGCTGATACACATTTGGAAGCAAATGTGGGTTATTTGAAATGTTGTGTCTGCCAAAAGCCTGAAAGGTATGTTCTTGCGGTGTTTGTTCTCCACGATGAAGTAACTGGCCACCCAACAAATCAGCATCGGTATGCGTATAACCCTCAGTATGCCTTGAGTGCGTGGTGGATGCTTGACAATGTAAAAGATCTCCACCTTGTTGGACTGTGTAACCGGTAAAATAATTTTCATTGTTTTGTGAGTCATAACCATAGCCTTCTTGATTGTGTGCTGATGTGGATGTTTCACCATGGCCGTGTGTGAGGGTGGATGCTCGATCCTGCACATATCGCGTACATTAAGAAGCTTGGATTCAATAGGATACTCATCTATGTGAAGATTTTCTATAACCTCATCCAATTACCCGTAAAGTTGAGTGAAACATTGACTCTATATATATGAAAAAAAGAAGAAATTATATAAAATAGAAAAATCAAATTGTGCATGTGAATGAATTTGCGAAGTGAACTTACCCAATATTCAACAAGCACTCCAAACGGTTGCATACCTTGGTTTAGACGATGAAATGGATTGACTATTAATAATCGAGTGATTCTGAAATACCATTGCATGTACGGAGAATGATAGTGTATTGGTGTATTATCAGTAACACCTTTACAGATGCACTCTTCTGCCGATTGCCACCACTCTATGTAAGTTGAATGTTTTTGAGCCCATTTTTATCCAGACCGTCATCTACGGTCAGTATGGTGAAGTGTAGAACTTATGTCAATATTTTGTGGTACGGAATGGCACAACCCAAATTGTCGCATGACTTTGTCTGGAGCATGCAACTTTACAACATCAACATTGATCAACGGAACATGCGCATTCCAAATTTTTCGTCCACTCAAACAATAGGAAGGGAGTTCACTCAACTCATCTTCATGATAAGGTTGCCAAATGAACTACGAACAAAGTTTTTGAGTAAACGAGATGTCATATATGTATCGTGAATATGTAAAAAGAATACTTACATCTCCCTCCAAATGATAGTCTAACTGGCTCCGATAAATACATAAAACATGTGTGCTAACATGAGGAAAACTTAAAGGCATCATCCATCTACAAAAAAATAAAAAGGCATCCTCTATTCATTTGGAGAACTTAGAGAAAAGCTTGATTGAAAAAGTAAAAAAAAAAAAAAATTTAAGTACTAGATGACTTACTTGCAGCCACGTGGACAAGTTGACATTTCTGGATCAATGTTAGCAATTAATATATTCATTAAGAATTGTTGGTCTCAGTTTTGAAATTCTTTCCCATGCCCAAATCTATAGCAGTACTAGTGGCCCACAAATACTAGCTGTGCCCTTCTTAACTACTCTACACATTCCTCGATATAATGATGCAAGAACGACACTGCCCCAACTGTAATTTGCTAGCTCTTGTAAATTTTCAAATAGTGGCAAGTATATTAATTTGCACTTTGTCCTAGACATTTCAAGACAAATAAAACTGATAAACTCCATTAAATGACATTTAGTGTGTTGATGCACCTCATTAATTGTAGAATTTGGTGTCAGTGGGTGAAGTTCTAAATGTCTTGCAATGCTCTTCAATACCAAACGATCACCATCAAAATCATCGGGGTCAGGGCATAACCTAACAACTCCATTGACATATTTTGCCATGCCAAAATAGACAGGACCTCTTCATCAGCTATAAATGGAAAACCATGAATAGGCAAATCCCAAATAACGGCAATATCTTGCAAAGTCACGGTTGCCTAGCCAACTGGAAGGCGAAAGTATGCGTCTCTTGTCGCCACCGCTCTATAAGCGAAGTTATCAAATGCCAATCAAGTTTTATTTTACTTGCAACGTAAACGCCATAAAAGTCAACTTCATGTAGTAGTGCTTGAACATGTGGATCAAATGGATAACCCTCCCATGAATAATGATCACATTGTTTTATGTCTAAAACAGGTACATCTGCATCATGCCAAACCAAATCAGATCGATGATTATGCTGAAGAGTCAACATAGATGGATCCTGAGGTTCAGGGCATAACTAGCCTTCCTTCATTTTAACCGATAATCTGAAAATCAAAAAAAAAAAAAAATTTAGCAATGATGATTAATTAAATAGATCACATAATGACAATAATTCAAACCAGTGATTTAAGACACACAAAACCTGTAATATAGACTATGATATTTCATAAATTCATTGGAAATACATTTTAGATGATTCAGTAAATAAAACTCATACCGTCAATGATTCATTACAAATTAGTATGATAAAATTAACTTGAAATAAGTATATTGTCATTGCATAAATTCATAACAAAAATAATTTAGATAATTCACTAGCTAAAGCACATAAAGTCAATGATTAACTATAGATGAAGTCAAAGTTAACTAATACATTAGAACTTGAAAAAATAAAAGAAACAATCGCATTGATCGATACAACAAATTTTCAGCAAATCATCAAGGGTGTGCTTTGGCCCTATCGCGAAGTTGTGCAATATTTGGACAAGATTATTTATTGTGGTCATGTCGGCCACATGCCTTGCATTGTCTCATCCTTGGAGCATCCATCTCATTTGTAATTCTCAACGAACAACATCTCCCAAGCTGAATACATCGTCGAGACTCATTTGCAAACAACTTAAATGGTGATGATGGCCAATAATCTTTCTGCATAAGAGGAGAGAAATGATATGAGTACACTGCCTCCATTATTTGAGATATATATACTCCATCAACCAAAGCTATGGGCTCGCGTCCCATTTTTGCACACACTTTTATTACATGTGAACATGAAATTTTATAAATCTGATATTTTCCACATATACATGTTTGTTCTTGAAGATTAACAGTGTGAACATTGTTATCGTTGCTCCTATGTACCCCAGTGACTACTTGGTACAAACAAATGTCCCCATCAAACACAGTTACGTTATGGAAGTTTGATCTGGACTGATTCCGCAGAAACATGTTCACCACTTTGCTAGGCCAAGGATCGTTCTCTGTCACATATTTTTTGGCCTCCTTATGGTATTTATCAAAATAATAAACTAGTCGGAAGAAAGTGAATCAGACACAAGTTGTAACTGGTAATTCTCTTGCTTCCTTCAGTACATCGTTTAATGACTCACTATGATTTGTTGTCATAATACCGTATCGAAAACCACCATCGTAACAAAGTGTCCACTTATGCATCGGTATGGAAACTAACCAGTTGTATGCTCTCTCATTTAACTGTCGAATCTGATCCACAATTGTATTGAATTTGCAAACCTGATGTAATCGAGCAGCCTTGTACATAAGATCAGTCAAAATAGGATTCTTGAATTCCTTACTGAAGTTAGCCTCAACGTGGCGGGAACAAAATCGATGATAAACAAAAGGAGGTTGTAACTGAGGATTGTTCTGCACCGTATGCAGTATACCCTTGTGTCGATCAGATAGTAAACAAATGCCATGTCGAGCAGCGATGACGTGTCTGATCAAATTATCCAAAACCATGACCAATTTGCCAAATTTTCCTCCTCTGTCATTGAGAATGCCAATGGCAAGATATGATCCGCAGCATCAATTCCAGCATCTATCAGAAGTTTCTCTTTATATTTTCCAAGCATATGCGTCCCATCAATAGTGATCACCGGGCGACAGTGTGAGAAACTATCCATGCTAGTTTTGAACGCCCAAAACACAGAGTGGAAAATCTTGTACCCAGCATCGACACCTGTTAGTCTCCACTCCACAACAGTCCCTGGGTTACTTTGTTGCAAAGCTACTAAAAATTGGGGAAGTTCTTTATACGATTCATCCCAATCTCCATATATCATCTTCATCGCCTTTTGGTTACCCAGCCATGATTTCTTATATGATATATCAACACCTAACCTTTTAACGTCAGTCCCCACATCACATGGCTTGTAAAAGACATTTGCCTGCACATTGTCCCTTACCAACCGGCCCACCATATTGCAATCAACATTATGATGATTATCTCCTATATTATCAGGGGTACATGTGTGCCCAACTATCTTTGTGGTAATCTCCCAATAACATGGTTTTTCATAAGAGACCCCCGCACACGCCAGTTGCAATTTTTGTCCGCATAATAGATATAGCGAATAAACTGAGTTAACGAATTGGACTCATGTACTTTGAGGTACCTATGAGCACGAACATACCACATTTTGACTGCATGTTGTAAGTTTTGTTTATTGGCAAATACCATGCCTTTCTCAAGATCTGACTTAAGATCATCTTCCCAAACAGGCCGTCCAACATCCTCGAACATATCAGCCATATGATATTTCTCATCACCTATGTCATGAAAGAATTCAATGCTAGTGCCTACATCCTCCATCGGCCTAATTTGCAGCGAAGAATGTGTTGCTAATGCGAGGCTATCATTTGAGTTGTGTCCACCATCAAACTCTTCTTCACAATCACAATCATCTCCCCTTGTATTATGATCCTCGAGGCTGTCATATGAGTCGTGTCCACCATCATACTCTTCTTCACTATCATAATCATCTCCGCCTTTATTATGATCCTCGTACATTATGGATCCACCACCATGGTATATAGGATGAGTTACATTGTTACGCACCACACTTGTGTCTACCTGAGTCATACTAACATGTACTGGCTTAGGACATATCAAACTAGGAGTGCTAACATACTCCCCAAATGGTGAAATCCTTGATGGCATGCTTTCTACCAAGTGAGCCGAATGATTTGATGAAGGCCCTACTTGCACAATTCTATTTGCTGGACAAATAAACTCATTTGTCAATACGGCTCCAAGAACCATCGAGATTTGCCGGTCCAAATCCACAATTAAGTAGTTCTGTAAATGACAAGCCCGATGAGACTTGTACATCAAAGGAAGCACCAGCTATATATTTGATTGGTTCCTCAACCACCTCTTTCATTAGGAAGAGTGGTACAGCCCCAGTGAATGAGAAATACTTAGGGATCAGGAGCATATCCTTCAAAGTTTCATCATCATCTACCGGGAGATGTTCCCATATTGTCCCCTGTTGGAAGTTACTCATAGGATATCTACAAAATACCCGTAACTTGTATTGTGAAGGACTATTCGGGTAATTTGGTATAACCTTTGCATTAACTCATCAAAGATAATATTCGCAGCAACAAATGTATATCGTTTTGCTGGGCAGCTATATTTTGAACCAACAGGACCCTCCTCTATACATCCATCCTAATATAGCGCGAGCTTCACAGAACTCGCAGACATATTGCTACTCTACAATTTTACGATCATGTAACCCTATGTTAACTTTACCATATCAAACTATTTATACTATGTAATTTGTGCGTTAAGTCCAACTAGCAAAAGGGGAAAAAAATATACTGTGATTTAACATCCACTAGTTTTATAAAGGAAGCTAACTCATACCTCGCCTCAGTTCTTCTTGCAAATTCAGTGGTGGACCTTCAATATATGATCTACCCAATTATATATAACAAGAAATCCCTAAATTTTTAAGCAAAACAAATGTTTACTGTCAATTGTCAGTTACTAAAACTCAATTTCAATACATGTAGTTGCCATTAACACAAAACACAATTACAAAGTCTCTTCACTTCTTCTTTTCTTTCAAACTTAATTTCCTAAAACAACAATAATGAATGACCATAGTTATCAAATTAGAATCGTCAATAGTACTTCAACAGCCAAGAGGAACTGCAAATATCCTCGTGAATTGTTATAGGACCGCATTCTATCCAAAAAACATCAATCAAAAAAAAAAAATCCCAAAACATATGCAATCAAATCAAGTTCAAATTTCAAGAACAATCATATGCTCAGTGGAAGGAGAAGTCGTTTACAGAAATGGGCTCACGGAATAGGGTTCATTACACCTCATTTTTGCTGCACTCTACACCCCTACGGAGCTTCTTCTCATCATAGCATAATTTTTCTTTAAAAAGTTAGCATAAAATTAATCTAATCAAAAAGGGAAAAATGATGAAAGAAGGTAATAAAGGTCTTCAGTGTGTGTGTATCAATGAGATCATTCAGTAGAAATCTCAGAGAGATCCGCTAAGATTATTGAATTTTTAATCATAAGCCCACAGGAAAAAACATCCAAATAAAGTTAAAACAAAAAGGTATGATTTGTAAAATTCAAGAATTGAAATAGAGGGGAAAAACATGGGGGAATTGTGCTCAGACTTAGACAGCTAAAGGGTTTCTATTCAGTACTGGGCATTAAATCCCAGCTCGAAAACTCTAGTCCAGCCATTACTTATCACCCCACAGAGATCATCAAACTACAATTCGACGAAGATAACAAACAACAAACAAAATCCCACAAATCCCAGTTGAAGAAGAAAATAAAACAAATATATGATAAAATAGAGACTGCCATATAGGAGATTTCCTTTTTTACAGCATATGTTAAGGATCAAACAAGTATGAATTGAATTTGTACGTCTATTTCACAACGTTTCTTATTCAATAAATATGAGACTCTTGCTTTGCTCATAATTTATACTGCTGAATGGTTAAAGTAATGAGAAACAAGCCAATGTGAATACAAAAATTAGATAAATAACTGCAACTCTCTAACTTTTAATTTTGGCTAACAGATCACCATGAGAAATTTCAACATTTTGGAACATTTTTGCAGGAAGGAGCATAAAAAACTGAGGTTCAAAAGATGAGAATTAGAGACGCCGAAGAGGAAATTCAGATTCATAAGAAAGAAGCCAAGGCCAATACATAAAGATGTGAAAAAAACCAAATGGGGCTATTGCTGTATTTACTAGCACAGTACCTGATAAAAAAAATTTTCATTTCATTTTTCTAGTTGTCATTGATTGTAATTTACAGTTTCATGCCATTGCAAAAACCTGAACTTGATATTCATTCACTTTTAAGGTTGAAGCATTGAGTTATGTAGAAAAATAAAATGCCATTGGGATTTGAAAATAGGAAGTTCACTACCAAAGAGATTAGAGCATCCACCGATGATTTTGCAGAAAGTCTGAGGTTCAAATCAGCTGGAGATTGTACCATTCCCATTAAAGAAAAAGCTTGATCTCATGTAAATTCACTCATGCATACTACGGTTTAAACTTTACATGGTCAGAGTTTTCATTTCATCATTTAACATAATTTCGTAGTTTATCTTCAAGAGAATAAGTTGATTACCTTGAATTGGTGACGCTGAACTTGTGAGTATTGAGATTACTGATCAAACCGAGAGTCCCCCTTGCTTTCCCTTCTCCCTTCTTTGATTTTTCATTTCTTCTTTTTCTCTCATAGTTTCTCTCTGTTCCAGAAAGTAGAGGAATATGAAACTTCAATTCAATTGCAGCTATACTAAACAGAAACAGAATTTTGTTACAAAGGCCAATATTGCTAGTATTTTAGGTAGATTTTGCTGAGAACAACATTGCCACCATCCCAAATTGACTTCTGTAAGCCATATAAATCATTAACAAACTTTCTCCAAAAATCAAAATGTTCATGAACAGACTCTGTAATTCTGGATTTTGAGACATCCCAAGTATTTCGTGAAGGTTGTACTCTCCAATTCTATCACTATCACAGAAACTCAACTCTCTCCTAATATCATATACCACAGCATCAATTTTCTAGATGAGGGATTCCACCTGCATAAACTTAGCTATAGCAGTACTACTGAATATGGTTCTCACAAACATGCGAAAAGTGTATGAACTCTAGGAAATAGGTATGATTGTACAGTGTATAAAAGTTGGCCAAATTAGTAAAGCATCCATATAGAACAAGTGGGGTGAATTATATCTATAGTGTAAGACTAGCTTTGGTCATGTGAATAGTGAATAGCAGTCACAATCAATCCTTATTAGAGAAGGCTTGAGCTTGAGGGTAAGGGTAAAATCGAGTTTCAGATTTCAATTGGAATTGGGTACCTCATCTTAGATGTTCTTCTCTAAAGTTTGGTATTAATAGCCCTACAATTCATAAGTACCAAACCCAAATGTCATTTTCATTTTCATTTTCTTGAAATGAATTTGAATTCAAAACATCTAACATCGTGCTTATTAAGTCAGTCTTTGGGTTTTTCTCAATACAAACATTCATATTATTGATTTAGGAGAACATTTCAATCTTTATACTACACAAATCTATTATATATATCATCTCCATGTAAGTGATACAGTAGATGATAAAAATCTACTCCAACAAAGAAACAAAATAATTAATAATCTCTAATAAATGAAGAATAAAGATAGATAGATGTGTGTTAGTGTTAGTGTTAGTGTTACAGTTAGTTTTGTGAATTTTCAGTCCAAAGCGTTAGGACCATCACAGGCATTGAGTACAGAACTCCATATCCACTGCACCAAAATTTCCTTCCCTTTCTCCCATTCAGTAGCACGCAGTACTACTGAATATGGTGGCAATGTTGTTCTCAACATGTAAAATCTACCAAACATACTAGCTAACAAAGGCCAATATTGCAATTTTCAATTTCAATTTCACCATTAACAGTAAGATTACAACAAAAGAAAGAATCCCCAACCATATATTTTTTGGGTCTGCAGTACTACGAGATATATCCCAAACACGAGCTTTCACTGTATAGGCTAGGAGAATCCAAAACGCCGTTGGAATTGCGACGTAAGCCGGGATCGTTCGATGCCGGTGGTCTCAATGCCGTAGAGGAAGCGAGGAAGAGAGGCGCCGGGGGGATTTTCCCCCCCCCCCCCCCCCCCCCCCTTTTTCCCCTTCACAGATACGGCTGCTGTAAAATTTGGGATAAGTGAAAGTAAAAGGGGAGGTTTTGTGTAATAAGTTTAAATTTCTCATGTTCTGAAAGCGAAGTTCCAGACTGCGATTTCTTAACAAATTTTCGTAGCAAGCTGTTTTCCAAGAAAACGAAGTTGCTAAACTCGCTTTCTTTAGAAAATGGGTACAGCGGAAATTTAGTACTTGAAAATTAGACTGGCACGGAAATTTCCGAAGAAATCGAATTTGAGAACTTCGATTTCTTTGGAAATTTCCTCTTCACCCTAATTCTAAAGAATGCGAAGTTTGGACCCTCACTTTCAGCTTCACCCTATTTTCAAAGAAAGCGAAGTTAACAACTTCGCTTTCTTTGAAAACTGACCAAGTCGCCAAAGCGAATGTTTTCCAAAGAAATTGAAGTTCTCAACTTCGCATTCTTTGGAAATTTCCGCTTCACCCTTTTTCCAAATTGTTAACTTCGCTTTCATCGTTTTCAAAGAAAGCAAAGTTCGGAACTTCGCTTTCTCTAAATCGACAAATGGCCGAAAATTATCCCTCTTTTCTGGAATTTATTATTAAAAATACATTTTATTGGAAAAAATTCCGCTTCAAGCTGCCCTCACATGTTGCTCTTACATAGGCCGGATCACCACAAACCTCCCATTGCCCATCCACAATATTAAAACCAAATTTTGATGCAACCTCCACTTTTTTTTCTTGGAACTCCCTTTAAAGCCTATAAACAATTGCTCTTAAAATCAATCACCAAGGGCATACAGATTAAAAGGTTGCAGAAAGTGGATTCCGCATGCAGTTGAAAAATAAAGAAATAGTTTAGATTAGTGGAAATAACTGGGTACTGGGCACACCACAGGCTTTTTTTAATTAATTAACTAGATCTCCATCATCAATCTCGAGGTGGAATCGTCTGAATCTCAACTCAAATGAACCAGTAAAACACATTCAAATGCAACTGGGGTTAAAGAAGTACATTGAAATCACAGACAAAACACAAAATTAAACCGAAGCACTATAAAAATTGAAACGAACACGAAAAATAGCTAGCAGGTTCCAACATGGTACAAGGATTAATAGAATAAAACACACACATATATTATATATATATATATGGGAGTTGTTATTGCCATATACTTTTATAGCATACAGAGCACTTTTTTATCACTTTTCCCATCCTACCCTTACCTGGTCAAACTATCAGATTCTCTATCCTCCCCGGCTCTCCCGAATATATCTATATTCAGAATCAGTCCATCTCTCCTGCCTCGTTCCTGCCGTCTTCTCCCACGATCTCTTTGCTCAGCCATTTCCCCCAATTTTTTAGTAAACAGCCAAGAGTTGTTTATAAAACCCCAAAATCTGACAATTTATTAGTTCTCTCCCTTCAACTCCTGTAATTTTCCCTGAAAGAAAAATCCAACTTTTTGACAGCTTTTGTGTTTCTTGATTCATAATAAACGATCCCAAAAGGGTAGTAGAAATTTAGCCATGTGTGGTGGAGCTATCATTTCCGAATTTACAGCGCCGAGCCGGGCTTCCTGGAAGCTGACGGCCGACTTGCTATGGGGACCCGGCGCTGATCTGCTCGAAGGCAAGAATAAGAAGAAGAGGAATAATGGGTACTCGAAGCCGCTGAGATCTAAGTTCGTGGACTTGGAGGACGAATTCGAGACCGATTTTCAGGAATTTAAGGATTTCTCCGATGATGACGTGGAGGAGCTGGAGGATGTGAAGCCTTTTGCTTTCTCTGCCGCCAAGCATTCTGGGTCTGTTCTGGGTCTAGTTTTTGGTCTAAGAAATGTGGGAAAGAATATAAAAGGGACTATAAACAACTAGTGCAGCAAGCCAATCACCCAGAAAGAAATAGTACTCGTAATAAATTTCATTCATTTATCCCCTTTAATTTGGGTTTCATTTTCTTCTTTGATTAGGAACCTATGAATCAGGCTCGGTATACTGTAGTCAAACGCTGTGTTGATTCTCTAAACAAATATTTGGGATTTTTACCCCTTCGAAATTTGTATGTAGCCTTTGTGGAAGAGTTTGTTTGAAAGAAGGAAGTTTTATTATTTTCTTAAATTTGTATTTGTATTTGTATCTATATGGATTGACAGTCTTCCCCTTTGTCCTTCAAACTACCAAAAGAATCACAGCCAGACAATTCTTAAATTTCCTTTCATAGTCTAAGAGATGTTTACTGTTCCAATTTAGCTATGCAGGTCAACATATATGGAGCCAGAGAAATCAACATAATCAGTGGCATTCAGCAGACATTTTGGTCAGCCTACTAAAGTTGGAATCTGATAATTTGACCAGGTAAGGGTAAGATGGGAAAAGTGGTAAAAAAGTGCTCTGTATGCTATAAAAGTATCTGGCAATAACAACTCCCTATATATATACACACACACGACATAAATAACATAAGAAATTAAAGAAACGAGTTACCTTTCCAAGGAGTATTTCTTTGGTGTGCGGGCCGTAGGTTTCGCGGTGTCGAGGGAGTTTTTTGCCAAAATAACACATTTTGGCAAACTAATTACCAAAATAACACAAAGTCAAAACTAATTACCTAAATAATATTTTTTTTATCCAGTCAGCTTTTAAATACCCAGTCAGCTTGCCCAGTCAGCTTCTTCTTCCTTCCTCTCTTTCTTCTTCTCACCCACCGTCGCCCACCACCGCCCACCGCCGCCCACCGCCGCCGCCGCCACCAACAAACTCTCATCTTCTTCTTCTTCTTCCTCTTCCTTCTTCTCTTCCTTCTTCTCCTTCCTTCTTCTCCTCCTCCTCCTCCTTCTTCATCATCTTCATCACTCTCATCTTCTTCCATCTTCTTCTCCTTCTTCTTCCTTCTTCTTCTCCTTCTTGTTCTTCCTTCTTCTTCTCCTTCTTCATCTCTCCTCTTCTCCTTCTTCTTCTCTCCCACCGCCACCCACCTCCGCCGCCCACCACCACCCACCGCCGCCGTCGCCAACGACTCATCTTCTTCTTCTTCCTTCTTCTTCTTCCTCTTCCTTCTTCTCCTTCCTTCTTCTTCTTCTTCATCTTCAAACCCATGTCTCATCTTCTTCCTTCTTTTCTTTTTCCCCTTCCTTCTTCTTCTCTTCTTCTTCTTCTTCTTCTTCTTCTTCCCTCTCTCCTCTTCTTCTCTCTCTCTCTCTTCTCTCCGGAGCCAGAAGTGATGGATTGGAAGTGGCGGCGTGGAGAAATGGTGAAAGGGGGAAGGATTTTGCCCAAAAGAAAAAATTTTGCCCAAAGAAATAGTATTTAGGAAGAGGAAGGAGGAGGAGAAGGAGGAGAAGAAGAAGGAGAAGAAGGAAGAGGAAGAAGAAGAAGGAAGAAGAAGAAGATGAGAGTTTGTTGGTGGCGGTGGCGGCGGTGGGCGGTGGTGGGCGGCGGTGGGCGGCGGTGGGTGAGAAGAAGAAGGAGAGGAAGGAAGAAGAAGCTGACTGGGCAAGCTGACTGAGCATTTAAAAGTTGACTGGACAAAAAAGATGTTATTTAGGCAATTAGTTTTAAATTTGTGTTATTTTGGTAATTAGTTTGCCAAAATGTGTTATTTTGGCAAAAAACTCGTGTCGAGGTGGGTGATTCCTCCGTGAATAGCGTAGTGGATGAGGTTGATCATGTCGTTATCGGGCTTGGGAAGGCCGTAGAAGGCTGACATGCCCATGCACCCCAGCCCCTGCGAACCCAACTTCAGCCTCGCCACCTTCACTTCTTCCTCATGAGTCACCATCTTTGCTTTTTCAGATTTTAGTAGACACAAGACAGGACAAGAGAGAGACTAGAGAGAGGGAGTGACTGAGCAAGCTGAGTATTTACTAGTCTTTCATTCGGGATATACTTTAGGGCGAATTACATTTACCATCTCCGAAATTTTATCAAATTATAAATAAGTCCTTGCGGTTTAGAAATTACAAATATCTATTTAAAAAAGTTTTTGTTTTATGTTTATTTTTTCACTAAAAGTAACGGTGATACCGGGTTGAGCACAACAAGATTTAAAGTGCTCAAATTGTGATAGTTTATTAAATAACAGAGTCTAAAATTATGTTTATGATCCTAATTTTTAGCAAATAAAATTTGTGTTCGTTCTCAACCATATATAACTAATGGATATCAATTTTGTAGTTATGACCAAACCACGGGAAAGTACTTGTAATTTTAAAAATTACAATGATTTATTTGTAATTTAACTAAATATCAAGGGAGATAAACGTAATTCGCCCGATATTTTATTTTCTAGGGAGATAAATGTAGTTTGCCATTTTTATTTTTTCTTCTCAAAAAAGTGACATTTAAGAATTTTTAATGCAAAAGATAAAAAAAAAATTCAATACTATCTCTATAACAATAAATTAAGAGAGAATTTTCTTATTAGTCAAATACACAGGTTGGTATAGAAGTCTAAGGATGTGAAAAGTACAATATTAATTAAGACTAAGGCTTCCTTTGATAAAACTTAAATATGAAAAGTTAGGTCTAAAGTATGAAATTTGAATTAATTAAGTTATTCTGTTAGATAAAATTTAAAATTAGGATTGAAGTCTGAAATCTAAAAATTGAAGTCTAAATCTTATTAAGTTATTAAAAATAAAATATTATTTTATTTTTAACATTGAATTTACTTATATTTTAATAAAGTTATGAAAAATGTGATGATATATGTTTAAATTTTTTTTATAATTATAAAATTATTTTTTTATTTTTTTTGAATTGATAAAATTTTAAAAATATTAAAAGCATAAAATAAAATAAGATAATGATACAAAAAAATGAGAAATTGAGAAAGCAAAATATTTATTTAATTCAGATTCAGTGATCAGTGATGAGTGATCCACTCGATCATCACTTATTTTTAGGCTCGAACTATACTTGCTTTTCGAACTCACTTAATTAATTAAGTTATTCGCGTTTTCGTTATCAAACTCACATAATAGATTAAGTACTTAATTTCAGAATCACTTAATTCATTAAAACTTATGACTGACAGTTATCAAACACTCTTAATTTGAATAAGCTCTTAATCATTAATTTTAAGTGCTGAATTTGGTTATCAAACGAAGCCTAAAAATGATAATATTACATTTTTCTAATTTATGTGTTTTTTTTTTTTTTTTCTTTTCGAAACCTTCTTTCACGATTTAGAGAACATACAAAGTAGGGTGAATTACATTTACCTCTCCAAGGTTTGGTCAAATTGCATAAGTTCTTGTGATTCCTGAAATTACAAATACTTCTTTGAACTATTCAAAAAAAAAAAATTTGTTTTGTATTTATTTTTTTCACTAACACTAGGGTGATGTCGAACTGAGCGATACTGTGATTTGGAGCGCTTAAAGTGTGATCGTTTATTAAATAATTGAGTCAAAATTTTAGTTCATATAAATTTATTTATTGAATAAAAGCTCAAGTTACGGAGTTGGTTATTAATTTTAGCAAATAAAGTTTGTTTTCGTGTTCAGCTAAAAATAGCATAGATCGATTTTGTAACTATGACCAAACTAGAAGGAAGTTTTATAATTTTCAAAACCAAAATAACTTATCTGTAATTTAACCAAACTTTTGAGGAAGTAAATGTAATTCGCCCAAGAAAGTATATGAAGTGGTGATTGGTGAGTGAAACATAAAAAAGTTGGAGTAGCACTTAGTTTCTTTTCCTTTTATTTTTCCTTCTAAACTTGGAAGCAATGTTGCTCTTTTTTTGTTTTTTGTTTTCCAGAACATAAAAGAATACTATAGAGCAAATTTTTATTCTTTTGACTATATTACCCTCAACAAAATTTATCCCCCAATTTTGATTGTTCACGGCAGCGGTCTGCCTTCTCCAGCAACGACGGAGCAAAAGCTGGATCCAGAGGTTAGGCAGCAGAACTAGGGGCGTCGGCCTGAAGCAGGAGGAACCGGCAGCAAGGCGTGTGAAGAAACTAGATCCATCAATGGGAACGGAGGATAGCGGCTCTAGGAGAGAAGGCAGCGGAGACACGTCAGCGACCCTGTGAAGGCCAAAAGGCGGCAATTGCGAGGGCAGCAAAGCAGCGGCAAGAATTCAATTTTTTTTTCTCGGTTTTGCTGCTCTGATACTATCCATATGCTCTACTCCTCAATTATATGGTTTTGAACCATTCTTGCGATATGAATGTTTCGGTGAGGAAGGTATAAATTGGTAATACCTTTCCTCCATAAACTAATAACCAGAAGGAGCTAGAGTCGAGTTAAGATTAAAAAAACAGAATAAGAAGCGAGAGAATGACATTGAAAATTTTCCATTCGATCATAAAATAATTTTTAAATCAACCCGAGTTGAGATTTCAAGCTGCTTGCAAAATTTCTATTCCTTTCAGCTTTTCATACTGTTCTTTAATGCCTACTTTTCATTGAATTCATTGAATTTTGTGTATGATCTTGGAGAGATGATTGCTCATTAACAACCATGGCGACAACTTAAAAATTATTGTGGGAGTGGGTGCTTTGGGCAAATTTCTTGCTTTTCTTGTTTAAAAATAAATTTTACTTCCATTCCATTGCTCTGCAATATCACATGAGCAATTTAAGGTGAATGATAATTAGAACAGCCACGGTCATCTATGAATTTGGGGAGATAAAAGTAGATGTACTTTTTCTTTTTCTTTTTTTTGGGAAGTATCCATCTGGCTGGTAAGGACGGAAAGCAGCAGCAGAGAGCAGCACCTGTAAATTTCTGGAGAAGAGCAGATTAGTTGGGGAAAGAGACGGGAACTAACGTCAAGCATCAAAATTGGGGGATAATTTTTGTTAAGGGTACTATTGTCAAACCAATAAAAATTTGTTTCGTATCATTTATACTTTGGCAGTAACACTTGCCATAATATAAATTGGAATTTATATCCGGTCCTAAACTAAACTTGGAACGTGTCTTACTCAATATAAATGATATTTTTGTTTTAACAAAATAGCGGTATTTCATCGCTTAAATTTAATACACGTGATACTTGTTATTTTAACATATACACAATATTTTAGATGATAAATGCTATATTTTAGCACCTAAAACTGGTACCTAATGTTTCAACACCTAAATTCAATATATAACATACACACGATAATTCAGAGGTTACATTTGAAAAATCAAACGTGTTAAATTCAAGTTTTTACGATAATAATAATAATAGTCATTAATTACTTCAAATCAAGAACACAATTATGATAATAATACATATTTTTATTTCCTACTTTTATCATTCTCATTTCTCTTTTAAAGCCAAGAACACCCTGACAAAATTAGCTAATCTAATTAACCCTTATTACTACTTTCCCTCTAATTTTGTAAAACTACAAACTGATCATTGTTGCTTATAAAAATAAGAGACAATAATTTCGTTGGTCTTTAAATTTGGTC
The DNA here is from genome assembly GCA_016801395.1 of Leptodermis oblonga. NCBI lineage: Eukaryota > Viridiplantae > Streptophyta > Magnoliopsida > Gentianales > Rubiaceae > Leptodermis > Leptodermis oblonga. The sequence continues at coordinate 26,799,331 of CM028754.1, forward strand.
TTATATTGCAATTTCAATTTTTAAATTTGAAACTGTTTTTTTGCAGTCCTCAAATTTGGATTTTCCATATCTATATAGTCTATTGTGCCTAAATTTTAACTAAAACCAACTCGACTAAAATGAGAATTAATGGGTACCCTATAAAATTCCATTGAGATCACAATTATGGAGTTTTTAGTGACCGGTACTGAGAAATTCGATCACAATACCCTTCTTATCCCTCCTAATACTTTAATTAAGTGCTTCATTATCGATATCCAATAAATTTTCACTCACTAATTTTTCTCCCAACTCACTCCCATTCCCTCCCAATTGTAACATCTGAATGTGGACCACTTATTATATTAGTAGAATATGTATGTGAACAAAAATAAAAATTGAACTCTTTGTTAGGATAATTATTATTTTTAAATATAATATTTTATATGAGATAAAGAAAATAATATTTTTTTGGAACAAAATGGGTCATATTTATCTATTTGTATACTAATTAGTTTATTATACCAATTCAACATATTGTACTAAAATGTTACTCATGTACAACAAATGAATAGGATAATAAGTTTTTTTGAACTTACTTACTCATGTACCAATTACTAGTGCCTAATCCAAATAAATAAATAAATAAATGAAAATTACTAGTGCCATGTCTATAATAATATTTAAGAAATAATTGAAAGAGTGAATTTTATAGTAAATTCCAACATCTTATCATAGTTTTTTTTGCCATGTAAATATTACACACGTCAATATAAATTTTTATATTTAAGAAATAATTGAAAGAGTGAATTTTATAGTAAATTCCAACATCTTATGATAGTTTTTTTTGCCATGTAAATATTACACACGTCAATATAAATTTTATTAAGTACTAATATTCAATTCTATTTTTGTTGTATAGTTAATTTGCCATATCAGTCGATATGAAATTTCTTGTATATCACAATCCAATTCTTTTTATACAAAATAGCTTGAAGGAATAATACTTTAATTTTATATAATAATTCGTGTAACACTCAATATAATATCAAGTACAATAATTTCGTAAATTTTATTTTTAATAACTAATTAACCAAAATAGATAGGGCAATAAAATACTGTAATAACTTATAATTTTTCTTATACGCATGTCAAGAAGCATTAGACACGTTAACAGGCCGTAGAAACAATTCCGCCACGTTTGCTGCAACGTGTAAACCCGCATGCAACTGCCACCACCGATTCTTAAGCGAAGCCGCCCTCATTTCTCTCCTCATATCAATCCGATCACTTCTTCCCACATTTGGGTTCAGATCCAATCCAAAATCATACATTAATTTAATTCTTCGCAATTAATTCTTGACGAGGAAAATCGGAAACCACCGCCGCCGCCGCCAGATATGTCGACTGATCAGGAAGTACAGGTCCCCGGCGAGCCAACTCACACCAGCACCACTCTTCTCGAAACCGCTACCTCCGCCATCCAGGGCTTTGCTCCGATCAACAAAATCCACCAGCATCTCTGCGCGTAATTAATCACTCCCCATTTTCTTCAATTCTTTCTTCTTCTTTTTGTCTTCCCCTGTTTTTTATTTCTCTGTTTGTTAAATATATGTAGATTTCATTTCTACGCCGATGACATGACGAGGCAAGTGGAGGCGCACCATTTCTGCTCGCACCAGAACGAGGAATTCCGGCAGTGTCTGATATACGACAAGCCAGAAAAAGATGCGAAGCTCATCGGGATAGAGTACGTTATTTCGGAGGGGCTTTTCTTGACTCTTCCGGACGTCGAGAAGCCCTTTTGGCACCCTCATGAGTACGAGGTGAAGAGTGGGGTCCTCTTCATGCCTAGTGTTCCGGGGCCGATTCAGAGGTCGGATCTTGAAAAGGTTTGCAAAACCTACGGCAAAACAATTCACTTCTGGCAAGTTGACAGAGGGGATAATCTCCCACTTGGCCTTCCCCAAATCATGATGGCTTTAACCAGGGATGGTCAGCTCCATCCCAATCTTGCTGAAGGTATATTAATTGAGCTAAATTATAAAAATTTCTCCTATGTTTGTTCAAATTACTGAAGGGACTCTTAAGGTTTAGAAAATAAATTATTAAGGGGTTCTCTTTAGTGAAATTATTAAGGGGTTCTCTTTAGTGAAATTATTAAGGGGTTCTCTTTAGTGGGGGATCCAAAAAAATAAAAAAAAATTGAAAGTTTCTGAGGTCCAACATATGAAGAATTTTCATTTTCATTTTAGAGTTAAATACATATATAAAAAATAATTTATCAAATAAATATATAGTTGTAATAAGGGTGAGGGAGGGCTTCCTCCACCTTGGATTGTATTTTGTCAATTTTTTGGCACATGCAAGTTAAGTCTAGGATATAATAAATCTCATATATATACTAGGAAATTCTCTAAATTTTAAGTTTCGCTTGGTAATTTAGAAAGATTTATCACGCTGGCATTGCTTTGTCAACTCTTTTTTCGAAGCGTTTTGATAATTTACCCTCCTTTTAATTAGTTCATGTTCTGAATTTAGTTTTATTACTTCGAAGGTTAATTATGTGCATTTTTGGGCAGATGTGGAGAGTCGATATGGGCTATCTTTTGCTAAAGAGAGTGAAAACAGAAGCTACATGGGAGGACTGGATCACGGGGTGCATCCGCTGGCGAACGCAGCGGGCAAAGGGCTGCGGACCGTGCTGCGAGAAGTTGATTGCGGGGAGTGCCAGCAGTCTAGGGCACGGCCTAACATTGCCTAAAAGATTTCGGTGTGGAAATTTGTGCGTATGATATGATCCATCACTGTGGAATTAATAAGATTAGCTAATGCCTTTGTTTCTCTGTTTGGCCTGTGGGGCGGGCTTGTTTACTCTTAAACAGGATACATATCTATATAGTATATATACACCTTAAATGTATATGAATTTATGGTTTTATAAGGCAATCTTTGTTTCCTTGATTTTCACATGTGGATTGGACAAAAAAAAACAAAAAAGTACATATTTCCATGAAGCTAGCCATGCATGAATTGAAAAGCGAACACGTTCGAAGCTAACGGAACAAAAGAAATTGAATTAACTTGATGATTAGGAAGCTTGTATGCTGGTCTGTGTTTGAGGAAGTGTCGAAACAGATGATTAGGAAGACGTGTATCCTAGTCTATTTGAGAAATTAAGTGACAAAACAGATTCCTGCATGAGATGAAATGTGGTTTTTTTATGTTTTATGTTTTTTTTTCCATTATTGAGCATCAAATTTTGGCTAAGAGTAATACTGTTAATTTTGAAAAGTATAAATTATGGTATCAGTTTTAGTTTAGTAGTAATCTTTTATCAAACTTGAAAGTATCAATCGTGTTCTTACGTGTATTTATTTTTATTTTCATTTTTTTAAAGTGGCTGCAAACATGAGGATCTTTTATTAAAAATAAGTTGGCCAAATGACCAAATGGAACATAATGAGTTTTTTAGAAATACAAGAAAAATGCAAGAATGCAAATGTAATCCATATAAGAGAAAATCTAGAAAGACAAAACAGGACTAACCCTACATATAGGGAAACTCCCTAGCATCTAGAGTTATAAAACCTCTAACTCTCCTAAGGAGAGTGGAGTGAACATAAAACTCAGTGTGTATGGATAAACTCGCAGACTGGGTCAGAGCTTCTGCAACTGCGTTACCCTCCCGATAAAGATGTACAATGGACACATAACAGTGCTGTAGGTCGGAGATGCCCTTCAGAGTCGCCGCGGCCCTCCAAGGGCCCCTATTCTCCTTAACCACCGCACACAGATTGTGAAATCTGTCTCCACCTGTACCTGATACATATCCAAACCATTACATATAGTGAGCCCTATCAGTAGCGCCCTAGCTTCTGCCTGAAAGCTCGTCAGAACCCTAAGCAAAGCTATAATTACGAACACCACTCTCCCCTCCGTATTCCGTAAGACCGCCCCCTACCCTCTAGGGCCCCGGATTCTCCCTGGAAGAGCCGTCAACATTCAATTTGAAATGGCCTTGAGAGGGTAGACCCCACTATACTACTATCATATTTCTTCGTTTCCGATAAGCACACCGGCGTAGTCTGGAAGGCAGTAGCAAAGCAGTACAGCAGAGGCTTGATCGCCATTAACTCCTGGAGAGACCTGAGGATGTCTTTCAAAATGGCAGGCAGCCCTGCCACCTGGCCCTCATGCACTACCTTACAATGGGCCTGCCAGATCTCCAAACAGACCACTACAGGAACTAGGCGCATGAACTCCCAAAGGTAGGCATAGAACCCGTGCAAGAGACTGCTCTCCTCGGGACAAAAGGGGCATTTAGATACGAATTGGAAGCCTAGGCATCGCAGAGCAACATCCATCGGCAGCAGCCCGTTCTACAGTCACCATATGAAAAGGGATTGCTTCAGCGGCAGAGGCCTTAGCCATAGGTTAGAAAACACCACTACCCTTTCTTCCAAGTGTTTGGTAGGTTGACTTAATAGTGAAAATCCCCGATACCTCTGGCTCCCAAATCATTGTGTCCGGTGTACCCTTGAAAGATATATCCAACCCTGAACGGTGTTTCTTTCGAAAAAGCCCCCGTAACTCCTCGTGCAACAGATCTCTCGTGTCTAGTACTGCCTAATTGACAAAGAAGGGTTGTCAATAACTTCTGATTGTACATAACCCATAAGTTGGCCCACCCTGGTCCAATTCGTAGTCCAAAAAAGAGAGGACCCATCCCCTATCAGCAGCCTTGTGTGCTTCGCCATAATAGGCCCATGTCACCCATTCTCCTCCAAACCCGCAAGGTCCTAACAGATTTTGGTAGTGCCTTCATATAAGAGGCTAGAGGACCTCTGAGTTGTGAAACTTCCACCAGAGCTTATAAGAAAAAGTCGTGATAACATCTGCCACCCCTCGAATCCCTAGCCCATTCTCTGAGACAGGATATGTTACCCTGTTCCAGGCCTTCCAATGGCTCTTATTTTTTCCCTCATGAGTCCCCGAGAAGAAATTGGTAAAAATCACTTCAACCTTCCCCATTATGCCCTTCTGAGGTTTAAGACGTGCCGAATCAACATTTTCCTACCCCCTAGAGATAGGAACTTACCTTTCCAACCTGCCAGCAGCACCTGGATCTTATCGAGCATGGGCTGGAACATCGACATGGTGCATCTCCCCTGGCTAATTGGACAACCTAGATATGTAAATGGGAAGGTGCCGACCTTCATTCCCGTCATCTGCCGGACTAACCCCTCGGTGTGTTGGAGCCTCATAGGAAGAAAAAAAGAGCATTTGGGTTCACTAACCTTCTGGCCTGTAGCTCGTTCATGTACCTAAAGAAAGTCTATTAACCCCTTAACAAATTCTCGATCCGCTCTGAGGAAAATCAGTAGATCATTCGCAAAACTCAAATGAGACATCCTAAGGGTCCCCATGGGTGTCGAATAAGAGCGTATGGTCCGGTCCTCAATACGCGCCCTAAGGCCATTCGTGAAAGCCTCTCCACTTAAAATGAAGTGAAAATGCGAGAGAGGGTCACCTTGCCTTATCCCCCCGAAGCCTGGAAAAACCCTACGGCTCACCATTGATAAGGATTGAAAACCAAGCTGCTTGAAGATTCCTAAGTATTAACTGCACAAAGAGACTAGGAGAGCCCATTTTACGCAATAGCTTCTCCAAGAAAGCCCAGGACACTTGATCAAAAGCTTTCCCCATATCCAGCTTGAAAATGTTATTCCCACTTTGGCACTTCCTATTAAAAGAGTGCACCAACTCCTGCGCACGGAGCACATTTTCTGCTATTTCCTGTCCTGGCAAGAAGGCGGACTGCTCTGGAGAAATGATGTTTGGGAGCAACGGCTTTAAACGGGCACAGAGAACTTTTGTAAAAATCTTGTTCAGAAAATTACAAAGGCTGATTGGCAGATACTCAGAGAAGGACACTGGGTTCTTCTTTTTAGGTAATAGAGCGATGAGAGAGTTACTGATGGTTCGAGGAATGGAAACTCCCGCCATAAACTCATGTGCGGCTACTAATAAATCCGCCTGGATAATTTCCCAAGCAAAACGATAGAAAGATCCAAAGAATCCATTGTTCCATGAGCATTATCTGGGCCCAAATCCCAAACCAATATCTTCAGCTCCTCCAGAGATACAATCCTCAAAAGTGGAGCGGGGTCCTCCACTTACAATGGGACTGTCTCTAGCAAGATTCTCATCGATTCAGCATTCTCATTCTCTGTGGTAAATAAGTCCTAGAAGAACCAAGTCGCCGCCCTACCAATCTCCTCCTGCCATGATACAGTGCCCCCAGTATCTGACTGACGAGAAAATACCCGCTATGCTCAGACGCGTCTGCAGGGATCCATGAAAGAATTTAGTATTCTGCTCGCCCTTTTAGAACCAACGAACCCAAGGCTTCTGCTGCAAAAAAAATTCATGCTCTAGCAGACTTTATGTCAGTACCGTTTCCCTTCTCTGCAGTGCACATGCATAGTGTTCAGTCCCATCCATCAGAGTCATAAACCCCCTGCAACTAACTCACCTCTTTCTCCACAGCTTTCACATTGGAGGTAACATTAACAAAAACGTCCTTGTTCCACTCTGCAAGAACACGCTTTAAAAGGCAAATTTTCAAAGAGAAGTGCAGCATACTATAACCCTCACACGGCTGCGTCCAGCTAGATCAAATCATAGAAAGAAGGCCCTTTTGCTACTTCCACATAAGCTAGTATTTAAAGGATTTTCAGATAGGTGGAAGTGAGGTAACCGGCTTCAACAGAAAAGAGGTGTGGTCCGAAATTGTCTGGCTCATCACTTGGATCCCATAACTTGGGAAGCATTGAAGCCATTCCTAGTTAACCAAGGCCCTATCTAACCGCTTCTGGACTTTGGAGCGCATTCTGCACACAAACCTATAACCCACCCAGTGAATTCCTCCTTGTGGTAGGGAGGTCCAACAATCATGCCACACTGATGAAATTTGCAAATTCTTGGATGGCTGATACATCCGGGACATCCGAGCCCTTATATTCATCCATTGATGCAATGACATTATAATCGCCCATACAGATACTCAACTTGCCATCTTGGCACTAGTGTAAGTCCTTCCACTGAGTCCGGCGTTGCCATTTGGTATATAACCCATACACAAGGCTAACAATATAGGGTATAGCTAGATGTGGATATAACAGTTCAAATGACCGCTGCTCAGAATTGTTCAACAGATTCAAAGTATAATCCCTGAAGAACCCAAAATTTACTAGTCAAAGATGAAAAGGCCACATGGTACCCAAGCCCTACCGTGACACCTTCCAAGTTATCCTGATCAATCGTAGGTTCTAAAATTACCAACAATGTGATATGATGCTTCTTAATAAGAGACTTTAAACGATTAAAGGAAGCACATGATCTAATGCCCCTCGGATTCCATACTAGCCACTCTATTTGGAAACTACTAATTAAAGGAATCTAACCTGGTAGACTGGCGTTTGACCACAATTATCATAACCTCATGGTATTTTTTTTTTATACCCTTGTTGGGTAAGAGCTCTTGAACTGCCCATCCTCCAGAGCATTAAGCAAACTCTTCTTCTCTTGACTGGGAGGCGAGAGGACTTCGAACAAATTCGTGAGTTGAAGACACCCCTCCTTAGGCATTGGGTGTGCGACGCAGAATCCGAGTGGCGGGTCTCCTCGCGGTTCCTGGCTACACTCAAAGGGACAACAATCGGCATCCCTCCCATATTTTGCAAATTAATCAACCACTATTCCATCACCGCTATGGCACGGGTCTCTGTAGCCTTGTGTGAAGCATGAAGGGTAGTAGTATTAAGGGTATTATTAGTGGCTTGGCGCTGAGCTATCAGCACTTGCAGACGCTGGACATCTGGGCGTTCAGGGTGGCTGGGACGCGCGGGCTGTCTGTGGTGCGGGAACCATCTGGCACACAGGGTCCTGCAGCTGGGGCATGCTGGGTTGCGGAGCCCTACCTGGCTCGCGCGGGGCCTCTGGGGTGTGATGGGCTTCTGGGGCTCGGAGCTCGACATCTAGGGCGTGAGCAGCGCCTGTGGCGCTCTAGGCTAATGTTCGCGAGGCTTCAAGGTCGTGCTAGGCAGTGCGCACCGAGCTCAAAGGTGGTTAAAAAATAGGAGCCGCGTAAGGCATTACGGCCCTCTCATGGCTCCACCACCCGTGGTCCCTCTTCATCCTCCCCTCGACTCATCTTTACTACCCCGAACGGGTTAGCTTGCTCTTTTCCCTCGTCCTCCCGTGGTGAGGTGACAGGAGCAGCCACATTAACTTGAACCTCGCCTGCCTTTCCAGTTCCCCAATCCAGAATATCACATACTATTCTCAATCCTGACAGCTTCGAGGTCTACAAATCTGGTTGTGGTTCTTTCCTCGTTGGCCCAACCAATTTTCTTTTATTTCTTTTTGGTTCCCTCAATTTCCCTTTTGGCTACTCCTTGTGGCATGCAGCCTCTGTATGCCTCACTTTAAAGCACTTGGTACAAAATAGAGCAGCCGTTCATACTCAACAAACTACGAAAATTCCTCTCCTCTAATCTCCAAGTATACCAAATCCAGTAAATGCGATACAAGATGCACCTTGGAGCACACGCTTCCATCTCAAGACCTAGCAAGAGTGGAAGTGGAGTATTCGACTTCCAAGCATCTCCCAAACATCTTGGCAATGGTCTTCAAACTCCATTCATTGTAAAATTGAAAAGGGAGCATTGGGAGAACAATCCATACCGGGACAATCAAGGATTCAGCCTGTGGGTTGAACTTGGGCGTCCATTTGACAATCTGCAACGCATAGGAGCCGAAATTCCAAACTCCATGCATAAAACAACGTCGGTAGTCCATGTCTTCTACGAATTTGATAAGAACTTGGTATCGATCGATCTGATCAATATGATAGCCCCCTTTGAAGTTTGTCGAAAGAAAGTCAGTTCTCAAATTCTCCAAGCTCGTCCGGCCCTTAGAGAGTTTTTCGACGAAAGCCCTCTGCAGTGGGACCTCAAGAACGTCTATGTCTGAGTCATCAAAGCACACGAGGGGCTTCCCTTTTTGTTCTCTAATCAACTTGAGTGGGTTGGTAATCGGTGGTGGTGGTGGCCGTAAGTGGTGTTTGGAGGCCATCGCTGTTGCACAGTTAAGGGGGCCCTATCGGCCACCCTCATCTTGATCACCAATGGCGGCGATCAGAACCGGTGGGCGAAAAGTCAGGCTTCAAGTATGGTAGGCGCGCATGAGGTCCATAATTCATGCAGTTTCCTTATTCACTCTTCCTCTTCCTCGAGATGATATGGGGGGTTGGGGTTGTAACAATTTTGAAGAGTATTAGCCATATTATTAATGGGATTATTTTTGTTAAAAGTAATATCGTATAAGTTTCAAAAATTATATTTGTCAAACCTGAATAGTTTTAGGTAGATTTTGTTGTAAGACCATCACTACTACAAAACGGAGCTTTAATGGCGGTTATAAAGGGCTTTTAACGGCGGGGTTTAGCATTTTTGAACCGCCATCTATCTGGCAGCCGTTGTAAGTTAGCGGACTTTCTACGGCGGGTTCGACCCGCCGTGGAAAGTTTAACCTTTCCACGACGGTTCCAGGTTGAACCGCCGTGGAAAGGGTAAACTTTCCACGGTGGTTCAAGGTTGGACCGCCGTGGAAAGAGTAAACTTTCCACGGCGGTTCAAGGTTGAACCGCCGTGGAAAGTGTAATCTTTCCACGGCGGTTCAAGGTTGGACCGCCGTGGAAAGGGTAAACTTTCCACGGCGGTTCAAGGTTGAACCGCCGTGGAAAGGGTAACTTTCCACGGCGGTTCAAGGTTGAACCGCCGTGGAAAGGTTAGACTTTCCACGGTGGTCCAACCTTGAACCGCCGTAGAAAGATTACCCTTTCTACGGCGGTTCAACCTTGAACCGCCGTGGAAAGTTTACCCTTTCTACGGCGGTCCAACCTTGAACCGCCGTGGAAAGATTACCCTTTCTACGGCGGTTCAATCTTGAACCGCCGTGGAAAGTGGCTACTTTTTATTACAAATATCACCAATTTACAAATATTACAAATATCACCAATATACAAATTTATTACAAATATCACCAATATACAAATTGAATTTGCTTTTATAATACAACATATCCAAAAAATATTTGTACAACTCTAATATGAACAAGTTTAATTAGTATCCTTCTACTACGACGGATGCTCCAAAATATATCTAGCGCATATTTTTCGCACTGCATCTATATCCACATTGCTTAATGGAGTGCGGTCGATCTTGAAGTGCTGCAACAGAGTTTTTTGTAATTAAAAACTACCCGAGTAAGCAAAATGAAATACAGTCAATTAAGTAAGTAATGAGAAATATTTATTTACCTTTTCAAGTGCAAATGTGGATGATTTCATTGCTATTTGGTACATGTAGTGCATTACATAGTACCCACACTCCCAATTATCCGTTTGCTTTTTATGCTAATGAATTAATAAATACGAGTTAGAAGATCATACAATTAATTGTATACAACACAACGGTGAGTAAAAAATTTCTACGAATATTCATAACTAACCTCGTATTAATCTAATTAATTAAATAACTAGGACTCACTAATTTCTACTGATCGAAACGGCAATTTGCATGCTTATATTAACTAACCTACAGTACTGGACTCACAGATTGCATGCATAATTAATCAAATACCTCAATAAATAACTTGACTAACTTAGGCTACTAGACTCACGGATTTAATTAAAACAACTAACACTACTAATTGCTTAGGCTACTAGACCCACGGATGTAATTAAAAAATTTATAAGAACCAATTTCATTTACCTTAACTATAATCCACGAAGGTGGCATATGCACATTTGTGGGCAATCCCAAGAAAGCTTGATAGTTAAACATCACCCTATAAAAATGAAATCGGCACGAAAATAATTAGCAATATATGGATATATAGGCATTCTAACAGTTGTTAATATATATAACTCACTCGTCCATAAGCTCCACCGCCTCCTCCTTCTGTGGATTTTGCAAAGAATCAAACCAGTATACAACCTTATCTACTGGTCTAATGGCCATTAGCATCCAATGTTCACTGCCAACAAAAAATTTAATGACGTACGTCAGATCTTTATATCAGTGTTTCTTAAATATTAGAGAATCGCTTACAGTGTCACTTACCCCTGAAGATAAGGCACCAGATACATTTCTTTATTCCTATCCTTCAAGATTCGCGCAATGTAGTTCACCCTATCTTGAAGCGTAGTTTGTGTGGGTGTGACATGATCAGCCGAAAGGAAACCTATCCCCTTTCTCCCATTCCTTTCAGCTAACTCATGTAAAGCTCTAAAGAATTTAAAAAAAGGGCTTCATTGGTTAGCCTATGCACATGGGATGCATAATATATAACATTAATAATCAGAAATAGGTTATAAAATTAAGTGGAAACTCACTTGGTGAACAACTGCATCAAACTGTTTGAGACCTGGCTTTCTCTGGTCAATAACTCTAATAGATCCCCTCGATCCATCAGATTGGGCAGGTCCAAACCTATGACTTCTTTTGTCATTTGAAAGCAGAAGCCATTGAAGCCCGCATCATTATCCATTCGGAGCTTTAACTCCTGCAATGGATCAGATGTCGATGAGGATGACTCCTCAGTCGGAACAGTCGCCGAAGGAGATGTCTTGTCATCCATAGAACTCATCCGGCCTTTTTTCTTTTGCGCACTTTTATCCACCTAACATCATTTGAAATAACATTAAATATACAAAACGGTATTAAGTATTTCACAAATAAATGAAAGAATATACCTTTGTTACCGGAGCCGGCTGAATAATTTCAATCAACTCTATAGGCTATTCCACGAAAAAGGACTTGGCCATTCCCACTGTTGCAGCCTCTTCCTCAGGAAATGGCAGCGGGGCACAGTCATCATAGGAAATTTTAATCGTGACCCTCGCGCAACCTTTCCTAACCTCGCGCCCGTGGTGCTTGCTTTGCTTATAAATATTTCCTTTTGCCACAAGCTTATGCCGCGTTTGCGAATCCTCATGAAGGAACAGATGGTATTCACACCCGTCCTAAGATAATAGGCAAGCGAATGAACATTAGTCAACTATTAAGAATAACTTAACAAAGCACTGTAATAAAGGGAAAAAATATTTTGAAGTATGAAAAGAAGCCGTCTAATTTTATTTACCTTGTATTCGCCTAAAGCACCGCCGTCAGAGGTTTTGCTCGGGTCCGTAGGTGCAACATGTAGCATCTCCAAATCGGGCAACCTTGTAGGTATCAGAGGAGAAACAGGGCTCACAGGGGATACAGGGACAGCTCCGGAGGTCTCTGGGTGCAAGCTCTCATCCGGGGCATTATTCATGACGGCGGCTTTTAATGTATCATAATCGGTTCCCATCTTACCACATATAACCCCAATCATCATCTTCAGCTGTGTCTGACATTCATCTAGTTGGGCAGTGGTTTTCTGGAGCTGTCGCTTAGTTAAATCCAGTTCCTCTTTAAGCGACGGCTTTGTTTTCTGTGGGAAAACCTCTGTGATACGTGCCCGCGTAGAATGACCGCGATAACGACCGGGGTGATCGCGCTTGCCCGTTGCAATGACAAGAATGTCATTCCTACCCTCTGCAACGGTCTCCCCTTGGGACTCGCGGGAACATAGATTTTCCTACACATGTTGCCAAATATAGTAAATGTAAATAGATCAATTAAATATAAATAAATACACATATACAGAGATTATTCATTTATGTATATAAATTTTAAATATAAAATTGATAACCATAATTATAAAATATAAATAAATACACATATATACAAATTAGTCATTTATTTACTTTACAGTGACAACTAGATAATAATAATTTGATATAAACATTTAATGACAACCAAATTATTAATTAGCATTTCATCATAGATATCTAGTAATAAATAATCAGTTATAATAAAAATTCTATACACATAGACTTTAAATATTAAAATAATTGAAACATAAGAAAATGTATGGTGCAAAACTTACAATTTCCTTCGCTACACGCCCAGCCTCTGGCGTGAAGTATTCCCCTTTTTTGTTCGTATGGGCATGTATCCAAAGGTCATGACGGCCTGGCCCTGAATAAGAATCCTCGCCTTCTTCTTCGGACTGACCCTCCTCTGAAGGCTTCTTTCCGGATGCACTAACCTCCTCGTCATGCAACTGCTGCTTCAGCAGTCGGTAGCCACCACGAGATAAGTTATGGTAGAAAGCATTTAAATTGGCATTCTTTTGCGCTTTTCCACGAATGGCCTAGAGAGAAATATAATGAAAAAATTATTATCCCTAAACTGAGCAATTTCAAATATACAAATATAAAAAGGAAATCAAATTTAAAAAAATATACCTGCCATTCTTCTGTCTCGCGGCTAGCCTTGAACTTAATCCATGTCTCCCTAGGGATAAATTTATATTCCAAACATGGGTCCCTACCCTTCATGGGACCATGTACATATTTCCCTGAATAGGATTTGAAATCTTTCCACCGTTTACCGGCATAACTAATCCACTTTTCTTCGAGTTCTTCGGTGGACTCGAAAACAAATAATGCCTACAGTGAAAATTAGGAGTAAAAATTTAGTGAGGAATTTGAGTTAAAGTGTATGGAAGAATTACGAAACAAAGAATGCATTATAATTAAAGAAAATACCCGTATTTCCATCCAAACTCTCTTCTTGAGCTCCGCGGGAACTTTCGGCCATGATTCATATTCCACTAAGTCCACTTTGCTCCGGGCCGTATATGCCACAAAGGTAATCTACTGTACATGATGTACTCTAGGCTCGAGCCCGGAATCAAAAGAAATGTCAAGAGTTTCCCCATTCTTTCGCATTTCCAATAGGTCATTGCAATTTGTGGGCCCTCTAACTCTACTATATTTAGTAGAAGAACCATCTCCATGCTCCGTATTGCTTTTTCTTTTTCGGGCCATTGAAAGTACCTTAAACTTCATTTACATAGAAAGAGAATTCAATATAACATATATGCAATGACAACAAAAGCTTTAATGTCAAATACAAGAATGCTTGTAATGTTGAAAAAAAAGTGGTACATTCGCAAAATTCGCTCCTACAAATACACAATTACCATTAACCAAATTAAACCAAATGAGGGCCAAAAAAAGGTCCGTTTATAAAGGGGACCATTGATAAAGTAATTCACATTTCACAACCAACAACTAATGTGGAAAAAAGGCAATGTACATTCGCAAAATTCAATCCTAAAAATCCACAATTACCATTATCCAAATTAAACCAAATGAGGGCCAAAAAAAAGTGGATTTCTCAAGGGTACCATTGATAAAGTACTTCACATTTCACAACCAACAACTAATGAGAACATTCATTCATTTCTACTAAAGGAATAACATTTCACAAAGTGGAATCAACAACAAAGCATTTTCATCATTATCACTAAAGGAGGAACACTAAATCGACTAAAAACCGAAATCAAACACCAATGTTCTAAAATTAATCAAGCAAAACCGAAATAATAATTTGAGTTTCTCATTTTCAAAAAAAAACCCGAATTTCAAAGGGTACCTAATGGAACATTAATCAAACCCTAGGTTCTCAACTTATGTAGGACAATCAACAACCAAACCAAATGCTACAAACAATCAATAAATCCAAAAACTTTCCAAGCTTTCATCACAAGAGTTAAAACCGAAATCTACCATAAACATCAACCAACAAAATTCTAGTGCAATGGTAAGCATTTGCAAAATGTAAGGTTAAATACACAAAAGTTTAAAATGAAAGCATAGAAGGTGGAACCTTTTGGTTGAACTCAAAAAAAATCCAAGCTTTAATGGAGATGGAAGGCCGACCGACGGATGAATGCTTGGGCAGCCGAACAATCGGCGAATGCTTGGGCAGCCGACGGATGATCGGAAGGTGGAGAAGGTCGCCGGCGATGGGAGAAGCGGCGAAGAAGACGAACGGGCGCGGGAAGAAGATTCGGGAAACAGGGGAAGTGAAGGGGAAAAGAAGGAAGAAGAAAGGAAGTGAATGAGGGAGGAAGTGAAAAAGCACAAAATTTGAATTATAATTAATAACCGGGCTCGGTTCAACTGCGGTTCAACCGCGAACCGCAGTTGAAAGTATACTTTCAACTGCGGTTCAACCATGACCCACGAACCGCAGTTGAAGGTACACTTTCAACTGCGGTTCAATGTTGAACCGCCGTTGAAAGTGTACCTTCAACTGCAGTTCATGGTTGAACCGCGGTTGAAAGTCCGATCTTTTTCTCGGTTTAAGTAGGAAAAATTGGAGCCAATTCCCGCGCGGTAATATTTTAATATTAAATTTTTTTTATTTTCCATTTTCAAAAAACATTTCCCACAATTTGTTAAATATAATAATACATACCCAGATTTTGTATATTAATTAATTATGTACACAATCTCGACTTTTATTAACCATTTCATAATTAAATTTCAAATTTTTAATTGAACCACATATTTGCATTTAAATTTCCCGCGCGTGCTACTACACGTACAATAATTATTGGTGAAACATAAAAATTAATAATTTTCGTAACTTTAATACATGTAAGAGCCAAGAAAGTAATAAGCTTCATTATGTTCCCTAAAATTCCTACTTTTTCGACTTGGCGAACGGGATAAAAAAATCAAATCCACAAATGCATTAGGTACGTATAGTAACATAAAAATTAATTAATAAAATTTAAGTGGCCGAAAATTTTTTTTTTACTGAAAGTCATTAGGACTTTATGAGCATTATTTGAAATTAGCTAGAAGTTTGACTTTTAGACTTTTAAATACTTAGAAGATGAAAATTGGTCAAATGAAATTAGAATGATATTTTAAATATGCTAAGACCAATTTTGAAGTTAAAATACTCAAGAAAAGATGAGTTAAGCAAAATAGAGAAAAATTTGAGAAAATTTGAAATTTGCATTTGATTGATGAGTCTTTGAGTGATATAATCCTAGAATGCCATGTTTTAGAGTTAAAATGATGCAGTAGGATCTATCTTTGGTATCTTGAAATTCTTGCACATGTTAAAACGGTTGAAAATTTTCATTTCAAAGCGAAAATCCAGGAAAAGGGTGGCGCTTCACTATATATCTATTTCCATCTTAAGAGTCACCGCGGTTAATTTATGAAAATCGGGAAAAAAAACTTAATAGAGAGTAGGGTTTAGGGTTTAGGGTTTAGGGTTTAGAAAATGATATGAAAATAGAAAATTCATAAGTAGCGCGGGAATTGGCTCCAAAAACTAATTTTCTACGGCGATTCAACCGAGAACCCGCCGTAGAAAGTATTTTCTACGGCGGTTCATGTTTGAAACGCCGTAGAAAGTTTGATTTCTACGGCGGTTCACAGTTGAACCGCCGTAGAAAAGTAGTTTTTGGAGCCAATTCCCGCGCTACGTACGTACGCATGGATTTTCTATTTTTTTTTTTACCAAATTCAAAATACATTATATATATATATAAGAATTAATTATAAAAGTTGTCTTAAAGTATTCAATTATTCAAATGAAAATATTTTATTTATGTAGTGGAAATTTACAAGATATCGAGAGAGCATAGAGGATCGAGAGAGTTGGATATATATGATGTGCATCTTGGGGAAAGAAGAAAAGCGAAAGATGTATATATATATGTATGTATAAACAGATATGTATATTTATATGTTTGTAAATTAATGAAATCCAGTGTTTATTTAATTTTTTTCGGCCACTTAACTAATATTAATTAATTTTTATATTACTATACGTACCTATAATGCATTTGTCGAAAAAGTAGATATTTAACGGAACATAATGAAGCTTATTATTTTATCGTCTCTTACATGATGAATTAAATTTACGAAATTTATTAATTTCTATATTTGACCTATAATTAATAAATATACACAATCAGGGTATGTATTATTATACTTACAAATTTGTGAGATTAGTTATTTGAAAAATGGAAAAAACAAATTAATATTGAAAAAAGAATCCACCGCGGTTCAACATTGAACCGCCGTTGAAAGCGTGACTTCAACGGCGGTTCAACGTTGAACCGCCGTTGAATTACCACTTTCAACGGCGGTTCAACGTTGAACCGCCGTTGAAGTCACGCTTTCAACGGCGGTTCAATGTTGAACCGCCGTTGAATAGACGACCCGGTTAATTAAAGTTCAAAATTTTTGAACGTTCTTTTCCTCCCTCCTTCTCTTCCTCTCCACTCCCATTTTTTCCCCTGCATTTCCCCTGTTTCCCGAACCCGCTGACAAGTAATTTATAAAGAGTTAAATATAAAATAAAAACAAAATGAACTGCGTATAGATTTCCCTGGAAATTTTACCAAAGTACTACTCCTTGGAAGAAAATAATAATAATAATACAAGAAACAATTCATAAATGAAAAACAAGGAAATCTATTTTCCGGAAAATTTGACAAAGTCTCCCCAATAAATGTAACGTACTCCCTGTAAATTCGATGCACATATACTTCAATACTTCACTAAAATTCCAACTATTTCGAATAATACGGAATTCAGCTTCAAATCACTTCAGACAGAATCTCCTCTGCTTCTTTTTTACCAACACACAAGTGCAATTTAAGATCAGCACATAAGTTTCACACAATTTCAAAAATTAACATATTCATTTATAAACAGTTCCGCATATGAAGTCCCTGGAAATTTTGTCCCTTGATTGCGCGCGGCTTCATCGGAGGTGTGACCTGTTTCAATCCCACAGTACGAAGGATAAAAATAAATGTTGTTAAAAATTTATTGAATCCTCTCTTCATTAAAATCAAAGAAACATATACAAATACACAAACACACATACACACCCACGGGAAGTGAAGTTTAATAAAAACAAACAATATACCTGAAAATGATTCTTAACTTATTCTCTTTCTCTTAAGGGACACTTGATCCTCGAACCATAATCCTTCGCTGTGGTCATCACGAAGTATGTATTTATCAAGTTCCCTATCTTCCTCATCTGCTCTCGGTTCAGGTAACCCACTAGAGAAAGGGCCAGCCTCATGAAGCCCTTCTTCTGTATCTATCCCTTCCACACCGTGATGTTGTTTACCATGAAGAACAACAGACCAATGTTCGTCACAAGGATCGGTGATATAAAAAACTTGTTTCGCCTGCGATGCAAGTATAAATGGTTCCCCCTTGAAACCCTCCCGATTTAGATTAACCAAGGTAAAACCCAATGGATCATCAGTTCGAACCCCACTATTGTTATCAACCCATTTGCAGCGAAATACAACTACTTTGAAACATACATAGTCAATCTCCCAAATATCTTCGATCACCCCGTAATAAGCCATGCTTGCATACAATGGATTTTTATCCTTCCTGCTAGAAACATGTAAAGCCTCTGAGATTAATGTAACACCACTGTTTTGTGACGTACTCTTCTCATCTTGTCTCTTACTAGCAAATGAATATCCATTTATGTCATAGCATGAAAATGCTCGTACCGCAGGGCTGGGCCTAAATGCCAACCATTTCAATGTCTCCGAAACGTCTTTGCCCAGGACAGCATTACCAAACCAATAGACAAATGTCCGAATATGTTCATTGAGCACACGTTGATCCGTCCAAGCAGGATAAGACGTTCTTATTGACTGTATGTGGTCTGTCACATAGGGCGCAACTTCTTCAGAATTGCGCAGAATGTAGAGATGCGCCTTCATTAATTCAACATTAGACGGCAAAAAAAATTTTCCTCCCCTTCTGCCCATACCTGTAATCCTCCCATCGTGCTGATTCTTAGATATTCCAATGGATGCGGTCCCGGCCAAGTACTCAGTGCAAAACTCAATTACCTCCTCAGCTATATAACCTTCAACAATACTAGCATCAGGACGACAACGATTCTTCACATACCCCTTATATACTTTCATATATCGCTCGAATGGGTACATCCATCGCAAATGAACAGGCCCGCAGATTTTTATCTCTCTGACCAAATGAATCACCAAATGCACCATAATATCAAAGAAGGCGGGTGGAAAATACATTTCTAATTGACAGAGGACAACAGTTATTTCATCTTGTAGCTGATCAAGTCTTTCGCGCGCGATAACCTTGCTACATATAGCATTGAAGAAGAAACAAAGTCTTGTTATACTGGACTTAACATGCTTGGGCAATATCGAGCGAATAGCTACAGGCAACAATTGCTGCATTAAGGCATGGCAATCATGAGACTTCAAACCAACCAGTTTTAAATCTTTCATGGAAACAAGTCTGCTTACATTTGAAGAATATTCAGATGGAACTTTGATGCTACGCAAACTTGAACACAGTTGTTTTTTCTCCTTTCTGGACAAAGTGTGACAGGCAGGGGGTAGATATGTGCGTTGTCCTCGAGCTACCGGTGCTAAATTTGCTCTTATGTTCATATCAACCATATCAAGTCTCGCGTTATAACCATCCTTAGTTTTACCAGGGATGTTCAAGAGCGTACCTAAGAGGCTTTCGCAAATATTTTTCTCAATATGCATAACATCGAGACAATGTCTGACATCCAAGTTGTCCCAGTATGGAAGTTCAAAAAATATGGATTTTTTCTTCCAACAACCTGTATCATTGTTGCTGGACTCCGAAGTTTTACCAAACTCAACATTAATGTCCGTCACACGAGCTTTCACCTCTGGCCCGCTCAAGGGTTCTGGAGCTTTTCTGAACTCTTGGAATCCATTGAATGCTCTTTTCACACGGCGATACGGATGAGTCTCGGGAAGAAATCTGCGATGCCCAAGGTATACTGTCTTCCTCCCATGTGCAAGCTGACAAAAATCTGTACTCTCCTCACATATTGGACATGCTTTATGCCCTTTAACAGAGTACCCAGACAAGTTTCCATAAGCAGGAAAATCATTAATGGTACAGAACAACATGGCACGTAATGTGAACATTTCTTCACGGTAGGCATCAAACACAGGTGCGCCTTCATCCCATAACTTTTTCAAGTCTTCAATAAGAGGAGCAAGATACACATCGATGTCATTTCCTGGTTGCCGTGGGCCTGAAATCATTAGAGACATAAGTATGTACTTGCGCTTCATACACAAGTAAGGCGGCAAATTGTAAATAACCAACATCACCGGCCATGAGCTATGTGTGCTACTCAGACTGCCAAACGGGTTCATTCCATCAGTACACAGACCAAGCCTCAAATTTCTTGCTTCTTCCCCGAAAGAAGGATACATTGAATCAATCTTTTTCCACTGATCTGAGTCTGATGTATGCATTATCACCTTGTCATCATCACTGGGAATACACCGATCTGAATGCCATGTCAATAGTTTTGCATCTTTTTCATTAGCGAACAACCGTTTAAATCTCGGTATTATAGGAAGATACCACAGAACCTTAGCCGGCGACCCCTTCTTTTGCGCATCAGGACTGTCTTCAACAGCATCACACAGCTGCTTGTTTTTGTATTGGGGAGTGTTACACTTAGGACATCGCAATAAATCCTTATACTCATTCCTGTAGAGGACGCAATCATTTGGGCAAGCGTGGATCTTCTTATACTCCATTCCCATTGGACACAACATTTTTTTCGCCTCGTAAATTCGATCTGGAAGTTCATTATCTTCTGGGAGCATATCTTTCAATACCCTCAATAAGGCTGTAAAACTAGTATCTGACCACCCATTTGCCGCTTTCAAACTAAACAACTTCAAAACACTAGACAATCGTGTATATTTACTGCAACCCTTGTATAGAGGCTTCTCATTGTCACCCAAAATCGAAGCAAGAACTTCCGGTTTATCAGCAAAATCCTCGGCCACATCCTCAATCATGGCATCTAATCAATCTCTAGTAATCGCATCATCTCCTTTTGCATGAGATTTTCTTTGCTCAGGTAAACCATCAATACTTTCACCATGCCAAATCCACAGTTTATAAGAAGGATCAAACCCGTGCCGATATAAATGGAATCTTATTGTATCTGAGTTATCAAACCGCGCCCCATTTTTACAAGATTTGCACGGACAATGAACGTACTTTGTATGCTTATAAGCGAATTGAATGAAATTCTCAACTTCTCTCGCATAAGAATCGGAGGTCCGATCACCACAGAACAAGATATTTCGATCCATGTGTAACTAAGACCTTCAAATAATTAAAAATACCAAATAATAATTCAACAAACAATGTACAAAGTATCAAGTTGCATGCTTGTCTTAGCACATGTCATAATACTTATGTTAGTCATGTATGTGCAAAACTACTACAATACCTCAATGAAAAAAATAATGCAATGACAACACATGCGCAATAGACATAATCGAATGAAGAAGAAACTCTAAGTTTTTCATTCATGCATTTCGTCAAACACATAAAATGCATAAAAAAATAATATACACTCTAAGTAGTGCTAATTATATGAACATCATCCATTAAAAATCAAACACTATAAATCAAATTACATCACCGAAAACTACATAGTATAACTAAATAGGGTTCCACACTACTAAGGTTCGCCACATACATGGAATATATGCAACTTTAATTTTCAGCCATGCAGCTACCATAAATAAAAATAAATGCTATAGGATGATATATCTAAAGTACAAGCATAAGCAATTACTGGAAAATTTTACAAGTTTCTAACCTTTAGGTGGTAAATTTTAGCTCCAAATGACGATTCTTTAGGTTCAACGTGCAAAACCGTAGTAGAAATTTGGAGACAGACACTCTCGGGCGCGATATGGGAATACACGGTGTTATTTAGGTTTTAATATATATACACGTCAATACAACGGCGGTGAAAATTAAACCGCCGTAGAAAGGGGACTTTCTATGGCGGTTTGAGGGAAACCGCCGTGGAAAGTGGATTTTCCACGGCGGTTTCCCTCCAACCGCCGTGGAAAGTTCCCTTTCCACGGCGGTTTGTCCCAACCGCCGTAGAAAGTCCGTTTCTACGGCGGTTCATTTTTAAACCGCCGTAGAAAGTCCGGTTCTACGGCGGTTCATTTTTAAACCGCCGTAGAAAGTCCGCATTCCTTTTATTACTGCGGTTTTCTATTTTCCACCGTTAATTCGCAGCCGTTAAAGCTCCGTTTTGTAGTAGTGCATAGTCAAACTTGAAGAGTATTAACTTTTATACAGGAGTTATTGCAAGTATCTAGAACAATAATAATGACACTTTTTGTCCTTTATGTTTGACATTGAGACACTTTTGGTCCTTTATTTTTATAGTGTTTTTCACTTTTGGTCCTTTATATATAGAAGATTTAGTAAGTCATTGGGGCTCTATTGCAAATTATTAAAATGGGTCAAAATGTGATTATTAAAATATAAAAAGGTGACACTTTTGGTCATTTATATTTGAATTTGTGGACAGTTTTGGTCCCTTATCTTTCTACCTTCTTTTGTGATATTTTTAATTATTTTATTTTATTTTATTTTGAAAAATTAAAAATTATGGTTATTAAAATTACAAGAAGTCTTATGGAAGATAAAAAAAATTATTAATGACATTATCTACCTTCAATACAAGTGAAATAAAATATTTAATATCGACGTAAATAATGAATTGATATATTCACCCTCAACTTTTTAAAGCCTTTTTTAGGGTTATAATGGTTATAATTTAATAATTTAAAATAATCTATCCAATTTATCGTGTCTAGCATCAAAAACTTTGTAGTTCATTTTAAATATTTTACTCCCTAAATTTGTTCTCATTTTTTCTTCAAGTGAAATTATGTACGTAGTTTTTGACACATAAACCAAAAAGTCACACTAATTTGGGTAAAATATCTGAACTTATATATTGATTATATATACATTGGTGTTTGGATAAAGTATAATTTCTTTGTATCTTAATAAATAAATAAATAATTTCCTTCGTTTCTTTTTTCTTTTCTTTTTCTTGTTTTCCAATTTCTTCATTCAGTTGCTATATACTTTTTTTTTCCTTTTTCTTTTCGTTGATGATATAATATTTTTATTTGTTTCTTTTACTCTTTTGTTGAAATTTTGTTTTCTACAGAATTTTATATTTGTATTTCTTATGTTAACTATTATTTTGACAATTTTCTTTTTAATTAAAATTTTCTTTCACTTTTCACTTTCAATACTTTAATAGAAGTTAAAGTTTCTAAAATTAAACATAAAATATAAAAAATCATACTTAAAAATAGTATCAATGACGAAGATTTAAATTTTAGAAACTTTATGATTTATTATAATATTACATTTTAATTTAATTACATTGAGAAATTTATAATTTTATATCCTTACTACTATAATTTTATTTATTTTTTGTTTAATATCTTACTTGATTTTTTTCTTTTGCCTTTGAGATTCATTACTTTATTTAAACAGATAAAATATTTATTTTTGATTCATTTTTATTTATTATTTATTATTTATTTTCTACTACTTTTTACAAATCTTTTCCTCTGCCCTATTGTATTAATTATTTATAGGGCGACAATGGTGATTCAATTTGATTAGAAAACACTTTTTTTAACTCATAAATAATTTGTTCAATTAAATGTTCATATGAATTTTTAAGACGCTTATGCTTCTTTTTTCTCTCCGCTAATTGTGATCTTAGGGCAACAATGGCCCTTTTAATAAGAATAGCGACAGGGATTGAATGTAGATGAATATTATTGCAAAATAAATTAAATATAAAAATAAAATAAAGTTAAAATAATAGAAACATAGGCAATAGAGTTTTTCTCAAAAAATAATTAGCATAAGAACGACAAAAAAAAAATTTGAATGGAAAATAAAATAAAATTAAAAAACAAGAAATATTGCGTCGTTCAACTAAAGAAAAAACAGCGAAAAATACATTGACTGAATGAAAAAATTTGTGAAAAATGAAAGTAAAAGATAAAGTTATTACTAACTACATACAAAGATATTGTGATATATCAATAATATAATCAAATTATAGGTATTATTATAAAAGGACTTTAAAATAAAATAAAGTTAAAGGAAATAGTGAAAAGAAAGAAAGAAATTGAAAACTAATGAAAAAAGGTACATTAATTTATTTAACATATAGGTTCAAGAAGAATAAAAATAGGGGGAAAAAAAAAAAACTCTAGTTCATAAATTGAGGGTAAGTATATCAACATATAATTTTTATTGAGAGTAAATATTTTATTTTACTTGTATTAAAGGTAAATAACATCATTACAAAATTATTTTTATATTCCATAAACTTTTAATTATTATTACCATAATTATTTTTAAAATAAAATTAAATTAAAAAAAGTAAAAATATCACAAAAGAAGGTTGAATGATAATGGACAAAAACTGTCACAAATTCAAGAATAAGGGACCAAAAGTGTCACATTTTTATGTTCCAATGATCACATTATGGCCCAAAATTTTATTATTTTTGCGAAAGGCCCCAATAACCTACTAAACCTTCTATAGCAAGTAAAAGGACCAAAAGTGAAAAAACACTACAAATATAAGGGACCAAAACTGTCACACACAAATTTGAAGGACCAAAAGTATCACAGAGTCAAACACAAGGGACTAAAAATGTCATTTTTCCTTTAATTTTTATCTTATTATGTTCAATCACTTCAAAATAAACTTAGTTTGTCGCTCATTTATATATTATCATCAAACGTGCGACAAAAGAAGTTTAATTATCTTGCCATAACTAGATAGAATAATACAAAGTAAATGTGAAGAAAGGATCTGATCTGACCAATAACAACTTCCTCAAGCCAATTTTATTAGTCTAAATTAATAATGTTTTCCATTAACTTATTATTGGAATAATATATGTCTAATCAATTGGGAAAAGCTTGCAACAAGAAGCAGAGGAACTTTCCTCTGTACCACAAGACCTTGAGCTTCAGCCGTATCCAATTCTTCTGCCCTTTCTCCACCAACTGATGCAAAATCAAACCTCAGGATCAAATTGGAAAGCGCAAGCTCAGCTATCACTAACGCAAAATCAGAACCAGGACACATTCTCCTTCCAGAACCAAACGGTATGAACTCAAAATGCTCCCCTACAAAGTCGTGAACGGGCCTATTCAACAAGCTCTCGGGTCAAAATTCATCGGCTTTTTCCCACAGTTGAGGGTCTCTTCCGATTGCCCAAACGTTGATGATCACTTGAGTTTCCGCTGCAATGTCATATCCCCGAATTTCGACAGCCTGTCGCGATTGCCGGACGGTGAATGGACCTGGAGGATGCATGCGGAGAGCCTCTTTGATAACAGCTTCTAGGTAGGGGAGTTCGTCTAAATTGTCCTCGGTGATGCGATGGGGTTTGTGAACTGCGAATGTTCGCACCTCAGTTTGCAGCTTAGTCATAGCATTTGGGTTTCTTAGTAGCTCTGAAATTGCCCACTCTAAAACTGAATTTGTGGCGTCTGTTCCAGCAAAAAACATGTCCTGCAAGCCAACACAAGGTATTTCAGATGTTGGAAATGTATACAATTAATTTCAAGGAAAATAACACTTTTGGCTAGCTACTTTTGTTTAAATCGTTGCAAAAATGTCATTTTTGTATGTATACTGTTGTAATTTTAGTCATTTTAATCTGTTATTACGTGCCCTGAATGGTCAACACTACAAGCAACGGTAATATGAGTTCCTTTTATAAAATGAAAAACTTTTTATGGGCTAATTCTGTAAAGTCTGTCTTTTTGGATGAAATTTTAAGATTCACAATTAGTTCTTAAAAGTTTTTCATTTTGTGAAATGAAATCCATTTTGCCGTTGACTGGAGCATTAACTATTGATGGAGAACGGGTAATAGCACGTCAAAATGGCGAAAAATTTAACGTCAAACCTACAAAAATGAGTTTTTTTTGCAACGATTAAAAAAAAGTGGCCAATAATGTAACAACCTTAAACAAAAGTGGAATGTAATTTTTCCTAATTTCAAATTTGTTCATTCGTGTTACATCCGTCGAAACTTTAATGAGTGTCGGCGCGCAATTTAAGAGAAATTCACATTTACTCCGTATATATTAAGGAATAAATCAAATATTCATACTTACCTTACTCTTTCTTGAAGATGAAGAGTCAACTTTTGGAAAATGAAGAAAGACCATTACAGCTAGTAGTTTTGGAAAACTTTAATGTGAGTGATAAGATTATAACTTTTTTGTATTTATTGTGTGGAAATTTATAAAATAACACTAATTTGAAAAAAATAAAAATGAAATTTAAATAATGTATGATCTAATGACGTTTCCAAACACTTATCCTATCTGAATTTCAATAAGAATTCTCGTGGCTTTCGTGGAACATTTAAACAACATAGAGTGGAAGGTTTGGGATTCTAATTTGGGAAAAGCTTCTATATATTTTAGTTGTCTCCCTCTACCATCGATTTGATGGATGCGGCATTAAGGGAAATATCCATCCGAAACTTTAGAGTTCGTTCAAAAGTTTAGATAAATCTCTATTGGTTTGGTAATTTATCCTATTATATACTTACAATGAATTTCATCAATTTCACCAAAAAAAATAATGCTTAAAATGAATCGAAGAAATAGCTCATACGTACGTACACAAATATCCAATTATTTAAGTAACATAATTATGGATGAGAAATTTAGAATGAGACATTACCAAAATTATAGCTTTGATTGAATCACGATCAATGGAAAAGCCAGTAGCATTTTCCCTCTGGAGTTGAAGCAAAACATCCACAAAATTCTTATGAACTTCCCTTCACTTTCCCCGTCATGGCTTACTCTTTTCTCTAGTCTCCTCATCCCTTCTTCAACAATTTTTTCCAAATATTCATCGGATTCTTTCACAACCCTTTTCACCTTTGCCTCCAAACCATTGATGTGATTAATCCATCCAAGCCAAGGGATGTAATCAGCTACGTTGAAACATCCAAATAGCATAGTGAAGTCCACAAACAATTCTTTGAAATTATTATTTCCATCTTTTCCATCTGAGTACCTTTTTCCAGCGGTCACCAGTGAAATTGTGTCAATGGTAAGTGTTTCTAAAATCTCAATTAAGCAAACAGCCGAACCTGAAAAACAAGATTCCTTTATTTTCTCCAGCATTCTTGCGATCTCTTCCTCGCGTACGCTTTTGAATGATCGTACGCTTTTGTTACTGAGAAGGTGAGAAACGCAAATGCCTTTAACTTGCCTCCAATATTCTCCATAGGACGAATAAACTATATCCCTGAAATCGTAGGTGAGTTTTCCGGCAAAGCTCGGTTTTCGCCTACCTGCGAAGATTAGGTCGTGTTTTTTTAGGGCTTCTTCAGCTGCATCAGCAGAAGAGATTACGACTACTGGTTTGCTGCCTATGTGAAGCCGCATCACCGGACCGTATTTTTTGGCTAACGATGTGAGAGAATGATGCGGGAGGGAGCCGAGTTGATGAAGGTGTCCAATTATGGGAAGTTTTGGTGGGGAAGGTGGGAGATTCTTTGATGTTTGATTGAGCCATTTGAAAAGAAAGAAAATGAAAATGGGTGGAAGAAGCCAAGAGAGTAGATGCTTTAGAAGCAAAAAAGTTGTTTCTTCCATGATCCCAAAGGGAAATGGCTTTGTGGAATTCGCTTATTCTATGAACTAATTAGTGATCGTGTAGCTACCAATGGATAGGAGATGATTTCTTTTATAGATGAAAAATCTTTATGGAGATTTCCCAAATCAGAAAGAAATCACTTTCAAATTATATGTTCCGTTCCTTCCCTAAGGAACATGGCAGGATTAATTTGAGGCTCCATTCTTTTGGTGACTCATTTGAAATATTTTAGTTTTACGGAAGAAATATTTGTATGGAGTGAATTTGTTTTAGAGATTTGTACAGGAAAGAGATTAAAAAAAAAGTATAATGATTATGTCATTTTTTAAATTTATGTGACTGAAAATTTAGAAGAAATTTTAAATTTTGAATTGAGTAAAAAATGAGGTTATTTTCCTGTGTAAAATTTTGAAAGAAAAAATGATGACTTTCCTGAAATTTTATGGAAAAGAACAGTGCCTTAGCTTGTTATATATTACTCTTTTTGTTTCATTAAAAATGTCAAATTTTAAAAAAAAATTTGTTTCATTAGGAGAGTAAAATTTTGATTTTTTTACCTCTTATACCCTTAGAATGAGACATTACTATTTTTTTCACTAATGACCTCGAATGGAAAATTGAGTGTAAAGTGTTGAAATAATAAGATTTTTAGTCAATGACATTATAGAAGTTTTGTGTCTAAATATGATTTCAAGTTATATGATTTTGTGCCTAAATATGATTTAAGTGATACGATTTTGTGTCTAAATGTGATACGATTTCACGTTATATGATTATATGGTAAATGTGCAAGAAAATTGGCTCTTTTTCTTTCATAGTACTACTGATATTTGATTTTTTTTTTCTTTTTTTGTGAATCACTAATATAGAAAAAGCGATTAGAGATGGTTATTTGAGGCTGTTGAAGATGGTTTTAAGAAATTCCCAAGCGTTGTCGATGTCGGCTTTGCGAATGGCCTGCATGCATGTTGGTCGCGGTTGGAAAAAGCGTCTCCTTTCCTCTTTATTGGAGGTGCATTTACAAACAACCGTTTCCCTTTCCCTATTTTTAAGGACTATGGAGCGTATTAGAGTAGAAGTGCATCATTTTCCTCTTTATTGGGGGCTCCTTTATAAACAACCACCTCTTTTTCTCCTTTCTAGAAGGACATTTCAAGACATAGTTATTAAATTCTATAATGGACTCATAGAATTGGGCTATTCTACGATAGACTCGATCTGAATCGATAGACTTGTCAGAGTCTATTAGTTCAAATTGAGTCCAAAAAACTATTTACAAATGCGTTATTGGCCATGGAATTATTTAGAATAATTTCAAGTTCCGTCTTATGTTGTTTTTAAAAGGGAGAATTGGAAAACCCCACATGCTTCCAACCGATGTGGGAATTCGAAACCCTGCTCACATATTGGAGGCGATTATTAATAACCGTCTCCAATACTCACTTACTGGAGGTGGTTATTAAGAACCGTCTCCAATACTCACTTATTGGAGGCGTTTATTAAGAAGCGCTTCCATACTCACTATTGGAGGCAGTTGTAAATAAACCATCTCCAATACTCATGTAATTGAAGTGGTTATTAAGAACTGTCTCCAATATTCACTTATTGGAGGTGCTTACAGAGAACCGTCTCCAATAGTCACTTATTGGAGGCACTTTTTAAAAACCCGCCTCCAATAAGTGAGTATTGGAGACGAGTTTTAATACCCGTAGTTAAATAAGCGCTACAAATAAGCTGTTATGTAGTAGTGAATGTTTTTTATTTTGATAAGTATTATTAATAAATATTATTTTCTTATAAATTTATATTATTGAATATGATCAAATAGCTCGGCTAAGGAAGGTTAAGATTCTAAAGAATGCTACCAATTAGTTGTGTCTCTCCTACCTTTACATCACAATCATTGTGTCTCTCTACCTTATATTTGTTGTGTAGTGTGTTTAATTAAAAGTTCAGAGCTAGGTCAGCCTTTTTTTTCATTTTCTTTTCTTTTTAAGGTTTTCGTTCTGTTAAAAGGGAGGCAAAAGTTGCAAACAATAAGGTATAAGTGAATAGACTTGATTTATTCAGTGGCGGAGCTAAGCCCCCAAGGTCATGTGGGGCAATACTAGAAAATATCTAATTAAGGCTCACTTGGTGTAAATATTGGTTTCTTCTAACTTATTGGTTTTCCTGATTGGGCTGATCGTCGGCCACCACCGGCAGCTGCGATGAAGGGAGTCAACTTTGCGGCGGTAGTGGCGTCCAAACATCGGCTGCCACCGTTGTCACCTCCAATCACTAAACCATTAAAACCGGTCACTGAACGCTAGGGTAAACTAGCTCTTATTTTTAGCGATGAAGATCTGGTTAATTTAGAGGCCCTTTGAAGCTGGCTCTCATAGGTAAGTTTCCGAAGGGTCGAACGAGTGTGGACAATTTAAGAACTGATTTCCTCACTGCGGGATTTGAAAGAGGCTACCATATCTGCCTTATTGATCAGAATCAAGCGCTTATCCGGTTTGAGAAGGATTCGAACTATCAACGTTGCTTCATGCACAGAGTGTGGAGCTTAGGGAGCTATGCTTTGCGTATCGTGAAATGGACGCCCAATTTCAACCCTAAAGCAGAGTCATCTATTGTTCCGGTATGGATTCGATTGCCATGTTTATCGTTTCAGCTATACAATGAGTGGTCACTCCTTTCAATTGGCAACATGTTTGGCAGTTCTTTGAAGACAAATTTTGCCTCTACAACTCTCTCATGACCGAGAAGCCCGGGTATGTACGAAAGTTGATTTGTTGGGCGAGTTGCCAGAATCGATTTATTTGGAATTAAGAGGGGAGGAATTCCTCCAACAAATTGAGTATGAACGATTGCCTTTTTACTGTTCCACATGTGTCAAGGTTGGCCACTCCGATGCGGTTTACTGGTTGAATAAAGCTGCTCCGGGGCAATTAGACAAAGGTAAAACTAAACTGACGGATCAGGAAAATGGTCATATGAATAATAAAGCTTTTAGAGATAAGGTGGAAGGTAGGAAAGGGGTTTTGGAAAGGCTGGATTGGGGTTCAAAGAATGTTGATCACGGATTGGTGGTGCAGGAACCGGTGGTGGTGGAGGATGTCACCGATAAGGACGACAGAGGAAAGATTGATGCTTCTATTAATTTGGAAAGTAGAAATAATGCCCCGTTAATTGAAGATATGTGCAGTGCTTCGGCTAGTCAAAGTGAGGGAACAAGGGAGCATGTTAATTTGGAAAGTAGAAATCATGCACCATTAATTGCAAATGCATGCAATTCTTTGGCTGGTCAAAGTGAGAGAATTGTAGAGCCTGTTAATTTGGAAAGTGGAAATTATGCACCTTTAATTGCAAATGCATGCAATTTTTCAGCTAGTCTAATTGAGGGAATTGGGCAGAAAATCAGGTCCCAGATTTGTACCTCACGTCACCCCCTGTAGTTTCCCCGCACCAAGCATTTCTCCGCGTGAATTCTTTGTTACGCAATGAACGCGGGCCTACTTTTGTAGAGGGGCTTGAAGCTGCGCTTGTTGCTGTAGAGTTCTTGAAATACCGAGGACGGAGGGGGGTAACTGATTCACAGATTAAAGAAATTGTAGATGAGGCTCGGCCTAATGGTTTTTCAGATACCAAAATACGGCAAGCCATGGCAGAATGTCGGTAGAACTTGCAGAGCACTCCACCATTAGATCTGACTCCGGAGGTTCCCTTCCAAGAGGTGCAGCGATGGGTTACGGGCCATAGAGAGGGTAGTTTTTTGGTTCCAAATCTGTCAGCCACGCCTACCCTGTTTAAAGTGAACTTCAGTAACTTTTTCCAGGCGCTTCCTCCAGGAAACTGGGGCGAGGAGAGCATTTTGGATGCTTTAGGAGAGAGAGATTTCACAAACCT
Organism: Leptodermis oblonga; assembly: GCA_016801395.1. Lineage (NCBI taxonomy): Eukaryota > Viridiplantae > Streptophyta > Magnoliopsida > Gentianales > Rubiaceae > Leptodermis > Leptodermis oblonga. Next base: position 26,830,767 of record CM028754.1, read on the forward strand.
CAAGCAGTACTCACAGGCTAAATATCTTGAGGCATCTCGAATTATTGTTAACCAGCAATCCGCGAGGTTAGATTCTTAATTTCTATAGTTTACATATGGCGTGCCTCATATGGAATGTGAGGGAAATAAGATCACGCGACTCTTTTAATCGCTTGAAGTCTCTTATTATATTACATCATGTCTCTTTGTTAGTTGTTATCGAACCCATGATTTCTTAGGAAAATTTGGAAGAGGTCAGGGTGGGGTTTGGATACCATGTGGCTCTTTCATCCATGAATGGGAAAATCTAGGTGTTCGGCAGTGCTGATTATATGCTGAATGTTATAAGCAACTCTTAACAGTGTATGTCTTTTGAATTAGCACATCCCTACTTGGCAGTCCCATGTGTTATTAGTGGAGTATATAGACTGCACTCCAAAGTCCAACGTCGTGTGTTGTGGGAGGATTTATTTAAGTTACAGGATGGCCTACCTAGGATTTGTGTTAGGGATTATTATTTAATCGCAACACTTGATGAGTATAGGGGGTCAGCCACACCAAATATGTCCGCAATCCAGGAGTTTGGAGATTTCATTAGCTTTGCCGGATTGTCAAATTTGCCCACTTCAGGGGAAGAATTCCCCAGGGTGGGTTATAGATCTGCTGGAGGTAGGCGGACAAAGGTTCAAAAGTGGCTGGATAGAGCTTTGGTGAACCAAGAATGACTGCATCATGTTCCAGGTTGTGCGGTGGAGGTGCTCAGTAGAGCTACATCTGATCATGCTCCTATCTGTTACGGCCCGTAACATCGATGTCCCCGATATGTTACGCTTCTCTTTGAAGTTGCGTGGTCTGAAACATGATCTACGAGAGTGTAATAAGAATATTTTTGGTAATGTGACGTCAAATGTTGCAGCAGCCGAGCAGGAGATAACCAGGTTGCAGGAGATATACAATGCGGGCGAGGGTGACCTCGGAGCTATCTGCCCTACGGAGGAGGGAAGCAATTTTGGCCCAGCGCCTGCTAGAGCAGGAGATTTTCTTGAATCAAAAGTCACGGGTCCGATGGTTAAAGGAAGGGGAACAGGAGACCAAATTTTTTCATGCCACGCTACAGACCGGTTTAAGCGGGGCGGAGATTTTTTCCATTACATCTCCTTGTGGAGATTCGGTATCGGGTCAAGCAGAGATTGGCCATGAGGCAGGGAGATTTTTAATGATTTGTTTGGACTGAAGGATGGAGACAAGGACTCTATGCAGGATCTTCTCGATACTGTTCCTCGCTCAGTGGGGGAGTCTCACTCTTTGCTGAGCTTGGTATCTATAGAGGAGTTGAAGGCTTTGGTTTGGGAATTGGACCCGGATAGTGCTCCGGGGAGTGATGGTTTTGCTAGGTCTTTCTACCGATTTGCTTGGGATGTGATTGGGTCGAATATGTTATTTGCAGTTCACGAGTTCATGGAAGGTATTCATATTCCCAAGGCGATAGCCAGTACTCTCATCACCTTACTGCCTAAAAAGAAGAACCCAGTTACTTTTGCAAATTATCGGCCCATCAGTTTTTGTAATTTCCTTAACCAGTTCTGTGTGATAGATTAAAGCCCTCTTACCAGATGTTATTTCTCCAGAACAGCCTGTATTTTTTCCGGGCAGGGAAATTGCATACAATGTCTTACTTGCTCAGGAGTTGGTGCACTCACTTAATCAGAAATGTCTCGGCGGCAACATCATCTTTAAACTAGATATGGTCAAAGGTTTCGATTGGTGGTTTTCTTGGAAAAGTTATTACCAGAAATGGGATTTCCTCCTCAATTCGTGCAGTTGATCCTCGGGAATCTCAGCGCAGTTTGGTTTTCGGTTTTAATCAATGACTAGCCGCACGGTTTTTTCCAGGCTACCAGGGGAATAAAGCAAGGTGATCCTTTATCACCTTTTCTTTTTATTTTGGTGGGAGAGGCTTTCTTGAGGGGTATAAAGGCCCGCATTGAGAGGGAACTTTAAAACCTTTCTCTACGCCAAGGGGGATCCCTCAAGTGTCACATTTGAGCTTTGCATATTATTTATTGATCTTTTTGAATGCGATCAGGGAGTCTATTAGAGGGTTCATGGAGTTCCTGCAGCTCTATAAGGGGGCTACTGGGCAGAAGGTCAGTGAGCCTAAATGCTCTTTCTTCCTTCCTAAGAAGTAGCAACTAAGTGAGGGCTTAGTAAGGCAGCTGATTGGAAGGAGGGCAAGGAGTTTTCCTTTTATGTATTTGGGTTGTCCTATTAGTCAGGGGAGATGCACTATAGTGCTTTTTAAGCCTATGCTAGATAAAATTCATGCTGGTCGGGCAGGATAGCAGGGTAAGTCCTCTCGCAGGAGGGTAGGCTGCTATTAATCAGACATGTATTGTCCACTATGTCTCTTCATTATTGGGTTGCTTTCAAGCCCTCAAAAGGCATAGTGGCAAAAATTGAGGCCATCTTCTCGTCATTCTTCTGGGAGTCCCGAGAAGGGAAGCAAAAACGGCATTGGAGGTCATGGAGTAGGGTTACTTTTTCGATTGAGGAGAACTGTTTAGGGGTGCGTAGTGTGGCAGATGTTATTACTACTTTCTCTTACAAAATTGGGTGGAAATTCAACAACTCAGAGGTACTTTGGCCTCTTATATGAAGAGCCTGCCCAAGTCAGCTAGGACGTCTCGGGTTTGGAAGTGTATGGAGGAGGTGGAGAACATTATGGCAGAACATATTAAGATTCTGGTAGGAGATGGTTCTTCCCTTTTCTAGTCTTCCAATTGGACTGGAAGGGGTGTCCTCTCAGTTTTTGTTGAACAAGAAGCGATTGTGGAGCCACTTCTGACACTGCGCAAGTTCTGGAATACTCGAGATCTATTGCGGACTGGTATGCAGGACCTTTTTCCAGATGACTTATGGGACTTCACAGAGGAAATTTCCCTTTATTTTGATGGTCATCCGGATAGGATGATATGGAAGCCAGAGGTTAAGGGAATTTTTACTATTAAGTCAGCGTATGGCGTGGTCCGTAAAAAGGGGAATGTTGTGGTTTCATATTTTTGGACCTAGCCATTAACACTCAAACTCTCTGTTTTTATGTAAAGTCTGTTGAATGGTTTTCTACCCCTAGATGATACATTCCGGTGCCTGGGAATTTATTTGGCCTTCAAGTGCTCTTTCCGTTGCTCAGAGAGTTCTCTCATGCATGTGTTTTATGAGTGCCTGTGGGCCCGTGGGATTTGGGCACACATTGGTGATCGCCTGCGTGTTGTCCCGTTAGCTATAACAGATTTATGGGATGTGTTGGATTTTTACTGGGCTAGGACGGACTTCGAAGTAGCACGCCTTCCAGCTATGGTGTCCGTTATTGTGCCAGTGGTGGTTTGTTGGGTGATCTGGAGGGCACACTGCAAGGCAGTTTCATGATGGGAAATTAATGGATTTAGCCCACATAGCGAGTATGGTTCTTAAGTCTTTCTACAATTTAATGGCTTTAAAACCCCCACCTTTTCGGCTATCCGTAGTGTTCTTCGAGGGCAACGTTTTTCCACAGTGGGCATATGGGAAACAGAGAGAAGCACGGATTGTCCGTTGGAGTCTGCCACCTATAGGCCGTTTTAAGTTAAATGTGGATGGGTCTTCCTGGGGGAACCCGGGGCCTGCTGGAGATGGCGTAGTTCTACGAAATTCGTACGGTAGGGTGGTCTTTGCAATTAGAGCTTCCGTGGTATACTCACGAGTTTTCAAGTGGAAGCACGTGCTCTTCTCATTGGGCTTTGTATATGCGATAGACTTGGCCTACAGCAGTTAGATGTGGAGGCTAATTCTATAGTATTGCTGATGGCAATCCAGAGAGGTGACGGCCCGTGGCAGTTGGCCTCCACGTTGGTAGGAATCTCCGCGTTAAGGCATACGTATGGGTCTATTACCCACCTGTACCACGAAGGAAATGTTGTGGCAGATAGTCTGGCTAAAACTTCCAATTTGACAGGTGACACAGAGTTCTTTGTCTACTCCTCGCTCCCTCAGAGGATTAGGGATCTGGTTGTTCTACATGCTAGGAGTTTCCCTTATTTGAGAGGGTAATGGTTTTAAAAAATAGTTTTAAACATGTACAGTTTTTCATCTGCATTCTTACATCTTTGTACCTCTAAAGTAAGGCTTATTACGTCACCCTTGGAACATTTTTTAGCATTTTGCCTTTAAATTTTTATAAAGGGTCCCCAAACCCCCAGCCACTTAATCGACTGTTACTTAGAAAAAGAACAAAAAAAAAAAAAAGAAGAAGTGAATGCATTGAAAATTTAAACTATAAATAGGATACTAGAACTAATTTAATGACGCAGAATTTTCGTGCACAATTAAATATAAGTGTTTTGCAATAACAATAATGTTAATAATATGCAAGATTTCCCATAATTAATAGCGTCATAATTCTTTATTTTTTTTTCTTGACAAAGATAATTACTGATTAATTATTTGTATTGGTGGTGTTATTGGGTTGTGTGACAATATCAATAATTTGAAATATATGTCTGGTATCTGTCAGCCTCACAACCGTTGATCTAGTTGAAATTATAATTAGGGTGATGCTTAATTAATTATTTAATTTTCTACATCTTAATTTTTCTGTTGGCATTTTGCTCCCTGGACAATGGACATTATTGGTAACATATATGTAGTTGACCAAGTAGGAATGAGTTGAGTTGTCAATTAGAAATTACGATACCATGAACTAAAAATTTTTTATAAAATTATGATAAATTAATAAAGATGACATTCCAATATTTTAAAACCTAGGGTTTTTAACGGGATCACATTTCCAGCCGCCGCCAAATTATGCGGCAACTATGGCTTCGAAACACCGTCTTCCGCCGCAAATCAACGGGCCGCTCAAAACTGTTACAGAGCACAAAGGAAAGCTAACCCTCTTTTGTGACGACGACGAGATTGATGAACTAGAAGCACCCCTCCGGCTTGCGCAAGTTAGAAAATTCTCCAAGGGGAGGACGACGCTGGACAACTTACGCTCAGATTTTTTAACAGCAGGTTTCAACGGCGGTTTTCACATTGGTTTGATCGACAGCAAGCAAGTTCTAATTCGTTTCGAAGAAGACGGTGATTATCAATGTTGTTTTACGCGAGGCGTCTGGAATTTCAAGTCCTATGCGCTCAGAATTGTGAAGTGGACTCCAGATTTCGATCCGCAAGCAGAATCTTCGATAGTCCTGGTGTGGGTAACCCTGCCCATGCTCCCCTTTCAGCTATACAATGAATGGTCTTTGCTATCAATAGGAAACATGATTGGCCGTGTTTTAAAAACAGATTTTGCATCGGCGACTTTGTCTCGACCCAAGGAGGCACTTGTATGCACTGAAGTAGACCTCCTGGGGCCACTGCCAGACTCAGTGTACCTAGGGAAGAGGGGTAAGGAGTTTACTCAAAGGCTGGAGTACAAGAGGCTGCCTTATTACTGCACCGTGTGCATGAAAATAGTACACGAGGAGACAACGTGCAGAAGGGTTCAAGGGGTGAGGAGAAACAACTTTGTCCAGAACCTAGCAATCAACAATCCAGAACCGAAAGGGAAAAAAAAAGTCCCAGGTCAAGACAACCCAATCGGGGTACTGGAAAGTGGGAAAACGGTGGGAAAAATTAGTCCAGACCTGCAACCGGGGAAGGAAACGCTAGAAGTGCCGTCGACGTTTGTTGCCTGCGAGAGGGAATTAGTAATTGTCCCTTTTGTTGCATCTGCTGATAAGGAAAAACAGCAGCAGGTGGAGGAAATTGCAGAAGCCGGGAACCCGATGCATGCAAACTTGGAAGATGTCATGGTGAATTATGCAAACTTGGATGATGTCATGGTGAAGGATGCAAATTTGGATGCTGTCATAGTGAACGTGAATGATGTTATGGTGAAGGATGTGAATTTGGATGATGTCGTGGTGGAAGATGCATCTGACAGCTAGCCCACCGTGTCAATCTTGCGAGAAAACCTGTGAATATCAATCTAGAGGTGGTATAGCAATTGCATGCAGAAAATGTACAAACTATTATGGCCCAATATTGGGACAATATGAAAAATCTCGTGGAGGAGGAGGCCGAAACAGGGGAACATTTCCAATCGGTTTTCACCTCACCCCGCAGCAAGTGGAAAACCCCCAGAGATAGTCACTCTGACAATGACCTTGATGGGGAACAGCGTCGGATCTCAGCAACTGAACTTAAGGCTTTTAGCAATTCTTTTCAAGTACTTGGTGGGGAGCCAGAGGAGGTAGAGGCACTCCTGGATGACCTAGAGAAGGGAAAAACAAAGGAAAATAAGCGGAAGCAGCGCAAGAATTATTTCGGATTGCCACGTACTGTGACGACGAGGTAGTCTGTGAAAGCGACCTCAATTACTTTTTAGTTTCCATATGGCATGGCTCATATGGAACATAAGGGGGGTAAGATCACATGCCTCTTTTCAACAACTGAAGTATTTAATTAAAAAATCATGTGTTACTCTGCTTATTATTCTTGAACCTATGATTTCTGCTGATAGTTTGGAAGAGTATCGGGTGGGTTTGGGATACCATGGATCCTTCTCCTTTTTATCAGGAAAAATATGGGTTTTCTGGTCTATTGATTATGGCATGAAGCTGATTTCAGACTCAGCCCAGTGTGTAGTATATGAGGTAACGCACCCGCAATTAACTTTGCCTTGCTAGGCAAGTTTTGTGTATGGCTTACATACAAGGCGCCAGCGTGAGGACTTATGGCGGGATCTTGTGCTGGCTATGGCTGGTAAACTTGCAATGTGTGTGGGGGATTTCAATGCCTGGGCTCGGCAACACCAGACCTGGGGGCTATGCAGGACTTTGCGAAATTTATTAATAGCGCAGGGCTCTTAGAACTGCCCACATAGGGTCCTCTGTATACTTGGGTTGGCTATCGCTCAGTGGCGGGGGTGAGGACGAAGGTTCAAAAGTGGTTGGATCGTGTATTGATCAACCAGGAGTGGGCCAATAATTTTTTGGGGTGCTCAATCAGTGTCCTAAGCAGGGCAACATTGGATCATGCGTCTCTCTTAATTAAGCCTTTGTCCTCTCTCCCGAAGGGGAAGAAAATTTTTCGGTATCAAACTAGGTGTGTGAAGGAAGCCGAGGACCAGGTACAACAAGCTCAACTAGCTTTCGATTCTGGAGGAGGAGACTCAGAGCTTATGGGCTTGCGGAGGGCAGAGGCAATTCTTGCTCAACGCTTGCTGGAGGAGGAAATCTTTTGGAAGCAAAAGTCACGAGTAAAGTGGTTGAAGGAGGGAGAGCACAATACCCGGTATTTCCACACTTCCTTGGTGAATCGCAGGTCCAGAGGGGGTATTTTTGAAATCAAAGATGTGGCAGGAAACTGCGTCACATCTCAGGCGGATATAGGGAATAAGGCCGTCAGTTTTTTCAAAGGGCTATTTACTTCAGAGAAGGTTTATGACGGAGTGATGGAGGAGATCTTGCAGCATGTGCCGAACTTACTGAACGATACAGGCGGTTTACTCAAGGATGTCACGGAAGAGGAGCTACGAGTGCTAATCTGGGACCTCGATCCAGATAGCGCCCCGGACAGTGATGGATACCCAGGGAGTTTTTATAGATTTGCGTGGGAAGTTATAAGGCATGATTTGGTCAGAGCAGTTCGGGAATTTATGCTAGGTGTTCCAATACCTAGAGCTATTGCAAGCACATGGATCACTATATTTCCTAAGAAGCCAGACTCTGTGACGTTTGCAGACTTGAGACCAATAAGTTTATGTAATTTTTTGAACAAAGTATTTACCAAGGTCTTATGTGAAAGGCTCCAGAGTGTCATGGATGGGCTAGTCTCCCCAAAACAATCTGCTTTCCTACCAAGGAGAGAGATTGCTGACAACGCACTGCTAGCTCAGGAGGTGGTCCATTATCTGGATAAGAAATGTAGAGGGGGCAATATAATGTATAAGCTTGATATGGTAAAAGCTTTTGATCGTGTGTCATGGCAGTTTCTAGATAAATTGCTACTCAAGGTGGGTTTCCCGCGACCCTACGCAAATCTTGTAATGGGCAATCTGAAGGCAGCCTGGTTTTCGGTTTTAGTGAATGGCCAACCACAGGGATTTTTTCAAGCTTCCAGGGGTATAAAGCAGGGAGATCCCTTATCCCTGTTCCTCTTCATTCTGGTGGGTGAAGGCTTTATTAGAGCTCTAAATGCCCATGTTGATTGCGGGGCCTTGGTACCTTTCGCTTTGCCCCAAGGGGTAGTGCGCATCACTCATCTCGGTTTTGCAGATGACCTCCTTATATTTCTGAACGCAGGCAGTAAGTCTTTAGTTGGACTCAGAGATTTTCTAAAGGTGTATGAATCAGCAACAGGACAAAAAATCAGTGAGCTAAAGTCTACCTTTTATTTAGGTCGACATTATAATAATAGAGCGCCTTTGGTATGACGGGTTCTTGGCATGCGAGAGGGTGCTTTCCCCTTCACCTACCTGGGATGTCCCATTTACAAAGGAAGAATGACAACTGCATTGTTTCAACCCCTGTTAGATAAGATTCAGGCAAAATTGACAGGCTGGGAAACAAAGCTTCTGTCTCTAGGGGGGCGTTTGGTGCTAATTCAGCTTGTATTGAGTGCCTTGCCAATCCACTATTTAGCTGCACTAAGTCCGCCAAGGGGAGTGGTTAATAAGATTGAGGCACTGTTTTCGAAATTTTTCTGGGGTAGTTCGGAGGGACGATTAAAGAGGCACTGGAGGGCATGGTAGTATATTGTTAAACCTTTCTCAGAAAATTGCTTGGGAGTGAGAAGTGTCGAGGATATGGTCACAGCATTCTCATGTAAATTGTGGTGGAAGAAGCATACTTCCAAAGTGTTGTGGGGGCAGTTCATGCGGTCATTACAGCCCAATGCACGACGCTCGCGGGTTTGGCCTCGGATGAATACTGTGCATGAAGTCATGGCTTTTAATACAGGTGTCATCGTGGGGGATGGTTCCTGTGCTTTTTGGTATATAAATTGGACGGGGCTGGGGTTTTTGGATGACTTAATTGGGGAGGAACCCGTCCCTAACCCTGGTTTTACGATTCAGGATTTTGGGGAGCAGAAGACTTGGTTTCTACAAGAATGGGGATATCTGTTTGAACAGGAAGCTCGAGACGTCCTTGCGGCATTTATGCTACATTTCTCATTAGGGTCATCCCGAGTAATATGGAAGAACGAGCCGACGGGAGAATTCTCAATCAAGTCAACATATGACTTGGTTAGGGAAAGGGGTCCCGCAGTGCACAGCATGGCACTATGGTCCCCCCCACTCCCCTTGAAGTGCTCAGTGTTCATGTGGAAGCTGGTAAATCATTGTATGCCCTTAGACAATTCCCTCTGGCGTATTGGTTTTTCTTTGGCCTCTAAATGTGTTTTTTGTGACTCAGAGAGTACCCTTCAGCATGTTTTTTTTGCTTGGCCATACGCCTCAGCTCTATGGGCAAAGTGGTTTGATTTGCTACGCATCGGTTTTGGCGCGATCAGCTCATTATGGGATGTCCTGGATTTGTTTTGGAATCAGGAAGAGGATGACATCAGGACATTGCCCAAAGGTTTAACGGATATCGTTCCAGTAATAGTAAGTTGGGAAGTGTGGCGATCCTTTTTTCGAGCTACACAAGACGGGGTCCTAACCCCCTTGCAACATGCAGTGGCCAACACTTTGATTTTATGTTTCAATTGCTGGCTTTGAAGCCCTTACAATATACGCCAGGGATCGACTTCCTGGTGGGCATGGTGATCCAACGATGGGCGTATAGGAAAAGGAGGGAACCGAGACTGGTGGCGTGGTCTCATCCGAGTGTTGGAAAAGTCAAGCTAAATGTTGATGGATCCTCTACGGGGGCACCGGGGCCCTCTAGAGCTGGCGCGATTTTGCGCACGGAGTTGGGACAAGTAATTTTCGCTGTGAGCATTTTCCTGGGTACTTTATCAAGCTTCCATGCAGAGGCATTGGCTTTGTTATATGGGTTGGAGACGAGTCGAAGTTTAGGGTATTGAGAGATACTGATGGAGTCAAACTCCATGGTATTGGTTGGGGCAATTCAGGGTAAATCGTGGCCCTAGAGGGCGGTTTCTACTTTGCAGAAGATTATAGATCTCATTGACTCGGGAGTGCAGGTCACGCATATCTACAGAGAGGCCAACGCCGTAGCGGATGCATTGACAAAGCAAGCGAGTGCCTCACAAACCTCTTTATTCTTTTCTCAGGGTATGCTGCCTCGTGAGGTAGCGGGCCTAGTAGCTTTGGACGCACGTAATTTTCCTTACATGAGGGCGTAGGCTGTCCTTACTTTAGGAGTTTGTATCCAAACATAAAGTTTTTTTCGGCTTCATAATAAATCGGGCTCGAGACCCGACCGCATTTATAATAAATAAATAAATAAATAGATGGCATTCCTTTATTAACTTTTTAAATATAAATGCAAGGATATTACCAAATAGGATCGGCTAATCACACCAAAAGAATTTTACTTTAAAAATTTAATTATGTACTTAAAAGATATATTTGATATAAATATATTCTTGATCATACACAATTGAGAGATATGGTAGATATGTAGTACAAAGGGAGTCCAGAAAGGGAAGTACAAGAAACTTTACTAATTTCACTAATCCATTACAAAATTGTTATAAAGAGGAAACGCTAGAGTCACGTTATATAGTATTGACTTGCTATTAAATCATTGTTACCATGAGGTACACTACACACGATTATTGCGTTAAATACATGTAACCTGCTATAGCAAGTTATAACAATAGGCAACAAGTTATATATAAACCTACAACAAGTATATATTTGTGCCTAAAGAAAATGATAAAATAGTTTAACATATAATTTCTACAACAAAATTTAAGATTATCAAAATGTAATTATTATTTTTTAAAAAAATATAAGGGTGGTAATTATTTATTTATTACAAAAATAGATTAAAAAATTAGTATGAACTATTAAATAGAGTATACAATGTAGCCCAACAAATAACCATTGTACTTTGCCCAATATGTATGGGGTAAAAATTGATCCTAGTAAATGAAAATATTGTGTATTAAGCTATTGAATTGGATGTTTAATTTCGAATATCTAGGGTGTTATAATTCTTTTAAAATAATTAATAAAATAAATATACTTTTTTTTCATTAATATGGGCACAATACATCATATAAAATCATTGTACCCCAATATTGAAAGTGATGTGCTCCAATTAAAAATTATTGTATATTGCCCGAAATCCTATGTTAAAACTTAAAAGTTTCTATAGAACTTCATATATTAGGGTGAAATTTACCGTCCCCGGGGGTTATATATCACCATAAATATGTTTATATTTTTTACAATTGCTTTGGGCATTGTACCTATATGAAATGCAATTGTACCCCAATCTTTTGCACAATGTGCGCAACAAAACTCTATTGTAACCCGCCCAACATATATACAGGAAGAAATTGATATTAGGAAATTAAAATAGTTTGTATATATACCGATCGAATAATGCATTTTTTAATTTATCACATCTCAGTGTTATAATTGTACCAAAATAATTATGAAAATAACAAAAAAAATATTTTAACTAATATGGGCACAGTACACCATATAAACCCAGTGTGCTCTAAATACTAAAATAATGTTCCTCCATTAAAAATAATCGGCTACCCAAAATCCTAATTTTGAAATATACAATTTTCTATAGAACCTTGTATACTTCGGTTAAATTTACCATCCTCGGGTTTTAATTATCTCCATAAATATATTTTGAAGCAAAAAGTAATTTTTACAATTACTTTGGGAACTATACCCTATATAAAATGCAATTGTACCCTAATTTTTTGCACAATGTGCCCAACAAAACTCTATTGTACCCCGCCCAACATATATATAGGGAGCAATTAATATTGAAATCAAATTAGTTTTTATATATATTTTTAATTCATATGGGCACAACACCATATAAAATCATCGTGTCCCAATATTGAAAATGACGTGTTTCAATTAAAAACTATTGTATATTGCCCAAAATCCTTACGTTGAAACTTAAAAATTTTCTATAGATTCTCATAAACTACAGTTAAATTTACCATTCCCGAAGGTTAATTGTTGCTCGAAATATATGAAATGCAATTGTACGTACCTTGTTTTTGTGCATAATGTAACTCAACAAACAACTATTGTACCCGCCCAATATATAAGATGAAAAATGTATATAATAACTTAAAATATTGTGTATATACCAATCGAATATTAGGATGTTTAATTTAGAAAATTTTGGGCGTTATAATTCATAGAAAATAATTAAGAAAATAAATACATACATATATATATTTAATCAATTTGAGAACAATACAACATGTAAAATCATTCTACCTAGATATTGAAAATGATGTGTCTCAATTAAAAACAACAGTACCCCGCCCAAAATTATTAGTTTGAAACTAAAAATTTTCTATACAACCTCATATACTATGGTATAATTTACCATCCGGGGGGTTAATTATTGCCATAAATATAGTTTGGCCCGAAAAACAATGTTTACAATTACTTTGGGCATTGTAGCTTATATGAAATGCAATTGTACCTCAAATTTTTGTACGATGTCCCCAACAAAGAACTATTGTACCCTGTCCAATATATAGTGAGAAAAATTGATATCAGTAAATTAAATTTGTTTGTATATATATCGATCGAGTAATGAGATTTTTTTAATTTGCACATCTCGGTGTTATAATTGTTCAAAAAATAATTATGAAAATAAATAAATATAATTTTTAATTAATATGGGCACAATACACCATATAAAACCAATGTACCCCAATACTAAAAATAATGTTCCTCAACTAAAAACCATTGTACCCCACCCAAAATCCTAAGTTTGGAACTTACAATTTTGTATAAAACCTCAGATATTACGGTTAAATTTACCATCCCCGAATTAAGTATTGCTGGAAAAATATTTTTTTATAATTAGTTTGAGCAGTGTCCCCTATATGAATGCAATTGTACCCTTCTTTTGAGTATAATATACCCCAACAAACAACTATTGTACCCCACCCAATATATAAGAGGAAAATTTTATATTAGTAAATTAAAATATTGTGTATATACCGATCGAATATTGGGATGCTTAATTTAGAACTTCTCCGGGTTATAATTGTTAGAAAATAATGAATAAAATAAATATATATTTTTAATTAATATGGGCACAATACACCACATAAAATCATTGTACCCAAATATTGAAAATGATGTGCCCCAATTAAAAATTATTATACCCTGCCCAAAATTCTTAGTTTGCAACTTAAAATTTCTATAGTCTCATATACTATGATTTAATTTGCCATCGCGGGAGGTTAATAATCGCCATATATATATTTTGGCCCAAAAAATAATTTTTAAAATTACTTTGGCCATACCCTATATGAAATGCAAATGTACCCTCCTCATATAGTAAAGTTTATTTGGTTGGATTCACTAGTACATAAATGATCAAAGGAGGCGTCCCTTTGGAGGCAGGTGTATCCAAAGCTCTTTGGAGGTGCACCCGCCTCCAATAGTATATCGCCTCCAGTCTTTAGAGACGGGTGCATGTATAGATAATTTATTGGAGGCGGGTGCTTTTTGCAAATTTTAATCAATAGTGTTTTGAAAATTTTCTTTGTTTTAGACTGTTGAAAGTTGAAAATAAATTTGAAAATAATTCGCTAGGATAATTTTGAAAGTTGAAAATAATTTTTAAAAAAAGTAGTAAATTATTAGGTAATAAAAGCCAATAGTTTTAGAAGAAAATATATACTTTCAATTTTAACTTTATATACATGAGTATATATGTAGCCTAGTGGTAAATTTAATGTGCAAGAGTTGAGTGATTCTTCAGGCACGAGTTCGATTCCTACTAAAGCCATAAAATAAAGAAAGGGACATTAAATTTTGTACCGAGGGGTTATTGGAGGTTGGGGCAAGCCCTCCTTAAGGGAGGCGAGTGCGGGCGCTATACCCCTGTGCACCCGTCTCCCCTGTCCATATCTGCAGTAGTGATTTTTTTTTTCAATATGTTTATGGATATTTTTAAAAAGATAAAAAAAAAACTTTAATACAATGCCATGGGTTCAAGGTATTGCATAGATATGACATTTTTATATCATTGTCATGGCTATAGCAATAGTCAGATTAAGAATATTTATACCAATATCATAGCTTAAGTAATGATAATTAATATAGAAAATGTTTTAGTTTTGAAGGTTTTTTTTTTTTTTTGTGTCGTGTGAATTTACTTTCCAAATAAAATGGATATCAAGTAACCGGTTACCATTTAGGATATCAAGTATCCGGTTACCATTTATGTGGGCTATTATTCCCTACATCTTTGAACCATTAGACCTTATTTACACCTTATTTACTTTCAACCATTGATTATTGCTCTAATGGTTCAAATCAAATCAACTTAATAGCAAGTCAATTTTATTGACTTGACTCTAGCATTTTTTTGGTTCAAGATCCTCTGTTACACTTTTCTGTTACACATCTTAATAACTCATTGTAAATATTATTTTTTAAATTAATTTTTTGCCAATGCTATTCATTGGCATTCTACATAATTTTAATATATATATATTTTTTATTTTTTACATTAATCTTGAATTTTAATAAAATATTATAGTATTTTTTTTATTTTTTTAATCTCAATAAATTAAAATAAATATACCCTAAACTAAAATGGGTGAACCCTTAGTCCAAAAATTTATTATAATGCTAATTAATATCTTTGGTGAAAAGATTAAAATAAAAAATAATATTTAAGTTGAATTATTAAGATATGTAACAAGGAGTGTAACATAAAAGTATAACAGAGGATCCTGAACCCATTATCCCAAAGTAAGTATGTATCAAAAACAAATGAAATTAATGATACTTCAGATCATGTAAAATACTTTATTTAAAGTACTTTTATTGGTTCTCTTTAGTATGCAAAAGTTTTAAAACTAATATCTTTTGAGATAAGTTGAAATTTATTGTTTGAAACAGCTCTGACTTTAACCATAACCAAATAAACAAGAGAAGAAAGAGCAAGATAGTCTCACGACTTGTAATTTGTGTATGGCATACTTCAGGCACAATGGGTCTATTTATAGACCTCTAATAGGTATCTTTGAAGGGGTATAACTCTTCCAAAAGGTAGGGCAAAAATTTGGATACAATTAGACTCCCCATTCCGACATTGACGGTGATGTAACGCAAAAAATGTTCTCCTTGTAGTGCTTCTTACGGCCCAATGAACCTTCTTGAACAGCACTGCCCAAAATGATGAAAGCTTCACTGCAAAGGAAAGAACTGGACTGGAGAACGAGCTGGATGGCTCGGATCAGCAAGGATGATAAAGAGGATTGTGATTGAAAGCTATTCCGGCGACAACTGTAATAAAGCCAAGGGAAGAGCGGGGCTTTCCCCCCTGTATAAGCTCCGACGATCAAGTTAGAGAGGTGGAAGAAGGTGAATAGTATTGACAAATTGCTTAAAATAGTAAAAGTTGCGTACATTGCTAAGTCTGAAGACTTAGTGTATATACCTCCAAACCGAAATGTGCCCGTTGAACCTTCATGATTGACATGTTCACCTGCTCCCCTTTGTTTATTGTGGCGTGTACGTTTAGTACTGTCTTGACCGGATTTCATGGGTTTCTTCCCCTTAGAAGCTCTGGAAATCTCTGCATATATTACAAAAGATATACCTAACCCTATGAAGATTTTCACCTACTGTGTCAGTGAAATAGCTTAATCTGACCTAACTATCTCAGCTCGGTTAGGCCGATTATCATGATATAGATGTGAGAGGAACTTAACAAGGCATTCTAAAGTTAAGATCCGACCTAAACCTTTCAGAGATATACTGTCTGGCTCTGTTTCATTGATTTGACCGACCTAATCTTGTAACCGAAATACTACTTGGCTCGGTTTGGATGATCTATCCGACCTAAGCAGGGTTCTGGACTTTCTATGCGTCTTTTTATCCTTCACTGTTTATCTTTACTTTAGTCCATTGGGCTAGGCCCAATGGAAGTTCGATTTTATGCACATCAACAAGTCCCCCTAGTATTAGGTTTTACTGATCTAAAACTTAATACTTTTTGTGTTTTTTTCTGAGCCAAAAATTTGCCTAAGGTATTTATCATGCATTCCCCTGATATCAGTCAGAGTCAATTTTCGAGCTAAAGCTTGATACTTACGATGTTTTACTGAGCCAAAAATTTTACTAAGGCATTTATCAAGTGTTCGTCCGACCTATGTCAGATACCTCTTTAAAGTTTTTCTTCTGACCTATAGATTATCGATTATGACAAGGAAAAATGCGAAACATAACTAAAAAATCCGACCCACAGAAAATATCATGTCAGCCGATCCATAGGTAATAATTGTAGTATTGACCTAAAGAAGTTGAATAAATCAATGAAGGCAACAATAAAGGTGTACCTTCGCGTTACGATACACGAAATCTGGCTTTTGAAGAGTCGGGATGTGACAGGGCACGTCTTCACAATTATTGAGGCAGTCGGTACGACTTCCCACGCTTTTACTATCCTCGAGGAGGTATTGAAGGCTCCAACGCTTGGTTTGTCCTCGTCTGTTCCATCTCCCTGAGGCTTTCCTTTATAAGTTGAAGAAGTTGGTATTGGCACTATTGTGTTGTACGTTTCCTGAAAAGAAAAAGAAACTCTCTACTCTTCTTCCTTCCGCCGGATTAATAGTTCCTCGCCGTGTTTTGTTGGTGTCATCTTTCCGGTTGGCCGTGATAGTCCGCGCCGCTGCTTCGTCTCGTTGCTTCCACACCATTATTTTGCAAACATCCATGGCTGAAGAAAGGAGTTCCGGCACCGGAGTGTCTCGCCAAAAACCCTCCTCAGGTCAGTCTGTTCTTCTTCTTTCCTTTAATGACATTAAGTGAATCGCCAGCTTAGACGTAAATTTTTGGCTGTTTGATGCATCAATCCTTCTCACATGAGCAACATATATTGTTAGTTTGTATGCCTACGTAGGATCTGTTATATCTGAATTTAAGCATGATTCCGGCGCCTTTATATTGCTTCGTGTAGATACGGCCGCCCTATCCTATGACTTTCATCCCGAAGAGATAGCTTCCGAGCTTACTAGGGTAGAATTAGAAACCCTAGGATCGATCCATTGTCTTGACCCGGTTATTCAAACCCGCCTGCCCACACCGAAGATAGAATAACTAGTACTTCCGGGGGTTGGGTAGGTATATACGAATACCATATAAAATTCGAGCTAAGGTTTCCGACCCCAGATTTTTTGAACGAGCTATGTGACTACTTAGAAATCGGGCTGAGCCAGTTAGTACCCAACACCCTTAGATTTTTGGTGGGGTTTATGTGTGTCTGCTTCGGGGCTAAGATCCGACCCACCGTGGATTTGTTTTTCCAATTTTACACCGTCCGCCAATATCCTTACGGGCCGGGGTGGGTATCTTTCCAAAACTATAGAAATGGGCCCATCCTTATAACCGACTCCCCAGATACTAATAAACATTGGAGGGCAAGATTTTTTATGGTGAAAGCCGACGAAGTAAATCTCCCTTGCCGCTGGTCAAAGTTTATTGTGCCGGCGGATCAAACTCGAGATAAGTCCAATCCCGTAGTGCTGTCGGACTATAAGGCGTTAAGATAGCTCGGAAAAATACTCGGTTAAGTACCCTTCAGAGGGCCTTCTTATCTGGGCCGGGCTGAGCTAAGCCCCCGATGTAGAGGAAGAATGTAAATACTTGTCTCTGAACTTTTACTTATCGCCTTCCCGACCTGGGGTCACCTTCTTAGATTGGTGATTCTGACCTTTCTGTCTTTTGTTTTCAGGTGGCTTCAGCGGGTTCGGCCAGAAGAAGAAATCCAACAGGCCAGCAGCGGCTTCGGGGTCTTCAAAGAGACCTGCTGAAATTGATTTAACGGAGGAGGTTGAAGCTGCTGACCCTCCTGTTGGCGCCTTAACCGTTTGGTCATCTAAAAAAAGCAGACCGACCCCCGCAGAAGTTTAGGCAGCAAGGCTCCGCAGTTGCTGACGGATTCCTCTTTTGGAGCTGAGCTTCCTAGCCCGGATGAATTGTTGGGGCCCTTGGACCCGTCATCCAAGGAGAGAGTTATAATTCTGAAGGATTAGAGGGAAAGACCGAGCTCCCTAGCCCAGCCCGTATATCAGCCTCATTCGATGGAGCCTCTGCCCGAAGATGTTCGGCCTTATGCGGAACTGGTGGCTAACTCCCACAGCTCCTTTGCGAGGATTGTCGAGGTGAGCAATCAGATCCGGAAAAGCATCGACCAGCTAGCCCAGTAAGAAGCCTTTTTGGCTTCTCATATAAAATGGGTAAACTCCAAATCGTTTAGTGCGTTCCTTGAAAAGCATGCTGTCTCTGTGTAATAGTCCAAGCTAAGGCTTGTAATATGATCCTGCAGGTCGGTGTAAATTACGCGGCTATGACGAAGAGGACCGTAGCTTTGGATGTTTTGGCCAAAGCTATGAGCAAGAAAGGTTGAAGAGGCCGACCGAGGCGATAGAGGAACTGAAGATGAGGCTGGGAGTTGAGTCCAGCAAGGTGACCGACCTCCGGGCCAAAAATACCGAGCTCTATCAAGAAAACCAAGAGCTCGGTACCAGGGCCAGCCAGATGGGCACCAGGGTCCAAAGTTTGGAGGCAGAAGTGGAGGGGTTGAGGCACAATGAGTCCAAGCTGGGGAGGAAGATTGCTGACCTGGAAAGGGCTTTGGAGGAGGAGAAGAATAAATCTTCCGAGCTACTGGGTCCTGCTGAGGTGGAAGCTGCATGCCAATCTGCCTTAGAAAGTTTCAAGGGGGGGCCGCTACTTGATCTTATGAACCGTCGGTTCATGGAGTTAATTCAGTGTGGCTATACCCTTTGCTAGGACGAACTTAAGGGCCCCAGGGCGGTGGAGGGCCTTCCTGAAGATTCTATGGCCCATACTTCTTTGCTTCCTCAGGGTCGTGATCCCTTTGATCTGGTCGAGGAAATAAAACATAAGTGCCGAGCTAATAGTATTCCTTTACCAGAAAATACGGAAGAGGAAGACCCTGAGGCCGACCCCCAGGAGGCAATTGACGAAGAAGCGACCTCCCAAGCTCCTCCTTCCTAGTTTTTTCCTGTATTTTTCTTTTTTGAAGAATTTTTTGTAATCTTTGATTGGAATAGCTTTGTACTGCGCCCATTTTTTTGAATAAATACCTTCTTTTTTCTTCTTTCACCATCTTAAATCTGATACTTTTCCCGACTTTAACTCTAACCGCTTTATAGATAGTATTTTCTTAAGTGTGCTGCGTTCCAAGCCCGTGGAATCAACTGTTCTTGCAAATCTTCCAAAACATAACTGCTAGTAGGTCGGGCTTCAATCACCCGGTAGGGCCCTTCCCAATTAGATACTAACTTGCCCTGATCTTGTGGTTTGCTGATAGCTCAGCTTCGTAAAACTAAGTCTCCTGGTACAAAGGCCCGATGTTTGACCCGAGCGTCATAGTGTTACCGAACTAAATTTTTGTAATTTAGTTGGTGTACATAGGCAGTGTCCCGAACTTCCTCCATCAAGTCCAAGCTAAGCTCCAAGTTTCTCTGATTCTGGTCCCTTTCGAAGTGCATGCTCGGGGCGCACCACTTTGTATTTCCGGGGGTATGACAGCGTTGACTCCAAAGCCTAGCTCGAAAGGAGTCTTCCCCGTGGCCGATTTAGGCATAGTCCGGTGGCACCATAGTATGTGAGGCAGCTGTTCTACCCAATTCTTACCCTTATCTTCTAATCTGGTTTACAACTCGTGTAACAAAGTTCAGTTTGTGAGTTCCACTTGCCCATTTGCCGGAGGATGAGCTACAGATGCGAAACGTTGGGTGATACCAAGCTTTGAACACAAGGCTGTGAATTCCTTGGATTCGAACTGGGTCCCATTATCCGAGATGACCGAGTTGGGCACGCCAAATCGACAGATGACTTGTCTCCAAAGAAATCGGGCCACTGTTCGTCCGGTAATATTTGTCAATGCTTCGGCCTCCACCGATTTCGTAAAATAGTCTATAGCCACAACAAGGTAATGGTAAGAACCGATCTTAGGAAACGGCCCCATAAGATCTATTCCCCATTCCGCGAAAGGCCAAGGAGCAATTATCCCCGTAAAGCTAGATGCTGGCAACCTGTGAATTGTTGCATTGTATTGGCAACTGGGACAACGTTGAACATATTCAACTGCTTCCTGGAATAATCGAGGCCAATAAAACCCAGCCCCAATTACTTTCTTGGCCAAATTCCGAGCCCCAATGTGAGACCCACAATCTCCTTGATGTACTTCCTTTAGCACGGCTTCTGCTTCTCCTGAACCCAGGCACTTTAGTAAGGGAATCAAGAAACCCTTTTTATACAGATCCTCCCCGACTATTTGATAATGCTCAGCTTTCCTTCGTATTCGTTGTGCTTCTTTTCATGAATCTGGTAAAGTACCATTTTGCAAATACTGCCATAGAGGAAATCGCCAATCCTGACCTTCACTGATGGATAAGATTGCTGGCTCGGCTGTTCTCCTAGTTTGTACTTCTTCCACTAGAACGCTTTTAGTCAGATAAGAGAAAACCGAAGAAGCCAATTTGGACAAGGCATCTGCATTTGTGTCTTTACTCCGTGGAACCCGCTCTATAGTCCATTTTGGAAAAAATTTTAGCTGTTGCTGCACCAGTGCTAAATACTCCTCCATTTGCCGATCCTTAGCCTTATACTCCCCCAAAATTTGTTTAACTACAAGCTAGGAGTCTGAAAAAATTTTTAGAGTCCTGATCCCCAGTTTCCGAGCTAATTTTAGACCGGCTATCATCGCTTCGTATTCTGCTTCATTATTGGTGGCGGTAAAGCAGAACCGTAAAGCATAAGTGTGGATTTCCCCAACAGGGCTGGTGAGGATGATCCCCGCACCCGATCCGGACTGGCTGGATGCACCATCTATATAGAGTGTCCATGAATCATCGCCTTTTCCTACGGTTAAAAGTAGGTCGGTTTCTTGCAACGGGCCAGGCGTGCCTTCCTGGATGTCTGATACTCCTTCAGCTATGAAATCTGCCAATACTTGTCCTTTGACTGCGGTGCGGGGCGCAAAGGTGATATCGTACTCCCCCAATTCGATGGCCCATTTGGTGAGACGACCAGAAGCCTCTGCTTTTTGCAAGACGGCCTTAAGAGGTGCGTCGGTATAGACGGTGATTCCATGAGAGTTGAAATAAGGCCGGAGACATCAGGTGGAGTGAACTAGAGCCAAGACTAATTTTTCCAGGCTAGAACAGTTTTTCTCTGCTGCCTGCAAAACTTTGCTAACAAAATAGATGGGTCTTTGAACCCGGTTATCTCCTAGAAGCAAAACCGAGCTAATTACGGATTCAGTGGTAGCTATATACATGTATAATTGTTCTCTAGGAATTGGCATGGTTAAAGACGGCAAAGAAGCTAAATACGTTTTTAGTTGTTCAAAAGAAGTTTGGCATTCTGAGGTCCATACAAATTTATCTGTTTTCTTCAAAATGCTGAAAAATGGTAAAGCTCGTTCTGCGGACCGAGCTAAAAACCGATTTAAGGCTGCTAGTCTACCCGTTAATTGTTGTACTTCACGAATTGATCTAGGTAGATGCATTTATAGGACAGCTTCTACTTTCTTTGGATTAACCGAGATACCCCCCTCAGAAACCATGTAACCTAAGAACTTCCCCGAAGTAGCCCGAAAAACACATTTTTTTGGATTTAGCCTTAATTTATATTAGAAAAGAGTTTCAAGTGTTTCACGTAAATCGAGCAAATAGGCAGACTCATCCTTACTTTTAACAAGTAATCATCAACATATGCTTCCATGTTCCGACCTAACTGGTTTTTAAAGATTTTATTTACTAAGCGTTGAAAGGTAGCCCCAGCATTCTTCAAACCACAAGGCATAGTGATAAAGCAATAAGTACCTTTATCCGTGATGAAGGAGGTTTTTTCCTCGTCTTTTTTAGCCATGAAGATTTGGTGATAGCCCTTGTATGCATCCAAGAAGTTAAGGAAGCGAAATCCAGCTATGGCGTCGACCAGAATGTCAATCAAGGGTAGGGGGAACCAGTCTTTGGGGCAGGCTTTGTTTAGGTCGGTGAAGTCGATGCACATACACCATGAACCATCAGGCTTGGGAACTAACACAGGGTTAGCTGACCATTCAGGATAATCTACTTCTCGAATGATACGTACCTCTAGTAGAGCGTTGACTTCGATCTCCACGTATTTGCTGCGTTCTCCTCCAAGGTTACGCTTTCGTTGACGAACCGGCCTACGACTGGCATCAATGGATAACTTGTGTTCAATGATATTTCGAGAAATGCCAGGCATATCTTCCGGTCCCCAAGCAAAGACTTCCGCAAACTCATGCAAAAGGTTAAGTAAATCATGTTGTAACTGAGGAGGTAAATCGGCCCCAATCTTAATTACCTTGTTTAGATCATTAGTCAGGGGGGCGATCTTCACCTCAGCCCCTGCTTCAATGGATTGGTCCGAGCTACCTGTCAGGTCGGTGATGTTAATGGGGTGAGCAATACTGTCTGGGTGACTAGGCGGCGAAGCTCGGGGCGCGGGGGTCGGAGTGACTGCAGAGGTAACTTTTGGTTTCCGATCCATAGGCACCTGTTCTCTTAGGGAAGCCGTGTAACATTGCTTAGCCTGTATGACATCACAACGAAGAGTGGCCACCCCACCCATGGTGGGGAATTTTAAAAGCATATGCATGGTAGAAGCAATGGCCTGAAATTGATTTAATCCAGGCCGACCCAGATATACATTATAAGGCGAGGGTTCATCAATGACCATGAAATCTATGGTTTCTGTACGTTTTAGCTGTCCAGCTATCAACGTGACCGGTATGCTTAATTGCCCCACAGGGATAA
The DNA here is from genome assembly GCA_016801395.1 of Leptodermis oblonga. NCBI lineage: Eukaryota > Viridiplantae > Streptophyta > Magnoliopsida > Gentianales > Rubiaceae > Leptodermis > Leptodermis oblonga. Next base: position 26,853,738 of record CM028754.1, read on the forward strand.
CATGGTGGTTGCCAAAGCCAATCAAGGGTGTACGTACTGAATTTAAATGTGTTTTATGTAACTAACATCCTGCCAATGCTTTGGTAGTAATTATATTACTAGAGCTACCTGTGTCTAACAATGTCCTACGTACTTGATAATTAGAAATATAACAATCGACCACTAGTGGATCATCACAACTATAAGGCAAGAATATATCACTGTCATCTAAAGTAATTACTGGTGCCATGGCTTCCGCTTTACGCTTACCTAAAACGTTGTTTCTTTGCCGATATACTTGTTTTCTCTGACGATTAGAGTCGCCCTGGGTCGGTCCTCCAGCTATGGTATTCACGATCCCAGCTATGGTCAGGTCGGCTCCAGCTCCAGCGTTTGGGGCTCGGGGGTCGGGTTGGGAACATTCTCGGGCAAAATGACCGGGTTCTCCACACCGGTAGCATCCGGTAGGTCATTCCCGGGTTGCTGAAGCTGCTGGTTTGGGCAAAGGTGCCACTTGTGTATATTGGGGCAGTTTTCCAGCTTGAATAAGTTTTGCCATCTCTGTAGCCAAATCTCGACAATCATTAGTATTGTGACCAATATGTTTATGATAGTTACAATACCTGCCAGGATTGAGCCGATCTGTGGGACCCGTCATGGGACGGGCTGAAGGTAGCAACCCTTGATGCTGGATAGCCGCATATATGTCAGCTCGTGATACGGAAAAGGGCTCGACTACCTGCACAACATTAACACTTACCCCAGCCTTCGGGCCAGTGTTAGTAGTACTCACAAAGTTTTGCTTCTTACTTCCTCCTGGAGGCGGAATTGGGGAAGAAGCTTTTCTCTTACTGTATAAGTCGGAAAAACCTCTTTCTCATTCCTGTTTTATGGCTGCAGCGTCCTCAATAACAGCAAAGTTAACAGCAGTAACCATCATTTCAAAATAGGAGTGTGGGGGTCGGATGGCAAGTTCAGTAGCTAAAGGTTCTGACCGTACCCGTTAATAAACGACCCCATCATAATCCTATCATCTTTTTCATGACATTGTCTAGATTCTACGTTAAATCGATCTATATAGGCCTGCAACCCCTCTCCTACCCTTTGAGTTATATTCATTAAGTGTGAAATAGGTTTGGATAGTATCTTGTTACCCATAAAATTAGCTAAAAATAAATCACCGAATTGATCTAATGAATGAATGAAATTTCGAGGCAGGGTACAATACCAATTTATAGCTTGACCTTTAAGAGTCAAATGGAATGTCATGCACAGTTGGCATCAGACAAGTTGGCGGCATCCATGACACTCATGCACTGCATCCAATGAGCCGTGGGGTCGGTAGTTCTGTCGTACTTGTCAACCTTACCTAAACCTTTGTAGCCCAGGGGGAATGGTGCTGTTTGGATTTCTCAGCCAAAAGGATGAAACACCCGAGAAGTGGGCCTGGCTCGTCCCAATTGTGCATATCTAGATCCAGGGAGGACTGTTTGACCGGGCTGGGCGTATCCAGTTTGACCTAGGGGGTATCCACTCATTTTGGGATAAGCAGGTAGTGGTCCTCCAGTTACGAAGTTCCCTGCGCTGGGCCCGGGGTAATAGCTCGGGTTAAGTAAGGGAGAGTACCCTGTGGGGGTCTGCATGGCTCAGCTGGTGCCTATACCGTAATGTTGAAACTGAGCTAGGTTTGACGGAGCTAGGTATCCGGGGTATCCTAATTGGTTAACTTTAGGACTAAGGTGGCTAAATTGGTTTAATGGTTGAACTAGGCCGGGCTGACCAATTTGACTCGTCTGTGGGCCCAGACCAGGCTGGCCTAACTGATTTATCTGCTATCCTAACATAGGAAAAGTACTACTACAAAAATGACTTTTAATGGCGGTTTTTTAGGGCTTTTAACAGCAGTTTTCGGCAATTTTGAAATGCCATCTATCCGGCAGTCGTAGAAAGTTTACGGACTTTCTATGGCGGTTGTGTTCGGACTTTCTACGGCGGTTTTTTTCAAAACCGCCGTAGAAAGTTTGAACTTTCTACGGCGGTTCGCTTAGGAACCGCCGTAGAAAGTACCAAATTTGTAAAAAAAAAAAATTAATATTTCATTTTTTTCTCTACATTCAAAAAAACAGCAAGAACAGCCTTAGAAAGGTCTTGATATACATATATATATATTTCAACTTTATTCAAAATATATATATCAAAAACTTCCATGCTAATAAACCGAACAACCGCCAAACTTAAAAAAAATTTTGTGTGCATCCATCAAATTCTAATTAATTTAATCATTAATAGCAAGAACAATACAATAATTACTGATATAACACTAATCAAATTCAAATTTCATCATTCATCATCTCACCAAACCCGAATTTAACACTAATAATAAACCCTAGGCCAATCACAATAATCAAGTAACAATAAAATTTGTAAAGCTTAAATAAAGTTGAAACTATTCGATATTACCTTTTTTATGATTTGAAGCCCACAACAAGGACCGATTGTGGTGAAATTATGATGGGAGATTAACTCCAAGTGGTGAGTGATGGCCGATTAAGAAACCATCTCCGGAGTTGGGTGACGGTGGATCTTGTTATCAACGCCGCCGGAAGAACGGCTTTGGGGAAAGAAAAGAGAAAAAACCGACGGAGAGAGGATGGGCGTCGGCAATGAGAGAACTCTTCGGTTTGCTGGAGATGGAAACAGGGGGAAGTCGCGGCTGGCAGGAGATAGAAACAAAGGAAAACCCTTAAAATTCAAACAAAATCAAGTTTCTATGGCGGTTTTAATGAAAACCGCCGTGAAATGGACTTTCTACGGCGGTTTTAATTAAAACCGCCATAGAAAGTAACTTTCTATGGCGGCTCTGAAGAAACCGCCATAGAAAGTTACTTTCTATGGCGGTTTCTTTCTACGGCGGTTTTAATAAATCCGCCGTAGAAAGCCCGTAATTGTGAATTCCCGCCCATTTCTCTATTATTCCTATTAATTTCTAGTTTTTCTTTTTTTGTAAATTAACCCCCAAATTTTTTTAAATCTAATAATAAATATGTACTTTACTATTTATCAATTTTTATAGTAAAATTCATCATATTTATTAATTATACGGCGGTTAGAAATATAACCAGGGACTTTCTATGGCGGTTTTCTAAAACCGCCGTAGAAAGGGGACTTTCTACGGCGGTTATATTTCTAACCGCCGTAGAAAGTCCCCTTTTTACGGCGGTTTATTTCTAGCCGCCGTAGAAAGTCCCTTTCTACGGCGGTTTTATATAGAACCACCGTAGAAAGTCTGTACTTTCTTTTTAATGGCGGTTTTGGTCTTTTCGCCGTTAAAGCACCGCCGTAGAAAGTCCATTTTGTAGTAGTGAAGGCAGACCCGACATGAAAGGGTAATTATTGAGCTGAGCGGTAGGAACTATGAAAGGAGCTGGGAAGGTAGGGGTGACCTGGGTATGGGCTAAGGTAGTGTAAACAGGTGGTGCAATAGAAAGGGTAGGGAGACTAGCTACGTAATTAGACCCAGAAAAAAGATGAGTTCCCCTAGAGTGGGGAGGGCATCCCGAAATAGCGATGGACTGGAGGGGGAAGACTCGAAATCAAAACAACGGAGGGATCAGCCATGGGATTAAACAGAGCTCCTAGTGGGGGGACAGAGGGGAGAACTTGATAACTAAAGGGATGCTCTATGTTAACTACATCTGGGGTAGTGGTTGCTATACTCGAGACGGGGAGTTCTAAATTGGGAGTAGAGGCAATCGGAATGCTATGGTTCATCAGATGAAACAATTGCGGGAATAAACGGTAAAACTTCTCTCTTTCCACTTGTTCTTGCTGGGGGGGGGGGGTGAGAGGCTCGACAGCGGTGGCGGTAGCTGGTGGAGCGTTGGAGGTAGTAGAAACTACGGTGATGGTTGGCACTATAGCGGTCGTAACGACAAGACCATCGATGGCGTTAGAAGAAGAAGCACCCACTCCCGAACAATCTTGAGCTTGCGTCATGGTTTCAACAAATTTCTTTAAAAGTGGAGAAAATTTGATGAAATAATTTGATCAAACGTTCCCCACAGACGGCGCCAGTTGATGTGACGCAAAAAATGTTCTTCTTGTGGTGCTTGTTACGGCCCAATGAACCTTCTTGAACAGTACGGCCCAAAATGATGAAACCTTCACTGTAAAGGAAAGAATCGGACTGGAGAACGAGCTAGATGGCTCGGATCAGCAAGGATGGTGAAGAGGATTGTGATTGAAAGCTATTCCGGCGACAACTGTAATAAAGCCAAGGGAAGAGCGGGGCTTTCCCCCCTGTATAAGCTCCGACGATCAAGTTAGAGAGGTGGAAGAAGGTGAATAGTGTTGACAAATTGCTTAAAATAGTAAAAGTTGCGTACCTTACTAAGTCTGAAGACTTAGTATATATACCTCCAAACCGAAATGTGCCCGTTGAACCTTCATGATTGACATGTCCACCTGCTCCCCTCTGTTTATTGTGGCATGTACGTTTAGTACTGTCTTGACCGGATTTCATGGGTTTCTTCCCCTTAGAAGATCTGGAAATCTCTGCATATATTACAAAAGATATACCTAACCCTATGATGATTTTCACCTACTGTGTCAGTGAAATAGCTGAATCTGACCTAACTATTTCAGCTCGGATAGGCCGATTATCATGATATAGATGTGAGAGGAACTTAACAAGGCATTCTGAAGTTAAGATCCGACCTAAACCTTTCAGAGATATACTGTCTGGCTCGGTTTCATTGATTTGACCGACCTAATCTTGTAACCAAAATACTACTTGGCTCGGTTTGGATGATCTATCCGACCTAAGCAGGGTTCTGGACTTTCTATGCATCTTTTTATCCTTCACTGTTTATCTTTGCTTTAGTCCATTGGGCTAGGCCCAATGGAAGTTCGATTTTATGCACATCAGACGGTATGTTTCAATCACCATCTGAGTGTCACATTCTGTCTCTTGGTTTATTTCTAGCTTTTTTCTTTCAACATCCCTTCGACATCGAATGCTGGTCGAAACATTCCAAGAACTTTAGTTCTAATTTCATATTCAAAGTCTTGTATGTGTTTTGCCTCTTTCAACACCTTTTTGGTATTGAAAGTTCACTCCAATTTCCTTTCCAATGACGTTGCCCCGCTATGTTTTCATGATTGGAAAATTGTTTTCTCAAGTAATAGAATTACATGATAACTTACACATTAACCTCTTGGTCTTTCGATTAAAGCAAAATTTCAGTGATAACACTCTGCAATTTGTTGGAACTAATTCGTGAACAAGTTTTGAACTAATAGTTTATTTAACAAACCTTTAATGCCATCTTACACAAATTCGTTTTCCTCAACATGTTTTAAGTAACACATAACAACTATATCTAAACCATTTAAACCCTTGAATTTGGCTTGTATAAATTTTGCACACTCAATTGTATAGGCTAAATTTAATGGCTGAATGGTCATTTGAAGGGACTATAGTTGTTCCGTATCTTTCAATCCTCTAATGAATGTGTCCAAGATTTCATCTGAAACCTTTTTTGAGTATTTACCATAATTTAAATAGGCAAGTTTCATAATGGCCCATATAAGGATTGAGTATCCTGCATTTATTACTTCCTCATATTAGGCATTATCTATCATAGGATAGGAGATGATTTCTTATAATATTAGGCATTATCTACCATAGGATAGGAGATGATTTCTTATAATAAAGTACACTAACTACCATAGGATAGGAGATGATTTCTTTTAGAGATGAAAACTTTAAGGTAATTTCCCAAATTAATCAGAAAGAAATCACTTCAAATTAGTTTAGTCAAATGATTTGTTCCGTTCCTTCCATAAGGAACACATCACCTGTACGATCCAGTAAAATTTTAACACATTAGCAAACCTTCCACATATGATAATTGGTTAAATCCTAAAAAAGCATAGAATTACTATAAATTAACGCTAACATTTTCTCTTTCCAAATCCTACACTTGGCATTATCTCGCTAACGTTTTATGTGGGAAGCTTTTGTACAACAAGAAAATTAGAGGGGAAGAACGTCCTCGGATTTACTTTGGAATCATCTTCTTCATTGTGTTGTTCATTTTATATTTTCCAGTATTTGATTTCTTTCAAAACCCACTTGCAATCTGATTAATTTTGAAGGTTGATAAATCTGGTCGAGCATTGTAATCCCAGTATATATGATGACGTATACACTAATTTAAATCCTAAAAATTAATGGATTATATGAATCAAAAATCGAAATTTCAACGTTATTGTAAGCGATTTAAACTTACAGTTGTGTTACTGAGATTGCTAGGCTCCTTTCCAATGATTTTGAATCAAGATTCACGTATTCAAATTCAAATTTCTAAGTCTTTCCTATTTTTCTTTCTTTTCTCTCTCTTCTTTTCTCCCTGCTGCTTCTTCTTGCTCTCGTGAATTATGGTGGTTTATGGTGCTTTTGGGAGACTTTTTATACTTCCTTTAAGTGATAAAATTTTAGGGTATAGACCCTTAAGGTCGTATCCCACCTTTGGAACTTGAAGTAAAGATTTATTTCTTTTAATCTACAGGTGACGATCGGTTATAACCGATCTGACTTTAGTCAAATCTGAAAAAGTAATAGGAGAACTTTGTAACCCTGAAGTTATTGGTTCCATCCTTGGGAATGCAAGGGTAAAAAGTGATAATAATAATAATAATAACACTTTTAAAAAAATTGGTTTGGCTTACTAGATAAACGGGTCAACCTAATGGGTCAAGTGAGTTGTGAGTCTTATAACTCACTAACTTACAAATTAATGACTCAATCAGTTCATTTATCACTCACGGCACAAATAGTGATTAAAAATTTAAATAAATTAATAAGATTAAAATTGTATTTCAGTCCTCAATCTTTGGTTATATTGCATGTTAGTCCATGTTTACTAACAATATGAGTTGTTGGCCGTTAGTTTCATTACTACAAAATAGAGCTTTAACGGCTGCGGTTTAACGGCGGAAAAGAGAAAACCACCGTTATAAAAGAAATACAGACTTTCTACGGCGGTTAATTGAAAACCGCCGTAGAAAGTGTTATAAGCAAACTGCCATAGAAAGTCCCTACTTTCTACGGCGGTTTGTCCCAACCGCCGTAGAAAGTCCCTTTCTACGGCGGATTTTCAATTAACAGCCGTAGAAGGTCCATTTCTACGGCGGTTTATATGAAAACCGTCATTGTATTGACATATTTAACCCTAAATAACAACGAGTATCTCCATATCGCGGCCGAAAGTCTTGTTCTCCAAATTTCTACTACGGTTTTACACGTTTGATGTAAAGAATCGTCATTTGAAGCTAAAATTTACCACTTTAAGGTTAGCAACTTCTAAAATTTCTCAGTAATTGATTATTCTTGTACTTTGGATATGTGTATATTGAATTTATTTTTATGTATGGTAGAGTGAAAATTAAAGTTACAATCCATATATATGGTGAACCTTAGTATTGTGGAACCCTATGTAGTTATTCTATGTAGTTTGTTGGTGATGTAATATGATTTATAGTGTTTGGTTTTTATTGGATGATGTTCATATAATTAGCACTACTTAGAGTGTGTATTATTTTTTTATGCATTGCATGTGTTTGATAAAATGCGTAAATGAAAAACTTATGGGTTTTTCTTCATTTGATTATGTCTATTGTGCATGTGTTGGTTATGAACTATTTTTTTTTAATTGAGCTATTATATTAGTTTTGATTATATGAGTAACATTAGTATGACATGTGCTAAAACAAGCAATTAACTTGATACTTTCTACATTGTTTGTTCAATTATTATTTGGTTTTTTTAATTATTTCAAGGTGTTAGTTACGCATGGATCGAAAATTTCATTGAACTGGCTTATAAGAATACAAAGTACGTCCATTGTCCGTGTAAAGCTTGTAAAAATGGTGCGCGGTTTGATAACTCAATACAATAAGATTCCATTTATATCGGAATGGATTTGATCCTTCTTATAAATTGTGGATTTGGCATGGTGAAAGTATTGACAGTTTTCCTGAGCAAAGAAAATCTCATGCAAAAGGAGATGATGGGATTACTAGAGATCGATTAGATAACATGATTGAAGATGTGGGCGAGGATTTTGCTGATAAACCGGAAGTTCTTGCTTCCATTTTAGGAGACAATGAGAAGCCTCTATACAACGGTTGCACTAGATATACACCCTTGTCTAGTGTTTTGAAGTTGTTTAATTTGAAAACGGCAAATGGGTGGTCAGATACTAATTTTACTACCTTATTGAGGGTATTGAAAGATATGCTTCCAGAAGATAATCAACTTCCAGATCGAATTTATGAGGCGAAAAAAATATTGTGTCCAATGGGTATGGAGTATAAGAAGATCCACGCTTGCCTAAACGATTGCGTCCTTTACAGGAATGAGTATAAGGATTTATTGTTTTGTCCTAAGTGTAAAACTTTACGATACAAAAATAAGCAGCTATGTGATGAGGTTGAAGACAGTACTGATGTGCAAAAGAAGGGGTCGCCGGCTAAGGTTCTATGGTATCTTCCTATAATACCAAGATTTAAACGGTTGTTCGCTAATGCAAAAGATGCAAAACTTATGACATGGCATTTAGATCGGTGTATTCCCAGTGATGATGACAAGGTGATAATGCATACATCAGACTCGGATCAGTGGAAAAAAATTGATTCAATGTATCCTTCATTTGGGGGAGAAGCTAGAAATTTAAGGCTTGGTTTGTGTACTGATGAAATGAAACCGTTTGGCAGTCTGAGTAGCACACATAGCTCATGGCCGGTGATGTTGGTTATTTACAATTTGCCGTCTTACTTGTGTATGAAGTGCAAGTATATACTTATGTCTCTAATGATTTCAGGCCCACGACAACCAGGAAATGACATCGATGTGTATCTTGCTCCTCTTATTGAAGATTTGAAAAAGTTATGGGATGAAGGTGCACTTGTGTTTGATGCATAACATGAAGAAATGTTCACATTACGTGCCATGTTGTTCTGTACGATTAATGATTTTCCTGCATATGGAAACTTGTCTGGGTACTGCATTCCCTATATGTGAGCAGAGTACAAATTTTTGTCAGCTTGCACATGGGAGGAAGACAATATACCTTGGGCATCGTAGATTTCTTCCCGAGACTCATCCGTATCGCCGTATGAAAAGAGCATTCAATGGATTTCAAAAGTTTAGAAAAGCTCCAGAACCCTTGAGCGGGCCAGAGGTGAAAACTCGTGTGACGGACATTAATGTAGAGTTTGGAAAACCTTCGGAGTAAAGCAATAATGATACATGTTGTTGGAAGAAAAAATCCATCTTTTTTGAACTTTCATACTGGGAGAACTTGGATGTCAGACATTGTCTCGACGTTATGCATATTGAGAAAAATATTTGTGAAAGCCTGTTAGGTACGCTTTTGAACATACCTGGTAAAACTAAGGATGGTTATAACGCGAGACTTGATATGGTTGATATGAACATAAGATCAATAAGATCAAATTTAGCACCGGTAGCTCGAGGACAACGCACATATCTACCCCCTGCCTGTCACACTTTGTCCAGAAAAGAGAAAAAATAACTTTGTTCAAGTTTGCGTAGCATCAAAGTTCTATCTGGATATTCTTCAAATGTAAGTAGACTTGTTTTCGTAAAAGATTTTAAACTTGTTGGTTTGAAGTCTCATGATTGCCATGCCTTAATGCAACAATTGTTGCCGTAGCTATTTTCTCGATACTGCCCAAGCATGTTAAGTTCAGTATAACAAGACTTTGTTTCTTCTTCAATGCTATATGTAGCAAGGTTATTGCGTGCGAAAGACTTGATTAGTTACAAGATGAAATAATTATTGTCTTTTGTCAATTAGAAATGTATTTTCCACCCGCCTTTTTTGATATTATGGTACATTTGGTGATTCATTTGGTTAGAGAGATAAAAATTTGCGGGCCTGTTCATTTGCTATGGATGTACCCATTCGAGCGATACATGAAAGTATTTAAGGGGTATGTTAAGAATCGTTATCGTCCTGATGCTAGTATTGTTGAAGGTTATATAGCTGAGGAGGTAATTGAGTTTTGCACTGAGTACTTGGCCGATACAGCATCAATTGGAATATCTAAGAATCGACACGATGGGAGGATTACAGCTATGGGCACAAGGGGAGGAAAAATGTTTACGCCTTCTAATATTGAATTGATGAAGGCGCATCTCTACATACTGTGCAATTCGAAGAAGTTGAGCCCTATGTGAGAGACCATATGAGTTCAATAAGAACGTCTTATCCTACTTGGACGGATCAAAATGTGATCAATGAACATATTCAGACATTTGTCAATTGGTTTGGTAATACTGTCATGGGCAAAGACGTTTGGGAGACATTAAAATGGTTGGCGTTTAAGCCTAGCCATGTGGTACGAGCATTTTCAGGCTATGACATAAATGGATATTCATTTGCTACTAAGAGACAAGATGAGAAGAGCACGGCACAAAATAGTGGTGTTACATTAATCTCGGAGGCTTTACATGTTTCTAGCAGGAAGGATAAAAATCCAATGTATGCAAGCATGGCATATTACGGGGTGATCAAAGATATTTGGAAGCTTGACTATGTTTGTTTCAAAGTAGCTGTATTTCGATTCAAATGGGTTGATAACAATAATGGGGTTCGAACTGATGATCTATTGGGTTTTACCTTGGTTGACCTTAATCGAGAGGGTTTCAAGGGGAACCATTTATACTTGCATCGCAGGCGAAACAAGTTTTTTATAGCACCGATCCTTGTGACGAACATTGGTCTGTTGTTCTTCATGGGAAACAACATCACGGAGTGGAAGGGATTGATACAGAATAAGGGATTTATAAGGCGAGCCCTTTCTCTAGTGGGTTACCTGAATCGACAGCAGTTGAAGAAGATAGGGAACTTGATAAATACATACTTTGTGATGACCACAGTGAAGGATTATGGTTCGAGAATCAAGTGTCCCATAAGGGAAAGAGAATATGTTAAGAATCATTTTCAAGTATATTGTTTGTTTTTGTGTGTGTGTGTGTGTGTGTGTGTGTGTGTGTGTGTATATATATTTATATATGTATATTTGATTTTAATGAAACTATGTGGACATATTTTATAATAACATTTATTTTTATCCTTAATTCGTACTGTTTGATTGAAACAGGTCACAACTTGGATGAAGTCACGCATTCACGGGATAAAATTTTCAGGGAACTGCATGTAGCGAAATGTTTAGAAATGAATTTGTTATTGCTGAAAATTGTGTGAAGCTTTTGTGTTGATGTTAGGATGACAGGGTGTTTTAGTTAAATTTACAGGGGAGACTCTGTCGAAATTGATTATAAACTGAATTCCGTATTATTTGAAGTAGTTGGAATCTTAATAAAGTATTTAATTATGTGCATATCCTTGACAGGGAGTATGTTACATTTATAGGGGAGACTGGCAAATTGATTTCCTTGTTTTTTATTTTTGAGTAAATGTTCCATGTTTTTTTTACAAGGAGTAGTTTTGGTAAAATTTACAAGGGAAGCTCTACAATGATTTTTGTTTTGATTTTACATTTAACTCTTGATAAATTACTTTTCTGTGCATTGGAAAAAAGATATTCATTTAGCGAGGTTAGTTATTGACCGCTAAATGAATTAATTATTCGTTTATCGATTAATAAATCTTTATTATTTTAGAGAGATTCTTCAATATAATTTCTATTAAGGCGCGCTTCGTACCGGCGGCAACCTATTTCTATTTTTCGCCTCTTAACTAGCATGCATGTGTACGAGATATACAGAAGCGCTAGAAAATTATTAAGACTATACATGGATATGACATTGAGTACTTGTACCTAATTGTAAAGAGTATTAATTCTTTCAAGCTAATTTTGATTTATCTTAACATAATTGCAATTATTGATTGCCTTTAATTATTAAACTAGAGATAATTAATTAAGAACACATAAACTGAATAGTACAAAACCTACCATAAATTCAATGAAAATTCTTTTTTTTAAATTGGAAATGTAATATTGAATATGCAATTTAATAATGATCAATCGTTACAAGTAAATAAAATACATTAAATTGAGCAACATAATAAATGTACGTAATGTATTTCACTATACATATGTGATTAATATTATCATCCTTAATTGCAAATATATATATATATATAGCTAATGAAATCCAATAAGTATTGCTTTATTTTTTTATTGGGCCCTTAAGAATTCATTTTTTTTTATACTACTTACTTAATGCATTTATCGATTTGATTATTTTATCCCATTTGCCCAACTCGAAAACGCAGAAAATTTAGGGAAGATAATGAAGCTTACATGTACTTTTACGAAATTTATTAATTTTGAGCTTTTACCTATAATTATTGTGTAATAGTACATGAAATTTTTCGGTGGAATGGTGCACGGGAAAATTTGAAATTTAATTATTAAATGGTTCATAAAAGGCAAACTTCTGTACATAATTAATAAATATAATATAAATTGGGTATGTAATATTATATTTACAAAATTGTTAATTTATGAAAATGAAAAAAAAAAATTAATAGGGAAATATGCGCACGCGGGAATTGGCCCCAATTTTTTTCTACTCTTCTACGCCGGTTCAAGGAAAACCACCGTAGAACCAACCATTCTACGGCGGTTCAACCAAAAACCACCGTAGAAAATACTTTATACGGCGGTTTTTGGTTGAACCGTCGTAGAACCAACCCGCCGGTCTAAGTTCAAATAATTTGTACTAATCCCTCTCATTTCCTTCTTCTTTTCCCCTGCTTCTCCCCTGTTTCCCTCTCCCCTCTCCCAAACCGGCTTCGGTTTCGTCGCGCCGGGAGCCGTCTCCACCTGTCGAAGTCCGCCCTTTTACCGCGCTTCCCGGCGACTGTTTGGCGTTACTGATCAGTCCTCGAGGACCAAGGTCCGAGCTTTGGGTGTCGTGGACCCCGGCTACCATTTCTTCCATTTTCCTCAACAATATTTTCGGCCTTGGATGTAGGAGTGCAATCCTACATAAGGTTTAGCCGACTTCTATGCTTGCATTTTAAAGCTTTTGAAATGTTACCTTCCATTTTTTAATTACTTCCGATTGGACTAGGGTTTTTGTTCACAATGTTGATTTCGGGTTTGATGCTAGTGATGAATGATTAGATTACTTTGGGATTTATCGATTGTTGGTTGAATTGGTTTGGTTGTTGAATTTCGTGTTTTGTTTTGAGTAAGTTGAGAACCTAGGTGTTTGATTGGGATTTCAATTAAGTACCCTTTCAATTCGGTTTTCCTTCACTAAGATGAGAACCTTGGTGTTTGATTTCGGTTTTTCTTGATTAATTTGAGAACATTGGTGTTTGATTTCGGTTCTTAGTCGATTTAGTGTTCCTCCTTTAGTGAGAATGAGGAAAATGCTTGGTTGTTGAGTCCACTTTGTGGAATTTAAGCTTTATAGGGTTCCTTCTTTGGGGCTCCCTTGTTTTAATGTCTTGAATGCCCCTTATATAATGAAAGTAAAGCTATCTTTGCATCAATGTAAAGCATCTTTATTGCAAAAGCACAAAGCATCTTTTGAGTGTAGCTTCTTTTGTTTTAGGGAAGGAGAGTATTATTTATGAGTGAACTCCTCCTTAAAGCTTTTACCTTTCTCACTATATTTTGGTTTTATTCTTTAGTAGAAATGATTGTTCTCATTAGTTGTTGGTTGTGAAATGTGAAGTGCTTTATCAATGTTACCCTTTATAAGTCCACTTTTTTGGGGCTCCTTTGGTTTTAGTTGGATAATGGCACTTGTGTATTGCAAGTATCACTTTCTCCTCTTCGCTTTCCCTTATCTTTGTTTGAAATGAGTGAAATATGCTTTGTGAGTCGTTCTCCGTGATGAGGGGGATTTTTTTATAAGTGTTGAGTGTGAAATATCACTTCTCCTTAAATCTTTTACCTTATGCGATTTAGTGTTTCTCCTTTAGTGCTAAGGAGGATAATGCTTTGTGGTTGAGTTGAAGTTGTGTTCCTCCCTTGGTTTAATGTCATGAATGCCCCTAATCTATTGAAAGTAAAGCTATCTTTGCATCAATGTAAAGCTTCTTTATTGCAAAAGCACAAAGTACTTCTCTTGTTTTAGGGAAGGAGAGTATTTTTTAGGAGTGAAGTACTCCTTTAAGCTTTTACCTTTGTCACTATATTTTGGTTTTATCATTTAGTAGAAACGAGTGAAATGCTAGTTGTCATTAGTTGACGTTGTGAAATGTACATTGCCTTTTAAATTTAAACATTACAAGCATTCTTGTTTTTTGTCTCCTTTGGTTTAAAGTGTTCAATGGCGCTTGGGTTTTGAAATTAAAGCTTTTCTTTAAATGCAAAGATGTTATCTTGTTTTCTCTTTGTCTTTACATAAAGTTTAAGGTAAGCTAATGGCCCGAAAAAGAAAACGCAATGAGGAGTATAGTGATGAGGGAAAGCGCAATGGAGATGGGTCTTCTATTAGAGCTAAAAGAGGTAGAGGGCCTACAAATTGCAACGATCTTTTGGAAATACATATGAAAGGGAAAACTCTTGAGATTTCGTTCAATTCCAAAAATGAGCCTAAAAATTATCATACGAAGTGGATTACATTCGTAGCATTCATGGCCTGGAGCAAAGTGGACATTATGGAATATGCATCATGGCCCAAAGTCCCTGACGAGATCAAGAAAAGGGTGTGGATGGAAATACAGGTATTCTACAAAATTATAATGCATTGTTTGTTTACCCATTCATACAAATGAACCAAATTTATCTAAATTTCTACTTCTATTGTTTACTATAGGCATTATTTGTTTTTAAATCAACTGAAGAACATGTAAGTGAGAAGTGTTATCCCCCTTGCAACTGCCTCAGTTGCTGGATAAGTCAAAAGTTATCAAGGCAAAGCTCACAGAGATGACTCAACAATTTCCTTTGTCCATATTTCCCAAGACATTTGAACTTGGATCCATTGATATTCTTGGCAGAAACATAAGAGAGCTTCTGAAACACGATCCTGAGTCAATTGCACTAGTGAAACATCAAATTAAGGAGGTTCTGTTGCACCTACAGTCTTTGAAATCTTTCCTTGTGGAAGTGAAGGACTCAGATGCTGAGATGCAAGGAGTATTGAAGGATCTACGGAATCACATCATAAAAGTAGCATATAAACTGGAATATGTTGTTGACTCAATTGAGGTTGTTGGTCATGATTTCAAGCAATCAATATGGTTCTTTAATCTACTGGAGGATATTAGACTTCTTGCTCAACAGGTCTCCCAGATCAATGAGATATTGTCCAACGCTGCTGAAATAAAAACTCCTCCCCGAATTCCATTCATGATGATATCGCGAGATACGACAGAAGAATTCAATGAAATGGTGGTTGATCTTGATGATGAAGAAAAAGTTATAGTTGAGCGCTCACCAGAGGATCCGTGCACCGAGATCTTGTTTCCATTATTGGCATGGCAGGAAGTGGCAAGACAACTCTGGCTGGAAAAGTGTAAAACAATCGGAATGTCATTTGTCATTTCCGTCGCTGTGCATGGTGTACTGTTTCACAAACATACTCCAAGAGGGAATTGTTGCTTGAAATATTAAGTCATATGGCTTTGCATACTGCCGATATTTGTCAACTGGCAGATGATGATCTCATGTCCAGGTTACGTCGGTCGTTGTTGAAGAACAAGTATCTCATTGTTTTGGATGATGTCTGGGACACTGCTGCCTGGAATGACTTGGAAAATTGTTTCCCAGATGATGGCAACAGAAATAGAATTCTGATAACCAGTCATCATTCAGATGTGGCCTCAACAATCAGTTATCCACATTCTATTCGTCTATTTTCGAAAGATGAAAGTTGGATGTTATTAGAGAAGAGGATATTCAAAGGTGCGGCTTGTCCTGGGGAATTGTTGAAAACTGGAATGGAAATTGCTGAGCATTGTCAAGGATTACCACTTGCAGTCGTTGCAATAGCTGGTGTCCTCCAAAGAATAGAAAGGAGCAAGGATTCCTGGAAAATGTCGCCAAAAGCTTAAGCTCAGTGATAATTAACAATCCAGAAAATGGGTGCAAGGAAATTTTAGAACTGAGCTACAAGCACTTGCCTGAATATTTAAAGCCATGCTTTCTTTATTTGGGAGTTTTTCTTGAGGACAAAGATATTCCTGTGAGCAAGTTGATGCAGTATTGGATGGCAGAAGGATTCATACTGAAAACTGAGTCGAAGAGCTTGGAGGAGGTTGCAGAAGATTACTTGTATGAGTTGATTAACAGAAGCCTAGTAAATGTCTCCAGAAAAAGATCCAATGGAAAGGCCAAAACCTGTCATCTTCATGACCTGCTGCGTGATCTGTGTCACTTGAAAGCAAAGGAAGACAGCTTCTTACAACTTGTGAGCAGCAATGACAAACCATACGCGTCTTTCCCTGATTCAGATTATGGGGTGGAGTTTTATAACAAGAATCAGTTATCTCCTATATTCGAGTGTTATAGGTTGAGCTTTCATTTGAAATGACAACATTTTATTGATTCCAAACCTTCCGGCCAGGGTGTACGGTCCTTGACATTCTTTGCCTCTTTTGATTCGGAGCCTAAATGGCCTTATGACTTCTCCTTCATTTGTCAGAACTTCAAGTTACTTAGGCTTTTGGATTTGGAATATGTCACGGCAATTGGCTTTCCTGAGGAAATCGGACTAATGGTTCAATTGAGATATTTAGCTGTCTGTGGTTATATGCAGTCTATTCCACCATCAATAGGAAACTTGTGGAGACTTGATACTTTGGTTGTGAAGAGATTGCGAGGTATGGTTGTGTTACCAGAAACCATTAGGAGGTTGGAAAGGTTAAGGCATCTTCGAGTGAACAATCTTGTTGTTTTTATGAGTATCCCGGGTCTTGATGAACAGGTTTTTTTTTTTTTTTTTTTTTTTTACCCTTTTTAACAAAATTAGTTTTTGACATGACTCCTGATCCAACTTTTCCTCTCTTGATGAACAGGTTCCTAGTTCGTTTATGTTACAAAATTTGGTCAGCTTTTCCACACCTTCCCTTTCTTTTGGGGAGAATACATTGAGCATTTTTAGAAGATTTCCTAATCTACGCAAGTTGAGATGCATCTGGGACTCTTCAAATGATTGCAATGAGTTCCCATTGCCGGATTTTCTAACTCATTTGGAGTCACTCAAGATTATTTACTATGGTCCAGCAGTTAATTCAGGGGAATTTGTGCTGCCTTCCAATCTCAAGAAACTGACTCTGTCAAACTTTTGCCTGCAAAAGAATCATCTTTCTGTGATTGGGGAACTGCCATATCTCAGAATTCTGAAATTGCTTGATGGAGCCTTTGAGGGTCAAACATGGATCACGGAAGAAGAGGATCAGTTCAAGGAACTTTCTTTCTTGGAGTTAGACTCTATGAACATTGTTGAATGGAATGCCTCTTATGATCATCTTCCCAGCCTTGAAAGATTAGTATTGCGAAACTGCAAGGATTTGGAGGTAATTCCATCGGACTTTGCTTATATTACTACACTGAAGACTGGTGAAGTGCAATGGTGCGGGCAATCTGTGGCAGTATCAGCTGAAGAAATTCAGAAAGAAACAAATGAGATTGAAGTCCTTATCACGCGCTTCTAATTGAAATCATCATTATCCTGATAACAGTTCGATTTTCATTTGTAAGAAAATTTATCTCAATTCCAGCAATTTGATTTACTCTTATTTACTTCTGCCATTCATTTGTCAGATAGCTCTAAAGTTCTGAAGGAACAAAGCTGTTAGTATTGTCCATTTACCTGTTTCAAGTATATAAGGCATTTAAAATCATAAAGCATATATTCTTCGGATGTTTTAGGTTTTCCAGATGATATGGTGACTTCTCCCAATTATCTCAGTTACATGATTTTGTTAGCTTTTTCATTTATTTGTCAGATAGCCCTAACATTGTGAAGGGACAACGCTGTTATTATAGTCCAATTCCCTGTTTCTGGTATCTAAGTATGTAAAGGAGATTAAAACTACAATGCATCATTTTTCTGATGTTTCAGGTGCTCCGGATATGGTTACAACGTCAAATTGTCTCTTTAAAGGTTGCTGGTGGCTCCATGATTGAACCTCTAATGTACAAGGACATGGGGTCATAAAGCTTCCTAACAATTGTAGGTACTTCAATGTGCACTCTACACTTTCTTGAACAGTCCTTATTGAAAGAGAGTTGTCATTAAAATGAAAGTTTTTCTTATTATGATTTGTTGTGTTCTGAAAGGTTCAAACATTTTGTAGGTGTAAGCTCTTTCTAAAGGAATAATGAAAATGATCTTGAATCCCATTTGTTTACTCCATTCTACCAGCTTCAACGTCAGCTTTGATACCCAACTGCATGAAACTGTATACAGTGAGATCCATGACTTTAAGTTAAATTAATAAGAAAAATACGTTTTAACATTTCAACAAGCTGCACCTTCCCGCTTTCCCGGTGACCAAAACAAAAAAAAAAAATTAGGAAAAGAAAAAGGATCATTCTTTAGGAAGAAATGATTTGGGGCAGTTGAGACATATTTGTTTGACCAGATTCACTGAAAATGTTGTAAGAGTTACTTTAGTTCATGCCTTGAAAGTAGATGTTAACCTTTTTTTACTTCTCCGTTGTAGTTAACAATCAAAGCAACAAAGTTAATTTAGTTACTATGACTTGTTATGATTCATAACAAGTCATAGTAACTAATGTGTTACATAAGGCATAATCATTTCCTTGTTTGGCATTTTAGATATGGAAATCCTTTCACTGCTGCTGTCAAATCAAATGGCATTCCAGCCTGTATATTTGGAAATTAGCTCAACAACTTATGTCTACTCTTCTTGGTTTTAGAATATTGATTTTTAACACAACTTATGTCTGTTTACAGGGAGGAGCGTTGATTTTCCAAATTTTCATACTATTCTCCCTGGAATGAAGGCCATTTGTTGTTGTATTATTATTTCCGAAATACCTTTCACAGTATGTTGTATAATTTTTACTAATTCTATCATTTTGCAGATTTGCATCGTTAGTCATGAATAAGCCTGTGAACATACATGATCAAGATGGTAAAAGATCCCTTCATCTATTGGTACAGGACTTGGCTATTTCGAACACTGGATTAGACACGCCTAATCTGTATCTAACTTTATCAATGATGATATTTTTATTTGAGAATTTTCAATCTTTCAAGTCTTTATCTTTGGATGAAAGAAACTTCTACTGTCATTGAGATCATATTTTTGGATAATGCATAAATTTGATGCTCCTAAACACATACTATAAGACAGAATGCACACACTACGAAATGCTTCATGCTAGGTTCTTAAAGTCTATGGACTGATTTGAAACATGGATTCTTCACCAAGTTTCAGACGCCTTAATCCTTGTCTGGCATTTCAGGTATGGAAATCCTTTCACTGCTGCTTTCAAATGGCATTCAAGCCTGTATTTTTGGAAGTTAGCATCACAACTTCTGTCTAATCTTCCCAATTTTAGAATTCTTGATTTTTAACACAACTAATGTCTGTTTACAGGAGGAGCAGTGAATTTCCAAAATTTCAAATTATTATCCCCAGAATAAAGGCATAGCTGTTCTTCTCCGAAATTCCTTTCAGAGCCTCTTGTATAATTTGTACACATTCTGTCATTTTGTAGATCTGCAGCGCTAGTCATAAATAAACATGTGAATATGATCAAGTTTCACAATCTCATCATTGTTGTCCTTCGAGTAAGAGATGATCAAAACCCCATTTTTTTTTAATTTTAAAATTAAACAGTTGGTGGCTGGCAGGCATCGGGACTCTTTATTAATTTAAAATGTGAAAATTTTGACCAAGGGGGACATAATGACCCTTGCCTTGGGATACAAAATGCGATGATATGCAAATGATAATAGTATAGATACAACACCTTCATGCAATTTTTCTAGTCTAAGTAGGAACTAAATTTCTATCTGAAAGAGCTAGTCCTTTAACCATCCTTTATAATCTTGTAGCTACATACAACCAAGATTGCCTCTTGCTTCACTAGTTAGATCATATTCATCCAAGAATGCCATTAAGGACATTTTATGATTCTAATGCTACGCTCCCCAACTATCAAGATTGATCAATCCTCTAGCCAAACTTGGTATACCATGATTACATAATTCCATGATTTGAGGGAAACTATTAAAGATTCCAGACGATACCCGATTGTTTGCTAAAGCATCTGCAACTTGGTTAGCTTGTCTAAGCAATGTGTAAAAGATATATGTTCTAAATTGAATCCTTTAATTTTTTTGACCATTTTCAGAACTGAGTAAGGTATATGCATATTACCTTTAAGCATCTCAATCAAGCTCTAAGAGTCAGATTCCACTTCAACTTTTGTGTGTCCGTTTTGGACACAAATTTTTAGCCCTGGACAAAATTGCTAGAGCTTCTGCCTGTAGACTATTCACAATTACAAAATGGCTAGAGAAAGCAAACAAAAACCTTCCCTCATTGTCTCTCGCGATCCCACCACCTCCTGCATAACCAAGATTTCCTTTGGAAGCACCATTAGTATTTAATTTAATAAAGTTCTCAGCAGGCTTTTTCCTAGAAACCAATTAATTTGCATGTGAAGTTGGATTTATAACTCGCAAGAAAAGAAATGAACTCATTTTATGTTACGTACTGGACTTGACTATTTCGGACACTCGATTAGACAAACCTAATATGCCTGTAACTTTTGTCTATGACAAGATTTCTATTTGAGAATTTTCAACCTTTCAAGTATTTGGATGAAAGGAACTTCAATTAATATTGTTACAATTGTTTTGAAATGCTTAAGGTCATCAGCAAGGATTTGAATGTAATCTTTATGATTATTAGCTACAAAGGTGTCACTACTATCCAATAGTAAGTGTGTTAAAAATGACTCCACCTTGAAAAAGACAATCTTAAAAAGCAACTACAGAGGATAAGTGATCCTTGTGTAACTTGTAAATTGTATTGGTAGATTTATATTAAATTAACTAAAGGAACAAAAAAAAAATTAATTCATTAAGGGTAAGAAAATTCTTAACAAGGATGACAAAAGTCTCACAAACAAACAGAAGACGCAATAAGAAGGTGGGTTGACAAAGACACAGAGAGTTGATAAATTAAATAACAGTTTCCATGAACTCCTTATCCGATTCAAGAAGAGTCAAGGAATGTGGTGAAAGGCAAATCTCCAAGTCCAGGCTTCCTCTTCCTTCAAATCCAGGACAGGATCTAAGGTTCCCATCAATCCTGTTTGAGCAACCGCTTCGAACTGCTATTGGTTTCCCCAGGCCGAAGTCGTTCACATACATATCAAAGCGTGGAGAACTTGTAATTATAACGTCGCTAGGATGAAGAAACCTCCTTTGGTATATAAAGGGCGACTTAATCCAACAATGAACTGTTTCTCGAATGGCTTGATCAGTATGGCTCTGCACTGCCTGATGCAGTTTCCAGGCGGACCATCCCAGGCCCTGTTCCAGCAATTCACCTGCAGTGGCCGTGGCCCTCCCTGACTGAACACAATTCCCAACATAGTCGTCAGGAACAGGTGGATTCAACCTTTTCCTGTTATTGCTTGCCATTCGACAAGCTTTTCTTTTTCAGGTGGTAAATTCCTAATCCTTGTGCTGCATCTCCAAACGTGGGCAGACAGGGCCTGCAAGGAAGAAATTCGGGTACCCGTATCGGTGTTGCATTCAGCGTTAGCTTTTGCTTTCAGTTTAGCAATTGTCTCTTATAAGAAATTGGAAAATCCTGTCCCTCAACGGTGGCGCTTCATCATGATTATTTCTTTGGATAAATTGATCAGCGAGGTCGCATGGAAGGCTGAGAATCGGACCGTGCCCCCTCAGGAAACCAACGCTTATGGATTGGAGGACTGGAGATATTGGGAACATTTTCCCCATTCCCATCGGCGTTGAATATTTCGGACCAGGTGTTGAAGAAATGCCAGAGAGATGCTCCGTCAAGAACCGTATGATTAGTTGAGCAACCAAAAAAAATACCATCTTTCAATTTAGTGACTTGGATGTTCAGCAGAGACAGGACGTGACCATCGTGAATGATAGCCCCATCCTGATCAAAGAATGACCGCAATATCTCCTCCGGGACATGAGTAGGTGAGAGAATATCATCGATACTCAAGTTGTCAATGGCGGATGCATGAATAAATCTTGCTCCGGGAGTACTAGTACTGTCGGTGCAGTCAACGTAGATGGTGTAAGTTTGAGGATCATGATCTTGATCTTGTTTCAGAGTGGCAAGACGGCCTGCCAATGGATAGAAATGAAACAGGGCGTCCGCAAGGAGAGAATTCTAAATTATATGCTTGTTTTCAATAACATAGTCAAAACTATGCCTGTTTTTGGCACATGGCTGAAAATATGAGTTTCACGTTTTCAAAACGTGAAATCAGTACAAAATAAACTTTCACCTCAAAATTCTAAATTTATGGGGAAAAATGAAACATGAACGAAAGTTTTTCAATAATATCTAGAAGATAATTTCGAAAATATCATTTTACGCCCATTTGGATATTCGTTAATATCTAGAAGAAGTGCATGTAAAATGTATGTGTCAAACAAGGTTGTTGGAGATTTTCCATAGTGTTTCAGAGTTGAAAGTTGCATCTCTATACAAAAATTGTGATTCCGAACTCAATTGTCCTAATTTAGTTCCGTTTATTTTTACCTCTTTGTAAGAGTTGTGGGATATTAAATGCCACCCTTTGGAAGTATATAAATAGACTCCCTAGGACGGATTTTTTAAGACACATAATCATTCTCTTTTTGTTGTTATTTATTGTTGCTGTTTCCGGGTGAATATATCCAACATACATGAATGTTATTTGCCATTATGCGAAATATAAACTCATTAATAAAGGTTATAAAATCCAAATTTCAAATTAGCATCAGCATCCTAAATTTAGCTCACTACATACAAATACATTTAATAATATTGAATTGTACAATATATATATATAGACATAATGCTTAGTTGATTACACAACCTACTTACTATCTGCAAATTACCATAAAAATATAGAATCTGAATTCAGAAATAACTTAAGTGATAGAAGATTTTAAATACTAAAACTTAGTGTCAAAAGCCATAGTCAAACAACTAATGTCCCAACTTCCCATGTGTACCACAAGTAGGCTTCTTAATATTCCTCTTTGGTTTATGTTGTGCCATTGGTACGTCTGCAACAATTGGCCTCAAGTGAGAGTTTGGATCATTGTGATTGTCCAACTCACTAGTGTCAATAGGCAGTACACTTCTACTTTCAATGTTCTATAAATCACGATGATCGTTACTAAATTCAGCTGACAAAGATGGAAAATGGACAGGAGAAACGTGAAATGTAATGTGAAAGTGCGATATATGTAACTGTGATGGATGAATATCAACTGTATCAGATGTATTTGATGGTCCAACTGGCGATGAATGATATGGAGGACATGGAGTGACAGCGGAGGCAACATTTGGGACATGAGTCTGAGGTGGAGTATTACGGTGCCTACAAACTTTCTTTCCCTTACCTCCATTTTTCTTCTCTTTTTGAATCGGAGCAGGATGTTGCTTGTGTGGACCAACATCATCAATTATATGTGATTCCTTAATTTCCAAACGATGTTGTCCTCTAGCCTTGTGCATGTAATACCTAGCGATATCTCTCATTTCTCGAAAGTAATTTGCGTGACGTTCATCACTGACGCCCATAAGATCTAGAGATTTGTAGTACATTCGACATAAGCCATCCATCTAGTATAGGACAAATAAAAAAGAAATGTCTCAGTAATTGAAATCAATAAATATTAAATCTTCGTCATGCGAATACTAGCATTGTTTTCGTAATAGAGAGAGAGCAGGGAAGAGAGAGAGAGAGAGAGAGAGAGAGAGAGAGAGAGAGAGAGTGTGTGTGTGTGTGAGTAACTCACCAATAACTCGGTGGTCTCTCCGTCACCTTGACAACCATCAGCCTCTTTCAACTTACTGGGATCTGTGATGTAAACGACAGTTCGTTCCCAATACCAAGTCATGTATTCGACAGAAGCATAAGTTGGGTCTGCAACTAATTAACTTTGATGAACATATTGGTTAACATAATTGCACACAGGGCGTTAACATCGGCAGCCCAAAAAATTATTTCTAACCTGCAGTTCAGTTAATCAAATGCAGCAAGAAACAGATGCATTCCTGATTTCCATCCACAATTCTAGTCCAGAAAGAAACAGATGCATTCCTGATTTCCATCCACAATTGTAGTCCAGAATTTCAGTCAAACACTGATATTCACAGCTTTTACATTCCAAAAATCCACCGTATAGCCCTCCCCTCCTTACATATCTTTTGTGTTCATTAGGACTGCAAAAAAATAAATAAATAAAAATATTTTAAAAAAAACATTAAACATGAAACATTGACGCAAGAAGAAAAATATATCTCTCAAAGCCAGCTTTTTCCCACCCAAAAAATTAAATGCCTCACCCAATCTGATACTACCAATGCCATAATACGCCATCTAACTTGGTTACTTGCATTTAGTGGATAAAATATTTGCACAAAGACATATTGTCTAAATACTTCCTCTGTTTTTAATGCACCAAAGTCAACATCAACCCAATTTGCTTTCTTACTACATAATACCCACCTAATAAGCTGCAACCATACAACAGAGGGGAAGCAGATACTGGAATTTTAAAATGATTATCCTAAAAAAAAAATCTTGTCCTGTCACAGAAAGAGTTATTTGATTTTGCGTTTTATTGACGAAAGTTGAGTGGAATGTTTTACTGCGAAACCAAAAAGAAAGAAAAAAAAAAAAAGTTGCAAATCAATGTAGTATCTAATTTCGGGTATGGTGTGTGAGTGTGTGTTCTAATTTATGTGATAATAATAAAATTAAAAAAAAGACTTACAGATTAGCTCAAGGACAGAGAAGCAAGAGACTTCAGGGAGGCTAATCCTTTCCAGCTCACCACTTCATCCCCATAGCATCTCCTAGCTGAAGCTGAGATGACCTCTTTTCGTTCAACAGTACAGAAATGATCAAAGGAGGCGCTCGTTTGGAGGCAGGTGTTTGGGGCCGAAAAAGCCTTTGGAGGCGGGTGCAACATCACTGCCTCCAATAATTAACTATTGGAGTTGGGTTCATGTTGCACCCTCCTCCAAAGAGATTTGGAGGCGGGTGCATGCGGGTGCAACATGCACCCGCCTCAAAAGAGATTTGGAGGCGGGTGCAACATCCACCCGCCTCCAATAATTATTGGAGGCGGGTGGATGTTGCACCCGCCTCCAAATCTCTTTGGAGGCGAGAAAAGGCTTTGCACCCACCTCCAATATCGTGTTTATTGGAGGCGGGTGCATTTTCCCAAATTTTATCAATATTGTTTCAAAAATTTTCTTTGTTTTGGACTGTTGAAAGTTGAAAATAAATTTGAAAATAATTTACTAGGATAATTTTGAGAGTTGAAAATAATTTTGAAAAAAGGAGATAAATTTTTAGGTAATAAAAACCACAAGTTTTAGAAGAAAATATGTAAATATATATTTTCGATTTTAACTTTATATACATGAGTATATGTAGCCTAGTGGTAAATTTAATGTACAAGAGTCAAGTGAGTACGCCGGCGCGCGTTCGATTCCTACTAAAACCATAAATTGAAAAAAGGAAAATTAAATTTTGTATTGGGGGAATATTGGAGGCGGGTGTAACGGACACCCGCCTCCAATAACAATTTATTGGAAGGGTTATTGGAGTTGCACCCGCCTCCAATGACCATTACTGAGGGTGCAACATACACCCGCCTCCAATGACCATTATGATTAATGGTCATTGGAGGCGTGTGCAATATACCCCTCACAAGGGAGGCGGGTGAGGGCAGCTCCTTTTGGAGGCGCCCGCACTGTGTGCACCCGCCTCCAAATGCTCTTAGGACCCGCCTCCCATAAGCTCTTTTGGTGTAGTGGTTGCCAACAAAGAACAAGGGAAACCCGCGTACTGCTGTCCTCTTCACGACAAAACACCCACACTCTGCTTCTTATTTGAGGAGGAGGAAATATGGAGGCGGAGCAGGAATAGGTAGGTTGCCAACGGCAGTGGAGAAGGCCTGTAAAAGACGAGAACACTCAATGAATCACTGATGCAGGAATTCCGATTTTTTTCTTGGAGAATCGGCCATGGTGGTGAGGATTGGGGATTTAATGTTCTGACCTCCCATTCACAATTTTTACCTCGTTTTGGTTTTTGCTTTACTAAATTTCCTTTTTTTTTAATAACAAAAATTAAAATAATAATAAAATATTCTAGCTTGCTTTCAGGTTTTGTAAACGTGAAAGCATATTTCCTACCATGCTTAAAAAAACAAGCATATTTTTAGCAATGTTTTCATAACAAGCACACTTTCATATTTTTTCCCGTCCGCAAGAGAGTTCTTGAGCTTCCGCAAGAGTTGTTCGATCTGTGTGCCATCGCCGTCGAAAGATGAAGGCTTGGAAAAAAGGAGCCCCCTTTGTGTGTAAGGAGCACTGAGATTTATTAAATCCCAGTGAAAAAGGTTATGGGTTGCTTTGATTCTTCTGGCAAGTGGTGGGGTTTGATGAAACACTCCGATTCTTGAACAACGGATGGAGAATCCATTGATGCAGCTGATCAGAGCCTCTCCCACTTTCGGTGCCTCTTAATATACAGACGAAATCGAATATGTAACGGACCAGATATGATCTGTTTATGAAAATAATACTACAGAAAGACCGAAGAAGAAATTAAGAGTTGAAATCTTTTCTTAATCTTTATAAAACCATAGACTTTTTTACTAATAATATAACTGAATGCATGTTTGATATTCAATTCAGTAGGTACATATATAATTCCCCCCCGGCCCTGCACGTGTTAGGTGATTGAATCCAGGCTGGGTGGAGCGCACCAGTGTTCATGTATGGCCCTTGTCCAAGTTAAATTAAGAAAAGCTAAAGTTGTGGATACGGATACTATTATCCGTGTTGGTGGTAAGTCTGACTGCAACATTGAACATTACCCATGTTTTCTGATGTTTCCAAGGCCACCGTTCTATTAGAAGAGTCGGAAAATACAAATGTTTAGTAGTCTCGAGTACCTCAAGCTTCTCCGGAGTTTGGGTTGACTCCTTTCTGTTTCATCATTTTTAGGAAAGTCACCACTTTTTTGAACAAAAAAGTTAGACAAAGAAACAGCTCTATTTTCTGCAAAATTCAAAATTTAAAATTTAAATTTCCCTCTAGATTTTTATTCATATTTTTTCAAAAGTTAACATAATCATTATATTTATTTTCCTCTATCTTACACAATTTCTTATAAAAGAATTTCCTCCAAAATATTTTATTTCCCAAACCAAAATATTTCCCAAGCTAGTCACTAAAAGAACAAAGCTTAACAAAACTCTATCTTGATTCACATAAACGCTAAAACTATTTTCCAAAACCATTTTCCACAACTGTTTTTAAACCTACAAAAAAGAACAGGACTTAATGTTTTCTTTGTAAGGGAGTAAGAAACAAACCAATGAATTGTTTTTTAATTCCCACATGTCCCAACTTTTGGTGCTATGATTATCAGTTTCACCAACGCAGGTGTTAAATGTAATACTGCATTTACTCAATGCAGTACCATTTTATTATTAAAAAAATAAAGTAAAAGACCAAAAAGCCCTTTAAATAACTCAGCAACAATTTTTACTCTTTTTTTTTACTTCCCCTTTTCGTGTCTCTCTCTTCCTCTTCCAGCATAAAGCCCAAAAAGCCATTTAACAACCCCAGGCTGCTGCAGCTTGGGGTTGCCGCAACCCCAGGCACCATTTTCCCTTTTTTTTTTTTTTAAGTTTCCTCATTTTCAGCCAAATTTATTAATTAAAAAAAAAAAGAAGCCTCATTTTTTGTTTTTTAATTGTTTGATTATAAATACATTTTAAATTACTTTTTTTTTAAATTTAGACATTTATGAATATTTTTATTTAGGGTTTTTGAACTTTTAAACTTTAGGCTTTATGTAATAGAAAATGAGTATTTATAAATACTAGTTGTATTTTAACACTAATAATAATTAATTATTCTTAATCTAAAAAAATATTCATAAATATCTAAATTTAAAATTAAAAAAAATTAATTTGAATTGCATTTATAATTATAAAACTGAAAAAAAAATTAAAAAAGGGAAAAAACACCCCAGGCCACTGCAGCCTGGGGTACAAATTACCCCAGGCCACCGCAGCCTAGGGTATGGATTACCGCCGGCCACTACGGCCTGGGGATGTTTTTTTTCTTTCTTTATTTTTTTTTAATTGTCTAATTATAAATACATTTTAAATTATTGTTTTCTTAAAAATTTAGACATTTATGAATATTTTTTATTTAGGATTTATGAATTTTAAGAGTTTATGCAATAGAAAATGAGTATTTGATAAGTGAATATTTTTACATACTAGTTGTATTTTAACACTACGAATAATTAATTATTCATGTTCTAAATAAAAAATAGTCATAAATGTCTAAACTAAAAAAAACTAATCTAAAATGTATTTATAATTAAAAAAAACTGAAAAAAAATTACAAGAAAAAAAAGAAAAAAAAAAGAAGAGAAAATGTAAAGTAAGGCCAAGGGGCTTTTTGGTCCTTTTGTTTAAATAGTAAAAGCGGTACTGCTGCGTTTAACAACGCAATACCCAAAGCTAGCTTATCAAATCTGACTTGCATTTTTATTTAGGGTGAAATGTAAAACTCACTACTTCATTATGATTTTTTGCAAAAATTAACATTTTTGTTTAAAAATTAGTTTTTTAGACACTCAACTTTCATTTTGGTGCAAAATTAACATATCACTTCGTCAGCCTTCACCGTTAAGTGGCAAATGGCTCAATTTTTTCAGGGGTAAAATTGTCCACCTACTTGTTGATTTATGAATGGCCAGAGTTGTTCCCTCTACTCTATCCATAGAACAAGCAGAGGGGATTTTGACCTTTTATCTGTACCTCTCGTGACTCTTAGCATGTTCTTTTGGATGAGTTTTGAAAGCAGGTTTTGAAGAGTAGATTTTGGAAATGATTTTCAAATTGAAATATGTATTGAGAATATAAAAATGTGTAATTGAATAATAAAAATGTGTATTGAAAATGATGAGATACTTGTATAATACTCAAAACTACCAAAATCTATTTCTGAAAAAATGAAGAATAACATGCCCTTAAGTGTGCCCAAAAATTATCTCTTGCACTCTCGCTTGGGTCTCTCCTCTCTGTTATTGGAGAATTATATGTATATAAGGCTGTCAGCCCTGAGATTTTTTTACAAGATATCTTTCCATTTCAAGATATTTCTCAATCCCCAATACTCATCTTTTCTTGAAGAGATCCCACTTCTTCCTAACTTAGAATACTTAGGTCTGTAGCATTTTTCTTTTTTCCCTTTCTGGGTTCAATCTTTTGCACTTTTTCGGGGGTTTCAGATACTCTGTTTCCATTTCTGCGCAATAAGTTTGAAGGGGGAAACCATCTGCACTTGCCTCTCTATTGCATGGCCGAAGTGCAGAACCTCCAGTGTTCCTCCCCCCCTTCTCTTCCCCCTTATGGAATTTTCGGCTTTGGATTCACCGGAAATTGCAGAACCCCGTGCCTTTCGGTGAATCCAAAGTCGGGGAATCCTCCAAACCCCACTGTGTTCTGGGTTTGTATTTTTGGTTCTTTCTCTTTTTAATTCTTTTGGTTTTAAATAGCATATTTCTTTTTAATTTTTTCCAATTGAATGAATTAGATGGGGTATTGTTTTTCTGAAAGATGTGCCCCTTGTTTGGTGATGAGATGAAGGAGTTGTTTGGTGATGGAGCAGAGAAGAAGTGGGAAGGAAGGAAGAAGAAGTCAAAGGAAGAAGAAGTGAGAAGGAAGAAGAAGTGGGGATTAGCTTTTAGAGGTAGCCATGTGGCAAGATATTACTGGTGGACTAGGAAATGGACTAGGAATTGAGACTAGGAGACCCGTAGCCCTCTATTGGTGTCTAAAGATTGAGAATTTCATGAATTTTAGTGAGTGAAAGTTTGTGCTTGCTTGCATCAAGACTTCTTCTGTCATATTAACGGTAGATTCGAGGTTTCTCTTTTACGGGTGGTTAATTAAGTAAACTGGTTTTGCCCTTTTTAGATGTTTGAATTTTCATTATCAAACAGACTAAAAGTTATAATCACTTAATTAATAATTTTAAACATTGAGTGGTGTTATCAAACAAGTTCTAAGTTTTTTTTTGGCTAAAAACATATTAGGTGACTGGGGGCATCATGACCCTCCATTAAAATTTAAAAGGCAAAAGCCAAAAAATTCCAAAGGAACGTAATGAGGCTTCCCTTAGAAATACAAAAATGAAAAGAATGCAAATGCAGCCTATTCAAGTGTAAGCCTAGTCAAACCCTTAAGTAAGGGAAACTACGAGTGTCCAACGCCACCATTCCCTAAGGAGCGCATGGGATAGTGGAGTGGATGAAAAGAGAAGACTGAGAAGATGCACTAGGAAGTCGCAAGGTGATTCACCACCGCATTCGCTTCTCGGTAGATATGAATAAAAGTAAAAGTAAGGAAAGAACTTCGGAGGCTGACAATTTGTTTCAGAACAGCAGACGCTCTCCATGACCAAACTCCTGCCCGATAGCAATTCAGCAATGCAAGGGAATCAAACTCCACCCATAGTACCTGGATGGTCCTCTGCTTGCAAGCCAATAATCCCAAAAAGAGTGCCTCTGCTTCAGCCTGCAAGCTAGTAAAAGCCCCAGAGACGTACTACCTGCCAGCAGGACAATACCGCTAGAGTCCCAGACAACAAAACCGGCACCAGATGGCCCCGAATTCCCCAACGAGGACCCGTTCACACACCTTAGGATCCCTTTGTTTCCTTTACGCCTACCTGGGAATGATTCCATTATCACCTAAAAATCTACAAGAAGAAAGGTTCGGCGGAGGGGAGAAATTTGATAGGATAAGAACAAGAGACTTTGGCCCTGTATGGTATCACATTTTGAAAGATGTTTTGAAATGTGTTTTAAAAGATGTTTTGAGATATTGTTTGGAAGTACATATATCTTAAAATGTATTTTGGAATGTGTTTTAAGATATGTTTCAAGATATTGTATGTAATTAAAAAATTTTCATTTTTTCATCTTGAATTCGTTTTTCTATCAAATTATTACTGTTACTCGTGAATAGTACGACATAATTATCGTTCACGAGTTTTTTTTTTTTCATTTTAAAAATACATCATATATACTTTTAAATTGCTAACATTAATGGAGATGATACGAACTTGAGATTTTTTCCTTCTATGTTCATTATTTATTTTTTAACCTGAACTGATTAATACCGACACTTGTGAATAGTATCACATAATTATTGTACACGAGTTTTTTTTTTTTTTTTTGCCACATCAAAGTTACTTTTACATTACTAACATCATTGGTGATTATATAAACTTGCGATTTTTTTCCTTCTAGGTTAATTATTCATTTCTAAACCTGAATTAATTGATTCCGATACTTGTGAATGGTACCACATAATTACTGTTTTTATTTTTTGTTGGACAAATCTAAGATACTTTTAAACTCCTAACACACAGGTAATTATACGAAGTTGAGATTCTTTTTCTTCTAGGTTGACTATTTATTTCTAAACCTGAATTAATTAATTTCGATACAGTGAATAGTACCACGTAATTACTATTCACGATTTTTTTTTTTTTGTTAAAATTTTAATAAGCATATCAACAATATTTTAAAATTACACAAGTTCATTGGTGATGATACGAACTTGAGATTTTTTTCCTTCTATGTTATTATATATTTCCAAACCTGAATTGATTAATACCGATACTCGTGAATAATACCACATAATTACTGTTCACGATTTTTTTTTTTTTTTACACATCAAGGGTACTTTTAAATTACTAATATCATTGGTGATTATACAAACTTAGTGATTATCTAAAGGATGAATGAAGACGGATTGGGTTTGTATTTTGGGCCAATTCTTGCAAACTACACCAAACAACTTTGCAAAGTTCATTCTCAAATGAGATGAGATAAGGTGCATACCAAACAACATTTTAACTTTGAGCCCACCAAAATGAGTTTAAAAGGTCTTTCAGGAGTGGCTTCCATATAGGGCCTTTGCTTCCTGAAGAACCCAAGATACCGGTTGTCGCATGTTAGACCTATGGTCTCAATTCCTGTGTGTTTTGATGATTTAAATGACAAACAAACAATTGAACTAATGAAAAAGAAGTTTTAGAAAAGCTTACTGCAAATGTGCGAGAAAACATCCAAGTTGTACAGAAACTCAGACGAGCAAGAACAAGCCCAGAAAATGAAGACAATCTTCAAAACCCAAGAATAGGGTATCCGATCAACCACCAGAGTCAGACGGTAGCCCTCGGTCAGTACATTAAATGCAAGTCAGAAAAGAGCTATGCATGACAGTCGACCATTGAAGAGATTTGAATTCAAAAGAAGTGTTATGTACTAGTAACCATCCGAGTCGGACAGGTACTCGCACAGACTACAGACAAACCAATGTTAAAGAAGTCAACAAAGTCAGTAGCCATTGGAAAGCAAGATTTGAATTTATGATTTATGTCCGAGAACCGGTTCGTGTCGGACGTCCTCTTGGACAACCTCAGAAAGCTGAAAATTAAAATAGCCGTTGAAAGGAAGCTTTGGCTCTTCTATAAATACTTCAACCCTTTCATTTGAATATTAAGAATGCCAAATTGAGTTTAGCTATCATCTACAACATCCCAACTCATTTCAAGTGAAAAATCTAAGCATTGCATTTAGGGGTGTCAAACGGGCAGGCTGGGCGGGTATTAAATGGGTATTAAGTTAATGGGTAATGGATACCCATTATCCATTCAATTAATGGTCTTAGTTCAAATGGGTAATGGGTACCCATAGGTACCCATGGGTACCCATAATACCCATTATACAAAAATGTAAGGCTTATTTAATGGTTTATTAATAAAAAATTTTCAAAGTTTTTTTATTTCATTTGAATTCCTTTTTCTTTTTAAGCAAATTTTAATTTTTTGAATCGATCTATTCTAAAATTTGAAATATTATATATTGTATACTTTTATATTTAATCGTATGTCATTTTTTTTTGTCCAAACATAATTTTTAATTTTTTATATTTATATAAAATCGTGCATGCCCCGACCCCGACCCGAGTCCCAAAACTGGACCCGGCCAAAAATTGGCCCGATTGGGTCCAAAACTGGACCCGGCCAGAAACTGGCCCAGAACTGGGCCAAAACCATCGGCCCAAATTGGGTCCGAACTGAACTGGTCCGAACCCAAACCCATCCCGAAACCTAAGCCTGAACTCGACTTGGTACCCGAATGAATTTTGAATTAGTATTTATAAGTGGACAATTTAAAAATATTACAAAAGAATAAATGGGAAAAAACGCAAAGTAATTGTAGGACACGAAAAATAAAGAAAAAGAAAAAAATAAGTTTGAAGAAAAAAAATAAAATGAGCCCATTAAAATAGGTAAGTTGTTGGGTATTTGTTTATACTTTTAATGGTAGTTTTGGATGGGTATTTTTGGTACCCATGATGGGCGGGTTTTAGGGTACCCAATGGGCTACCCTAAACCCACCTATTACATATTTAGTCCAAGCCCACCTAACCCATTATTTTTTTAGGTGGGCTTTACTACGTTAAAACCCAACGGGTTTGTGCGGTTTTTGGGTTAATGAGCTTTTTTGCCACCCCTAATTGCATTCTTCTAAAACAGACCTGTCATAGTCCACTTGTACTTTCAATTTTCATCTTTTAGCACTCATTTGTATAGTGCAAAAATTTCTTTGTAAACCTTGTTTAAGTCTTAACCTAGTGTTTGCTTGAGGCACATTGTAAAAGTCAAAATCTCTTGTTAAAGAGATAGGCAAGGAGTAAAGGGGAGGGATTGAAAAGAAGGAGAAGAGTAGTTTAAGTCCTAATTCTAGAGCTAGATTAGGGATTTGTGTGAAGTCCTAAGTCTAGAGTAAGATTAGGCATTTGGTATGAAGACCTACCTTAGACCTAAGTTGGGCAATTGTAAAAAGTCCTAAATTATGGAGTTAGAATTTTGGCATTTGTAAAGGTTTGAATTGCACCTGTAAGTGATTCATTTGAGAGGGTTAGAAAATCCCAAGCTGTAGAACTTGGGTAGTGGATTAGGATTTAAGGGGAATCCAAACCACTCTAAATCGTTTGTGTTTTGTCTTCCTTTTACTTTGCACAAAATATTTCAAAACACTTTTCACACACAACACTTTGGTTCAAACAATTTGAAAAAGGGATTCTTCAAAATTGTTCAAAAGAGAATTTTAGTTTACCAATAACCTAATTCACACCCTCCCCCTCTTAGGTTGCTAATAGGGATTTTAATTGGTATCAGAGCCTAGGCTCTAATTTGATGTTTTAAAACCTTAGAGTTAATATCTTTTAGCAACCTTAGTTTGTTGTTCATAAGTGTCACATCTTGCATTCTTCATCTTTCTGTTTCTACCTCATTACAATGGCAAAAGGTAAGAGTTGCAAAGAAGGATGCTACAAGGGAGGATTCTCCAAACAAAGAAGACATTGTTGCCTTGACAAGATGCATGCTAGGACTTAAAGACAATAAGGTGAAGGCTCCTTCCCCTTCTCACTCTTCTTGTAGTAATAGTGATTATGAAAAGGAACCTAATGAAAATGATGAGGATGAAAATTATGCAAGCCAAAGTATTTTATATCATGAAAGTAAATTTGAAATTAGAAAAGAAAGTCAATT
Source organism: Leptodermis oblonga (assembly GCA_016801395.1). NCBI lineage: Eukaryota > Viridiplantae > Streptophyta > Magnoliopsida > Gentianales > Rubiaceae > Leptodermis > Leptodermis oblonga. The sequence goes on from CM028754.1 coordinate 26,888,612, forward strand.
CTTTCAAATTAGAAGTTCAATCCTTGAAAGAAGAAAATTCCATTATAAACTATGAAAATGATGAGCTTAGGAGAGAAATCAAGGAATTGACCTCTTTAGTTGAAGAAAAAATCATTGAGATTAAAAACATGAAAGTGACCAATTTAGAGATTGTAAATGAGAAAGTCAAAGTGCATGAAAAGCTTGAGTCATTTAAATTATTGCAAAACGAATATAGTGAAATGAAAAAGAAAATTAATGACTTAAGCATTGATTTGGAAAAGCTTACTTTGGGTAGAAGTAATTTGGAAAAGCTACTTGGAAAGCAAAAGGTTAGAAATGATAAGTTTGGCTTAGGCTATGAAATGAGCAAAGCAAAATATGTGCCATCTTCATCTTTCACTTTTGTAAGTATATCTTCCATTGGGAAAAAACTTACTTATGCACCCTTTGAAAAGAAAGTCACTAATCATGCAAGTATAGTCATTTTGAAAAGAGAAATGCATCTCAAGAAAATAAATTTTATCACAACTCAAATCAAAATGATGACATTTATTTGCCTAGAGGTGTAGAGCAGGTTCCTAAGAGAAAGGAAGTTGAAAATCGTGTGCATTATAATAGCTATTCTCTTAATCATGACTTTCATGGACCTAATGTGATTGATGATTTTAGCTATACTAGGAAGTTTTTCACTTTTTGCAAAACGAAAGAAGAAGCTTATGACTATCGCTTGAGATGTCATTATATATTGTAGAAAATGGGGACATAAATTCTCAAAATGTTTTGCAAAAAGTGAAGTTGAATTAGGATATAAAATGTGGAAAGTTAAGATTTCAACTAACCCTCAAGGACCCAAGAAAAATTGGGTACCAAAAGCCTTTGTTTGAATTGTGTAGGGTGGTTGATACTTGGAAGAAATGCGGACGATCAAAGCATGAAAAGTGAAAGCTACAAGAAAAGAAACCACTAAATGCTTGAAAAGGGCTCAAGAAGGGTAAAAATACTCATTTGAGGTAATATATATCTCCCTTAGCTTGTTTGTGTAAGATTATGTGAATTTGTGTGAATCAATGTGCTTGAGTGACAATTTGATAGCTTTGTTTTGAAATGGTTTAGCTTCATAGCATGTATGTGATTGAATTGAATGGCTATGGGAAAATCAAAAGAATAGTTGACTTGGTCGTTGACTTTTTGATTTAGTCAATATTTCAAAAATCTGAAAAATACAAAATATGCTAAATGGCACTACAAACAAGTTTGTTGTTTAACACTTTTACTAAAAAACACTTTAAGTATGATTTTTAAAAGATTTTAGCTTACAGAACATCGTACGAGTCGGGTATCTAATCGGACAAGGGTTTTTGAGGAAATTTTTTTTATTTCGCTACTGGAGATCGTCTGAGTATCCATCCGAGAGGTGTACTACTTGGACATACATCGTGCTATACAAGCAAACTTAGAAATTGTCAAAAAATTTCTAAGTCCTTTTCAAAAGCTCATACGCGAGCTCTCACCCACAACCCTTTGACTCAGACCTTAAATCTTACCCCAATTTGAACACACCCAAAATCAATCAAATTCCTTCCATAGGATCTCTTTCCACCCTTTAAAGCCTCTTTTCATCGGATTAATTTCATCCTAACCCTCCAAAATCGATCCGTCAAATCCAACCTAGGGTTCCATATTCAAATTTTTGAAAAATTCAGTATGTATCGCAAGGTAGCTGCCAACAAGAAGAGGAAACCGAATCAGCCTAGTCAAGAAGTGGGATTCCTCGACACTGCACAAAAAAAGCTGTATTGTGCCCTAAAGAAGAACAACAAACGACCATTAGTGTGTAGGTATTTCAGAGATGATTGTCATATTTCAGAGCTTTACTTAGACTGCCTTAAGGACTTCATTCAATTTCATTGGTTAACCACCTTCATGACTCTTAAGGAAGATTCATATGAGAATCAAATGAGACAGTTTTATATGCTAATTTTTCTAAAATTAAGGGTAAGGTTGGAATAATTTTTAAGACTTCAGTTAATGGAGTTGAGTTTGAGATGAATGGGAATGATATAAATGATGTGCTCAATGTACCTTCACCTAGAGGACGTGAAATATATCCCACTAAAAGTGTCCCTACTAAGAGTTCAATTGGAAGTGATATTATAGAAATGTCAAGAAAACATTTCAAATACACTCATAAAGCATGGGTAGCTTGGGAGCATAAAACTAGTAAGCTAGAGCCTATATCTAAGTTAGTTTATGAGGTTATTGCAACCAAGTTACTTCCCAGAGCCTAGTGAACCAAGTGAACCAAAGATTTCCATATTCCTTTTATTGATTGAGAAGAGAAAATTCAGCCCTGAATTTGCTATCTTGAAGAACATGGCAACTGTAAACTCAGGCTCTAGAATTATGCCATATGGTGATATCATAACTCTGTTGTGCAAGCGCTACAAGGTTCCTCTGTCAAGGATGATCCTTTTAGACCAAAAGCATTTAGCATTGTAGATATTAAGAGTTTCAAGGGAATACAACTCAACCCGCAGTTGGGTATTTGGGCGAGAAAGGTGGAAAAGAGAAAGAAAGGTGAAAGTGATGCTAGCCTTAAGGAAAATGATTCCCAAGGGAGCCATGGAGAGAGTGGAGAAACTAGAAAATCCAAAGGAAAAGGATTGAAGCGGCAAATCAAGAAGATACTTTCAGTTCTTGGATGTTTCGTGGAGGAAAATAAGGGATTAAAGAAGAAGGTCATTGAGATGGAGGAAAAGATCGATACTCATCATGGTGTGGTAGGTTTGTGCTTAGATGAAATTCTTGCAGAAAAAGGATTAATTACCTATAGTGCTCATGAGGAGGCTTGAAATCTTAGGCAAAAACAGAAAACGATCATGCAGGAACTAGTGGCACCAAGGAAAATGAGAGAGCAGAAGAAAAAGAGGCCAGGGGCAGTGAAATGGAAACTGAAATGGATAAACTGAATCCAATGATGAGATGAAAGAAAATGAAGAAAGTGGAAGCACTGATGAAGTTGAAATTGAAGAAGCTTGATCTCTCAAGTTTCTTAGGATTCCAAATTATGTTTAGTTAATTTTGAGCCTTGCATGGCCATGACTATTTTTATCAACTTTTAGAATAACTGTGTCTATTTTGAATTGTGTGTTGATTGCTTGCTGAGACATGATATGTTTATGTTTTGATGTTAATTGTTAGCTTTGAGTGTTTGGAATTTTTTTTTTAATGTTAATTGGTTGCTTTACTTGATTGGAATGTACCTGAATTTTAGTTTTGAACATGATTTTATCACTTTGGATGAAATCCTAACTGCTAGACTTATTATGCTTTTCAAAACTATTTTTAGTCACTTTAGAGGTTCATCTAAAGTGCTGGACTTTTTATGATTTTCTTAAAGATTTGAACGTGCTATGATTAGGCTATTTGTTGTTGTTTTCAAGCCAAAATAATGTATGTTAGTTGGTTGTTTAATGCCCTATGATAAGCCAAAATGATGGCTGGAATGTTTAATGCCATATGATAAGCTGTGTTTGTGCTAAATAGCTAACAACCTTCGGGTGGTTTCATGCAAAAATAGAGGAAACTCTGTCCAAATTTTTGCAAATCTAAGTTTTAAAACCTTCTTTCTGTTGATGACAAAAAGGGGGAGAAAAGAGAGATGCATTTTTGAAATTTGTTTTAAGTTTTTGAACTGTCAATTCCATACATCATGCATTTTCTGAAATTCTAGAATCCAAATCTTGCATTTTATTTATTTGCTTTGTCATCATCATAAAGGGGGAGATTGTTAGACCAATGGTCTCAATTCCTATGTGTTTGGATGATTTAAATGACAAACAAACAATTGAACTAATGAAAAAGAAGTTTTAGAAAGGCATACTGGCAGATGTTCGAGAAAACATCCGAGTCGCACAGAAACTCGGACGAGCAAGAACAAGCTCAGAAAATGAAGACAATCTTCAAAGCCTAAGAATAGGGTATCCGATCAACCACCAGAGTCAGACATAAAATTGCATAAGAATAGTATATCCGAGCAGCAACCCGAGTCAGACATAAAATTGCACAGCCCTTGGTCAGCACATTACATGCAAGTCAGAAAAGAGCTGTGCATGATAGTTAACTGTTGAAGACATTTGAATTCAAAAGAAGTGTTATGTACAAGTAACCATCCGAGTCGGATAGGTACTCGCACAGACTACAAAGAAACCAACGTTAAAAAAGTCAGCAAAGTCAGTAGCCATTGGAAAAGCAAGATTCGAATTGATGAGTCACGTCCGAGAACCTGTCCGAGTCGAAAGTCCTCTCGGACAGCCTCCATAAAGCTGAAAACTAAAAGAGCCACTGAAAGGAATTATTGGCTCTTCTATAAATACTTCAACCCTTTCATTTGAAGATTAAGAATGCCAAATTGAATTCAGCTATCATCTACAACATTCTAACTCATTTCAAGTGAAAAATCCAAGCATTGCATTCTTCTAAAAGAGATTTGTCATAGTCAACTTGTACTTTTAGCTTTCATCTTTTAGCACTTATTTGTTTAGTACAAAACTTTGTAAACCTTGTTTAAGTCCTAGCCTAGCATTTGGTCAAGGCACATTGTAAAAGTCCAAACCTCTTGTTGAAGAGATAGGCAAGGAGTAAGGGGGAGATTGAAGAGAAGGAGAAGAGTAGTTAAAGTCCTAAGTCTAGAGCTAGATTAGGGATTGTGTGAAGTCCTAAGTCTAGAGCTAGATTAGGGATTGTGTGAAGTCCTAAGTCTAGAGTAAGATTGGGCATTTGGTATGAAGACCTAACTTAGACCTAAGTTGGGTAATTGTGAAAAGTCCTAAATTCTAGAGTTAGAATTTTGGCATTTGTAAAGGTTTGAATTACACCTTTAAGTGATTCATTTGAGAGCATTAGAAAATCCCAAGTTGTAGAACTTGGGTAGTGGCTTAGGATTCAAGGAGAATCCGAACCACTCTAAATCATTTGTGTTTTGTCTTCCTTTTACTTTTCTCAAAACATTTCAAAACACTTTTCACACACAACACTTTGGTTTAAACAATTTGAAAAGGGGATTTTTCAAAATTATTCAAAAGAGAATTTTAATTTACCAACAACCTAATTCACCCCCTCCCCCTCTTATGTTGCTAATAGGGATTTCATCCCTATCCTTCATCCCATATTTTGTTATAAATTTTCTAGAAGACCCATAATAAGATGGCGCAAACTAGCCCCCCAAAAACCCTTAGGCAGCTGATCCTACTCTGTGAAGAATTGAAACAAGACTAAAAGCGACACCCCCACAGGGCACCGCAAACAGAGCAAGTGACACCAACGCCCCCATACCTCCTATGCCTAACTACACTCCAAGAAGACGTGCTGCATACTCCTCTTATATTCACATTACACACACTCTGAAGCTAATGAAAAACCCATAGTTTGTAAAATGTCATCGAAAGACAGCAAGGAATTAAGAAGCAACCACATTAAAATAGAAATCTTAAAAGGTATGTTATTTACCCAGGCTTGGCAGATCACAGATAAAGGAAGACGATCCCTCTGAAGTTCATGCGGTAGATTTAATGGAGAAAGACCCTGTTGGCTCCAAACAAGCCCTAAGTTTGATTTAAAACAATTGTTGAAGTTTTAGACATAAGATGTGGGGTCTTAATTCAAAATTACTTTTCCTTTGTTAATTCATACACAATTAAATTTATTCGTATGTAATAGTCAACTAAGTGGCTGTGGGGCATGCGAACCCTTTATTAAGATAGTAAAAAATAGCGGGGGACATAAAGAGCCTTATCTCTGAGAAGATACAATATGCAAGATGCAGATGAGAAAAAAATATGAGTACGTAAAAGCTAATTTAAACACAAGTCACATAAATAATGAATTGAATAATTTTAAACAATTTACAACACATACACCAATAATATGAGTTTTGAGTTGAGAACTATTGTGAAAATTATAATTTTATTGCTTTTAGATGGAAAGAAACTTTACAATTATATTAGAATAGACTAATATAAAATTGGGTGTTTAAAATTTATAGGCCCTATATACAAATTTTTTTACATTGTTAGCCTAAACACAATTACTATTGAAATAAATTGCAAAAATTAGAACCTAAACACAAACAATATGGGCCTTAAAATAAAAGTTATTTTTTTAAAAAAAATCCTAAAAAAGACACCTACATAATAATGTTTTAAAAAAAGATTGGGCCTCTAAGGCTGGTGGGCCCTTGGCAATGACTGAGGTTGGCCCTGAGCCCTGCCTTAGGGCCAGCCTTGAAAAGGAAAGGCCAATGCAATAACGCAAACACAAGATATGTGTGATGGGCGGCAGCACAAGATTGAAGAAAAGAGGCGGCCGGTAGAGAGGAAGAGTGAAAGGAGATGAGCTAAGCTAAGAGAGGGAGGCGGTGCTAATTGGAGCTTGAATAGAGTAAATTTTGTTAGTGCATGTTCATTATCATGTTTTAAAAGATGGTTTTGAAGACATGTGTTTGGAAAATAGTGTTTTAAAGTAAAAAATGCATTTAAAATGTAAAAATGTGTATTGAAAATATAAGCAATGTTAAGGCCATCTTCATGTGAATCATCATTTTACTTTCCAATTTCTTGATGTGTAGTTTGAACATTCTTTTATATTGGAGAATTTGCTCAGCTTTTCCATGCCATCACTTCACTTTGGGAAGGATACAATGAGAATCTTCAGGTGGAAGCTAATCTCTATAGGTTGAGTTACATATTCTACCAATCACAGTGTCCTCCTGATAACTTCAGTGGCTTCCGAATGTTAGAGCTTCTAACTCAGCTAGAATCGCTCAAGATTATCTACCATGGTGAATTCATTCTCCCATCAAGTCTCAAGATACTCACTCAATCAAACTTTTTCCTTGGACAGAATCATATTTACAGGATTGGGGAACAACTAAATCTAAGAGTCCTGAAATTGCTTAATGGAACCTTTGAAGAGCAAAAATGGGACATGAGGGAAAAGAATTTCAAGGAACTCAAGTTCTTGGAGTTGGACACAATGGACATTGTTGAATGGAATGCCCTATTATGAGCACCTTCCCAGCCTTGAACAATTAGTATTGCAAAATTGCTAGGATTTGAAGGCAATTCCATCTGATTTTGCTGAAATAGTTACTTTGATGATGATTGAAGTGCAATGGTATGGGCAATCTGTAATAGAGTCAGCTGAAAATTTTTGGGAAGTAACAATTGAGATCAAAGTCCTTATCACTTACTTCTAGCAGATCAATTTGCAGTATATTCTTTTAGTACTTGTAAGAAAATTTTTCTCAATTTCAGTAATTTGATTTACTTGTGTCATTCATTTGTCAGATAGCTCTAAATTGTGAATGAACAGAGATGCTATTATTGTTCATTTCCCTGTTTCTAGTTTTAAAGAATATCACGAAAATTGATCAAAATCGATCATAATGCTTCTTTTTTTTTTTTTTGGGATTTTTTAGGTTTTTCGCATATGGTTTCTACGTCGAATTGTCTAATTAAAAGTTGTTAGTGGCTCGTGATTGAACTTCTAATGTACAAGGGCATGGGGTTAGAACACTTCCTAACCATTGCAAGTACTTCTGTTTGCACTCTACACTTTCTAGAACAGTCAACATTGAAAGAGAGTTGTGATTAAAGTGAAAAAAATTCTTATTAGGATTTGTTGTGCTGTGAAAGTTGAAAGTGTTTTGTACTTTAGTGTTCATGTCACTACTACAAAAGTTGTCAAAGCCACCCACCTATAGCCATCGGGTGCCTCAAAATCGGGGGCTTGATAAAAACCAACCAATAAAGCCACTTGTTTATAAGAACATGGTGGCTTTATGCGGAATGTGTGGTGAAAGCCACCGGTGCTACTTCAACCGGTGGCTTTGATGGATAACGCCACTGGTTTAAGTACAACCGGGGGCTTTATGGTTTACTTTTGTACAAAGCCACCACGGTGTGTTGATTCCGATGGCTTTATAAGGCCGATTTTGTACAAAGCCACTTGTTCATAAAATTGATGGTGCCTTTAATCTGGTTTTTGTATAGCTACAACATCGACCAAAATTATGAGAGGGATATTAAGTTTTAGTACCGCAATTATATTCCTGTTTGGTTTAATATCCAGTTAAATATAAACCAAATAGGTAACTACCTACAGGGAAATCAAGTACTGTTTGTTTAATTAAAGACATGGAAACCGTTTAGATTTAGTAATCTAAGAGGTTGCCAGTTTATTTTTGTGACATATGTCTTTATGGAAACTGTTGGCATGCATGTAGATTTAGAAATCTAAATGTTTTAGGAAATACATGCTATTTCATTAATTATTAACTAGCTTTCCTATAACTACGTACACACTCAATTGTCATTGTATTGTTACATCAACTGCAACACACTTCTAAAACCCCTTGCATCGCTGATTACTCAGGGAAATTGGTCCCACCTTCCGGTAAATTATACGCCGCGATGCCTTTATCAAGCAACACCCACAAAATTTCTTGCGTTCTTTAAAGACTACGTAGTGTCCGGTAAATTATTTCAATTATGATTGAATTTCTTATATTGGTTAGTTTTCTTATGGTTGAGATACGCTGTACATTATTTAACTACTCAAACTGGAATTGCTAGTTGTTCTACTTTTGCCTCTCGTTGTTCATTACAGCGATAGTGTTAGTATGTATTTAACACACTTGATTTACCCAGTTCCCCAACCAAACTGATTTTTTCACCTTGGAAATTGCTTAACTTATGGGACTATAGGGTGTCTGATCTAACGTCCGGCTTGGGCAAGTAGTGGGATACCCTATTTTTTGCAAAAATGGTTTCTTTTTACGTTGAGAAAATGTTGTCTTTTGAGTTCGGGTGGGTGTTCGACAGAACGTCCGACTCGGGGGAAATCTCAGATAACATGTTCCCTACCAAATTTGATTTATTATGTACTCTAATATACTCTCATTTATGTTCTTCATTTTTAGGGTGTCTTACCCAAGTATGGATCGCAATTCCATAATTTATGGTGGTGATCGGCTAAGCGATGAATATGCAACCGAAGTTGAGAAATTTATTTCGCTGTCTTTAAAGATACATATTCCCTTCTTTGTCCCTGCAAGGATTGTGAAAATTTTAACAACTTATTGATTGGTAATTATTGTTAGGAGTTATTTGTGACTTTGGGAGTGTTGGATTGGTTGGTATATTCTAAACTTGTAGTTTTCATTTTCAATTTAGAATAGGTTGAATTGAATCGGATACTTTAAAATTGTAGGTTTGATTGTTACTTGTTAAAACGTATAATGAAATGACATATGTATACAAATAGAGTTATAAACTATTAATAATCATTTAAATTTAGTTATAAAGGTTAAATGTGCATGTTTGGAACATATATAGGTAGAATTATTATGATTAATATTTGAAAATAAAATAAATAAATTACCATTTTCAATGTTTTTACTAGATTATTAATTGATTGTGAGTAATTATAAATTTAATAGGAATACACATGTTTTAGAGAAAAAAAATAACAAAAAAAAAAAACAATTGGCCGGCCCTAAAAGGAAATTAAAAATATTTGAAACTTTGTCGGGTTTCGAACATGAGTGAGAAATCAGTAGTTTAATAGGAAAAAAATAGCTTTTAGAAAAAATAACACTCAAAAGAGAAAATTACTAGAGTAACTAAACCCACAAGTTTTAAAAGAAATGTTTATAATATAAATTTTGAATATATATACATAAACATCCTTGGCCTAGTGGAATTACAAATTCCCAAGACTATAGTACTAGTTTTTATCACATGGGTTTGAGTCCTAGCTGAAGCAAATTAACTTTTTTTTCCTGCAAATTTCTATGCCCACATCAGTTGGAAAGACATTTTGGTGATGAAATCTCATTTATAAAAGTAGCACAAGTGCAGGGTGGTTGTTTGCACTTAAAGGCGGGGACAGTGGACTAGCACTAGTTTTTATTGTAGGGGTTCGACTGTGTGTAGTTGGCTCGTAGACTCGTCCGAGTCTACAAGTCAACACACGAGTTTAGTAACCATGCTTCAAAGTAGGTGGCTTTGTTTTCTAAATTTTTGACACAACCCGGTGGCTTTGTTTTCTAAATTTTCCACACAAAGCCACCGGAATTACTTCTAACCCGATGGCTTTGTTATCTTGTTTTTTGACACAAAGCCACCGAGTATACTTCCAACCCGATGGCTTTGTTTTCTACTTTTTTGACACAAATCCACCAGGTATACATCCACCCGGTGGCCTTGAATTTTATTTAAGTGCGGGCAAAGCTGCCAGGTATACTTGCATCGATGGCTTTGTGTTTATTTTTTAACAAAAGCCACAAGGGTTTTAAGCTGGTGGCTTTTACGTAACAAAGTCATCCCTCTAATAGCCACCAGCCGAAATGCCTAACGTGTGGTGGCTATAGGGGTATTGAGCTGGTGGCTTTGCAAACTTTTGCAGTAGTGTGTGTTTATGTTGTTTATTTATAGGGTTTATATTGTAAGATCTCAAGGGTATGTGTAACTATTTGTGGCGATTATTACATGTTTTAGGAAGCAAGTCGGAAATAAGAAAGAGAAACAAAAGGAGTTGATTTTGAGATGATTTGCGGCACAAATCCTAGACTCGAGCAACCTGTAGAAAACAGTCTGAACAAGGTTCCATCTGCCCAAAGGGACACATAAATAGTAACCAAATTCCAGAAGCTGATGTGATTTGTTTGAACTAGAAAAAGATCTTTGGATTGATAATGTTTTGGGCTGAACGATTCTGTTGGGCTGGAATGATCTTGTTTTAGAATGGATTAACCATAATTAACCAAGCCAAATTGGAATTAATGAGAAAAGCCCAAGTCTAGTCTAAGTTCATATTTGATTTGATTAATAGTTATCTATGACTTATCTTTTCCTTACTATAAGTAGGTAGTTTACAAACACCTAACCCCCAAACCAAAAATCAGCAACAAAAGATGACCTAGTTTTTTTTGAAGATTTAATAGGAGAATTTACCCTATAAATAGGGAGCTCATATACACAATTAATTCATCCTTTTTATGCTTCCTGGTAGGGAGCTCCTTCTCTCTTCCATTATAATATTAATTTATTTTTTTTATGTTAAGTTTATTTCTTTTCTTTATTTAGTTTTATTTTTTTCTTTTCCTTTCTAGTTGAAGTTTGATCAACGATGGTTCTTAGAGTTGGAGATATAAAAGTATTATCAATGTAGTATGTATGCATGAATTCCTAATTATCTTATGTGCATAAATCTTATTTCTGATTTTATCTCAGAGTAGCTAACTTGGTTTAATCGGGATGCCGCCAATTATTCCCCAAATACATTAATGTCAGAAGGGGCTAATATGTGGCCAAACTATCGTATCGATATTAAAGATAATGTTTTAATATTTCTTAGATGTTAATTCAATAAGGGTATTAGAACCATTTTCCCTAATTCCTAAAGATGTTAGTATAGTTAATTAGGTTTCGTAAGAGCCCACGATCTGTTAGCTGTATGAATTAGGGAAGCAATTATGTCGTAGGGAGCCGTACTGATAAAGTAAAGAAAAATTGGGTTTTTTCTGTAGATTTCTCATTATTTGAAACATCATACACTATTGACACGTCTATTGATAAGGGGCAGTTTGGGTATAACTGGTTGGTTTATGTTGCATGCATATTTTGGGTTAAAATTATTGTTCTTGTAATATTGCACAATGGGTTCTATTCAGGGCTAGTGAGAGGTCCTTTTGGGGCTAGTGATTCATCGTATTTGAATGAATTACTTAAGTTAGTTTGATAGTTCATTAGACTGTTGATATGTCTGACCAATCGATGACATTGGGGTTTATCATCCCTTGAACTAACTGATTTGTGTTTTGCATGACATTCTTTGAATCGATGATCAATTATATGAATCAACTGAGAGTATGTCTTCAACTAGGGGTTTTATGTTTTTTTTTTATGGGAAAAATAAAATTACCAGTCCCTGTAGAGACGATCATATTTACTGCTATACTAGTTTTTGAGTACGTTTTTTAAATATTTTTGGTAGCTAAAACGAAAACTATCAATGCATGAGTTCCTTTTCACTCTGGGTGTATAACTTTTATTATTTGAATTTATATGAGCCTGCGCAACTTGTTTAAATTCAGGTAGAACCAATTAATTTGTCTCATAAGTCATTTGTCATTTACTGGATCGATTAATTAGTAATAAAGTTACCTTCATGTAATGCAAATTAAAGGGTTACTAATTCTTAGACTAGTGATGCGGGCAAGAAGACTAAAATCGGGTTTCCTTAATTATCAATGTTGTTGTTAGGAAAAAACACGTCTCAGAATCTTTAAATCACTTGTTAGAAGAAATATCCCAACAAGAATACTGCAGCGGAATTGAAAATAAGAAAAGAAAACACTCCAAATTTAACGTGGTTCGATCTCAACATATCTACTCCACATAACTACTCACTACTTCTTCATATATGGGAAATCAAACAATAGAAGAGTTTACAATGTACACCCTCTCAGCATACAATGCCTCTTGGCCTCTACTCAATTATCACTCCCTCTTTCTTACAATCTCGTCGTCAAATGCATAAGTAGGAACACATATCTCTTGTGGCCTCAGAACAACCTACCAACAACATCTTCATCGAAAGAATAGGCAGGAACATCAATCATCTCCTATGACTTCGCAACGACTTACCAACGTCAACGTCATAGACATAAGCAGGAATTTTCATCGTCTCTTATGAACTCACGACGGCACCCTATCTCTCACTTGCCCGAAGGCCTTCTCTCTACCCTACACCACGCCTGAGTGAATGCTCCCTATTTATATACCCTATTATATTACAAACATAACCTATTTATAATAGAAAAAGACAAACCCTAATAGGCCCATATTAACTAGCCCAATACTAATTGTAATAGGATTTTGAAGAGATACTCAACAGTTGTTAATGTGCATTTAATGGGTGTCTGCTTATTTTGGCATGTTGTGTATTAATTAGAGTAGCAATTATGTTTGTGATTATTCACGGTAATTATCGATACAGTAAGGGGAAATTGGGTTGTGTCTGTACATTTCTTATTAATCAAAACTTCAGAGACTATTAACACGTCTACTGAAAGTCTAGTTTGAATTCACGACAACCTATAATTGGTTGATTTATGTTTGCATAAATTTGCATATCGGTGATCAATTGCATGAACTTAACTGAGATTTATTGTTCAACTAGGTGTTTTATATGTTTTGTTTTACAGGAGGACTAAAATTACAAGTGGAGATGATCCTGCTTATTCCAATACTAGTTTTGAGTTGGTTTTATAAATGTTTTTGGTAGCTGAAACGACAACTATCAAAATGGCGTCGTCGCAGAGGATTGGTTTTAATTTTATTTCTCTCTATTTTAAAAAAATTCTTATTATGATTTGTTGTGTTTCTGAAAGGTGAAAGCATTTTGTAACTTCAATGTCTCTTTTATTCCTGTGACTAATTCAACCAGAAGTTGTATGTCAGCTCTTTCTAAATAATTCGAGTTGAAGCTTTATATGTTTTGGTGTAAAGGAATTATGAAAAAATCTTGAATCCCGTACTTCAATTTTCAGGTAGTGGTGAGTGATATCAACTGTTCAATCTCTAGGAACATTTTCAAATCAAGCTTTGTTTGAGCTAATTCACAGAAAATGTTATTAGAATTACTTTATCTCATACCCGAAAAGCTTTGTTCTAGATGTTTACCCTTTTTTTCCAGTTTTTCTTATTTTGGGTTCCATTGTGCTCTTTGGTTGTGATTGCCAGCAACAAAGTTAATTTAGTTACTGTGAGTTGTGATGAATCATGATCTTTTCATATGGCATTCAAGCTTGCATGTTTGGAAATTAGCACTACCACTTATGTCTACTCTTTCTAGCTTTACAATCTTGAATTTCAGCAGAACTTATGTTTGTTTAGAGGAGGAACAACATATTTCCAAATCCTCACATGATTCTCCCAGGAATTAATATAGGCGATCCATATAGTGGAATAAAGACTTAGTTGTTATTGTTGTTGTATTCTCTCCGAAATTCATTTCAGAGCCTATTGTATAAATTTTACACATTCTGTCATTTCGTTGATTTGCATCGCTAGTGAGGAATAAGCATGTGAACATACATGATCAAGTTTTAGAATCTCATCTTTTTTGTCCTCAGGGTGTAGAGAGGATGAAAACTCCCTTCACTTGTTGGTACTGGACTTGGCTATTTAGGCCACTGGATTAAGCATCTATGATCTACATGTAACTTTTGTCTATAATGATTCAAGACACTTTTGTTCGAAAATTTTCAACCTATAGTTTCAAGTATTCATAAATGGATGAAACCAACTCCTTTTGTGATATGGAGATTATATATTTGGATAATGGATAAATTTTGATGCTCTTAAACAATATCCTCCTTATCTTCTCCCATTACAATAAGCAGTGAAGCTAATGTGCTTTCTTCACCCTAAATTTTGAGAAATCATTCTTTCCATGTGCTTCTTCCTATACTAGTATGGTATTGTTTATCATCAACAAGTGGCCAATGGTGACACAAGTATCATCGTAAGTGCAATTGATGAGAACATCCGGACCGCAAAGGAGACAAGCCAGCAGGCCACACCAGAGAAGGGCCCCCAAGTACTACATCACGGCCCCACGATGTTAAAGGATCCAAGTCCTTATCAAAGGGATCCTTTAATCAACAATATTGGGCCAATGACGAGGTGACGTCAAAAGACAGTGAACAAGGCCCTGCAGGCTCTCGTCCATACCAGCCTTACTCAAGCCCAGAAGATTGAAGAAGGCCAAGCCCTAAATCCAAGATTCTGAAAGGACAAGATGGTGACTCTATTCTCTATTTCACATGAGAAGCAACCATCGACACCCCAACCAGAATGGAGGCCTATCTCATGAAGCTTGCTTCACGAGACCCCTACAAATCCACCAACTCATGCTCCATCAACATTGGGCCGACACATCAGCATCCAAGCTTCACAAGTCAACCCAACCCTAATTTAGCCCGCAGGCCGCGACTAAGAGGACTACAACTGCCGGCTTCCAGCCCACGATAACAGCCCACACCGCAGCCCGCAGGCTTCCCAGATTCCGCGCGCATCGCAGGCCCAATCTGCTGCAGGGTTTCCCTCTGTGGATTGCGCAACTCTAGAATCAGAGAGGGATTTGGTTTGCATGTTACCTATTTCCTTTTCCAACAATAATTCTAGTTAAATTAAGTTAACTAATTTGGTTCCAACTTAATTTAATCTAGTATTTTCCCTTTTAAATTCTAGTTTCCTCTTTCTTTTACAACTTGAATTTGGATGTACTTCTAGTTACCAAATTTAAGCTTTCCTCTTCCATAATAATGAGGAAATTTGGGCACCCCTTGTAGGTTACAACCGAATTGCCTCTTCCTTGAATTCATGTTCTTTTTGGATTCAAGTTGTAATAAGGAACTGACTCTCATTAGTTTTCAATTAGTTTTTTAATTCCTTTTGTGACTCCCAAAGTTCTAGAATTCACACCTCCCACCTATAAATAGGCGGTTTGACTTCCAAGTTGTTGAGCTTGTTAATGAATTGAGTTATAGGTATATTCTTGCTTTAATTCTCCATCTTTTTAATTGTTGAGCTTGTTAATATTTTGTATGATTTATTAGGCAAGTTCCGAATTTAAAAGCATTACAGGTTCTTGCTCCGCCTATAATTCTGTTATTCACCCTCTTAGAATTAATCTATATCACTAGTAGAAAAATGAGATTCAGACACATACAAAAATGTGTCCATAGATGGTCTATTGCCACATTTTATCTATAACCACATTGACACATAGTGTGGTGTAAGTGAGAGTGGTTATAGGTAAAAGTGTGACTATAGATAATTAACTATTTTTTATTGAATACAATTAACCACATTACAAGATGTGGTGATTGGTAATTTGAAAGATAATAAATATAATTATTTATACATTTAAAAATAACTAATATGACACTTTCTAGTGTAACAATATAATTTTTTACATTTCATAATATATTTATATAATTAAATTTGTTCCTTTACTGACTTTTTAATCGTTTCAATATAATTTTACTATTTCTCAAAATAGGCTATTAATATTGTAACAATTTACTATATATATAAATTTTAATAGCGACTATAATAGTTTAACATTAATACTATATTGAACCAATAATTTGGTATAAGAATTGTGAAGTCTATACTTACAAGTAACACTTGTCCCATTACACAAGTCCTAATAATTTCAACATTTAGAAAGACAATAATATAAAATCAACTCTTGATCTGGAAGCAATTATTCAAACTGCCATTTCTACATAATTCCATCACAGAATCCTCATCTTTCCATGTTCAACCTGCCAAGTTAACAAATTTCTCATAAGTTTTATCAAGCCACTTACAGAATCAACAAAGACAACATGTCATAAAGCACATGAAAAGTGGGAGGGTTCAGAGTGTGAGCCAAACCTACAGTTGAGCATGTTTGAGCTCCCATTCTAGTTGTGCAAGTCTAAGTCAAGAATTGTTGAACATATGATGTTCAAGAACAAAATCCATAAATCATTTGTGCATATTTCACAAAGAACTAAAAATGTCTAGCAATGACAGAAACAAGTACAGCAACAAGGTTCAGATCATATAGCAATTACAATTTAATTTTTGGATATTAGGACTTATAAAGACCATGCAAGAGCCATACCAGCTGAATTGGAGGCTTTATTTATTCAAAAACATGTTGATTAAGCTCTTAGAACAGTGCACCTTTAAATTAGATAAGTCTTCTCATTTAGCATTGAAATCTTAATCCAAACACTTGAACTCATCACATTGATTAGTAAACATTAAAAAGAAAAACCATATGCATCACCCAATGAAACCGAAATAGCTCTATTGGTCTAAAAGAATCCTGAGGTGATGCCTAAAGAGAGGTAATATTACCTTCTTCCTCTGTCGACTCTTTCATGCAACTTCTCGGTTCTGAGCCAACCTTTGGAGTGCCTAATTATAATTTTAACAAAACCAAACATTAGAAAAGTGTAGTAGAATCATATAATATATAACCAAATAGCAAGCACATAACCAACCTCCTGGTTCCCAGTTCTTCCTCTTGACTTTTCCCTTGAATCCGCAACTATAGCTCCACGTGGAACACCATTAAACTAGAAATTAATACAAAGATAAGCATTAGTACATAATGATTCCTTTAAATAGTTAAATCTCACTAATTCCTCAGATGTTTTGCCCATAAGAATCCGTACAACCTTAGAAGTTGCATTTTCAAAGGATTCAAGACAATAACGATTTTCTTCCAGAAAATGAGACAAATTACAACAAAGAAAACAATCTATAAATGAGAAAAGATGTGGAAACACAATGCATATACTTAAACAGGATTTCAACCAAAAAGTAGCACAAAGAGAAAAAATAGGACCATAAATAGTGATTGACAAGAAAAATATGAAAAGGAAAAAAAAGAAGAAGACAGGATTTCAACCTTCTAAGTAAAGTCTGAAATAACTATAAAATTTCTTCTAAAGTTGTCACTCTCAGGAGTAATAATCGCATCAGAAGCCAAATTCTCCATTTCTTTCTCTATTCTTATAAATTCTTCCACCGCAGTCTGATCTACCCCAGCACACTTTATGTTCAACCTGGAAAACAACTTTAGGAATCTTAAGAACATGTGAACGTAAAGGATTCAATCTTACACTGGTAAAGGTAAACGTGACCATTCATATAACATTTGAAGGACTTCCAGAACAGAATCAAGTCAGGGAGTCAAGAAAACCATTTCAGAGCATCAAACAAAAGGAGCAACCACTAATGCATCAATCATACCTCTTATTACAAATATGTTGGTACTCTTCTGCAGATAAAGGTAGAAAAAATTAAACTTCATTATGACTTTAAGTATACCGTCTTGACTCTTATAACTCATTTTTTAGGCTCAAGAAGGCAAGACAGTCTTTGTCAGAGCAATCCCTTCAACTGAACACCTGTTTGTATTATCGTTAGCTCAAGTACTTAAACAGAGAAAATCTCATGTGAGTTAGTCCTAATGTATTAATATAACTCCAATGGTCATCAAACCTTTTTGAAAAAATAATTGCCAATTGCGTTGACACAGACATTAGAACTAAGTATGTTCAAACAAAGTACAAGATGTGTTTCTAGATTTAAATTACAACATAATGCACAATGACCATTTCAAGGAAATGGAGCAACACAAAACTACAAAAGCATCCAATTTACGTTATAAACTCATATTCATTGGGACCCTCATTTTACTATACGCTTTTGGCAACAGCTACAACAAGCACTCGGGACACAGTTAAGCTTTAGCACCGCAGCTCACCCACAGACGGATGGTCAGTCAGAAAGGACAATCCAGACATTAGAGGATATGCTAAGGGCTTGTGCGGTAGACTTTGGGGGCAATTGGGATGCGCACTTGCCGCTCATTGAATTCGCTTATAACAACAGCTACCAGGCCTCGATCCAGATGGCGCCTTATGAAGCACTCTACGAGCGTCGATGCAGATCCCCATTGTACTGGGACGAAGTAGGGGTACGGAGAGCCACGCTAGCCCATCTTGTTCCCTTGGTAGAGGAAGCTTATAATGATGTCAAGCTGATTAGGCAATGACTGCTTATGGCTCAGAGTCGGCAAAAGAGCTATGCAGACAGACGGAGGAAGAATCTGGAGTTTGCTGTGGGAGACAAGGTGTTCCTTAAATTGACACCGTTTACACGGATCATAAAGCATGGAAGACGGGGAAAATTCAGCCCGCACTTTGTGGGACCCTTTCTGGTTACACATCGTGTGGGCGAGGTGGTGTATCGACTAGATTTACCAGCGGCCATGGGAAGAGTACATCCGGTGTTTCATGTGTCGATGCTGAGGAAGTATCACCCTGATGTGGACCATATCGTGAACCTGGATAATCTGCAAGTTGATGAGAAGCTAGGCTATGACGAAGTTCCGAAGGGCATTGTCAATCGACAATTAAAGAAGTTGAGGAACCGGGAGGTCCTTTTGGTTAAGGTACTATGGAATAACCATCGGATTTCTGAAGCAACATGGGAAGTGGAGCAAGACATGAGAGAGAAGTACCCGCAATTGTTTAGTGAGTAGAATTTGAATTTCGGGACGAAATTCCCTAAAGGAGGGGCGAATGTGAGGCCCCGAAAAATAAGGAGATATTGTGCTTAGTATTATTGTTAAGTTATATTTAATTTTGGGTTCAAATGAGCGTTTATTAAAATTTTAGGGGTTAAACTTTAATTAAGGAGGTTTAATAAATAAGCCAAAAATAATAATAAAATAAAATAAAATAATAACAAAAATAGAATAATTTAAACCATCACCGTGAGCCAGTAAATTTGGAATTTATGAGGTTGAATACTACTGCACCTCTTATGATTATCGAAGTTCAGATTAAGGAAAGATGATGATAACCTCAACTAACTATCGATTACTCAGCTCACAACTCCTATCCCACACATTTCTCGCGCACGTTTCGTTTCCTCCTCGCCCCAAATCTGCTGCCCACCTACCTGACTCCACTTCAAACAGGATGGAGGGCAGTTTGAATTTCGCAAGATAAGGATAGCTGATCTCCTACGCTTACGCTAGATAATCTCTTTAAGCCGGGAAGAACGAGAACCATTCTCACATCAGTCGTGAACTCGTTCTCACTTCTCATCGCAAGCTTTCTCGCCGGACTGTTTCGGTACACCGAAAGTAAAATCCTGAGGGAAAAGGTAACCTCGTTCCTCGTTTCTACTATAGCGGTAGAACGTAAGTGACCCATTGAGAGGGTTCGTTCAACTGGTTAATTAATCAGTTCTGTGTTGTATGAAAATACTGGAGGAATTGCTTGGGGGGACGTTCACACACAGGAGAATTCATAGAACAACGGAGGAAAGGGGTCGCTGCTGTGCCGTTTCTCGAGATCAACAGGTAAGACTTCATTCGAGTTGAACTGATCGTCTTGGTTGAACGAGATAGCGCAAAGAAAATTGTCATAGTCACGTAGTCGAATAAGAAGAATAAAGTATCTTGAATAAGGAAACAAAACCAGAGCCTGTAATTCCTGAGTATACGGATGAACCCCTTCTCTTTTAGTCCAAAAACTCTATCATACACAAGTATGCATATATGTGTAGTTGTAGATGTGGTTAGCGAATACAATGAGGGTAGTTGGAACTATATAAATTGAACCCCGTATAGCAGACATCGGAATCTGAATATGTGTTCTGACTCACCCTTCCCATTTTGTTTGCGTCTGTGGAACCAACAACGAGCATGTATGTATACTACTGATTGCCGATTAGTTCGTTTGGTATTTTTCTGGTTCTGAAAGCTACCTAGAATGCTAATCTGAAAACAGAGCATGTGTATATGAAGAACTCGATGTCGGTTAAAAGGGGCTGCGGGTCTTCATTCCACAAGGAATAGCGATGCATGGGACTGACAGACCTTTTATATGTATACATTTTAGGTGGATAAATAGGTTACTTAGGGAGGGAGGTTTGTGATTAAATTGAACCCACATACTGCATATGCATATAGGGAAGTGAGAGAAATATATATATGTACAACTTTGATTTTATCTACATGCGTGCATATCATACAGAGGGAAATGAATATGAGCCTGAAAGCCACACCTGGACCTTTAGGATCAATTAATTAATGACCCATGTATAATAATGAATGCAAATGGATATTGTAGTCAGGCTACCTTCGAATTTTAATTTGCCTGGCCACGGGTCTTAAAATACATTTATTATTATAGTGCATGTTTATGGATGACGAGTCCAAATGTGAAGTTTGCCTACTAGATTGTGGGAAGAGTGGAACTATAGGGGTGTTGGTACATCGGCACAAATCGAGAAGTAATAAAAGTGAAGTTTAACTCAGGTTCTTTAATAAAATTTGCAGGTTCACTGAAGAGAGAGTGACGAATTAAATTAGTGAAGGTGAGAATTTCTCGCTACTTTCACTGCTTTTAGTTGTATATACTATATATAAATATTTATAGATCGGGGTTGACCCGGTCACTAAGATTTCAACATTTACAGATTTTCCTTTACTGAGATTTCGAAACTTAAAGATTTTCCTTTACTGACTTTCCAAAAATTCATGCATAATTACTGTCTGCTGCTATTGTCTGTGTTTTGACCTTTTTATTGTTTACGTGATTGGGGCCGTACTTTATCACCCGGTCACTTTTACCGGAATTACTGTGTTATTGTATTTACGGTGCATGCTGTATGCTATTACTGGTCGCCGGAGGCGTACTTTATCGCTCCGGTGACATTGGGATCCCAAACCCCGGTGGTTCGAATCGGCGAGGTCGGCGTTGGGCCTGATCGCTTGGCTAGACTCCGTGGGTACTGCAAGTTATCTCGAGATAGACCACTACTGAGCCGGCTATACTGATATACCGTTGGAGATGTGGAATTGAAGAACTGAGAGTGTTTGTTGGGGACCCTGTCCATGTATCCATAAAAGGACACCCTCGACAACCTCACATGTATCCTTATACTGCAACTGAGTACTGAATGGCTTATTGTATTGCATTACTGATTATGTGCTTTGAAAATATATAGCTACAATGGTTTCCAAAACTAATGTTTTCAAACAAGAAATTTTTCTCAACTGATCATCAAATATGAGATTTCTCACTGGGCTTTCTAGCTCACAAAACCAAAATACTATTTTCTAGGTTGGGTTTAGGTGGAGCGGTTCATTGTACCTGATCAAGAAGAGGCTCGAGCAGTGGAGTGCCAGTCACCGTTCGCGAGTAAGACATGCTTTTGTGACCCAAGTAATGAGGAGCTAAACTCAGTTTATCTTGATTAGAGCCTATTTACTATTTTTTTGGATTAAACTCACTATAGCTATGGGCCCAAGTGGTGGGCGTTGCTACTACGTTGGTTCTATTCACTTAATCCGTTTATGGAACGCTATAGCAAGACTCAATGTTGTACTGTTACTGTGGGCGAGAGCCCTGATGATGCCTAGTTGACCGCCCTTAGGTATGGATCCTACAGGGGGATCGGGTGGGGTGTCACAAGTGGTATCAGAGCCAGGTTCCTGTAATGAGTAGGGATAACTAACCTATTATGGTAGTAGTTCATTAAGCACTAAATGTAACTGATTGATAGAATGCGAATACCCTCTGGTACCTCGTGGCAACATTTCGCTCTGTAGAATGCGAATACCCTCTGGTACCTCGTGGCAACAAGTAGGCCAAATAGATAAGTATCAAACCAAAACTCCTCTGTTACAGGACTTATATGGTAATCCAACACTGTATGTGCTTTATCGTAGTTTTCTTCACCGAGAACTCCAAACCAAAGTGAGGCATACGCGTCAAGCTCATGTAACAGCTCCAACCGGACTTGCGACCAAAGTGACTCGTCACCATGTACGAATTTAGATATTACCCTAAAACCACAGTGTCCATCCCCCATTACATTTTATAATCCACAACATAATCGAACACAAACTCTTTTACCAAAAACGGCAGGTTGAAAGGCCAGTTGGATTCGTTAGAAGTCATTCGATTCCTCCTGGTTGATGACCCACTTGACCTGCTGCGCCCTGCATATGTTATTCGTATGCATGAAACAATAGATGCATCATACCCTAAAAGTGACAAAAAAAAAACAATTGAAATGGATATGGCAACTATATGTACCTCTGC
This sequence comes from Leptodermis oblonga, assembly GCA_016801395.1. Classification (NCBI taxonomy): domain Eukaryota; kingdom Viridiplantae; phylum Streptophyta; class Magnoliopsida; order Gentianales; family Rubiaceae; genus Leptodermis; species Leptodermis oblonga. The sequence continues at coordinate 26,911,356 of CM028754.1, forward strand.
CTCTGCCTATGCCGGCATCCCTCTCGGCATGCTCGTAGCCCGATAGATCTCGCTGCGTAGAGTTGTTCCTCGGCCTTCCCCTATATGGCCTTTGTATCGGATCAGCGAGGTCAACAATATCTGGATGCAAAGTGCTATGCATAACACCCGCTATTCTATAAATGTCCGCAGTCGGACGCTGCGAGGCCTCAACACACATCTCATGCAGTCGCCCTTGTGCTGTTTGCCGTTCGTCATCTCTAGGCATGTTTCCCTCGTCCAAAGATAGGGTCCTCCAGAAGAGGTCCACATACAAAGGATCAATAGGTCTATAATTCCTGACCATTTCAACCATCTGATGCGCACACGGCAAGCCATAGCTGGTTCACAGTTCACAACCACACAGCTCACTATTTGCCCAAAAGACTGCACCTCTCTTTTTGTATTCATTTAACAACAACAGTATGGCATCTTGCAAAACTCTCCCATTGATCCTACTATACAACAAGTAATTGGCTTCACGCATTGTTTTGCTCCGAGATGCCTCCATTTTACTACGGATTTCACCCAAATGCAACTTTAGCATCTCATTTATGCCCAAAAAAATTGTAGGAAATGATCCTCTGTCAGTTTTAATGGCACACTTCAACATTGCGTGTGCACTCTCAGCCCTGCAGAGATAAAAAAAAAGTACAAAATTAATGCTTTAAATCGGAGAATAATGTATAATGGAGTCATATCTATAACTATATGCGACGAAAGTTAACAGAGTCTCACATGTTGTTTTTTCGCCCTCCATAATGTTTTATTTCTTTAGTCCAGAATGAGACAAACTTGGTCTTATAGGGATCCAACCATGTATGGTGCATATAATTAACCACAGATATCCATCGTCCTCTATATTTAGTCTCAATGATTTCCACAGCTTTCGTCAACTTTTCATACGTTAGAGCACTCATCACTCTTCTCCACCGACCTTCAAACTCATCTAATATCTCTTTGTCCGTACACACAGTCAGTGCTTTCTTCTTTATATCCATGGCAATATGCCTTTTACACAATAGTTGTTTAGAACGGGGAAAACATGGTGCACAGCTTTCATAGAGCCGACTCTCTGTCCATCATAACAACATGTAGATATGTCCCTGCATCAAAAAGTTGCCTCAACCTAGTCATAGCCCAGAAATAAGTTGCATAGGTCTCATCCCTCAAGAATGCAAAAGCAACATGAATGTATTGATCTGTCGGAACATGAGCGACTATCTGAAGCAGAGGCATGTCATACCGGTTGGTCTTGTATGTCGTATCCATATACAATACGTAAGAAAACGTACGAAGTAGACTAGGAACATCCTCATGGGCAAAGAACACGTTTTCAAGAGCATTACGCTCATCTTTCGCTGTGTACCAATAGCAGTACCTGTAATCCTGCATCAGTTTCAAGAAGTATTGTATAGTACTTAAATCTCCCCTCTCGTCTCTTCTAACCTTTGCCGTTTCATTGTACACCTGCCTGATACGTGTGACATTAGTCGCATTGTCATATCGCAATTTTGCCAACATCTGCTTTGGAGCCAAATTTATCTTCATCATTTCTGAAATTTTCTCCTTTTCCTCTTCATTCAACTAGGAGTGCTTTTGATGCCAGTTTCTAACAAGGGGTAATTCATGATTGTGCTGACCTTTAATGACACTCAGCTTCCAGTTACCTCCACTAATTTCTTTCCCTAATAATTGAAATGGACAACCAGTCAACTTGCTACTAGTGTTGTTACGGGATATTTTCCCTTTGCCTAAGGGTGCTTTGCTTCTAACTTCCCCCGATCTATCACAACATATGTCAACTCTCCCTCTTTTCCCTTTTAGAGGCCCCTTCTACTTTTTAGAAGAAGTTATTTTAGTATCAAAATGATGCTTCGCCGCTCTGGTTTCAACCCAACCAATCAAATCAGCTCTAGTCATGAACTCTTCCTCAGTCCGAAATACATCTGTGTAATCTGGAAAGATTCGATCATCCGAAACACGCAGAGCATGTCAACAAAACAAATATGACATTAGAAATTGCAGAGATCGGGGGCGATAACTGAGTATGGGGAGAATCGCCCAGGAGGGGCGATTCTATGGCTTCGAATCGCCCAAGAGGGGCGATTATAAGCCATAGAATCACCCAAGAGGGGCGACTAAAATCGGGAGAATCGCCCACGGGGGGCGATTTTATATGATAAAATAGCCCCCCGTGGGCAATTCTCCCCCAGTGAACGAAAATCCTAAAAAATGTGCTACCTTTTGTCCATAAACATTGTAACGTGATACGTACCATGTAATATGGATCTTCATTTGCATTTCCGTCCATGAAAGGCAAGCAAAATTCAAGTATTTTAATGGAATGAATGTAGTGTTTAAGGGAGAAGATTGAGTGGAAATGGGAGGGAGTATGGATGAAGCTTCCTTTGTGTTGGTCATGAAGATCAAGAAGGATAAAAAAAGGTTAGGGTAAAAAGGTGGGTAAATTTTTTTTTATAAAGGTAGAATCAAGGCTATTAATGTCTTTTCACCACTTAAAATTTTAAAAAGTGTCATGTGTTTAGTAAAATGGGTCCTGCAATTAACATGCCCCTAAAAAAAATACACATGGCGAGTATTGAGTGAAACAATAACCACCACGTCAGCAGATGACGTGGTGGTTATATGCCAACTCAGTCGCTTAATTACGATGTTAATTGATGTGGCAAGTCTGTTAGTGAGGAGGGACATAGATGCACCCTTCATACAAATGTCAGGGGTAATTTTGCTCCTCCCTAAATTTTGAAGGTATTTTTGCACCCTTGAAGAAACGTTAGGGGTATTTTTGCCCCTTTGCCCTATTTGAAACTCTTTTCAGAGCGTGTTGTATAATCTTTGCACATTCTGTCATTTTGCGGATTTGCATCACTAGAAATGACCTGTGAACGTGATCAAAATTTCACTCTCATCTTTATTGTCCTCAATTAATGTAAGAGATGATCAGAACTTCCTTCACGCATTGGCACTGGACTTGGCTATTTTGGACACAAGATTAGACAGACCTAATCTGCATGCATGTAACATTTGTCTATGCTAATAAATTTGTTCGAGAATTTTCAACCTTACAAGTATTTATATTTGGATGAAAGAAACTTCTAGCTATCATTGAGATAATCTATATCTGGAGAAGTTCAGATAAAAATGGATATAACTTCAAATCTATAGCGAAGTTCAGATAAAAATGGATATAACTTCAAATCTATTGCTTGCATACAGATTCAGGGCTTCCACGTTACCCTGTTTGTAGGCAACCAAAGCATTTTTAGTCAGTTCTTCCTATTGTCTATTCTTCATTTTACTTGGTATTTCCTAGCCATTCTCTTAGAAAATTTTACTCAAGCAAAAAGGCTCTTCACAGTAAAATTTGTATGGAGGAAATTTCTTTTAGCGATTTGTGTAGGAAAGAGAAGAAAAAGTAAAATGATTATTTATTTTTTGAGTATATGTGATTTAGAGGGAATTTTAAATTTTAAATTTTGAATTGAGTGAAAAATAAAGTTGTTTTTTTATGTAAAATTTTTGACAAAAAAGTGAAGATTTTCATGGAATGGAATGGGGAAAAAAAAAAAAACAAAGCCTTAGGTTTAAGCAAATTTAGATTCAAATCAAGAAAATTTGAAGGAGCTTTCAACACCATTTTCGACTAGGATTTTGGCGTCAAAAGATGCTAGCCTTTAGACACAGAAGTTTCAAATGACTAACTTTCCACACCATCTTGATATCGAAAGTGCAACCGAAACTCTAAGGAGTCAATTAACCGTTAAACAACTGTTAATGCTAATTAATTTTTGCAACAACTATAAATACAACTAAAATTCAAAATGAAAGACAATAAGCCCCAAAAAGTCCAAATGATATCCCACCTCACAAAAACATTTTAGACCTCATTTATGTGTTTTACATATGAATTGAGAAGCCTTTGTGCCCATTTTATTGAGTTTCATTGTAAAGTCTAATTGTGAAGGTTTTTGGCAAAAAAAGCCAATGAAAAGAAGTTCTGAACAGCTAGAGATGCGGTAAATTTTAAGAGAAAGAAAGAGATAGGGAAAATCTTGAAAATTTCTAACTCAAGAATTTGAGTTGAGACAAAAGGAAGTTCTAGATGTTAGGCAATATTAGGAATGGAATTGTTATTTGCAGGAACCAAATTAAAATACCCTTGGTTATTTTTTTCCTTTTTTAAAAAAAAAAAAAACAACATTTTTCAGAAAATGTCGCCCCCTGCAAATGGCGACATTTTCTGTAGTGGGCGACATTTTCACAGAAAATGTTGTTTTTTTTAATTAAATAAATAAATAAATAACCAAGGGTATTTGAGTAAATTCACAAGAAAAATGTTCCTGTGAATATTAATTTGGTTCTTGCAAATAGTATGCCCCATTAGGAATGAGTGTAAATCATCAATAGGAACTAGGGTAATAGTGTATGAACTGGTTGGTACACTTCCATAAAAATCTTGTCCCTCCAAGATCCTTTTAGAGATCAAGGACATAGGCAAATAAGGTAATAGGTTTTGTGCCCCCCCCCCCCCCCCCCCCCCCACCAAAACACCATCCTTCCAAACCAAGACACGCCAAGTTAGGGTTGTGACACCCCCAGCCTCGACTTCCCTGTTTGGCGGGAGTCGTGATCGAGATGTCTGTCTGGTTCGCACCAGGACTCAATAACGAGATACAGAGCAATCGCTAAGTAAATAATGCATTTACTCATTAAAGTAATTTACAAACTTTCAAGCTACATAAGCTTTTCCAAAAGATACAAACACTAAGCCATACTATTATAATCTTACTTCAAAAATGCTAAAGTTATGCTCTCTGGCAATAGCACAATCTAGCATTCCAAAATCTAAGCAAAAGGCCCTTCATCAGCATCACACTAATAGGTTTTGTCCCCCTCCCAACCATCCTTCTAAACCAAGACACGCCAAGTTCGGGGTGTGACACCCCCAGCCCCGACTTTCCCTGTTTGGCGGGAGTCACGATGGAGATGTCTGTCTGCTTCACACCAGAACTCAATAACGATATACAGAGCAATCGCTAAGTAAATAATGCATTTACTCATTAAAGTAATTTACAAACTTTCAAGCTACATAAGCTTTTCCAAAAGATACAAACACAAAGCCATACTATTACAATCTTGCTTCAAAAATGCTGAAGCTATGCTCTCTAGCAATAGCACAATCTAGCATTCCAATATCTAAGCAAAAGGCCCTTCACCAGCATCACACTAGTAGCGATTACTCCCAAGATCTGTTACATGAAAAACGTCTAAGGGGTGAGCTTCCATAGCCTAGTGAGGTTACACTAATAAAAATATTACCAAGTAAATATTTACTGTCACATTACACATAATTTCCACACACACAAGGGGGAACACTTAAGGGATAGAAAAAGCACAAACAGTAAGTTATACCGACGGAACTGTGTGACCCTTCCGAAATATTACTGGCTATACTTTACATGTACTTGGACACTATACCATGTAAAATGGTACACTGTACAATGTGGACCGCTTCCCATGCCGAAAATAACGCAGTAAACAGTATGGTAAATCCCAAAATGTTACCTCAGTACCTATCCAGTCATCTAGTCGGGCACTCCACCCCGATGCCGACATGCCTGATTTCAATAAACTAAAAAGGGTTTAGGGGCCCCGACTCTTATGCACAATTAACAGTAAACAGTGAACAGTTAACATGGAACAGTAACATTTAACACTTTAATAGTAAACATTTACACTTTAATCATAACTACACGATAAGTTCAGTCATATGATAAAATTTAATAAATATTTCAGTTATCGACATTTTGAGAGCATTTACATTCATATAACACATTTATAAGAATTACAGTCTGTACATTCAAAGGGAATAATCATATATTGCATGCATTTCATTAAATATACTTTTAATATCACAGTCATATATAAGCAATAATATCAACAGAGCATTCTAATTCATTTCTTTACTCATTTAAAACATTTAACACCTTGAGAACACTCACCTCGTATATATCGCTAATACTTTGTAAGCAAATCTGTATTACATCAATATCATAGTTTAGACGTTATCCGTAAATCTAGATAAATCTTTAAATTCTAGGTTTCTATATGTTTTTGTCTCTAAATCCTTGTGTTTCCAGCCATTTAATGAACCTTAATTAATCAATAATTAAAGTGTTTAAAGTTATAAAAGAAGTTGTAAAGGTTTTTGTTTGAATCTTCAAAAATTCATGTTTTTAATGAAGGATCGGTTTTGCCCGCTCTCTACAAGTTCTCAGCTTTGAAGAGTGGTTTTACCCGCTATTAGAGCGGTTTTACCCGCTCATGATTTTTCAACAATTCCCCAAAGCGGTTTTTCCCGCTCTAAAATCAGTTTTAACCGATTTGCTTGAGCTACGATCTGTTTTACCCACTCTTTGGATCGGTTTTACCCGATCGTTTCTAGAATTGTTTTCTTCAAGCTCTTAGCTTTGGGTTTTGATCAAAATAGCTATAAAACATGTTTTTCTTTGGTTCTTTTTACTAAATATCATTCCTACAACATTCCTAACAATCCATAACACCTAAACAACATTCAAATCTACAGGTTAAGATCAAAACTTAAGAAAACTTCAATTTCTCAAGTTTTATAAATCCTAACTCCGAATATTAACATTATGGAAGCTTGAATTCATTACCAATGTGTTCCTGAAGTTGCTAGGATAGGTTTCCACGGTTTAGGATCCAAATCCAAGCCTCCAAAGCCTCCTCTTCCAAATTTTCTTCTTATTTTCCCTTCCTTTATCTATTTCTCTCCTTTTCTTTCTTTGATTCTTAATTATGGTTGTTTTATGACTTATGAGGATGAAAGGGAGTCTATTTATACTCCCATGTAGCCTAACAAGTCCAAAACCTAGGAGACTAGACCCCTAGGTCATAGCTCTCCTTGAGAAAATATTTTTTTTGAACTCTAAAACATGATCGGTTTTACTCACTCCAATGCTGGGTAAAATAGGTCTTATTATATTTTGTAGACTAGCCCAATCTGTAATATCCCGTACTTTTAACACTAAATTTAAAATTAAGTTTTGAATTATTAGGAGTAATTTCAAGATTTTAGGATATAGAAAACTAGTTAAATGTGTAGTAGAGAAAATAAAATGACTCTTATTGTTGTGTAAGATTTGATACGACAAAATGTTAAAAATTTAAATAAATAAAATTATAATTAAATATCTAAGAAAAGATAAAAGAAGAAGACAAACATAATAATTAAATAAGATAAAATAAATAAATAAATAAATAAACATGACTCACCATACACATGTAGAACAATAGAGAAGATAAGTGTTGAAAAATTAATAATAATAAATAAATAAAATAGTAAAAAAAAAAAGGGGCTATCTTATCTCTAAACTAATTGATTAACTAATAAAATAAAATAAAAAGGAAAGGAAGAGGCGGTGGAGGTTTCTCCACCTAGCCACCATTCCTATAAATACCTATAACTATATTGAATCAAATGAAAAGAAAGAAAAGAGATCAACAAAACAGCAAAACCGTGAGAAGAGGAGAAGAGAGAAAGAAACAAGGGAAATAGAGAGGAAAGAGTGAAGAAGTAGGAAAGAAGGGAAATACAAAGCTTTCAAGAAGGTATTATTTCTTTAGCTTTTCTTGTAAAATTTGAAGAATTATTTATAATAGTTATGTATCTAATAAGCTTTTATATAATATGGAATTAATAAATTTGATTATGAGTAAATAATTTTCATATCTTTGAATTACATAATAACAATTATATTGATTTTGGAATTCAGTTTTTAGTGCCTATAAGTTTAAACTATAAAATTATGAGTTTTCTTAAATTTTAATTTGAATATATGATTTTAGATGTTATATAGATGTTATGAATTATTAGAAATGTATATATTTTATAGGAATGATTTTAATTAAAATGAATTAAAGAAAAATATGTTTCGTTAGAATTGATTTTGTTTAGTTAATGATAATATGAAATAAAGAGGAAATAGAAGTTTTGGCCAAATACATGCTTTATTGAAAAAAGGAAAAAATAGTTATTGTATGCATGTTCTTGTAAAAAGAATAGAACATAAACAAAACAAGAAAAATAGATTATGGGCTAAGAATGAAGAAAAAGGACTCCGGTAGGTTAAAAAAAATTAATAAAGAAAAGATAAAACTAAATATTAATGGGAATTTGGAAATATATATATATATATGATATAAATACACCCACGTGTATATATATTTTTATATACATACATGCATGTATTATTAATTGAATAGCATTAGTAATTAAAGAAAATAATTATTTAAAGCTAAGTTGTCATTTCTATATATAGTATTAATTACTATTGAAATTACTTTATTAAAACAAACTTAATTTAATGCAGATTTACTCCAAAAGTATTAGAGACTCACGGTGAGTGTTCTCATTAAAAGGGTTAAATATTTTAATTGAGTAAATAAATGAGTTGGCATGTTTTATTGATTTAATTGATATGTTTAGTGTAATGCATGCTTTATAAATAAAATGTATGATTATGATCTTTATATGTGAAAGTGAGATATTTATATATGTGCTATGTTTACATGATTGTTCGTAAATGCCGAGTTACGGTATAAGTGAGATATATGTTAAACTTTATAAGTGTACGCTTAATTACGTATCAAGCATAAAATGTTAGTGTCTCGTGTACCCATATTTGTGCATTGTGTTATGTGCTATTTGCGTGTTTCCTATTACGTGTTACGTGAGTGTCATATTTGGGGTCCCCAAAGCCTGTTTAGTTGTTGGGATCGAGCATGTCGGCAACGGGCTTGAGTGCTTGACTCAATGATTGAAGAGGTCGAGTTCCGGTATTATCTCGAGGTATGTCATAGTATTCCGTGCACCCGTGTATGTGCACAAGTTTGCTAGCGTAGTTGACGAGGCGACACACCGCGTATTATATCCGCCGCCCATTCCAACACATTCCAACACAGGTAAAGTATAATTAGTAATGCTTAACGAAAGATCACATAGATCCTCGTTATAGCTTGCTGATTATACTATTTCGATCCCTTAAGTATTTCCCTTGCTTGCCTAGTAAATATTTGCTACGGGCCGCTAATTGTTTATTCGGTAATGTTTTAATAGTGCGACCTCACTAAACTTATGGAAGCTCACCCCTTAGACATTTTGCATGTAATAGGAATTAAGGACAGCGTTATGAAAAGTTTCGGAATTATAGGACAAACTCTCGTATTAAGAAAGTAAGGCAAGAATATTGTAATATTTATAGAAATACTCTTATATAGTTTGTATTAGTAAAATAAAATGTATTTTATTTTAATTGAGTGTATAATTAATTTGTGCTCTTGTATCCTGAATGAGTCCTGGTGCGAACTAGGCAGACAGTTCGGCTGCGTCTCCCGCCCAAACAGGGAGGTCGAAGGCCGGGCTGTTACACAATCGATTTTACCAGCTCCAATGCTGGGTAAAACCGGTCCCGATTGGTTTTACCTACTGTAGTGCTGGGTAAAACCGCTATTTTAGGCCGTAAGATATTTTCTCCTACTGTTGAATCGGTTTTACCCGCTCCAGGACTGGGTAAAACCGCTATTTCAGGTGGTCGGATCGGTTTTACCCATTCCAAGACTAGATAAAACCGCTCCTACCCATTTTCTCCTGTTTTTTTATTTATTTTCTAATTTTCTTATTTTCATTCCATAATTCTCAAAATTAAACTAATATATCTACTTTCATATATCCTTAAACATAATTTTATACTTAAATTAACACTTTAACTCTAAATTAAACATTGCAATTCTAAATTAAAAATTCAAAACATTAAGATCTAGACCATAAGATTTCATAATCAAAATAGTTAAGAAAATTCACAAAACTTTATAATTATACCTAATTGAGTTTAAAAGCTAATAGTATGATAAAGTATAAATTACAAAAGTTAAGATAGGACGAGAAACTATAGGGTCTTACAAGGGGTCCCCAACACATGATTATAAATAGTCATAGGAGACCCCAAAGTAGGGGTTCCTCTTCTCTCTTCCTCATTTTTTACACTTCTATACTAACTCCCTTACAAGATCAGTCACCTAATTTGACTTTCAGAGCTCTTCCCAGGACACGATCCCGGAACATCTACAAATTCTCTTTTGATAAATTTGACGTCTAGATCCTCCTTCGCTGTTCGAGAACCCCTACGAACCCCAATCCGGGAATTTGGATATAATCATAGGGAAAGGAAATTCTAGCTTTAGCAGTAATTAAATTGAGGCATACTATTTGCAGGCACAATTTTACTATTTACAGGTATATTTTCCTGTGAATAATCTATTTTTTCCTTTAGATTAAAAATAAAAAAATATTAAAAAATAATTAACACTATATAAAGCATTCATTTTCAGTATGGAGACCTCTTCCACTCACATTTTACACCTTTCCAATTACACTCATTCATTTTTCACTGACACGTGTATCTAAATATGGCCAATAGTCACACGGACGATTTAGATTACACGGTAAGTAAACAATTCCGTATATTTTTGGAAAAATTTTGCGCTGAATGTTTTTTCCAAAATGCCGCCCATTCTGAGCGGTATTATGGAGGGCGGTATTGTTTCAAAATACCACCAATCCGGGGCGGTATTTTTCCAAATACCGCTCATGCATTGGAGGTATTTTGCCAAATACCATATTTTCCTAAAATACCGCCTGGAATGGGCGGTATTTCACCAAAATACCGCCCATCCTGAGCGGTATTTCAGTGAAATACTGCTTATTCGTATTTAAGTAAAAATTTAATAATTTTGTACTAAATAGTAGGGTAAACGAGTTTAGTGTTTAATTATGCTCACCCATCTTTTTGTATTATCAGGAGATCCGTATGGAGAGGAATGAAATATTTGCTGACCACTCCGATATATTTTAGACAGACGAACAATTCAGAAGTAAGGCAGATTTGCTTGTTTGGGTTCAAGCTAGAGCCACCGAAAACAATATGACTACGAAAATTACTTCAAGTTCCAAAATATTGGGACTTTTCCTTACAAGAGAAAGAAAAGGGCGAGTTCTAATAGGGTGCGACAGATTAGGACAAATTAGAGATAAGCCACCCCTACCTGAAGGGAAAAGCAGGCGAAACAATACAAGCAGCAAGTTGATAAAATGTCCATTTCAGCTGGTGGGACAAGAAATTATCTGGGGAAATTGAAAGTTAGAGCCTAAAAATTGTACGCACAATCATGAATTATAAGAAGTTTAGAATTGGCATTCAGTGTACTCACGGCTAACAGAACCGGAGAAGCAGAAGATTGCAAAAATGACAAATATTAACATCCGGCTGAAGCATATCTTGGCCCAATTGCGATCGGATGATCCTTAAAATGTCAGCAACATTAGACAGGTGTATAATGAATCAACAAAGGTTAAAAGGGTGGCGAGGGGAGATTTGACTGTCATTCAGTATTTTTTCAAAGTTTTGCATAATCACGAATATGTATATGCGCACACAGTGGAAGAGGAGAGTAATCAGTTGGGCACGTGTTCTTTGCCCACAAGAAGACGCGTTCTCTACTTGGTTTATTTTTTCTTACGTTTTGTTTATGAATACGACGTACAAGACAAACAGGTACGACATGCCTCTACTGCAGATAGTGGCGCATGTACCCACTGCTCAGTTTACTCATATTGCTTTCGTTTTCATGAAGGATAAGACTATTCCGAGCTATTTCTGGGCCATGATTCAGTTGAGAAAGTTATTCGATGGCGACAAATACCCACATGTTGTCATGATTGATAGAGAGACTGCTTTAATGAACGTTGTGCATAAAGTATTCCCACATGCTATACAACTACTGTGCAGGAGACATATTGAAGTGGATGTGAAGAAACATGTACTACAGTCAGGCAATGACAAAACCACAACAGATGTGTTTCTATATCGTTGGTGGCAAGTGGTGAAAGCCTTGACATATGAACAGTTTACGAAAGCTGTGGAATTTATTAATACTAAATATGAAAGTAAATCTAAATTTAGAGAATTGCTTCCATACTTGAAGGATACATGATTGGATCCCCACAGGGACAAGCTTGCATTTGCCTGGACTAAAAATATAAAGCATTGCGGTGGGAGCACAACTAACATGTAAGTTACTTCTAGCTTTAATTTATAGTTTGTATGGTGTGTAATTACATGATAATAGTGTTCTTATGTGATAATTTTATTTTCAATGTTAATTGACTTTTAGGGTTGAGAGTGCACATGCACAGTTGAAGAAGGCAATTGGGACTGATAGAAAGGCATTTTCAGGTATTTTTCAAGGAATTAATATTATGATAAATGAGCAATTAGATAAAGTTCAAACTGCAATGGAGTCTAATCATAGCAAAACATACCGGAAGAGCAACTACTTACTGTATAGTAGATTGAACGATATATTGTCTTTTGCTGGTATTACAATGTTAGTAGACGAATATTCAAAAAGAGTCAGATTTATCGTGGAAGATGGTGCAATGTGCGGTTGCAAACTTTCAACTAGTTGCAGGTTGCCATGTGCTTGTGAGATGCTACAGATGGTGCAACCACAACGCCTTATTGATCCTGTCGATGTGGACGCCTTCTGGAAGACGCTGCATTTGGGAGATAATGATATTCCGAAAACTGAGGAGGCGAGGCAAAGCGCTGAAGGGCCACTGCATGAAATGTTCGTTGATACAATTACGCGTCCAAGCGCTGAGATATACAGGGTGATGGGTGCCGTGCATGCGGCGCTTTATCCAGAAACTGTTGATCTAGTTGATCCTATAAGTCGGCAACACAGGAGCCGACCGAGACACAATCGGACCCAACGAGATCTATAAGGGTATGAGTATGCCGAAAGGAATGCAATACAACGAGGTACAATTATTACTTTTCATGTACTGATCATTGTGTTTAATTACATAGCGATATGCCAAATTTAATATGATTTACAATCGCAGACCGGAGATCCACAGGTGGACAGAGGAGAAGAAGGGCGTTGAAGCCCCACACTTCTAAATGGTCTTTTGACCTTCCCATATTTTTGAAACAGTTCGTGTTCGATTACATTTACAAGCACATCAATGTGGAGCCCGATGGCCATTGTGGTTTTAGAGTACTTTCCTTTTTCATATGTAAAGATGAGGAGCTTTGGTGGCAAGTGCGGACAGAATTGTTACAAGAACCGCGCGATGAAGCTACTTTGTGGTGCCACGTTCTTGGCCAAGTCAATTACAACTTAGCATGCGCCACAGTGAACTGCCTTGTAGCTCCGACAGTAGAACAATATTGATTTATCTTTGTGGATTACGTATCGCCACGAAGTACCAGAGGGTTGTTACATTATATGCACAGAAGAGTAATACTTTTCTTCCAATTCAGTGGCGGGGGGTCGGCGTCTCTAATGATCCGAGCAGTTTCATCAATATGGTGCTTATCTCCCAAAATCATTTCATTGCTTTGCTAACGACAGCGGACGTCATGTTACCCTCCATCTATCAGACGTGGAGAAGCAAAGTCTCAGAACAAATGCAGAGTTGGAAATCTCATTTGAACCCCCGATTTGATGAATACAGGAATAAATATACTGTTGAGTGTTAGTATTAGATGTTTTTCTTATCCACTGGTTTCACATTCAATGAAATTTGTTATTGATTTTAATTTTCCAATATAAGTTTATTATTTTATAGTTTCAAATGTAATTAATTTTAACATTACTCAACGCATGTATAATACATAGAAACATCACGAATGATATATTAATCCACACACTGCATCAAATATCGAATATAATAAACGAAGATAATATTATTGTAAACATCAGTCAATAATCTTGCACATGTGAGCTTGCCACAAGTTCTTCTAGTACTGGTATCAAATTCTCCAAATGGATAGCAAACTCAGCTATGGCCTGCTCCCTCACCTCTCTGGTTACGGCATGTCTTGTCCGGGGATGAGCTAGAACCGCTTTACTTGCTAAATATTGCAAACGCTGCATTGGGACGAGAATTGCAAATATAGTAAATAAACAGTGAAACAAAAAAAAATCAATAATGTACAAAATTACCATAAACCTCCAGTACTTACCGCAATCGCCAATAGCTGTCTAATGTCCGGTGTCTTTTCCACTTCCATGTCGTATGGACTAACACAAACGTGCGATCGCGGCTGAAAGTAGTCAAGGTACTCAGGGCACGCCACATGGGTTCATTGAGCCCTCTGCATCCCATATAATACCTTCGTGTTGTACATTTGCCATCTCATAACATCCGGCTCGTAATGACACTTAATCTTAAGAATTTCAGGGTCTCTGTAATAATCATTTTGGCTCTCTAAAACTCTATAAGAGATAGGTTGCGCGTACCTAAACTATTGCAAGAACCGATCAAGCATATAGGGCTCTACAATCGCAAGGCAATGAAAAAGACCCCTATACAATGTTATCGGATATAACATTGCAGGATTTGGCCCAAAAGGAAGCCAATTTACCTAGTTCAGTCGAAAACAAGTCAGTATTCATCTATTACAATAAAAAAACAGTCAGACATTTAAATGATATAGAAATATTACCTCATCTGGGTTTAAGCTATCAAGTGCCTGTCTGTATGACAGCAAGTCCCGTTTTGGCTCACGCTTCTTACCGGTTCCGATGTGCCACTTCATTGCAGCAAGCGAGTTGGGATCCTAAGATTTCATCTTTAGAGAACTAAATGCTAAAAAATATTCGTATATCCAACTCTATTAAGTATAATAAAATAAATAGATTTAGTAAAATTAATGAACTTTTATGGAGTATTGAAGTAATTTATAAATGATTCATACGAACCTGCAATAATTTTAGACACCCTCCTAACTGAGCACCATCTGCCCTAGAGGCCCTACCAAGACTATGATATAAGTTGGCCCAGTAAGCTGCTCCCCAAGCATTGGCCCCTACGCGCTCTACATTTCAGAGGGACTTCAAGAAATGGCTAGGAACGTTGGTTTTTTTCTTATCCATGCACAGGGTGTTTCCTATTAACCACAACAAATACCCTGCGGCAGAATTGGCAAGGTCCTCCTCCTGTCTACTGACACTATGGGCTTGCAATAGGGACATTCTCACACTGGCAAAATCTCGGTCCTCATACTGGGCTGCCTCTATACCTAGCATTTCTGAAAGCAGTGCCTGCATTTCTGCAGGCCTAATTTTTTCAACAATGGGATATCCGAAAATCAGAATTCCCAATATATGTGCCACATCGTGGAGAGTGATGCTCATCTCTCCGAAAGGCATGTGAAATGAATTAGTTTCTGGATACAAGCTCTCAACAAAGGCATTGAGGAGTGAAGTGTCTAATTATGGATGCATGCACAGTCCCAAATGTGCCAAACCAGACTAATACACTAACCTTTTCATTTCCCCCTCAGTTAACTCCCACTTTTGCAGTCGCTCATACCCATTATGACACTTCAATATATCCCGTTCCTACGTAATTTAGTAAATATATTAACACATTTTAGGCACCAAGTTAATAAGCATAAATCAAAACAACTAATAAAACATATTTCACAACAAGTAATAAAGCATAATACAATACCTTTTCATGTCATATGTAGTAGGCAACATGACCTTTAAGACTCTTTAACAACTCTGCATATAAAGGTCCACCGTCAATTGAACCACATAGAATGGATAGGTTTTCCGCTCATGATCCGTCCCGGACCCTGACACTGACACGTGCCTACGTTCGGATCCCATTAATTCTTGCCATTTTCCTCTCCTCCTTGTTTGGTTGGTTGTATTTGCAAATTCGTTCTCATTGTCCAACCGCCCCGAATTCCATTCCATGTACGCCTGAAACTGAGATAGTTCCCTCTCAAGTCGTTCAGCATTCTCCCATGCTTTCTCCTCCTCCGTATTCCAGTGTATGGCGGTGCAAATTCAATTTCACCGTAATCAATATTGCTTGCCCCCTCCGCATTTAAAAACCGAGAAGAACTTTGCGCTCTTCCTAGCACCCTTATATGGATCTCGGATGCAGTGGGCGGTATTTGGCCAACTATTCCTTTTGAGGATTGTGTTGGCTCATTGTTTCTAACAACTTCCAAATTGCCATCCTTTTTGCTTCTAGATAATCTTAATTTCAATTTCTTTAATGTATCTCCCATCTAAAATAATATCAAGATGCAATTATCACAAGGAAAACAATTAAAGGGATATAAACAAAAATAAAACCAGTTAAAGATATAAAAATTAAAAAATAATGCCAAAACATCTCCCGACAGCCGGTCGCCGGGAAATACAGCCAGCGGCCGGAATCGTCGTCGGTATTTTGGCAAAATACCGCACTCTGTTGGCGGTATTTTGGGAAAATCCCACGTTCTGGAGGCGGTATTCACGATATTTTTGCCGGAATCCCGCCGGGTAGAGGTGGGATTTTTGGCCAAAATCCCACCTCTCCCCGACGGGATTCCGGCCGAAAATTCGGCCGAGGAGACCATTTTCTACCTTCTTCTTGGCAGAAATTTATCAAATCCGTCCAAAAAAGCCTGGATAATCGCAGATCCGGGCAAAATCCGGCCAAATTATAACTATATTCGTCAAATAACCAACAAAATATCAACGAAACAAATATGAATTTTAGGCAATCACCTTTGTAGATCCGATTTGTCTGGACTTTTATCCGATTTGGCCAATTTTGTGGAGCAGCTTCAGAGAGAGGATTGCAGGATTTGTTTGGTTGAGGGAGTGGATTGAAGGAAGTGGCTGAGGCACATTTGCCTGTGAGTAGTAAAATTGTGCCTGCAAATAACAATTCCGATTGAATTAAACAAAAGTCTTAAAAGTACCAAGAGGCTAGAAAAATCCAAAAAATGTCTAGGCAATATTTCTTTTTTCCTTCCCATATCTTCTCATTTTTTCCCACTTCTCTATTTATTTTCTCAATTTATTAATTTTGAAATAATGTCATAACGGCCTGACAGATTCTTTCTTCGTTCAGTAGCATTAACATTTCCCATTTCACAACTTAGGATATGTTTGGTTGGAGCTTTTGGGAGTAGAGAATGGGAATGAGAATGAAATGGGGTGTTTGGTTAAGGGGTTTCATTCCTCAGACCCCACTCCCAAATCCAACTTTTGTTCAATCATCCATTCCCCTCCATTTTGAGAAAAATGAGAATCATTCCTACATAAAATTCTTTTTTATATATATTTTTACTTTTAAAATATTTTAATTAGCAAAAATTATCATTATAATATATTTAAACATAAATATTTTATAATATATTAAAAGTTGAATGTAAAAAAAATAAAAATAAAAATTGCTATTAAATATTTTATTTGTAAACCAAACACCATCAATGGTAATCATAATCATTTCCCATCACAAACCAAACAACACATATACAATGATTACCTCTACTATCATTCCCTACTACTATAATTCTCATTCTCATTCTCATTCCCCCCTACGATCCAAGCGCCCTCTTACTAGTACTAGGGTCAGGCCACAAATTAAGACGCATCTGGATGATAAAAACCAAGAAATCCCGCACATTCTATAAAATTAGAACGATACAGATAAAAACTAAGAGAACCGTCCTTCTGGAACATTCCATAAAATCGAAACGGTACAGATAAAAAAAAAAGAAAAGAAAAGAAAACCCTATTAAGCTTTTCACTATACACATACAAATTGATAGCAGCACTACTGGCCTTATTTAAAGTCATAAACATCTTCTAGTTGCACACGCTAAGAAGTAACATACAGATGATCATTATTCAACCATATCCTTTCAGTAGAACACCACTCCTTAGAAAATAGATTCCAACTTATGATGCTTTCCAGGAAGATAAAGGAGGAGTATCAGAATTGATCCATGTCATATTCATGTAGGCATGTCTGTCGCCCTTAATTACATCAAGGGAAGCATAGGACTCCAGTTCAGCCATCTCCTCCGGCGATAACTTAACCGATAAAGCCCCGAGATTCTGATTGAAGTTCTCGATCTTGGTGGTGCCGGGAATGGGAACAACATCATCCCCTTGGTGATGAACCCAAGCCAAGGCAAGCTGTGCTGTGGTGCATCCTTTCCTTGCTGCCATTTCTGAAACACGTTTGTATATTTGTTTGTTATGCTCGAGGTTCTCTGCTTGCAGCCTTGGGAAATTCTGCAATAGGCAACACACTATCAGAACAATGATTGAATGAGAACAATCAGGTTTGGTATATATGTGGCACCAACATGAAAAGATCCAGAGACTGCAAACTGCAACAAAGCAGTATATTTCTACTGATAAGTGATTTACATGTACGACACTTGATAGCTATTCTAGGAACATAAACTGCAAACTTCAGCAGTGCATGAATTTCCGGATTCCGGAAGGACAAAGATACTTACAAAAATGTCGTAGACCACCCATAATCCTTTCGAGTCTTAATCTAGCTTTTAAACTATAATCAATTGACCACTCTTAGGGCCTCTTCTATACGTTTTGATTTGAGTTTTGGTTTTGGTTTCAACAGTAAATTTAATATATTATAATCAGTTTTCATCATTTCCAATGCAACTTTTTACTATTTAGCTATATATTTTTACATTTCCAATACACTTTTTACACTATAACACTATTTTCCAAAAACCAAAACTCAAACCTTCAGTAAAGAACAAGCCCTTAAACTTTTACTATTTTGCTAAACACTTCTTGAACATATATGATTTCATCTAACACATTGACATGAATCGATTTATTTATTGGTATTGTCCAACTGTGGCGATAGGCTGGAAAATAGTGAGACATCCATTTGAAAGGGGAAAAAAGAAGTGATAAGAATAATTCTGCAAAAAGTAGACCAGCAGTGGTGATAGACGACAGATGAAATATGATGAGAAGTTGGGAACAGATTTTGAAAACCAAGATCAAAGAAACTTAAAAAGAGAATATTAAGCAGTGATGGAGTACTGGTGAAAAATGGCAGCATCCATCAGCGAGCAAAAATATTATTGGGATCCTTCAACAATTTCATTGCTGATTTCCGGACTACTTACATAGCAGATGCATGTTATGTTCATGTGCAATGAGGTTTTTGTGGACGGCCAAAAATTGGTTCGGGAAAAAAAAATTCAAAATTTTTGACAGAATAAAGCATTCAAATTTAATGTTTACAGGGTGTTTAGCACACAAACAAAATTCAAAGGTTAGTTAGTTAAAAGAAAACAAGGCATTTTGAAACTGACACTTCAAACTAAGAGAACAGGCTTTATTAAGTATAAAGACACCATGTAAACAAGAAAAGCAATAACTGTTGAAAACAGGGATAGATTGCATGCAACAAAAATATTGTGCTTTAAAAAATGGTACATTGTGCTCAAAGCAATAACTCTTATTATCATAAAGACCGCAAAATCAAGATCAATCAAACTATCTAAACAAGTGTGCCTACGGAATGGTAAGTTGCTTAGATAACTAGCGATGTATAAAACAGTTTGAAATGAATGTAACTTTGCACCAACCTTGCGTGAATCATTTTCTGTCAAGTTCTCCATCACTTTGGGCCCTGTTGAAAAGAATCCCCTTCCCAGAGGGCTGTAAGGAACAATACCAATGCCAAGTTCCCTGAAAATGAAAGCAATGGTGAGAATAGCGATATTGAAATCCCTAAATGACCAACCAAGGAAAAGACCAAAACAAAAACCTGCAAGTAGGAACTATTTCATCCTCTAAATCTCTCGCCCACAAGGACCATTCATTCTGCACAGCAGTAATTGGATGAACTGCATGAGCCCTCCTAATTGTTGAAGCATTGGCTTCCGATAGACCAATGTACTTAACTTTGCCCTCTTCAACCAATTTCTTCATTTCTCCAACCTGGAAATATATTAACATAGCAAAGATGAAGCACTGTCAAGAGGAAAATAACATAAATGCCAACAGTGGAGGTGAATTGCTGCACAGCCTTCACATTTAGCACACATCAGAGTCAATGAAAAATGAGCCATCAATCTAATGTTAAAATAACAAAACCTGCAACGTAGTCTAAATTCTTCCGCAACTCACTCCAGAAAAATAACAATAACAAGAAGTGGAAAAGACACTTCAATATCCCACACAAAACTCATTAAAAGTTATTTGTCTGGATAAAGCCATAGGGAAAACAGATCAGCCTTGAAAACTAGTGCAACATTACAACTTAAGCAAGCATCTTCCCAATTCCTTCCTAGTGCCAGAAACTATTGACGTTTGAAGGACGGACATTTACAAAATACATGGCCCTATAGCTTAATAATGTCAAATTGTAAAGTAAAGTGATTACATCAATACTCTAATGTATTCTCATCATTTCATTAATACAACAGGTAGTATGATGCATAAAGTTTATGTTGAATAGAAGGTGCGAGAAATATAAACAAGACACTGGAGAACAACTAACCGTGACTTCAATGGGAGTGCTAGTATCAATCCGATGAATATAGTAAAGATCAATGTAGTCAACACCAAGCCGTTTGAGACTGGCCTCACAACAAGCACGCACATACTCCGGGTCACCACGGAGTGTCATTTTCCCATCCACAAAACTAATTCCAAACTTGCTAGCTATTTGAACCTTTTCTCTCCAGCCACCTTGTAGAGCCTGTATCAATCAAACCAATTTATCAGTTAATCAAATTGATGCACTAGATGGGTACACAGCAAACTGAATACCAACGAACTCAATCAAAACATGCTCTTCCTCTAAGCTCCTTTCCAATCCAATATCATGTATTTTCAAGAGGCCTGTCATCTAATTAGCAGTCTATTCATGCTAAATTAAGTAAGGAACAAGCCAAGGGAACATTTCAAAGCTATTCAAAATGCCATTTGCACAATAAATTACCACCCAACTACAAACGTATGGAAAAGATGGAACTATTTTGCTCGATTCATTTTCCATCATAAGAATTAAATATGGTACCTTTATTCATTATTACACAAAATTCATAGACCAAAAAATATAATTGGTATAACCATGAGGGGGAAACATACAATTTTTCAACACAGATTTTATTTCTCATTTTCCATTTAAGAGAACAGCTCATAAAGCTGAAAGTAACATTTCATGCTTCATTCACTAGAAATTCAAATCCAAGACACAATAGAACGGACCCACAAAAACTGCCAAATCTGCTCCATTTCTGCATTTACTACTCAAAATACGGCAGTGCAATAATTTCAAACACAATTCACGCAACTTTAGCAGACAAATACTTTTCCTAGCACAATTTTTCAACCCAACCAAATGCATAGTTTGCAGAAAAAATCAAGAAACACATTCACAGAAAACACACACACAAAAAAAAAGGAAAAATTGGAGAGATTGAAACCTAAAGTTGCTAAAAATAAAGATATAACAAGGACACCAAATAGAGCAGGGAAAAAAAAAATTATAGACTTAAGAGTTCCTAAAAATAGAAAAAAGGAAAAATTGTGAAGGGTGTGGGAGGTAAAATATGCCTTTCCGAGGAGGATCTCGTTGGTGTGAGGCCCATAGACATCGGAGGTGTCAAGGAAGGTGACGCCGGAGTTAATGGCATGATGGATGAGTTGGATCATATCGGGGTCGGGCTTGGGCAAGCCGTAATTGGATGACATACCCATGCATCCCAACCCCTGTTTCGACACTTCCAAGCCCAGTGAACCCAACTTCACTCTCGGAACTTTCGCCAGAGCCGCCATTTTTTCCGATAGAACTTTCAGAATTGTTCCTTCAGAAGATTGATACTGACAAGTGAGAACTGAGAAGATGGTCGAGCTGAGTGAGGGAGCCTCGCTCGGGTTTTTAGACAAGGGAGTCTTACGTCACTGCTGAGGCAGGGGGTGGAAGGTACTACCCGTAGTGCAGAGGGTTCAACTAAGAAAAGATTCAAAAGAGACCACGTGTTGATATCCCAAGACCAAGTGGGATCCACCCCATTGATATTTTTTGTGTCGAGAACACTTTTAAAAAGAGTAATGATATATTCAACAACAAATCATAATAATTTTTTTTATAGTATTTCATGTGTCATGCATTTATTAATCAGTTGTGTAATATTAATAGAAACGTAACCAATGAATACATATTACATGAATTATTATAAAAAAATTGTTATAATTTATTGCTAAATTTATCATTACTCCTTCAAAATATAATCCATTTAGTATGAACGTTTTTCTTATTTAATAACAATCATATTGTTATCTATGAATAATTATGTCCACAACACCAAAATGGTGATATGCACTTTTCGGCTATCTTCTTTTCTATTTTAGTCAAGGAAAATCATCATTTTTTTCTTTTAAAATTTTACATAAATAAACAATTCATTTTTTACCCAATTCAAAATTCAAAGTTTAAAATTCTCTTTAAATTTTCACTCATATTAATTAAAAAAATAGCATAATTATTACACTATTTCTTATATTTCCTACACAAATTCAAAAAGAAATTTCCTCCAAAGAAATGTTATTTCCTCAAAACAAAAAAATTTTAATCCGGTCACAAAAAGAACGGAGCCGAAGGTATTTAATCACAAATATTTTTTTATGAGTTAACTTTCAAAATTTTAATCAGTATACCCTTATTAATATAATTATATGTGGTCCCCAATTAATCTACACTTATAAGTAATGATGGAGCAAATAGTGTCAATTTAACTATTTTAGATATTGTACCTCTACATTTATAAAAAATTATACATGTGTGAAAGGTGACTGGTCTAATGAAACATGAGAAGTATGTGTCGTTTTATTATTGATCAAATTCTTATCAAATATTTATTAGTTTACCCATTAATTAAAAGAATAATTTTAAATTTTAAAAAGAAAAGTGTAAGTATGTTCATGTAATTCTCAAAACGTTAGTCTTTGTTCTTTTTGTGATGAGGGATTTTTTTTTTTTCAGGAAAGAAATTGTTTTCTGAAAAAATTGTGTAGGAGAAAGATAGAAAGGTATACTGATTATAGTTTTTAAAAAATTTATGTGAGTCAAGATTTATAGAAATTTTAAAATTCAAATTTTGGATTTAAAGGAAAATGAGGGTGTTTGCATGTTAAATTTTTTTTGAGAAAAGAATAATGATGTTTTCTTAGAATGGAAGTGAACAGTGCCTAAAACACTACTAACCTTCCCTATTCAAAAGGGGAAAAAAAGACTGAAAGCATTCTTATCTGTCTGTCTATATACAATTTTAAAATGTATTCACAATTATTTTAGAGAATTTCCAAACCTTTTATAAAAGGGTAAAATACAGTTTCCTCCTTGTACTTTTGGAGGAGAGACAGTTTACCCTCTATGGTTTAGAAATACGTGGCCCTATTTGGTGTCTACTCTCAAAACATATTTTTGGACGAAAAAAAAAGGTGAGCCCCACACTCAAAATGTGTTTCTCCCTTTGGAGTGTGAGGCCCTCTTTTTTTCTCTCAAAAATATTTTTGAGAGTTAGAATGTCCACCTAACAGAAAACAACAATCATAACGGCATACTAACGAAATGGCAGCGAAATACCAATAATACCCATGTTAAAAAATATTACTGAAAAAAACATTGTTTGAATAGAAACCCACATCTAGTCTCCTTTTATTGCTGGTGATGTTTTCTACAAGGAAACTATAAGGCTTGAACGCCCAAATCAAAGCTTGAAGAAAGAAAAACAAATTCATAACTATATGGCAAAGAAAACTTTTAGAACCCCAATTTTGTTGGTGAGGATATAAATATCTGAAGAATTTGCCGATGATAATTTGAAGACCCAGTTCAGACATGGAAGAAATGAATTTCTGCACCATGCGCGCAATTAAAAAAATAAGTCAAAACACCCAATTTGGAGTTTGAAAATTAACAAATTATGAAGACCAAATTCAAAAATTGAAGGAAACAAATCTTGAACACCCAAATTTATTCATTGAAACAGAGAGTACATTGTTTAGATATAACAACAGCCAAAAAAAGAGATGATCCTCTCGTGATTACCAACCAAAAAAATTGAACACAATACATTTAAAATGGTTGCTCTTTCACTGTGTCAAGACTCTTGCCTGCAGATCTAGTAAATGAACTAATCCCTTTTTTGTCTATCATTTGAGCTCACATACGTCGTCTTCATCCTCACCTTTGATGTGTCAGGTCACCAAACAATTTACAAAATCTTGCTTCTCTAACAATAATCGATGGTAAAATCAAAACAAAAATAGCATGGTGGTACTCATCAGTGGGCAGAGAAAAAAGATGAAATGTTCATAATTCTCTTCTGAAATCCCAACTGGTTCTACCGTCTAGCCTTCTGATGAGTTTTCTTCCTTGGGTATTTTTGGATGGAGACTGAAGAGTATCGGAAACTAAAAACCTAGAGAGAGGATGATTTACCCAATGGAAATGGAAAAGATGGGGATTTTCGTATACAAATATTTTGACATACATCACCACTCGCATTTGTAGAGTTTACCCTCTATTATCATTTTCAATTTCCTTCCATTGGACATTTTCATCTTAAATCACAAGGGAAACTGGGTATTTTGGAACCATAAAAGAGAGAAATTGTCTATTTAGTGAAACCATTGGGGGTAAACTGTATTTTACCCTTTATAAAATTATTTCTAAATTATATAACATAATTCTCTATATCAACTTATCACTAATTAAATCTCTTTAAATCTTTTCACTAAACATATAATTAAGGTGCTGCATGAATAATGTGATCTTAAATGTAAAAAAATTAAATATAACCCAATCAGTAATCAATATGTTAGTTTTTTCATAAATATTCTAACGATTTTTAGGGGAGAAAAAAAAAAGTCTCCAACTATAAGGACTTTTGTTTTCATTTTACAAAATCCTATAAAATTGCAGGAACATTTTAAAAGAAAATATGATTAACTTTCAGCTAAGAATTCATTTTGTTATATTTGCATAAATGACATGGCTCAATTCAAAACTTTAATATTATAAATTCATCATGGAAAATGATGTGAAATATAAGGTGCTTAGAAAGGGTGAAATTCATTTAAACTTTACTTCCAACAAGAAGTTGATCCTCACAAATGTACTTTATGTTTCTGATGTGATCAAGAACCTTGCCTTTGCTAACATTCTGAACAAGAAAAGTTTGAAGGCTGCACTTGAATAGGAAAATGTCATCTTCTCTAAGAATAGTGTATTTGTAGGAAAGGCTCTACTCATGTAATGACATGTTCAAGTTGAGCATTGCTGCAAAATGATGTTTCTCTTTATGTGCTTCATTTTACCTTTTCCTTTTGACAGGGTAGATTTCTTTGCCAAATTTTTGGATATCTTCTTAAGAAAAGTTGTTAGTATTTTTTGTGTGGCTCTTTTCATGAAAAGGATGCTTGTTTTTATACATAGAGAGTGTAAAATGTCACTTTTTCTTAAAATGTTATCTTTCTTAGTCTCTTTTGTTTGTCTCCTTTCGTTTATAGTGTAAAATATCATTGTTTTTTGAAGTTACACCTTTCTTTGCCTCATTTTTGGGTTTCTTTTTAAGAAAAGGTCTTAGTATCTTTTGTGTGGCTCTTTTCATGGAAAGGATGCGTATTTTTATACATGGAGAGTGTAAAATGCCACTTTTTCTTAAAATTTTAATCTTTCTTAGTCTCTTTTGTGTGTCTCCTCTCGTTTAGAGTGTATAATATCACTTATTTTTTGAGATTACACCTTTCTTTGGCTCATTTTCGGGTTTCTTTTTAAGAAAAAGGTCTTAGTATCTTTTGTGTGGCTCTTTTCATGGAAAGGATGCTTATTTTTATACATGGAGAGTGTAAAATGCCACTTTTTCTTAAAAGTTTAATCTTTCTTAGTCTCTTTTGTGTGTCTCTTTTCATTTTGAGTGTATAATGTCACTTGTTTTTTTAGATTACACCTTTCTTTGGCTCATTTTCGGGTTTCTTTTTAAAAAAAGGTCTTAGTATCTTTTGTGTGGCTCTTTTCATGGAGAGGATGCTTATTTTTATACATAGAGAGTGTAAAATGCCACTTTTTCTTAAAAGTTTAACCTTTTTTAGTCTCTTTGTGTGTCTCCTTTCGTTTAGAGTGTATAATGTAACTTGTTTTTTGAAGTTACACCTTTCTTTGCCTCATTTTCGGGTATCTTTTCAAGAAAAGTTATTATTTTTGTGTGGCTCTTTTCATAGAAAGGATGTTTATTTTATACATGGAGAGTGTAAAATGTCACTTTTTCTTATAAGTTTTACCTTTTTAGTCTATTTTGTGTGTCTTCTTTATTGATAATGAGTGAAATGCTTGTTTTCATAAATTGAAGGTGTAAAATGTCACTTTTTCTTAAAAGCTTAGCGTTTCTTAGTCTCTTTTGTGTGTCTCTTTTTGTTTAGTGTATAGTGTAACTTGTTTTTCGAAGTTACACATTTCTTTGCCTCATTTTCGGGTATCTTCTTAAGAAAAGTTGTTAATATCTTTTGTGTGGCTCTTTTCATGAAAAGAATGCTTGTTTTTATACATAGAGAGTGTAAAATGTCACTTTTTCTTAAAATTTTTATCTTTCTTAGTCTCTTTTGTGTGTCTCCTTTTGTTTATAGTGTATAATGTCACTTTTTTTTTGAAGTTACACCTTTCTTTGCCTCATTTTCGGGTATCTTATTAAGAAAAGTTGTTAGTATCTTTTGTGTGGCTCTTTTCATGAAAAGGATGCTTGTTTTTATACATGAAGAGTATAAAATGTCACTATTTTCTTAAAACTTTTACCTTTCTTAGTCTCTTTGTGTGTCTCCTTTTGTTTATAGTGTATAATGTCACTTTTTTTTGAAGTTACACCTTTCTTTGCCTCATTTTCGGGTTTCTTTTTAAGAAAAGGTCTTAGTATCTTTTGTGTGGCTCTTTTCATGAAAAGGTATTTTATTTTGGTTTCGCATAACCTATTTGATTGTAGTTCATTTAGCTACTCAATTAAATTTGTTTTTATTCTCTGTGGCAGTACTTCAAGGTCAACTGCACTCCATTGACCATTGAGGATATAGATGCTGTGAGAAAGTTATGCGCTAGTTACATTGTGGAGCATTAGCCAAGTAGTATCTGATGGTTGTTTTGATAGTAATGAAACTTGTTGACATTATAGTTGTATGAATTTTTGTGGATATCTCATTGTAATGTAATAATGATTTCTACTTCTATCTTAGCAATATTTTATATATTTATTTTAAACTTTCAGAAGCAGGTTTGCTCTAAACTAAAGAGAGCTCAGAACTTTCTATGGCAGGTAAGGAAAACGCCATAGAAAGTTCAGGACTTTCTACGGCGGTTTTCAACAAAACCGCCGTAGAAAGTGCTCACTTTCTATTGCGGTTATGTATAACTGCCGTAGAAAGTTCAAGACTTTCTATGGCTGTTTTCAAGGAAACTGCCGTAAAAAGTGCTCACTTTCTATTAAGGTTATGTGTAACCGCCTTAGAAAGTTCAGGACTTTCTATGGCAGTTTGGTTTCCAACAGCCAAATAATTCAGGACTTTCTACAGTGGTTCCCAACCTCCGTAGAAAGTCCGTAAACTTTCTATGGCTGCCGGATAGATGGTGGTTCAAATTCTTAAATAACCGCCATTAAATGTTGGAAAAAACCGACGTTAAACCCCCTTTTTGTAGTAGTGAATGAGGGTAACAGAAATAAGAATGTTGAGGTGGATGTGTGGGCATACTAGGTTAGATAAAATAAGTAATGTAAGCATCAGAAATAAAGTAGGAGTAGCTCCAAATAGATGAAAAAAATTAGAGAAACACGCCTAAGATGGTTTGGATATGTACGTAGGAAACCCCTAAACGCCCCAGTAAGACGGGTAGAATATAGAGAATCAATTAATATTAAAAGGGGTAGATGAAGACCTGAAAGGAATTGTATCATATTTGAATATAAATGAATCGATGTGCCATTACCGTACACGATAGCGAGATATGATCCGACCACACATAGTGGGATAAAGGCTTAGTTGTTATTGTTGTTGTTGTTGTTGTTTGTGAATTGAATGGTGTTTTAACAAGAGGTGAAAATAGATATTTTATAATGTTAATAGATGATTTCTCTGTATTTACTTTTGTGTACTTAGTAAAATTGAAAGATGAAGCATTTCAAATGTTTCAAATCTATAAAGCTCTTGTTGAAAACCAGTTAAACAAAAAGATCAAAATTTTGAGAAGTGATAGAAAAAGTAAATATCTCTTTAATGATTTTCAGTTTTTGTGAAACAAATAGAGTTGTGCACCAAACAAGTGCTCCATGTACTCCACAACATAATGGATTGGTTGGAAAAAATAGAACCTTACAGAACATAGTGAATTCCAGGTTGTTAGGTTCAATTTTGCCAAACAATATTTGGGGTTAGGCTTTGTTGACTGCTTACCATTTGCACAATATGATTCCTTCACTAAATATTAAACTGTCTCCATATGAGTTATGAAAGGGAAGAAAGTCAAATTTGTCTTACTTGAAAGTTTGGGGTTGCATTTCCTATTATAGGATTCAAGATATTAAAATAACTAAAGTGTGACCTAGAGCACTTAAGCATGTGTTCATAGAATTATTGGACCTTGATGCTAATACCATAGTTGAATCAAGGGAAGTTGAATTTTTTAAGAATTTGTTTCTCGAGGATTCTAAGGTGAACAACAACCAAGCAAGTGAACAAGTACATCTCAAAGCACAACAACTTCTCCTAGTGAAACAAAAAGAAACAAAGTTGAAACCAAAGGAAGTTAGGAGAAGTCAAAGGCAAAGAAAAGATAATCATTTTTCTTAAGACCTTGTATGGTATCAATCAAGTATGTTTCTTGTTAAAGGAATTAAGGACAATCGATCTATTGAATGAAAGATTGCAATTATAATGAGGCAACGAAGTCAAGTGCTAGCTGCACTTTGAAAGGAATCTATAAATGATAAAATGAACTCAATATTGCCTAACAATAGTTGGGCCCTAATTAGTCTCCTTCAAGGTTCTAAACTAATTGGTTGTAAGTGAGTGTTTCAAAAAAAAAATAGTGCAACAAACGGAACTATCCAAACTTACAAAGCAAGTTTGGTGGCTAAAGGATTTAGAAAAGGACAATGAATAGACTACTTTGATACTTATACACCTGTAGCTAGAATTATTTCCATAAGGGTCGTTTTAGCTTTGGCTTCTGTATGTGATTTAATAGTACATCAAATAGATGTTAAAACTACATTTTAAATGGTGATATACATGAGGAAGTGTACATGAAACAACCAAAAGGTTTTGTACTTACTGGATATAAAAATAAAGTGTGCAAACTCATCGAATCTTTTATGTTTTGAAGTAGTCTCCTAAGCAGTGCCATGAAAAAGTTTTGATTGTGATACTCTCAAGTGCAATTAGATACAATAATGCTAATAATTTCATTTACACTAAATCAACTAGTGAATATACTGTTTTGATTTGCCTATATGTGAATGGCATACTAATAGTGAGCACTACTAGTAAATGTGTTGTTGAAACTAAGAAGTTTCTGGCTTCTAAGTTCCAAATGAAGGATCTTGGTGAAGTGAATACTATTTTAGGCATAAAGGTTATGAGACATAGTGAGAGTTTTTCTCTTTCTCAAACTCATTATGTTGATAAGATTCTCAAAAAGTATAGACACTTTTGTGTGTGAAAGAGCCCAATACTCCTTTTGATCACAATTCTGTTGTGTGAAAATGAGGGTAATTCAATTGCTCAACTGGAATATGCAAGTGGAAGCCTCATGTATGCTATGAGTTGCACAAACTTAGTGGACCTTCGAGTCATGTTCGACGTCGAAAAGGAAATCGAATGCACTGCATAAGTTTTGTTGAAATCTCGAATTGATCATTGGTTCAATTCCAAGCCAAGTTTGATGTCGAACATGGGTGTCGGACAAATTGTGCTAACGTTGTGAAGAATAAGGATTCTTACCGTCTAAGCCCGACGTCAAAATTCGATATCGGACCGGTGTCGAAAACAAATCTACAACTACTACTTTGACTAATTCGGTCGCGAAAACTACTCTCAGTTTTTAGTTGGAATGAAACGTTACGACTGATCAGTAGCAATTTTGTTCAAACTAATCCTCAATCATCACAAACAAATAATGACTAAACTCCATAAATAGGAGTACTTACCTAATTAAAATTAACACAAGCAACTAACTCTCAATCTGATTCATATATGCAAATAATTCTCTAAGAATATGTTATCCATGCCTTGAATTCATCCATAATTGCTTCTTGCAATCCACACAAAATTTCCCCCAGTTTTATTCATTTTTCTTTAGTGATCATTTATGCAATTTTCATTGTTCTTGAGTTTCCTACAAAGAAAATCTCCAACACTTACTAGTTAATAGTGTGGAAAAATGGCATTTTCAGTCCCTTTTGTTTGGGGGCAATGGCAATTTTCGTCCCTTTCGTTTCACGTGGCAGAAATGGTCCCTTTTGTTTGCATTTGTGGCATTTTCAGTCCACTTAACCGGTGATAACAGGTCTTCACGAGTCAATTTTTTAGTCAACGGTTTTTAGGACTTGTTTGAAATAAACAAATAAAATTAGGGTTTTTTCGCGATTTCATTAATCTTCAATGGCTCCTTCGCCAATACAACACTAGCCGGTTGCTCTCTGAGTCCATCGTCCACCTCGTCAGCGGCGTTCTTCTTGCAGTCATCAATAGAGGAGCAGGCATTGCAGGACCCGAAGGCAGATAATGGGAAGTAGAAGCCCAGGTCGTGGGCCCCGGTGGCTCAGTCCACCGCCGGAGATGACAGAAGCATTGTGGTGAAGAATACGGCGGCTGTGGCCGGTTGGGATTGTGTTTGACTAAATTGGTTTTGAATCTCTAAATGTTTGTAGCAACAATATCGTGTGCTTGCTTCGCCGTCGCGGTCGCTTCGCGCGCCACTCTCTCTCTCTCTCTTTCTCTATTTCAATTGAAACTTTCAAACCACCCACCACGCTGCCAATTCCCTTCATCTTCTTTGGTCTGCTTTTGCTACTTTTTTTGAATCTACTTGAGCTAAGCTTTGAGCTGCCGCGGGTACTGTTCATCCGACTGGGAGAATTCAAAAAAAGTGCACGCTGATCTCAAATTGTTGTGCAATAAGCATTGGGAATTCATGGGCTAGATAGAACCGAACTATCCAGTTTGCTACTTTGGTTAATCTAACCGAAGTTTGGCAGGAACTGATTTTGGAGCTTGGAAGCCGCGACTTGTGGTCTCGGCCTTGGCCTGAATCTGGCCAAGCCCCAGAAAGATTGTTTCTTTGAAGATTCAAGACATTTAGAGAAGTCAGATTGCCAATTTCAGGTGGGATGATGCCTGAAATCGCGTTGCTACTGAGAGAGTTTCAACAATCCTGAAGTGAGAGAGAGTTTTGGGAGGAGTGAAAGAATTATCGTTTGGGTCATTGAAGATTAATGAAATCGCGAAAAAGCCCTAATTTTATTTTTTTATTTCAAACAAGTCCTAAAAACCGTTGACTAAAAAATTGACTCGTGAAGATCTGTTATCACCGGTTAAGTGGACTGAAAATGCCACAAATGCAAACAAAAGGGACCATTTCTGCCACGGTAAAACGAAAGGGACGAAAATTGCCATTGCCCCCAAACAAAAGGGACTGAAAATGCCATTTTTCCTTAATAGTGTAGGGCCAGGCCAAAAATTAAGACACATCCATCCGGATGATCAAAACCAAGAAAACCGTCCTACTGGGACATTCCACAAACTTTTCATTATACACATACAAATTGATAGCAGCTTTTATGACCTTATTTAAAGTCATAAGCATCTTCTAGTTGCACACGCTAACAAGTAACATGTAGATGATCATTCTTCAACCATATCCCTTCGAAAATATAGATTCAACTTATGATGCTTTCCAGGAAGACAAAGGAGGAGTATCAGAGTTGATCCATGTCATATTCATGCAGGCATGCCTGTCACCCTTAATTACATCAAGGGAAGCATAGGACTCCAGTTCAGCCATCTCCTCCGGCGATAACTTAACCAATAAAGCCCCAAGATTCTGATTGAAGTTCTCAATCTTGGTCGTGCCAGGAATGGGAACAACATCATCCCCTTGGTGATGTACCCAAGCCAAGGCAAGCTGTGCTGTGGTGCATCCTTTCCTTGCTGCCATGTTTGAAACGCGTTCGTATATTTGTTTATTGTGCTCAAGGTTCTCTGCTTGCAGCCTTGGAAAATTCTGCAATAGGAAACACACTATCAGAACAATGATTGTATGAGAAACAATCAGGTTTGGTGTATATGTTGGCATCAACATGAGAAGATCCAGAGACTGCAAACTGCAACAAATCATTATATTTATACTGAGAAGTGATTTAACATTTACGACACATGATAGCTATTCTAGCAATATAAACTGCAAAGTTCATCAGTACATGTAATTCCTGATACTGGGAAGAATAAGGATTGATACAAAAATGTCGTAGATCACCCATAATGTTTTCGAGTATTTATCTAGCTTTTAAAATAGAATCAATTGACCACTCTTAAAACTTCTAATATTTTGCTAAGCACTTCCTGAACATTTGAATAAATCTAACAGATTGACCTGAATTGATTCATTTACTGTTATAAAGTTGTCCAATGATGACAATAAGCTGGAAAATAGTGGGCCATCCATTTGGAAAGGGAAAAGAGAAGTGGTAAGAATAATTCTGAAAAAGTAGACATGCAGTGGTGATACACGGTAGGTGAAATATGATGAGAAGTTGGGAACAGATTTTGAAAAGGAAGATCAAAGAAACTAAAAAAGAGAGGATTATGTAGTGATGGGGTACTGCTGTACTGGTTCAAAATGGCAGGATCCATCAGCAAGCAAAAATGTTAATGTGATCCTTCAACAATTACATTGCTGATTTCTGGACCACTTAGATAGCAGACGCATTTTATGTCTATTTGCAATGAGGATTTTATGGAGGGACCAAAATTGATTCAGGAAAAAAAAAAAAAAATTAAATTTTGACAGAATAAAGCACTGAAATTGAATGTTTACAGGGTATTTTGCACACAAACAAAACTCGAAGATTTAGTTAGTTGAAAAAACTGGGTATTTTGTAACTAAAACTTCAACTAAGAAAACATGCTTTAAGTAAGTAGAAAGATACCATGTAAAGAAAGATCATTCCCAAGACAGCCACAAGAAGCAGATAGATCGCATGCAAGAAGATTTACATTGTGCTTAAAAAAAGGCACATTGTCCTCAAAACAATCGCATGCAAGAAGATTTACATTGTGCTTAAAAAAAGGCACATTGTCCTCAAAACAATAACTCTTATAATCACAGAGATTGCAAAATCAAGATAAATCAAACCTTACAAGAATTGTTTAGATAAATGTGCCTATGGAATGGTAAATTGCTTAGATAACTAGTGCTATAGAAAACCATTTGAGAAGAAAGTAATTTTGCACCAACCTTACGAGCATCATTTTCCGTCAAGTTCTCCATCACTTTGGGCCCTGTTGAAAAGAATCCCCTT
Source organism: Leptodermis oblonga (assembly GCA_016801395.1). Taxonomy (NCBI): domain Eukaryota; kingdom Viridiplantae; phylum Streptophyta; class Magnoliopsida; order Gentianales; family Rubiaceae; genus Leptodermis; species Leptodermis oblonga. The sequence goes on from CM028754.1 coordinate 26,944,907, forward strand.
CCCAGAGGGCTGTAAGGAACAATACCAATGCCAAGTTCCCTGAAAATGAAATCAATGGTGAAAATAGCGACATTGGAATCCCTAAATGACCAACCAAGGAAAGACAAAACAAAAACCTGCAAGTAGGAACAATTTCATCCTCTAAATCTCTCGCCCACAAGGACCATTCAGTCTGCACAGCAGTAATTGGATGAACTGCGTGAGCCCTCCTGATTGTTGAAGCATTGGCTTCTGATAGACCAATGTACTTAATTTTGCCCTCTTCAACCAATTTCTTCATTTCTCCAACCTGGAAATAGATAAACACAGCAAAGATGAACCACTGTCCTGAGGAAAATAACATAAATGCCAACAGTGGAGGTCATTTGCTGCACAGCCTTCACAGCCAGCAGACATCAGAGTCAACAAAAAATGAAAAATCAACCTTTCACAAAAAATTGATTGTCTGCATAAAGCAACAGGGAAAATAGATTGGCCTTGGAGACTAAAGCAACATTACAAGCAAGCATCTCTCCAATTCCTTCCTAGTGCCAGAGATTATTGAAGTTTGAAATATAAACATTTAAAAGGTATGGCCCTATAGCTTAATGTCAAATTGTATCCATTTTCTACCATCAATAAGTGAATTGGTTACATCAATACTCTAATGTACTTATCCTTTCATTAAAAGAGAAATAGTATGCTGCATAAAGTTTATGTTGAATACAAGGTGAGTGAAATATAAACAAGACAATGGAGAACAACTAACCGTGACTTCAATGGGAGTGCTAGTATCAATACGATGAATATAGTAAAGATCAATATAGTCAACACCAAGCCGTTTCAGACTGGCCTCACAACAAGCACGCACATACTCCGGGTCACCACGGATTACCGTTTTCCCATCCACAGAACTGATTCCAAACTTGCTGGCTATTTGAACCTTTTCTCTCCAGCCACCTTGTAAAGCCTGTAGCAAGCAAACCAATTTATTAGTTAATCAAATTGATGCATAAGATGGGTACACAGCAAACTGAACACCAATGAACTCAATCCAAACATGTGCTTTATATCCACTATCATGTATCTTCAAGAGGCCCGTCATCTAATTAGCAGTCTTTTCCTGCCAAATTAAGTAAGGAACTGGCAAAGGAAACATTTCAAAGCTATTCAAAATGCCATTTGCACAATAAATTCCTTAAAGGACATAATTAGCACCCCAATACTACCCAACTATAAACGTACGGAAAAGATGGTACAAATTCTGTTCGATTCATTTTCCATCATAAGAATTAAAGATGGTACCAAAATTTACAAACCAAAAAAATAATTGGTATAACCACGAGGGGGACTAGGAAACATACAATTTTTCAACATAGATTTTATTCTTTTCATTTTCCATTCAAGAGAACAGCTCATAAAGCTGAAAGTAACATTTCATGCTTCATTCACTAGAAATTCAAAACCAAGACACAACAGAACGGACTCAAAAAACTGCCAAATCTGCTTAATTTCTGCATTTACAACTCAAAATACGGCAGTGCAATAAATTCAAACACAATTCACGCAACTTTCGCAAACAAATACTTTTCGCAGTACAAATTTTCAACCGAACCATATGCATAATTTGTAGAAAAAAAATCAAGAAACACACACACACACACACACACACACACACACACAAAGGAAAAGTTGGAAAGATTAAAACCCAGAGTTCCTAAAATAAAGATATGACGAGAAAACAAAATAGAGGAGGGGGTGGCAAACTATGCCTTTCCGATGAGGAGTTCATTGGTGTGCGGTCCGTACACATCGGAGGTGTCAAGCAAGGTGACGCCGGAGTTAATGGCGTGGTGGATGAGTTCGATCATGTCCGGCTCGGGCTTGGGCGTCCCGTAATAGGACGACATCCCCATACATCCCAGTCCCTGTTTCGAAACTTCCAAGCCCTGCGAGCCCAGCTTCACCCTCGGCACTTTCGGAGGAGACGCCATTCTTCTCGAATGCGATTGCGATTTTTCTTGATTTGGTTTACTGAATTCTTTGTGTTCAGTTCAAGACTGAGATTGAGACTCGGTTTCGCGTGATTTCTGGAATTTATTGGGGAAGTCTGACATCATCACTGACGTAACGTTTTGGAACGTACCACTTTACATGCGTAAGGTACAACTTAGCAGAGGAACACGTGTATGTCACTTCAATAATTGCCCCTTCGGGATGTTTTTCCATTCCGTAAAATTTTGTGACAAGATCGAAACGAAAACGAAAAATTGCTGTGAATGGTATAATGATAAAAATAACTGTTTCAAACACACTTTACCTCTTGTAAAAAGTATTTACAAGAAACTTTGATGTTATTTTGGTTCGAACAAAAGAGTTTAATGTTTTTATATTTCTCTTATATAAAATAAATATATACGTGAAAATAAATAATTAATATATTTTTTATTTACAAATTTAACTTGTTTTTAATCTACTTTGTAGACACTCTCTTTAATTCAAAATAAATGATTTTTAAGAGTTTTTCAACCATATTAAAGAATCAATTCAAATAACAAGAAAACTTCTCACTAAGATAATTTACTACTATTAGGAATACGGCATTAAACGTGTAAATGTGATTCAATTATTACTCACTAACAAAGCAACGGTTAGTAATTTTTATTAGATAATTATTAGATTATTGTGAGATAATTCATGACTCTTAGTTAGATAAGTAAACACAGTCACCAAAACAAAACAAACAAAAAAAAAAAAGTAAAGTAAACACAAGAGTAATTTGGGAAAAGATATGATTTTTTGTAAACTGTTATTCCCTTTATTCCATTGTAAGAGTCTTCTAATGGAGGTGCAGGTTTAGAAGAGGTGCAGATTTTTTATTGTAGTTATATTCCTAGTTTCTAAAATGTTTGGTGAATGAAGTGAGTTTACTGGTGGGAGTGACAGTGTTGGGGTTAGTGGTGGTGGAAGAAGTGGAGGCGTTGGTGATGGTGGTTGTTATGGTGATGGAGGTGCAAGAGGTGCTGGCGTGGTGGTGGAGGGGATGGTGGAAGAGGTGGAGGTGGTGGAGGGTATAGTGGAAGAGGTGGAGGTGGTGGTGGGGATGGGGAAGAGGCAGAGGTAGTGGTGGGGATGGTGGAAGAGGCAGGTGGGGTGTTCAGCCGGTTAAGCGGTTAACTAGTTCCGGTTAATATCGGTTTTGCTAATTTTAGTCAAAATCGGTTAATCGATCGATAAGGCTACCGGTTGACCGGTTTCAGTTAACCAGTTTAGCGGCCGGTCAGTTTAACCAATTAACCGATAAATTATTTATTTTATTTTTTTTACTTTCTTTTTAATTTTGAACCAATCTAATTTTTTGTATCTAATCACAACAAGTGTATTAGAAAACATATATGAATATGAAATTTTAAAAAATAACTATATTAAAAATTATTATGACGTATCGTTAAAGATAGCTATAATATTTTTACAAACATCTCTAACACAAATTTATTCATGTATTCCCTTTTAATACTTTTATGTGTATGAAAATTTATGTATCATAATATAAAAGAATAAAATAAATTTGTAAAATCATAACTTCATAAAACATATTAATTATAATTCATAAGTAAATAAACTATAACATAAAAGCATAGAAAAAGATAAATAATATATATAATCGGTTAATCGGTATAACCAATAGGGAAATTTTCAAAAACGAAATCGAACCGATTATAACTGGTTAACCGAAACTGATTAAAACCGATTAACCGATAACAAACGGTTTATCAATTTGATTTGCGGTCCGATTCCTATTCTCCGTTTTTCTTGAGTACCCGTAGAGGCAGGGGTGGTGGTGGGCTGGAAGAGGTAGAGGCATGGTGGTGGCAATGGTGGAAGTTGGAAGATGAGAAGTAAAAAATTATTAATTTAATTTGTTTAGTCATCAAAATAAATGCTTAGTCACGAGGAAAAGTGACATTTGTCATAGACTAAGTGGGTTTATAACCACCACATCAGTTAATGATGTTGTGGTTATAAACCTTGTAATATTTTAGAACCGAGGGAGTATTTATTTTGCAAATAGTTACTTCTTTCAAAACATCACTTAATCTGTATGTATCAAAGGGAGTACATTTATCTAATAACACTTGTTTATTAATGAAAAATATTTATCAACATCATTTTGATATGAGATTTATCAAGCATGCATTTATGAACGGCTACTTAATCTTTTTTCTAAAAGATATATCCTAACTATTGCTTACTTAAACTTTCTACAATTAAATTTTTAGTTACATATCCACCCAAATATTTTGCCAGCATACAAATAATACTTTTGTATAATTTGACAATATTTTACTTCAATATTCATTTTTCTTAAAATAAATTTCATGACTAAGGGTTCACTTTTTAATGAATATGATACATTTATTTAATTTGTAGAGATTAAATATATATATAAAAATTGCTATGAAATTATAATAAAATATAATATTAATGAAAAAATAAAATATCAATGTTTAAATTAAATAGAATGGAGATAATGTCAAGGGTAAGAGATTGTTAAAATATCCCATAGGATGAAAAATAGACTATCAATCCTAAAACCTCATCCCTCTCTATATCACACGCATAAGTGCTCTCTCTATCCCCTCCACCTCTTCTTTCGCTCGCTGTCTTCCATCGGTTCTCTTTTTCGTGCGGTTCCAACTCTTTCGCCACTGCCATCTCCTCCATCACCCCTTCTCTGGCCTCCGCCTTCATCGCATCTATCAACGCCGCCTCCGTTGCATCTATCAACGCCATCCCTTCCATCTCATCTTTTGCCGCTACAATCGCATGGAGAACCCATCACCATCTCCTTCACCGAGATCGAGTCGCACGGAGGGCTGTGGGTATGGGTTTTGGCGATTCTGGTGAAGACGCAAGTATGAGTTTTGTTGGTCTGCTAATGGTGGAAGACCTGGGTTGTGACGCCCCACCCCCCCCCCCCCCCCCCCCCCCTTCGGTGCCATACACGAAGGGATGGATCAGGGAGGTGACGCCATTCAGTCACGCCCACAGTTGATAACTACACATTCTTTATTAATACATAATTTGCTTTAATAAATTCGAAAGGTACAATCTTTATAATTTACATATCGAGGGTAGTGGGATGGTCGCTCAACAAGATTATCCCATTCCAAGCTAGTATCTAGTCTTATCATCAAGGTATCCCAGTAATCCTTAACCTCGTCTAATCGACCTCGCCGTATGAAAATGCCCAATAGCTTAGGTACCTGTACAAAATAAGGTTTTTGAAAAAGAGGGTGAGCTACTAGAATATAGCCCGTGAGAGTCCTCAGGTTTATGAAAAGCCCACAGTTCCAGTATTAATAAATTGAACGGATAAGAAAAATACCAATTCAAGTATCGACCATTTCAAAATAGCAGTGTAAGAATTTCAAAGCTCGGGAATGGAAAAAAAATATAAGAGCAATTACCAAGTTAAACATTTTGCTCCAGGAAAAAAAAAAGAAGGAGTTCAACCAAACATAGTTACGATTCAGTCGAAGTTTTGCCCCAGAGGGCGAGCATAAATTCAAAACAGTAACAGTAGAAGAAACCATTTTCTCGATAGTGAGTAGAGAAGGAGCAGTGGTGGAGATCATACAGAAGTCCTTCTTGTCTAAGGACAATTGCATGACTCCGTGGTTGCATGACATACACCAGTACAGTAGCAGTAAGTGACCACCAGGTCAACAGTAGCAGTAAGCGACCATCAGGTCAACAATAGCAGGGGGCGACCATCAGGTCAACAGTAACAATAGGCGACCATCAGGTCAACAGTAGCAATAGGTGACCATCAGGTCAACAATAGCAGGGGGCGACCATCAGGTCAACAGTAACAATAGGCGACCATCAGGTCAACAGTAGCAATAGGCGACCATCAGGTCAACAATAGCAGGGGGAGTAGTCATAAGCAACCATGAGAGATAGTTCGAGGAATCAAAATAGCCAAATAAAGAGTTGGAGTAAAAGTACCAGCCCAAGATGGTTAGAAATGAAATTTAGCCACCCAAGAAGCTTACAAAGCACGGCAGTTTTGCAAAGCAAATCAAAAGGATATTTTGGGGATTTCACACCCACGATTTTGTTGCATTAGAGGCGGAGTAAATCATTCGTAAAACAATTTATGAAAAGGTTGTCAAGCATAGAAATCATTCATGTAAGAATAATACAAAAGTCTCTCATTTTGTAAAACATAGCAAATGGTGTTTTGGGAAATTCTTGCCCAAAATAATTTTATGGCATGGGCAGCCATACATTCACAAGCAATTCAACAACATTGAAGAAAACAATTGTACCTATATCATATATATACGTGTATATATTTATATATATATAGTTATCTTTAAACGCGTAGTAGCTAAGTGTCAAAATAGCAAGAACCCTCACCTTGGTCAAGCGAGGATAAGCAACTCAAAGGTCCTCAATCAATCAACCCTGCAGATTAATTAACCCTTAATCAGTCAACGTTGGGCACTATTACTAACCGAAGGCCTATGGAGGCATGCACATTTTCAAAAGTCAAAGTCCAAGGACCCTATGTATGTTTGGACAACGGAAAGGTATTGAATACTGAAAATTTGCAAGTTCAGAGCTTTCCTAGGCAGGGCAGTCAGATTTAAGTGGATGTTCCTCTCAATTGGTTAGTCCGATTAGCCCAAAATTTTAGCAGTAGCTAAAGGGAATATTCAACCAGATAATGTAAAAATTTCAGAATTTTTGGATGAATGAATGATTAATTATCAAAATCGCACTCCATTATTTTTCAGAAAACAAAGTGTGCAGAGCAGTCAGCTTTAAAGGTCTTTATCTCCCAAAATACATATCTCCTTTACACTAAATTTTACAGGCAGGTAGAAATATGTCCCTATAACATACTATATAAGTTTCATAATTTTCCGAAAAAAGTTAATTAAACATAGCATTCGCAATTCACTGATTTACTGAAAAATGACTGTACAGAACTGTCATCTTTAAAAATTTATAACTCAAAATTTACAGGTCCAGTGGGCACGAAAATTTGCAGGTAGCTAAAACCACCTGTCAGAAGTGTACAGTTAAACTTTCATAATTTTTATCAAAGTATACAATTTATCATGAATTTTCCAAACTCGGCTGTTCTGTAGGACCAAATTCCAGCAGACAGCCACAATTTTAAAAAAAAACATAACTCTTGCAATCCTCTAACCAAAAATCTCAAAACTTGGTCTACACTTTCTCTAAACAGTACTTAACCTGTTATAGGTGCATTTTTTTTCGCAAATCATTTCTCTGTAAACAGAAAACGCAAAAGAACAGAGGGCATCATTCCCAGATTGAAAGCTGAGAAGTTTTTCTGGTTTGCCAAGGTTTAAATCATCTTTTCTCTTAGTTGGAAAGTTAGGTTGACACGAAATTTAACCATAAGCTAAGAGACATGTCAAAGTAGCTACTGTAAAATTTTCAGGAGTTTTGGATGAAAGGAAAGTTAGATATAAAAATCGCAACTTTCAGTTTTTCTGAATAAATACTGTGGTGATCAGTCCAATTTAAATAATCATAAATCAAAAACCAAACCTTTCCTTATCATGAAACTTTACAGAATGGTAAATACAGATACCTAGAAGGTACGGTTAAAATTTCAGAATTTTTCGACAAAGAGAGAAAACTAAATATTTCAATCACAACTTTAAGTTTCCTGAAAAACAATGACATCCAGAACAGCCAACATCACACGTTTATATCTCCTAATTCACTCATCTCCATTCTACGAAATTTTGGAAAATCATAGACCTATATACTCTAAACCGACAGTAAAAATTTCAGGAATACAATCTCAATATCCAATTTCTAGTGATTTTAGAAAACTTAATGTTCTGCTGAATCAGATTCCAGCAGACACTGGATTTTGTAAAATTTGTATATCTCTAGCGGTTCATTGAAAAATTATGAAATTTGGAGATAAAACTCCTAATACATCTATAATAATGTGGTACATTCAGTTTTTCAAATTTATGCTTCTGTAAAGAGAAACCATGAGAAGATCAGATTCGGTTTACCGATTTGAAGGAGTTTCATAAGACGTTGTAAGTCGACAAAACCTCTTTCCTTTTTTTTTTTTTTTTTTTCCAGATCATTAGTTGAGTACCTAGGAATCAGTTATTTATACGAGTATTATTTATACGAGTATTATAATAATAAGTTTTTCCAAACCATTAAATGGAAAAGAACGGAGAGAAACGACGATTAACGGTCGTTGAACCGAAATTCAAAAACTTACGTTTTTCTCCAATCGCAGCTGCTGGGATGTTTTCCCTTCATCCCTGTCCTTTACAGAGAAGCAAGAACCATGGAGAATCGATTGTGGTTCATGAGAGGCAAGGAAGGAGAAAGAAGTTGACGGCAGACGAAGAGAAACAAGAAGAAGCGATAAAGGGTTTTCAGATTTTTCCTTATTGCTGGATGGTTTTTCTTTCACGCATTGCTGAATGGAGAATTAGGGTCACAATTTTCTTTTTATATGGTGTTGTGTGCAGCCGAGAATGATAGGGAATTAGGTTTAACTCTTTAATTTTTATTTTCCTACAATAATTAATTACTTAATAATTGCTAATTCAATAACCAAGGGGTGGAACTCAATCCCAAAATTTCTTTAAATACTCCATCGGGACCCAATTAAAAATCTATTTATAAGTAACACCAATTACAATTGCCTTATTATTTTTGGGGTCTCACATGGGTTGCCATAGATCTGTGTTTCCGTAACAATGGTGATGACAGAGAGTCCATGATTCGGCGGATGGTGACGATGGAGCCAAGTTGATGGTGTATGACGGCGAATCTGGGTATGCGACCACTGAAGCCATGAAAGCTTTTTTTCTTGTTCTTCTGGTTCTTCTGGGTTGTGATTCAACTTGGTCTGTTGGTTAAAGAGAGATGGTTTATGTTGGTCATGGACTGGGAGATGAATACTGTGAGGCACGGATCTTTTGACCCGAAATTATATTGTAATAGGAATATTAGTTGAGTTAATATGTAATTATTTTAGTTATAAAAATAAAGTTTATATTAATTATTTTGGAATGTGTGAATTATGAAATTTATAGAATGAATTCAATATATAAGTATAACTATAATTAATTAATTAATTAGTAAGGATTAACTTAAAGCTTTTCACAGGCAAATAAATAGAAAATAAACAAATAATATAAATAAACATACAGAATAAAAAAAATAGGGATAATTATCTTGAATAGCAGATTTGATAGGGAGACTCACAAATAGTGAGTGAACCCTTATCTATCTACAAAAAGAGGTCAATATATAAGTATAACTATAATTAATTAATTAATTAGTAAGATTAACTTAAAGATTTTCACAGGGAAATAAATAGAAAATAAACAAATAATATAAATAAACATACAGAAAAAAAAAAATAGGGATAATTATCTTGAATAGCAGATTTGATAGGGAGACTCACAAATAGTGAGTCAACCCTTATCTATCTACAAAAAGAGGTAAATGCACATAGTCTGAATCTTCTGTCCAGAATTTTCTGTTTAACCCTATTCATGATAGAATTTTCTGTCTAACCCTATCCAGGTATCAAAACATCACTATTTTAATAAAATTTTCACTTCCCTCAATTGGTCCACTTCTTACTTCTTGCTGTAAAAATAAAAAAATAAAACAAAAGAGAAATTGGCTTCCAAGAGAAGGCAAACCAAATCTCTTCCGACCAACGCTGCTTCTGATTTTCTTTATTTGATTTTGCTTTTCCCTCTTTCTTCGCAGCTTCATCGTCAACATCGATCACTGCTCATCTTTGGATTCTTCATTATTCTCTAAAGGTTAGCTGCCAACATTGCATCTGCGACTCTTTTAGCATCATACTGGGTGCTATGTTTTTTTTCCTGAAGGTTATTTAATCTTGCCTTTCACTAAAAATTGAATCTTTTGCAATTTCCATGATAAAAATAAAACAAACTAAAGAAATAATGATTCAAGTGCATGACTTCTGAAATTTGGTTTGCCTATTTACGAAGTTTTGTTACTTCTTCTCGATTACATGGGAATTGGGAAGTAATTTTCATTTTAATGTTTTGTGATTGGTTCAATCTTCACCTCCTCATGGAGCATCTAAGACTTGCGACATTGTTTCTGCTATTGTGTTGTATTGTTTATGTTGTTGTGTTGTACCGTTTAAGTTGTTGTGTTGTACCGTTAACGTTTATGTTGTTGTGTTGTATCATTTCTACTATTGTAGTGTATGTTTCTGCTGTTGAGGAGTATAGGAGACTTGCAGCATAGTTTCTGCTGTTGTGTTGTATTGTTTCTATTGTTGCTACTGTATCATTTATGTTGTTGTGTTGTATTGTTTATGTTATTGTAGTGCATCATTTCTGCTAAAGAGATCATAACGTTATACCGTGGCTACTATATTGATTCAGCATGTGACATTATAGGACTTTGGGCATGCATGCCACGGGAAACATTTCTTTTTGAGAAATGACCTTATGTATCTTGATGAATTAATGATTCATGCCGCACTGGCGGAGCTAGGGGGAGCGAGGGGGTGCTGGCGCCTCCCCTTCCTCCGGTAAGCATAGGTAGTACCTGTATATAAAAAAAATTTCCTTTGGGGCGCCCCCCCCCCCCCCCCCCCCCCCAACAACCACCGCCCCTTCGATGCTGTTGCTGTCGGAAAATGCAGAGAAGCCTCTGTTTTTCTTTCTGCAGTCGGAGAAGAAACTAGAAAGCCTCTGTTTTTTTTTTTTTTTTTTTTGTTAATAAGAGTTAAGTGGAACGAAGGGCCCATATTCATTAAAAAAAGAAAAGAAATTTTAAAACCAACCCAAATCGTTCCACTTAACTCTTTACAAAAAAAAAAAAAAACATCAGGGCCCATATTCATTAAAAAAAAAAGAAATTTTAAAACAAACCCAAACCCTTATTCCATCTTGCCTTGTCTCTTCTCCACTTCTACCTGACTCCCTCAGTAGCGCCGCCCCGCGAAGCTCCATTTTCACCATGGTTTGTTATTTTTTTTTTCTTTCATTATCTTTTCATATTGAAACACTAACTTTACTTTTTTCTCTTTTTCATGTGCAGGTGCAGCTTGATCTTTGAATTTTCTATGGAGTCCATGAGTCTATTTATTCTCAACTCAACCAATAATTCTTCTATTTAGAGGTTAGAATCGTTAGATTATATTTTTGAATTTTTATTTCTAGTATTTTAGGGATTTAAACTGTGTGTCTAAATTATATCAATTAATCAGATTTGAAGTGTTTGAGTTTATTTGAAATTTATTTTATTGTTAGGGTGAATTTATAGTCGAGAATAGAGATTTTAAAATTTTAGGTTAGATGTGTATTCAATTATTTTTAATTTCATATGAATTGTGAATTTTGATTGAATGATACAATTTTTGTGAATTTATATGGATCTTTATTATTAATGTGGAATTGGAACTTAAGTTTTCTTAATTTTTTGGTGCCTGTTTGATTTTCTGATGGTTCTTTGCTGTGTTTGTATGGCTTTTGTGTTTGTATGTATGGCTTTGCTGTGTTCTCTGTTTGCAATTTATTTTTGAATTCCTTTGATGTTATGGGTTTTTTAGTTGATTGAATACATGAAATTAAAATGATGAGTTTCATTTATTGGCTGAATTCCGTTGCTCTGTTTCTTTTCTGGTTTTTGATACTTTACTGACTCAGTGAGTCGACCAGTCCAGTCCAGTGCAGGCAGTTCAGCATCAAAGCCTAATCAATTCAATTTCCTGATTTCTTTAAAGTGAGTGTGCTCTTCTTTTAGATAGTGATTTACATTTTTTTCATTAAATGTATACTATATGATTGTTAAAATTGGATAATTGGATTCATATATTTTTTGAAGAATTATTAATTTATGTCATCTTGATCAATTATGTTAGGAGGCTATGGATAAATTTTTAAAACGGAAGATTGAGTCATCTAATATCTCTAGTCAAGAGAATAGTAGGGAAAGACCTTCTCGTGTGGAGTTCAATCAGAATGATGTTGTTAGTGACCCCGGCCTACGGAAGCCAATGAAGGAATTTGATGTTTCAGTTAGAGATCAAATTCGAAGAGAGTATTTGGTTAGAGGCCCTTGTCAACCGATTGGCCATAGTTATCCTCGCAGAAAGATAGGTAAAGATAATAGATGTTTCCAAATTGGCTGGTTTAAAAAATACCCATGGTTAGAGTATAGTATATCCAAGGATGCCGCATTTTGCTTTTGGTGTTATCTCTTTCAAAATTCACAAAGAGGATGCCGAGTTGGAGAAGAGGCATTTACCAATGCAGGGGTAAGTAATTGGAAAAACGCAATGGACATTTTTAATAGACATGTAGGCGGTGTGGCTAGTGCTCACAATGATGCAAGAATTCAACTTGAATTTTTCCAAAATCAAAGACAGAGTTTGTCACATGTGTTACAAGCACAAGGGCGTGAAGTTGAAGTTGCCTATCGCACTCGTTTGACGGCAGCGTTGGATGTTACACGCTACCTTTTGAAACAAGGTTTAGCTTTCCGTGGACATGATGAGTCAGCGACCTCATTAAACAAAGGCAACTTTCTTGAATTAATTGAGTGGTACACCCAACGGAATGAAGAGGTTGCAAAGGCAATGAATGATAAGGCCCCTAAAAACAATCAAATGACGTGCCATCAGGTTCAAAAGGAGCTAACAAGGGCTTGTGCTGCTGAAATTACAAATGTCATTCTTGAAGATATAGGGGACAATGTATTTTCTATGAGGTATAGCTATGAATTCGTATTTGTGATGCATTTTATGAAATCTTTATTGGGAGTGTCAAATGAATTGCCACTTGCTTTACAACGAAGGGATCAAAATATTGTACAGTCATTGGGACTGATCAAGACAATGAAAGTTCGATTACAAGAATTTAGAGATGTGGGATGGGAGGAACTTTTGGATGAAATTAACTCATTTTGTGGTGAGTACATGATCCCAGTTCCTAATACGGATGAAAATATGAGAACTCGAGGTCGTTTTAGGCGTAATGGACAAATGATTACCAATTCCCATCACTATCGTGTGGAAATTTTCTATGAGGTATTATTTCTAACTCTAAATAGCTTCTATATTTGTTTTCTTTAAAGAATATTTTTATCATTCGTGTTTTTATTGTTGCAATTAGGTTCTTGATAAGATGGTTAAAGAGATGAATGATCGCTTTCCAGAATCTAATACGGAGTTACTCAGCTGCATTGCTTGCCTAGATCCAAAGAATTCTTTCTCTCAATTTGACATTGGTAAGTTACTCCGTCTTTCTGAACTTTATCCAGAGGATTTCTCATGTAGTGACCGCCTAATACTCCGAGATCAGCTTAAGTCTTTCATTCAAAATGTTTGAGATGATGAAGAGTTTTCTATGATTGAAGATTTTGGAAGTCTTGCTAAAAAAATGGTTCAAACGGGCAAGAATGTATTTTTTTTCATTGGTATATCGTCTAGTAGAGTTAGCATTGGTTTTACCAGTTTCAACTGCTTCTGTTGAAAGGGTTTTCTCTGCAATGAAGATTATTAAGACTGATTTGCGTAATAGCATGGGAGATGAATGGATGAATGACAATTTGGTAGTATACACCGAGAAAGAGATTTTTATGCAGCTTGCAAATGAACCAATTTTGCAATATTTTCAACATATGAAGGAGCGTAGGATACAATTGTCTCCTCTGATTCCAACGCCAGATTGTAGTAGTTCAAATGTCAAAAAATAGTTGTTTAATCAATGCTTATATAATGACATTTTAAACATATATTTATTTAATGATATAAATTTTATTCTCTTGCTTGTATTGTTGAGCCCCCTGGTTTTTAGTTCTGGCTCCGCCACTGTTAAACAGGAAAACCATTAAAAAGTGTCAAAATCCAAGTATCTCAGCAATTCCAACACAACCAATGGTCACTCCTAATAGCCAGGTTTGATTCTGTACTTATTTAATATTAAAAAATTATTGATGCAATCTATTCGTATTTGGTAGTTCATGGATTTTTTCTTTTTCCTCTCAATTTGAGCCATCTCAGGATCTTGGAGAAAATTCTCATAACACATGCAGTGTGTCCACTATACCACATCAACGTACAAATCCATAATATTCAAGTAAGATTTTCACAATTCACATATAAATTGGAAGTGTTATTTTATTATATTTTAATACTTCTTTACTGTGACATATAGCAAATGTGAGGCCCCAACCCGCCCCCTATCCGGTACGGTGATCTGGTCGGACGCCTGTCTGGCTCTCCCAGGACTCAAGTACAATATCAGAAAAATATAAGATTTAAACGTAAATTAAATATTTACATTACAATAATTACATCTTTTTATTCCAGGACCGTAGCCTAAAACATTATCTTTGTGGTCTGATGGTGGGATGCTAGCATTTCATCATTTTGTTTGAGATGGACACCGCTAGTATGATCATTACTTTTCATTTCTTGCATCGACTCTTTCATTTTGTCTCCTCGCCTGCATCCTATCACTACTAGAAAAAATATATATACACAAAATGAGCTGACGTCCAATGATGTTCCCCGTTTAAAACAATTAAAGCAGTAAAATAATCAAGATATCACAACATGAACACGTAGCACACAAGTTGTATATATATAACCCGTCACTACTGATCAAATGCCCACGCCCCAGTTGGGATTTTCGATACCCTAGATCACGGTTTTGTGGAATCCCAACATTATAATCTAACTGCAGCAGCGTAACAATATTTCATTATAATGATACCGCAGCAGCGTAGCAATACTTCATTATAATGATACCGCAGTAGCGTAACAATATACAAATCATAATCAAGTGCAACAACGCAATAATATACCAATCATTTAAATTTATCTGAGCTGAGTGAAAAGTAGTCACTCACTCTTTTTTATTTTCATTTCAATATTTCTAGCAATAACTTCACAATGATGCACAAGTGTACATATTTATAACTTTATACACAATTAAACAATTCTCACGTAGCACGTATTTTTGTGAAAATAGTTTGATAGCAAAAGTAGTTTTAGTGAGAACACTCACCTTATGAGTCCAATTCAGTCAATGATGATTCTGCAATCAATATCCAAGAAATTTGTATCAAATTCTTATATTTTATAAAATTATAATTTAGTCCTTATAAATATTAAATTTGTCTTTTAAATTTATTATTTGAATTCATACATGATTTAAACAATAAAATTTAGTATTATGATATCATTCATTTTGATTACCTTAATTTACAAAATTACAATTAAGTCCCTTAACTTTGTACTATTTGCATTTTAGTCCATAGAGTACAGGAGATCACTTTTTGAGGTGTTTCATCTCACGATTAACATTTATTTTATGAATTCAGTTGATAAGGTGTATTTTAGGTTTAACTTATATACTTTATATTCAAGTCCCTACACTTTTTAATATTTACATTTTAGTCCTTAAAATTTAGGAGATCTCACTTTCATGTCTTTCATGTATTTAATATTAAATTTATGTCATTAACTATCTAAGTGTCATTATCAATTCGATTTGAGTTTAATTGTGAAGTCTATGAAAATTATATATAAGTCCCTCAAGTTTTAATTATTTATATTTTAGCTTTCAATTTTCCAAATAATTGCTAAAATTCTACAAAATTACCATTTCATAGTCCAACTTATTTTCTTTCCAAGCCCGATATCTTTTTAATGACCCCAACTATTTATTCTCATTTTAAACCTATTTCATACTCTTTAATTATTATGTTCTCCTTTTGCTAATTAGCCTAAATCCCATATACACAAAATAATCTAACTTCTTCATATTTTGAAGTTGCAACCGAAACCAGAACCTAGTACCCAAGAAATAATTACAAAGTATAATTTTGATTTTAGTGTTCTTTAATATACATGTTTTAATTTTAGTTTTATAGCTTACTTAAAATGCTATTTTACACCTTTAAAAATATCTTAACAATATTCCTAATATCCACAATAAACTCCTAAATGATCCTAAACCTTAAATCATCATTTCTAACCTACAAAAGGCTATTAAACATTGTTAACTACAAATCTAAATAAAATCATTATATCTCTAATTTAAGGACTACTTATATCCACTAAAACAAAATTAAAAACTTAAAATTTAAATATATAAATAATTATCTTAATCATGTTTTGCCTACCTCAAATCCTTAATCGTGTTCTTAAAGGTGGCACAAGTGAGGTGATGGAATGAAAGCTTCTCCCTCTTCTCCTCCTCCCTTCTTCTTCCACCATCTCTCGGTTCTGTTCCCAGCTCCCCCTTCCTTTCTGCTGCTACTTCTTATTTTCAGCTCCCGTTCCAGTTTTCAATTTCCTATGGTGCCAAGCTTCCAAATTCCTAAATCCTCACTTTTCCTTCTTTCTCCTATTTCTCTTTTCTCTTCTCTGTTTTTCTTTCTTCTTCTCTCTGTTTTCATTCCCTCCTCTCGGTTTTCCCCTTTTCTCCATTCTCCCCTCTTTCCTCTCTTTTTCCTTTCTTTCTTTCTTTCTCTTCTTAAGGGTTTTTGCTGTGTTGTTGTTTTTTCTTTCTTTCTTTTCATTTGGTTTAATATATATATATATATATATTTAAGCCACTCCACAGTCCAGCTGCCCCTCTCTTTTTATTTCTTTTCTTTTAGTTTCTTTTCTTTTCTCCTTTATCTCTTCCTCACTTCCTTGTTCTTATCTTTTCTTTTTCTGCCAATTTACCAAAGAGATGAGTGTGAGACTTGAAGCCTCCACGTTTCTCCCTTTTTCTTTTATTTTTTTCATCCCAACAAGTGTCTCTTTCCCCTTCTTCCCCATATTCCTACACATGGTGATGAGTCATGTTAGTCTTAATCTTTTTATCTTGTTTATTTACTCATTTTATCTTCTTGTGTTTAACCCATCATGCCTTATCTCCAATTTAAATATGTCTGATAATATATATATATATATATATATATATGGAGTTTTGGGAGATAGAAGGTGAGGTGTAAAAGAAGAAAGCTCCATTTTTGTTTTTGTTTTGTTGGTTTCATTTAAGGTGTACACTTGTAGAGTATTTCATCCCCATCTGTACATGTATAGTAATTGATAAAATGTGAGGTTTTATTTATATCCTTATGATTTAACATATGTATATGTAATCATGTCTTTAGAGTTAATAAATTTATTATCAAGAATAAAATTTTACATGTTATTTATTTTTTTATTTTTATTTTCGAGTTATTTTACATGATTTTAAATTCTATATTCGGGTCAAAATTTTGGGTCGTCACAGCAAATGCAAACACCAGGCGTTTATACAGATACCAAAAATATGGATTATAGTTAGCAATATTCTAAGATATAATCACCTTCAGGTACATTAAAAGTAAATTGTTTTTTTGTAGTCATTTATAACCAATTTGTAATACATATGATATTTCTTTTTATTTTAGGTCATTAATGCAGATGGTAGTAAACAAAGTTTTGCTACTAATTCACAAAATTCGTTGCGCATGACTGATTTGCTCATAGTAGTTCTTTCTTTCTTTTTCTTCTAATTTTGGTGATGGTATCTGTATTTATGAGTTTTGCCTTTTATTTTTTTGGGGTATTAATATTTCTGCCTTTTCTATTGATAGGCACAACAGTCTCTTGGTTTTGGAAATTTTGGTGTCATTACATGCAATGAAAATTGTGGTTGTTTACTTCCATGCCTTGGTGGCGTGTTTTGCGTTTGTACAAGAGGAAAATAGAGACTAATCGATTGACTTTTCATTATCATGTCTCAAGTATGACAATTGTTACTAATTAAATTCTCACATTTGAACACTTATTTTTGTTATTTACTCTTGTATAATTACCACTTGATCTTTTGCCTGAAAATGGAGAAGTCATGACAACGTAATGGAAAACTTACGTTTATTGAGTATTGATCAGTAAATGTAAGATATATAATTTTTCGATATAGTTTGATTAGTTCAGATGAGCTTATACAATGACATGGTTTCATGGACTTTCTCTTGAGAGCAATGTTGATAGTTTGGAGTTCTGACTAGTTTTAGAAATAGGATTTATGCCTTTTAAAATGGTTCTCAAAATGTTACATGAATAATTAAATATCATTTCTTTTTTTAAAAAAAAAAGACACTTCAGAAACAAACATATTACTGAAATTGAAGAATTGCAGAAAATCTTGAATGTAATTATCAAATGACTTCAACCCGAACAATTGACATTCCAATTTAATGAAAAATAGTGTATACTCTCCCATCTATTAAAAATGAATAGTTATTGAGCACTGCAATTTGTAGCAATATATTTAATATCATGAAACTTCTAATTGTAGACTACTCTAGGTCTCTATTTTTAAATTAGATATGTATTTCTTTCACACTCATTTTTATTCCCATTTGAGTGATCGAAAACCAGCTGCATCGATGCTAGTAGTAAATTAATCAAAAAATGACTTGTCAAGCTGTTGCACTTAGGGCTGCTCAAATGCTTATACCCGACCCGACCCGACCCGACGCGATCCGAACTGTTCGGATCGATTTCGGATCGGTGATCCGAAACTCCGGATCGGTTCGGATCAGGCTATCTCCGAATCGGGTCAGAACGGATCGGATCGGACCCGATCCGAGCTACCTCTTTTTGTCTTTTTTTTTTTAATTAGATTTTTTTGCTCGAGTTTCTACCTTCAAAGATGTCCAGTTATTCCTGGGTTTAACGGTAATCGGCAAAACAAAATCATTATCTGATAGATTGCGATAGAGAAGAGAAAGATCACATAATCTGATAACAGAGAGCAAACCGACTATTATATATGTGCCTTATAGTAATAAGCTTTGTGTTCTTCACAGTGAATTCACAAGAACTGAACAATCCATACATATTTTCAATTTCTATGGCTCCAGTACTATTAAAGCCGTGTTTGGCTATTTCTTTATTGCTCTTCTCCGCGGCCGCCGTGGGAGATAACCCTTGGCTTTATTTAGCATATTCACTTGGCCAGCTCCTTCTAGAAAATCCCCCCACCGAAAAGCAAAAAAATGGGGAAAAGGGGGAAGGGATTTGAGTCTCCATATGAGATTGGTCTCTCCTTTCTTATTGGAATCTTTGGGGGAGGAAAAAAGCAAGAGGCAGTGAAGACTGAGATGAAACGAGCTGGAGAAAATCGAACAACCCACTTTCAGCGACGGCAACGGTGAAGCGAAGGTGACGGTCGGCGAAGGTGCAATGAAGGTGAATCGAACAACCCACTTCCGACGACGGCGACGGTGAAGCGAAGGTGACGGTCGGCAACAGCACAACGAAGGTGACGGACGGATTGGTGTGGAAACTGAATTTAATGTGCACTAACTTAGGAGACACCACTAAGTTCACGAAGGTGACGGAGGCAACGAAGCTTTCCATTTGCTATGGATTTTTTTTTTTTTTAATTTCATCGGATCAATATCCGATCCGATCCGAACTGATCCGAAAATAGCACTGATCCGAAAATTCATTGATCCGATCCGAATCTGAAATTTCGGATCGGATCGGATCGGATCAGTGAGATCCGACCTGATCCGCTGGTCGGATGAACAGCCCTAGTTGCACTTGATTAGAAATTGTCAATTAAGCCAGAATTTTGCCAGTTCCAACTTTCCATAAAATGGCTACCAATTGAACCTGAGGCAGGGAAAATATTACATAATTATGAAGGAAACCTTTTAGTGTTCCATGCCAATCTGCATAACACAGAAAATAGTACACATATGTAGTAAACCAAAGAGAAAAATAGAAAAACAAGCATGTGCATGGTCATGTTAAGCTTTGAGGAAAAAATTCAAACATTTATGGAGTTTACCACTAAACTCTCATGTTTTATATTGGACAAAGTTGATGGTCCCTGTCATCGAAAAAATTCAGTCCAAAAAATGAAGCTTAGTTTCAGACCCTTTCGGCTAAAGGACTCATCCAACCATAACAATGGAGCTTTTTGATAAATATATATAAACTAAAGTATATAAAGAAGTTGATATAGTCAGCGCCAGAAAGACAATTAAAGATGGGAAAGGTTTTGTTTGTTTTAGAATGCGTAAGGAGTGCCGCAAAATCTCCTTTTAAACTTGCAGGAAGCAAGAACTTTAAATAATGCAGCAATAAAATTAGGAAAGCATTGAACAATTCAGCTAAGAATGCTAAAAATCCAAGAGAACAGAGAAAATTCAAACTTTAGTTCATGCTGATTCTCATTCAGTTTCTACTGAATCAATACAATAGTTTCGTGACAACATTATGGCCTCTCACACAGACAACAGATGCGATACAACAAACACTACTACAAAATGAACTTTCTACGGCGGTGCTTTAACGGCGGAAAGACCAAAACCGCAATTAAAAAGAAAGTACGGACTTTCTACGGCGGTTCTATATAAAACCGCCGTAGAAAGGGACTTTCTACGGCGGTTAGAAACAAAACCGCCGTAGAAAGTACACCTTTTTACGGCGGTTTTCAAAACCGCCGTAAAAAGGGACTTTTACGGCGGTTAAAAACCGCCGTAAAAGTACTTTTTACGGCGGTTTTCAAAAACCGCCGTAAAAAGGGGTACTTTTTATGGCGTTTTTCAAAACCCCGTAAAAAGGGGTACTTTTTACGGCGGTTTTCAAAAGGGGTACTTTTTATGGCGTTTTTCAAAACGCCGTAAAAAGGGGTACTTACTCTACGGCGGTTTTATTTCTAACCGCCGTAGAAAGTCCCTTTCTAGACGGTTGTATTTCTAACTGCCATATAATTAATAAATATGATGAATTTTTCTATAAAATTGATAAATAATAAAATACATATTTATTATTAAATTTAAAAAAAATTGGGGGTTAATTTACAAAAATAGAAATTAATAGGAATGGAGGAACGGGCGGGAATTCACAATTACGGGCTTTCTACTGCGGTTGTAATTGAAACCGCCATGGAAACTTGATTTTTTTTTCAATTTTAAGGGTTTCCCTTTGTTTCCATCTCCAACCGGCCGCGGCTAGCTTCCCCCTGTTTCCATCTCTAGCAAACCGAAGCATTCTCTCGTTGCCGACGCCCATCCTCTTTCCGTTGGTTTTTTCTCTTGTATTCCCCCGAAGTCGTTCTTCCGGTAGCGTTGATAACAAGATCCGCCATCACCCAACTCCGGATATGGTTTCTTAATCGGCCATCACCCACCACTTGGAGTTAATCCCCCATCATAATTTCACCACAATCGGTCCTTGTTGTGGGATTCAAATCATAAAAAAGGTAATATATAATAGTTTCAACTTTATTTAAGCTTTACAAATTTTATTGTTACTTGATTATTGTAAGTAGCCTAGGGTTTATTATTAGTGTTAAATTCGGGTTTGGTGAGATGATGAATGATTAAATTCGGGTTAGTGTTCTATCGGTGATTATTATATTGTTCTTACTGTTAATGATTAAATTAATTAGAATTTGATGGATGCAAGCAAAAATTTTTGAAGTTTGGTGGTTGTTCGGTTTATTAGCATGGAAGTTTTTGATATATATATTTTGAATAAAGTTGAAATATATATATCTATATATATATATATATATCAAAACCTTTCTAAGGCTGTTCCTACTGTTTTTGATATATATTTTTTGAATGTAGAGAAAAAAATAAAATATTAAATTTTTTTTTTACAAATTTTTTAACTTTCAACGGCGGTTATCTTCAAAACCGCCGTTGAAAGTAGACTTTCAACGGCGGTTCGCTTAGGAACTGGGATCATGTGCTCACCACAAAATGAGTTAATTTCATCCAAAAGTTCCTCCCATCCCACATCTCTAAATTCTTGTAATCGAACTTTCATTGTCTTGATCAGTCCCAATGACTGTACAATATTCTGATCCCTTCGTTGTAAAGCAAGTGACAATTCATTTGACACTCCCAATAAAGATTTCATAAAATGCATCACAAATACGAATTCATAGCTATACCTCATAGAAAATACATTGTCCCCTATATCTTCAAGAATGACATTTGTAATTTCAGCAGCACAAGCCCTTGTTAGCTCCTTTTGAACCTGATGGCACGTCATTTGATTGTTTTTAGGGGCCTTATCATTCATTGCCTTTGCAACCTCTTCATTCTGTTGGGTGTACCACTCAATTAATTCAAGAAAGTTGCCTTTGTTTAATGAGGTCGCTGACTCATCATGTCCACGGAAAGCTAAACCTTGTTTCAAAAGGTAGCGTGTAACATCCAACGCTGCCGTCAAACGAGTGCGATAGGCAACTTCAACTTCACGCCCTTGTGCTTGTAACACATGTGACAAACTCTGTCTTTGATTTTGGAAAAATTCAAGTTGAATTCTTGCATCATTGTGAGCACTAGCCACATCGCCTACATGTCTATTAAAAATGTCCATTGCTTTTTTCCAATTACTTACCCCTGCATTGGTAAATGCCTCTTCTCCAACTCGGCATCCTCTTTGTGAATTTTGAAAGAGATAACACCAAAAGCAAAATACGGCATCCTTGGATATACTATACTCTAACCATGGGTATTTTTTAAACCAGCCAATTTGGAAACATCTATTATCTTTACCTATCTTTCTGCGAGGATAACTATGGCCAATCGGTTGACAAGGGCCTCTAACCAAATACTCTCTTCGAATTTGATCTCTAACTGAAACATCAAATTCCTTCATTGGCTTCCGTAGGCCGGGGTCACTAACAACATCATTCTGATTGAACTCCACACGAGAAGGTCTTTCCCTACTATTCTCTTGACTAGAGATATTAGATGACTCAATCTTCCGTTTTAAAAATTTATCCATAGCCTCCTAACATAATTGATCAAGATGACATAAATTAATAATTCTTCAAAAAATATATAAATCCAATTATCCAATTTTAACAATCATATAGTATACATTTAATGAAAAAAATGTAAATCACTATCTAAAAGAAGAGCACACTCACTTTAAAGAAATCAGGAAATTGAATTGATTAGGCTTTGATGCTGAACTGCCTGCACTGGACTGGACTGGTCGACTCACTGAGTCAGTAAAGTATCAAAAACCAGAAAAGAAACAGAGCAACGGAATTCAGCCAATAAATGAAACTCATCATTTTAATTTCATGTATTCAATCAACTAAAAAACCCATAACATCAAAGGAATTAAAAAATAAATTGCAAACAGAGAACACAGCAAAGCCATACATACAAACACAAAAGCCATACAAACACAACAAAGAACCATCAGAAAATCAAACAGGTACCAAAAAATTAAGAAAACTTAAGTTCCAATTCCACATTAATAATAAAGATCCATATAAATTCACAAAAATTGTATCATTCAATCAAAATTCACAATTCATATGAAATTAAAAATAATTGAATACACATCTAACCTAAAATTTTAAAATCTCTATTCTCGACTATAAATTCACCCTAACAATAAAATAAATTTCAAATAAACTCAAACACTTCAAATCTGATTAATTGATATAATTTAGACACACGGTTTAAATCCCTAAAATACTAGAAATAAAAATTCAAAAATATAATCTAACGATTCTAACCTCTAAATAGAAGAATTATTGGTTGAGTTCAGAATAAATAGACTCATGGACTCCATAGAAAACTCAAAGATCAAGCTGCACCTGCACATGAAAAAGAGAAAAAAGTAAAGTTAGTGTTTCAATATGAAAAGATAATGAAAGAAAAAAAAAATAACAAACCATGGTGAAAATGGAGCTTCGCGGGGCGGCGCTACTGAGGGAGTCAGGGAGAAGTGGAGAAGAGACAAGGCAGGCTGGAATAAGGGTTTGGGTTTGTTTTAAAATTTCTTTTTTTTTTTAATGAATATGGGCCCTGATGTTTTTTTTTTTTTTTGTAAAGAGTTAAGTGGAACGATTTGGGTTGGTTTTAAAATTTCTTTCTTTTTTTAATGAATATGGGCCCTTCGTTCCACTTAACTCTTATTAACAAAAAAAAAAAAAAAAAAAACAGAGGCTTTCTAGTTTCTTCTCCGACTGCAGAAAGAAAAACAGAGGCTTCTCTGCATTTTTCGACAGCAACAGCATCGAAGGGGCGGTGGTTGTTTGGGGGGGGCCCAAAGGAAATTTTTTTTATATACAGGTACTACGCTTATCGGAGGAAGGGGAGGCGCCAGCACCCCCTCGCTCCCCCTAGCTCCGCCAGTGAACACAACAACATAAACATTACAACACAATAGAAGAAATGATGTCGCAAGTCTCCTATGCTTCATGAGGAGGTGAAGATGGAACCAGTCAATCAACATTAAAATGAAAGTTACTTCTCAAAATCCCTATAAAATCCATGTAATCGAGAAGAAGTAACAAAACTTCGTAAATAGGCAAACCAAATTTCAGAAGTTATGCACTTGAATCACTATTTCTTTAGTTTGTTTTATTTTTATCATATTCAAAAAGATTCAATTTTTAGTGAAAGGCAAGAGCAGGCACACATTTAGGAAAAAAAAAATAGAGCACCCAGTATGATGCTAAAAGAGTCGGAGACGCGATGTTGATGGCAAACCTCTGGAGCATAATGAAAAATGCAAAGGAGAGTAGAAGATGAGTAGTGATCGATGTTGACGATGAAGCTGCAATGAAAGAGGGAAAACCAAAATCAAAGAAAAAAAATCGAAAGCAGCGTCTGGTCGGAAGAGATTTGGTTTCCTTCTCTTGGAAGTCTCTTCTTTTTCTTTTTTTATATTATAACAGCAGTAAGTAAGAAGTGGGCCAATTTAGGGGAGTGAAAATTTTAATAAAATGGTGTCATTTTGGTACTTGGAAAGGGCTGGGTAGAAAATTCTAGCTAGAAGATCCGGACTCAAATGCACATGTGGTTAAAAAACAAGGGGGAGGAATCGGAGGTAAAAGGAAAAGAAAAGGGAAAGAAAGAAAGTAGAGAAAAAAAAAATAATAGAGGAAAGGTAGAAGGAAGGTTCAAGTTCAAAGGCGAGTTTCATAAACTTCACTTATAATTTTATTAAAAATATCTTCTTAAACTTAGCTTCACTTTGTTAAATGATTGAGAATGGAGTTTGGTTTAGATAGTGACAAGGATCAAGAATCTTGATTTAGGTGATGGACAATGATTAAGCTTTGGTATGAACAAAGTTTAGGAATTTAATTGAGATGATAGATTTTTGTTTAAATAATGAACTAAGGCTTAGTTTAAACTATGGACAAAGATTGAATACTTTTATAGGATTTGGTCTTACACTGGGATTAAGTTGTTTGTTAGGTTCATGTTTAGTTTATTTATTTATAATAATAAGTTAAGAAATTTAATATTTGCATATGCTTTGATTTTATATAGAGACTAAGTTGCTGAAGTTCATGTTTAATTATTTAGGATCAAAATACCATTTCTTATTTCTCCTTTCATAGAGGAAATTATTCCTCATAGAAGTTTTACTTCTAATTTATATGGTGAGAAAACTCACCATAATTCTGCATTATCTTTTTATACTGCAAATAATTATTTAGGTGGTGAGAATAATCGCCATTCCCAGTCATTTAATTCTGCTTCGTTAAATTCTTGTCATTTACGTGATGAGAAAAATCATCATGGTGCTTCTTGTTCTTATATTCCTGATTATATTCCGCCCAAAAATTTTGGTGATGAGCAAGATCATCATAAGATTTCAAGTGATGAGAAAAATCATCATGTTGATTTATTATATAAAAATAAAGAAAATATTGTTAAAGGTGTTTATAATACTAAAGAAACGGATATAACCGAATCTGAAATGAATTTTTCTATATGAATTGTACAACTAAAATAAATTTTTAAAAAGGATTTTTAGCAAGGCAGAATATTAGAACTGAATTCAGTTTACCTAGATGGGAACCATTCAGAAAGTGGTTTTTACCATCATTTTCTGCTGAAGAAAAAGAAAATATTCAAGAGGAATTTTATAAATTCTTAGGGGAAAAGAATATTTTGTTTCCTTTTGTACCATGGTTCATATCAAATTATATTGAACCATATATCTCTGTTATAGAAAGAGATTATAAATTATTAAATGGAAACATTTTAAAGAGTCAATATCCTCCTCAAGGATCTTTTCAAGTGGAAAAAGAGAAAGTGACAATGAATTTTAATGCTTTCTCTAAATTATTTGAAGAAAATACTCTACCTGTTACTATGAGACAGATAAATAAAATAATAGAAGAACAAAATTATACAAATTTATATTTAATTATTTTAGGAGAACAGATTATATCTTTATATGAAAGGATTGATAGATCCTTAATAAAGAAACAAATTTAGCAAGTACTAGTGGAACTAAGGGAGTCATAGCCTCTCCTAGCCTTCAGCCTCCACCTGAAATAAAAATTTTAAATTTAGATCAACAACAGATTTAGAAAATTTAATAAATAAAAAATTTAAAGATTTAAAACTTAATACTTTAGAAGAAGAATATTCAAAAGAAATAGAAAATAATTCTGATTACAAAATAATTATAAAATGTGAAATAAATAAATTAGGAAGAATTGCTCAAAAAACCAAATTTGCGGATAGGCCAACTCAAAGAATTAATTACTATAATAGGCCTTCACCAGTAGATATTCTACATGAAGAACATGAATTTATAATAAATAATAGTTATAATAGTAAAAAAATTTATGAATGGAATTTAGATGGTTATATAGAAAAATAGATTTATAATCTTGTTCATAGAATGTTAATGTATAGTACTATATGTAAGGGAAATAATAATAGTGACAGTAATATAGCAAAAATGATAGTTGCTGGATTTACTGGCCAAATTAAGGGTTGATGGGATAATTATTTATCTCAAACAAATAAAGATGAAATATATAGAACAGTTAAACAAGAAGGTAACCAAATAATAGAAAATACAGTTTATACACTGATATATAGTTACAATTTTAGAACATTTACAAGAAGAATTTCTGATAATAGTGAAAATATTCGCACTTTATTACAGAATTTAAGATGTAAAATATTGTCTGATTTCAGATGGTATAAGGATGCTTTTCTTAATAGAGTCATAGAGCTTCCTAAGAGTAATAGTAATCATTGGAAGTCAAAACTCATAGATGGTTTTCCTAGCTCATTTGCTGAAAGAAATAGAAAAACTTTAAGGAAAGATAGAGTAACAATTCCTTATGAAGATTATACTTATGGTAGACTAATTGCGACATGTATCCAAGAGTGTTTATCGTTATGTAATAAAATAAAATTAAATCAACAGATTAAAGGACAAAAATTAACTGAAAGAAATCAATTAGACCAATTTTGTAGCCAATTCGGAATGGATATTCCAGTCCAAAGAAAATTATATAAGGATAAACCAGAGAAAATATTATAATAAAAAGAGAAAATATTCTCAGAAGAAATTAGATAAAAAGTTAGAAAGAAAAGGTAATAAAAATTAATAAAAAAGAAATAAAATGTTATAAATGTGGGAAAATAGGTCATTATGCAAATAGATGTAGAATGAAGAAAAAGATTAATAATCTTGATATAGAAGAAGAATTAAAAGATAAATTATCAAAATTACTAATAGAATCAGAATCAGATTCTGACTCAAATAAAGAATCTGACTATTTGTCTGAAGAAATTAATAATCAAAGTCTTACAGATGAATCATCTGATGAAGAAAATTGTTGTAATCCTTGTAAAAAAGGAAA
Source organism: Leptodermis oblonga (assembly GCA_016801395.1). NCBI lineage: Eukaryota > Viridiplantae > Streptophyta > Magnoliopsida > Gentianales > Rubiaceae > Leptodermis > Leptodermis oblonga. The sequence continues at coordinate 26,972,590 of CM028754.1, forward strand.
TTTATGTTTAAAACAAATAGGTCAGAATAAATCTGATAATGCAGAATTTTATAAGATATTGTCACAATTTAAAAAAATGGATATAAATGTATTAACAAATAATAATATTTTGGAATTTTTAAAATTAATTAAAAATTCAGAATTAAGATCAAATATAATTAATCAAATAGAGGATATTCCTACTACTAGTAAAAATTATGAAAAAGAAAATGATAATGAGTTTTCCATTAATAATAATCCCTATTCAATGACAGAATTTCATAATTCTTAAAAGAGAGAAGTAATGCTATTTCATCAAACACTACTATAAATGATTTAAATAATGAAGTTAATAACTTGAAAAGAGAAATTCAATATTTAAAATATGAAAATATTGGTTTTGAAGAAAGAATTTCTAAATTAGAAATGGAAAAGGTAATATCTTGTGAAGAAAATAAAATAGAAATAAATGTTGAAATTTTTTTAAGTACTTTAGAGATTATCACTTCTCAAAAATGGTATACAAAAATTGTTTTACTCATAGATAATGACTTCAGAATAGAACTTACAGCACTTATTGATAGTGGTGCTGATATAAGTGTTTTACAAGAAGGATTAATTCCCACAAAATATTTTAAAAAAACAACTCATAGTTTAAGACATGCTGGTGGTGAAAAATTAGATATTCAATTTAAACTTCCACGAGCATATATTTGTAAAAATAAGGTTTGCATTCCTGAAAGTTTTTTATTAGTTAAAAATATAACTAATCAAGTAATACTTGGAACTCCTTTCTTAAAAAAATTATATCCTATTTCTCATATTGATATAAAAGGGTTAACAGGAATATATGATAATAATCAAGTTACATTTCAGTTCATAACTGAACCTTTTTCTAAGGTTTTAAATGAAATTAAAGAAAATATTTTAAGAAAAAAAAATCAAATTAATTTTTAAAAAAATAAAATTAATATTTTAACTATTGAAGAAAAACTTCAAAATTACAAGAAAAGATTAAGATAATATTAAATAACTTTTCATTAGAAATTTGTGATGATCATCCAAATGTTTTTTGGAATAGAAAAAGACATATTGTCAGTCTTCCATATGAAGAGGATTTTGATGAAAGAAAAATTCCTACTAAGGCAAGACCTTGTCAAATGAATTCAGAATACTTAGAATTATGTAAAAAGGAAATCCAATCTTTATTACATAAAGGTTTAATAAAACCTTCTAAATCTCCATGGTCATGTACTGCCTTCTATGTTAATAAACATAGAAGGCACACAGAATCTTGGTCTGATAAGCATACAGAATCTGTTAAAAGGATTAAGACTAGAGTAAAATCTCTTCCTTGTTTAATGATAGCAAATTCACATTGGGATAAAATTATAGAAACAGATGCTTCTGATATAGGATATGGAAGAATTTTAAAGCAAATATCTCCAGAAAATAAACAAGAATATTTAGTAAGATATTATTCAGGAAAGTGGTCTAATAGTCAGAAGAATTATGCAACAATTGCGAAAGAAATTCTAGCAATTGTTAAATGTGTAATGAAATTTCAAGATGATTTATATAATCAGAAGTTTATTATAAAAACTGATTGTAAATCTTTAAAATACATGTTTAATAAGGATTTTAAACAAGATGTTTCAAAAAAAATGTTTGCAAGATGGCAAACTCATTTAGCCCCATTTGATTTTGAAATTCAATATAAAAAAGGTGAAGAAAATAGTTTTTCAGATTTTTTAACAAGAGAATATTTAAATGAATGATTCATTAAGAATTTATTCTGATTAAAAATTTTATAATTTCAGGTTAATGATCCCGCACGGAAGGGGCTCTGGCCCCTATAGAGGGAGAGGTGGCAGAGGTAATATACTTGCCCAACAAGGACAGAAAAAGCCGGTAGCTGAAAATATCGCTTCTAGCTCAAAAGGGAGTATTTCTCCAGATAACCCATTATATTAGGAATTTATGGATTTCATAAATCAAAAGAAGGAAGGTAATACTGCTTCCTCTTCCTATGCCAAGGCACTAGGTGATGAAGAAACAGAAGATAATATTTCTTCTTATCAACAGAATTCTCAAAAAGAAATTATATTTCTCCTAGAAAATAAAGATTTACAGTGGGATAATGATCCATGGATGCTCATGCAAAGGTATCTTGATTCGGCATCATATGCTGAAACTGCTTATAAACAAAGAGTATATTATGAAAACATCCTGAAATATTTGGGAATTTGTGAAATTTCACATTTTACTTCGGCAACTCCGAATATTTACAATTTTAGTAAAATCATTATAAAATAGATAATATCTGCTGATGAATGGGGATTATCTACCCTAAAGGATAAGGAATATCTTCATCTTGAACAAAAAGTTTTGATAAAATGCAAATATTGGGATTATATTGATGTTTTGTCAAAAGTTTTCTTATATGAAAACCAGAAAAGGAAACATTCATGGTTTATAAAAATATGTGGGAAGAATTATAGCAAACCTATACCAAATTGGTTTCTGAATTGGTGGATAAATTATGGTCCATCCATCAAGATTCTTCCTGAACCCTTTAAAGCATTATATGCTGAATGGGTGAAAATTTCACCTAAATTATTAGATTTTGATCATACTACTCAATATTGGAATGATAATATTGGTCCAATGTATTTCTATATAGAATTTTCAATCCTATGGATTTGGAAATAGAGTCCAGAAGTGGGTCATACCCAGCATCATATTCCTTGTCTCGAAAGAATTAGTTATACCAAATTTTTGGATAAATTAACAAAGATAGATGCAGCGGAAACTTATATGGCCAGGAGTTGATTGATCAAATCAATGAAAGATTGCAGGAATACCAGCAGCAAAAGAAATCTCAACAAAGGGAGGAAATTAGTCCTTTCCAGCAAATTTCAAGAAGATTGCAAATGCAGAAGGGGATAATTTCCAGGGAAGAAATTATCCAATCATACATGGAGCAGCTCAAGAAAGGCTTGGCTAAAAATTTAAAACATGCAAAATCGGATGTTTCAATGGCTTCTAATAACAGCCAATGCCTTACAGGAGAATCTCAGGATCCAAATGATGATGATGATCTAGATCGCGAAGAAATTTTCTTGGTAGTCAAAACTGCTGTTACTGGCTCTGCCAGTCAAAATTCTAAAAAGCCAGCATAAGAAGACAAGAGAAAGAGAAAAATTTGTTCTGATATGACGACTCAACATCCGTCATTATTACGGATTCCAAAAATAATAGAAAAGGTATTATTACAGATTTCAAATTAAAAATTTTCAAATCCGTTTGTAATAAGTTTTAAGTTCGGCGATTAGCACCTATAAATAGCCTTAGTTATGATAGAATGAGGCATCCACTCCTTTGCTATCTTTTATCTTTTCCTTTTTATATTTCCAAGTTCTCCCAAGTTTTCCCACTTTTCCATAATAAAATTTCATATTATCTTCAAGACTTGAAGGCAAGAAGACAAATTGCATGTAAGTTTATTTAAGAGTTTTTATAAAATAATATTATTTTGTTATAAATTTAGCCTAATGGCAGGCTAAATTATTAAGTGTTAGACTATGATTATCATTTTGTACACTTAGTTTATGGATTTATGATTCTGGCATGAAAGGACTTTCTATGTTTATCTATTAATTATTGATTGAGGTTAGAATAACTGTCTGGCATTATTCATTATTCATTATTCATGATGAACCAGGATGCTGCCCGTGGTTAGCCGGGTGATGGCGTTTTAGGGCATTTCTCCATTTTTCATTTTGAATAAGGATTTAATTGACGGATAGTTTGTTCTGTAAAATATGCCTTATTACTAGTAGTTAATAGATTTGCAGAGTTTGAGTCCAGTCACGTTTGGTATCAGAGCCATAGGTTGAGTATACAGTGATTTTATAGTTTAACACTTTAAATTGTTGAAATGAATATATTTCAGAAAAAAGATACCGTTAAAAATAGTATGAAAACAGAAACAGATTAACCAGCAAATTTAGATCTTCTAAATAAATGGACTATTCCATATGTGGAACCTAAGGTGATATACCACCAAGGATTTTTTTAATAAAATAGGTTTAAAACAAATCTGTAAAACCACAGAAGAATCAATGTCTTTACAAAATGATGATACAATGTTAAAACTTCTTAATGAAGAAGTTATAAACACATATCGTTTTACACATAAATTTTTACATATAGGTTTGGTGCAAATTGTTTTTAAACCATTAACTTTGGATAATCTGCCAGAAAGTTTTATAGCAACTTTAAGAGATGGTAGAAATAAAAATTGGAGATAATCAATTATAGGAGTTATACAATCTAGTTTGGCCTATGGTCCAGTTTATTTTAGTGTTCATCGAAATTTTCAATTATCATTAACAGATCCTAATATTTTGAATGCTTTAACATTAAATATAAAAACAGAAGGTTATAATTATGAACTAGTGAATGAAGAAATATGTATATGTTATAGAATTTATTATAAATCGTTACAGAAAAATACATTTATTGAGATGAAGTGAGGAATTTATTTGGATTTGTTTCAGTTTTATTGGAATTGAATTAGATAAACTAATAATTATAAATAAAATGAAGGAAGAAGAAAAACTGCATGTAAGGAGTAAGAACACCACTTGTGTTATGTAATTGTAAGAAATTAGGGTAGGGAAATTAATTGGTTGGGCAAAAATTGTTAAGGAAGTTGGGCTATATAAAAGGTTATTGGGTTGTGGGGTGAATTTAATATTGGGCTATATAAATATGAATTGAGAGTTAAAGTATAACGTAAATTTTACATTTGGGTTGAAGTATGAGTTATTTTGGGCTGGAAATTAAGAAAGTTATTGGGCCGAGATTTCCCACATTTGCGGAGTGTAGTAAATTAAAATAGCTGGGCTGATGAAATGAGATTTTGTTGGGCTCAGCAATAAAAAGAAAGGGCTGTAGGAAATTAAAATAGATGGGCTTAAAGAAAGTAAATATCGGGCTCATAAAATAAAAAGCTGTTGGGCTTAGAAGAAAAAGAAAAGTATACTAACCCAATTAATTAACACCCAATCCGTATTTTTCCCAATCGGCTTTTAAATTCCGAGAAACTGCATAATTATATAGTCAAAGAGAATAGGCCGCGCCTAAAATCATCCCAAGCGCTGCTAATGTGGCTACTAAGCTATTTCTTTGGAAAGCTCCTACTAAGATGAGATATTCCCCGATAAAGCTGCTAGTACTACTTTGATAAGAGCGGATGACTACTTATCGTACCAACTTGATTAGTTTGATTTGTATTACGAGAACTGTTACCTAATATGGATTATGTGCTTTCATGGTTATGAATTATGATAACTTGCTTGATGATGACGTATGATAACTTCCTTGTATGACATTGTCAAACTGTGTATAAGTAAATAATAGGATCCTATGAAACCATGATCTACGGTACCAAACGTGCCAACTAGGGCGTGGGCGTTTGGTAAGTAGTGATTTGGTCCTAGGGCAACTCTGGAGACCCAACCAGTGGCGGGCCACCATCTTGCTCATTACTTTAACACTTAATACGGGCGTTGTTGTCGAAGGCACTCCTGAGTGTAACGGTCGATGGGGCTATGGCACCTCTGAGTCCCTCAATCTTTGCGTATCCTTACCGACTAGCTTTACTGCTTTCTTCTTGTATGATATGTGATAAGGCGTATCCACTTGATATACTTTTTTGTTTTTATATGTATAGTATAAATGTTTTTAATGGAGATTATCACAAAGCAAAAAAGCTCATATATGTTGCATGGTTTTAACCCTACCACAGATCCTATATGGCAGTCTTGGCCAAAGGATAACGAGTAGATGTAGAATCACCAACATCATGGAGTACCTAGTCTTCTGCCTGTATAGTTTTGTAAGAATTATAAATATCGGCCTGCGTGTCGAGTAATCAAATATGTTGGGCTACGATATTGGGACATATTTATGTAAAATAAAATTTGAATAGATAACATTTTCGCAATATAAACATGATATATATATCGTTGCTTTGATTACACACTTGAGTCCTGATGCAAACCAGGCAAACGTCCGACGGGATCCCTTATTGGATAGGGGGCCGGGTTGGGGCGTTGCAAATACAAGTGGGTTTGTATTTATGTTAGTTAGGAGATGAATAATTCTTCGTGAACGGAGTTTAAATTAATGGAACTCATAATTTCTCCCTTTATTTTCTAAAGTGGGTGTGCGACCATTGAACTCATAACTTCTCTCTCAGATCTGGAAATTTTTTATACAAATTATGTTTGGGTTCTTTTCACTTTCGGTGATTTGGATTAGTTGCAAATAGGGTTCATGATTATAGTATATAAAGTTCTAAAGGAGGTTGTGATGGTGGTGATGATGAGGCAACGGTAGGCGGTGGTTGTTGCGGTGGCGGTGGAAGGTGGGTAATGAACTAAAAGACAATAAGCGATTATTTGAAGTTTTTTTTTAACATATGGGAGTAATTCATAACTTTCGATAACCACAGTGGGGTGTTTTGAGTACTTCGCCCATGTAAAATTTAATTTCCATTAGATAAGTATACCATATAATTAAAATACATCCCTTTAGAAAAGGATTAAGTGGTAGCTTATGAGTGGAAGCCTAATAAATCTCATATTAGAATGATTTTGATAAATATTTCTCCCTTTATTAATATATGATAGTAGGTAGTTTATTTATAAACACTACCACAAAATGGGTCTTCAACATTGGTTTCTAACACCGGTTACACTAAAACACGGTGTAGGCGGATAAAATGGATAATTGATACCGAGTTTAAAATACAGGTGTTAAAGACCACAAGTTACATCGGGTTTCAATAAATCTAGTGTTAGTGGTACTTTTTTAACACCGAGTTTTACTATAATCGATTTTAAAGAGTATCAAAAATGCTCTGGAACTCGAAGGATCTGAACTTAGTCTATAATTTTAATGTTGTGGCTCCTCATTTTTTCAAGTACACGAACTCTAAAATTTCATTGTGCTATATAGAACGTTTCGGCTCAAGACTAAATTTGTTAGGTTATCCCTATCGCCGTTGCAATCGATTCCAGTGTGGAGCAACCCACCTTTATCAGTCACGGATTAGTAATAAACGCATTCTTTTTTATTTTGAAATTTGTTTTATTGCCTAAACCCTTGGAATAGATTTTTTCAAGTATTTACATTATTTTTTGGTATTTTTTGCAGGTTTCAATGGAGGAGAACCCATTTATGTGGTTCTTAAGAGAAAGCAATCTAAATCCATGTTTGAAGGTATAAAATTTTTATTTTCTATACAAGTGTCTAGATTGAATTGTACCCTTGAGGTGCGGTTTGTTCTAAACTCTGTTTTGTTTTGGTGCTGTGTTTTTTTAGTTTCAGAAAACATGTTTTTACCCTTTTTTTTAACTGTTCAGTAAATCGTACCCTTTTTTTGTTTGGTTTTATTATTGTTATTATTTTTATATTTTTGGTCCTCAAAGCATGATTTACTAATTTGTTTTTCAATTGTTTAGATAGAATATGGACTCATGTAGTCTAATTCAATCTTACCCGTTTTTTTTTCTTTTTGGTATTGTTATATTTTTCATTTTTTAGGGTACTAAAAACAGATTAGGTGAATCTAGACCCCTAAACCCATGTGTTTTTTTTGTGCTGTTATATTTTATGTTTATTTTTAGTGTACCGAATGTATTTTTATTTTTTTTAAAAAAAGTTTAGATCGAGTCTGGACCCCTGTAGTCCGATTCATTCTAAACCCTTGTGTTATTATTTTTGTTTTTGTGCTGTTATGCTTGAGTATTTGAAGTTGCATGGATGGTAAAATGCTTGAAAGAAAATTGAAAATAGCAACTTTAAAAATTCATTGCTTAACATGCTTAAGCTTGAAGATTGTTGACCGATAGGTTGGCTTCGCACATATGCATGATTTGAATTGTTTGATTCCTTTGATATGTTGCATTTGTTGATTAAAACTTGCTCATGTGGTTAGTTGAGATTTACATGATAAAATTGACAAGTTTTAAGAAAATAGGCATTACTTTAGAAAAAGCTTGACTTTAGTTGACTTTAAATAATATGCATGAAAAGTGAATATTTGAATGCTTGAAATGCTTTATATGCCTAATAGAATTTTCTTGCATAAGAAATGGAGATTTTAATCACAAAAAAAGCAAATTTCATGAAAAGTTGAAAAGTTTGCAAATTTGACCAATAATTTGATGTGATACATCTTCTTTATGCTTTGATGCATACTTATTGATCAATAGGGTCATTTGAAGTTGCTTGCATATTTTTCACTTGTTTTAAACATGAGTTGATGCCATATGTAAAAATTTTAAAAACTCATGTGTGGAAAGAAGGATATTCACTAGGAATAATGCGTTCCTTTGATTTTCATAGCTTAACTTGTTCTTTGATTGAATGAAACTTGTATGCTTCTTACTTGCTCGGTTAAGTGTATGCTAGAAATTTTGGTGAGAAATATTTGAACTAGCATAGACATTAGATGATAAAATTAGCATTGTGATCCCTTAGGTGTATAAAAACAATGGACCTTTTAGAACATTCACTTGGAAAGAAAATGCTAAGAATTGTTTGATTGTCAAAAGATTGGTTGATTTTGCTTAAAATGTCAAAAGCAAAACCTTCATATTTGAGAGCAAATTCAATGTTCAACTCATAACATATTCGATTTTATCTATTTTTGAGTTGTACATTTTTTTAATTTGTATGCATTTTTCATGTTTTATTATGCATGCTAAAATTTTTTTGTGATGTCAAAAAGGGGGAGAAATATAATGAAATTATGGAATTGAGGGGGAGATTATCAATTGAGGGGGAGAATTATTTAAACTTGACTTGTCATTGATTTATTGTCATGAATTTCATATTTTTTATGTCATCATCAAAAATAGGGAGATTGTTAGACCCGGTTGGTCTTAATCCTTATTTTTATTAATGAGTTAACAAATGTGAGAATTAATTTAATGGTTTTCTAAGTGAGAAAATGTAGAGAAATATTCAGGGAAGAACTGACACAAAAACGGCAATGAAAACAGAGTTAAAAGGAAGAAATGACAAGCAAATGAATAAAGATGAAAAATATGTCCCGAGCACGTCTCGAGGCAGGACCCACGGTAAACTCAACGGGTGAACCAACAGAAAAAAAAGGTGAAGAAAATGGAGTTAAAACAAAGAAACGGCAAAAAAGCGAAAGTAGATGTCAAATCGAGCTGACAAGAGGTTGATTGCACCGCACGAGCAGGCGCCGTGCACACAGGCTAGCCCTGCGACAGCCGCGACAGGAAATTGCTTTTTTGCCCTTTTTCTCCACCAATTAATGGCTGCCCTCTTCCTATAAATACCCCTCCTTGAAGAACATGAAATCAAAATCTTCCCATCTAATTTTTAACATTCTCAAGTGTTTAAAAAGCTCTCAAAAGATCAATCAAAGTTCTAGCAAATTATTTCAGAGTTAGGCTAGAATAGAAAATCCTCATTATAATAGTTAGCTATTTTTCATAGCATTAATTTCCCACTTTGTAAACACATTGAGGGAAGTCCTAAACACTTGAGTAAGTGTTGTAGGCATCTTGTAAGTGAGGCAAAGTCCAAAGCTCTTGATTAAGAGTTAGGCATGAAGTAAGGGGGAGCAAGAGGAGAAGGAGAAGTCCTATCTCAAGGGATTGAGTCTCAAGGGATTGAGTTTAGGCATTTGTAAAGTCCTAATTGCTAAGCAAAGGGAGTCTTGAGTAAGACCTAAAATCCTTGAGTAAGGATAGGGCAAAAGATCCATTGCTAGCCTTAGGCAAGGGAGTCTTAATCTAGAGTTAGATTAAGCAAAAGGGTAAAGTACTAAGTCTAGAGTTGTATTAGGCAAGGAAAAAGTCTTAATCTCTTGAGAAAGAGTTAGCAAGTGTAAGGGACTGAAACACTCCTTTAAGTGTTTCCTAAAGGATTCAAGTTGTAGAACTTGGGCAGTGGAGTAGAATTCAAGGGGAATCCGAACCACTATAAATTTGGTGTGTTCTTGCTTTCTTTATTTATTTACTTTCATGTTTTGCAAATCACTAATCACACACATCACTTAGAAATCTAGTTTTAAATTGGTTTTAAAACTTGTCTTTGAAAATAGTTTTTCAAAGTGGATCTTCTTTGTAGAATAAATTTTAAAAAGGTCAAAGAACCTAATTCACCCCCTCTCCCTCTTAGGTTCATCTTAGGTTGCTATTGATTAATTGGGATTTCAAAGTATGATGATCTCCTTAAATGGTATGAATTATCATAAATGGAAGGGGGAGATGAAAGATTTGTTATTTGTGAAAAGTATGCACTTGTCTGTGTTTGCTTCTGAAAAGTCGGCATCTAAATCTGATGAAGACTGGGAATTCAAGCATTTTCAAGTTTGTGATTATATTAGACAATGGGTGGAAGATAATATTCTTAATCTTATTTATAATGAAACACATGCCAGAACACTTTGGAATAAACTTGAAGAGTTGTATCCTTCGAAGACAGGGAACAATAAGTTGTTTTTACTCAAGTAGTTGATGCAGTTAAGATATAAGGAATGTACTTCTATCAACGATCATGTGAATGAATTTCAAGGGGTTTTAGATCAGCTGTCTAATGTTAGAGTAAAATTTGATGACGAGATTCTTGGACTATGGCTACTTAATACTTTGTCTGATTCTTAGGAGACATTTAGGGTCTCACATACTAATTTTGCTCCTGGTGGAGTTATGTCCATGGAATATGCCGAAAGTGGCATTCTTAATGATGAAGTGAGAAGAAAAACTCAAGACTCATCCTCGTCTACTGGAGTTTTGGTCACAGAACAATGAGGGAGACAGATTAATAGAAACCAAGGTAGAGGTAGAAGTAGAAGCAAGTCTAATCTAAGTACAAGGATGTTGAATGCTATTGTTGCCATAAGAAAAGTCATATCAAGAGAAATTGTTTTAAGTTTAAGCATGAGAATAGGGGTGATGATAACAAGTCAGAAAATGGCGAAGATAGTAAAGGTGGTTGAGTTGCCACTGCTATGAATGACGACCTTGTTATTGTTTTTAATGATCCTGAGATCAATTTGGTTTCTTTTGATACATGTTGGGTAGCTAATACAGGTGTTGCAGTTCATGTTAAATCAAAGAAGGAATTTTTTACTACATACACCACAAGTGATTTTTGTTGCCTAAGAATGGAAATAATGGGGTGTCCAAGGTAGTGGGTATTGGCGATATTTTCCTGAAGACTGATAATGGGTCTGTATTATTATTAAAAGATGTCAGACATGCTCTGGGTGTTTGTTTGAATCTTATTTTCATTGGGAAACTTGATGATGATGATGGATTTAACAATTATTTTGGCGATGACAAATGGAAGCTCAGCAAAGGGTCCCTAATTGTGGCACGAGGTCAGAAATTGAAGGCAAATTTATGTTTGTTACATGTGCCAATTTCTGAAAACACTATAAATTTGGTGGAAAAACAGAGTTCACCATAATTGTGGCATAAGAGGTTAAGTCACATAAGTGCTAAGGAGTTTGATATCTTGGTGAAAAAGAATGTTCTTCCAGGGTGAAGAATGCACATTTGGAGAAGTGTTCTCACTATCTTGAAGAAAAACAGAATAGAGTATCCTTCAAGACTAATCCTCTTCACGGAGTGCATAATGTGTTAGACTTGGTGCATTCAGATGTTTTTGGTCCATTGAGAGTAAAGTCACTTGGTGGTTCATCATATTTTGTTACCTTTATTGATGACCATTCTAGAAAACTTTAGGTTTTTAGCTTGCGATCTAAGAATCAAGTGGTTGACAAATTTAAGGAGTTTCAAGCATTAGTTGAAAGGCAAACTAGAAGAAAGTTGAAGTGTATTCGTTAGATAATGGAGGTGAATATACAGGACCTGATGTGAACCCTTGATTTCAACTTGTGAAAACAAGAACTCAATGCGAAAAATTGCCAAGGAAAATCTGTATGCAAGACGCAACTCTCAAAACTCTAGAATCCTTACCCTTGGATTCGGCAGACTACTAATTTAACAAGTTAAATTAAACACGCAATTTGAACCAAGTGGAGAATAATAGAGGCGAAACAAAGCATGCAATTAGATAGAGCAATTATCTAATTAGCCTATAGTTCATCTACTTTAGCAATTAACAAAGCATGCAAATTACTTAAGCCAAAATAAAGAAGAGTGAATAATAAATATAAACTTTCATTCAATTAATCACTGTCGAATTATGAAGTGCAGCACCCCTATTTATAGGTATAGGGAGCATGAAATTTACACAAGAAAATAAGGAAAGAAAACACAAAATTCGAACTTAATCAAGAGATTAAGTAACTCACAAAAATCAGCAAGAAAAATGAACTTACTTGCTGAAAAAGTAAAAGAAAAGAAGGAAGAATTTTGGCTGCTTTAAGGTAAGCAATGCACGAAATTCTCACAAGAAAAAGAAAGGAAAAATTCAGATTTTACCTTTAAAGAAAAGGGAAAACCGAAAAATAAAGGAGAAAATAAAAAGAAGAAACTATGAAGAGAATTAGGTAACATGCACAAAACCTTAATTCTCCTCCTAACTCTAACCCTAATTGTGAATTGCTTCTCCTTAGGCTTGGCCGAATGTGGCTTCATGGAGTGGACTTGATGGATTCGGCCCAATTGATGTAGCATGATGATGTAGATGTAGGAAGCTTCTGGAATCTTTTGGAAGCTTCCGGAATCATTTCAGAAGCTCAAAAAATATTTCACTTCTAAAATTCTTTAAACTTTATGAAATCTTCATTTCTTCACTAGACAGACTTGTAATTACCATTTCTACCATTTCCTTAGCTCGTAAATACCATTTCCACAGCTTGGAAATACCATTTCCACCATTTCCTTAGATGGGATGATTAGTATTCACCATTTCCACTTTGATGGCGAGTAGGGTAACTCTTGTAATCTTCATTTCCTTCTCATTAAGGTCATTGGAGCTTTCCTTTGTCTTCGTGGATTCTGACTCATAACTTATGTTGTTTTAGCCTTGGATTTCCTCATCAGGACCATTTGAAGAGTATTGCAGGGCAACAAGGAATTAGGCATTAGAAGATGCCTCCGAAAACTCCTCAGTTGAATGGGTTAGCTGAGAGAATGAACGGAACATTGCTGGAGAGAGTTAGATGCTTGTCAGCGGAGTCGAAACTGCCCAAGTATTTTTGGGATAAGACTTTATAACTGCTATTCATGTTATTAATTTTACTCCTGCTAAATAGTGATGTCCTTGAAAATGTTTGGACCGGTAAGAGTGCTTCTTATGAGCATTTAAGGGTGTTTGGTTGCAAAGCTTCTGTCTATGTTCTGAAAGATGAGAGGTCAAAATTGGATGCTAAGGTGATACAATGCATCTTTATTGGCTATGGCCAGGATGAGTTTGGGTAGAAGTTCTATAATCCAACTGAGAGAAAGGTGATTAGAAGTCGTGATGTCGTATTTCACAAAGACTAAACAATCGATGATATTAGAAATGGGGAGAAGACAAAGGCCCTGTATGGTATAGCTTTTAAGAGGTACTTTTTAGTTGTGTTTTTAAATGTGTTTTAAAAGATGTTTTGAGATATTGTTTGGTATGTGTTTCAAGAGGTATTTTTTAAAGAGTGAATTGCTTAAACTAGCACGATCATTTGCATGAGTGTGATTTTTATCACAAACCTTTTGAAATAGTTTTTTTTACCACAAACCTTTTGAAAACGCGACAAAACTTACCATTCTTTCAAGTAGCTCCGTTAACCCACAAACAGAAATAACTTTTTGAGGGCAAAATCGTCCATTTCCCGATTCCCTTGTTTTATATTTCCCTTATTTTACTTTTATTACCAAACGAACCCCCAATCTTTCAATTTTTTTTACATTTTTGTCCAAAAATAAAATTTACTTTATAATCATATTACTAAAATAGTAATTTTTCTAAATATTATGACATATTAGTAATATTTAAAAAAAAAAGTTATGACCATAATTTAAGAAAACTAAAAAAGTTGGGGACAATTTACAAATTCAATGAACAGTGTCTAACATTGTTCATCGTCTTCCCCAGGCTTCTTTCTTTTTCTTCTTTTTTTTTTTTTTTTTTTTTTTTGCGTTGATACCCCGCCGACCATTTGGAAGAATTACCTTCACGTTCAACAACAAAGCAAGAGCTACCCGTTGATTAATATTTCAATCATTTTCATCATGAATTCGCAATTGATGAAGCCAAGAGGTTGTGGGCACTTGGGGGGGGGGGGGGGGGGGGGATTCAGATTAGGAAAGAAAGCAACTCTTGCAATTCAATTTGTGATTAGCAAGGTAAAAAAAATTTAACTCAAAATTTATTAAATTAAGGCTGAAACAAAATAAGTATAATCAACAAATTGAAGAACCTAGCTGGGTCTAATCAACAAGTTGAAACTGAAATTCAGCAACCAAAAACTATAAAACCGTAAGAGAGAAAGATGAGGAAATTGGCTGCCGACGGTTTAAAGGCGGAGGATGCGACAAGTAGGCGAAGGTGATTGCGTCAGAATTGTAAAACAAATTCTGAAATTTGTCCCAACAAAATCAAAAACCATTCCTGTAATTGGCGAAATTAAAGCAACTAGAAATAAAGTAGAAGAAAAAGCTCACTCTGGTGAATCAAAAGCACCATTCGTTAATTCTCCAACCTCATCATCTCATTCTTAAGCTTGTCTCCCTCCATTTCCCTTTCCTTGTTGCTGCTGAATTTCACCCATTTCAGCCTCTGCTTCTCCAGTTCAAACACTTCGCTCTTGTACACGAACTGCTCTTCCTCCAGCTGCAGCATCCGGGTTCTTATCCACTACATTTTCTCCTTCGGTGGTTCTTCGTTTTGTCCTACAAAACATTCATCATTTCAATGCTTAATCGCTGAATTGAAGGCGAGAGATACCCGCCATTCCTCTGCCTTTTCGTCGAACTTCTTTCGTCGATTATAGTGTCGTCGTCCGCATCGTGGCCGTGGTCGGGCTATGATTGTTGTCCTCGTCATTCTCACGGTTGTTGTCTTCCTCTTCGTCGCGATTAGCCCCTTTCGCAATCTTTGAGCCCTGAATCAAATTGGGAGCAATTGAACCATTTCCCGAGGAATGTAAAAAGATTTACTGTTGCTGATGCATATGGGGTGACCATAATTTAAGAAAACTAAAAAGTTGGGGCCAATTTACCAGGCGATGAACAGTGTTCAATGGACATTTTTGCCCTTGCCAAAAACTCGCCGTTAGGGGTTAAACGGAGCCCTCGAACGGAATGATACATAGTGTCACGTTTTCGAAAGGTCTTTGGTAAAAAAAACAATTTCAAAAGGTTTGTGGTAAAAATCACACTCAAGCAAATGTTCGTGCTAGTTTAAGCAATTCACTCTTTTTTAAATGTATTTTAAAAGATATTTTGAGATATTGTTTGGTATGCCATATATTTCTATTTCTTCATATTGAACTTGATATTCTATCAAATTATTATTTATACTAATGATTAGTAAAACATAATTACTGTTCACTTGTGATCTAATTATTTAAAATTTTTTTTAAACACATCAAATATACATTTAAATTACTAACATCATTTGTGATTATACGTATTTTAGATTTTTGTCTTTCTGGGTTAATTATTTATTTCTAAACTTTAATTGATTAATACCGATACTCGTGTATAGTACAACATAATTACTATTCACGAGTAATTTTTTGAAAAAAAAAAAAGATTTCCCTAGGGTTTGTCTAATTTGGGGATGGAAATGATATAGGTGAGAGGATGTCAGGAAAATTAGCCTGCTCTCACTAGACATGACATAGGAGTGGACTGGAGTTTTGTGGGTTAAGGAAAAATAATTTTAGGCCAAACAAATCTCAAAAGCCATTTGTGAAGTGATATCTCTTGAAACTCTTTCCAAACATGTTTTAGGCTTTGGGCTCACCAATCTTACCTCCAAAGTACCTCTGAAGATGTATACCACACATGGCCAAATTCTCACGCTCAAAATAACTTCTCTGACTTAGAGTCTGTTCCTTTGCCGCAATTGCCTACAATAGTTGATGCAGGAGATGATAATGAAGTGCAATAAGATGATGTTGCTAATGATCACCGTATTGATGGTGATGTACATATTCCTACTGATGATGATGGCCAATCCACTATGGAAGATCCACATGAACCCACAGCTGGTATCAGAGCGCATGGTTTGGGCTGTTGTGTGTGTGGCTATTAATTTGGCCCATTTACTCAGCAAGTCTCCTTCCTTGCTCGGAGTAGATTTGGGCTTTGGTGTTGACCCATTTACTTGACAAGTTGTCACCCCTTGTCCGGAGTAGATATGGGCTTTTTGTATGAATTAAGAGGTGGCTACCCATGACGGGGGAGATTGTTGTGTGTCATGAGTAGCTGTTAAGTATTCCACATCGAAAAATAAGAGTGATACAGAGTAATTAATAAGTAAGTTGGGCCCAAGACCTATCAATTTGAGCTTGTAGATCAAATTGAGTTTCAATTTTCTTATTGGGCTCTATGGTGGAATGTATTGTGTTATCTCACGGTGGGGCAAATTTCCCAACAAGATTGTGATAGGAATATTGCATTTTATGTTATTGCAAATGTCAATAATGTAAAATTTTAAACTTTAATATACATTATTGCATTTCATAAATTATTTCAAATATTTTCGCTGGTTTTTTAAACTATTTTTTGCACTGTTAATTCTTATTACTGTAATATATAATCATTATCTTAATTAGTTTTATATTATGCTGTGAATTATCTTTTCTACTTTAACACCAGTTTGATAAATAATTGGTGTTGAAGATCTGGAACCTTTAACACTGGATCCCAAATAAGCAATGTGAAGAGTTGTTATCATCAACACCACATATCACTTGCACCAAAACAAAAATAAGTGCAAACCCAACTCTAAATGGGTCAAACAACCCGTTTTAAATACTCTTTTTATTTGGTGAAATTATAAATTTTTTTTTTGAAAGAAATTATAAATATAACTCATTTTACTAGTTTAGTTACTTAATTAATTTGTAAGGATCATAATTAAATTTACGACTTAAATAAGTCGATGCTTTTTGAGTAGTGTTTTTTGTATACACTTCTGTACATTTAATTGAGGTGATAATGGCCTTCTAAAATGGAGTTTTAATGCAAATTCAGGTTAAATTATGTTGTTTTATGCTAGGGGTCATTTTGAGAAGAGATGCGGAAAAAATAAAACAAATTCAGAAAAAGCAGCAAAAACTTGAGAAATCACAGGAAGTTGCAGTACCACACAAGGTGCTATGGCATTTCAAGAAGATGAGATGAATGCCAAGTTCCAGTAAACCACAGTGCCTTCTAAGAAAATGAAGATCTTCAAGGCGATGTGGCCGTTTCCAAGGAACTATGGCGACTTGCTAAAATAAAATTTCGGGTGGACTGTTTAAAGTTGTGGCGATACTTAGGGAGCCGCGTAGCAATTTCTAGGGGTTTTTTGAAGGCGGTGCAAACAATACTTTGCCGCAGCGATGCTTTTGGCGTCATATATTTCCTTTTGATCCCTATTTGGGGTCAACTTTGCAGTTTGGTCCCTAGACCCCCACTTGTCTATAAATAGAAGAGACATTAAAGATTAAGGTAAGTAGGTAGAAAGCATATAGGGACTAAAAAATAAATGGATTATATTAAACTAGTTTTTCTCTCATTTTTAGTTTAGAGTGAAATGCACAATCACTAAAGTGAAAATAAATATAAAATTAAAATTTTAAAATTAAAAGAAAAGAAGATTTAGTTTTTTTTTTTTGGATTTTAAGGGTAAGTCTCTTATATGTTATTTGTCTTACAATTATATATTTCAAGGAAAAATAATAGAAAGGTAAGACAAAATAATAGGCAGTCAGACAATTTTACCCCAAAAAAATTAGCTTATGTTTGGACTTTAACGGAGGAGTTTGAAAGAATGTCAAATTTTGTAACATTTTTGAAAGTATGGTGATGTAATAAGGAATTTTTAAGAGTGAACTGCCAAAAATATCATCATACTTTTTCAGAATCTCCCGTTTGGTCACTAAATTTTTTTTTTACCCCAGAAATGTCACCATACTTTCGAAAAGGGGTCAGAAATGTCATTCCGTTAGATTTTTCTATTAGAGCTAACGGAATAGTCAACATGTGCCTCTCACATGTTTTTTTTAGGGGTATTTTTGCCTTTTTACTGTTAATTTTTTTTTTTTTTTTTTTTTTTTTTTTTTTGGTTCTTCTTCTTCTTTTCCAATGGTTCAGACCATCTTCTTCGTTTTTTTTCCTTTCTTCTTCTCTGACTTTTCAGACCAGCTTCTATTTTTTTTCCCTTTCTTTTTCTCCGATGGTTCAGATTGTCTTCTTCGTGCTGCTGCAACTTCCAACCACGTTCTCTTGTTGTACGCCTGAGGGGGAAGGAGCAGTGAAGGGAGTGGGAGGGGAGGCAGATAGAAGCGGAGAAGGGAGGAGGGATTTGGGGAAGAAGATAAATAGTAAAAATGGGGAAGAAGGAAAAAAAAAAGAAAGTAAAAAGATAAAAATACCCCTAAAAAAAGCATGTGAGATGCATATGTTGCCTATTCCGTTAGCTCTTACAGAAAAATCTAACGGAATGACATTTCTGGCTCCTTTTGGAAAGTATGGTGATATTTCTGGGAAAAAAAGAAGCTTAGTGACCAAACGGGAGATTTTGAAAAAATATAGTAATATTTTTGACAGTTCACTCAATTTTTAAAGTATCGTGTCATTTTTTGCAACTTCGGCAAAGTTTTGTGATCAATTGTGCAATTCACTCTGCTGTATATTATAACAAAAGCTATCTTGGGATTCATCAAGGTTCATACCTTTTGGAGGAAATCTTGGCGTTTCACCTACCGATAAGAATTTGTAACATACTTTTATGTTGTTTTGATTTCTATATATGTACGATATTTTTCATGGTTTTCTTAGTTATTTGTAGTTAGATAAATTGGGCAATAAGGTTTATAATCATTGTCATGAAAGAGTTGATTCTTAATTTTTAAATTTTTTTTTTTGAAAGCATAATGCTTGATTAATTTATTATGGGCTTGGTTATTACGAATGTTTTCATCACCAGTCAATTTGAACTGTCAAAGTTCATTATGTTTAAATCATAAAAATGCCTAATGATATTGTTCATTTTTCTTGCTTGGATACCTATGGTTTGAACCTCCTGAAACTAAGCGGAGCAAATTACTCAACCCTTAAAGAGTTCAAAGAAGAATGAAGAATTATATTAAAGTAATAAATTCTATCACAATTCTTGTAAGAGTGATAAATTAAAATAATAATCCTTCCTTATAACACGCTTGTTAATCAAAATTCACTCTGATTTATTATGAAGAAAGCCTCCCCTATTTAAAGGAAAAAGAGTTGAAATACAAAACCCAAAAACATTAGGAAAATGAAACATAATTCAAAAAGTAATAGGCAACCTGCCTTTAAAGAAACCTAACTTTAAAAAATTAGTAAATAACTAATAAGCTAATCCTTTTAAGAAAGAAATAACAAAACCCTCTTGAAATAAAAGATATTCCAATTAGAAAACTACTACTAATATAATAATAAACCAAATAGAACAAAGAAAAAAAATTCAGTTCCATTCCTTCAACTCATTGCCACCTTCTTGAATTCCTTTCCATTTGACCGTGCCTTCAAAAAACCCTAAAATGCTTGCATAAAATTACCAGATTACAATCACACATTCTTTGACTTTTTGAAGATTAATTTAAAGAGGCAACCCAATAAATTTAAAGATGCTTTAAAAACCATACTTGAACCTTCTAGATCACCCCAAGAAACTATCAAGAGTTTTTAAGAACTTCAAAATTTTATCCCTAATCCTTTCAAAAGTTGCAAACAATACAAGATATTTCTTGCTTATTCTTCAACTTGCTCATCATGCAAGCTAATTTTATACAATGAACCCAATTCTAAACACCTTTGGATTCGTTTTCCTTGGGCTTCTCTACAAAGTAACACTACCAAAAATTGGGTCTTTAACATTAGTTATTTGACCCCTTTAACACCGATTTTTCTATTTTGTTTTGTGCAGGTGTGAGTGATATGTGGTTTTAATGATATCGGCTCATCTGCACCGGTAATTCTGAAATCGGTGTTAAAGGTCTCGCGTCTTCAAAATCGATTATTAATTAGAACAAGTGTTAAAGGTGAGTTTTTTAAAAAAAAGAAAATAAAAATTTATCAGTGAAAATATAATCACCTATTACATAAAATGATAATAAAATGCGCGAAATTAATTAAAAACCCAGTCAACAATTTATAAAATGCAATAATGTGTGTGTGTGAGTGTATATCTACCCTATATAATAGAAATTAATATAGTTTTGATGTGAAAATGCCATGTGGCTGCCACATATATTTAACATTTAATTATGTTAAGGCTGCCACATAAGCACATTATTACCTCCAAATGCCACATGGCTGCCACATCAACATATAATTTAGTTGAACTATTCATATGAATGCCACATAATATTAATATTTATCTCATTTAAAAGATAACATTTTTTCCTTGCCCCTTTAACTTCTTAAGTTATTTTTTAAAATTTCTATATTCAATAACCTTCAATTTTAAGAGTATTTATATTGAACTCTTTGTATTCCACTTATATATGTTATATGCATATATACATATATATATATATAAAAGTACAAAAGTATCGGATATATATAAAAATATCTTCCATATTCCTTAGTCAAATATATATATATATATATATATATCTTCCATATTCTATATTTTATAAGTTTATATAACTTATATAGATCTTAAGTTAAGCATATTTGTAAAATATTAAACATTTTATAAAAATATCTTCCATATTCCTTAGTCAAATACATACATATATATATATATATATATATATATATCTTCCATATTCTATATTTTATATAACTTATATAGATCTTAAGTTAAGCATATTTGTAATATATTAAACATTTTATAATGAAAAATAAGTTTATTTTGTTTTTAATAAATATAGTATTATTAATTAAATAATTTTTTAGGTAAGACATGCTTATATTTATGTAATGGTGAGTGAAATATAATTATTATATAATTTTAATTTATTTTTAATTTTGTGACTTTTCCTATACTAAAAGTTTTAAATATCATTAAAAGATATTGTTTATATTATGATTATATTTATATTGTTCACATCAACATCCCTATTAACATACTATTAGTAAATGATGAATTATTTGAAAACTCTTTATAATTCTCACAAAAGAAATGAAGAGGCACTTTATTTATCACTTTAAAATCTATATATATGTTCAATCCATTGAAACCAAAATCACACACAAGTTTCTTCTTGCTCAGAGTCCTTATAAGTGCATGTCTAATTCGAACATATTTTTGTTTAGAGAAATTTCAAGATGCATTTTTTTAATGAACTTTTTCAATCTCTTCAAATTCGCAGGTTTATATATGTTCTACTCCAACTAAAAACAACGTCCCTATCCAACGCTACGAAATATGTCTCCAGGTTTACCTCATCTGACAATGGAGCTTCTCATGCCCATCGACGTCTACATACAACACGCATCGGATTCATTCAACAACTTGGTTAATCTTCATAAGAAGAAGAAGACTAAAGAAGTTAAGAGCCGATGTGAAGAGGTGGGGGGAAAAGGAAGAGAATAGAGTAGGTGTGCCAATTTCATATTTGGGAAAAAGTTAAAGTATTTATGTGATATTTAACATATGTTCTTGTTTTCAACTCTGTATTTATAATAAATTGACATTATCTATAATTTTAAATTTTTTTATATATTTTTATATGATCACACAATAATATTATTGAACATTCACCAAAGAGTTAAAATGAAACTTTTCAATCTTATCATTTCAGACTTGGATTATATTTAGTCTAAGTCGGTAACACACGTAACTTTGTATTTAGTGTCAAAGAGTTAAAATAAATAATTTCAGACCTAGATTATAACTTAAACAAACAGTTATATATATATATATATATTTGCACTTAAATTCAAATAATCACTATAACTTAATACTATTATTGGCCAAATGTCATGCACAACATGACATGCCCCATCTAGTATACATATATATATATATATATATTAAACTTCAACATTTTACGTATATCACCCTCTGAACCTTTGCAATGATATAAATATACATCCTACAATATAAAATGATATAATATTCTTTCTCTTCGTCCACTGCTTTCCCTTCAACTGCTCGTGTATATATAGTTTCTTCTTCTGTTTGGCTCCAATATTTCCCCACAAGTTTCCTCTTCGAAAAATTCACACTCATTTATCCTCTTTAGAGTCGGTCTTTCATTGCCACTTTCCTCTTCTAAAATAAATGCCCATCCTTTCGAGAGGCTTGAAAGGTACACTTATTCTCTCCAGAGACTTTTCTTCGTTGTTCAAAGACCATTGACCCCCTTGGCTGGCCTTTGTCCTCCTTCATATTCTTTACCATTCTCTAACCATACTACTAAAGAGAAACACTTCTCTATTTTAGAAAATATGGAAGTATAACTAAAAAAAAGCCACTTTGGGGATCCGGGCTTGAATACAACCTAAGGCTATAATTGGAATAAGATTAGTACCCGAAAATTCTATAATGAATTAAGATTTCAATGATAAAATCTAAGAAAAGCAATCGAGTGTTATTCTTCTTAATGATTTGGATAACCTAATCAACAAGGATAATATCCTGAGGTTGCTTTCAAGGAGCTTTTATCGTTGGCTTCTCACAAATTCATTCACAGAATTTTTGGGTACCAGTCTTATTCCCTTTGTAGTCTTTATAGCCTTAAGTTACGATTTTGCCCCAGTCATTATTTGGCCTTAGGTTTTTCAGCCATATTCTGTATTTTTCATAACTAGAGATCGATGTGTTTCACTCTAACTGGACGACTGAAGATTTGTAGTAAAATTATGTATAGCAAGAAGCTCCAAAGAGCTTAAAATATATAGCAAGAAACTCCAAAGATACTAAAACAAGTTAATGTTTTAAGGTATCTTTTTCTCAAGTTTTGAACCAACACCAACCACCATTCAATACAAATATACTAAAAATGGGTGATGGGGAAGAAAACAATACCTATCTATGAGACCCTGTAAAATTTTAGCATCTGAATTCACCTCAAAAATATATCGAGCTATTTAAAAATATCTTTATAAGCATTTATTAGAATGTAGGAATCTATTTTAAAAGAATTTTAGTCTAAAACTATTTTCTTTAATAAACTTTATAAAATATTTTATATCAAAAGAATTTCGTTATTTCACTTTCAAATCTTTATCTATGTGAATTAATTTGATAACTCTGATTCATAATTTCATGATATATGATGTGTCTAGGAAAATTATGATTTAAGTATTTATGAAGTTTTTTGAAATAAGAATTAGAAGATAAGAAAGTTAGAAAAATAAATGAAAAATAATAAAAGTGTGCGAATCAGTTTTACCCATTTTCCAATTGGGAAAAATTGGTTGGGAGAAGATAAGACTTGAGTTCAATCAGTTTTAACCAATTTACAATCAGGTAAAACCGATTGGAATGGATAGGATTTGGGATGAATCGGTTTTAACCGATTCACCAATTGGTAATACCGATTGAAAAAATAATAAAAAATTACCACCGCTTAAAGAATCGGTTTTTACAATCGGGAAAACCAATTGGTACCATGTCATGAATCAGTTTTAACCAATTCTTGATCGGGAAAAACCGATTCTAATCGGTTTTACCGATTGAGCAATTGGAAAAAACCGATTGTGTGCCAGAATTGAAAAAAAGAAGAAGATATGCTCAAGCCTTTTCGCATATTAGGCTAACTCTACCTATAAATACCCCTCCCTTCACCATTTCTCTTCACCCACACTATGCCAAACACTGCCAAAATCAAACCAAACTAGAAAAACTAGGAGAAAGTAGAAGAGGAAGAAAAAGGAGAGGAAGAAAGGAGAAAGGAAAGGAAGGAAAAGCATGGAATGAAGACGAAGCTGGGAATTGATTCCGAAGCCGTGGATTTTTTGTTAGGAGGGATTCGGAATGCATCGGTAAGGAATTCAACGTATTCTTTCTATTATTATGAAGGTTTTGGAATTTCTATGAATTTTGAGGTTTAGATCTTGTAGTTATTATGGAAAATCTAGTTATGAAGTATTAGGGATGATGAATGAATTTTGTAGAATGGATTTCAGGCAAAAGAAAATGGAAGAAATGGAATTTTAGATAATTTTCTCTGCAAACCCGAAAGAAAACTTGGAAACCAAGTTTTCTGGGCACGAATTGGTTTTAGCCGATTCAGAATTGGGGGAAACTGATTCATGCCCAAAAGGAAATTGGGGAAAACCAATTGGAAAAGGGAACAACCGATTCCAATCAGGTTTGGTCGATTTTCAATCGGGAAAAACCGATTGAAAATGAGTTTTTCCGATTTTTGAGATTCTGAAATTAGTAAGGACTGTTTTGCAAATAATGGACCTGTTTTAACCAATTCGGAATCGACAAAACTGATCCATGGTTTTCTAGAAATTTTAAATTGGTTTTGACCGGTTTAATATGTGTAAAACCGATCCAAAAATAAAAAATTGATTTTTCCTCAATTTTGATTTCTTTTTTTATAAATCATTTTATAAAATTTTGTTAAATTTATTTTAACGAGTATTTTGAGGATTTTACGCTTTTATTTTTGTAAGTATTAATTTTATAAGTTTTGAACTATTTGCAAAATGCATTAGAAAATAATGTTTAAAAGTTATAAATTCTTTCTAAATAAGTAAATTTAAGTTTTACGGCACCAAACTTATATTTTCTTTAAAAGTTATAGTTATTATGTTTTCATAGTTATTTTCAAGTGAGATAATTCTAAAAATACTTATTTCCAATAATTCTAAAAATACTTATTTCCTTTATATATGTCTTTTACGGAAAATAGGTAAATTACCATTATGCCCTTATTTAGTAAAATTTTGAAATAAGTTAGGAATAAGAATTCTATTAGTTAGAAGTAGTTACTAATGGCCAGAACTTGAAATATACGCAGATCTGCTAGATAGCTAGTACGTGAGATTAGATATTCGGACCCAGGTGAGTTTATCACTGAAAATAGATTCTGTTTTAACGCAATTAATAGTTGAACTGCACCAAATCTTGTTTACGGCATGTTTTGAAATATTTGCGAAAAATGCTTGAAATGCTTTTTCTTTTAAACTGCCAGCTGTGTTTACTTACCGGCTGGAATGCATATATATTTGTTATTCTTCAGTTGTACTCTCTTTGGACATTGAATATGTTATATGAGCATAAGTTGTGTCGGATCCATTATGTTGATACGATTTGATCCCACGAGCCAGCATAGGGCTTGGTCGTCTGAATCCTCTACGTTCATAATCTCGAGATTATTATTACTCAGCTAACTGAAGTATTGGTGGTATGGCCAACTATATGCACGTTTATGATTATGCCGAGGTGAGCTAGCCTTTCGTTCATCATACATGTACACGTGGGCAAACGCCTCTCATCCTCTTTATGTATGCCGGGATAAGTTGGCCATCGTTGAGTGTACATGTACATGCTAGCGATCGCCCCTTATTCTCGAGATGAACTGGCTAGTTCGTTTACAGTTCATATAGAAATTTAAACGATTGCCCTTCATTCTCCTTATATGTTCTATGAATCCCACATGAATCATGAATGCTATATGTTATGATATGTTTGAATTGTATGTATGGGTAATATTTGCAACTCGGTAAATGTTTGCAAAACTGGTGGACTCTCTCTGGGCAAGGGCTCATTCCATTTTCCTGCTTTCCTGTTTTCAAAATTGTATTACAGATCTTTGGTACGAAGATGATTATGCTCACTAGGATCACCCGGAGTTTGAAAATTTGGATACGGCTAGAAAGCGGGACTGTTTAGATGGGCTCATACTCTGATAACTCATGTACTATAGGGCTATGTAAGTTTTATTTTATTGTGATAAATGAAAAAATTATTATCATGTTCTGCCAGTTCTGAGTCCTGGTAACCAGGCAGACATTCGATGAAGCCAACTCCTTGTATGCGAGGTGGTGGATCTGGGGTGTCACACTATCAATTATTAAAAAAAAACATTAAAACATACTTTCAAATAGTACCAAGAAAAAAAAAATTAAAACAAAACAGGGTTTAGATCAACTCGATCTCCAGGGAGACTGATTCGATCTAAACACTTGATATTCAATTTCTAAATTTCAAATTTTCTCAAAAGAATGATCACATAAAAAATTGTACCAAAAATCAATACATGAGTTTCGATAAACCCGATTGGATCTAGATCTAAACATTTAGAAAAAAACAATAAAGAGTTTCATACTTTCAATACCCATAGAACAGAAGAAATAAAAACACAACAATGTAAAAAGGGTTTAGATCGAATCAGCTTGCAAGGCTCTTGATTCTATCTAAACACTTCCTAAAAATTCCTAAAATTTTCATGCTTTCAATATTCTAAAACACAACAATAGGAAAACGGTTTACATCGAATCGGATTGCAGGGCTCTCGATTCGATCTAAACACTTCCAAAAAATCATAACATTTTCATGCTTTCAATACTCAAAAAACAAAAAAATTTAAAAATTAGTTTAGATCGAATCGATAACCCTGCAATCCGATTCGATCTAAACAATAAGGAACATGGTGTTATATATATATATATATATATAATGGCAAACGCAGAACTAAATCACAATAATATAAACACACTAAGCATTGTCGAATAAAAACCAAAAGAAAGAAAAAGAAAATATCATACCTACAAATATGGTTGATATTGATCTATTTCTACGTACAAACCAGAAAGATGACGTCTTCTTCTCCATAGAACCAATAAAATAAAACAACAAAGTGTAATAAACTATCTAAAAATTAAATAACCGAACATAAATTCTATTTTTTACCTATACTCGACGATGAAATTGGGTTTCTCCACGCCGGAATCAATTTGAACGTTAATGGCAATGATCGATCGTGTCTGGAGGTAGTTTAGAACAGTGATAAATTTAGGGTTGATAGTTCTATATACAGAATGTGAAACAACTAGCGCTGAAAATATAGGCTAAGTTTTGATTTTTCGTATTTGCACCCATTTTTTAATAATCTTCAACACCAGTTTTGCTAATAACCGGTGTTAAATTTAATCATTAACACATGAAATCGGTGTTGAATGTTATCCTTAACACTGGTTTCTCATACCAGTGTCAATAAGCTATATAATTGTTTTGTTGCTTACACCGTTTTGGTGTTGAAGATTCTTTTTATGGTACTGTAAGGGAATTGATGGAATAAATGGTGGCAATATAACTATTTAGGTGGTATACCTTAAAATTCATAGTAAGTTATACACTTTTCAAATCATACTTTTCTAATGGAATGGAAGAAGTAATATATATTGAGTAATAATAGACTCAGCAACAAATCATAGCAACTTTTTTATAGCAACTAATGTGACATGCATTCATTGGTTACATTGTTATTAATTTCATATAACTGGCCAATGAATGCATGCCACATGAGTTGCTATCAAAAAGCTGCTATGATTTGTTGTTGAATCTATC
This sequence comes from Leptodermis oblonga, assembly GCA_016801395.1. Taxonomy (NCBI): domain Eukaryota; kingdom Viridiplantae; phylum Streptophyta; class Magnoliopsida; order Gentianales; family Rubiaceae; genus Leptodermis; species Leptodermis oblonga. Next base: position 27,000,253 of record CM028754.1, read on the forward strand.
ATTACTTATATATATATTATGGAACTATTTTTGGTTTTGGTTTCAACAATAAGTTTAGTATATTATAATCATTTTTCATCATTTTCAATACAATGTTTTATAGCTATACGTTTTTACATTTCCAATACACCTTTTACATTATAAAATTATTTTTTAAAAATATGTTTTCAACACCGCTTTTAAAACATCATAAAGAACACCTCCGTAGTTAATACGATTAGATGAGATCATTTAAATTAGGGGGTAAATGGAGAGTTTGTAACCTTTTGCATGGAAATGTATAAATAAGCACTTATTTAAGAACAAAAATAGTATTTTAGGGGGATACTTATTAAAAACAGAGGGGATATTATTTAGATGAGTAATGATAAACAACTCAACTAATTCATTTCAACTTATCTATCTCAACTCATGTGACATGCATTAATTGGCCACTTATGTGATATTAATAATTATTTCTTAAAAATATAACCAATCAATGCATGCCACATGAGTTGAGATGGATAAGTTGAGATGGATAAGTTGAGATGAATTAGTTGAGTTGTCTACCAGTACTCTATTTAGATATACTCCATTTGATCTAGATTAAAAGTCATTTTAGAGTTTTTCATACAGATTAATGAATTCATTTAAATGACAATAAAACCTTTGAATATTGTAATTTCACTACTACAAAAAGGAGCTTTAACGGCTGCGAATTAACGGCGGAAAATAGAAAACCGCAGTAATAAAAGGAATGCGGACTTTCTACGGCGGTTTAAAAATGAACCGCCGTAGAAACGGACTTTCTACGGCGGTTGGGACAAACCGCCGTGGAAAGGGAACTTTCCACGGCGGTTTCCCTCAAACCGCCGTAGAAAGTCCCCTTTCTACGGCGGTTTAATTTTCACCGCCGTTGTATTGACGTGTATATATATTAAAACCTAAATAACACCGTGTATTCCCATATCGCGCCCGAGAGTGTCTGTCTCCAAATTTCTACTACGATTTTGCACGTTGAACCTAAAGAATCGTCATTTGGAGCTAAAATTTACCACCTAAAGGTTAGAAACTTGTAAAATTTTCCAGTAATTGCTTATGCTTGTACTTTAGATATGTCATCCTATAGCATTTATTTTTATTTATGGTAGCTGCATGGCTGAAAATTAAAGTTGCATATATTCCATGTATGTGGCGAACCTTAGTAGTGTGGAACCCTATTTAGTTATACTATGTAGTTTTCGGTGATGTAATTTGATTTATAGTGTTTGATTTTTAATGGATGATGTTCATATAATTAGCACTACTTAGAGTGTGTATTATTTTTTTATGCATTTTATGTGTTTGACGAAATGCATGAATGAAAAACTTAGAGTTTCTTCTTCATTCGATTATGTCTATTGCGCATGTGTTGTCATTGCATTATTTTTTTCATTGAGGTATTATAGTAGTTTTGCACATACATGACTAACATAAGTATTATGACATGTGCTAAGACAAGCATGCAACTTGATACTTTGTACATTGTTTGTTGAATTATTATTTGGTATTTTTAATTATTTGAAGGTCTTAGTTACACATGGATCGAAATATCTTGTTCTGTGGTGATCGGACCTCCGATTCTTATGCGAGAGAAGTTGAGAATTTCATTCAATTCGCTTATAAGCATACAAAGTACGTTCATTGTCCGTGCAAATCTTGTAAAAATGGGGCGCGGTTTGATAACTCAGATACAATAAGATTCCATTTATATCGGCACGGGTTTGATCCTTCTTATAAACTGTGGATTTGGCATGGTGAAAGTATTGATGGTTTACCTGAGCAAAGAAAATCTCATGCAAAAGGAGATGATGCGATTACTAGAGATCGATTAGATGCCATGATTGAGGATGTGGCCGAGGATTTTGCTGATAAACCGGAAGTTCTTGCTTCGATTTTGGGTGACAATGAGAAGCCTCTATACAAGGGTTGCAATAAATATACACGATTGTCTAGTGTTTTGAAGTTGTTTAGTTTGAAAGCGGCAAATGGGTGGTCAGATACTAGTTTTACAGCCTTATTGAGGGTATTGAAAGATATGCTCCCATAAGATAATGAACTTCCAGATCGAATTTACGAGGCGAAAAAAATGTTGTGTCCAATGGGAATGGAGTATAAGAAGATCCACGCTTGCCCAAATGATTGCGTCCTCTACAAGAATGAGTATAAGGATTTATTGCGATGTCCTAAGTGTAACACTCCCCGATACAAAAACAAGCAGCTGTGTGATGCTGTTGAAGACAGTCCTGATGCGCAAAAGAAGGGGTCGCCGGCTAAGGTTCTGTGGTATCTTCCTATAATACCGAGATTTAAACGGTTGTTCGCTAATGAAAAATATGCAAAACTATTGACATGGCATTCAGATCGGTGTATTCCCAGTGATGATGACAAGGTGATAATGCATACATCAGACTCAGATCAGTGGAAAAAGATTGATTCAATGTATCCTTCTTTCGGGGGAGAAGCAAGAAATTTGAGGCTTGGTCTGTGTACTGATGGAATGAACCCGTTTGGCAGTCTGAGTAGCACACATAGCTCATGGCCGGTGATGTTGGTTATTTACAATTTGCCGCCTTACTTGTGTATGAAGCGCAAGTACATACTTATGTCTCTAATGATTTCAGGCCCACGGCAACCAGGAAATGACATCGATATGTATCTTGCTCCTCTTATTGAAGACTTGAAAAAGTTATGGGATGAAGGCGCACCTGTGTTTGATGCCTACCGTGAAGAAATGTTCACATTACGTGCCATGTTGTTCTGTACCATTAATGATTTTCCTGCTTATGGAAACTTGTCTGGGTACTCTGTTAAAGGGCATAAAGCATGTTCAATATGTGAGGAGAGTACAGATTTTTGTCAGCTTGCACATGGGAGGAAGACAGTATACCTTGGGCATCGCAGATTTCTTCCCGAGACTCATCCGTATCGCCGTATGAAAAGAGCATTCAATGGATTCCAAGAGTTCAGAAAAGCTCCAGAACCCTTGAGCGGGCCAGAGGTGAAAGCTCGTGTGACGGACATTAATGTTGAGTTTGGTAAAACTTCGGAGTCCAGCAACAATGATACAGGTTGTTGGAAGAAAAAATCCATATTTTTTGAACTTCCATACTGGGAGAACTTGGATGTCAGACATTGTCTCGATGTTATGCATATTGAGAAAAATATTTGCGAAAGCCTCTTAGGTACGCTCTTGAACATCCCTGGTAAAACTAAGGATGGTTATAACGCGAGACTTGATATGGTTGATATGAACATAAGAGCAAATTTAGCACCGGTAGCTCGAGGACAACGCACATATCTACCCCCTGCCTGTCACACTTTGTCCAGAAAGGAGAAAAAACAACTGTGTTCAAGTTTGCGTAGCATCAAAGTTCCATCTGGATATTCTTCAAATGTAAGCAGACTTGTTTCCATGAAAGATTTAAAACTGGTTGGTTTGAAGTCTCATGATTGCCATGCCTTAATGCAGCAATTGTTGCCTGTAGCTATTCGCTCGATATTGCCCAAGCATGTTAAGTCCAGTATAACAAGACTTTGTTTCTTCTTCAATGCTATATGTAGCAAGGTTATCGCGCGCGAAAGACTTGATCAGCTACAAGATGAAATAACTGTTGTCCTCTGTCAATTAGAAATGTATTTTCCACCCGCCTTCTTTGATATTATGGTGCATTTGGTGATTCATTTGGTCAGAGAGATAAAAATCTGCGGGCCTGTTCATTTGCGATGGATGTACCCATTCGAGCGATATATGAAAGTATATAAGGGGTATGTGAAGAATCGTTGTCGTCCTGATGCTAGTATTGTTGAAGGTTATATAGCTGAGGAGGTAATTGAGTTTTGCACTGAGTACTTGGCCGGGACCGCATCCATTGGAATATCTAAGAATCGGCACGATGGGAGGATTACAGGTATGGGCAGAAGGGGAGGAAAATTTTTTTTGCCGTCTAATGTTGAATTAATGAAGGCGCATCTCTACATTCTGCGCAATTCTGAAGAAGTTGCGCCCTATGTGACAGACCACATACAGTCAATAAGAACGTCTTATCCTGCTTGGACGGATCAACGTGTGCTCAATGAACATATTCGGACATTTGTCTATTGGTTTGGTAATGCTGTCCTGGGCAAAGACGTTTCGGAGACATTGAAATGGTTGGCATTTAGGCCCAGCCCTGCGGTACGAGCATTTTCATGCTATGACATAAATGGATATTCATTTGCTACTAAGAGACAAGATGAGAAGAGTACGTCACAAAACAGTGGTGTTACATTAATCTCAGAGGCTTTATATGTTTCTAGCAGGAAGGATAAAAATCCATTGTATGCAAGCATGGCTTATTACGGGGTGATCGAAGATATTTGGGAGATTGACTATGTTTGTTTCAAAGTAGTTGTATTTCGCTGCAAATGGGTTGATAACAATAGTGGGGTTCGAACTGATGATCCATTGGGTTTTACCTTGGTCAACCTCAATCGGGAGAGTTTCAAAGGGGAACCATTTATACTTGCATCGCAGGCGAAACAAGTTTTTTATATCACCGATCCTTGTGACGAACATTGGTCTGTTGTTCTTCATGGTAAACAACATCACGGTGTGGAAGGGATAGATACAGAAGAAGGGCTTCATGAGGCTGGCCCTTTCTCTAGTGGGTTACCTGAACCGAGAGCAGATGAGGAAGATAGGGAACTTGATAAATACATACTTCGTGATGACCACAGCGAAGGATTATGGTTCGAGGATCAAGTGTCCCTTAAGAGAAAGAGAATAAGTTAAGAATCATTTTCAGGTATATTGTTTGTTTTTATTAAACTTCACTTCCCGTGGGTGTGTATGTGTGTTTGTGTATTTGTATATGTTTCTTTGATTTTAATGAAGAGAGGATTCAATAAATTTTTAACAACATTTATTTTTATCCTTCGTACTGTGGGATTGAAACAGGTCACACCTCGGATGAAGCCGCGCGCAATCAAGGGACAAAATTTCCAGGGACTTCATATGCGGAACTGTTTATAAATGAATATGTTAATTTTTGAAATTGTGTGAAACTTATGTGCTGATCTTAAATTGCACTTGTGTGTTGGTAAAAAAGAAGCAGAGGAGATTCTGTCTGAAGTGATTTGAAGCTGAATTCCGTATTATTCGAAATAGTTGGAATTTTAGTGAAGTATTGAAGTATATGTGCATCGAATTTACAGGGAGTACGTTACATTTATAGGGGAGACTTTGTCAAATTTTCCGGAAAATAGATTTCCTTGTTTTTCATTTATGAATTGTTTCTTGTATTATTATTATTATTTTCTTCCAAGTAGTAGTACTTTGGTAAAATTTCTAGGGAAATCTATACGCAGTTCATTTTGTTTTTATTTTATATTTAACTCTTTATAAATTACTTGTCAGCGGGTTCGGGAAACAGGGCAAATGCAGGGGAAAAAATGGGAGTGGAGAGGAAGAGAATGAGGGAGGAAAAGAAAGTTCAAAAATTTTGAACTTTAATTAACCGGGTCGTCTATTCAACGGCGGTTCAACATTGAACCGCCGTTGAAAGCGTGACTTCAACGGCGGTTCAACGTTGAACCGCCGTTGAAAGTGGTAATTCAACGGCGGTTCAACGTTGAACCGCCGTTGAAGTCACGCTTTCAACGGCGGTTCAATGTTGAACCGCGGTGGATTCTTTTTTCAATATTAATTTGTTTTTTCCATTTTTCAAATAACTAATCTCACAAATTTGTAAGTATAATAATACATACCCTGATTGTGTATATTTATTAATTATAGGTCAAATATAGAAATTAATAAATTTCGTAAATTTAATTCATCATGTAAGAGACAATAAAATAATAAGCTTCATTATGTTCCGTTAAATATCTACTTTTTCGACAAATGCATTATAGGTACGTATAGTAATATAAAAATTAATTAATATTAGTTAAGTGGCCGAAAAAAATTAAATAAACACTGGATTTCATTAATTTACAAACATATAAATATACATATCTGTTTATACATACATATATATATATATACATCTTTCGCTTTTCTCCTTTCCCCAAGATGCACATCATATATATCCAACTCTCTCGATCCTCTATGCTCTCTCGATATCTTGTAAATTTCCACTACATAAATAAAATATTTTCATTTGAATAATTGAATACTTTAAGACAACTTTTATAATTAATTCTTATATATATATATATAATGTATTTTGAATTTGGTAAAAAAAAAATAGAAAATCCATGCGTATGTACGTAGCGCGGGAATTGGCTCCAAAAACTACTTTTCTACGGCGGTTCAACTGTGAACCGCCGTAGAAATCAAACTTTCTACGGCATTTCAAACATGAACCGCCGTAGAAAATACTTTCTACGGCGGGTTCTCGGTTGAATCGCCGTAGAAAATTAGTTTTTGGAGCCAATTCCCGCGCTACTCATGAATTTTCTATTTTCATATCATTTTCTAAACCCTAAACCCTAAACCCTAAACCCTAAACCCTAAACCCTAAACCCTACTCTCTATTAAGTTTTTTTTCCCGATTTTCATAAATTAACCGCGGTGACTCTTAAGATGGAAATAGATATATAGTGAAGCGCCACCCTTTTCCTGGATTTTCGCTTTGAAATGAAAATTTTCAACCGTTTTAACATGTGCAAGAATTTCAAGATACCAAAGATAGATCCTACTGCATCATTTTAACTCTAAAACATGGCATTCTAGGATTATATCACTCAAAGACTCATCAATCAAATGCAAATTTCAAATTTTCTCAAATTTTTCTCTATTTTGCCTAACTCATCTTTTCTTGACTATTTTAACTTCAAAATTGGTCTTAGCATATTTAAAATATCATTCTAATTTCATTTGACCAATTTTCATCTTCTAAGTATTTAAAAGTCTAAAAGTCAAACTTCTAGCTAATTTCAAATAATGCTCATAAAGTCCTAATGACTTTCAGCAAAAAAAAAATTTTCGGCCACTTAAATTTTATTAATTAATTTTTATGTTACTATACGTACCTAATGCATTTGTGGATTTGATTTTTTTATCCCGTTCGCCAAGTCGAAAAAGTAGGAATTTTAGGGAACATAATGAAGCTTATTACTTTCTTGGCTCTTACATGTATTAAAGTTACGGAAATTATTAATTTTTATGTTTCACCAATAATTATTGTACGTGTAGTAGCACGCGCGGGAAATTTAAATGCAAATATGTGGTTCAATTAAAAATTTGAAATTTAATTATGAAATGGTTAATAAAAGTCGAGATTGTGTACATAATTAATAAATATACAAAATCTGGGTATGTATTATTATATTTAACAAATTGTGGGAAATGTTTTTTGAAAATGGAAAATAAAAAAAATTTAATATTAAAATATGACCGCGCGGGAATTGGCTCCAATTTTTCCTACTTAAACCGAGAAAAAGATCGGACTTTCAACCGCGGTTCAACCATGAACCGCAGTTGAAGGTACACTTTCAATGGCGGTTCAACATTGAACCGCAGTTGAAAGTACACTTTCAACGGCGGTTCAACATTGAACCGCAGTTGAAAGTGTACCTTCAACTGCGGTTCGCGGGTCATGGTTCAACCGCAGTTGAAAGTATACTTTCAACTGCGGTTCGCGGTTGAACCGCAGTTGAACCGAGCCCGGTTATTAATTATAATTCAAATTTTGTGCTTTTTCACTTCCTCCCTCATTCACTTCCTTTCTTCTTCCTTCTTTTCCCCTTCACTTCCCCTGTTTCCCGAATCTTCTTCCCGCGCCCGTTCGTCTTCTTCGCCGCTTCTCCCATCGCCGGCGACCTTCTCCACCTTCCGATCATCCATCGGCTGCCCAAGCATTCGCCGATTGTTCGGCTGCCCAAGCATTCATCCGTCGGTCGGCCTTCCATCTCCATTAAAGCTTGGATTTTTTTTGAGTTCAACCAAAAGGTTCCACCTTCTATGCTTTCATTTTAAACTTTTGTGTATTTAACCTTACATTTTGCAAATGCTTACCATTGCACTAGGATTTTGTTGGTTGATGTTTATGGTAGATTTCGGTTTTAACTCTTGTGATGAAAGCTTGGAAAGTTTTTGGATTTATTGATTGTTTGTAGCATTTGGTTTGGTTGTTGATTGTCCTACATAAGTTGAGAACCTAGGGTTTGATTAATGTTCCATTAGGTACCCTTTGAAATTCGGGTTTTTTTTTGAAAATGAGAAACTCAAATTATTATTTCGGTTTTGCTTGATTAATTTTAGAACATTGGTGTTTGATTTCGGTTTTTAGTCGATTTAGTGTTCCTCCTTTAGTGATAATGATGAAAATGCTTTGTTGTTGATTCCACTTTGTGAAATGTTATTCCTTTAGTAGAAATGAATGAATGTTCTCATTAGTTGTTGGTTGTGAAATGTGAAGTACTTTATCAATGGTACCCTTGAGAAATCCACTTTTTTTTGGCCCTCATTTGGTTTAATTTGGATAATGGTAATTGTGGATTTTTAGGATTGAATTTTGCGAATGTACATTGCCTTTTTTCCACATTAGTTGTTGGTTGTGAAATGTGAATTACTTTATCAATGGTCCCCTTTATAAACGGACCTTTTTTTGGCCCTCATTTGGTTTAATTTGGTTAATGGTAATTGTGTATTTGTAGGAGCGAATTTTGCGAATGTACCACTTTTTTTTCAACATTACAAGCATTCTTGTATTTGACATTAAAGCTTTTGTTGTCATTGCATATATGTTATATTGAATTCTCTTTCTATGTAAATGAAGTTTAAGGTACTTTCAATGGCCCGAAAAAGAAAAAGCAATACGGAGCATGGAGATGGTTCTTCTACTAAATCTAGTAGAGTTAAAGGGCCCAAAAATTGCAATGACCTATTGGAAATGCGAAAGAATGGGGAAACTCTTGACATTTCTTTTGATTCCGGGCTCGAGCCTAGAGTACATCATGTACAGTGGATTACCTTTGTGGCATATACGGCCCGGAGCAAAGTGGACTTAGTGGAATATGAATCATGGCCGAAAGTTCCCGCGGAGCTCAAGAAGAGAGTTTGGATGGAAATACGGGTATTTTCTTTAATTATAATGCATTCTTTGTTTCGTAATTCTTCCATACACTTTAACTCAAATTCCTCACTAAATTTTTACTCCTAATTTTCACTGTAGGCATTATTTGTTTTTGAGTCCACCGAAGAATTCGAAGAAAAGTGGATTAGTTATGCCGGTAAACGGTGGAAAGATTTCAAATCCTATTTAGGGAAATATGTACATGGTCCCATGAAGGGTAGGGACCCATGTTTGGAATATAAATTTATCCCTAGGAGACATGGATTAAGTTCAAGGCTAGCCGCGAGACAGAAGAATGGCAGGTATATTTTTTTAAATTTGATTTCCTTTTTATATTTGTATATTTGAAATTGCTCAGTTTAGGGATAATAATTTTTTCATTATATTTCTCTCTAGGCCATTCGTGGAAAAGCGCAAAAGAATGCCAATTTAAATGCTTTCTACCATAACTTATCTCGCGGTGGCTACCGACTGCTGAAGCAGCAGTTGCATGACGAGGAGGTCAGTGCATCCGGAAAGAAGCCTTCAGAGGAGGGTCAGTCCGAAGAAGAAGGCGAGGATTCTTATTCAGGGCCAGGCCGTCATGACCTTTGGATACATGCCCATACGAACAAAAAAGGGGAATACTTCACGCCAGAGGCTGGGCGTGTAGCGAAGGAAATTGTAAGTTTTGCACCATACATTTTCTTATGTTTCAATTATTTTAATATTTAAAGTCTATGTGTATAGAATTTTTATTATAACTGATTATTTATTACTAGATATCTATGATGAAATGCTAATTAATAATTTGGTTGTCATTAAATGTTTATATCAAATTATTATTATCTAGTTGTCACTGTAAAGTAAATAAATGACTAATTTGTATATATGTGTATTTATTTATATTTTATAATTATGGTTATCAATTTTATATTTAAAATTTATATACATAAATGAATAATCTCTGTATATGTGTATTTATTTATATTTAATTGATCTATTTACATTTACTATATTTGGCAACATGTGTAGGAAAATCTATGTTCCCGCGAGTCCCAAGGGGAGACCGTTGCAGAGGGTAGGAATGACATTCTTATCATTGCAACGGGCAAGCGCGATCACCCCGGTCGTTATCGCGGCCATTCTACGCGGGCACGTATCACAGAGGTTTTCCCACAGAAAACAAAGCCGTCGCTTAAAAAGGAACTGGATTTAACTAAGCGACAGCTCCAGAAAACCACTGCCCAGCTAGATGAATGTCAGACACAGCTGAAGATGATGATTGGGGTTATATGTGGTAAGATGGGAACCGATTATGATACATTAAAAGCCGCCGTCATGAATAATGCCCCGGATGAGAGCTTGCACCCAGAGACCTCCGGAGCGGTCCCTGTATCCCCTGTGAGCCCTGTTTCTCCTCTGATACCTACATGGTTGCCCGATTTGGAGATGCTACATGTTGCACCTACGGACCCGAGCAAAACCTCTGACGGCGGTGCTTTAGGCGAATACAAGGTAAATAAAATTAGACGGCTTCTTTTCATACTTCAAAAATTTTTTCCCTTTATTACAGTGCTTTGTTAAGTTATTCTTAATAGTTGACTAATGTTCATTCGCTTGCCTATTATCTTAGGACGGGTGTGAATGCCATCTGTTCCTTCATGAGGATTCGCAAACGCGGCGTAAGCTTGTGGCAAAAGGAAATATTTATAAGCAAAGCAAGCACCACGGGCGCGAGGTTAGGAAAGGTTGTGCGAGGGTCACGATTAAAATTTCCTATGATGACTGTGCCCCGCTGCCATTTCCTGAGGAAGAGGCTGCAACAGTGGGAATGGCCAAGTCCTTTTTCGTGGAATGGCCTATAGAGTTGATTGAAATTATTCAGCCGGCTCCGGTAACAAAGGTATATTCTTTCATTTATTTGTGAAATACTTAATACCGTTTTGTATATTTAATGTTATTTCAAATGATGTTAGGTGGATAAAAGTGCGCAAAAGAAAAAAGGCCGGATGAGTTCTATGGATGACAAGACATCTCCTTCGGCGACTGTTCCGACTGAGGAGTCATCCTCATCGACATCTGATCCATTGCAGGAGTTAAAGCTCCGAATGGATAATGATGCGGGCTTCAATGGCTTCTGCTTTCAAATGACAAAAGAAGTCATAGGTTTAGACCTGCCCAATCTGATGGATCGAGGGGATCTATTAGAGTTATTGACCAGAGAAAGCCAGGTCTCAAACAGTTTGATGCAGTTGTTCACCAAGTGAGTTTCCACTTAATTTTATAACCTATTTCTGATTATTAATGTTATATATTATGCATTCCACGTGCATAGGCTAACCAATGAAGCCCTTTTTTTTAAATTCTTTAGAGCTTTACATGAGTTAGCTGAAAGGAATGGGAGAAAGGGGATAGGTTTCCTTTCGGCTGATCATGTCACACCCACACAAACTACGCTTCAAGATAGGGTGAACTACATTGCGCGAATCTTGAAGGATAGGAATAAAGAAATGTATCTGGTGCCTTATCTTCAGGGGTAAGTGACACTGTAAGCGATTCTCTAATATTTAAGAAACACTGATATAAAGATCTGACGTACGTCATTAAATTTTTTGTTGGCAGTGAACATTGGATGCTAATGGCCATTAGACCAGTAGATAAGGTTGTATACTGGTTTGATTCTTTGCAAAATCCACAGAAGGAGGAGGCGGTGGAGCTTATGGACGAGTGAGTTATATATATTAACAACTGTTAGAATGCCTATATATCCATATATTGCTAATTATTTTCGTGCCGATTTCATTTTTATAGGGTGATGTTTAACTATCAAGCTTTCTTGGGATTGCCCACAAATGTGCATATGCCACCTTCGTGGATTATAGTTAAGGTAAATGAAATTGGTTCTTATAAATTTTTTAATTACATCCGTGGGTCTAGTAGCCTAAGCAATTAGTAGTGTTAGTTGTTTTAATTAAATCCGTGAGTCTAGTAGCCTAAGTTAGTCAAGTTATTTATTGAGGTATTTGATTAATTATGCATGCAATATGTGAGTCCAGTACTGTAGGTTAGTTAATATAAGCATGCAAATTGCCGTTTCGATCAGTAGAAATTAGTGAGTCCTAGTTATTTAATTAATTAGATTAATGCGAGGTTAGTTATGAATATTCGTAGAAATTTTTTACTCACCGTTGTGTTGTATACAATTAATTGTATGATCTTCTAACTCGTATATATTAATTCATTAGCATAAAAAGCAAACGGATAATTGGGAGTGTGGGTACTATGTAATGCACTAAATGTACCAAATAGCAATGAAATCATCCACATTTGCACTTGAAAAGGTAAATAAATATTTCTCATTACTTACTTAATTGACTGTATTTCATTTTGCTTACTCGGGTAGTTTTTAATTTCAAAAAACTCTGTTGCAGCACTTCAAGATCGACCGCACTCCATTAAGCAATGTGGATATAGATGCAGTGCGAAAAATATGCGCTAGATATATTTTGGAGCATCCGTCGTAGTAGAAGGATACTAATTAAACTTGTTCATATTAGAGTTGTACAAATATTTTTTGGATATGTTGTATTATAAAAGCAAATTCAATTTGTATATTGGTGATATTTGTAATAAATTTGTATATTGGTGATATTTGTAATATTTGTAAATTGGTGATATTTGTAATAAAAAGTAGCCACTTTCCACGGCGGTTTAAGCCGTGGAAAGGGTAATCTTTCTACGGCGGTTCAAGGTTGGACCGCCGTGGAAAGTAATCTTTCCACGGCGGTTCAAGGTTGAACCGCCGTGGAAAGTTACCCTTTCCACGGCGGTTCAACCTTGAACCGCCGTGGAAAGTTTATCCTTTCCACGGCGGTTCAACCTGGAACCGCCGTGGAAAGGTTAAACTTTCCACGGCGGGTCGAACCCGCCGTAGAAAGTCCGCTAACTTACAACGGCTGCCAGATAGATGGTGGTTCAAAAATGCTAAACCCCGCCGTTAAAAGCCCTTTATAACCGCCATTAAAGCTCCGTTTTGTAGTAGTGTTTATTAGTACTACGAGTATTAGAGTTTTAATACAATCAATACTCCGTATATATCAACAACTTCAATTATACTCAAATCATTATTAGATATTGAAGATAATAAGTAACTCTTTGTTAGATAGGTTAAGACAAGGGAAAGTTGGAAAAAAAAAATTATATATATATTTTTGTTAAAATGTCATTTATTTTAAAAATTTTTATTCCCTATTTTTATTCTTGATGGGATGACATACTTATAATGTCATCGTCAGAATTTTAAAACATTGAACTTTAGGGGATTTTTTAATTTGCCCCTTATTTTTATTTGTCAACAGTACTCAACCACTTGGGACGCTTGTTTATTTCGCATCAACTGTCCTTTTTAATTACTACTATTGTATTTTTAAGTTAAAGCACATTAATTTGTTGAACCTTGGAAATGTTCTGCGCGCGCTGCAACAAACAACCTTGACACATAATTGTCCGAATTACGACATCAACACTATGTTCATCACTTTTTTTCTCCAAAATTTTACATAAAAAAAAACTCTATTTTTACAAAATTTAAAATTCAAAATTTAAAATTCTCTCTAACTCTTCATTCATATAAATTAAAAAAATAACATAACCATTACATATTTTCTTATCTTTAATATACAAATTCTGAAAAAAATTCGCTCCAAAAAAATATTTCTTCTCTAAAATAAAAAATAACGGCAATATACTCCTCAACGTGAACTTAAACTTAAAGCATGGAAATCATGTGTCATTACGTATCATGATATGCTTTTCTTTGAAGATTTCCCCCTTACAAAATGCAATTAAATTCAAGCATGCCCCACCAAGAATATTATCTTTAATTCCATCCCCCTGAAACTCATCGATGAATTCATCAATTTCCCAAATAAAAAGCATCGAAATTTCACTAGAAAGCTTCATCAAAAACTGGAACAGAAGGCAAAAATGGAAGGCTTTCTTTGGCTGCAGATCTTCATGGAAAGGAAACGATGGTTATAATGAAGAAGAAGAATGTTCATGGAGAGTCCGTTTGTCCAATTTCTTGGATTCATTTGAGGTTCACATTTTCACCATTGTTTTACTCCTCACAGACATCTTATTCACTAGCCTTGAACTTTCTTCGTCCGCGCTTTCATCGTGCCCGGAAAATTACTCCACAACAAAAGAAGAAGTTTGGTTTATTGGGTGGGGATTGCGATTTTGTGCCTCCTTTTGCTTGAGAAGTGTGGCTCTTTTCGTCGGGCTCGGTGGGTCGTTCTTTCGGAGCCTGGGGCACGTTCTCGATGGTGTGGTTATGGTGGTGGCGCTGTTCTTGGAGTCGTTTCTGGAACGGAGAGGAGGGGCGCTGGTTGTGGTGGTGAGTTTGTGGAGGATTGTGAGGGTGGTTGAGAGTGCGTTTGAGCTTAGCGATGAGGCCATTGAAGCGAAGATTGAGGTGATTGTTCGCCAGTTTCAGAATCTCCAAGATGAGAATGCCAGGCTCTTGGAAATCATTGTGGAGAAAGATTTGACTATTGAGAGGTTAGAAGAAGAATTACGAGTATATGATCATCAACAATCACGGTTTGATGAAGTTTTGGAAGCAACTTAAGCAGAAGTTTTAGTGATTTGAATATAACTATCTAGAATTTGCTTTCGTTTCTTTTTCAGTTGGTAGGGGATTCAAAAATGTACAAGGACGATAGATAAAACACACAAAATTTATATGATCTATCGTATTTTCCAACGCAAGTTTATTACACGCGAGTGGGGGTTATTTATTTATTTATTTATTTTTGGTGTTTAGATAGGTAACTATTTTTTATTTATAAATTTAGCTTCAAAGTATGATAAGTATGTTATGATGTAGTGTGTTTAGTTGCTCATGAATTTTCTGTGTCTAAGGAAAATAAGATGATGTATTGATAGAAGTACTAGTATATATTTAAAAAATCAGCGCATGTAAAATGAATTTAAAAAATGCAATATTTTATGGACTTATGGGGACAGATTAAGGCTTCATTTGATAAAACTTAAGTCTGAAAACTTAAGTATAAAATCTGGAATCTGAATTCATTACGTTACTCTGTTTGATAAAATCTAAAATTTAAGATCTGAAATTAGGACTGAAATCTGAAATCTGAAGACTGAATCCGAAATCTAAAGTCTGAAACTTATTAAGTTATTAAAAATAAAAATGTTAATTTTTTTTAATATTCAATTTATTTATATTTTTAATAAATTTATCAAAATAGATGATAATATATTTTAAAATTTTTTTATAGTTATAAAAATATTTATTTTGATTTTTTTTTGAATTGATAAAATTTTAAAAATATTAAAAACATAAAATGAAATAAAATAATGATATAAAGAATGAGAAAAATGAAAGAGTATTTTTTTTTATTATTTGATTCAGATTCAGTGATAAGTGATTAGCTCATCACTTATTTTTTAGGCCAGAATTATACTTGCTTTTCAGGCCCGCTTAATTAATTAAATTATTCAGGTTTTCGTTATCAAACGCACTTAATCGATTAAGTACTTAACTCCAGAATCACTTAATTAATTAAGACTTATGACTGATAGTTATCAAACACTCTTAATTTAAATAAGCACTTAATCATTAATTTTAAGTGCTGAATCGGGTTATCAAACGAAGCCTAAGTGTAAGTTATAAAATATAAGGGGTTCATATTAAAAATATAATAACACAGAGAGTAAAATGTAATTAAGCCTAAATTTAGTAATCAATGTAACCAATTGTAGAATTAGTTAACTAAAGGGTGAATTACATTTACCTCCCTGAACTTAGGGTATAAATACAAAATCATTCTTGTTATTTTGAAAATTACAAATAACTTTGTAAACACTTATTGGACGACAAACTTATAACCATTATACTACGGTCATAAGTGTCGATGAATTTTTCTTGAATGTTGTCTATTCTGTTTCAAACTACCTCAATGCAAAAAACTGTCTCACTGCTTTTTCAATCATAAGTTTGCCGTCTAATGAGTGTTCATGGAGTGTTTCGTAGCTTTCAAAACAGTAAGGATGATTTTGTAATTATAATGAACTTAAGTTCAAGAAGTTATATGTAATTTTTAAAAAAAATAAGTTAAATGTAATTCTTAGGTCCCGTTTGGTATCAAGACTTGATCCAAACGTTGATTCGGTGAACAAAGAGAGAAACAATAGTCCTACTGTACATTTAGCTACCCAATAAAAGAGAAAAGAGATGGCGGCTGGGGGAGGGCTGGTTGGGGTTGTTGGGAGTGGTACCCTTAGCTCAATATATATCAATGGAGGCCTAGGGGCTAAAGAACAAGAGCTTTGTTATCTTGGTGGCCTAATTTGGGAATTTTTAATTTTAGGAAAGAAATTTTTTGAGGGAATTTTCTTTCGAAAAATTGTATAGGAGAGAGATGAAAAAATGTGATGATTGTGTTATTTTTTAAATTTATGTGAATGAAAATTTTGAGGGAATTTTAAAATTTAAATTTTAAATTGAGTATAACTTGATGTTGTTTCTTTGAGTTAGATATTAGAAAAAAAAAAAGTTATGATTTTCTTGAAATGTGAATGGAAAAGAACAGAGGTTCAATATCAATTGACATAGTCTATGTTTTTGCACTGACTTGTTTATAGTAAGTCTCCTTCTATAAGGTAAACAATTTATGTAACCTCTTTGGTTGGCCTGCCTCTCAATATCACACTTCAAATTAAGTCCTCATTCTTTCTCACCAAATGGATTTTATTTATGATAATAGTAATAACAGTATAGTATAGAAAAACTTGTATGCACTCGGTCCTTATATGCGACCATGTGCATACATCAAACTAGATGCGTGTGTTCCTATATGTAGGAACACAGAGATCCTTTCTTTTTAAGTTTTTTTGGGTAATACCAATAGTTTCAAACTACAAAGTGTACAACTTTCAAATTACAAGAGTTATACTCTTTTTATTATTTAGAACAATTGATGTTTAAGAAAATTTTTAGATATTGTTTCAATCAAAATTAATTTAGTTGCACCCCACAATTAATCAACACGCAATACCCATTAAGGGACAAAAAGAGATTGATCAATTTCAAGACTCGTACATATATCAAACGTTAAATGAATACACATGAGATAAGGAATGGAGAAATTTGCAAGCTAAAGGCTTGTTTTCTCATTTATGGATATTGAAAATTACAAGAAAAGGAAAAAGTGTGCTAAGGGATGGGATGATTACTCTTCTTTTCTACCTTCCCTCAAACCCTACAAATTTCTTCCATCTAATATAATCTTCTTTCCCCCATCTCCCATGGGAAATGGGGGAGCCGTTTTTCTTTTCTACAATTTTTTATTTAGATTCTTTTCGTCTTCTTTGATGAGAGTTTTTCATTCTCTCATAATAAGAGATTTTTTGGCCCTGTGTAGTATGATTTTCAAAACATTGTTTTGAGATTTATTTTGATTTTATAATATTAAAATTATATTGGGAATGTAAAAAGGCGTATTGAAAAATATAAAAAGGTGTATTGAAAATGATGAAAAATTATTATAAAATTAAAACTTTTCTCAAAGTCATGTTTTGAGAATCAAAACAAACAGGGCCTTTATCTTTCTGAATAACTAAGAGTTTATCTTTCAGATATTTTATTATTTTTAAGTGAAAATCCAGTTCTTTGGAGGCTTTCATCAGAAGATTAGTGGCAGGTCCGAAATCGAGTTCATACTTCAGTACAAGATTTGTCCAGCACGATAACGATTTTTTTATTTTACTAGTTAGATCTAAATGGATTACTACTTGTTTAGATCAGTAAGGTTTGATTTATTATTATTTTTTGAAAACTATTTGTATCTAATTTATGATATTAAATTACTTACAGTTGTTTCAATTATTCTCTCTTTTTCAGTAATGAAATATTGCATTTATTATAAAAAAAAATTAAATAATAGAGATGGGATGATTATTAGTGTGAGTAATGAAATATGCATTTATTGTAAAAAAATTAAAATAAAATAAAGATGGGATGATTATTAGTGTAGGTTAAATTAGTCAAGTCTATTGTTAGTAGCAGATATTGATGCTACATACCGAACTGTTACATTCGATCTAATTAAGCAAAGGATATAGTTTATGCGCTTTTTTCTCAAAAAAAAAGGAAAAAAATAAAAAGAAGCAAATGGCGGAGAACAACTTTAGCTGGTAGATGAACAAAATGAAGAAGATCCTCTATTTAATTTGCATATATAGTGATAATAATTAAATTCTGCTACCAATTAATCAAAACTCTTGTGAATTAAGTTTGGTGAATTAATAATTAATAATTAATTAATTAAACACATTTTCTTCAACCATCTGATGATCACATGCAAATATACGTACCTTCTTCAGTGTTAAAATTGCAAAATTAATGGTGATAAAATTGAAGTCTGAGGCAAAGGAAAATGATAAAGAAACAATGCATATAGATTATTTTTAATTGCATATTTTTTATTTTATTTATAATATTTTTTCATCGTGTCTTATTTATTTATTTATTTTTACAATTTTAACATTTAAAACTTTATTTCCAAAAATATTTTTAAAGACGACACTATTTTTCAGAATCAAGATCTGAATATTAATTCCATGATTAGTTCATAGTTTGTTGGACTAGTTTCTAAACGAACTTAGATTAGCTAGCTCAGATGTAGGAATAGAAAAAAGAAATTGTTTTATTTTTTTGAAAGTTCATTATCAATTAAAAATAAGGTAAGTTGGTGGGTATGACTATGAGTCATATGTTGTGTAAACATGCTTTTATGTCTCCCATGTTTAAAATTTTATTTTTATTTTTTGGTAATAGTCGATTAAGTGGTTGGGGGCATGCAGACCCTTTACTAAAAAATTAGACGGTAAAATAGTCAAAAACTTTCCAAGAGAGAGATAATGAGCCTTACTTCAGAAATACAAGAAAATGCAAATGCAACCTATACAAGTGTGAATCTAAAAAGACAACGAGGCTAGCCCCGCATGTAGGGAAACTCAGCATTTAGAACTACTAAACCTCTAACTCTCATAGAGAGTGTAGTGAACATAAAACTCAATACGTCAAGATAGACTCGCAGATTGAGCCAGAGCATCTGCCACGGTGTTACCCTCCCTATAAAAATGTGTAATGGACACAGTACAGTGCTGTAAGTCAGAGATGCCCTTCAGAGTCGCCACAGCCCTCTAAGGGCCCCTATTCTCCTTAACCGCCGCTGCCAAGACCATGGAATCCGTCTCCACTTGTACCTGATACAGACCCAAGCCATGACATATAGTGAGCCCTATCAGTAGCACCCTAGCTTCCGCTTGAAAGCTCGTCAGAACCCCAAGCGAAGCTCTAATTGAGAACACCACTCTCCCCTACGAGTTGAGTAAAACCGCCCCCGAGGGCCCTGGATTCCCCCTGGATCTACATTAAAATTGAAATGATCTTGGGAAGGGCAGACCCCACCATACTACTCACATATCTCTTCTTTTTCGATAAGCCCATCGGTGTAGTATACTGCCTTCATGGTAGTGGCAGCGCAATACATTAGAGGCTTAATAGCCATTAAATCCCGGAGAGACTTGAGAATGTCTCTCAAAAGGGCAACCGACTCGACCACCTAGCCCTCATGCACTGCCTTGCAGTGAGCCCGCCAGATCTCCTAACAAACCACTACAGGAGCTAGAGGAGTGAACTCCTTAGGCAACCGAGCCACCTCAAAATCGTCTCGTAACTAACAGAAATCCAGTATGTCCTATAAGTCCCTTACTGCCAAAGGGGTCACTCGCAGGTGCCTGGTGACCTGATCCCAGATCGTGTGAGCCAAATGGCAAGCATAAAAACCGTGCTAGAGAGTACTCTCCTTGGGACAAAAGGGGCACTTAGATGTGAATTGGAAACCCAAGCATCCCATAGAATCATCCATAGGCAGCAGCCCGTTCAGCAGTTGCCACATGAAAACGGATTGTTTCAGCGGCAGAGGCCTGAGCCATAAGTTAGAAAACACCACATCCCGTTCATTCCAAGTCATCTCGTAGGCTGACTTAATAGTGATAATACCCGATACTTCCGGCTCCCAAATCATTCTTCCCGACGTACCATCGAAGGATAGATCCAAACCCTGGATGGTGTCTCATATCTCCTCTGAAAAATGCCCCTATAAATCCTTGTGCAACAGATCTCTCGTGTACCAGTACTGCCTAATCGACAAAGAAGGGATGTCAATATCCCCCAGTTGTAGAAAATCAGCAAGGTGGCTCACTCCTATCAAATTCCTAGTCCTAAAATGAGAGGACCCATCCCCCACCAGCAGCCTCATGTGCTCTACCATGATAGTCCTCACATCATTCATTCTTCTCCAAACCACAAGTAGGGATGGCCACAATTCCAATTTCGGGGCCACAATTCCAATTTCGGACCCAGAACCTGAACCGTGGCCCACAATTCCAGAACCAGAACCGGACTCGCCTGAGGAGGTTCCTATTCAACCTTACATAGAAAGGGAACCGCCGGTTATACTACATATATTATAATAATATATAAACTCATCATATAATTTACATTATGTATATTATTAATCTAAGTAAATATTAAATTAAAGTATATATATAAATTAATTATTGAATTAAAATTGCTTCAATTTGAATGAAATTGGAACTGTGACAGAATCAGAACCAAAACCGTGATAGAACCGAAACCAATGGTTCTGGAACCGTCTCGGAACCAAAACCGGTGGTTCCGGCAGTTCCGGTTCCACTTTCTATGGAACCAGAACCAACGATTACTGAACAGTGGTCATGTTTACTCGTGAGGTCCTAGCAGATTTAGGCAATGCCTTCATATAAGATGCCCGGAGGACCTTCAAGTTATGAAACTTCCATTAGAGCTTACAGGAGAAAGCCGTGATAACATAAGCTACCCTTGTAACCCCTAAACCATTATTTGAGACGGGATATGTTAACCTATTCCAAGCCCTCCAATGTCTTTTATTCTTCCCCTCACAAGTCCCCCAAAAGAAGTTGGAGAAAATCACTTCAATCTTTGCCACAATGCTTTTTGGAGGTTTAAGAGCAGCCCAATAATGTAGTAGCATTGTGGACAGGATATACCGGATCCACCTACCCCCCTGAGATAAGAAATTGCCTTGCCAACCCGCCAGTCGCACCTGCATCTTATCGAGCATGGGCTAGAGCATCGACATGGTGCAACGCCCCTAGCTAATCGGACAGCCAAGATACGTAACTAGGAAAGTGCCTACCCTTATTCTTGTAAGCTGTCGTACTAAACCCTTGGCGTGTTGGAGCTTCTCGTATGTTTTAAATAATTAGTCTTAGCCAGTTTCCAAATTTTCAAAAGTCGTTATTTAAACATAAATTTAAAAAAAAAAAACGAAAGAAAACATTTTCTTTTGAAATAAAGGTACCGAAATTTGTCCAACCATGATTAACATGTTTCATACAATGCGGGGTGAGACTTCAAAAATTACAAAAATAGTGGTTGGTTTGTTGTTAAAAATCATTAATGCATCCATGAATTTATTCAACAAAATGGCACTCTTTCAGAAAATACAATTTCTAAAAATATAAATTTATTTCATCAGAAGAATTCAGTTTTTTTTTTTTTTTTTCTCTTTACGTTCTCATACTTTTTTTATGAGGAGGAAAGTAAGTGCCATTAATGATGCTGGAAAACGTCCAGTTGCATTGTAGATACAAACGGTGAGGCCGTACCCCAATATGCGTCTCCAGGGGGCTATTGGCCCCCTGTTTGGCTAGCAAGTGCACGATGGTGTTCCACGCCCTATCTACCCAGAAGATACCCTTAATATCCAAACCACTCATTCGCTCCAAGAGCTGGTTTAGGAGGGGTTGAGCCCCCAGAAGGGGCACGACCTCCTTGCGCACTCCCAAAACTACCGTTGCGGCGTCCCCGATCAACGACACTAAGGTCCATCCATGCTGGCGGATGAGCCCTACTGCCTCCAGGGTGGCTGCAGTCTCTGCTTCTTCCGGGGAGTTGGCAGTAGCTATCCGCTTGGTGCATTCTTCCAGCCAACCTCCTTCCGCATCATAAGCAACCACACCAACTGCTGCACTCCCTATCCACGAGTTAAAAGCCATTAATAATAGACATGAGTCCCTGGGAGTGCCTTTTCCAAGAGAATGCCAAACGCGAGGGACGGGTCTTCTGGCTCAGGGCAACCGTTAGCCGCCTTGTAATTCCATAAGGAGGCTGCAACCATTTGAACCACCTCGAGGGGTTGTTGCCCTGCTGCCCCATAGGCCCTCTTGTTGCTTTGGAACCAGATTTGGTCCAGTTCGACTCCAATGTACTCCATCTGCCAGCCCGCGAGGATCATGTCACGGGCCCATAGATGGCCTTGGATCTAGCGATGTGCGTAAACGGCCGCTGCATAACCTGCCAGTTCCCACACCATTTGGGCAAACCCACACTCAAAGAAAAGGTGAGCCATGCTATCCGGGCCTGCCCCACACAGGTGGCACTTGGACGGGCCAACAGCCACATGGCGGCCTTGCAGGGCCTCAAACATCGGTAAAGCCGCTAGGTAGACCCTCCACAAGAACTGCTGAACCCATGCCAGGACGTTGAGACTTCATAGCCATCGCCAGAGAGGATCTGACCTCAGCCTCCCAGCACCCCCCACATCCGCATGCCCTCCTGAGAAGATAAGCGTATGATACACACTACGGACCGAGTGCCGCCCATATTTATCTGGGTGCCAGATCCACATATTCGGCCTGGTCTCATTCCGGAGAGGTAGGGCAAGTACTTTCCCCGCTACCCATGCTTCAAACAGCCCATGCACCCTTCCTTGATTCCAGGTTGCTATGGCTGTGTAGGTCGGACACGAGGTGGGGATGGCCCTCCTCCTGCACCTGTGGGTTCAGCGGTGCCTCCTCTAGGATACACGTGTCCTGCTAGATTCTGGTGCTTGAGCCATTCCCCACTGCCACCAAATCCCTAGATGAAGGGCATCCCGACCCTCCAACAAACGATGCCATGTGAGTAACGGCCGATGTCCCAACTCCGCCTCTAGGAGAGTAGAGTGCAGATAATATTTAGCCTTCAGTACTCGCGTAAGCAGGGAGTGTGGCTTGGATAGCAAGGCCCAGGCTTGCCTACTAAGCATAGCAACATTGAACGCCTTCATTTGGCAGAACCCCAGGCCGCCGTCCTTTTTGCTTCGTGACATCGTGTACCATAACACCCAATGTATGCCGGATCCATTTGCACCCCTTCCCAAGAAGAAGCATCCCGCCATCGATTTGATCTCACTGAGTACGCCATCTGGGATCCTAAAGTAGGGCATGGCGTAGGTTGGGATGGCCTGCACGACGGACTTTATCAACACTTCCCTCCCCGCTCTACTCAGCAGACTTTGCCTGCCAACCCTCCAGCTTTGTTGCCACCCTGGACTTTATGGACTAAAAAACTGCTGTTTTAATTTTTCCAACCACACAAGGGAGGCCCAGGTACTTCTTGTGCCTCACCTCGCGTATCCCTTGCAGGCCACAGATCTCCTGGCGGGAAGCAGGGTCCGTGGCCGGGCAGAACGCCACTGCTGACTTGTCAAAGTTGATCCTTTGGCCAGAGATGCTGGAGTAGGCCTTGATTGCTATTTGGACGAACCTAGCTTTCGTGACAGTGGCCTTTTCGAAGAGCAGGGTGTCATTTGCAAAAAATAAATGCGAGATCTTGGGGGCGGTGCGGGCCACCCTGATACAGCTAAGTCGTCCACTGCACTGGAGATCATGCAACATGCTGGAGAAAACCTCACTATAGAGGATGAAGAGGTAGGGGATAATGGGGCACCCTACCTAACTCCACACTCCGAGGTGATTTTCCCAAAGCATTCACCATTCAGGAGAAACGAGAATGCTACTGAGGAGACACATGTTCGGATGGGCTGCACCATCCTCTGGGGAAACCCTAGTTTGGCCAATAGTGGGATGATGAACTGCCACTCGACTCGGCCATAAGCTTTGCTCATTCTGATACTGAGTCAACTCGGGTGGCTCTCCCCGAGTTAATTATATTCTGATACTGAGTACGATATGTCATCACCAGTGTGGGCAGTTCATGGACGTGGTATGCTTTAGGTTCATGGGCTACCAGAATAACACTATTAGCGGTGCTTTATGTGCTTTAATCCATGGGTTTTGGTCTCGGGTTTTCTAATTTTGCTGAAAATTGAAGGCGCCATTAACGAAAATGATTACTGGAACATCTGGGCATTGGTGGTTGGAACATTGCTGACAAGTGTGCTAAATTGAATTTATTGGAATGAAGATGTCGAATTGGTGGTTGGAACATTACTAACAAGTGTGTTGAATTGAATTTGCTGGAATGAAGATGCCGAATTTGTTCCTGCAATCAGCATTTGTTGTTGAATTCTCAACGTGGGTCAACGCCAATTTTCGGACTCACCGGAACTGTGGATGGTCCAGCATCGGACTGCTAGAACTTTGATGGTGGTGAAGAAACGATTCAGAGACGACGGAATGATTCGAGACAACGAGACGGCGGAATGATTCGAAGAATCTCTCTTTCAAATTTCAGAAGCACAAAACCAAAAATCCAACACTCAACTATTAATTTCCAAAACGTAACAAATTTTCCAAAAAATTAATAGAAATTAGTACCCGAATCAATTACCAACTTCAGCACCAAAATCTAGTAGCACATAGGTTACAGGAAAATTCCCAATCCACAAACATTGCCATTCCCGAAAACAGAACCGAGTTAATTCTTTGTGCTGGAAATTAATACTTGGTGCTAGAAATTTTCTAGATAGTTTTTGGGTATGTGTTTCTAGGTAATTAGGAGTATCTTTTGTGCTGAATGTCTTTTGAGTTTGGGAAATGTTGATGGATTTTGACTACGGGATGTTGAGAGCTGTTGATTTCTTGCTCTGTTTTGTTTGGTAAGGAATTGATCTTTTATGCCGGGATTTTGAGCCAGAATTATTAGTACTGGAAATTGCTAGCTTTGTGCTATACTATTGAGAAGCTGTGTTCTGGAATTGGATTTGCCGACTTTTGTTGATACTGGCTATTGGAATTTTGGGCTGCTGGAAGATTAAATGGAAAGAAGATCAATGTTGCAGAATGTCCAAATGCTGAATTTTCACAATTCAGTCTTTGGATTTTGGTTTGTATGCTTCTTTTGGTTAGGGGAAGGCCTCTAATTAGATGTACTAGAAACTTTGTTCGTTGGTATTTTGCTTAGGGGAATGCCCCTATTTAGATGTATTGATTTGGATTTGGTTAGGGGAATGCCCCTATTTTGATGTATTATGAGTTTCAACTTGTAGATCTCACGGGTACGACCAGCTATTTTTGGATGGAATGAAATCAATTACCCTTCCTCCAAAAAAAAAAAAAAAACCTGAGAGGGTGTCATGGACCCGCAACGCAATCACCTTATAGGCGAGTTGGTACACTACGTTGCACAGACTAATTGGCCTAAACTCTGATACTTTCTTATGCGAATTCAGCTTCAAAATCAGGACAATGTGAGTATAGTTCACCCCTCGCGGCAACTGCCCCCGGTTCAAGATGCCTAAGAAATACGACACCACACAAGGGCCCATAATGTGCCAGAACCGCTTGAAGAACACAGGGCTCATTCCGTTCGGGCCCAACGACTTGTAGGGGTGCATTGATTTCAGCGCTTTCACCACCTCCTGTTCTGTATATAGCAATTCAAGCTACTCCCTAGCTGCTGCTGTGACTCGCAGCCTGATGCGTGCTAGCGCAATCTCGATATCGCACGCTACCAGACTTGACGATGTGAAAATGCCCTGGAAGTGCTCTGGGATAAGACACTTGATCACCTCTAGGTCCTCCTGCCTGAAACCAAACTCATCCTCCAGCCCTTTTACTGTGTTTACCGCCCGCCGCCTTGAGGCATACTTGTGGAAGTACACCCTGTCTCCCTCCCTATACCAATGTTGCTTGGCCCACTGTTTCCAGCGAATGTCCTCCTGGTCCAAGAGCAATTCTAACCGCCACCGGAGGGACGCCACATGATCCTGGCTTTCCTGCGTGATTACCCCCCTGCTCTAGAGCAAGGATTTACTCTCGGGTCGCGACTATCTGTTCTTGGAGCTGCTTCTCCTAGCGACGCCATCAGGTAACTAGGCCAATTAGGCACCGGTCTAGCTTTTCCGAAAGACTCTAACCCAGTGTTCCAACTATCCTTAACCATCTGCTCATAATCCGCCGACTTCACCCAATCGCTTTAAATCTGGGCCCTCGCCCCCGGGAACTGGGGGCCTGTTTCAACAACTGAATACGCAAGGCTTTGTGATCCGACCAAATAGTATCCAAGTGGACTACCTTATTGTAGGGGTAGCGATTATGCAGGAGGGTATTCTAGGTGCCAGTATCCCACCTTCCCCATTGCGTGTTTGGAGTTGTGATGCTCCGAAACTAAAACGGGCTTCTTAGAGCAGATGAGACCGCCCAATTCCTGAACTGTCGGGATGTTTCCCGACCCCTGACAGTTCCAGCATACAATACTCATTGCGTGGGGTGGGACTGGGCAGTATGGTCTGTCCTAGCCCCTTGGTTCTCCTTACCATCGCCTTTGCGCTTGGGGTCCAGCTCTCCCATCTCCAACACAACGCTCTTCTTGCCGGCGTGTCCCACCGGTCCACCAAATCCCACACAGAAGTCTAGTTCCCCAAGATATTCCGATGAAGCCCCTGCAGCCCTATCTGGAGGGCTCAAAAGACGACTCCTCTTGGGCAAGACCTCCACTACTGGCCACTCTGTATTACCATTTCCCACTCTCCAACTGTAAGGACTTTTGTTTTCATTTTACAAAATTGTGTAAAATTACATGAGCATTTTGAAAATTATTTGTTATATCTGCATAAATGACAAGGCTCAAATCAAGACCTATGAAGATCTCAAAGGTTATAAATTCAGAATGGCAAATGATGTGAGGGATAAGGTGCTTGGAAAGGGTGAAATTCACTTAAACTTTACTTTCAAGAAGAAGTTGATCCTCATAAATGTACTTTATGTTCCTGATGTGATAAAAAAAACCTTGCCTCAATTAACATTCTGAACAAGAAGGGCTTGAAGGCTATACTTGAATCGAACAATATCATTTTCACAAAGAATGGTGTATTTTTAAGAAACGCTTGCTTACACATGTAATGATATGTTGAACTTGAGCATTGATGCAATAAATGATGTTTCTCTTTATATGCTTGATTCTACTTATTCTTTGTGGCATGGTAGATTAGGACATGTTAGTAGTAAGGCTTTAAAGTTTATGTTTAAAAATGTCTTAATCAATTGCAGCAATTTTGAAAATGTGAACAAGTGTGAAACATGCATAGAAGCAAAAATTAATAAGTTCCTTTTCTGAAATTTGAAAAGTCTAATATATGGTACTCTTGAACTAATTTGCTCTGATATTTGTGAATTGAATGGTGTTTTAACAAGAGGTGAAAATTGATATTTTACAACGTTAATAGATGATTTCTCTACATTTACTTTTTCGTACTTAATAAAATTGAAATATGAAGCATTCCAAATGTTTCAAATCGATAAAACTCTTGTTGAAAATCAGTTAAACAAAAAATTAAAATTTTGAGAAGTGACAGAGAAAGTGAATATCTCTCTAGTGATTTCTCAATTTTTTTGTGAAACAAATGGAGTTGTGCACCAAACAAGTGCTCCATATACTCTACAACATAATGGATTGGCTGGAAAAAATAGAACATTATAGAACAGGGTGAATTCCAAGTTGTTAGATTCAATTTTGCCAAACAACCTTTGGGGCAGGGCTTTATTAACTACTTACCATTTGCGCAATATGATTTCTTCACTAAAAATTAAAGTGTCTCCATATGAGCTATGGAAGGAAAGAAAACTAAATTTGTTTTACTTGAAAGTTTGGGGTCGCATTGCCTATTATAAGATTCAAGATATTAAAATAACTAAAGTGGGACATTGAGCACTTAAGCATGTGTTCATAGGATATGCTAAGAATTCTAAATCCTATAGATTTTCAGACCTTGATTCAAATGTCATAGTTGAATCAAGGGAAGTTGAATTCTTTTAGAATTTGTTTCTCAAGAATTCTAAGGTGAACAACAATCAAGCATGTGAACCAGATACATCTCAAAATGCAACAACTTCTCCTAGTGAAACAAAAAGAAACGAAGTTGGAACCAAATAAAGTTAGGAAAAGTCAAAGGCAAAGAAAAGATAATCATTTTTTTAAGACTTTGTACGGTCTCAGTCAAGTGTGTTTCTTGTTAAAAGAATTAGGGACAATCTACTGAATAAAATACAGTGTAGAGAAAGATTGCAAAACTTGTAATGAGACAATGAAATCAAGAGATGCTACACTTTGGAAGGAATCTACAAATGACAAAATAAACTCAATATTGTCTAACAATACTTGGGCTCTAGTCAGTCTCCTTCAAGGTTCTAAACCATATGGTTGGAAGTGGGTGTTCCGAAAAAAAATGTGCAACAAACGGAACTATTCAAACTTACAAAACAAGGTTGGTGGCTAAAGGATTTTAAAAAGAGAATGAAGAGACTACTTTGATACTTATGCATCGGTAGCTAGAATTATTTCTAGAGTGAAGTGCATAACTTATCATGCAACTTTGTCAAAATTGCAAAAATCAACACAGAACTTTCAAAAGCCAATTATTAAGAACGTAACTTTCACTCTTATTTCTATAAGGGTCGTTTTAGCTTTTGGTTATGTGTGTGATTTAATAGTGCATCAAATGGATGTTAAAGCTACATTTTAAATGGTGACTTAGATGAGGAAGTGTTGAACAACGAAAAGGTTTTGTACTTCCTGGACATGAACATAAAGTGTGCGAACTCATCAAATCTTTGTATGATTGGAAGCAATATCCTAAGCACTGGCATGAAAATTTTGTAATTGTTTAAGTGAATTTAGATACAATAATGCTGATAATGCATTTATTCTAAATTTACTAGTGAGTATACTATTTTGATTTGCCTATATGTGGATGACATGCTCGAGCACTACTAGTAAAGCTGTTGTTGAAACTAAGAAGTTTCTATCTTCTAAGTTCCAAATGAAGACCTTGGTGAAGTGGATACTATTTTAGGCATAAAATTGAGGAGACATAGGGGGAGTTTCTATCTTTCTCAAACTCATTATATTGATAAGATTCTCAAGAAATATCGACACTTGTGTGTGTGAAAGAGTCCAATACTCCTTTTGATCCCAATTCAGTTGTGCGAAAATGTGGGCAATCCAATTAACTCAACTGGAATATGCAAGTGTAATTAGAATTTTCATGTATGCTATGATTTACACAAGACCTAACATCTCTTATTCAATGTGTAGACTAGCAAGATACACAAGAAATCCAAGTAAAGAACAATGAAAATCTGTGACAAAAGTTATTGGTTATCTTAAGAAAACAAGAGATTTTGACCTCTACTTTAATAATTTTCCTAAAGTATAAGAAGGATGAATGCTAGTTGAATGACAAGTATGAGTGATCAAAAACTTACAAGTGGTTTGATATTCATGCTAACAAATGGAGCTATATCATGGGCCACCAAGAAACAAACTATTACAACTCATTCTACAATGAAATCTGAGTTTGTAGTTTTGTATGCAGCATGCAAAGAGGCGGAGTGGCTAAGAGATTATGATTAGATCTAGAGATTTTTGGCATAAATCTATACCTCATATTACTATCTTTTGTGATAGTGAAACTACTATGTCTAGACCATTAAACAAAGTTTATAATGATAAATGTAGACACATCATCATAAGACATGCTTACATTTGTGAAATGTTGAAATATGATATTTTCTCTATTGTGTTTGTGAGAACTCATAAGAATGTGGCAGATCCCATTGACTAAACCTCTTGGTAGAGATTTAGTGAGTTCGACAACATCTGGATAGGATTAAGACCCCCAACCAAAAATGATTAGACAATGAGAACCTAACCTTCTTCTAATAATTTTTAGCTTGAAATGTTTAAAAAAGTAACAAAAAATTGTCTAATTATTGTAAGCACCTAACATATGTAAACCATTCCAGATAAGGTGCTAACTTGTATCTCTTAAATGAGAGGGATGTACTTTGTGTGTTTATGAAATTATTAAAGTTGAAATAATTATCACTCATATAGTCATAAAAGGGGTGTCGCTTTTAACAAGAGTTTGAAGTTAACTCTTGTAAATGACTATGAATTTAGGGTGAACACATCGTCATAATAATGCTGCAACTTTTATGATTGAAAGTAGCAAATGATAGTTCAAATGTGTGACAAGTTCTGTTTTTATCAAACATTGGTTTAAACAAATGAGCCATCATTGTCTTGATTGGATCTTGTGACTTATTTACGCTAAGTGAAAGTTTAAAACGAAAGTTACTTTCATGTAATGTTTGATTTTATGTGAATTATTAGTTCAACAATACAATCTAAGTGGAGGAATGTTGAATATAGTTTGTTTTACTGAAGTTAAATGCATGTTCAATACCAAGTTTGACTTCAAACTTTAGTGGACTTTTGGGTCCTCTTTTTGACATGGAAAAGGATATCGAACGCACTGCACAAGTTTTGTTGAAATCTTGAACTTTTCGTTGGTTCAGTTCGAAGCCAAGTTCGATGTTGACATGGGTGTCAGACGAACTGCGCTAACGTTTTGAAGGAGGATTCTTACAATCTGAGCCCGCGTCAAAATTCGATGTCTGAATGGTGTCGAAACCAAATTTGCAACTGCTACTTTGACTGAACCGGTCGCGAAACTGCTCTCCGTTTTTACTTTGAATGAAACGTTAAGACTGTTATTTACGCTATAATTACTTCTTGTAGTCCACCAAAAAATCCCCTCAATTTTATTCATTTTTATTTTTCTTTAGTGTTCATTTTCTACAATTTTCTTTGTTCTTGAGTTTCCTAGAAAGAAAATCTCCACCACTTACTAGTTAATAGTCCTAGGGCCAGGCCAAAAATTAAAACACATCCATCCGGATGATCAAAACCAAGAAAACCGTCCTTCTGGGACATTCCATAATAATTGGAACGATACAGACAAAAAGAGAAAACCCCATAAACTTTTCATTATACACATACAAATTCATAGCAGCTTTGATGGCCTTATTTCAAGTCATAAACATCTTCTAGTTGCACACTCTAACACGTAACACGTCGATGATCATTCTTCAACCATATCTTTTGAGCAAAAACACCACTCGTTCGAAAATGGATTCCAACTTATTATGCTTTCCAGGAAGACAAAGGAAGAGTATCAGAGTTGATCCATGTGTTATTCATGTAGGCATGTCTGTCACCCTTAATTACATCAAGGGAAGCATAGGACTCCAGCTCAGCCATCTCCTCCGGCGATAACTTAACTGATAAAGCCCCGAGATTCTGATTGAAGTTCTCAGTCTTGGTGGTGCCGGGAATGGGAACCACATCATCCCCTTGGTGATGAACCCAAGCCAAAGCAAGCTGTGCTGTGGTGCATCCTTTCCTTGCTGCCATTTCTGAAACGCGTTCGTATATTTGTTTGTTGTGCTCAAGGTTCTCTGCTTGCAGCCTTGGGAAATTCTGCAATGGGCAACCCACTATCAGAACAATGATTGAATGAGAAACAATCAGGTTTCGTGTATATGTGGCATCAACATGAGAAGATCCAGAAACTGCAACAAATATGCATATTTATACTGATAAGTGATTTACCATGTACGACACTTGATAGCTATTCTAGCAACATAAACCGCAAACTTCAGCAGTGCATGAAATTCCTGATTCTGGGAAGAAGAAGGATACATACAATAATGTCGTAGACCACCCATAAAATTTCGAGTATTTATCTAGGTTTCAAAATAGAATCAATTGACCACTCTTACAACTTTTAATATTATGCTAAGCACTTCTTGAACATTTGAATTCATCTCACAGATTGACCTGAATTGATTCATTTATTGTTACAAAAATGTCCAATGATGGCAATAGGCTGGAAAATAGTGGGACATCGATTTGGAAGGGGAAAAGAGAAGTGGTAAGAATAATTCTGAAAAAGTAGACATGCAGTGGTGTGATAGACGGCAGATGAAATATGATGAGAAGTTGGGAATATATTTTGAAAAAGAAGATCAAAGAAACTAAAAAAGAAAGGATTATTTAATGATTGGAGTACGGGTGGAAAATGGCAAGATTCATCAGCAAGCATAAATGTTATTGTGATCCTTCAACAATTACATTGCTGATATCTGGACCACTTACATAGCAGCAGACGCATGTTATGTCTATTAGCCAACAGGTTTTTATGGAGAAATTGGTTCAGGAAAAAAAAAAAAAAAATTGACAAAATAAAGCATTGAAATTGAATGTTTACAGGGTATCTTGCACAAACAAAACTCAAAGGTTTAGTTAGTTGAAAGAAAACAGGGTATTTTGTAACTAGATCTTCAAACTAAGAAAACGGGCTTTGATAAGTAGATGATACCATGCGAACAAAGATCATTCCCAAGACACCCAAAAGGAGCAGATAGATCACAAGAAAGAAGATTAACGTTGTGCTTAAAAATCGTACATTGTGCTCAAAACAATAACTCTTATAATCGCAGAGATTGCAAAATCAAGATTAATCAAACCTTACAAGAATTGTTGAGATAAGTGCGACTGCGGAATGGTAAATTGCTTAGATAACTAGTGATATAAAAAACAGTTTGAGATGAATGTAATTTTGCACCAACCTTACGAGCATCATTTTCTGCCAAGTTCTCCATTACTTTGGGTCCTGTGGAAAAGAATCCCCTTCCCAGAGGGCTGTAAGGAACAATACCAATGCCAAGTTCCCTGAAAACAAAATCAATGGTGAGAATAGCATTTGAATCCCTATATGACCAACCAGGAAAAAGACCAAAACAAAAACCTGCAAGTAGGAACAATCTCATCCTCTAAATCTCTCGCCCACAAGGACCATTCATTCTGCACAGCAGTAATTGGATGAACGGCGTGAGCCCTCTTAATTGTTGAAGCATTGGCTTCTGATAGACCAATGTACTTAATTTTGCCCTCTTCAACCAATTTCTTCATTTCTCCAACCTGGAAATAGATTAAAACAGCAAAGATGAAGCACTGTCCAGAGGAAAATAACATAAATGCCAACAGTGGAGGTCATTTGCTGCATAGCCTTCAGTCAGCACACATCAGAGTCGACAAAAAATGAAACATCAACCTTTCACAAAAAATTAATTGTTTGCAGAAATCAACAGGAAGATAGATTGGCCTTGGAGACTAAAGTAACATTACAAGCAAGCATCTCTCCAACGCCTTCCCAGTGCCAGAGATTATTGAAGTTTGAAAGATAAACATTTACAAAATGCATGGCCCTATAGCTTAATAATGTCAAATTGTATCCATTTTCTACCATCAAAAAGTGACTTGGTTACAGCAATACTGTAATGTAATCATCATGTCATTAAAAGACAAGTAGTATGCTGCATAAAGTTTATGTTGAATACAAGGTGAGTGAAATACAAACAAGACACTAGAGAATAACTAACCGTGACTTCAATGGGAGTGCTAGTATCGATACGATGAATATAGTAAAGATCAATGTAGTCAACACCAAGCCGTTTGAGACTGGCCTCACAACAAGCACGCACATACTCCGGGTCACCACAGATTGTCCTTTTCCCATCCACAGAACTAATTCCGAACTTGCTAGCTAATTGAACCTTTTCTCTCCAGCCACATTGTAAAGCCTGTAACAATCAAACCAATTCATCAGTTAATCAAATTTATGCACATGATGGGTACACAGCAAACTGAACACCAATGAACTCAATCCAAACATGTGCTTCATATAAGATCCTTTCCTATCCGCTATTATGTATCTTCAAGAGGCCCGTCATCTAATTAGCAGTCATTTCATGCCAAATTAAGTAAGGAACTGGCAAAGGAAACATTTCAAAGCTATTCCAAATGCCATTTGCACAATAAATTCTTTAAAGGACATAAATTAGCACCCCACTACTACCCAACTATAAACTACGGAAAAGATGGTACTAATTCTGCTTGATTCATTTTCCATCATAAGAATTAAAGATGGCACCATTATTCTTGATCACACAAAATTCACAAGTATAACCATGAAGGGGACTTGGAAACATACAAATTTTCAACATGGATTGTATTTTTTTCATTTTCCATTTAAGAGAACAGCTCATAAAGCTGAAAGTAACATTTCATGCTTCATTCAGTAGAAATTTAAAACCAAAACACAATAGAATGGACCCTTAAAAAAACTGCCAAATCTGCTCAATTTCTGCATTTACAACTCAAAATACGGCAGCGTAATAAATTCAAACACAATTCACGCAACTTTAGCAAACAAATACTTTTCCTAGTACAAATTTTCAACCCAACCAAATGCATAGTTTGTTGAATATAGTTTGTAATTGCTGAAGAGAAGCTATCTACTGATTGGTTGAACTTCTTCAGAAAAACTGATTTTTCAGTTTTTCAGTTTTCTTCTAGTTTTCTTTGTTTGTGAAGTTTGAATGAACAGTTGCAACTGTTCATGAGAAGATCAGTTCAAACTTAATCTCAACCAACTCTAACGGCTAGTGACTTACTATCTCTATAAATAGGGGTGTTAGTCTGATTTACAACACACAACAATCTTTCATTCTTGTTCATATAGTCAAAGATTTTGCTACTTTGATATATTGTACGAATCTATTGAATCCTAGGAGGATCTTGCAATTTCCGGGTCTAGCAATATAGTGGGGGCAATAATTCTCTAAGACAGTGTTATCACGCCTTAGACTCATCTGTTATTGCTTCGTGCAATCCACAAAACAATTCCCTCAGTTTTAGATATTTTTACTTACAAGTTTTCTGCAGAATTTTCATTGTTCTTTTGAGTTCTGTACTCCACAAACTACTCAACATAGTTTGCAGAAAAAAATCAAGAAACACATCCACATAAAACACACACGCGCAAAAGGAAAAATTGGAGAGATTAAAACCCAAAGTTCCTAAAATAAAGATATGACAAGGGAACAAAATAAAGGAGGGGGAGGCAAACTATGCCTTTCCGATGAGGAGTTCATTGGTGTGCGGTCCGTACACATCGGAGGTGTCAAGCAAGGTGACACCGGAGTTAATGGCGTGGTGGATGAGTCCGATCATGTCCGGCTCGGGCTTGGCCGGACCGTAAAAGGACGACATCCCCATACATCCCAGTCCCTGCTTCGACACTTCCAAGCCCTGCGAGCCCAACTTCACCCTCGGCACTTTCGGAGGAGACGCCATTCTTTTCGAGTGCGATTGGGATTTTGTTGATTGGGTTTACTGAATTCTTTGTGTTCAGTTCAAGACTGAGACTGAGACTCGGGTTCGCGTGATTTCTGGAATTTATTGGGAAAGTCTGACGTCATCACTGATGCAGCGTTTCGGAACGTACCACTTTAAATGAATAAGGTACAACTTAGGAGAGGACCACGTGTATCTCACCTTAGTTTTAGTTCCTTTTAAGGGAGCGTAAACTCCACATTTAACTCCCAACATTTCATAATAATATTTTTGCTTATTTACTTTTATTTTTTGAATTATTTGGTCTTATACATTTTAAAACAATTTTTTTGGTCATTTATTTTTAGTTCTTGAACTATTTGGTCCCTTCACGTTTAATCCGATAGAAAATATTAATATCACTCACGTGCGATTCACACGATTCCGTCAACGGAAAACTTCTCCCAACATAATTATTCGAATGTTGGACAAGTTTAAGCTTAGTTGACGGAGTAATGTCAGCGGCGCATGAGTGATTTTAACATTTTCTGACGGGTTAAACGGCTAAGGGACCAAATAGTTCAAAAAAATAAAAGTAAGGAACCAAAAAAGTTCATTTTGAAATTTGGGGGACCAAATAGTTCAAAAAATAACATTAATAGACTTAAAACATCGTTTTGAAATGTAAGGGACCAACTATGGAGTTTTTTTTTTCCATAATAACACTATTATAAAAAGTAGGGGCAAAATATAGTTTCCCCCTTATGGTTAGCTGTTACAGGATTAATTTGGGCCGACCGGCGGTGATGTCATTCGCCGGCGGTCGACGTCATGTTCCGTTAGGTGGACGGAACTAGACTTAGTGAGGTTTTGTATGTTCCTTAATGTGTAATAGTGCAGTAGTTCAAACCGGGGACCATGGGTCAGCTTCTGGGAAGTTGGTTCACTCTTTGTACGCCCTGGTCCCCCACGGAGGAACTTCGGATTTCTTGGGTTTGCCCCGAATTGTGGGGTGGTGATACTTGGCTCGACGGTTGGGGCTAAGAGAGACTAAGATGGCACGAGACTTTGAGGGACGGTGTCGCTAAGTTGGCTAAGTGTGGGACACTTGTGATGCGAGTTAACTTAAGTTAAAAGGAGTTGGCTCGGGTCGGCATGATAATGGTGCGAAGGGGCGCGGCGCGGTGTTGCGACACTTAGCACTGGCTCGCGAGAGTTGGCATGGACCTTGCGAGTGGCACGATCAAGGGCTGGAATGGTTCGAGCTCGACGGTTGTGTGCAGGACGGTTATGACTCTGACGGTTGCTGATAAGAGTTGGACGCTGGGGGCAGGCGTTGGCCACGTGGGCCACGTCGCCCACGTCCCGCGATTTTTCGGGGCCGCTGTGCGGTTGAGCCTAGCAGTTGGGGGCTGTCCTCTGCGAGTGGGAAAATGTATTTAAGCCCACGGCAAAGGCAAACGTAGGCAGAAAGAGTTGGCCGGAGTTTGCTTGGCACAGTTTTGTATTGTTTCCTCGGCTTGTGAGTTAAAAGCTAAGGTTGGCCGTTGGGCGTAAATGGTGTGTGCATTCAAATTCTGCTAAGTCCTTGGTCGTTAAACCTCCATCAAAGGTTAGCGGGAAACTACCGGATTTGGGTGGCGTTTGACGGTGGTCGGCGGGAAGCGAAAAATCCTGTGACAATTTTGGTATCAGAGACAGGTTACGTGTTGGTGACCTCTGCTGTTGCTACTTTGCATCGTTAAAACTTCAACAATGGCAAATCGGGGTGAGTCTTTGAACGAACGGGTTGGACGTCTTGACGCGGTGGTGGAAGGGTTGATAAGGATTCTGGGCACTCAAGATGAGAGCTAGAACCTCCTTGGGTTGATCCGAGAGCAGCGGAGCAACATCACCGGTGTGACCACTCGACTGGAAGCGGTTGAGAAGATGGTGAATTCTGGTGGGGCTACTTCCACGACCTTGCCGCTACTCGGCGAGGCCATTGAAAAGCTAAGGCATGATTTGATGGCCATGTTCCATTCGGTTGAAAGAAGGATCCCGGCGGCGGGAGTTGTTGAAGGGTTGGTCGAAGATGTGGCTCTTCTGAAAAGGGCCGTCGCGGCAGATGGCGGCGGCCGAGCCGCGGATGGACCATTTCGAGCGGACTTCAAAGTCCCAGAACCTAAAGGGTTCAATGGGACGAGGAGTTCTAAGGACTTAGAGAATTTTCTGTGGGATATTGAGCAGTACTTTCAGACGGCGAAGGTCTCTCCTAACCAGCAGGTTAACTTTGCGTCTATGTACTTGATAGGTGACGCGAAGTTGTGGTGGCGATCACGTTGCACAGATGAGAACGCAACCGTGATCACTACGTGGGAAAATATGAAAACTGCACTGAAGACGCAATTTCTTCCGACCAACACATCCTGGTTGGCTCGGGAAGCCCTTCGGAAGTTGAGACAATCGGGATCCGTTCGGGACTATGTGAAGGAATTCTCTTCACTGATGTTGGACGTCAAAGAGATGTCAGAACAGGACAAATTGTTCAATTTCATGACGGGGCTTCAGAACTGGGCCCAGGCGGAGTTAAACCGGCAAGGGGTACAGACGTTGCCTCAGGCGGTGGCTGCCGCGGAGAAGTTGGTGGACTTTAAGGCCAGTTCTTCTGCTCAACCTGAGAAGAAGAAAGGCAAGAAGGAAGGTAAGGGGAAGGATGAGAAGGGGAAGAAAGCATTTCAGAAGAAGGATGCTGGGAGTAAAGCCTCGACTTCCGGCGATACGGGAAAGAAGAAGGGCTGTTTCAAGTGCGACGGGCCACACCTGGCCCACGATTGCCCCAAGAAAAAGGAGGTGAACGCGGTGGTGGCTCGGGACGCTGACTCTGAAGGTGAAGTCCAAACCTGGGTAAATCCTTTGCAGTTGTTAAATACCATATCTGCTGTTAAAAATCCTGCTATTTTTAATACGTTGATGTATGTGAAAGCTATTGTGAATGGCTTTGATGTGTTAGCTATGTTAGATACTGGGGCTACGCATGTTTTTATTGTTGAGCATGAGGCTCATAGGTTGAAGTTGAAAATTGAAAAGCATGTCAGTAAGATTAAGTCTGTAAATGCTGATGCGCAGTCTATTGTTGGGAGTTGTATTTTGCCTATTTCGATAGATAGATGGTCAGGTAGCTGTAATGCTATGGTAGTGAGAAAGTTGGATGATTTTGATATCATTGTGGGGAAAGAGTTTATGTATGCTAACAGGGCCTATCCGGTGCCTCACCTGGATGGACTGATGATCGCGGATGAAAGGGTCCCTGTTTTTGTGCCTTGTGTGGCTGCACCGCAGCCAAAGCTAGTTGGTGGTGACAAAGGGAAGGGAGTGCTCTCGGCAATTCAAGTGGTGAATGGCCTGAAAAGAGGTGAGATGACCTTTTTGGCTGTTTTGATTGAAATTAAGCCTACTGTGTTTCAGGATGTTCCTGATTGTGTAGCTAATTTACTTGATGAGTTTGTTGATATTATGCCTCCTGAGTTGCCTAAGAAGTTGCCTCCAAGGAGGGCTACGGACCACAGGATCGAATTGATTCCTGGTGCGAAGCCACCGGCGCAGGCACCCTATAGAATGTCTCCTGCTGAACTTGTTGAACTCAGACGGCAGCTCGATGATCTGTTGGAGTGTGGTTTGATGAAGCCATCGAAAGCTCCCTATGGGGCACCAGCATTGTTTCAAAAGAAAACTGATGGTTCCCTGCGGTTTTGTGCGGACTATAGGGCCTTGAATAAACTAACCATAAAGAATAAGTATCCTGTGCCGAATACTTATGATTTGTTTGACAGGTTGGTAAGGGGTCGTTGGTACACCAAGATTGATCTGAGAGCTGGGTACTGGCAAGTTCGGATTGCGGAAGGAGATGAAGAGAAGACTACAGTAGTCACTCGTTATGGCTCTTTTGAGTTTTTAGTTATGCCATTTGGGCTGACTAATGCCCCTGCAACTTTCTGTAATCTTATGAATGATATACTTTATGATTTTCTGGACAAGTTTGTCGTCGTGTATTTGGACGACATTGTTATTTATTCTGAATCGTTAGATGACCATGTAAAGCATCTCCGACTTGTGTTCGGGAAGCTTAGGGAAAATAAACTGTATGTTAAGAAAGAAAAGTGTGAATTCTGTAAGAATGAGATTACTTTTCTGGGTCATATTCTTAGCAATGGTCAGATTCGGATGGATCGGAAAAAGGTTGAAGCCGTGATGGATTGGCCGGCACCAACTAAAGTCCCAGAGCTCAGATCATTTCTTGGGTTAGCAAACTACTATCGTCGGTTTATCAAAGGGTATTCGAAGCTAGTGGCTCCGTTAACTGATTTGTTGAAGAAAGATAAGAGTTGGGAATGGGACTTGGGCTGCGATGAAGCCGTTCAGGCAGTGAAGATAGCTATTTCTTCTGAGCCGGTGTTGGCGTTACCGGATTTCACCGTTCTGTTCGAGGTGCACACTGATGCTTCAGATCGTGCGATTGGGGGTGTGTTGGTTCAAAATAAACATCTCGTGGCTTTTGAGAGTAGAAAGCTGAAAGATTGCGAGCAGCGTTACAGCACTCATGAGAAAGAGATGACTGCTGTGGTGCATTGCTTGGAAATTTGGAAACATTACTTGTTGGAGACTAAGTTCACGGTGGTGACTGATAATGTGGCTAATACATATTTCAAGACGCAAAAGAAGCTAAGTCCGAAACAAGCCAGATGGCAAGAGTTCTTGGCTGAATTTGATTTTGAGTGGCTGCACAGACCAGGGAGTGAGAATGCTGTTGCGGATGCGCTGAGCAGGAAGGTTGTGTAGGAATATGTTGCCTCGATGTCCTTGGTTGTTTCCAATTTCAAAGATCAGATTAGGGTGGAATCTGAGAATGATCCGGTGTACCTAAAACTGAAGAAGAAAGTTGAAGAGGGCTCGGTTCGCAGGTACTGGATCGAGGATGGTCTTCTATTTTTAAAGGGAGGCCGTGCCTACGTGCCTGTCGCAGGAAGGCTGCGACGATCGCTGATGCGAGAAACTCATGATTCATTGTGGGCTGGTCATCCAGGCATGGAGAGGATGCGAGCCTTGATTTTCAGAAGTTTCTTTTGGCCGAAGATGGATCAGGATATTGAAGCATATGTAAGGTCTTGTCTAGTGTGTCAGCTAGACAAGTCGGAGAAAATGAAGGAAGCTGGATTGTTGCAACCCCTGCCAATCCCGGATCGTCCGTGGCAGTCTGTGTCGATGGACTTCATTGGGGGATTGCCGAAGGTGGAGGGCAAGGCTTCCATTCTGGTGGTTGTGGATTGGTTCTTCAAATATGCTGTGTTTGTGGGCGCACCAAGTGCGTGTTCGGCTGATGTGGCTGCGGAGTTATTTTTCAAAAATATAGTGAAGTATTTTGGGCTGCCGGAAGATATCATCAGTGATCGCGACACTCGGTTCACTGGAAGATTCTGGACTCAGTTGTTCAACACAATGGGTTCACAGCTCAAGTTTTCAACGGCGAACCATCCTCAGACCGATGGTCAGACTGAGAGGATCAATGGGCTGTTGGAGGAATACTTGCGACACTATGTTACCGCAAGCCAGCGCAACTGGACTGAGTTGTTAGATGTTGCGCAGTTCTGTTATAATTTTCATAGATCTTCTACGACAGGAATGAGTCCCTTTGAGCTAGCTAACGGGCAGCAACCTTTGACTCCTCATGAAGTCGCTGCCCAGGCTACTGGTGGTAATTGCCCTGCGACTTATAGGTTTGCGAGGGCCAAAACGGAGCTGATCGAGGAAGCACGCGATAGCTTGGTTGTGGCTCAGCAAAGAATGAGAATGTATGCTGATTGGGGGAGGAGGGATGTTGAGTATGCTGTTGGGGAAATGGTGCTACTGAAACTAACTCCTCAGATTATGAAGAAGATTTCTGCGAAGGCTGTGCATCGCGGGTTGGTTCCAAAGTTCTAGCTATTACAGGATTAATTTGGGCCGATCGACGGTGCTGTCATTCGCCGGCGGTCAACGTTATGTTCCGTTAGGTGGACGGAATTAGACTTAGTGAGGTTTTGTATGTTCCTTAATCTGTAATAGTGCAGTAGTTCAAACCGGGGTCCATGGGTCAGCTTCTGGGAAGTTGGTTCACTCTTTGTACGCCCTGGTCCCCCACGGAGGAACTTCGGATTTCTTGGGTTTGCCCCGAATTGTGGGGTGGTGATACTTGGCTCGACGGTTGGGACTAAGAG
The DNA here is from genome assembly GCA_016801395.1 of Leptodermis oblonga. Classification (NCBI taxonomy): domain Eukaryota; kingdom Viridiplantae; phylum Streptophyta; class Magnoliopsida; order Gentianales; family Rubiaceae; genus Leptodermis; species Leptodermis oblonga. The sequence continues at coordinate 27,041,889 of CM028754.1, forward strand.
AGACCAAAATGGCACGAGACTTTGAGGGTCGGTGTCGCTAAGTTGGCTAAGTGTGGGACACTTGTGATGCGAGTTAACTTAAGTTAAAAGGAGTTGGCTCGGGTCGGCATGATAATGGTGCGAAGGGGCGCGGCGCGGTGCTGCGACACTTAGCACTGGCTCGCGAGAGTTGGCATGGACCTTGCGAGTGGCACAATCAAGGGCTGGAATGGTTCGAGCTCGACGGTTGTGTGCAGGACGGTTATGACTCTGACGGTTGCTGATAAGAGTTGGACGCTGGGGGCAGGCGTTGGCCACGTGGGCCACGTTGCCCACGTCCCCCGATTTTCGGGGCCGCTGTGCGGTTGAGCCTAGCAGTTGGGGGCTGTCCTCTGCGAGTGGGAAAATGTATTTAAGCCCACAGCTAAGGCAAACGTAGGCAGAGAGAGTTGGCCGGAGTTTGCTTGGCACAGTTTTGTATTGTTTCCTCGGCTTGTGAGTTAAAAGCTAAGGTTGGCCGTTGGCCGTAAATGGTGTGTGCATTCAAATTCTGCTAAGTCCTTGGCCGTTAAACCTCCATCAAAGGTTAGCGGGAAACTACCGGAGTTGGGTGGCGTTTGACGGTGGTCGACGGGAAGCGAAAAATCCCGTGACATTAGCCCATAAGACAGTTACCCACTCATGTTTTGTAAATGCTCAGTTACACCCTTATACTTTTGGACTAAAGTGTTCAATTAACAGTAAAGTTCACAAGTTACGGAGTTTTATCTTAACGCGCTATATTTGCAGGTGAGCCAAGGAAAAATGGTAAACTAATATATTTATTACCCAAATTAACCTCACAACCACCATTGTCACTGGCCAAGACGAAGATGGTCTGAACGACGGCCACAAAAGGAGGTTCCAAGACGTTTATCGCCAAAGAATTTGCTCTCTTTTTGTATGTTTTTGGGCTGTTTTTGTCATTCAATTAAAAGTATTCTGTTTTCAAGTTTCTATTGGGTCACCGCAAAGGATTTGCTCAATGTGCTCATTTTTGTTTGCTTACCACAACGAATTTTGTCCTAACGAGTTCCTGATTCTTTGAATTCCTGCAATGCCATGGGTGTGGTTATTCATTTGATTGTTGTGGGTGATTTTGAGTTTTTGGTTGTGGGATAATGAATGAGAAAACAGATATGAATATGAAGGATTCCTTGTTTATCCGAAACTTCCGTTTTCATTTTAATGGCTGCTTTTTTAAATTCTTTTACTTTCTGGACAACTGTAGAATGAAGAAATGGGTGCTTCGATTTATGTTTTTGTGTGGATATGGAAGTATAATCACTTTATGTTTTTCTGATTGCCTGAGATGGAGGACAGTTTGAATTCCGGTAATAGATGGGTGCAATGGGCAGTGTGGGTTTGCTATGGACTCAAGTTTTGGGGAAAATTCACTTTGCATGCAAGGTTATTTTAGTAATTTTAGACTAACTCCGTTAGTGGTGTATGTTTATGTTTATTGGACACTTTAGTCCAAAAGCACAAGGGTGGAACATGGTATTTACAAACCATGAAGGGGTAACTATCCTATTTGCAAAACCACGAGGGGAAAACTAGAATTTACCCTAAAAAGTAATTGCCAAAATAACATCTTTTCAATTTTAATTCCCTCTATACTACTCTTCTTGCCATGTAGGCTTCAAATTGTCATCCTGAGTCCTGCAACCGCTTCTTCTTACTGACTCTCACCCTTTTTCTAATTTTCTTTCTTTGCAACCCTTTGCCAGGGATATTCACTATAGTACTAATCTAAGTTAGAGATTTTTTTATTTTCAAATCTTTTGTGCTGTCTGCAGTTGGATACTCCCACGCTTACCCTCTTGACAGAGAATTTCTTCAACGGCAACATTATTCATGTAATAGACAACAATTCTTATGATTTTTTTTTATGGGTAGTGCATATCCATAGTCAAAACATAAAGCTCATCAGTTCGTAACACACACGGCATACATAAAGTAAGGAGGTTTAGCACTCAACGGTGTTCTTGAATTTCATTTTGCAGTTGCCCCATTTCGATTGCAATTGCAGAAAGCCTGTTTGTAGAAAGCCCCTAAACTATAAAATAAGTAAGCCTCTTCAGACCATACAAGTGCACGCCAAGCCCACACGAAAGGTTTGGTTAAAATATGCCAGATTCCACCCAGCATACAAATGGAACCTAACCATACATGCCCTCTGATTATATCTTCTAAATCATCCACACTAACAATCCACCTCTCCCCTCCCCGTTATCTTATGGAAGAATTAAGCTTGTTGCTAACTAAGAGTAGCGGATTCAGCTATTTATCTTGAACCAAAATCCAGATTCCACTATTTTAATTAGCAGCGGACTTTTCTTATATTAAAGTTTCGATCGGTTAATAACATGGTAATTGCCCCTGCCAGTACCGGAAGTGATAATAAAAGTAAGAATGCTGTCACTAAAACGGACCACACAAATAGGGGTGATCTATGCATAGTCATTCCAGGTCCACGCATGTTGGAGATGGTTGTTATAAAATTGATGGAACCTAAAATGGATGAAACACCAGATAGATGAAGACTAGAAATTGCTAAATCAACTGCTCCTCCAGAATGGCTGGTAATACCACTTAAGGGCGGATAGACCGTCCACCCAGTTCCGCTACCCACTTCTACTAAGGCTGGGCTTAATAGGAGCAAGAGACTTGGTGGCAACAACCAGAATGAAATATTATTTAATCGTGGAAATGCCATGTCAGGCGCACCTATCAGAATCGGAACAAACCAATTACCAAATCCACCTATCATCGCCGGCATAACCATAAAAAAGATCATTAAAAAAGCGTGAGCCGTTATTAAAACATTACAAAGTTGATGATTCCCACCAAGAATTTGATCGCCGGGTTATGCTAATTTCATATGAATTAGGACTAAGAAGCATGTGCCCATCACTCCAGCAATGTCACCGAAGATGAAATATAGAGTCCATATATCCTTGTGGTTAGTGGAGAACAACCACTGGACCGAATTTGTCATAGAATTAAGACTCTTTCATTTTCTTCCTTATTAGGGGGGCCCTTTAGGGGGCGGAGCGGGGCTTCTTTTTATTGAAAGAAAGGGAGCAAGGGGGTGGAGTCCTGGAGCTAGCTACTCATTGCTGTGTTGCCCCAACCCAAGAAAGGGATTTGGTGAGGAGCATTGTTTTGAGTAAGGGAAAGCGTGGTTGACAAACCAATCATTGGAGGCAAGTGGGCTGGATTTATCAAATGATGCATGTGGGCTAAGCCATTCCCATCCCAAGCGGTGGCCAATTCGGCCTGGCCCGTTCGGGAAGAGATTCACATAGAGACTACTGCTATCCGAGAATCTCTTTCTATGTTAGCTAGACCATCCGTCCCGTCTCATCTTGATTTGGCTATACTTGTATATAGACGGCCATGTTAGCTCCACATGAGAGCCTTTTTCTAAAGGCTAAAAAGGCACTCATCAGTTAGCTCGGCCCATTTCCTATTTCGCTTTGTCGCCTATTAAGAGAATAGGTCCTTAAAAAATGGTCTGCCCTTCTTCATCTATATATCCTAGCTGCGCGAGCCAATAGAAAGGATTTCAGCGCTTCTCTATATCTCCAGATAAGAAGCAAAACGTGCTATCACCTACAGCCCTTTCCTCTGTCGGGAACTTCCACGAAATGAAAATTGGCGGCATCGTCGTATGCTCAACTTTTGTTGCCCTGGCTTGAGTATTCCTATGGCCGATCTGCCACACAACCTTCACTATAGTACTAATCCAAGTTAGAGATTTTTCGATTTTTAAATGTTTTGTGCTGTTTGCAGTTGGATACTCCCACCTTTGCCCTCTTGACAGGGAATTTCTTCAACGCCAGCATTATTCATGTAATAGACATCAATTCTTAAGACCATCTCCAACCGTTGCCATTTTGGCAACGGTTGTGTCTAACGGGTGGGGAATGGCATTCAGCCATTCCCCAACCGTTGCCATTCTCCGCTGCTATTATAGCAGCGGAGCTGGTTTCTACGCCAGAAATGGCTCCAGCTTTTGCCAGAGCCATTTCTGGAATATTATTATTTTATTTTTTTTTTTTTTACTTTACAAAATGAATTTTCTTTGTTGTTAGTTTCTTTAATTACTTAAATAGATGAATTAATTTATGATAATTAACTACTTTTAATAGTTAAATTTTTTTATAATTTTAATTTTCAAATTAAATTAATTGTCTAATTAAAATTATAAATTTTAATAAACTAATATTATTAATAGACTTAAAAAAAGTAAATATTAATTTCTGTAAAAATAAAATAATTTAAATTGACAAAATTATAATAAAAACACAAAAAAATCATACATTCATTAATGGAGGAGAAATTTAATATAGGAACAAAATACATCATACTAAAACAATAATTAAAAAAGGATAATAAAAGCATTCAATAAACCTTAATACCATACGACATACAATAATTAGACGAAAATATTTTAATACTGCGGTAAATCACTTCCAGATCCGCCGATGTTGTTGAAAAAACCGCCATACGCATCTTGTTGAGCCTGTGCTATTTCTCGTTGACGATTTTTGGCTTTTATTGCATTTCACTTGGCTCTCCAGTATGCACGCACGGCTGGATCTTCAAATGAATTCAAGTTCATTTTCATGGTTTTGTTGTCTTCTTTCTCCTCCAGAAGAGCTAGCCTTCTGTTTTCTACCTCAATTTTCGCTTGGGTAGAGGCCTCCACCATTCTCGCTATCTAGTCATTCTTTTCCATGATTTGTTCGTCTGACAAAGTTGAATGTTTATCTAATTTTTTCTTCATTTTGGCTTGTTTTACTCCAATAGGCCGTTTAGATGACAACCCACCACTGTTAGAATCCAAATTAATAAAAAATTGAGATAAATTGGGAGAGATTGGGGTTGAATAGTCAGGTGTGGGAGCTTCAGAGTCTGAGAAGACGATATTCGTAGTTTCTTCTTAGTCTTCGGTTGAGAAGGAGTGCTGCTAGCTTCCAAATATAGGAATCGCCTCATTGCGTCCCACACGTGATCAAATTTGAAAGGGCCTTTTTTGGTATGTTCTGCGTATAATTTTTTCACTTCATCCATCTACAAATAAATTTTCACTTTTACTACTCATCCATATAAAATGCATTTAGAATATATTAAGATACGAAATGTGAATTGTAAAAATACTCACAATATTTTGTTCTGATGCACCACTACGGTGCAAATTCTCGACGCTGTTGACGCATCCTTGCAACTTCTTCACAGCTCGAATGATAGTTTGGATTCTATTTTGAACGGAGCAAGGGTTGCGTTCCGACCAATTTTCACTCTTGACGGCATTATATCGGTCACTTATACGACCCCAAAACTCTTGTTGAGTTTGATACCTACCTGTTATTGGGTCTTGTACAATTTCCATATGACAGCTACACAAGAGCACATCTTCGGGAGCAGTAAAACCGTCGCCTCGAGAAGTCATGTTTTGAAATTAGAAGTTTGGAAGGAGAAATTAAAGAACAAGAGAAAATGAACTACAAGTTGAGCAATTGCGGATGCAAAATGTAGTGGGTTTTGCAGTTGAATATATAGGCCATTTAAAGGGTGAAATGCACCAAATACCACTTAACTATCGGCTTTTGCAAAAAACACCACTTTCCTTTAAAAACTGCAACTACAAGCACTTTACTTTCAAAACGTGCACCCAGTACCACTCTATTAGTCAATTTCGTTAAGTGACTAATAGTCAAAAAAAGATAGGGGCAAAATCGTCATTTCACATGTTGCGGCACTGTTCATCATCTTCCCCAAAAATTTTCCATCACTGTTCATCGGCCAATTTTTTTAAAATTTATTTTCTTCTTCTTCTTCCGATTATAATTATAATCAGAAGCTAAGGATGTTGGGTTTCATCATTCAATCCTCCATTTGAATTATAATCGGAAGAAGAAGAAGAAAAAAAAAAAAGAAAAATTGGCCAATGAACAGTGCCGACTGATGAACAGTGCCAGAAAATTTTTGGGGAAGACGATGAACAGTGCCGCAACTTGTGAAATGACAATTTTGCCCCTATCTTTTTTTGACTGTTAGTCACTTAATGGAATTGACTAACAAAGTGGTACTGGGCGCACATTTTAAAAGTAAAGTGCTTGTAGTTGCAGTTTTTAAAGGAAAGTGGTGTTTTTTGCAAAAATCGATAGTTAAGTGGTATTTGGTGCATTTCACCCCCATTTAAATGTGGATAATGAAATCCATCCGGAGATTATTATCCGTAGGTTGGATATCAACTTTATAACAACCGTTAGATCAATTTCGAATGACCATCAACCATTGCATTCATTATTTCATTATCAGCATCCCTATCACCACATGTCACGATGTTATTTGTCTTAAGATTTCATCCTTATCATAGCCATCGGATTGATTTTCCACCATTCTCAACCGTTCACTTCACATCCGCATTTTGATAAACCTTTCATCCACGTGTCTTCATCTCTTTAATCGGATGGATTTCATCCATTCCGTGCCCGTTCGATATATTTTACCCAATCAACAACCTTATTATTAATTGTGTCATTTTTTTTTAAAATACAAATATTAGCTATGCATTTCAATCATCCCCTACCCAACACGATTTACGTAAAATATCATCCAACCCATTTCGTTTCTCCACAATATTCCCAAAATATGAATTTCAATGTTAGGGGGCCATCAAATGTTAGTATTGAAAAATCATCTTCCGATGATGAGTTTGATACTCCAGTTGATTTTGGTGACGAAGAGGCAATGATAGAAGAGATGATCGAAAACCAGAAGATTATCATGAAGCGTCGTCGTAATCAATGATCCAACCGGCGTACCCATAGTGGCTCAACTCTAGGACATAGAGTGATCAATCGTGATAATGTGAATGCTGAAAATATTCTAATCCGTGATTATTTTGCGTAAAAATTGTTTGTACCCTTTGCATATATTTCGGTGGCGATTTCGTATGTCCCGGCATCTATTCTTACGTATCGTTGATGCTGTACAGAATCATGACATCTACTTCCAATAATGAATGGATGCAACGGGTAAGTTTGGACTTTCAACCTTGCAAAAATGCACAGCGGCTATTCGAGTTTTGGCTTATTCGTAAGGAGCGGATGCCTTCGATGAATATCTTAAAATTGGGGAGTCGACTATACTTGAATGTGCTAAGAGGTTCTGCAGAGCCATTGTTGAAATTTTTGCATGAACCTATCTAAGATCACCCAATGCACATGACATTGCTAGACATTTGTATATTGGTGAGCAACGCGGTTTTCCAGAGATGTTAGGTAGTTTGGATTGTATGCATTGGAAATGGAAGAATTGTCCAACGGGATGGGTCGGGCAGTATTCGGGTCGTAGCGGAGCACCAACAATTATTCTTGAAGCTGTAGCGGACTACTATCTTTCGTTTTGGCATGCTAATTTCGGTATGCCGGGCTCTAACAATGACGTTAATGTCCTTGATTCATCCAATTTGTTTTTCGATCTTGCAAAAGGTATTTCTCCTCCCGCTCATTACAATTCAAGGAAAAGAATATAATATGGGTTATTATCTAGCTGATGGCATATATCCAAAATGGTCAACCATTGTTCAGTTTATTCATAAGCCCCAGACACCAAAGATGCAGCATTTTACCAAAATGCAAGAGGCATGTAGAAAAGATGTAGAGCGTGATTTTAGAGTTTTGCAAGCACGTTTTCATATCGTTGGAAATCCAATATGATATTGGGATAAAGAAGTGTTATGGGATGTAATGTCAGCTTGCATTGTCATGCACAATATGATAATTGAGGATAAGCATGACCTATCAGCGCCAGCTATTACCGGACCGATTTTTCAACCCGAGATTGAACTTGACATGGTGAAGGATGACAATGAACGGTTTCAAAACTATTGGAAACGATTTAGGGAAATAAGAGATAAAAATGCCGACATTAAACTTCGTAATGTACTGATTGAACACTTGTGGGAAACGTATTCTAATAATGCCTATTATTGAAGTTTTTATTTTTATTTATGCATTTTTCGTATTGTGATTGTTGGTTTTATGTAGTGCTATGTTTTCCAATATTCGTGTGTGTGTTTTAGAAATATTCCACTGTTTTATTAAATATTTATTGAATTAAATTATTATTTTATTTCGTAAATTTTTTTTAATATTTTTTTTATTTTCATGTCAATCGAAGAATAAAATTGTAATAAGGAAATTTATTCTAAAACAATAGTATTAACAATAAATATTTAAGAACTTTTATTTAATTACTAAAATATTTTAAAGTATTAAAATAATAATATATCTAAAATGGCATTAAAAATGGCATTAAGCATTGATCTCTCATCATGGTTGATGCCATTTTAGATGCTAAATTTTTGGCATTTGATGCCAAAATGGCATCAATGGTTGGAGATGCTCTAAGAAGTATATTTTTTTTTAATGGGTAGTGCATCCATAGTCAAAATATAAAGCTCATCAGTTCGTAACACATACAACATACATAAAGTCAGAAGACTCAGAACTTATTGCTACGAGTTCGCCGGAGCTATAACTGTTCTAAAACCATTTGTAAGAAGCCAACCAATGTTGAAGATTCTTTTGTAGTTTATAGTATAGGAAAAAACATTGTGAAAAGTTCATGCAGTAAAATAGAAAATCTGAGTGATTCTGCGTGCGAGTCACACGCCAGATCGGACAGAAGGCCGAAGCTAGCTGAAAGCTAGCTTCAGAATTTAGCAAGACGTCGGCCGAGTCGGATGACATCTCGGACGATGTCCAGTACCACTTGCGAGACATCGTCCGAGTCAGATGACTTCTCGGACGAGCTTCAGTGAGCGAAACTCACTCGGTTGAAAGGAGTAAGTGCCGTGCAAAGTTTCATCCGACTCGGAGGATTTTCGGACGAACTCCAGTGGCTACTAAGAGATGCTACTCTTTGATTTCTTATGAAAGATGTGTCTTTTGGTTGAAGTGTTGCATCCTAACTGATAAATGGATGATTGTAGCTATTCATAGACTGATCGTATCTCATGAACGCAACCTTTCAACTCTATAAATAGAGGGTGATTGCCATATATTAAAATCAACTAATTTCCATCTTCTTTCTTGTCTAAAATGATCTAAGCACTGTCTACTTAGTTGTTTATGATCAATCTATTTTATTCTATAAGTGATCTTGCCATATTCCCAGTTAGACAAATAGTGGGAGCATTAAACACTTTTAAGGAAAGTGTTTCTACACGACTTAGATTGCTTTTGTGACTTGTAACAAGTCTTTCTCCCTTTTACATTTGTTTCTTTATTTGTTGGTGAAATTCCTACAGAATTTCTTCATACTTTGTGTTCCTAATTTTTATTAAGTCTTAAAGAACCCCTTATATTCTTCAATCTTGAAGTGTTTAATTTTGCATTCATCGTGGAGACCACTCAAGAGACAACCATGATGTTCGTGAATCAAGACTTCATGAAATTGGGCAGACTCGACAGAATTGAGATAAGTATCAAGAAGATGAAGTCTGGTGCTTTGTTGCAGGAATATGCAAATCAGAATCAAAAGAAAGATAAGTTCTTATTTCTTTGATTTTTATGTAATGAAAATTCTTCATACTAAATTCATAATCTTCAAGTGTTTCTTAAACTAAAGTGTTTAGAAATCTCAATATTGAAGATGATATTATGATCTTTCACATAAAAGAAAGTGTAAGTGATCATTCTATGAATTCGGTTAAAAGAATAATGAAATGAAAATTCAGAAAATGTCATTTCTAGTGATAAGAAGAAAAATAACTAAGTTGTTACAATTTTTAAGTAAAAAGCCAATTAAATGCTGAATTCATATACAACAATAAGCAAAAGGAGAAAACTCTCCTTAGTGCTAATTTTTGTTGAAATGAATGTTAAAATTGTAACATGAAATGAAATAGAGCAAAATACTTGAAGTGTATTTGGTTTGATCATTGGTGCTCAAATTATTGAGTTGTATTAGAATTTTACAAATTCTATAATCTTGTCTAGAATGAAAACATTTGTATTATCAAGTAATGATAATTATGGATTTAAATTGTCTTGTTCAACTTTTGCATGAATAGTGATTAATATTGTTTCTATGTTAAACTTTCATTCATAAAATGATTAATGTTATGTTTACTTAAGAGAAGCATGCATCTAACTGAAAGTTTGAAAAAGGGATTCATAATTTGTTTATGAAATCTTGGAAGTAATAAAATGTGAATAAAGACCAAAAGTGTTGCAATTTGATCTTTGATGCTATATGTAATTTAGCAATTTTCTGCAGTCATAAGTACTATATTCTTGTCTAGAATAAGTGTATTTATGATATGTTATTTGTGATAATATAATTAAATTATCTCGTAGTAATTCTGTAATATGAATTTTGTTCAAATTTTATCAAAGTTTAGTTTGCTTGATATATTATTATAAATAAAGTGATGTATCTCTATTTATTTATATAATATGTGCTACTAGTTGATTGAGAATTTGATTAGATTAAACTAGTGTGTTTGTTAGTAATGTATTGCTAGAACTTTGAAGCTGTGTTCTATCAAAGTATGTGCAATATACATGTGTTAACAAAGTAATCTTGTTAATCATGAAGTTCTAGTTTTGTCTAAGAACTTGTGGGTAAAGCCTTGTTCATTGTTTGCAATGTTCAAAATAAATTCCTCTAACGAGGACTAAAGTGTCTTCTTGTGCGATTTGGAATGGCAGACAAAAATCAAACCTTTCTTACTTGAAGGTTTGGAGCTGCGTTGCATACTAAGTTAGAACCTAGAACACTAAAATGTGTGTTCATAGGGTATACTGAAAATTTCAAGTCTTACAGGTTACTTGAAATTGATTCCAATGTAATTGTGGAATCAATGGAAGTTGAATTCTTAGAGAATAAATTTCTAAAGAATTCAGAAGAGAATGATGTTTCATCACAGGAACTTTGTTCTTCCGAAAATGCAACAAGCAATGAATTCGACTCTTCTATTGATCCTAGAAAAAGTCAAAGGCAAAGGAAGGAGAAATACATACCTTCTGATTTTATTATCTCCCAATCTATTGTCTTCCTAGTTAATGGAAGTAGGGATACTCTACTTAATAAAATTCTTATTTTGTTAAGTATACAGTATGATCTAAAAATATAGTGAGCAAATAAAATCAAGAGTTGCAGCATTTTGGAAAGATGTTGTAAATGATATAAGGAATTCAATATTATCTAATAATACTTGAATCCTAGTTGATTTACCAAAACGTTCAAAACTAATTGGTTGCAAGTGGACTTTCCGAAGGAAGCAAGCAATGGATGGAGCTATTTTCACCAACGAAGCCAGGTTAGTAGCCAAATGTCATAGACAAAGTGAAGGAATTAATTATTTTGATAGATATGCTCCTGTTGCTAGAATTGCATCTATTAGGATTGTAATTGCTTTAGCTTCAGTTTTAATCCTTATGTTCATCAAATTGATATAAAGACTGCATATTTGAATGGTAATTTGCATGGAAAAGATACATGGAGCACTCAGAAGGTTATGTCCTTACTGAAAATGAACACAAAGTATGCAAATTAATCAAGTTATATGGGCTTAAACAAGCTCCTAAACAATGGCATGAGAAATTTGAGAGTGCTATACTTTATGGTAGTTTTAGATACAATAATGCTGACAAGTGCATCTATTCTAAAGCAACAAAAGAGTATTGTGTCTTGATTTGCTTATATATGGATAATATGCTAATAGTAATTAATACCTTAAATGGTATTGCAAAAACTAAGAAGTATCTTGCTTCTCAATTTTAAATGAAAGATCTTGGTGAAATAGATATTATCTTAGGGATAAAATGAAAAGCATAGTGGGGGTTATGCTCTTTCTTAAACTCATTATGTTGACAAAATCATAAAGAAATATTAACATTTGAAAGTGAAAGAAGCAAGTACAACTATGGATCCAAGTGTTAAGGTTATTAAAATCAAGGTGAACCAACAGCACAACTTGAATACTTAAGTGTTATTGGGAGTCTCATGTATGCCATGAGTTGTACAAGGCCAGACATTGCATATGAAATTTGCAGGATGGTAAGGTACACAAAGAATCCAAACAATGATCATTGGAAATCTGTAACTAGAGTTATCTCTTCAAAGAAAGAGATTTTTTTTGACTCTATTACTACAAATTTCCAAGTGTAATTGAATGATTCTTAGATGCAAGTTAAATTATAAACATTAGTGATCAAAAACCTACAAGTGGTTTTATCTTTATGTTTAGTAATGGTGTTGTATCTAGGGTATCAAAGAAACAAACAATAGTAACTCATTCCACTATGGAATCTGAGTTTGTTGCTTTGTGTTCAACTTCTAAGAAAGTTGAGTGGTTAAAGAAATCTATTGTTGGATATAGATTTCTGGCCAACGCAAATGCCACCAATAACTATCTATTGTATTGTGATAGTGAAGCTAATATGTCTAGTGCTTTAAACAAAGTGCACAAGGGAAAGACTAGACATATAATGCTTGAAAAATACCTACATGAGAAAGGTATTGAAAAACAATGTTGTCACCATTGTGTTTGTTAGAACACACAAAAATAAGCGGATCCGTTGACCAAACCTCTTATAAGAGAGTTGGTGAATTCGACAACATTGGGTATGAGATTGAAACTCTGATCTAAATTTGCTAGATGATGGAAACCCAACCTCCTAGTATCCCTAGTATGAGAGGTTCAAAGGGTAACAACAAGCTACTAGAACAATTGTGTACACCAAATTTGTGTAGACCATACCAAGAAAATGTGTTAATAAAAAGTAACTCTTAAGTAAGAGGATGACTTAGTGTCTTAATGAAATTTCTCTATAGTGTTTATTTGGTGAAGAACAAATAAACTAGAGTAAATTTTACCTATGTAGTCATAGAGGGTGGTGCCACCTTCTGCTAGAGTTTAGAGTTATCTCTAGTACATGATTACAGAACTAGGATGAGCACATGGACAGATGAGTGCTACAACCAGTTGTGATTGTAATATGGAAAATGAGGTTCGCATGTGTGCTAAGTTTTAATTAAATCAAATTTTGATTCAAAGCTTCGCGCCATGCCACCAACTTTTGCTCAATTTAGTGACTTAATTACACTAAAGGAAAGTTCAAGACGAAAGTCACTTTCTCCTAAGTGTGATTTCATGTAAGTGTTGATACTTTATACTATAGACTAAGTTGGGGATTATTGAAGATTCTTGTGTAGTTTATAGTATAGGAAAAAAAATTGTGAAAAGTTCATGCAGTTAAATGGAAAATCTGAGTGATTCTGCGTGCGAATCACACGCCAGATCGGACAGAAGGCCGAAGCTAGCTTCAGAATTCAGCAAGACGTCGGCCGAGTCGGATGACATCTCGGACGATGTCCAGTACCACTTGCGATACATCGTCCGAGTCAGATGACTTCTCGGACGAGCTCCAGTGAGCGAACTCACTCGGTTGAAAGGAGCAAGTGCCGTGCGAGTTTTCATCCGACTCCGACGGATTTTCGGACGAACTCCAGTGGCTACTAAGAGATGCTACTCTTTGATTTCTTATGAAAGATATGTCTTTTGGTTGAAGTGTTGCATCCTAACTGATGAATGGATGATTGTATCTATTCATAGGTTGATCGTATCTCATGAACGCAATTTTTCAACTCTATAAATAGAAGGTGATTGCCACAGACTAAAATCAACTAATTTCCATCTTCTTTCTTGTCTAAACAATCTAAGTACTGTCTACTTAGTTGTTTATGATCAATCTATTTTATCCTAGAAGTGATCTTGTCATATTCCCAGTTAGACAAATAGTGGGGGCATTAAACACTTTAAGGAAAGTGTTTCTACACGACTTAGATTGATTTTGTGACTTGTAACAAGTCTTTCTCCCTTCTACATTTCTTTCTTTATTTGCTGGTGAAATTCCTACATAATTTCTTCATACTTTGTGTTCCTAATTTTTATTAAGTCTTGAAGAATCCCTTATATTCTTCAACCAAAACCAACTCTCATCCCAGCCGTCCCCGGAAAACCAGTAGAAAGAGTTCTTGCTAGCTGGCGTTCTTCATCCAGCCTAAGATATTCAAGCTCAAGCCTCCGCAAACACGCCTTCTCCAATCTTACTATTTCCAGAAAACACCATCCGCTGTGTATATCAATCAACTTTTCATCGAACCTGCAGTACTTCCCGCGGTGAATGAGGAGTATTTGCAGCAACCAAACTTCAAAGCTGCTGCTGCATCAAAACAAGGGTGCAGAAAGTAGGAGATATGTCATCCACCGACATCGTGGTCCGCCGGTAAGGCGCCTGAGTTAGTTCTTGATGATCGACGAGATCTTACACTTTACAAAGGGAACGGAAAGCTCAACGAAGCTACGAATTCAGCAGATGATATGTGGGAATAAATGGTTTTTGCATCGCCCCAGATGAACAGGATTAACGAGAGAGCAAAGGAATTCATAAATAATTTTCGTCATCAGACAACACAAAAGATTTGAAAATCGAAAAATCTCTAACTTGGATTAGTACTATAGTAAATATCTCTGGCAAAGATTTGCAAAGAAAAAAATTAGAAAAAGGGAGAGACACAGTGAGAAGAAGAGGTTGCAGGACTCCAAGATGGCAAACACTTTCATTTTTTACTAAATTTAAAACTTAAAATTTTCTTTTAAACTATACTTACATTTTTTTCAAAAATAACATCATCATTAACTATTTCCTAAACAATTTCTCAGAAAATAATTTTTTCCATAAAAATTTTCATTCCCAAAAAATAATCTCTTATTTAAGTTACAATCCAAACATAGCTTTAGCCCAAAAAAAAAATTTTTCTTTCCGTAAAATTTTGGGATTAGATGAGATCGAAACGAAAACGAAAACTGCTGTGTATGGTATCATGATATAAATTACTGTTTCAAACACAGTTTTCCTCTTGTAATAAGTATTTAGTATTAGTTTTAACATATGTATATATATATATATATATATATTTAACCACAATTCTGATATTATTTTCATTTTCGTTCAAACTAAAGAGTTTTAATGTTATTCTCTTATCTCAATAAAATAAATAAATACATATGTGAAAAAATTTAGACAAATAACAGAAATTTTTACGAGTTTTTTAACAAGATTAAGGAATCTTTTCAAATGACAAGAAAACCTTTAACTACGGTAATTTACAACTATTAAAAATATTGCATTAAACGTGTAAATGTATTTCAATTAATACTCACTAACCAAGAAATGGTAGTAACTTTTATTTAAATAATTACTAGAGTAATTTTACACAAAGAGTAATTTTGAAAAAGAAGATAATTTTTTATTAAACTGTTATTTATTTTGTAAATAGTTAGTTCCTTCCAAACATCACTTATTTTGTATGTGAGGGAGGAAGTACATTGAGTATCTAATACCACTAGTTTATTATTGAGAAATATTTATAAAGATAATCATGACATAAGATTGATCGAGCGTCCACTCATAGGGTGTCACTTAACCTTTTTTCTTAGAGATATATTTTAACTGTTGTATACTTACATTATGAAAATCATTGTTACATTACCAAATATTAAACTTTCTACAATTAAATTTTTAATTACATATCCACCCAAATATTGCCAGCGTACAAATAATACTTTTGTATAATTTGACAATATTTTACTTTAATATTCATTTTCATTAAAATAAATTTTATTACTGAAGGGTCACTTTTTGTGTTTATGGTATATTTATTTAATTTGTAGATATTAAATATATAAAAGTACTATGAAATTATAATAAAATATATTATATGAATAAAAATAAAATATCAATATCAAAATTAAATAGAACCGAGATGAATGTCAATGGTAAAAGATTGTCAAAATATCCCATATAAATATTTTTACGTCGGTAAATATGTATTTTAATTTGTAAGACCCCGTAGTTTCTCGTCCTAGTTTAATATGTAATTTGTTATATCGTTAGTGTTTAAACTCGGTTAAGTAAGGTTATCAAGTTTGGGAGTTTTCTAAGTTTAAGTTGATTATAATATCTTATGGTTTATATTTATATTTTTTGGATTTTAATCTAGAAATTTCAATGTTTAATTTAGAAATTTGAGAAAAGGATTTCGTCTAAGGATCTATAAAAATAAATACATTAAATTAATTTTAGGAATTATGGAATAAAAATAAAGAAAATAGAAATTAATGGAAAAATTAAAATTAAAGGGATCAATTGGTTTTACCCGATTGGAAAAGGGTAAAACCGACTGTCCAAGATTTGAAAACCTGTTTTACCCAATTGTAAATGGGTAAAACCGATTGTAAAATAGTTTTACCCGATTGGAAAAAGGTAAAACCGATTTGAAAAGATAAGAAATTGGTTGTACCGATTTGGAATCTGGTAAAACCGATTCCACCGCTTCCCGAAAAGTAAAGAAAAAATCTCACCGACTTACCACCGATTTTAACCAATTTGGAATCGGTTAAAACTGATTGGATGGTTAACAAATCGGTAAACCCGATTTGAAAAAGAGGGAAAACCGATTCGGGACAGAAAATGGAAAAAATAAAGTTAGGATAATATCAAACTTGTTTGGCTCATTAGGCAATTTTGCCTATAAATACCCCTTCCCTTAACCATTTCCTTCACCAAAATGCTGCCAAAACTCTGCCCAAACTTAAGAAAAACTAGAGAGAAAGAGAAATAAGGAAGGAAGAAGGAGGAAAAGCTTGAAGCTAGGATTTGACTTCAGAACCGTGGATCCGGCATTAGGAGGAATTCGGAACGTGCTGGTAAGGAATTCAACAGATTCTTTCGGTTGATTTTTAGGATATAATGCATATTTTGAGATTTTAAAGGTTTTAGAAATTTTATGAATTTTAGGGTTTGAATCTTATAGTTCTTATGGAATTCTTGGATATGAAGTGTTAGAAATGATGCCTAGATGTTGTAGGGTTGATTTTGCACAAAAGACACTAAGAAAAATGAATTTGGAATGGATTTCTAGCAAAAACCAGAAGAAAACTTGGAATCCAAGTTTTTTGGGCACAGATCGGTTTTACCCGATTGTAAATCGAGAAAAACCGATTACCATCGACTTTGAACGATTGAAAATCGGTTAAAACATATCCCAAATAGTTTTTACAGGTTTTCAACCGGGAAAAGCCGATTGGGGTGTAATATGATATTTTCCAAAAATTTCTTAAAAGTTATAATTTATTTTAGCTAGTTTTGTAATTAAGGCCTTTTCGGAAATATGAAATTATTGTTCTACTATTCAATGTTCACTATTAACTGTGCATGAATGTCAAAGTCCTCAAACCCTGTTTAGTTTATTGAAATTGGGCATGTCGGCGTCGGGCTGGAGTGCCACTACAAGAAAAAAGGCCTTTGGTGACCGGAATTTCGGGGTCACCAAATATACCCTTTGGTGACCATATTTTGCTTAGTCATCTCAAACTACATTAGGGGCAGTTTTTGGTGACTATTTGAAACAGTCAGTCACTTAATTGGTCACCAAAGACATAGTGGAAGAAATTCCCACCAAATTTCGGCTATTTGGTGACCAATTTTAGTGACCGAAAAAATTTTATTTGCGAAGTTGCCGGCCGTTAGTGTTTTGGTGTCCAAACAAAATGGTCACTAAATTGGTGACCAAATGTAGTGGTCAAGAAACTCTTTGGGGCCACATTTGCTGACAAATTTAGTGACCAAAAAATATGCTGGTCACGGTAATAATTTCCTGTTTATGGGTCCCACGGATTATTTTAGATTTAGTGTGTGTGGTTGGTGACCAAATTTTGTGTTGGTCACTAATGTGTAACATTTAAGATACACTTTTATTGGATCCACTTGAACGGTTTAAAATTGGTGACCAATTTGTTAGACGGTCACTAAATGAGTAATATGCTTAACGGAAATTACATGTGGCAGGTGACCAATGGAAATATTGGTCACCATAATGTGATATTCAGGTAGGTCCCTCAAAAAGTGTCGATCACTTAGTGACCGAATTAATGACCAAAAATACAATAGCCCTCTTAGTATTTGGCTTTTTCGGGGTACCACATATATATGCCTTTTTGTGACCGAATAAGGTGACCAAAATTTTTTAGAGTCACCAATGCAATAGGGGGGTCCCATTAAATTATAAATATGACACATTTTTAAAGGGCCCACTAAAAACTCAACAAATTGGTTACCATAATTGGTAACCAATATATTATTCGGTCACAAAAACATTTACTTAAAGAAACATAACTAGAATTTGCTCTTCATGGGATTCAAACCCTTGCCTTTTAAATAATGGGAAGTCCTTTAACCACTTAACCAACAAGTGCTTTATGTTCCAATTTTCAGAACTTAAATATAATAACTAAATAATTTACTTAAAAAGTAAAAAATTAAATTTACTTTTAAAGGGATTCGAACCCTTGCCCTTTTGAAGAATGGGAAGTCCCTTAACCACTAAACCAACAAGTGATTTATATTCATTTTTCAGAATTTAAATATAATAACTGAATATTTACTTAAAATAAAAATTCTCTTCAAGGGATTCAAACCCTTGCCCTTTTGAAGAAAGCCAAGTCCTTAACCAATAAACCAACAAGTGATCCATGTCTAATTTTCAGAACTTAAATATAATAACTAAACAATTTACTGAAAAAATAAAAATTGAATTTGTTTCCAAAGAGATTTGAACCCTTGCCGTTTGAAAGAATGGGAAATCCTTTAACCAACAAACTAACAAGTGATTCATGTTTAATTTTCAGAACCTAAATATAATAACAAAACAATTTACTTAAAAAATAAAAATTAGATTTGCTTTTGCAAGGAATTGAACCCGTGTCCAACAGAAAAAAGATACAACCATCAACCACTAATTCAATGAGTGATTTTAATTTAACTTACAGAACTCAAATTAAATACCAAATGAATTTATTTAAAAAATAAAACTAAGGCATCCTAAAATTTGTAGACATTCCTCAAAACTTTTAATAATGTGAAATGATACGCTATTACGTATTCTTTTAAAATTATTTTTACTACAGTCAAGTGTAAAGAAACCCCCTGTGGTTTAAAAACTTGTGAAGAATTCACCCCCCCCCCCCCCCCCCCTCCCGTGGTTTGCCCAAAATCATAAAGTGGATGGAAAACTAATATCAGGGACTTAAAAAAAAAAAAAAAACTAACAGCATGGACTAAAATGCAATTAAAAAAAAGAAAAGTACTATTCATCGTCGTCTTCATCTGTTTCTTCCTTTTTTTTTTTTTTTTTTAAGCTTTTCGTTTGTTTTAATGGTTTTGGAGGAAAATCTTATTATGTATGGATGGATTCAACTCAACTGACTTGGTTTGTGAGATTACTATTACTACCTATTATTCATTGGTGTTTTTTCCTTCTCTAATTTCATTGCTTTCCTTTGCTCGGTGTTCTCCAATTTCCTTGCTTTCCTCTGCATAGGACTAAAGCAAGTTGAAAACAGCGCAAAATCACTACTAATACAGAATTTATTGAACCCACAAATCAAGCTTCCCAGCAACATCAACACCAGTATCTTTATCCCTCCTTTGCCTATCGAACACGGAGGAAGAAGACGTCCCCGAATCCCAATCACTCCTAAAGAGGAAAGAAAAAAAGCAAAAAAAAAAATAAATAAATAAAAGAAGAAGGAAGAAACCAATGAAGAAGATGAACAGTATATGTGAACAGTATTTTCCTTCTTTAATTGCATTTTAGTCCCTGCTGTTAGTTTTTTTTTTTTTAGTCCTTGCTGTTAGTTTTTCATCCACTTTCTGGTTTTGGGCAAACCACCCGGGGGGGAGGGGGGTGGTGTGGTTCTTTATTACTTTCTGAAACCACGGGGGATTTCTTTACACTTAACCCTTTTTACTATTATGGCACCCCAATAATTATACATTGTACCCAATATAACTAATCAAAATTTTATTGATTATCAAATATAAGTTAGTCTTTCCAAAGTTTCATTAAGTCCTTAACATTTATTGTAAATTGTAAATTAGTGTTCAAAATATCATTTTCTTTGAATTAAGTCCTTAAAATTTATTGGAAATTGTAAATTACTATTCAAAGTATCATTTTCTTTTAATTAAGTCCTTAAAATTTATTGAAAATTGTAAATTAGTGTTCAAAGTATCATTTTCTTTCAATTAAGTCCTTAAAATTTATTGTAAATTATAATTTAGTATTCAAAGTATCATTTTCTTTCAATTAAGTCCTTATATAGTAATACTTCTTATTCTTTTCATATATTTTCATAAAATTTAGTTGAGATTCACTGTTTTCAAGTCAAATTAACTTAAAGAAACAAAAAGATGAGTACACCCCACAAGTTTATTGCAAATTACAATTTAGTACTTAAAGTATCTATTTCTTTTAATTTAGTTTTTTATTAACTAAAAGTTAGGGTATGATATTAATTTGGGGAAAATGTTTTGGGCTGGGTTTGGTCAATTGTGCACTTTGGTATAATGGTTGGGTCAATATGTTGGGCTGGTACAATTGTATGTGATTTGGGCCTTGAAAATTTTAATTTTCTTGCAATATTAGGCCCAGAAAAACTTGTTGGGTTTTTGAGAAATAAAATTTGCTGAGACAAAATTGATTAAATTAGACTATGGCACCATTTTATTATCATATCAGCCCAAATAGTTTAAAATTTTCTAAAACATGACACCCTAATGTTTTTTAATTGCCCAAAATTTATAATTAATTATAGAAACTGTTATGAAATAATTATAACATTTAAATTTGGATATAAACATGATCTAATGTTAGACAATTTAGGAAATTCTTATTTATTTTCCAAAATAGTAGTAACATCCATATAGTGTAATTGACAACTACCTCCTATTAGTATAAGTACTTAAAGTAGTTAGTTATACGTTAATTATTAGCCGACCGATTCGATGAATAACATCATTCTATTACTAACTTGTCTATTATCTTATTTGAAACTACACTACTCATTAAAATTGAAACTAATAGTAAAGCATTTCAACCGTCATTATTATATATTCTAAGAAAATATGAATTAAAAAATATAAAATAATTAAATTTGCTAATGTAATATAACATAAGCATTTCATTCACCTACGTAATTAGAATTGTAGTATGGTACAAGGGGTCAATACACATATATATAATTGTTTTGTTAAACACTTGTATGTTGTTCTATAAGTATACTACAACAAAATTTGCTAGTTAAGACACATATATTGGGACTCTTACAAAATAAGAGACTCAATACATCTATAACTAGACATTTAAAAAAAAAAAGTCTTATTAAGTAATTAAAAAATAATAATAAATTATCTAAAATAAAATTGTACATTTTTCAAAGTAAACTCTCTAAATAAAACGAAATGCGCATATAATTGTATTATTTAGTCAACAAGACTAATTACATTAATAAATCTAACGTCATAATGTAATAACATTTTTATCATTTTATTTATCTTAAAAATTAAATTAAGTAATAGTTTAATTATTAAAATCAGAATGGATTAGTTTTTATAAATTTATAAATATTTACATTTGAAAGAGAATAAAAGTAATTTAAGCAGTAGATACTATATACATTGGTGATTTTTAGTTTTTTGTAATTCAGGAAAAAAAGTGGGGGGGAAAAAGAAGCGCCTAAAATTTGGGTTTTTCCAAGCCAAACACTGAACAAAAATTGCTTCACTTCAGGAAACTTCTTTATGCTCACCTTAGCCGTCGTTCATCCGCCTCCACCACTTCCATGGCTCTAAGCTTCGACCACATTTGCTTTTCCCATCTCGCAATTTCCTTGCACCTTGTTTTCACTTCACTCTGAATTGATATAACCTCACTGCAGTGAACCCTCTCCTGATGTAATCTCGTTGCCCAGATCTATGTATCTCCTATTAGTCCAGACCACATATGGAGTTGCTGGTAGCTGCGCTGTTTTGCAGTTTCCCCTCCCCAGTCGGACTCGGGGTGCTGGAGAACCCAATACGAACCTCAAATCCGTCGGCGAAGAAGAAGCCTCTTTCAACGTTGAATATTGCGCTTGTTTTCTCGATGAATTTTTTGGTTTGAGCTTCACTCCACTCTTCTCCTTTTTTTTTTGGGCACACTCCCTTAGAATACAAAATAAAACTTCATAGTTTCTTGGTTGAAATTTGTAGGAAGCGATAAAGATGCCGAAGAAGAAACCATCACTCACTCTCCATTGAAGCTTTGAATGTAAAATTTTTATTCCTATTTCTAAAAATTGAAATAATTGGTAGGGACTTTGGAATCTTTGATTTGGGTTCAATGGTCTCTATTTGTGACTCGGTGTGTGTGGAAAAGGAAGAAGATAGAGCATGAGAGGGGGCAGAGCTTCTCAGATCTGCCCTTCTGGTAAGTTATTTTGATCAGAAATTGTTATTAATGCTGCTGCTTAATGTGGTTTATGGGTTTTCTTTTTCCCCTCCTTTCTGGTTAATGTAGAGTTAGTATCTGTTTAGTGGATTGATGGCGTAAAATAAGATTGATTTGGAGTCTCATGAATTGCTTGCTCTGAAAGCTGCAAATACTTTATTATCAAAATTAAGAGTTCAGCTCAAACCATTTGGAGTTGCTGCGGATGAGAAATCTTCATGGGAGGAAACATCTGCAGTAAAATTAGGGAATAAGTTAAACAAGTACAAGAGAAACAAACTTTAGAGAAAAAGAAAAAGAAACAGGCTGCGGAGAATCTCGTAAATGTCTTTAATTTCTTTTTTTTTCTGACTTTAACTTTGTTCTTAAGGAATGGTGGTTTACTTTATCTGCTTATTTATAGTCTCT
The DNA here is from genome assembly GCA_016801395.1 of Leptodermis oblonga. Lineage (NCBI taxonomy): Eukaryota > Viridiplantae > Streptophyta > Magnoliopsida > Gentianales > Rubiaceae > Leptodermis > Leptodermis oblonga. Next base: position 27,064,737 of record CM028754.1, read on the forward strand.
TTTGTCATTTTGTTGGAGTTGTGGTTTCTTCTTGATGAATTCAGGAGCAAGAGAAATATGAGATAAATTAGAATATTGATTTTGCCATTCTTAGACGTTTTTCTGAAATGGACTGCTGAACTACCATTCTTCTTTAATATGTTGTTCCAATACGTTGTTGTGGATTGGTTCATCATATGATAGTTATGTAACTATATGACTTCTTCTTCTTTCCCATTTGCAAACGGTAAGCAAATATCAGATCAACGCATCTTCTCCGTTGCTGTTTGTTCCTCCAAATCAACGCCACTGCTCAATTAAACCAGTGGAGGGCGGAGAAGGTTTCATGCCTCATCTGAGCAGTGGTGGTTTTTTCCATTTAAACCAATTGGGTTTGTGCACCCTTAATTGAACCCGTAGCAGAGCAGCAACTGGTAGTGCCGTGGAAGAGTTCATGCTGCAGCTTGGACTAGTTGGCACTCCAAAGAAGAACTCCAAGAAGGTTAAGGGTCAAAGTTTTTTTTAAAAAAATAATTTTGGCTACGTGTGTGATGAATTCTTTCTTATAAGTTATTTTTTTACTTCAGTGTGTTAGGGAAGAGACTGATCAAGTCAAAGAATTAGTTCTTCTATTAATTTTTTGAAGACGATTTCCCTATTTTTCTGATAATTTCTTATGTAACCCACAATTGCTAAATTGACAAGAAAATCATCATCATGTTAAATTATGTATTATCAATGAAAGTTATCTTATGGCTGCTATGTTAGCTAAAAGCATAGTTGAATTTCTTTCTTTATATTGTAAAGGAAAGCTATACAAAAGCTCATGATGCTAGAGTTATGAACTTTATACCAGTCTTAATTTCTGTCTTGAGTCTTGACAAATTTATTGAACCATTGAGATTGAAATCCACAAATATATCTATTACTTTAATATGCCACATAGAGTTGTAAGTATAGAACTCTATAAATGATTTTAAATACTTATATTTCATGATTTCTTAGTTTATTAGACTAATGTAATGATAAATTTCAAAATCTAGTGAATCGATCTTATTTCGGGTATCTGATAAAACTGGAACTTCTTCTCTGGAGTGTTGTGGTATTAACACTTAGATCTTGCTTTTATTTGTGAAGAATGAGATAGCAACACTTGACGTTTACTGCTTTTTTATAAGTGTTATGATTGCAACAGTTGAATTTTTTTTATCATTTGCTGATTGTATTTTGACTTTAGTTAAAATTTCATCAATTTTCCTGGTTTTGATTTGATTATGTTTCTTTTAATAGATTATTGTCCAACATCTTAAATAGTTATGATCATGTGGGCCAGCTAGCTCAATGTTGTGAATACGATAGTCATATTTTCTTAGGTTCTTGTAGTTTCAAATAGTGATTTCTTCTATTTTCTTAGCAGGGAGTACCATGGGAGTAGTAGGATGAAAGGGAATTACATTGGTAGGAGATGAGTTTTTGTCCAAATTGATACTAACTGTGTACTGGGGATATAGTTGGATCAGAGTGACTGCATACTTAAAGAGTAGATTGCAACTAGCCCAAAATGTTTATCTTGTGAGTCCTACATATCTTGACTTTCCTAGTCCATGTAATTGTTGTATAAGTTTGCGGCAGCTGTGGGTTTTAAGGGGGAAAATGCTTGAAATACCTCGTGATGTCAATCCTCTAATAGATGCACTAATTGAAGCTTCATGAGCAATGTGATTACCCATATTCATGTATGAAATTTTAGTTGTACTTATCTTTTTCATTTCATTTATGTTCCACAAAGAACAATGTGTCACTCAAAGTACTTTAACTTCATCTTCTACTTTGAGTCTTGCATCAATGCAAAACAGAAAATTGACACTAAGTTTTTTATTATTTAATTCTTCTAATTATTCATGCATATTTTTTCCAGTTAGACAAAGGAAGATGAAGGGGTTGACACACTCATGGATGTCCAAGTCAATGGTAGGATCATTCCCAAGAAGGTTGAATTTGCCTATGGTTTTTTTGAGGAGGTTATAGTTGATCACACGAACCTTCTTCAAATGATACACTATTCGATCTAGATCATTTGAGTTGAAAATTAAAACATTAAATTGTGTCATTTTGAGGTCCCATTAAGTTTAATTGTGAAAGTTTCAGTATGACTTGATGATATTTTGTATATTTTATAAATTCTGATTTGGAGTTCTAGTGTTAGAATTTTTTTTTTTATAATTTTGTTATTAATATTGACATGGTTATTTTAGAATTAGTTTAATGTTTGTTTATTAAAAATTATTTGACAATTAATTTGGTAATTACATCATATTTAATTATTTAATATTATTCAAAAATTAATGGGATCTCATTATGTGACCCAATGTGTGGTCACCAAATTTTAGTGACAAATATATTTAGTCACAAAACAATCAATATTGTGTTGATCAATCCAATTTAGTGACCAAATTTTTGGTCACCAACTTTGGTCAACGGCACTTTGACTAATTCCCTTTTAATGACCACTCTTATTGGTCACTATTTTAGGTCAACAGAACTTTGACCAAAACCTATTTGTTGACCAAAATATTTGGTCACTAACGAAAGTCAACGTTACATTGATGAAACATTGACCGTTAGTATTTGGTGACCAAATATTTGGTCACCAAGCCCCGTTAACGACGTTAACGATGTTCCGTTTGGTGACGGAGTTGGACAGTTTTAGTGACCGTTTTAGTGACCGTATTCTCGGCCACCAAATGTTAGTGACCACCTAACATGCTAGTCGCCAATGAACTTTTTGGTGACCGGGTCAAAAAATCGGTCACCTCGGACCCTTTAGCGACTGTCCTATGCTAATTGCGTGGTGACCGCGGATTTTGGTGACCGAAAAACTACATAAGGTGACAGTTTACCGTTCTCAGATGTTTTGCATGTAACAGATCTCGGGAGTGATCATTCCTAGCGTCATGCTGATGAAGGACCTATTTGGATTAGGTTTTGGAATGCTAGTATTGTAGTATTACTTAAAGAATCTAGTGGTAATATGAGAAAGTACTAAATGTAATAGTGGGAATTAGTGTATGTATATTTTGGGAAGAGTAAACTCCAAGTTTGGTCCCCCTACATATTGCATTTTAATTTTTTTAGTCCCTAACATTTGAAAATGCTTTTTTTGGTCCCTAACATTTTAAAAGTAAACTAATTGGTCCCCTGACTGTTAAATCTAACTAAATCTGTTAAGCTGCAATTAAAACTCTCACATAACCCTTATTTTGGAGGACAAATTTGTCAACATCAAAACCCCTCTCTCCACCAAAACCCATTAACGGGTAAACCATTGCAGCTAGCAGCCACTTCTTGTTATTAAAAGGACGCATAAGCCCTAAATCAACAAGAGAAAAATGCATTCTAAAACTCTCGATGCCATAGGAATTGTGTTTTACTGAAGTGTTCTTGGAACGGGAAGCTGTCTTAGTAGATTGTTTATAACCATAGTCGACCACATAACTGAGAAGGCTGGAAAGAGTTGGTTTGGCAAGGACAAAAAGCAGCCGATAGGACTACTTTTATGCCTTGTTAGCAGCTACACTTGCAGTGAATTTGGTCATCTATGTACTTTACAATGAACTACTAGTGCAAAGAATGTTCGAGTTCCAGCAATTATGTGTTCCCATAGTAAGTAATTAGTTATGTTTAATTGTTTTATAAGTAGAACATTTCAGCCTTCTTTGCTCTGTTCCATTTTTTGAAACTAAGTTTTAGCACGATAATGAGAACAGAAGCAGTCCAAGATTAACCTCAAGCATACTGGGGCAGAGAAAACTCTTATTTCTTAACAACACTAGGCTCAAATTAAATACTAGGATCAAACTCTTAACCATAGAGGAAGTGAAATAACATTTCTCAGTCAAAATGCAGCTTCTAACTTCATAAAACCATTTATATTCTTTTTATTCTTCTGATAATCTTGAACACTTTGCCACTTACTCTGCCTAGATAACTAGATTCATAGATAGTTCCATCTTGTTCAAAGGTTGAACTTGAGAGTGAACAACAAGCCCACACTTTATGCTAGTAAATTTGTTACCAAAACTTCTGTCTCTGAAACACGTTCGGAACAATCTAAATTCCAGCTTAAACTTTAATTTTTCATTTTCATCATCTCTAATTCAGGGGAAAAAAATAGAGTCAATTTTCATATTTTAAAGAATTTTCCACAAAATAAACGAATCGTAATCACATCAATAATCAAGAGGAAGAGATAAAATAGAGAAGAGTTTCAAAGTAAGTGTTTCTTTAGTTAATTTAGGATTTTTGCGTCCTTTTAATAGAAGGAAGGGGATGCCAGTTGCAATGAGTTTACCCGTTAATGACTTTCAGTGGAGAGAGAAAATTTTTTGTTGACAAATTTGCCCTTCAAAATAAGGGTCGTGAGGATTTACTATTGCAACATAACATATTCCATTAGATTTAATGGCCAGAGGACCAATTAGGTTACTTTTAAAATGTTAGGGATCAAAAGAAGCATTTTCAAATGTTAGGGACAAAAAATTAAAAGGCAATATGTAGGGGACCAAAATTGGAGTTTACTCTTTTGAGAACATAATAACGCTTGAAGTTTGATAACTCATTTTAATATTTAAATGTATTACTTATGTAATGATTACTCTGTATATCCTAAGTGAGTCCTGGTGTGAACTAGGTAGGCATCTCGGTCCCGACTCCAACGTAATGCAGGTAGGTCGGGGTCGGGGCTGTCACATAATTTCTATAAAATAAGTATACCATATCATTAGAATACATCAATTTAGAAAAAGATTAGGTGACAGTCTATGAATGAATGCCTGATAAATCTCATACCAGAACCTGCCTCCAATAACATGTTTTGTAGTAGTGATATTTGAAAAAAGAAGAAGATGATAAATGCACTTGGGTTGTTGTGATATTTTTCTGCAATATGGAGTTGTCTAAGATTGACAAAATGACTCCTAATAGTATAGAGACTACTGGCCATTGAACACTTAAAGAATGCAAGGAAATAAATTAATAGCTCCTAGTAGTAGACTACTAGTCATCTTTATGATGATTCCTAGTAGTGAGGCTACTGACTATACTCATTAACAATAATAGTAGTATACTACTGGTCATTTTTACGATTCCTAGTAGTGAGGCTATTGGTGATACTCATTTACGGTGATCCGGCTATTTCATTTGCTGAGATATACAAATATTTATATATCTCGTGGTGTTTAAAATTTTATAAGATATTTTCTTTATTGTGTGATTGGTGAAACGTTTTGCTAAAAATTAGCAGTTTATTTTACAATGCTTGGAGTGCTAAATGTCAAAAATTCATGTTTTTGCTATTATGAGAAAACTCAAGCTTTGTGCAATGAGATGGATGTACCTTGAGGGGGATGAGATTCAACTCCATTTAAAATACAAAAGTTATGTGTAAGGATACCCAACCTAATGATTGGAGATGCCAAGAGTTAGGTTCAAAGGAAAAAAAAAATGAATTATATGGTGATTGTAATAGTACGCACAAAATTAATTTTGCATATCCCTGTGGTACATGTGCATACATCCTGTACTGATTTTTTTTTTTTTTTTTTGAGGTGGGGTGTCAGAATTACATGAGCACTCTTGATAGATTTCACCTATATGAGTGTGGGGTTTGGCAGCCCCAAAGTGAATGCGAACGTACTCTACTTATGCACTTATGAAAAACTGGGATTAGAGCACAAGACCATAAATGTTCCAGCTTAAAAAAGGTCAACAAAGACACTTGGATAATCATGCGTGGGATGCAATATCCTCTATCTTTATAGCAGCCAAAGTTCAAGATTGAAGTTCACTCTGGCTCTGGTATTGAAATTGCCTCTACGCTAAATATAGGTTCAAGGCATTGCTACCTATATGATGCGTAAGGGTCATTTCTTGCCATATTAGATAATGCGTATAGATAATTCATATAATATATGTTATATATTTTATTAAAATAGTAGGGAATTGTTGAAGATTTTAATAAAATAATAAATTATTTACTAATTTTGTGGGAAGAATTTCAGTTACAAAATACTAATTTGTATCATAAATGTATTTTGAATAATTGCATAAGTTACCAATTTCTTAGGGAATCCGTTCATCAATTTAGCAAAACTTGAGGAGCAATTTTTCAAGAATTAAAGCAATATTATGAATCAATTATTTAATAATTGGTGAGTTACTAGCCTAATTAAATTCTGCCAACATTATTATATAATGGCTGGGAATGGCATGTTGAGTTGAGTGAAAAGAATGAGAGATATTCTTTGAGAGATGTGAAATTTTCTTTACATATTTGAGATATGTTTAGAAGAGTTAATCTACGCTAGTATAGAGATACGGCAAGACGACATGGTGTAAATTCGAGTTACCCTCTATTAGCAGTGCATGCTTATGAATGATGTACAGCTAGTGTGTTAGGCTATTGAATCCTGGGGTGACAAGCTAAATGCTAGTGACCTGTTGCACCGGATTCTTCTGCAGAGGCGCTTGAATCACCTAAGAATAGTGATTATGCGCCTCAGCCCATGCCACACTAGTTTTATCTAAATTATTGTTCTCTACTTTAGTTTAATTTATTTTATTATTTTTATTAATGTTATGATTTTTGTTCGAGCGGGAACAATAGTTAATATTATGCTGTAAATTTATTTTATTCTACTTTAACACTGGTTTTATAAATAACCGGTGTTGAAAATCTACGACCATTAACACCAGGTCCAAGATAACTAGTGTTGCAGATCTGAGATCATTAGCACCACGTATCACTCGCACTGAAACAAAAGCGCAAACCTAAAGCTAAAGGGATCAAATAATTGGTTTTGAAGAGCAGATTTCAGGTAGTGAAATTATAAATTATAACTCACCTTACAAGTTTGGTTACTTAATTAATTAGTTAGGATCACAATAATTAAATTTATGACTTATCGATGCTTTGTGAGCATTGTATTATTATACACTATTGTACATTCAAATGATATGATAACTGCCTTGTAAGATGGAGTTTTAATGGGAATTCAGGTTAAATTATGTTGTTTTCATGGTAGGGACTATTTTGAGAAGAGATCCAGAAAAGAGAAAACAAATTAAATAAATAAAAAAAAGCAGCAAAAACTTGAGAAATCACAGGAAGTCGCAGCGCCACACAAGGCGCTACGGCAGTTTAAGAAGATAAGATAACGCCAACTTCCAGCAAGGCACAATGCCCTCTAAGAAAATGAAGATCTTTAGGGCGACACGATAGTGTCCAAGGAACTATAGCGACCCTCTAAAATCCAATTTCGGCTGGTCTGTTCAAAGTTGTGGCGACACTTAGGGAGCTCAAAGCGATTTCCAGGGGTTTCTTGAAGGCTGTGCAAACAATACATCGTCTCACTGATGCTTTTGACGTTATAACGATATGTCGGATCCTACAATTTAAATATCTTTCCTTTTGATCCTTATTCGGGGTCAATTTTGTAGTTTAGTCCCTGGACCCCCACTTGTCTATAAATAGAAGAGATATTTTAAAGGTTAAGGTAAATAGGTAGAAAACATATAAGGACTAAAACATAAATATATTAGATTAAACTAGTTTTTCTCTCATTTTTATTTTAGAGTGAAATGCAAAATTGATCGCTAAAGTGAAAAGAAATATAAAATTAAAATTTTAAAAAGTAAAAGAAAAGAAGATTTTGTACTTTTTTCCGATTTTAAGGGTAAGTCTCTTATATGCCATGTGTCTTACAATTGTATATTTCAAGGAAAAATAATAGAAAGGTAAGACAAAAGAATAGACATTTTTACCCTAAAAAATTAGGTCTTACATTTGGACTTTAACGGAGGGGTTTGACGGAATCCCAAGAACACCTAATGATGGAGTTTGTCGTTCTTGGTTGTATAACCTATTCCAGGGTTTGAACTTCTTGAAACTAAGTGGATCGAATAATGTATCAACCCTTAAAAAGTTCAAAGAAGAATGAATAATTATATTAAAGTAAAAATTCTTGTAGGAGTGTTAAATCGAAAATAAGAATTATCTCTTACAACACGTTTGTCTAATCAAAATTCACTCTAATTTATTATAAAGATAGCCTCCCCTATTTAAAGGAAAAAGAGGTGAACAACAAAACCTAAAAAACTAGGAAACAGAAACATAATTTAAAAATGAATAAGCAACATGCCTTTAAAGAAACCTAGCTTAAAAAATGTTAGTAATTAACAAACAAGCTAATCCTTTTAAGAAACAAATAACAAAACCTTCCTAGAATCAAAAAGATATTTCAATTAAAAACTACTAATAGTAAAATAATAAACCAAATAGAATGAGAAAAACAATTCAGCTCAATTCATTCAAGTCATCGCCAGCTTCTTGAATTCTTCCATTCAGCTGTGCCTTCAAAACCCCTAGAATGCATGCATAAATTCACCAATTTACCCTCACATCTCCTTGGACTTTTTGAAGATCAATTTAAAGAAGAAAGCCACAAACTTTCAAGATTCTTCAAGAAGCTTACTTTAACCTTCTAGATCACCTTAAGAAACTATCAGAGGTTTTCAAGAACTTCAAAAATTTATCCCTAATACTTTCGAAAGCTGCAAACAATACAAGATTCTTCTTTCTTTCTCTCTAACTTGCTCATCAAGTTGATTTTACACAGAGAACCAATTTCCAAACACCTTTAGATGCATTTTCTTTGGGTTTCTCTACATTCGCAGCCTTTGACTTCTCTTTAACTGAACTTGCGAGCTTGTCATGCTCTCTAAATATCTTAAGCCCACTAAATGTATCCCTTATAAAAATCATCAAATTTAATTGTTTTCTTCTTTGTTTTAGCATTGGACAAATGTTCAAGCTTCTTGATGACCTTTTTTTTAAGCCTTTGCCCTTTGATACGATTATTCTCAGTTGAATAGTTGAATTACTGTGGTATAGGTAGGATTAACTAGTTTATTCTCGGTTGAAGTGTTGAATTACTGTGGTAGCATATAGGATTAACTAGCTATTTATTATTTTGATTCTATGAACTAGGATGTTAGGATTTACTGGCTATAGTTTATTTGATAATGGTTAGTTAGTGAAGTTAGTGCCTTAATTTTAGGAGTATTGTTGCATGAGAACTACTATAAATCGATCATGTACATCTTGATTTGGGGATAAGCAATCATAATCCTACTTCCATTCATCTACTTATCTTTTAATTTCTCTTTCTTCTTTCTCCCCAAATTATAATTGCAACAGTGGTATCAAAGCATGATCCTGGCAACTGTGAGTTTGCAGATAAAGTTATGAAATCCGCTATGTTCTTTCTTTCTTCTGCCCCATTCGCGGGTCTCTCTATTCTTCCCTCCTGTTTATATTGAAATCTAAAACTCCATTCACAATCTCCTTCTAAACTCTTACCTATAATCCTCCAATTATGTTGTAGTTATTAACATTGGAAACAGAGAAGTTTGTCCCATGACATTGATGCCACCACCAGCAAATCTTAGGATAAAATATTGTTTCCTACAACCACAAATCTTCGGGATAGAAAATTGTCGCCTAACTCGCAAATCACTCTTTTCATGGCATGCCTTGAATGATTTCATCCTCGTGGAAAAGGATGATCAAGGCGGGAGGAATGATACGATTACTGTTGGAAAAATTAAATCAAGCTTAATTACAAAATTCTTGTTTTGGTAGGATTTAATAATTACTTGTTTAATTTGTTTCCAATTTAGATTTGGTTTGTTTTTGGAAACTAAGTTCGAGAAGGGTTCGGGTAACTATGGGTTTATATAAAGTATATATGGGGTATTATTTTTAGTTGAGCTGAGAGTTTAAGAGGTTAATATCAGAGCTTTTCGGCTCTCTGTCTTCGGGGATTGTTTAAGGGAGCCATTTTGGCTATTGAGATGTGTTGTTGAGGTCTAGGTCATAAGAAATGTGGTTTCTGCTTATGCCTATGATGTTGGGTTATTAATGTAATAGGTGTGTAGATAAAGACTTTTGGTTTGCCCCGCCTTTGATTGATTTAGTGGATTTTGTGGATGTAGATCTAAAGATCGAACCACGTTAAATTGTGTGTTTTTTTTATTGTTTATTTTGATTATTTTACTGCGCGTTAATCTTTTTGGGCGATAGGGATAACTTTTATATTCTACATATGGTATCAGAGCCAGAATTAAAAGGAGAAGAAATTCAAAAAAATTACAAGCCTTGGTGATTCCAATTGTGGGTTATATTGTTTCAGCTACGGGTCCACTCAAATTTGGTCATGAGGAAGAAGGTCGTTGATTGAGGAGATTAATTGGAGTACGAATTGTGTTTGGTGCAGGAAAAGATTTCGTGAATTGGTATTACAAAAATAATAATAATAATAATAATAATAATAAAGAAAAAAAAAAGAAAATTCATGAAAGATGAGAGAATTTGGGTTGCTTTGTGTCTACTGCCGCCGGATGAAACAATTTGATTCACTTAGTTTGATTAAGTTTGAGAGAGAAAAAAAATCAAATTTAGATTTTGGTGAAGCAATTTTTGGTGCTTTCAAAGTAAATTTGGATTGATCCATGATGAACTTGGAAGAATTGAAGTTTTACTGCAAGTTGTGTTGTGGTGCGGTCCTTTAAGCAAGGGAGGTAATGAAGATGCGATGAAGATTTTCAGAAAACAAAGAGTTGTTGTTTATGTTTGCGATAGAGATTTGATTGGCGATTGAAGTTCGAGTTAGCATTGAACTACGTGTGACCAAAGCTTGATTTATGGGAGTCTATGTTGGAAAATTAAATCAAGCTTAATTAGGAAATTCATGTTTTGGTAGGATTTAATAATTACTTGTTTAGTTTGTTTCCAATTTAGATTTGGTTTGTTTCTGGAAACTAAGTTTGAGAAGGATTCGGGTAACTATAGGTCTATATAAAGTATATATGGGGTATTATTTTCAGTTGAGCTGAGAGTTCAAAAGGTTAAAATCAGATCTTTTCGGCTCTCTGTCTTCGAGGGTTGTTTGAGGGAGCCATTTTGGCTATTGAGATGTGTTGTTGAGATCTAGGTCATAAGAGATGTGGTTCCTGCTTATGCCTATGATGTTGGGTTATTGATGTAATAGCTGTGTAGGTAAAGACTTTCGACTTGCCCCGCCTTTGATTGATTTAGTGGATTTTGTGGATGTAGATCTAAAGATTGAACCACGTTAAATTGTGTGTTTTTTCATTGTTTGTTTTGATTATTTCGCTGCTTGTTCATCTCTTTGGGCGATAGGGATAACATTTATATCCTACAATTACTCTCAGTTGAAGTGTTGAATTATTGTGGTAGCTAGGATTAACTAGCTTATTCTTGGTTGAAGTGTTTAATTACTGTGGAATCAGGTAGGATTAACGGCTATTTTATTATTTTGATTATGTAAACTAGGATGTTAGGATTTTTTGCTATAGTTTATTTGATAATGGTTAGTTTGTGGAGTTAGTGACTTAATTTTAGGGGTATTGTTGCATAAGGACTACTGTAAATCGATCATGTACATATTGATTTGGGGATAAGCAATAATAATCCTACTTCCATTCAACTACTTATATTTTCATTTTTCTTTCTTATTTCTCCCAAAAATTATAATTGTAATAGTTGTTGGTTTGTTTTATTGAGATTCAAACTCTTTAAATACGTATGGATAAATTATCAAAGGAATATAAGATTTTAAACGTTTTCCTTATTCTCTCTTTTCTAGACTTATTCATTTTCTTCTCAAAACTCATCCTTATCAGTTGTATCAAAGCATGATTCTGGCACTTGTTCTTCTTATTTTGTTCTCCTAAATTCTTCCTATTTCTTCCCCTCTCGACACTATTTCAATAAGATAATACAATACATTTTCTGTTCTTCCCTCTAGATTCTTCTCCTTTCTTCCTTTCAATTCTGGCTTTGATCGTACAAGTCCCACCCTCACAATTTTTCGGGATAGAAGATTGTCGCCAACCAACGTAAATCTTCGGGATAGCTTGCCAACACACACAAGGCTTCGGAATAGAAGATTATCGCCTACAACTGCAAATCTTCGAGATAGAAGATTGTCGTGCATCAGACTGAACGCCACTGCCAAGGCCTAGCCAACATGAGTCATGCGGACTAGACTCATATTAAGGGAGATGGAATGATATGTACATAAATTATGCATAGGACCGAGTCAACCATATTCGGCACCATGACAAGAATAACTAGCCATTAGTAGTTTGTTTCCTAGATTATAGGGATAATTATTTTTACTCTAATATTAAGCGTAACTTAATCATATGAGTAGTGGGTTTATTTTGTTGTGATCCAAACTCTTTAATTACGTAAGGAGAAACTATCAAAGGAATACGAAAAATATTTTAAACACTTCCCTTATTCTCTCTTTTCTGACTTATTCATTTTCTTCTCAAAATTTATCCTTATCAGTAAATGTTATGTGCAGAATTTGGAAGGGGATTGAGAGAAGAATTGACAAAATAAGAACATAATTTGGGGGAAATTCGATAGAAGAAAAACTTAAGGAGAATGAAGTTGATATATTATTCATCATATCGTACAAAAGATAGCATGACTATTTATAGAGTTCTTAACAAACACTAATTGAAGTAAATATCCAGTAACTATACACCTAAAATGACACCTAAATCTAAGGAACACTGGTTTCACAAATTCCCTAATTACTAACCCATCCATACAAGATTTAATATTAAATCTAATCGTATCAATCCTCTCCACTCGAAGAATCCTTGTACGCAAGGATTGCAGGACTTGATAATCTTCACTTCAATAAGGTGAAGGACAATCATGGAAATATTGTCAATAGGTTGGTCGCGGTTTTGTGGGGCTCGAGTGTTGGGTGAGGGTCCAAGTAATGCCGGGAAGAGTTCGTTTGGATGGATGGGGTGAGTGTTGTATGGAATTCTGAAGGGGTTTTAATCTTGACATCCAAACTGATGTCATCACGGAGGTCGACAGTGAAGGATCCAACCAAGACGACTTCATGCATCTTCAGGCTCGGGTGATGATCTACTTGGACTACTATTGGCAATGAATTGTGAGGAGACACGGTAGTAACATCACCACTCAAGAACAATGGGTTGATGTTAGGGGTGTGATTGACACATAAGGCCTGCAATTCCATTAACACCATTTGTATCATAGCATGGATTAGGTCGAAATAAAATTCATAATGGTTGAAGGCTTCATAGATTGTATTGCGAAATGCAATATTTGATTGATCAGTTTCCATTGAAACCGGCTCTAATACCAAATGTTACGTGTAGAATTTGGGAGGAGATTAAGGAGAGAAGAATTGATAAGATAAGGACATAATTTGGGGGAAATTCGGTAGAATAAGACTTAAAGAAGAAGGAAGTCGATATATTATTCATCATATCGTACAAAAGACAACATGGCTATTTATAGAGTTCTTGACAAACATTAATTGAAGTAAATATGGAGTAATTCTGCACCTAAACTGACTCCTATATCTACGGAACACTAGTTTCACTAATTCCCTAACTACTAACCCACCCCTACATGATTTACCATTAAATATAACCATATCAATTTGGGAAGGAAGAAAGGCAGAAGAAGACAGAATAAAAGAAATTTGCAATTGTACTGTATTTTCATTGATATCTCATATTACATACAAAACAACTATTTATGATAGGATCAAACACTAACAGAAAGAAATATCAGTCCTATGATATAGAACACTAAGCCAGTAAATCCTGGCAACCACTAACTCTTGAAAATTAGAAAGATTGATCCAACTAATTCACCCCTCTCTACCCACACACGATCAATCAACTCGTTCATACTGATAAAGATAAATTTTGAGAAGAAAATGAATAAGTCAGAAAAGAGAGAATAAGAAGAATGTTTAGAATATTTTCATATCCATTTGATAATTTCTCCATATGTATTTAGAGAATTTGGATCTCAACAAAATAAATTCATTACTCCTATGATTAAGGAACACTTAACATAAGAGTAAAACTAATAATCCCTATAATCAAGGAAACAAACTACTAATAGCCAGTTATTCTAGTCATGGTGCTGAGTATGGTTGACTCAGTCCAATGCATAACTTAGGTACATATCATTCCATCTCCCTTAAGACGAGTCTAGTCTACAAGACTCATGTTGGCTAGGCCTTGGCGGAGGTGTTTAGTTCGGTGCACGACAATGTTCTATCCCGAAGATTTGCAGCTGTGGGCAGAATTTTTCTATCCCAGTGACCTTTGGGTGTTGGCAGTAATCTTTTATCCCGAAGATTTGCGTTAGTTGGCGACAATCTTCTATCTCAACTAACGCAAATCTTCGGGATAAAAGATTACTGCCAGTGACCTTTAGGAAACAAGCTACTAATAGCCAGTTACTCTGGTCATAGTGCTGAGTATGGTTGACTCGTTCCTATGCATAATTTAGGTACGTATAACTTTATCTTTGAGGAAAGGTTGCAAATATATTGGACATTGAATTGGGATTTTTACATTATTAGTTTATTGATTTATGCTTAAATCGAATAAGGCAACCTAGTTATAGGTTAAAAATGCTAAGTTGTAGTCTAATACCATTATTACGAGGTCGATAACTTTGATTGGGCATAATTAGTTTGGAGGATTGAGATATACCGCAATCAATAATGAGATGTGTGTTACTTATTTTTATGACTTAAAACGCAACCACTAACATAGAAATCTAGGTAATTCAAAGAATTATGATAGGATAACACTCTTAGCCGAGTTTATTTCTCACATTAGAATACGGTCTACATTATCTTGCATGCCTAATAATAAAATCATATTTTTAGAATTTTTGCAATCAGATTCAAGACTCCAAATATAGTTAATATTGTATTTAGTTTTGTTATATTTGTTTATTTGCTTTTTCATTTTTTCCTTTGATTTCTCTCTTACTGTTGATCTATACTTATCCATAATAGAAGAGCCGACATTTTAATCTTTGATTTGACTTTAGGCGACGAATATCATCTTTGTGGGATTGACCCTTAAGGGCTCATGACATATTTATACTTGAACGTATAGGTATTTCACTTATTTTTATTACTTGGTATGGTTTACTTTTAGACCTACTCAAGTTGTGCTCTATATTTATATGCCTCAAATATGTCTATCATATTGTAATCTATATGTATATGACCTAGTAGAATATTATACTTTCAAAATATACATTTTTTCTAATAAATAGTCCACATTCAAATTTTATATTCTTTGTACCCTTACTAATATAATAATAATTTGTCTACAATTAAACTACATTTGAAAAGTGAGGACATTAATAACATAAATGGTGGCGAAATAAGCAATTTTAGGTTGTATGCCTTAAAATTCATAACTAGTGGGATTGACAGTGGGCTAGGCACAATGCTCTCTTAACATAATGTAATTAGTTCCGTATTTCAATATTAAATAAAGGGTAAATGACACTAGTGGCCATCAAACTATTTGCAATGTTAACTTTTGATCACTAATCTTTTTTTTGGTGCCAGTTTGCCTACTTAACTATAAAAAATGAAACATTTCAGCCACTCCATTTGTTTTTCCAATTAAATGAGATGGAATGGTCTCCACACACGACTTTCACAGGGCCAAAAATCTTAAGCACGGCCAAATCGATTTAGAGTTCAATCCAAATCAAAACTTGATTCAAAGTTCAAACATTCATGAGTTTTTTCTCCTTCCATGGTTTGAGCCAGTTTGTTTGTCTCCAACATCATCCTTTGGATTCAATTATCTTAAATAATGGAGTATGTAACAAAAATCCATCAATATTTCTAGTAATTTAAAAACAGGAAAAAGAAAGGAAAGAAAGAGAAAGGTGAAACCTTTTGAGCAAATGCATGAGCTAAGGAGGATTGTGATGAGTCTCATAGCTGCTTCTTTTCTTGACTGCAAGCATTTTCTATTAACATAAAATTATCATTCCAATCCCAATCGATTAAAGAATTGCTTCCCACTGATCTCCAGGCTGCGTGTAATTGATCTCACCTTGTAATCAACAATTTGAACAAGTTTTTAGACTAATTCAGTACGTAATGGGCCTTGTTTGATGAATATTTTTCCAAAATTGTATTTGGAGGAACCCAAAAGCTATTGGTGGTAGTTTTTGCAAACTAAATAAATAGTATAAGTTAGCTATAGCTTTAATCACTCCAGCAGCCACTTCCAACATCCCATCCTCTAACATCAAAGCCACCGCAATTCAATCCACTCATGTCATCAGTCACTAATCAATGTTTTAGTGAGAGGCACATTGAGAAAAAATAGAAACGCAACCAAATGCCCAAGAGCTGTGATGGTGATGACGAGCTTCCAAAGAAAGAGAAAAAAGCTTTCCAAAAGAGAGAGAAAAGCTAAGAAAATTTATCAAAACAATGATCAATGAAGAATTTTTGGCGAGGAAGTGATAGGCTAGGAAGGCTACCTCCCTCTTGGGAAAGTTGGTTGCAGGTGATGGCTGTGCATCTGAATCTGCCAAATTCAACTGTAATTTTTGGCCCTGTAAAACTCATGTGCGTGGCACTTGTCTACTATTCAATCTCATTTATTGGGAAAAACAAACGGAGTGGGTAAAGTGTTTCACCCTTGATAGTTGAGTGGGCAAATTAGCACAATAAAAAAATTAGTGACCAAAAGTTAACATGGTAAATTAGTTTGATGGCCACTAGTGTCACTTGCCCTTAAATAAATATTTACATGATACTCTATTCTAAAGTAAAAATAACGTGTCACACATAATGAGATACTTTATAATTCCCAATCAAATCAAGCACATCCAAATTTGTAAACACATGAAATATAAAATTTGTCTGCAGGTGATTTTGATCAATGAGAATGTGAAAGATTAGGCATGAATAGAAGACTTATTGCCTTTCATAGAAAATTTGTTTAGTCTCATAAACATTAGCATCATTTACTGCAACCTCTGACCCGATCACACCTCTATGACACCACCACAACTACGGAAACAAAATACTATGGCTGCACATCTATGTCCTTGGGATCGAATTATATAGCTACTGAAACAAAATAATTAGTTAGTAAGGACATCGAAAGTAATATTATTAAATAAAAGTTTTTTCATGAAATGAAAATTGTATCAAAATTTTGGAAATCTATCAATGGATGAGAATGAACATCATTATTGCTTGTTAATTCCTTTCCATTCCTAACACAAAATACAGATTTCCAAAATTAAAATGATTAGTTATGATAATTATGCATCATTTAATCAAATATTTAGTTTCGTGTAGGGTTTAAAATTGAAAAGGATTTCTTAAATGAGTAGTCAGATAAGCTACATCATGCAATGAAGCCTCTAACAAGTTGTGATATATAAGTATTATAATGGCAAACTTGAAAAACTTGTTTTCAAAACTTTTCAAATGTAAAGGCCCTAAAGACCTCTAAATTTCTAAATGAGGGACTAAAGTTGATGAAAAAACATAGGAGGAAAATAAAGATAATAGTTGTCTTTAAATAATCTATGCATGGTAATATTTCTAATTCATACATACTTTTATACATGAATAACTGAATAAAGAGATTAAAGGAAAACCTTGAACTCTGACCATCAACCCAGAATGAAGCCTTCTTCACTATTGAAGAACCTCTTGAACTTCTGGAAACTAGATTACAATACATCTTCCAACCCTCATGTCAAAATGGCACTTAAATATTAAATTAACATGGGTCCTCATTTGTTAACTTATTTGCCACTATTTTCAGATATGTGAGAACAATCCGCAAATGACTCTAACTATTGCATATCAAAACTATTTACCAATTAAATCATCTATTGTTGATAATTAACAAAATGAATCCAATCATTTAAAGCTTAAAAAATACATTGAATCACTAAAATAAAGAATGTTAAGTTGTTAGTGTTAGTATGTATTATGTATTCTATCATTGTTGTTGCTTGAGAGAAACCCAATTTAATTTTTTTTTCCAATGCATTCCATGTTGACTACAGTATTGGCTATTTGATGCAACATTCATAACAAATCTAAGTGACAAAAATAAGGAAATATCATAGATTTGACAGGATAAGGAAACATCATTTAACGAATAAGGATGTAGCTTACATCCCAATAATGCTTATTAGTAATGTCTCATCCACCTCCATATTTGGTAAAACCAGAGAGAATATCCGGTCTATAAGTTTGTTCATAGATCCATGAGAGGGTTCTAGAGCTTGTGCAGCAGTTGCACTTAATAATCTGTTCTTCCACCGCCCCAATTCTCTTGTCCTACATATTTCAATGTATGTACCTCAAAGAATTTTTAAATTAATTGAAAGAGAAAAGCAACAAAAGTAAGCAGCAAATATTGCACAAACCAATCAAACAACTTCTATAAGCTATCATAAGTTTCAATTTTAAAGATCTTATCATTCAAATGAATCAGAACAGATACCCCCCACAAAACTTTCAGTTAAAGTAACTTTCTAAACTTGGACCAATGGAGAAGCTTTTTTAAGAATCCTAAACAAGGTTTGCATCTAACAATACCATTGGCATAATATGCAACACACGTTCACCAAATCAGTGTATAAGCGATGATCCTTTGACTAATAAGTCACCAAATTAAAAAAATAGCAAAACAAAATAGAAAAGAGAACAGAAATGGTAAATTTTATTCTTGTAACAAATATAAAAACACCTACAATTCTTTTACAGAAAAAAACCTTAAATCGTCAAACACAAATCCCTTCTAATACAACCATAAACAAAATTTTATCAAATCACATCATCTCAAATAAACAATCATTTAAGGAACTATTTTTCACTATGCAAATATTCAAGTACGATACCGCAGGAAAAAAGAACATCGAAAACCAAAACTTAAGTCTTTCAACAATCTCATTTTTTTCTGTATCAAAAAACCCTGTGGAAAAAGCAGAAAACTAAACTATAGAATCCATTTTGCATTTTAAAGAAAAAAATTTCTATCACAAGAAAGCCATCAACACACAATAAGAACTCATTTCAGCCACATTAAATACAAGAACTCGCAATGCTCTAGGAAAATTATTAGGAAGAAAGAAAACTCAACAGCAATATTGGAAGAGTTTCAATAATCCCCTACTACTTTACAAGATCACGGCATTCTACAACAAAATCACTCAAACAATACCAAAATAAACCTCAAAACTACAATAGTGCACGGGAAACAGAGAACCCTAAAAACAAATTAAGCCAAAAATAAAATGGTAAAGGGAGTGAAGAATCCAGGGCACTTTCATATGCAATGAAATCAGATCCAATAAAAATTAGGCTTCATGATTGGAAAATGCTAAGGAAACTCGCCATATTGTTGCAGGCTTAAAGATACAGGACACAGATAAACTATCGTGAGAACGCACGAGATAGAGAGAAATTGATAAAACGTTGTTTATTAATAACCGCTAAACGTCACAATCTTTTAATTTATTTTTGTTCTGTTGCAAAACTTCACGATTATGTACACCTTTCCATCTTTGCAGGTAAATGACTGTGTATCTCAATAAAATGCAAATGGCCGCAAGATTCCCTGAAATATGTTTCCGCTCAGATACTTGAAAGTGGACAACGGTGACAACTCTCCGAGTCTTTCCTCATCGACATTGAAGTATAAGATATTGTCATACTGCTAATGGCATTACAATAAACCCCATTTTAAAAATCGTGAAACCTTCCAAATGTAATTCTCGGATGAGTAAATTCCAATCTAATATGAACCCGAAACGAAACTAGAGTTCCCGATGCAAACAACTTTGTACGTGAGGAATTTGGCTGGATCAAAATCCAACCCTACTCCGTCAATGGTCCTCCGACACGGATTCAGAATCATCGTCTTCTGCTTTGTGGTAGGAATAAATTGCAATATTAGAGACTAGTTACTGATCCTGTAGTTAATGGATTGAATTCAAGTATTGAAAATGCCGGGGCAATTGAATTGCAGATGTCAAAGTTGACGAACTCAAATCTCGAGTCCTTGCCGTGGATTCTGTTTCCGAAGAACACTGGTTTGGGATTGTGGCCACAGAGGACGGTGAATCGCGGGTTTGATATCAATGAGGGGAGAGCCAGTACATAGAGACAGATAAGCCTAGCAGGATCTGTAATAGGTCATCAATGGTGGCGATCGTCAGTTGTAAGTAAAGGATGCAACGGTTGGTTTCTTTGTTTTTCTCCAGAAGAACCTCCCACCGTTAGATCGATCTGGACGACCATGAATTGATTTTTAACCCTTGGATTTCTTCACATTCCCTATTTATGTCATCATATAGAAAAACATCAGAAGTAACCACCGTCAGATGAAGAGGACGACCACCAACTCAATTTCAACCCTTGGATTTGCTCACTTACCCTATTTATGTCATCATATAGATAAGTTGTACACTCTCTTCTAATGGAACGGAAGAGAATATGTATTATGGCAAAACACTAAAATGGTAAAAGTATAGTAAATGAAATTGTGTATAACACAATGTTTGATTATAATTATAGAGTGACAACTTAGTTCTAATAGAAGAGTCAAGTTTAGAGGATATACATCTTTTTATGAGATGCAAAGTACAACAATTAAAATATGTAATTTTTCACTATTTTTTCTACTAATATTCTTAATTTTTAAAGGTCAATTAATTGTAAACCACACATAATTATATTAGTAATGATATGAGAAGTAAAGAAATTCAAACTTAACTCTTCTAATAAAATAAAAATATTTTGAAACTTGCCCTTTCTAATAGAAGGAAGGAAGGGAGGGAGTAAATATTTTATAATATCATACACATAAAAATTCTAAAAAATCAATAATAAATATATGACCAGTCAAAAATCGGTGTTAACAGGGACTCAGAGAAAATCGATCAACCCCAATTTTTTAGAATTTTTCTCTGATAAAATTCTATTGTCCAAAAATGGGCCTTATCATAACAAATTGAGCCCATCCAACTGTCCTTGCAAATATAATTAAATATAGGTTGATGTTATTCAAATCCTAAACAATTTTTCTCTCTACCTTCTCTCTGCCTTCTTCCTCTTTCTCTTCATCTTTCTCCCTATCTTCCATTAATGGAGGATGGGGGAGCTTCTAAATTATATATATATATATAGTAGAATATATATATATATATATATCTACTATAATAAGTCTTTTCTTGTTGAGAGTTTTCTTGTCTCTCCTCGTTGAGAGTTTTCAGTCTCTCTGTTTAAGAGAGTTTTGTCTGCTCCATTTTTTGAGTTGTGTTTTTCACTTATTTTTGAAGTCTTTAACTACAAATCTGTGGGATGATGTTGTTGATGAAGAAGATGGTGAAAATAAAGCCGACAGTGGTTGGCTTCGTCAGTTGTTCGTCATGGATCCCATGAATCCCTTGTGTCATGGGTCAATTTTGGAGCTATATTAGAACTCAGTAGTAGTCCAGTACCACAGGTCAGATGATTTGCTCAGCTATTTGAAATTTTGTTGCTCTTTGCTTAGCTATACGCTAGATTTGCAGTTTGTAGATTTTATTTTCAGATTTACTTTGATTCTAGATTGTAGATCTGATTTTCAGTTCTACTTCAATTCTAGATTGTATTACTTGGCTCATGGCCTACTATCAAATCGTTGTTTGATGATATTTTCAGCCCGTTTATTAATTTAAGTATTCCTTTTTGTTCAAAAAAAATCCTAAACAAATTTTATTTTGGATCGGATGAAGTATTTTAATGTCGTTGTCGAAATTTTAAAACATTGAACTTTAGGGGAATTTTGAATTTTCCCCCTTTTTTTATTTGTCAACACTCAAACCACTTGGCACGCTTGTTAATTTCGCATCAACTGTCCTTGTTAATTGCTAGCACTATTGTATTTTTAAGCTAAAGCACATTAATTTGGTTGAACCTTGGAAATGTTGTGCGCGCGCTGCAACAAACAACCTTGACACTAAGGGCTGTTCTCTTTGATTGTTTTTGTTTTGGTTTTTGTTTTTGTTTTTGTTTTGGTTTTGGTTTTTAGTTTTGGTTTTGGTTTTGGTTTCGATTTTAAAAGTAAATTTTAATATTATAATCATTTATTATTATTTTTTTACTATTTAACTATAATTTTTTGACAATCCTAATACACTTTTTACACTAAAAAATTATTTTTCAAAAATATGTTTTCAAAACAAAAACAATAAAAAAGAGCATGCCCTTAATTGTCCGAATTACGACATCAAATAACGGCAATATGCTACTCAGCGTGACCTTAAACTTAAAGCATGGAAATCATGGGCCATTACGTCTCATGACATGCTTTTCTACGAAGACTTCCCCTACATTTTCCCCCTTACAAAATGCAAATTAATTCAAGCATAACCCCACCAACAATATCTTTAATTCCATCCACCTGAAACTCATAGATGAATTCATCAATTTCCCAAATCCAAAGCATCGAAATTTCACTAGAAAGCCTCATCAAAAGCTGGAACAGAAGGCAAAAATGGAAGGCTTTCTTTGGCTGCAGAACTTCATGGAAAGGAAACGATGGTTATAATCAAGAAGAAGAATGTTCATGGAGAGCCCGCCTGTCCAATTTCTTGGATTCATTTGAGGTTCGAATTTTCACCATTGTTTCACTCCTCACAGACATCGTTTTCACGAGCCTTGAACTTTCTTCATCCGCGCTATCATCGTGCCCGGAAAATTACTCCACAACAAAAGAAGAAGTTTGGTTTCAATGGGTGGGGATTGCGATTTTGTGCCTGCTTTGCTTGCGAAGTCTGGCTCTTTTCGTGGGGCTCGGCATGTCGTTCTTTCGGTGCCCGGGGCACGTTCTCGATGGCGTGGTTATGGCGGTGGCGCTGTTCTTGGAGTCGTTTCTGGAACGGAGAGGAGGGGCGCTGGTTGTGGTGGTGAGTTTGTGGAGGATTGTGAGGGTGGTTGAGAGTGCATTTGAGCTTAGCGATGAGGCCATTGAAGCGAAGATTGAGGTGATTGTTCGCCAGTTTCAGAATCTCCAAGATGAGAATGCCAGGCTTTTGGAAATCATTGTGGAGAAAGATTTGATTATTGAGAGGTTAGAAGAAGAATTACGAGTATATGATCATCAACAATCACGGTTTGATGAAGTTTTGGAAGAATCTTAAGCATGAAGTTTTAGTGATTTAAATGCAACTAATTAATTAACTAGAATTTGCTTTCGTCTCTTTTTCAGTTGGTTGGGGATTTTAAAATGTACAAGTACGATGTATAAAACACAGGAACTTGTATCCGACATGTAGTATTGTCCGACGAAAGTTTGTTTGTACGCAGGTGAATTCTATTTTCTTGGTTTAGATAGGTGACAACTTTTTTTTTTCTTTTGAATTTAGCATAAAAAGTATGACGTGCATGTTATGATGGAGTGAGTTTTGCCGCTAATGTATGGTTTGTTTCTAAGTCAAAAATATATATATTTTGTATCGATTTTAGGGGTAGAAGTAGTATATGTTAAAAAGGTAGGGCATGTAAAATAAAATACATGCAATATCTTTTGGTCTTTTATAGGTTTATTTTGTTTGATTGATGGCAAGGGAGGGATTAAGTGTTAGTTTGTAAACACAGGGGAATTGGTAAAAATATAATAATACAGGGGATAAAATGTAATGAAGCCTAAATTTAGTACTAATCAATGTACAATTGCCAATTATAGAATTAATTTAACTAAAAGGCCAATTGCGTTAACTCCCTAAACTTAGGATACAACTACAAAATTATCCTTGTTATTTTGAAAACTACAAATAACTCCCTGAACAGTTACCGGGCGGCAAACTCATGACCGTTATACTATAGTCATAAAAGCCACCAAATTTTTCTTGCGTGTTTTTGTCTATTTTGTTTCAAACTACCTCAATGTAGAGAAGCCTCATCACTTTTTCGATCATAGATTTGACATCCTGTGAGTGTTCATGGAGTATTTCATAGTTTTCAAAATTGTTTACATGATTTCGTAGTTATAACTTAAATTCATGAAATTAAATGTATTATCTTTTTATATAAAAAAAAGCATAAATTAATTTAATATATTATAATTATTGTTTATTATTTTTAATATAACTTTTTATTTATTATTTTTAATATCACTTTTTATTATTAAGTTATATTTATAATATACTTTTTATATTATAAAACTATTTTTTAAAAATATGTTTTTAAAACATTATAAAGAACACGTAATTCTTGGTTCGGTGAACAAAGAGAGAAAAACAATAGTAATACTGTACATTTAGCTACCCAATAAAAAAGATGGCGGCTGGGGGAGGGGGTGGTTTGGGGTTGTTGGGAGTGGTACGCTTAGCTCAATAAATCACTGGAGGGGACTAAAGACCAAGACTAAAGAGGCTCAATATCAGTTGACATAGTCTATGTTTTTGCATTGACTTTGTTTATAGTAAGTCTCCTTCTATAAGGTAAACAATTCTCAGTTCTCACCATTCACAATGTAACCTCTTTGGTTGGCCTGCCTCTCTCAGTATCACCCTTCAAGTTAAGTACTCACTCTCTCACCAAAAGGATTTTATTTATGTATTTATATGTATTTATAATAATAATAACAGTATAGTATAGAAAAACTTGTATGCACTCGGTTCATATATGCAACCAGGTACATACATCAAACTATAGTTTGCAAAATCGTGATCCTACGTGGAATTGATTTGGGTGCAGAATCAGTATCGGTGGGATCGGATCGTAAAATCCTACATAAAATGTGCAGGTATAAAATTACTGATAAATTATAAAAACTACTCTTATTTGAGTGGTTTTAGTAAATTTTTATAGTATCAGATAGAATCAAAAGTAGGATTGATTTGGCGTTTTGGGATCATAGTATCGTACGATCCTACGATACGTATCGTGATACTGCAAACTATGCATCAAACTAGACGCACGTATCCCTATGTGTAGAGACGCAAATGTTCTTTCTTTTTAAATTTTTTTTGTTAATACTAATACTCTCAAACTACAAAGTGTACAACTTTCAAATTACAAGAGTGATACTCTTTTTATTGTTTAGAACGAATCATGTTGTAAGAAAATTTTTAGCTATTGTTTCAATCAAAATTAATTTAGTTGCACCCACAATTAATCAACACGCAATACCCACTAAGGGACGAAAAGAGGTTGATCAATTTCAAGACTCGTATACAAACGTTACATGAATACACATGAGATAAGGAATGGAGAAATTTGCAAGCTAAAAGCTTGTTTTTTCATTAATGGATATTGAAAATTACAAGAAAAGTAGAGTGTGTGCTAAGGGATTGGATGATTACGTACTCTCCTTTTCTCCGTTCTCTCAAACCCTACAAACTACAAAGTTCTTCCATCTAAAATATAATCTTCTTCCCCCATCTTTCATGGGAATGGGGGAACCGTTTTCTTTTCTACAATTTTTTTATTTAGTTTCTATTCGTCTTCTTTGATGGGAGTTTTTCATTATCTCATAATAAGATATTTTGTCTTTCTAAATAAGCAAGAGTTTTTTCTCCCATCTAAGGATATTTCATTATTTTCAAGTGAAGATTCAGTGTGTTGGAGGCTTTAATCAGAAAAGTAGTGGCAGGTCTGATATCGAATTCATACTTCGGTACAAGATTTGTCCAACGCGATAACCATTTTTTGTTTCACTAGTTAGATCTATATGGATTACTGTTTGTTTAGATCAGTAAGTTTTGAATACTACTCAATGTTTCTACCGTAATTAGGAAAACTTCAAACCTAGTCACCGACCTGGTTTAGGGAAACTATCCAATAATAGTAATGCAAGGCTTTTAAAAGGGCACACATGCAAGAATTAAAAGGTATACATATTATGAAAGAATTAAACTAATTAAGCAAAGGATATATTTTATACGCTTTTTCCGTAAAAAAAAAAAGAATTTAAAATTAAGCAAAGGTGGAGAACAACTTTAGGTAGTAGATGAACAAAATGAAGAAGATCCTCTATTTAATTTACATATATAGTGATTATAATTAAATTCTGCAACCAATGAATTCACAACTTTTGTGAATTAAGTTTGGTGGATTAATAATTAATTAATTAAACACATCTTCTTACCATCTGATGATCACATGCAAATATACGTACCTTCTTCAGTATTAAAATTGCAAAATGGTGATAAAATTGAAGTCTGAGGCTAAGGAAAATGATAAAGAAACAATGCATATAGATTATTTTTAATTGCATATTTTTTATTTTAATTATAATATTTTTTCATCGTCTAACAATGCACTTTAAAAAAATTATATGTATTTTTTTACATTTTTAACATTTAAAACTTTATTTCCAAACATATTATCTAAAGACGACACGATTTTTCAGAACCAAGATCTGAATATTAATTCCATGATTAGTTCATAGTTTGTTGGACTAATTTCTAAACGAACTTAGATTTGCTAGCTCAGATGTAGGAATAGAAAAAGAAATTGTTTTATTTTTTAAGAGTTCATTATCAATTAAAAATATGGTAAGTTGGTTGGTATGACTATGAGTCAAATGTTGTGTAAACCATGCGTTTATGTCTCGTATGTTTTAAATAATAATTAGTCTTAGCTAGTTTCGAAAATTTCAAAAGTCGTTATTTAAACAGAAATTTAAAAAACGAAAGACAACATTTGTTTTTGAAAGGTACTGGAATTCGTCCACCATAATTAACATGTATCACACAATACGGGTTGAGACTTCCAACAATACAACAACTGTGTTTCATTTGTTGTTAAATATCATTAATGCATCCATGGATTTATTCAATGAAATGGTACTCCTTCAGAAAAATACAGTTTCTAATTTATTTCACTGGAAGAATTCAATTTTTTCTTTCTTTTTATGTTCTCATACTCTTAATAATATAATTATGTGTGATTCATAATTATATCATCTTTAAAGTAAGGACACTAATGAAAAAATAATAATAATAATACCATCTCAACTAATTCATAGTAAATTTAGTGGCAGAGCTAGAAATTTAATTTAGTGGGGGGCATAGTATATATTGTATGATCAACAAAATTATATTTTATAATAAGGTTAAACTACAAGGAAAATATCACAAAAAATATAAACGAGAAATACAAAAAAGATTCAATAATTCTTTATGTTTTTAACTTTGAATGCAATTTTAGTTCTAATCAATGTAAATATTAATAATACTCTAGAAAAAAATAATCATAACCTTAATACAATTTGGTTGTGTTGTGAATCTTACTATACTCTAGTAAAAATAAATCATAATAAAATTAAACTATGTGTTGTGTATTGTTTATGTTTAATTTATATTTAAAAAATAGTGGAAGCACATTATATTAATTTAACAAATTCAAAAAAAAATGACCTACTAAATATACAAAGGGCGGTTAGGGTCACTAGGGGCACGTGCCCCCATTGTAAATCCGCCACTGCATAAATTTCTATATCAATTTATGTGACATGCATTTATTGGCAACATTTTTATAAAATAATTATTAAAATATTACATTATTGACCAATGAATATACTATAAAAAAATTGTGATAAATTATTTGAGATGATTGTCGTTACTAATGGAAAAAACTAATAGCAAATTACGTTTTAGATATTGTATCTTACCACTAATAAAAAGTAATACATTTTTTTAAATGAATTCATTTAGGGAAACGGAAAAGTATAACGAATAAAGTGTCATTTAATTATATTAAGATGAAATTATTCACTAAATTATAAAATGAAAAATTATGTCTTTTTTTTCTTTCTATAAGTTCATTAAAAGTATCACTATTCTTGTTCACAAACTCATAATGTCATTTTACCTCATTAATTAACATTCGTAATAGCCAAAACGGATAGAGATTATTGAGCAATTTTGCAGGGAAATATTGGGATTAGAACAAAGCTTGGAACAAAAAGACAAAAGACTACCATGTTTGCATGTGACTTTTAACCTTAAACTCATATACAATAGCCCTATTGGCATTACAAAAACTTTTCCTTATACTTTTCTTCCAACCACTTGCAACTTGCATCCTTGTACCCCACAACTTCCTTCAAGATATACCACCTATGCAAAGGAAGATAAATATATACTAACAAAATATAGTCTATAGTAGACTATATATATGGCTTAATTACTCTCTCTCCTTGTATTTATAAAAAAAAATTGATTTTTTGTTTCTTAAAATTTTCAAGATACATCATTTTCCTATTTATATGTTAATTAACATTATTACCTTTATTTTTGTTAATGTCAAGTTGTTAACAATATTTTTTAGGAACAATATATTATAGCAATTTTGAGACAAAATATATATTAAAAAACATAATTGATAAAAGTCAAAACTATAGTGTATATAGGCAGAAAATAATAATAATAAATCATATATATATTTATGAAAATACTATAGTCCCTTTACGGGATCATTTCGTCACCTATACAACTACTTATGCAATTGTATTAGTAATGAATAGGTCATTATTCAGTAGTTGAATAATTTCGTGAAGGAACTATAGTTTGACCACCCTCACCTCCCACACACACACATATATATATATATAAAAGAATATATATAAGAAAATATACAACAATTTCTTGTTCCCTTTTCCCTCCTCTCTGTCCAACTCGTATCAGCAACAACACAAAGTGCATCAAAATTCATAGTACATATACTACAAAAGGTTAAAAGCCTACCAAAAAAGAAGAAAGAAAAGCTCCCATCCCATGTATTCCTCATCAACCTCTTCATCATCACAAGGTAATTCATTGGGTCCAAATGGCGGAGCCAACGGCGGCAACTCCGGCGGCCTATTCCGCTACGGCTCTGCTCCGAGTTCCCTCCTCAACACCGCCGTCGATTCCATCATGAATCCGGCGACCCGCGAATTCTCCGCCCTTGGATCCCACCACCTCCACATGGGCCATACTCCTTCTCATCACTCACCATCATCCCGGTTGTTCTTCCCGTCGTCGGAAGCATCTTCCCAACACGCCGCTGAATCCTCCGGCAAAACCTCCGACCGTAATGGCGGGCTGCAAAGGGCCTACAGTCTGAAGCATGCGGGCAACGTGGGCGGCGGTGGTGGAAGCGCCGGTTTGATGATGTCTTCCGCTAACAATACTGCTCCTCCTCCTCCGCCGCCGCCGTTGGTTCGTCACAGTAGCTCGCCTGCCGGATTTCTTAATCAGCTTGCTCATGCGGCTGCTTGCACCTCCAATGATGAGAGTGGTACGTTGGATTTTCCATGCTTTTTTGTTTCTGTTTGTTTTGGTTTCTCCGGTGGAGTTTTGGAGTTGGGGGTGCGTTGGGGGAATGTTTTCTGGTTCTGAAAATTACCGTTTCACCCTTTTGCGTTTTATTACTATTATTTTGGCAAAATATTTCAGAAAAAGGATGAAACTGATCTTCTAATGGTTATTTTAATTTGGCATTTGTATTGGGAAAGTATTTATTAGCAATAAAATCTTCATGGCTAATTATTATATTTAATCAACTAATTTGCATTAATTTTAATATCAAAAGTTTGAAATTTATTAATCATCAAGAATTTTAGTTATTCTCAGAAAAAAAAATCACTAATAAGAAAAGGATATATATATATATATATATATTTTTTTTTTTTGGAACTTGGCTAAAAGTTGTAGGAATGGGGCCAAGGTGTGGATTGGTGGATAGTAAACACTAAATTAATTACTCATTTTAAACTTTTATCCAACTTTTTATTTCACAAATAAATTTTTATATTTTTAACATACTTTTTTAACAATTTTATATAAATTTTGGCATTTTTAGACAAAAACTTTCTCATGCATATATTTAGTTAATTTATATTCTTTTCCACACATTTCCAATTTAAGTATTTATTTTTCTTTCTTGATTTGTTAGAAAAGAGTAAGGTAAAAAGTCATTTTATTTCCAGTTATAATACTATACTATGGATAAATTATTAATTAGCTGCATGGACATTTTGAAAAGTTGCTGATGATGTGAACTTAGTTGACCTTAATTTACCTCTTACTAGTTGACAATTGTGATTCTTATTTATAAATATATAATAAAAATTTCACTTTATTGATATGGTAAATAAAGCTATTCAAAATTTCATTTAGTTCAATAATTTCTTTTGTAATTTTGTACAATTACTGTCTCTTAATAGCGTTTTATTCTTTTCCTTATTATACAAACGAAATTTTTTGCTTTCCATTTTTGAAAAATGTGTAAAATTTCATCGTTTTATGCCTCTTAAAAAAATAAATAAACACAATAATTAATATTCCTTATCTAATTTATGAAAAAACATATTTTTTTCTCAAAACAACTATGAAGATTTTCAGTTAAAGCTTTCATCTATTCAATAATGACTATCAAAACTTGTAACTGTAATTTTTTTTTTCCTTTTTAAAAGGGAAAACTCTTTTGTAATTATTTCATAAGAGAAAAAGAAATAGAGTTAACAGTGGCAAAATAGGAATTTCAGTGGGTGTCGGCGGGACCCACTTGAAGCATTTGGGGAACGTCTACGTGCGGTGGATTCCATTTGAGGGGGTTTGGATTAATAGGAACCACGTTTGCCCACTGTTTTTCCGAGAAACCACGTTTAATTAAGAAAATTTTCCAAAAGAATTTTTAATTAAAAAAAGGAAAATAACAATTTTGTTTATTTAAAAAATCGTACTTAATTTAATTCTAAAAAAAAAAATTAACCTTTCCTTTTCTGCACAGGCCTCGGCCTAGGCATTGACTTCCCGCCTCGAGAGATATGTTAATCTTGATTTTAACTTTCAGATGTGACAATTTATTAAATTTTGCATTTCCTTCTCATTTTTTTCTGGATTTAGAGGATAAGTTTGAGGTTATATTGATTTTTTTTAGTTTTATTTTAAAAATATAAAAGTTATATTAAAATTTTATTAAAAAAAAATACATGAAACATACAAAATTATTTATGAAATAGAAATGAGATGAAAAACCTGAAATAACATAATAAATCATACAAACTTTAGATTTTCTGTTTGATTAATTTTATTATATATATATATATATATATATGCTGCTCTAGTAGTCGATAGTGTCACATCTAGCTTTAGAATTAGGTTCCCTTTATATTCTCCCTATAATTTAACTCACTCTTTTATATAGTTTGAAACACTAAAATTTTGGATGATAAATGGTATAATTCTCGATGCTTTACATTTTTATTTTTTTTGGTTGAATTATACTCATGAATAATTTTGAAATATATATATATATATATACATTACCAATATTTTATTTCAAGAAAATCCTATTTAAAAAAGAAAAAATACAATTTATTATGATTTATAATGATATTTATCTCCAATATTTTTTGGTTATATCTATATATTTCAATTGTAGGTTAATTTGGAATAATAATAATCATATTCATAAGGATATAAAATGTATAAAAGTAGAAACAAAATTTTCTTAACAACAACAATGTTTAAAAGTAATTTTATTTATTCATTTATTTGGTATTTTGAGACCTTTAGAAATATATATGAAGGCTAATGTGATTGTTTGATCAATAATTTGTCAAATGGCTAGCTTCTTGTTAGAATAAATTTGCATGTCTCTATATACAATTTGTTTTGAATGGTAAATTATTATTCTGATAATAATCTCACTCGTATATATTAATCATGAAAACTTCCCTCAAATTATTCTCGCCTAGACTAATATATTGCAATTGCATGCATGGGATGCTTAATGCATGGTGTATAATTTATGACTTTTTCCTTCTTTTATTTTTTTAAACTTTTTTTTTTAGGGTCAACAAGAGAAAGTCTTGTTTTTGATTAATTTTTATGAGAAATAGATTAAATGTAAAAAACAATTAGATGCAAGTTTTTCCATATTAGGGAGAAGTCAAAATCTAACCCCTCAAAGAGAGTGACTTGATGCAATGTATTAATTAATTAATTAATAAGAGAATTGGAGCTTTCCAATTGCAAGTGGGCTATAATTTTTGAATATTCTTTGCCCACTTGTAGAAGCAAGTTGACAATAAAATAGCCCAAATAGTAGTTCAAGAAAAATGAAAGTGGGATTGGGGTGGGGTGGGGGGGGGGGGGGGGGGGGGGGCGGGGGAGCTGCCCTTATTATTAATTTTTAGTGTTTAACTATGAGAGAAGAAAGTGACCAGATTCCATGAATGAATCCACCCAAGTGACCAATTAAACCCAATCACATGCCCATCTCAACTTGTTCTTCTCCCATTTCTATATGCACAATCTTTTGCTCCACCACCCCCCCCCCCCCCCCCCCCCCCCCCCCCCCCCCCCCCCGGCACACTGGGTGGGCTCCCAATACCCTATCATCAACATCTTGGTTGTGCATGGCAAAATTTGAACATGAAAAAAGTTCTTGAGGTTTTTTTTTTTTTTCCAAATTATTAAATAGATTTTGAGATTTTACAATTTATCTAGTAAATCGTGTAAGTTATGTTTAATAAACACTTGAATATTTTGGAAGTTATTGAAAATTTATGTTTTCTTTAGTTATTTTTAAAATATTAAAATCTGCTTGATAATTTAGACAAATTTCAGAAGGTTTCGATAATTTTTCATGAAAGAAGGACTGTTCTTTTTCAATGAAAAAAAACATGAGACTATTAGTGTTGTTGGTATCTAATAAGGCAATGTTGTAGGATCGTGATACTGATTTAGGGTTTTTTGTTCAATGAAAAAAACAAAAATAATAATTATATTTTGTTAATTTTTTAAATAAATCGTTCAATAATATATAGATATTGTGATATTATATTTCTTTAGTTTCAATAAAAAAGTCATGTTAAAATTGTACTTTATATCTTATAAATAGTTGTAGCTCATTATTTTTGACCATTAATGTTTATTGGAAAAGTCTAACGTCGTAGTGGACGTGGTCTAATCCATTGGCATTCACTTTTATAACTTTAGCCACTAGGCTTTGTAAATTGATTTTTACTCCATTGAATGAGAATCCAACCCTCAAAAGGCTACAAGGAACCTTAAATTTTATTTTATTTTTCTGACGGCAAAAGGAACTTTAATTTTAAGCATCAATAAATAAATACGAAGGTTTATTGAATAATATAAATAACTTTTCCTATAATAAATAAAAACAAAGACATCGAAACTACCCAGCGAAGTTTATACTCATGTAACTAGTTGGAATAGAAAGTCAACCACAAAATGTCTATCACTTTAGTAAACTTAAAAAAAAAAGAATTGAAAAGTTAGAGGAAAAAAATAATAATAAAAGAGAAAAAAATGTTCGATCTCATGCAGCATAAGTAAAACATTGTGGTTTCGAAATTAAAGTAAAAATTCATTTTGAACTATAGCTTCTACATTTGAATTTCTGCTAGGATTTTTTATTTATAAAATTTTCTTAACCCTCGAACTTAAATACAGAGTTCAGCAAAAAAAAAAACACATTTAATTTTGTTACAGAAATTTTTTACATAATTATTTTATTTTATTTTTGAATGCTAGACGTGTATGTACGTGGCTTCATATAAAGTAAATAATTAATGGTGAAAGTTGAGGAGTAAATTTATATTTTTAGCATAATTTCTTTTCTTATAATGTAATTAGTCCATAAACAAATGATGAAACTTTGGCTAATTGCTTATGTTGATCAACCATCGTACTCCTAACGTTCGATTAAAAGCATCCAATTTTGGAGTTGTACCTTGTGACTTATAAACAATTGTACTACTGGATTCTTTTAATTGAAAGAAAGGAGTATGTACTACTATGTGACCACAATCTGGACTAGAGCACTATTCAAAAGAAGAACTTTAAATGTTGATTGATTCCTAATGATTTTGGAATGCAATTCTGAATGGGTTAAGTGTATTTTTCTTCCTTTCATGTTGCTCAAAATGAAGTGCATGTGAATCATTTTTAATTTAGAAAAAGTGAAAAAAATGGGGAAAGCCTCAATGTCAACATTAAAGATGCATGTTATGTTTTAAATTGCAGATTGTAATGTTGTTTTTGAGCCAAAATGGTGACTAAACTGTCAACCATGAAGAAAGTTTCGAAATATTCGTTATCAATCGCATACTCGAAGAAGCTTTGGTTGATTTCACAGTTTGATGTGATAAAAAAATATTTTCAGAGATGTGTTTTACTTTCATGTTTTCTTTACAATTAATAGATCATGGATATGTTCAAGATGCTTGAAGTGTGCTTTCTTTCATTCAGATCACTGTTGTACTCAATTGTTGTAGCTCTCAAACTCTCATATCCTGAGGCACTTGCATGTTAGTGGTTTTGTATATCTATATTGTTTAAGTAACATTTGGATCGACCGCTGACTCGTGGCTCCTAATTGGTATGACATGTATAGGCTTTTCGACTGCAAGAGCCCGCGGCGTATCAAGATTGAACTCTCAGCTGAGCTTTACTAGACAAGAGACTCTTTCCCAAATTTCTGAAGAAAGTGAGAATGTTGATAATGGCCTCAATGCAGAGGATGAGAAAAGAAAATCAACTCATCATTCTTACAACACTACAGGTGGTTATGGAGGGGGCAGTTGGGAAGATCCCCAAACTACAATGTTTTCCATGGGGCCAAGCAAGAGAACTAAGAACATCAGCAGTGAAATGATCAATGATCTGAATAACATGGAATTCCAGGTACGGAAAATATTTTATGAGAATTCAAATTTTGTAAGAAAATTTACACAGAATATAAATTTGTTTTTTCTCATCAGATTCAGTTTGGCATGCCTCAAACAATGCTGGAAATGTCTTCAATGGACAAGATGCTCAACATCCCTGAAGATTCCGTACCTTGTAAGATCCGTGCAAAGCGTGGTTGTGCTACTCATCCCCGCAGTATTGCTGAAAGGGTGAGTATTTATCTACTTATACATATTATTTTGAGATTTTTGTGGACCACAGAAAGTGCTGTACCACTTGATTGAAGAGTAATAGATAAAGTTTACTTGATGATTTGACAACAAAACATATGATCTAAAGGCAGCCTCATAAGATTTCTTTTTGGATTGTGCATCTATGCAGGAAAGACGAACGAGGATAAGTGGGAAGTTGAAAAAGTTGCATGATCTTGTTCCTAATATGGACAAGGTAGTACCTCCTGTCTTTGATGCCTAATCATTTGCATTGTCTCTGCTGTTTTTCACCTGTAAATGTTAGATAATTACTTGAATCTTAACTCCTGTTATCATCATCCACCGCGAAAACCTTTTTCCATGTTGATCTCGAAGCCTTGAATGATGCACAACTTTATAGTAGTGGGTGGGAGTTACATGAAATTGTGAACTGCTACTTCTGTTAGTATCATCAAGAATCTAAAACTTATGGTTTGACTGAACCAGCAGATAATTACATGTTTGAAACTTTTCGAGTGAGATGTTAGGAGATGCTCCAGCTTAAAAAGTGACTTGATGAGAAAACAGTTAATAAGCAAAGGAAAACTATGGAAACTCCATTTTGCTTCTTCAAAACACATTTTCGATTATTCTCATTGCACCTTCTTACATTTCCAATACACGTTTACCATTAAAAAACAGTATAAATCATATTTTGTCGCCATACAGGCCAAGTTTACAAGAGGAAATTGTTTCTGTCGACTAACCGAGTTGATGTTGATGGTATATTAATCTTTCATTTTACCAGGTTCTGGAACAGATAGCCCGTTTTACCATGGTTTTAGAGGCTGGACTACACTATTTTAATTAGTATTAATTAGATAAAAGTGGGAAATGATTCACACGCCATACGATCTCTCTTCGTTACATTACAAACTACTTCTCTGCTTGCTTTAACTTATATTTCTTTGTTATCTCTTTGCCTTCATCACCTGCTCGAATGCCAATCGAGCAAGTTCAATTGCAGTCTCAAGCTAGCAAGTAGAGGTTTACGAGGATAGATTGTTAGTGTAACAAAATGCTTGGCGAAACATAAAGGATCTACTTACTTTAACATAAACTAAACTTTTTTTATGCAGCAAACTAGCTATGCTGACATGTTGGATTTGGCTGTGCAACACATCAAGGGCCTTCAAAACCAGGTTCAGGTGGGTATATATCCTTTCCCCTTTGCAGCATTTTCATTCAATTTGATAGATAAAAGGGAAAAGAGAAGAGGAAAATAGGCTTGGGTTGATTAAGTACAATGCCACTGAGTTGTAGATAATTGCATATAACTATATTTTTTCTTGATGACAACCATGAATGTAGCTGTAGAACTTTCATGACTATCGCCATTCGGGATTCTACAAGGGAAAGAATGTTTCATCATTCACAAACTATATTAGTCTATGCTTTAATGGATAAGGAAAATGTCTCAGATGCTAACTTCTGTAGAATTTCTTAAGGTTGTTGATGATCTGTTTTGCTCCCTTGAGTTCCTTCTGTTTTCTTGCTTGCACTGAATTGTTCTTGAACCTCTCCAGAAGCTCCACAAGGATCTAGAGAATTGTACGTGTGGATGCCGCCGGCCACAGAATGAGGAAAAGAGATAAATCTAGTCTAATAAGGTTCAATGGAAGGACATTTTCTGGTGATGCAAGAAGATCTCACAACTAGGAATCATCCTTCGCGGGGGTGGAAATGGAAGGCAGAGTTGTACATAGAGACTTTCTCAAAGTTCAGCTGAAATATGCCTTGTTCTTTTGTTGCATATCACAATTTTGACAAGATACCTCAAAAATCACTTGGATATTCTGACTTTTGGTTATTCACATTTGTAGAATTTAATCACCTGGTGGTAGGTTTCGAGGAGGTCGATTTTGTTACTTAGATTGGTACATAAAATTCAACATCTGGTTCCTAAGCACAGTAGCACATGTACATAGATTTGTTCTGTTCTTCAAATATGTACTTAGAATGTTCAATAAATTCATGTTTATTTTCATCACTGCTTCTGTTTTTGTTTGAAAATTTTTTGGCCCTTTCATTGCTGAATTGATAGCAGATTGGAATTTGGTAGCCTACTTATAGAGTTTGTTAGTTGCAGCTACAAATTAGAGATGAGATTTGTCTATGAGAAGCTAATTTGCAGCATTGGCTTATGAGTTGCCTTCGATGGCTTTACTTATGTCGATAGTGTAATTTACTAGTATTTTGAAAATGAATCCCTTTTTTAACCGGGAATTGTGTATGGTGGCAACTTTGTTGAGACGTAACGGGCAATAGTTGGCAGAAACTTTACTGGCGGCATTACTTGCCACATGGTTAGCTCATATTGATGATTCAAAAGAGTAACACGTGACAAAAGAAACCTAAAACTACTCCAATAGTTTGATCAATTTGTAAATACTTTTATGCATGTGGAAATTTCCAAATTATGTTTCATACAAGCTTTGGCTGAGACTCTGAATCTTCCAATTTTTCTTAGAGAAGTTTGGTTTGAGGGTTTGAGAATTCGCGAATGTAGAACGATAGAAATAATCACTATTTGATTTGATTAGATAAATGAATTTGGAATGAAGAATCAAACAAAACCAAACATGTGGGTTTCAAATTGGTTTTCATTCTAGTCCAATCTACTATTAAACCCATACTCATTCCAATTCGAGCCCCCAATTAAACAAGATTATGCATTCATATATGAGAGTATATGCCAGCAATTACCAATTGATAACCCTCCTAGATTGCAAACAATTTCAATGGGCATATCAACACCTGGTATGAGGGATCAAGGAGATCCCATTCTTGAAGAAATGAGATTATCAAATCAATTCTCCGACTCCGGTGAAACATCATTCTAATTTAGTAGTTGTGCTGTCACGCCGGTGGATCCAAAGCCACCGGACCCTCTCACCGTCGCATCCAAGTCATTACTTCCTCCAACGCCGCCGGAGTCACAATTTTCTGTACAATCAGCTGCGCAATTCTATCACCGGCCTTGATTTCAAAATCAACATCGGAATGGTTGAACAAAATCAACCCGACTGAACCCCTGTAGTCCGCATCAATCACTCCAGCCCCAACATCGATTGAATTTTTCCATGCCAATCCCGACCTAGGAGCTAAGACAATTTGACACCATTAAAACCAAAATAAAAAGAACCCATCAATCAATTCAAACAAAAAAACCAAATAAATCATTACCAATACGAGCATAGGTGCCCACCGGCACAGCAATTGCTAAATCGGTCGGAACCAGAGCCTTTCCTCTGGCCGGCACTTTGGTATCAACAGCGCTGTCCAATAAACACAATAACCCCACAATTATTTTGAGTAAATTTCCAGAAAATGGATTCCTGAGTTTAGTTACCTAGAGAGATCGTAACCGGCAGAATGAGGAGAACCTCTGGAGGGCAAAATGGCCTTATCAGAGAGCTTTTTTACTCTGAAAAATGGTGGAGCGGTGGCCGAACTGACATCCTCAAGTTCCTGGAGCTTTGGGGCGGGTTCTTTGGCTCGAGGAAGAAACTTTTAGGATTCATCTCCTCCATGGCCACGGATATTTCGTGAGGGTAGTTGATTCGAGTATTTGCAAAGACCAACTGGGGGTGACAATATAAAGAGCGTTTGCCCGTAAAATAGCGAGGGAGCAAAATGGCGCCAAGAGTTCCCGCCCTGCGGATCTCATATGATTTGGAATTACTTATGAGCTTTGG
Organism: Leptodermis oblonga; assembly: GCA_016801395.1. Classification (NCBI taxonomy): domain Eukaryota; kingdom Viridiplantae; phylum Streptophyta; class Magnoliopsida; order Gentianales; family Rubiaceae; genus Leptodermis; species Leptodermis oblonga. Next base: position 27,103,322 of record CM028754.1, read on the forward strand.
TGGTAAATTTTTTCGCTCGAATTTGGTTACCTTTACCGTTTGAAACGGTTTCACTTTCAGTTTTAGTAATACCAACCAACTCAAGCAGGTATAAAAAATTATATCTGCTATAAAGAAATGTGATACTTGAAATTTCTTAATTTTATATAAATTTTAAGGTGAAAATACAAAACTCATCACTTAACTACAATGTTTTGCAAAAATTGACACTTTTCTTTAGTAAATGATCTTTTTTCGACACACAACTTTTATTTTGGTGCAAAAAATACCATTCCAGCATACTCCACCATCTAGTAGCTAATGGAAAAATATTTGGTGAAGTGACTATTTCTGTTTAAATGTCCTTATTGATTGTGTTTTTTCTATCCCATTCCAAAAAAAAATATCACATTTTTCATTCAAAAATTTATCTAAAGAAACAACTTCATTTTCTACTCAATTTTAAATTAAAATTTTAAAATTTCCTCTAACTCTACATATGTCCCCCAATATTCATTTTGGGGGGATTTAATTACCAAAATGCAGAATTCGTTTTCCCAAAAAATTTTAAAAAATAAAATAAATAAATTCAGTAGAAACGAATTAGGTGAATTCGTTTTTTATTATTTCTTTTTTTAAAAAATAATATTTAAATTGAAAACGAATTTGGTGAATTCGTTTCTAGGAGAAAGGAATCACTATATTCGTTTCTACCCAAATTTAATTTTTTTTAAAAAAATAATAATTTAAATTACAAATTAAATTTTAAGTTATATAATTATGTTTTTTATTTTTATATTTTTTAAATTTGAAAACGAATTTGGGGGATTTGTTTTTTACCCCAATTCGTTTCTCCGCAAAAAATTATTATTTTATAAAAAAATTTAAATTCGGGTAGAAACGAATTTAGTGAATTCAATTCTCCTAGAAACGAATTCACCAAATTTGTTTTCAATTTAAAAATTATTTTTTTAAAAAAAGTAATAATAAAATTAGAAACGAATTAAAAAAGTCGGGGTCGGGGTTCGTGTAGTTCCGAAGTCCGACGTCGTCCCCGTTGCTGTTGTGAATTCATGAATTCCAACTTCGAAGCCTGAACCTCGACCCCGACTCTTCAAGTGAAGTCAATGGATGAAATGGGAATTTGTTATTTTTTTCGTTTTCACGGAATTTGTTATTTTTAAAACAAAAATGTGTGATTAAATTTTCAAAGATAAATGAATTCCCCAAATTCATTTTTACGGATTTTTTTTGTTTAAAAAAATTCCTCTAAAATTTGATTAAATTATAAATTAAATTTTGAGTTATATAATTACGTTTTTTTTTTTTTTGAAAAAATTGAAAACAAATTTGGCAGATTCATTTTCATGGAAAAATGATCACCCTAATTCTCCATAAAAAAAAATCGGGTGAAAACGAATTTGGTGAATTTTCGTTTTTCCTAAAAACAAATTCACCAAATTCATTTCTAATTTTATTATTATTTAAATTGAAAACGAATTTGATGAATTGGTTTTTAGGAAAAATGAATTCACCAAAATGAATTCGTTTCTAGTAAAATTTAATATATTTTTTATAAAAAAATTAAATGTCTTTTTTTGGGATTGAAAACGAATCTACGGGATTCGTTTTCCATATAATGGGAATTCCTTTTTTTTTTTTTTTGTTTATTTTGGTAATTATATCTCCCCAAAATGAATATTAAGGGAAAAAAAACCCCTCACATAAATTCAAAAAATAACATAATCATTACCCTTTTTCTTATCTTTCCTACACAAATCCCCAAAAGAAATTCACTCAAAAAAATATTTCTTCCCTAAAACCAAAATTTCTCCAATCCAGTCACAAAAAGAACGGAGCCTCCCTGTGTGGTATGATTCTCAAAGCATGATTTTGAGAATCATTTTAATTTTATAATATTAAAAAGCCTATTGAGAATGTAAAAAAGTGTGTTGAAAATGTTAAAAAGCTTATTGAGAATAACAAAAAAGTATTATAAAATTAGAAATGCATCTCAAAAGTTTTGAGATGCATTCCACACAGGGCTAATCTTTCTTGTTGGGTGCTACTAACTGCCCCTAAAACATATACCTCTTACTAGGAGATTTAGTCATATGTATCATTATATATATATATATATATATATATATTAAAGTAATAACATTTGAGGAGATACATGCATCAAAATTTGAAATAATCACGATAAATTGATGTAGTACCCTAACCAAAATTGCCCGTTGTATTTCCAAAAAATTGTCTCATTCATATTAAACTTCATGGTTAGAGTTTTTATTTGTATTGACCTTCTATAACTTCATTTGTGACTCCATTAGATAAAAAAATTAAGTAGCTCAATATTTATAGCTCGAGTAACACAAAAGATTTATTGAGGGAAAAAAATGTAAAAATATCTTAAGTGAAGAAAATGAAGTTGGGACCTTCAAGCAACAATGGAGAAGAAAGCAAAACGCGCCAAGTGCTCGATGACCCGCGCGGGTCGGCTTGCGGGAGTGAAAAACAAGTTAAAATGTGACGCATGTTGGGCCGCTGTTGGTGAAGCGGCGAATCTAGCCGTTGGTAACACAACTGCAGTCGTTGGAAATATGTCAACCGAGTTGCAGGGAGCATGAAGGTTGAGAATCTTATGAAGAAAAAAAAATGTTACTGTTGTGTGCCAACTAGTTATGAATAAAACTGTGTTACTTATGGACTGGTTATGAAAAAAAAAAGGTGTAAGTGTTACTGTGGACTGGTTATGAAAAAAAAAGTGTAAATGTGGGCTGGTTAGTGGCATTGTTGGAACTAAAAATTAACACGTTGGTTAGTGGAATTTTAACAATTAAAAAAAAAAAAAAGAAGTTGGGACTAATTGAACTAAAAAGAGTTAACAGTTACGATAATTGTTAATCACACGTGTATAAAATAAAAGAGCACTTAGGTATTGAAATAAAGGTGTATAAGAGAGGTTGCTACTACCGATTGTAATATTAGTCGAGAAATGTTTACTTCTCAACCACAAGCAACAATGCAAGCCATGATACTGAAAAGATTTGTGAGATCATTGACAAAAAGTTCTTTGGGGGCGCTCCCTCCTGAATATCGATTTTGTCCCTCCGACAGTGATCTCATCGTGCATTACTTGTAGAGAAAGATCAATAATGATAGGATTCCTTGAAACTAGATACCATGTCAATCTCTACCATTATAGCCCTCAACAAATGTTTAGGTAAATATCCACTAGTAGACGAAATAGAATGTAACTTATTTAGTTTAAGAGATCAAAAGTATCAAAATGGTACCCATCTCAACCGTGATATTGGTATGGTTATTGATAGGCTACTCGAGTTGACAGACTTATCAATTATAGGGGAAACCCCGAAAGAATTCCAAAACCAATTGTATAATATATGAATATAGAGTAGATGAGAATCGTAGGACCAAAAACAAATTTAAGTGACACAAGGTTAAATAATTTCTTTCTTTTTGTTAGATCTACAAGTAAATTGACAAATCCTTAAAATCACAACCACACAATGAGGATGTTGATTATCTCGGCTATCATAATGACAATAAAATTGAATATGCAACTAAAAGATGAGCAAAATTGTTTGATCAACATAGTAATATTGTTTATGATTCGGACATGGTAATATATATATATATATATTGCGACATGGTATTGATGTGGAGTTGAAAAACTTTGAGGATTCAACTAGATTAATGCTAAAATCTAATTTTAACAATGTCAATGGCTTTTATTATACATACCACTGCACGTATTGTATCCTTCCAAATATCATGTACTTTATAGTCATCTGTCAATTATGCACCAAAATCATTAGTCTATAGGTCATCATCAGACAATACTTCCCTCCTAAGGTACGAGAATGGAGACTCGTTGTAAATCGAGATAGATTTATAATAATGTGTGTAAACATGAAAGATTGTGACATTTTCTCATTGCATTTAGAAATTGATTTCTACAGTCCAATTGCAAACCTCCCAGATTTGGACCTTATTATCAATAATACAAAACATCAATCAATACTACACTCGATCACTGATTTTCTTTCTAAATTTTGTGTTATATAATATGATGTAATTTTATTAAATTATCGAGCACTAGCCACATCTTACGCGGCCAACCCTAACTAGAAATTTTAAATAGTCCGTCTAATTCAAAATAAATAGTGTTTAGGATATAAAATAATTGACACTTTATCAAATAAGATAATATTATTATGAATTTATCCTTATAAGATAAGTCTTTTAATTTACCATCTACTTTTATCAACTACCTATTAATTATCTAACATTATCTCACATCATTAATTAGAGATTTTTTTTTTTTTGGTCATTTAATTGAATTCTTTAATAATTATGAAATACTCTCAAATGTCATTTATGATGGCTTGGGAAATATAGCATTTGTTATATAATATATTGCTTTTATACTATATTTTTATTGTAAAAATAATTTTTTAAATACTTTGATATGATTTAAGTATTTCGAGTCAAACTTGATTTTCAATATTATTATTTGTTGAACTCGAGTTTCACTTCATGTATCTATATTTTGTATAGAGTAGATTTCTTTTTGAAAAAAAGCACTACTCGAGTTTAACTTAGTTCGAATACACCCTTAATAAGTGGTGCAACGATTGAATTTTTAACTCATTAATTTAATCTTGACTTTTAAAGATATATTTCAATCATTAACTTAATCTTGACTTTAAATATATATTTTAGTACCAAAACATTGTAATGTTTGCATCATATCATTACCAGATACCTTATATCTTTGGGTTTGAGAAAACAAAATTAAAATTGATGTCTTTTAAAATCCGAATAGCATCTAACACTCTTTGTAATAAGCTGCCAAGAGCCAAGCAATTCAACCAGTTAAAACTGATCAAAGAAATTGGCTCATTAAAAAGGTGATTAGATTGGATCACGGCAAAAAATTTTCCAAGCCCAATATAACAATCAATGTCAATGACGAGAAGATGACCAAGTAGACCTTGAGGCACCACCCCACCACTGATGGAGTGTCTGCCCTTGTCGCACCATCAATCACCCCTGGGCTGCAATGCTCGATCATGAGGCCTATCTCCAAAACCCCACCTATAAGTAGTTAACTTTATTATATATATATATATATATATATATATAAAGAATATGATGTCATTCAGCACGGTGCTACACAAGCTTCAGAGCGTGCTATTGCATATCGCGGAATGAGCACCGCGGAGCCACTGGGACTGGATGGACTATAATCTTTGAACTCTTCCTAGTAAGGGGGCTGCTATGTTAGTTGTAGCGCGCCTTCCCTCCTTCTCTGTTGTGTGTGTGCGCGTGCGCGCCCGTGTGTGGAGTTTTTTACCCAATGTTAATTTTGAGCTCAAAAATTACTCATATATCAACATTTTCTTTTAAATACTAATGATGAGGATAACGAGGTTGAAGAACTAGATAATGGGGATAATAACCCTACTCCACCACCAGTAAATGTGTCTGCTAGGAAGACTATGACACCTATCACTTTTCAAGAGTGTAGGTTAGGGTTGAGGAGTGTTAACATAAGAACCCAATAACCCGAATACGACACGAATTGCCATTCATAAGTACAACCAATTATCTATTTTTAATTGTATTTTTACGTTAAAATAATTGAATTTGAGATGATAAAGAAAATATATTTGCAAAAATTGACATATTACAACATGACTATGAATATTAAAAATTAAAAAAATAATAATAATAATAATATAAGAATATAATTCATATTAAAATAATAAAAATTAAAAACACATTGCATTCACATTATCGGTTCTAAATTATCCTATATTAGATCCTTTGAAAACCGAAGATGCTATTTCGGTTTTCCCAAAACCCTAAAACCGAAAATGGCATCTTCGATTTTCATAGATTGAGAATTGAAAGAAAAGTAATATTTAGGTAATTTTTGGGCTCAAAATTAATATTAGGGGGAAAAACTCTGTGGGTGTGAGCGCGCGTTTAATATTTATATATTCTAATTATTGTATACTTATCGTGAAAATCACTTTTTACATTTATTAGAAATATTAAACTTCTTACCATGAAATATTTAGTTACAGATCTATCTAAATATTTATCAATATAAAATAATCATTTGAGATAGTTTAATAATTTTTACCATTAATATTCATTTTTAGTAAAATAAAACACGTAAACCTATAGCAGTTAGGACATCTAATCTTTTATAAGAATTAAAACTTCAATACTTCATTATAAATTTTAAAATTAAGATAATAATTTAGGATTGGTAGGAAAATGGATAAAACAAATTTGGAATAAATGAAAATGATAAGGTGAATTAGGAATTATTTGATACTTTCCGTCAAAAAAAAAAAAGAAGGAATTATTTGATACTTTATGACGAGAATTTCAAATACACGTGTGTTGATAGATTTGTAAGGAATTTAACTGCAAGCAATATGAAATGAATATATCAAATTGAGAAAATAAGAAAAATATACATATTGTTGAATGATATCGGAATATCAGCCAGTGCTATTATCTTTACGAAAAATGTTTATTGCACATATTATAAGCAATTAATTATGCACATAAAAGAATTTTAGTGTGCCCTTATATTGTGTTTACTCTTCCTACCCTTGAGTGTAATTTCATATATAGTCATGCACTAATAAGGAATAGATTAATTATTAGTTATTTATTCCTTATACATTCATTAATTTATTCCTTATAAATAACTATAATTATTTATATATTTGTTATTTCAATAATGCATTATTGATTCTAAATCATTAATTTATTCCTTATATATCCGTTATTCAATAATGCACCGTCCAAAAACAAAATAATTATTAAAAATCAATCCTGTATAATTCAAAAAGAAAATAATTAATGAAGAATAAATTAATGATTAAGAATCAATCATGCATAATTCAAAAAGGAAATAACTAAAAAAAAAACTATTAATAAATTTATTATTAAATACCAGTAAGGTTTTTTTTAATAAAAAAAAGAACAAATCATAATTAAAACGAAAAATTCCAATCATGCATAATTCAAAAGTTAAATACGTAATGATTTAGAATTAATCATGCATAATTAATAAAAGAAATAAAAAATTTATACGGAATAAATTAATAATTTAGAATCAATGATACATAATCCAAAAAGAAAAACTAATATAGAATAAATTAATTATTAAAAATATAATTGAAAAAGGAAATAACTAATAAATATTAAAGTAATGATTAAGAAGCAATCACGCTTAACTCAAAAAGGAAATATCTAGGTGACAATCCATCTTGAAATTACACTCAAAGCAAATGTTATTGTTCGAGCAAAAATTAGCATAGAGAACAAATTTTTACTCTGTTGACAAAAGTACCCTTACAAAAATTAATTCACTCGCTTTATAAGTCACGCCTTTAATTTCTTCCTTCATTCCTATCATAATTCTTCTTCATGTCTGCAGGAGCCTTCTACCACATACGTTCCTTACTTCCTTCCCTTTAAATTCTTCCAAAAATTACCCATGCTTTTCCGTCACAGTTTATAACTAATTGTGGTGGTTCTAATTATCATCGTTCTCAAATTATTGTAGAACAGTTACAGACTATATATTGACAATAAACACCAAGAAATCAATCACAAATCACCTGTTACGACTGTAATTTTTACCCTACTTCAAATTCCCTTGAATTTAATGAATAAATACGCATAAGGTTGGAAAGAACAATTTGAGAAAAGGAAGCTACGAAAATTTTGCAAACTGGAAGAAAAATCAATTTGGTGAAGTTTAGAAATTTTGAAATTACTTTCTGAATTGCTCCTTCTGGTTCTAGCTTTTGGAGGAAAGGTACATCACTTGTATCTTTGGAGATTTATTTTAGGTCGCAGTAATTCTGCACTGCTCTAGCCAATCTTCCTTCTAATGGTTCAAGTTTCTTTCACTGCCCGTTGGTAGAACCGTCCCATACTTTATACGTAAGTGCTTTCAAACCTGTAGTGTTTTTTCACACCTTCTAGCTTCACCGCAATATCCCATCAGAAAATGGGTTAAAAACCGCACAAATTTCGGGAGAAAAAGTAGGTGAAATTTGTGAAAAAATTCGACTAGAAGAATTAAAAATTGGAGTCATCAATTTGTTAAGGGTAACTATCTGGAAGAGAGAGAAATGTGAAGATCAATTTGTTAAGGGTAACTATCTGGAAGGGAGAGAAATGTGAAGATCAATTTGTTAAGGGTAACTATCTGGAAGGGAGAGAACGAAACGTGAAGCATAAAAACTAGAGTATTTAATTTGGTAAGGGTATCATTGGCAAAAGATAAAATATTTGATTCGTATCCCAATGTTTTCAGAACCGGACCGGAGCATGAACCGGTTAAGCTAAAAAGTCAATGGGTCATTGGGTTAATTGGGTCAACACGGACCAAAAAAACCGGATGATATCATCATTACATGATATATAAATCAAAATTATACATGTATAATAATATATAATATCTAAGTCATTTTATTCTTGAAAATTCATAGTTTTGTACTAACTAATTTATTTTAGTATTTTATAATGTTTAATTTTTGTTTTTTTTTTCAATTTGGATTTAAACTTTACAATTTTAGAAATATAAATTAAATTTGATACTAAATAAGGGAACTTTATGGCTCACTTTTAAAATTTAACAATAATGTGTTAATAGAATTTATTCAATAAGGAATAAAACAATTAACAAAAGGAACTTTGTTAGAGTTGGATATTCATTAAAGGATTTAAATTAGAGGTTATGAGTTTACACCATCTCTTTTACATATTTTAACATTAAAAAAGAATAAGAAACACAAAACCAGGTTCTTCCGAGTCATACCGGGTCCCGGTCAACCTCGGGTTTGATTCGGCTTGACCGAGTTATTGGAGGTCCAGGTTTGAAAACAACTAAAATTCTTTTATGTGCACAATAAATTGCACACAATATGTGCAAATAACCACCTCATATGTTTATATGAGGAGGTAGAAAAGCAATATAAATAGCGGATATTGTATATCAATCGTTGCCTCATTTTATTTTATTTTTCAAAAATTAAAAGATTTTATTAATGGCGTTGAAAATCGTCCAACAACGATTGATATAATACTAGGAAATAACCAGTATAATTGATTACAAAAGATTTGATTTGATACTTATTTGATCTAGACTACAATATTGTACGCAATCAACGAAATTATTAATCTATACATAATATAGATCTTAACACCACAGAAATATAAAATGCATTATTGCGTTGCACAAATTTCGTATTTATGGTCACAAAATTGCCACTGATTACATATGAAGGTGCCAAGGCTTAATCTTGAACCGAGTGCTCATATACTATCAGTAATGATATCATCATAGTTAGGGATGGAATCACCATATAACTAGGAATAAAATCATCAAAAAAAGTGAAAAAATACCTTAGATAGGGAGAGATAATTATTTGAATTAGTCTGACGAAATAGATTAGAATTTAAAACTATGTAAAATCATAAGAGCAAAATCAAAAATAAAAGTAAAATTGTTTATCTCACCCTAATGTGAAAAGAGGATGAGGGAAGAAGATGTGAACTTTTTTTTTGAGATGAGATGGAGAGTTGAGAGGAGGCTACCTATTCTATTCAATTTTTCTTTTTTTTTTTCTTTCTTCATTTGTATTGTAATTTTGATCACTATTATTCCAATTGAACTTTTTTTGTTAAAAAATAAAAGAAGTAATAATTATATTTTTTTTTTAAAACGAGAGGAAATGAGACCAAAATGTTTTTTTAAGATAAAAGATTATATATAATTAAGATGCCAAGATTTCAATAGTGCCATTTAATTTACTAAAGGGTAAATTTGAAAATTTTGAAAATCACCAAACGAATTCATGAAGTTTTGGGTGAGTATAATAGGCCAGTAACAAGATTTTATCAAATTATAAAACGATCCATGTTAGTTAAAAAATACATACAAATCTCAATAAACTTTTCATTATTCAAAATGAATTTTGAATAATTATAGGCATCTATAATTTCCAATTTCTTTTTCATAAATCCTAAACCGTGTTTTACCTTTGCAAAAGATTAAAAAAGAAAAATCAACAAATAAATAGGAGAGGCTATTCTTGCATTATAGATCTTTTACCCAAATTATTGTGTCTTATTGTATATAAAATTTAAAATTAATTAATTTCACTTAAATTAAATTTGAGACAATTTCCACGAATAAAAGAATTTAAGTAAAATTACACCATTTTATGCATTAACAAAATAAAACACAATAAATTGGAATGACGAAATCAACGCAAGACAGAGAAATCCTATTCAGCAAACAAGTACAAGGTAATTTGACTACATTTGAGAATCTCTCCTGATGCAAAATATTGCAGTCAAAATGACCGTTTTCTCGAAACGTTACAAAATCATAGTACAGTGTGAAGATAACAATCTGGACAGCTTTTTAAGTTAAACCGACAAGACATTTGATTATAAAGACAACAACTCATGGTCGTGGGCACACATGTCCACTACTCCACTCCATTGCTATTCCCTCATTATTACATCGGCCTTTGTTGTCGTCTCCCCTCTGTCAACCCTTCCAGCTCTTCCCAGCGTCAGCCCATTTTCCAATCTCTCTAAATTCTTCAGTTCCTGTGTTGAATTTTCCCCAATGGATTCATCTGATGAAGAGGGGGAGGAGTACCTTTTCAAGATAGTTATAATTGGGGATTCAGCGGTGGGGAAATCCAACTTGCTGTCGAGATATGCGAGAAATGAGTTCAACCCTCATTCTAAGGCCACTATTGGGGTGGAGTTTCAGACCCAGACTCTTGAAATTGATGGCAAAGAGATCAAGGCTCAGATTTGGGACACTGCCGGTCAAGAACGCTTCCGGGCTGTCACCTCGGCTTATTACAGGGGAGCTTTTGGTGCGCTATTAGTTTATGATATTAGCAGGAAATCCACCTTTGAGAGTATTCCTCGCTGGCTTGATGAGCTCAAGAGTACGATTCTTTGCTCCCTACAAATTTCTTATTGCCATATCTAATGTATATGTTCTAGAGACAGTTTTACTTGTGGATTGTTTGTTGAGCATTGATGATTTTACTTAGTGTGAGATCAGCTGTTATAGGAATCATTGCTGTGAATTATGTGATTGCTGTGTTTTTTAAGATGCGAAGAGGATCGTAGTTTATGAACTGTTTGAGATCAATTGTTATTTTGCCCGATTTAGTAGCAAGTTTTTGGTGTTGAAATTGGGGATTCTTGTCTTAATAGCATTGAAGATATTGACCTGAAAATTTAGTTGTAATTCTGTAGAAGTTTTAATTTTGAATTTGAACAAGTCTTAGGGGGTGATTGTTGGAACTGTTTTGATGATTGATTGGGATTGGGTGTTGGGTCCATTGGGACAGAATCTGAATGAATACATAAAGTTTGTTGGTGTTGAATCTGGAAAACTAGTTTTTATAGGATGGAAAATATATATTTTTCATCTCTGGGAGATTTATGAGCATTGAACATCTTAAACAGAGGTCCTTTAGAAGAGGCAATTTCTTAATTATCCTATATTTTCAACCTGGAGTTGATAAACCTGAAATGGGCACCCATGTCTGTTGTTCTTTATTTGGTTAAAACCCAAAGAAATAATTCAGATACAGCCAGAAAAAGAAGCAATCTTTCAGAACTTCTGGTTCTCCCCTTTCAAGCCAAAATTAATATGCCATTGTATATTGAAGTGGTAAGAAGGAACTGTACAATGATATTAATTGAAAGCAATGCTTCTATAAAGAAGTGCCTCGAGTTGAGTTTGTCATTCAGGTGGCATCTTTTGTGAATTATCACTGACATTTCATTTTATGCTTAAAAACTCAGCTGATGTTACTCCATATCAATGTTCAAATTTTTTTGGAGACTTGATGTTTGGTAGAATGTTCTATTCTTGCTGATGTGGATCTTACTCACATGCCAGTTGTTTATGGAAGTGGTTTACAGGACAATTATTTTTCTCAATCTGGTTCATGACTCGGTTAAAGGTAGAATATACTAATTTTTTAAATTTAGTTATGAAGTTTAATCAACATATGAAACAAATGAAATGAGTGAACCAGGTCTCTTTTATCCCAAAAATGTAGTGAGTTTTGTGTGTTTATTTTCAAAGCGGTGTAGGTTGGAAGGTATGGAAAAAATTCTAAAAGAGTAGGATTTTGGGTGATTTCTGTAGTTGATTAGCTTTGAGAACCTCTATCCTTATTAATTTGGCCAATGAGATGGAATACCTTGGACTAAAGAATTTGGTAGAGAAGAAGCGAAAGGATGAAGTAACCATGATGAGTATTTGAAAAGATTTAGCAATAGATAGATCCTCCTTAGCCAATTTCTTTCGGTTTCTTGAGAGATTTTCTTCCTTGGAATATCCATGAAAGAAGCAGAGAGAGAAAGAGAGAGCATTCTGAAGGTAGAAAGTCTAATCAGGGGTGATGATCTTGTTTGTTAATAAATTAACAGATATCTCCTTTCTGGTGAAGGAATGGAAAAGGCAAAGTGGATGCCACTGAAATGAGCTTCCAGGATATGCTTAGAGAACAAGAGAGAGCATCGGGAAGATAGAAAGTTTAAGCAAGGGTAATGATCTTGCTTGTTAATAAATTAACAGATATCTCCTTTCTCGTGAAGGAATGTAAAAGGCAAAATGGATGCCCGTAAATTGAGCTTCCAGAATATGCTTGTATATTGTGGTTGTAGAATCCAGTTTACACTCTTAGTATACACATTGACATTATACATCATAGAGGGAAATTCATCTAATGAGTTTGTTTCATGTACCTAATTGCAAAAGGCTGAACCCCCTTCAAATTTAGGTCTTGTGATCACTTTAGCTGAAAAGATCTGATCGATCATTCTTAAATCTCCTAGCTGTTCAGGCCAGAGTTTAGTTTTGCTAAGCAGATCGAGATAGTAAAATGGCAATGTGCTCCAGAAAGATTTAAGCCATTCAATGGACCATAAAACAGCATCTCAAATGTGAGTTCTGAGGTCAGATTTCATATTAAATTATGGTTCTAAGACAAAATTTGAGTTAAAGAATATCTCTTTGAATTAGGATATGGAGAAATGCATTAGATGTAGAGCTTGTAATCAGAAATCTAGAAAGCTTAAGCTTGGAAACTCACAATAATAATTTATATATAAATGTCTTGCATTTTGCCTTTTACTTGGGGGTGGAAGAAGGAAGGGAATCGGGGTAGGTTAGGGGAGGATGTTGCTGTTCAACTGTAAAGAGCATATTATTTCCTGTCAACCAATTTTTCTTGAGGAAGACTTTTTATGCTATCTCAAAGGTTTGGACATTGTGATTCATGAACTTAGAGATTTGAGGTATAACATATACCTGGCCTTTTTCTTTTCAGCTTATACCAACTAAGGACGATAAGTTTTGGAGGAACAAAGCTTGTAATGAGTATATAGAAAGAAGTATGAAACATTCTAGTTCAATATTATGTTTACTTTTGCTTATTTTAATGACTGTGTAATCATATACTTTTGATGGATAATTTTAATTTGTTATGAAATTTAGAAGGCAGCTAGATAAAATATTGCCACATTTGTTTATTGAAGTGCTCAAGAGTCTCGGATGTGTTTCTCTCGCAAATTATGGACTAGGATCCTTGTAGAACAAACTCTTTGTGTGAATATATCTGTCCTTTTCTCATCCTCCTATAATTGCACTTATTTAGAAAATTTCACTCCATGATGTTGAAGCTAAAAAGAACTCTATCATCATGCAGCTCATTCCGATACAACATTTGCGAGGATGCTCGTGGGCAACAAATGCGATTTGGAAAGTATAAGGGATGTGAGCGTCGAGGAAGGTAAGAGTCTTGCAGAATCAGAAGGATTGTTCTTCATGGAAACATCAGCATTAGATTCAACAAACGTTAACACAGCTTTCGATATGGTTATCCGAGAGATTTACAGCAATGTCAGCAGGAAGGTATTGAACTCTGATTCTTACAAAGCAGAATTATCGGTAAATCGGGTTAGTCTTGTTGATGATGGGAGTGATGGGTCAAAGAAGACAAAGAGTTCCTATTCTTGTTGTTCCAGTTGATTGAAAATCCTGTTTCATTTCATTCTATAGTATAAGAAGAGGTTCTTGGTGAGTTCTTCATTTTTTACATTTATTGGCGGATACTATTTTTCTGAGGTTGCAAATCAACGGACAGTGGCTCATTAATTACATGTCAAACATTTGTAATTGTTTACACCTCTTATACGAATTTGAAGTAATTTATTTAGATTAAGATTATTCAGTTTTTGTTGATTTGGATTTTGCTCAAACTTTGCTATTGTTTTGGTTTTCCTTTTAGCTACTTTTTTTTCTTTTTTCTTTTTTCTTTTTTCTTTTTTTGTTGGGTTCTGGTTTTCTCTTTTGCTTATATTTTAGGGAAAATGTCGGTTACCCCTTGTATTATAACGTTAGCGGCAGTTACCACCTGTATTATTAAAACACACAATTATCTCTTCTTCCTTTTTTTTTTTGGGATTAAACACACAATTTAGAGGCTTATTATTTGCAAGACACTTTTTAAGTAATACCCTTACCTCTAACAAAAAATTCCTACTTTATTTATTTTATTTTATTTTTTGAACGCCATAGTTGCCGGCGAGAAAAAAAACTACTCACTTGCAACCTCCGCGGGCCTCTGGTGACCTTCGTCAGGAGCCGGCTAAGGTTTCCCGAACCTTCGCCACAGGATCGCGAAGGTTCGGAAAACCTTCGCAGTCCTGCGGCGAAGGTGCCTCTTTTTCTTTTTTCTTTTTTAATTTTTTCTGTACTTTTCGCCAGATTTGGTTCTGCAATTTCCGGTAGCAGAACCAAAGTTCTGCAATCTAGGTTCAGCTACCGAAAATTGTAGTTCTGCAATTTCATAGCAGAACCAAAGGGTTTTTTTTTTTTTTTTTTTCTTTCTTTCTCTGTCTTCTCCAATCTTCCGTTCTTCTTCAACTCCGACTTGACGACGAGGAGAAAGACGAGAGGAAGCAATTTCCTTCACAAAGTGATAGAGAGCCAATTCAGTATTTTCACTAGAGAGAAAACTAAAAAGTGTTATATGTTAAGTAAAAAGTGTCATTTGAATAACAATTTACAAAAATTACATAACAAGAAATTGTCCTTTGCCCTATAAGGCCAATGAGAATGGCAGAGCAAGAGCAATTTTTAGCTACCAAAGCAAATTTATGATAAAAAGACAAAATTATCTCAAACATCAAACACTTATTTTTTGTTTCAGTTTATCAATGCCCGCCATCTGTCTTTATTTTTTAAAATCCTCTTTCTAACCCAAAGATATAAATTTGTACCATGCAACCTCTATTATTTAATGGCAAAAGTTAAATTTTTTATTTTTTTATAATGATAAAAGAAATAGGAAGCCATATTTACTTATTTACTAAATTTAAGGGTGCAGTATATGTCTAAAATAATAATTTTCATTTTCTTCATCTCCATCTAAAGTCTCAACCCCAAAACTCCTTTCATCGTATTTTATAAAGATATTACGGTAATGAAACTAAAAAATTAGAAAGATATCACTCTTGAATTCTCAAACAATCCAGACAAACTAGCAGTGAATTTAGCAAATGAATTGGTTTGGAATGAATGATTCACTGTAAATTAATTTTATGTTTGTCCTGTTGTTGTTGATGTTGTTTTTTTTTTTTTTTTTTTGAATTTATCACTATTTCGTAGTTCTATTAACAATTACATTGAAGGCAGAGACAATGGGAGGGGAGAACGAAATTGGGGAACCACCTGTAGAGTCCTGTTAGGACTGCGCTTTAAATAGACAAAACTATCTGATGTAGGAATTGAACACCGACATCTAGTAACCCGTGGTTAGAAAGCACCAAGGACAATAGGCTCAAATGACCTTTGATGTATTTGCACTTTTGCTATTATTAATGATAGTCTTACCATCTTAACTTTGGGGAAAAAAAAAAAGAAGAAAAGAAAAAGAAGGTGAATCTAGGAGTTGACTTAATAAAAAAATTTCAATTATCAATCATATAAACACTCCTACCCGATGTGAACAAAAGACTAACCCAAAAAAAACCAAGTGACCACGTCAAGAATCAACATTCATAGTTCCAAAATAGCCAAAGATCTTGCCTTTAGAAAAATAAATAAATAGGGAAAAAAAGAAAAGAAAAAAAGATAGCCAAAGATCTTCATTGATTGCAAAATCAATATTTGCCACCCAAAATCCAACCCCTAGTGGTTCTAGCAATAACATTTTAGGTGGAGGGTCACCTGCTTATGATGGAGAACTCAACTCACAAGGATCCCAACCCCACCACCATATCCAACTTAGTAGATCACAAATGAAATTCAGTATTAGATCAATACAGATTTTTGCTTTTGAGATGAGTAAAAAACATGAGGAAAAACTAATGGAACATTTGGCAATTCCGGCCAAAATTTTCAGTTTCAATCGATATCCGAAAATTGTGGCATGAGGCGAAGAAGTGTTGAAAAAGGAATAAAATTTGTGTTCTAACCATTAGGGTATCAACCAATCTCCATTAGTGAAACGACATAATTTGATAACAAAAGCGTTAAAACAATAAAATAGAAAATGGGCCATTTCTTTGATTGACTTTCATAACAAATGCCACCATTTCAGGTGGTGGATATATAACTCAACTGTCAAGTAAAAGCAAGGGATTTTTTAATTAACAATGATAACAATGGTGACCTTTTGATTATGAGCAGTTAATACTTCTAGAAAGTAACTTTACAGAAATGGACAACATCTGCAAATGCTAAATCCACCCAGATAAGTTACTTACTTATCTGAAATCTCTCCTCATTTCAAAGTTTCTAGAAACTTTACTCACAATATTGGAGTAAAATGCTGTTTCTTTTTCAGTTTCCATGATTGCTCTAAAATGGTGGTGATTGAGACAGATAAAGATAATGATAGATGTAGTAGGTTTTCAACTAAAATTTCTTCCCAAAATGTCGTTGGAGTTTCGAATATTATACTTTGTTTTTTCTGGTGGGGTGTTGAAGAAGTGCCAAAACCCACTCATTTGGACCTCCAATACCTTGCCATCTCAAAACCATTCTTGGCATAGTGGTAATCCTCTATGGTCTGATCAATTTCAGCTTGTGTGTTCATCACAAAAGGACCATACTGCGAAACCGGTTCATTGAGGGGCTCCCCTGCTATCAAAACAAACCTCAATGTCTTCGAAGACTTGTTCCAGACACTAAGGCCTTCTCCCGGACCTAAAAGCAATGTATTGTGAGCAGAAATAGCCGATGAATTGTGAACGCCAAAGACTCCTTCCCCTTCAATTATGTAGACAAAGGCATTCCATGTTTCAGGGATGCTTTGATGATGTTGAGCCCTTGGCTGAAGTATGAAATCCAGGAACATCGTTGGAGTTCTTGTGTAGACCGGAGAATGGACTCCCATCGATTCTCCTGCTATGACTTTAACTTCGACTCCATTTGCTTCCGCCCTCGGAATGTCTGCATCCAGCAATTCTTGATACCTTGGCTCAATCCTGAAGGAAAGTAGTAGTAGGGTCAACTTTATACAAGAAAATGAAACTTTGAAAAGCTAGAAATTATACAATTTTGAATCTGTGTGCCAGGAGGGACAAATGCCACAAATGAGTTGAAATCATCAGCATATATTTGAAAACAGGTGGACCAACTTTGTGTGATTATCCAATATCCAATATGAGTTTGCCAACAAAACAGCCTTCTAGAACATCATTGGTGAAATAGGATTTTCCATAAAGCAAGTAGAGCCTCCTGTCACAATCCTAAAATTTGCTGCAAAATGCTAAAGTTCTATTCTCCTTTTTTTTTTTTTTCCTGCTAATAAAGAGTTCATTAGAAGCTCTTTTATGATCCACATATGCATAATATCTTACATTTTGTCCTTGGAAGCAAGATTTATCCAAAGCTGCAAGCCCCTTGGGGTGCCTCCGGCGGCCGGCATTTCAGAATGGATTATGCCTCTTCCAGCAGTCATCCACTGCATAAAACCACATCATAATGCATTCAGAAAATGCAAATTGATAAACAAATATAGACTTTCCCATTTAAATTGGACTACTAAAATCTGCACAATCAGAGCAGTAAAAGTACATACTTGTACATCACCAGTGTGGATTGTACCCTTGTGGCCAGCAAAATCTTGATGAGTGAAAGAACCCTGAACCAAAAAGGCCCAATTTTTTAGTTTATGACTAATATCTCATGAAAATTTCCATTCAAAAAGTTCATAATTTACCTCCAACATATATGTAACAGTCTCAAAACCTGTACAATAGTACACACAAATCAGATGGTTTCTCGAAAGAGTGAAATAAAATCCAAATAGTTTGATTGAGTTGAATCCAAAATGAACCTCTATGAGGGTGGTCTGGAAATCCAGCAGGAGGTGTAACTGGAATGGAAAAAAAACAAATTCAAAATTTCAGTAACTTATGCTTGCCATACAAATCAACAATGTAAGACAACATCTGTCAAAAAAACAGAGGAAAAATCAAGAATGCTGAAAAGGGCCTAACCAAGCAACATCAACACTACCAGAAATCCATTCTTCTTGAAAATTATTATACTTTTATAACAAAAACAGAGGAAATGAGAAAAACCATACCTGAAAATTCATCCAACATGAGGAAAGGATCAATATACTTCAATTCAGGCCTGAACATCAACACAACAATCATAAATTCAAGAAAATCAATATAGGCAAAACAAAAGGAAAAAAATCCCAGAAAAAAAAATAAAAATACCTCCCAATACTTCTTCTGACAACAGCACCAGCCCCTTCACTCTGAGGCTTGGACAAAACTTTCTTAACAACCATTCTTGGACTATCAAAATCTCTGCCGCCACTACTTTGACTATCCGATGATGCAGACATGATGATCCCACCTGAGAAATTTCTTCTTCTAACAACTGTTTCTGGATGAAAATTCAAAAATAACTGTCTGAAAACAGCTCTGATCATGTGCAAGTGCAACCCAGAATATTTTTTCTGGAATCGAACATCTTTCTTGTTGTATTTATATAGGAACAGGGGAAGGGAAATGGCGGGTTTTAGATCAGTGTGCATTTAATTTAACGCTGTTTTGATTGGGGGTATGAACGTGCGCAAAGAAAGAAAGGGTTAGTTGGGATGAATTGGGGGAGCGGGCCCACAATTTTTCCTCCTTGGACCAATGATTTGATTACATCATACGCATGTCATCATGATGTAGGGGGGCCAGCCCTGCCAGGCTGGGCCCTACTGGCGTGAGAAAAGAATTCAGAAAGGAAAAAAGAATTTGTTTTTCTTTGGTGTCCAATTAAAAATTAGAATCATAAATAATTTGTTTGACTTAACGAAAGGAAAGCTTCAAAGATTACCTTCTTTTTTTTTTTTGAGCAAATTATTTTGGGGTGAAAAGTTTAACTTATTATAATGATGTGACTTTTTTTAAAAAATATTTATGCTTTTAGGAAATTTCTTTTTTTTTTTCTTCTTACTTTTGGACATTGTTATATTCTATATTGAGAGGGATGAAAGAAAACAAGGTATGAATGAATATCTTATTTCATATATATATATATATATATATATTATTTTTTTAATTTAACCTTTGAGTTTTCAAAATAAAATAATAAATTTATTGACCACGGTGAGACCGGGAATGAGAAAGATTTAATATATACCCATTTGTACTAAGAAGAAAGGGGAAAAAAAATCCTAACTCTAATATTAAAGAGAGTAATAATTTTGTAGAAGTTACAGAATGGGAATTCTTTTTTTTTTTTTTTTTTTTTTTAGGCTTAAATCATTTATACCACCTTGTGTTTGTTAGTTTGACATTTGCCCCCTTACATTTCTTAAATACATTTTTTGCCCCCTTGACCACTAGTCAACTTTTTAAAATCATTTAAAGACATTCATGCCCTTCTATTTTATTTTACATTTAATTTTCACATGTATTTCAACATTTTATATTTCTTTTAACAACAAAATTTATATTTTCCATTTAAAATAAAATAGTGCAATTTAAAAAAATGAAAATTTTTATTTTTATTTCATTAAACATCTTTTTTTTATTTTACAATAATGAAATTTTACATATATAGTTTGGTATTTATATACTTATTAAAATTTGTATTTAAAATGAATAAAATATTTTCAAAATGTCAAATGATGAGAAAATTTAAATTTAAAATTTAAAAATATATTATATTAATTTATTTGAAATTGGTAATGTATTTTCATATTTCTTTCAAAATTTATAGATGATTTTTTACGTAACATTTACATTTTTGGTTGATACAAAATTTTATTTTATTGTTTGTTTGAAATTGCAAAAGATGTATTTAAAATAACACAGGGGGCAAAAGATGTATTTAAGACATATAGGGGGGTAAATGTCAAACACACCAACAAACACATGGTGGTTTAAAGAATTTAAGCCTTTTTTTTTTAATATTTTGCAAAAGTTTTTCGTATAATGAACATCGTATTTCAATATTTGAACCACTTTGAATAAGTTGATCTCATAATAATCCGACATAAATCAAATCTATACACTTCTAAACAAAACCTAATAATTCGTATATAGATCTAACTAGTACAACAAAAAAATCATCATCATGCTAGACAAATTTTGCATCGAAATAAGAATTCAATTTCGGATCTGCCACAAATCTTCTGATGAAATTCCCCAATATATTAGATCTGTTGGATACTATATTCAACAATGAGAATGCAGAACGAAAGCAATAAAGAACTTTATTAACTTCATAACTACTAATCTGTTACAATAATGATACTAACAATATAAGTATCAAAACAAAGAAAATTGATTATTTAAATCGTGCTAGACACTTTATTTAAAACTTTATCAGTTCCATTTGGTGAGCAGAGATATAGAACTAATATTTTTTAGGTAAAATGAAATTTATTGTATGCAGTATGCATTAACTTACCAAAAAAACAAGAGAAGAAAGGCTCTACACATGTATTGTTGAAGAAAGAGCAAGAAAGTCTTGGTTCATTATTCCACACCCTTTCAATCTCGAACTTGTAATCTAAATTCTGATCAATTATTAAAAATTTTCCAAAAATATCTTCACTTGAAAATAATAAAATATCTATTTATTTATAAGAGAACATAAAACTTTCATTATGCAGACAAAAAGAAACTAAATAAAAAATAATAGAAAATAATACTATTTCCCTATCTAGGAAAAAGATTAAAGAATATGGAGGTTAGGGTTTGAAAGAAGGAGAGAAAGAGAGAGGGAAGCGCTATTTTGCAGAAGTTTTTAAACTTTTTCTCGGACTTAGGCTGTTCTTTTTCATTCATTTTCAGGAAAATCGCTATTTTTTTCTAAAACAATTTACATAAAGAAACACTTTCATTTTCTACAAAATTCAATTAAAATTTTCCTCAAAATCTTTACTTATATTTTCTCAAAAACAACATAATCATTACATTTTTTTTTTTTTTGACTTTCTCTTACACAATGTGGCATAAAAGAATTCATTCCAAAAAAATTTCTTTTCCAAACTGAAAATTTCTCAATTTGGTCACTAAAAGAACGAAGCTAATCTTGGTTTTCTTGGTTTAACTAATTTGAACTGGACTTTTAGGGACTGTTCTTTTTTATGATTTTGTATTGGGTTTGGTTTTGTTTTTAATTTCAACAGTAAATATTATATATTATAATAATTTTTCATCATCTTTAGTACAAATTTTTACTATTTAATTATACATGTTTATATTTTCAATACACCTTATACACTAAAAAATCATGTTTTAAAAACACTTTTCAAAACCAAAGAAAAAGCACATTCCCTTAGTTTTACATTTCTTTTGCAAAATTAAACCAGCACTTTGGCCAGTGGCCGGTCTAATCGGTCCATATGTGTCTTTTGCATGGTTGTATGGAAGGAAACTTTGAACCATGTTTCTCCTTAATCTGGTATATTATACTAATTTATTATAGCTTTTAATATTTTCAAATAATTCTGAATCACATTTCCAATCAAATTGTAGACTACGTTGTAATCGTAAAACTAAAATTTTAAAATTTGATTGGAAATTTTAAACTTTCAATTTTAAAAAAACTTTCTTTCTCTCTCGAATAATTATAGAAAATTGGTAGAGCACATTTCCAATTTTAGACTTTCTTTCTATTAAAATAATTGTTTTTAAAAAAAAACTTATTTCAACAAAAAGAGTTACTCCATATTTTTGTTCTTTCACATCTTATCTTTTTATTAGTAGAATATGTGTGGTCAATCAATAATTAACTTATACTTTTAAAAAGTGAAAATATATGTTGTAAAAACTGCATCAAATTAATTTCTAATTCAAAATATTATCTCTTATAAAAGTTGGACCTTTAAGAAAATAATTTTTATATGCGTAGGAGATCCTCCGTGAAATTGTAGAGAGTGCCACACCCACTTTGAGTCAAGTGATTAAAAAAAATTTAACCCCAATTTTGTTTACCCCTAAGGTACCTTTGGCGCGCGAGAATGAAAATGAAAACGTGGGGCATCTTATATCCGATAATAAATAAATATTTCATTAAAGAAATTTTAGTCAGATTGCCTTTTAAAATTATAATAGTTTAAATTATTATATTCTCATACGTACCAAACATAGAAATTTTAATCCTAAAAATTATATCACAATTTCTCCATTCATATTCTCGCGGGCCAAACACACGTGTGGCACATGACACGCTTGCATAGATCCTATATCCTTTTATATGACTCAAAAGGTGTACATGTCAACTTTCCTAGTCGGAGTTTCAAAGGGATATGGAAGATAAGGTTTTATGTGGAAGGGTTTGAGATAATTACTCTTGGTAATACTTATCAGAATGATTGAAAATTAAGGCAATCAAACATTTTCTTTCCTGTCTTATATTTCTTGGGCGGCTAAGCTTGTTTGATTAGTTTATGCATCTGAATTATGATTTTTTTAATTTTTGAATTAATTTGAATTATGAACGTTTGATTAAGCTGATAAACAAATAGATTCCTTATTAATTGCAAAAAAAAAAATTCAAATTAATTTCGAACATAAGAAAAAGGTAAAATTAGTCCCTTATAAATTATTTTGAGTTTTACAATTTCTAAGTGATTATTCTGCTGATTAACTCAATTGAATTTGTACTTTGTTATGGTACTTCCTCTGTTCCACTAGAAAAGTTCACTTTCACCTATGTACAACTTATGACCATACGTGATTATATTAATAAGGTAAGAGGAGTAAAAAATTCGAAAATAGTATTTATGTTGAAACAAAAAAATATTTTTTAAACTGGACTTTTCTTATGAAACGTATAGAGTATGTTTTATGGTAGTCCCTTATTAGATACGATTCTCATACGTGATTTTTTTTTTTTTTTTAAATTTTAGTTAAATCTTGCACTTTCTGTTTTGTTTTGTTTAATTTTGACAAAATTGTCTTATTTTCTTGTATTGGTAGAAAACGTGTGTCTTCCGTTAAGGATCAACTAATAACTAATAATTAGGTGATGCAATGACACTTATACTGTGCTGTCATTCATTTTTAATTTGAGAATTTCCCATCATCTTATTATATGGTACAAGTGTAATAATAATAACACTTAAAAAGTCATATGAAAATGGTGGGATATAAACTAAATGATATAATCAGTGTTGATTTTTAAATAAAATATTATTAGTAAATTAAATTTTTATATATTTACGTTATATATCATGCTAGAAGATCTCACTAAAAATATTATTGTTCTATAAAATAAAATGTTACGAGTAATTGATGTATTAAGACGGTGAAATGACATCATCATACCTAAGCATTGCGTTTGTCTTCAAATTTCAAGGAAACGGCATGGAGAATTTTATACAAAGACGTGGCTGCTGCGGCTGCTTGCATTAATTTCATGCACGTTTCCTATGTATTCAAATCAACTCCAAAAAAATTTAAAAAATCATTTATTTAATAAATGAATAATTTTAGACTCAGATTTTGGTCTCACTCAACTGAAATCTTGGTCCAACTCAACTCGATATCACTTTAACTATTAGTGAAAAAATAAACACAATTTTTTTTGAAATAATTTAGAGGTATATTTGTAATTTTCAAAATTACAAAAACTTATTTGTAATTTCACCAAATTTTGAAAGAGATAAAATGTAATTCGCCCATAAATATTTCAACATTAAGCTCATAAGTCATAAGCTGACATGTAAGAAAACAATAAAAAGAATGTTTGATTACTAGTTCTTCCCTTCTGTTTTAGAGTAGTAGTTTCGAATTTGTCATGTTAATTTTATAAGGTGACATTTTTTTTTTTTTTGATTAAAGAGTAACATTTGAAACAGTACAACAAATACTACTTTCATTTATTTCCTATCCCTATTCTTGTAATAACTAATCGTCCATGTATTTTGGGCAATATTAATTTCCCCTTAATTTTTTAAATATCTACTTATTCTTCCTATATTGTTACTATTTATCATAAGATGATACTTTTGCCCATAAAAAGTATTGTGCTATTAGAAAATGCGAGACAAAAATGTCATTTCGTGGAATAGTAATAATAATACTATTGGATATATAAAAATGTATTTATTATTATGAAAACAAATAAATGATTAATTAGACTAGTAATTGAAATTTGATCTCGTTGATTGTAAAGTAGTTAAAATTTTGATCTCGATGACGGTAGTATTGACCTCGCAGCATTGAGTTTAGAAAGAAAAAAAGACTACTTATAACGTTACTCATGACATCAAGGCAACGCCGGGGTAAACAAGCCGCTAGAAACAGGCAGGTCAAATCGCTTACTTACGACATCAACTTGGAGCGTCAGATCTTAAATTCAGTTATTTGAACCCAAAATTATATTAATTTGTGCCAAATTACGATCTCCATTTGTGGAGAAAATCTTTCGCATATTGTTTTGAGTACCCGAAAAGTCCTGATCAATGAGTATGGCATCTTGAGAAAAGTCCAAAGGGAGCTTGTATAAATTGCTAAATCCAAGATTTTAAATTAGATATTTAGAAAAAAATTGTAATTTAGAGTTAAGGTAGGTAATTGAAAGAAGTTTTAAATTCAAGAGGTTAAATTTGAACATTTGTGAAGTTTTTTTTTTTTTTTTTCCCATACCAAAATTGTTTCGTAGTGAACATTAGGAAAATTCATAAGTAGACCATGACTTACGTTGTGGAGTAGGATTTTTTAAGGAGAAAATTAGAACCATTATAAATTAATTGGTTGTATTTTATCCCTTTAAATTATTTTCTTTGATTTAACAAATCACTCCACCCATTCAAGTATTTGAAAATAGTTTTTCAAAAGGTAAAAATAAAAAAATAGTTTAGCTACAGTCTACTTTAGCAACCCAATTTTTACTTTTAGGGGCCGCTTGGTTCGTAGAGGGGAATGGGAATGGGAATGGGAATGATAATAGTGGGGAATGATAGTAGAGGGAATGAAAGCATTGGGAATGATAGATGGTGTTTGGTTCACAAATAAACTTTTAGTATTAAAATTTATTTTAATTTTTTTTACATTTAAATTTTGATGTATTATAAACTATTTGTGTTAAAATATATTATAATGATGAATTTTAGCACTTAAAATTTTAAAAAATAAAAAATACACACAAAAGGAGGGAATCAAACCCATACCCCCCAATATGCTAGGATATGGAGGATTGCCTCAAAGGAGGGAATCAAACCCATACCCCAACCTAACCAAACAACAACTTTCATTCCATTCCCATTCCCAAACCTCCAAAACCATCAACCAACCTAACCAAGATGATTCAAATTAAGATTTTTCAAAAAGTAAGATTCCAACCATATAATTCAAAAGAATTCACCTTAACCAAAATTTCCATTTAAATTCATCTTTAGTCACTCAAATCTCACTTTACCATTGATCTATGGATACTAGTGGAATTTCATTCCACAATTACTTCCAATTTTTGTCTAAATTGCATTTTTAGTCCCTTACGTTTGGGCATGTCGCAGAGTTAGGCTATTTTATTTGTCTGTGGCGATTTTATACCCTTTTATTTGTCATTATAGCAGTTCTAGTCCATTTTACTTGTAATTGAAAGTTGAACAAGTTAATTAAGGATTTTTTTACAAAATTAATAAACTATGAATCAAAGGATTTTTTACCCCAAAATTTTTATAGGGGCTTAAAATTACTAAAATATACAATTTCTTTTTTTTCATTCCCATTCTATAGAAAAACGAAATTGGCATCTTCGTTTTCTGAAAAGAAATTTTTAAAAAAAAAACCTTGAAAAACAAAGTTGGAGAATTTGTTTTCCTCTGAAAACGAATTCCGCAAATTTGTTTTCATTTAAGAGGAATTTATTTTAAAATTTTATTTTCCTTACAAATCAAATTTGGGGGTTTCGTTTTTCATTGAAAACGAATCACCCAAATTCAGTCTTAACGGGAGTATATATAAAAAAAAAAAAATTCTTTCATCAACCGAAAGAGAAAAAAAACAGAGCCGCACAAAGCAACTCCCTTCATCTCTGAACCACCGCACCACTGCCTCCACGCCCTACCAGCCGAATCCGCGCCACGTCGATTCACGTATTGACCTCGCCGGCCGACGCCCTATTGTCCGGGAATAGAGAAGTCTCCAGATGGAACCCTAGTTCCAAAAGAGGCAGTCCTACCCGGAGGCCAAATTGCCAGCGGTTTACCATCATTTTTCGGTGGTGACCTGCGATTCAGGCGCTCTTCGGTCCGACTCTGCTTCAGGTTTGGTCTTTCTTTTCTATTGTGGTGAATAATTTGGTTTTTCTGTATCAGTGTTCACAAAACCTCATGCTTTAATTTATGGTGAAATAATTTACAATTTCCTTCAATTAATTTTGTTTGGTTATCTATTATTGTTGTTTGGGGAAATGGGAATACCATGAAAGAATAGCTAAAGACCCCAGGGAGAATTTGTTGAGAAAAAGGTGATACAATATGTAAATACATGTTAAGTATGCTGACGTGTCAATAGTTAGATATTTATGATGTCAAAGTATATAAATAGCAGTAGGAATACATGTAAAGTCAGTTTTTAGATTGCGTAATTGATAAGCATTCTTATTCCACAATTTCCCCAATTCTTCTCTCGATTCTTCAATTCATAAACCTAACTTTCACATGGTATCAGAGCAAATTCGCATCTGATATAGGAGATTTTGTCCAAATTTCACCGATCAAAACCTTTCGCATCGATTACCTATCGATTATCCATGGCTAATTCACTAGAAATTGGAGCAAATAGCGGAATCGCAGCAGCAAACTATCGCTGCTGGTAATCCTTACTACTTGCAGAGCTCCGATCATCCAGGAATGGTGCTCGTGACGGTGCCGCTGACTGATTTGAACTACGTACCCTGGAGCAGAGCTATAATCCTATCCTTGGAAGCAAAAGACAAAATTGGCTTCATAACTGGTGAGATAACTATGCCTGAAGTCAATTCGCAGTACTACAGATCATGGAGAAAGGTGAACTCTATGGTTGTGTCTTGGATTCTGAATTCCATATCGAAAGAAATAGTTGAAAGTTTTTTGTTCGCAACTAATGCAAAGAATCTTTGGGAAGATTTGGCTGAGAGATTTGGTTCCTGCAATGGACCATTACTCTATCAACTAAAACGAGAAATTAGCTCTATTACTCAAGGAGGCATGTCTCTGGCTGCATATTTCAACAAATTGAAATGTTTTTGGGATGAACTGGATGCTCTGAGGCCAATTCAAGACTGTGATTGTTGTAAGTGTGGAAGATCTAAGTCTGCAATTGCCAAAGATAATGAAGAAAAGCTTATGCAGTTTCTTATGGGACTAACTGAACAGTATGATGCAATTAAGAACCAGATTCTTCTTATGGAGCCTTTTCCAAGCATTGGAAAGGCTTATTCTATGGTAGGCAAGGTTGAGAAACAAAGATCAGTACAGATGCTGTATCATGAATCTACTGAAGGTGCTATGAGTATCAGAAATTTGGGGGAAAGAAAACCTACATTTGGCAGAGGTGAATACAAGAAGAAGGACTTTAATGGGAAAAACATGACATAAAGTGTGAACACTGTGGACAGAAAGGTCATTCCAAGGAGACATGCTTCAAGATTTTTGGTTATCCGGATTGGTGGAAGGGACCTAAAGAACCTGTAAAAGGCAAGGGAAACAATTATGCTTATGTTGTTCCAGCTCCAATACTAGATAATCCACTGGACTTGAATGATTCTGGCAGCAACAATGGCAGCAGTGACCTTGAATGATTCTGGCAGCAACAATGGCAGCAGTGACCTGCAACAGATGGTAGCAAATCTCATTCAACAAGAGTTTGGAAGGATGCTGAAAGGCAAAGGTAAAATAAATAAAGCGGAGCTGGTAAACTACACTTATTTCTCTGACTTCGCAGGTAGTGTTCTTGTCCATTCTTGCAACTTACTTGGTGCATTAGACTGTTCTACTTGGATAATAGATAGTGGAGCTTCAAGTCATATTTGTAGCAACCTCAGTTTTTTTAATCTTTCCACACCTGTCACTCGCATCACACCAGTTTGTCTTCCTGATAATACCATCATCCCCAATTCTGCTCATGGCATCTTTTATCCTAGTAACAATGCCCTTCAGCTGACTACTTATTGCGATGCGGATTGGGCCACTTGCAAGTTGACTCGTCGCTCCATCACAGGGTACTGTATCTTCCTCGGCAACTCTCTCATTTCCTGGAAATCTAAGAAGCAGACCACCGTCTCTCGCTCATCCGCTGAAGCTGAATACAGAAGTATGGCGTCCACACTATGTGAAGTTCAATGGATTACCTACATACTCCGAGATTTTCATCTTCAAGTTCCACTTCCCATTCCACTATGGTGTGACAATCAGGCAGCAGTCCACATAACGGAAAATCCAGTGTTCCATGAACGAACGAAGCACCTTGACATCGATTGCCATCTGGTTCGGGACAAGTTTAAAGAAGGATTTATTGTTCCAAAACACATTCCGTCCAAGTCTCAACTGGCTGATATCTTCACAAAATCATTGGCTGCTCCTTCTTTTCATTTTATATTGTCCAAGATGGGCTTTCATTCTGCTCATTCAGCCTTATCTTGAGGGGGGGATGATACAATATGTAAATACATGTTAAGTATGCTGACGTGTCAATAGTCAGATATTTATGATGTCAAAGTATATAAATAGCAGTAGGAATACATGTAAAGTCAGTTTTTAGATTGCGTAATTGATAAGCATTCTTATTCCACAATTTCCCCAATTCTGCTCTCGATTCTTCAGTTCATAAACCTAACTTTCACAAAAGGCAGAACGCATTTTTTCTGGGTGATGTTGGAGGATGAGAGGCCGGTTTTTCTTGGTATTATAGATAATTACACCAAATACCCGAAGGTTTTGCAAATAACGAAAGATATAGATATAGATATAGATATAGATATCAAAGGAAACTTTTTCATTCAACAGAATGAAAAAGTTCATATATAATTTGGGGCTTTATTTGGTAAAATAGGAACAAAGTTCATATATAATGGGGCTTTATTTGATTCTTTGGCTTTTAAAATGAAGGAATTAATGGATTTAGTTTCATTCCCAGCCACGAATTCTGGATGGCTTAGGATCTCTGTTGAAGGGAAGAATTAATCCCTTTTTTCCACATGAACCTTTTATATATGCTAACGCTAATGCTATAATACTACTTCATGCTGGATTTGCCACTTACTTTTGGATATATTTATCCTTCTAAGGAATATTTGATTGCTTGAACTATTACTTGAACTAATAATAATCATTGGATGAAGAATATGTTACCTTGGAAGTTAGTGTGTTCATATTTTGAAACCCTGAAAACAAACGAGAATAAATAGAATTTGAGGTGTTGACAGTTTCTTAAATTTTTGTAATCAAATGTATGAAGGTGTTAGGGAGTTTTATACTTTGTGATCAATTTCTGAAAATTGATAAATTGGGAGGTTTGGGAGTATACGTAGTTAAGTGGATGCATGTTGATAGATTACATTAGAAATGGGTTTTGTTCAGTGTACACTCAAAGTTTTTTCTACATTGCTAAAGAAGTTTTGTTCAGAATTCATGTTTTATGGGGACTGTTTTCTTGTAAAATTTCAATGAACCATGTGGGTGGAAGCTTTAAGAAGTGTAGGAACTATTTTGTTTGATGCTGAATAATTTGATGTTAAATTTGGTCTATTCACTTACAGAAGTTATTTTTGAGACTGTTTCTGAGTTGAGTACTGGATCCACTGACTAAGCAAAATTCTTCTTTATATGGAGAATTAAAATGTCAATTTTTAAAGCTTAAAAAATAAAGAAAATTTTGCTGGCTCCTTTCTTTTTGAAAAGGTTTAGTACTAATATGGAGGTAAATACTAGACTACTGGTTTATCTTTTCCATTTGGAGTTATATGTGTTTGATATTCCTACTAGTACTGGAAATTTACTCTTTTCTTCATTGCTGCTTCAAATTCTTGAAAATTTAGTTAACATTAATGGGATTTAGGATTAGTAAAAATAATTTCAGTTCTCTCATTAGTAAAGTATCCTTAAGTATCCTTCTTTACTGCTCTCAATGCTTTACTACTCTTTCTTTGGATCGACTCAATGTGTAATGTTTGATGATTCGATATGTGATGCAGTAAAGATCATGGATCTGAGAATCGACAACAAATCGCACTATTGCAGTTTGTATTTCTAAATAATTTGATTTACATAATGTGGACTTGTGGGAGGGTTTGCCATATTCTCGATTGAAAATTTTGTGCATGGGTGTGTGTTCTTGATGTAAGGTAGAAACGGTACCATTTACGAATTCAATTACAGAACACAGTTATTCTAGTCCTCTGGTTGTGTTATCTTTCCCATGTCTTTGAATAATGTTGGTTTTTGTATTGTTATGGTAGTGAGAAGTGACAGATCCTTTGAAGAATTGGTAAATTAGGAAGATAGAAAACATATTCCTAGTTTTGTTTGTATTCATCAAGGGACTTGGATTGAAACTAATGATGTTTTTCCATGATGTTTTTAATTTTTTCTGGACTATTTTTTGAATTGGAATTCTGTTTCTGTTATGTTTTTTTTTATGGATTATTTTTTAACTGGAATTATTGTAATTGCTTAGTTTTTTGGTTATCTGTACTGTTTTAAATCTGGAATTCTTACATTTGTTCTATTTTTTAGCTGAAATTCTTACATATGTTCTG
The DNA here is from genome assembly GCA_016801395.1 of Leptodermis oblonga. Taxonomy (NCBI): domain Eukaryota; kingdom Viridiplantae; phylum Streptophyta; class Magnoliopsida; order Gentianales; family Rubiaceae; genus Leptodermis; species Leptodermis oblonga. Next base: position 27,134,637 of record CM028754.1, read on the forward strand.
TTTTTTATGCTCGTATGTAAATGGATTATAATTTCATTTCTATTCTTTTGATATGTGATTTTCCGTTGGTATACTATTAAATGGATGAAAATACGAGCATCCCCTTTGCAAAATTCAGATTCGAGTGGCCGAATATTAACATTATTTATAGTAGAGCAACAAATAGAAGGTTTTAAATGGATTATTGACTTGCTTCTCCATTTGAATTGGATGGATGTCGTAGATTTGGTACAATTGTGGTTTATGGTCAATTGGTCACAGGGTGATTTGTACATTTATAGGGAAAACTCTGTCAAAATTTTTTCAAATTTTATTTTTTGGAAAGAAATTTTCATGCTTGCCATTGCAAAGTGAGGCAACTTTTATGGGTGATTTCCTTGGTGTGATGTATTGCCAAGTATGTTGAAAATGTAATGACTCGCCAAGTATGGAACTTTGGTGATTTCCGTATTTAATTTGTATTTGAGAATAATCGTAAGATTAAATGAAATAATTCATCACAATTTGCCAGAGTTTCAATCAAAAGCATCCATTGATATCTGATCCAAGTCTTGGCTGTACATTTTATCTTACCTAAAGATGATTTTATTGTGATTTTAAACTTTTTGAACCTTAGGCAGCAATTGGAATTAACCTTTAGTCCCCCTCTTCCTCATCATGCTTAGTCTCTCCTAGTTTGTTTCGCCAAATATGTGCACGAATGTGTGACAATTGTGCTAATTTCTTGGCTGCTTTCGTGATTTCATTTTGATTCTTTTTTTAGCTGTTTCTTCTTGTTTCTGTGGTTTATTGGTTTATGTAAACCTCTGATTTCAAACAAATCTTGGATATTTCTTGGATATCAAAACGAATTTGGTCTTTCGTGGATGTCCAAATGAATCTTCCCATCAACCTCTGAGTTCTTTCCGGGCATTTTGGACTCCATCTCATGTCGCCCGAAACAAAAACTTGATCCGTGTTTTGCACCAAAGTGAAGTGCTTGAATTTTCTGGACTGTTTTCTAACCGAAAATCTTACATTTGGTATTATTTTTTTTCCTGTGCTGTTTTATATTTTTTCTGGACTGTTTTTTCATATGCATTAATGTATTTATGAAATTTCGGAATTGCTGTTTTTCTGTTAAATACTAATATTCACACGTATGCTAAGTCTTGATATATTAGAAGTAAGTTGCTTTTACATTGCTTTTTAATAGTGATTTGCTTCTCTAACTGTTCAGTGTCCTGCCAATACGTAGTCCTTTTGGTTTTTCCAAGCCACTGGGGGGATAATTTTATTACACTAGCTTGCTTAGGTGCATTTGATGAGGCACCCTCTAAAATTTTGGTATTTACAATTTAAATATGTTGATTTATTTGGCATTTTAAACAATAGTAAGATAGCAAGCCAGCTTTTTATGGTGGTAATTTAGATGATTGATTTGGCGTTTCCTCTCAAGCTAACAGTTAAGCTCATTGTCTAATCATTAGCAAGTTTAAACATCTCTATCATGTGTACTTTTTTTTTACTGAATGTTCTTATGAAGCTTTTTTTTTTTTTTTTTTTTTTTTTTTGGAAGGATTCCAGTTCCATGTTTGTTACCTCTGTTATGTGCATTTAGCTTCTTAGTTCATTATCTTCTTTTTAAGCATTCTTTGGGTGTAATGTAGAACCATTTAACCTTTATTTTGTACGTGCTATGGAGTGGCTTACTAAACTTAATGTCATGCTTCGAATGCTTATTGGATTCTTTGTCACCAGATTCTTGTTTTTGAACTGAAAATCATACATTTGGTCTGTTTTTATTTTTTGTTTTCTGGACTGTTGTGTAACTGGAATTCTAACATGTGGTATGTTATCTTGTTTTCTGGAATGTTTGTGAACTTGCCTTTTTTTCTGTGCTATTTTGTATTTTTTCTAGACTGTATTTTGAACTGGAATTCTTTTTTCTGTTCAGTTTTTTATGTTTTCTGGACTATTTTTTAATTGGAAATCTTATATTTGGTTTGTTTTTTTTGTTGGACTATTTTTTAACTGGAAATCTTATATTTGGTTTGTTTTTTTTGTTTTCTAGACTATTTTTTAACTGGAATTCTTACATTTGGGCTCTGTTCTCTTGTGGCTTTGGTAGAGAATCATTACTTCTTTTTTTTCCAAAACTTTACACAAAGAAACAACTTTACTTTTTCAATAATTTAAAATTAAAATTTTAAAATTTCCTCTAAATACCTACTCACATAAATTCAAAAAAAAAACACAATCATTATACTTTTTTATCTCTCACCTACACAATTTCCCAAAAAAAACTTCCCTCCAAAAAAAAAAACTTCCCTCTAATAAAATTTCCTCTACCAAAGCCACAAGAGAACAGAGCCTTGGTCTTTCTTTTTTTTTTCGACTATTTTTTAACTGTAATTCTTACATTTGGTCTGTTTTTATGTTTTCTGGACTGTATGTGAACTCTACCTATTTTTCTCGACTTTTTTTCTTTTTTCTGGACTATTTTTTGAACTAGAATTATTTTTCTATTCTGTTTTTTACTACATGGACAAGCAGTTTGGGTTAATTTTTTTCATATTTTTTGGGCCCGAATACTATCGTGGTGACACCCTCCCCCCATCGTACTTAGTCTCTCCTAGTTTGCTTTGTAAAAAATGTGCATGAATGTGTGATAATTGTCCTAATTTCTTGCCTGCATTCTTCATTTCATTATGATGGTTTTTTTAGCTATTTCTTCTTGTTTTTGGGGTTTATTGGTTTCTGTCAAATGGATAGTATCGAGTAATTATCGGACAGTAGTAAAAGGTAATATTAATGTAGCATTATTCATTATGCGTATATGTTTTTCATACAAAGGAAAAACTAATGTTATCTTCTCACTAGTGGACTGTTTATGAACTTGACATTTTTTTGGGTGCTGTTTTTAATTGTTTATGGGACTTTTTAAACTGAAAATCTTACCTTTGGTCTATTTTTATTTTTTCTGGACTGTTTGTGAACTTGAAATTTTTTTGTGTGCTGGTTTTTAATTTTTTGGGCTGTTTTGTGAACTGGAATTCTTTTTTATTCTGTGTATTTTTTTTTTGACTGTGTTTTAACTGAAAATATTAAATTTGGTCCCTTTTTTTTTTTTTCTAGACTGTTTTTAACTGAAATTCATACATTTGGTCTATTTTTTGTTTTCTGGACTGTTTGTGAACTTGACTTTTTATTTCTATGCTATTTTTTTTTATTTATCTGGACTATTTTTTGATCTGGAATTCTTTTTCTGTTCAGTTTTTTATGTTTCATGGACTATTTTTTAACTGGATTTCTTAATTTTTTTGGAGTGGGAAAATATGTATGCAGTATTTATTTCAGTATTTTGTCTCCTCTTTGTGGTCTTAGACAGCTTTAATTTTATAGACTGATTGGGCTTTCTCCTATTTTGTTTGTAATTCTATTTCTCTCCTTTGGCTAGGTGACACAATTGGATTTCATATCCTCTCTTATGCCCCCAAAGTAGCAACAACTCGTATATTCGCAGTGGATTTGCCTGCATTAGCCATGCATTTACAAGAAGTAGAATTGTAGTGTCCACCTTGTTTTAACTGTTAAAATTATTTGATTATTCAACAGAATGTTACCTTTTGTTTTGAACTCTGATTATGTACATGGTTTGTAATTTCCTTTTTATCAATTTGATAGGTAAGTTTCCGTTGTTATTCAAATACTGTAGCATTGAAAAATCAGTCTTAACCCTCGCTAATTTCATATTCTCCGGGACGAGGATTAACATTGTCTATATTAGAGCAACGATTCTAAGTTATCGACATTAACTAATATAGTTCATCATGTGCTGTACCGTTAGTTAAATTAGACAACCACGGGTGCTTGAGAATATTTGTTGATTTTCTTTGCCTCCTGTAATTAGACTTACATGTATGTGATTAATTGTGGTATGTATGTGGTTGAAGTAGTGTTTGAGAATATTTTTTGCTGAACCGTGTCTTCTCTAATAGGACCTGCTTGAATTACTGAACATCTGTTTAGTTGAAGGATAGTTGAAATATATATGTTAGTAATAATAAGTGCCCCCTAAATTGTGTATTTAGTCTGATACATAATGTTTTAACTGGTACAAATGTTGTTATTGTGAATTATCGCTATATTTTTTGCAACTAAATTGGTCCTCTAAACATCTGAACAAGTGTTTGTGCTGGTTAAGGCAAGTAGAACTTGTTGGTACAGCACTGTAGCATTGAAATGGCTGGGAAATCAGTAAGACTAATGTTATATTGGGATGGGAGTATTGAGAGGGGTCATAACGGTTTAGAGTACAGTTGTCCTTCAAAATAAACTATTTCCGTTACTGAGAACGTCAATTTCGATGTCCTTTCTCGGAGGTTTTACGAAGTGAGTAAAACTTCCCCATCCTACCACAAGCTGCAGATCTCCAATGATCGTCCCTGCTAACGCCCCCAAACGGACGCTGTTTGAGCATACCCTCACAGATGATGATGAAACCCTCCGTGATATGCTCAATATACTCAAGGCTTTTACATTCGTTGTTGTGGTCCAGGTTTATTTAATTAAGGAGGCACTTAGCTATTCAACCCACCCTGATAACCGAGATGACTTTGACATTATCGGATCCTCTGTTATGTCATTCACACAACTCTTGAATAGTAGAACTGGAGAAGAAAGGCGGGCAGATTTTCTCATCCAGTCTTTGCCCGAACATAGACTAGATGAAGTGCTTTCAACACAACCACCCCTCACATTGTTATCTCATCCAAAAGCAGTTCAGGGATTGCATCATTCTGAGTATGCAATGCCAGTTAACACCCAACATGGGACGCATGCCCTTGATGTACCGTCAGGTGATAATGAGTCGAAAGGTGGAGTCGGAGAATGCGTAAAGGGTATGTGTGATTTGGAATCCAGTCCGCGATCGTTAACTAAATTTTTCCTTGATGAAAGGATGCGTGAAGATGTTGGAGCAAGGATCAGATTTTTCCAAGATATTAGTGATGAGGATCAGCACACGATTGATCAATTTCACGATGGTACATGCCCGGTATGGAAAGATGATTTGTCGGCCAATCTAGAAAAGAGAATGGTTTTCGGTACGAAAGAGAGTCTTCAAAATGCTGTTAAATTGTAGTCGGTCCTGGTTAACAGGTATTACAAAATATTATATTCTACTCCAGCCCATTGGACAGTTATATGCAAATACAAGGATGACCAAAAGTGTCCATGGAGTGTCCATGCGACTTGCAAAAAGAGTCGTCACTTTAAAATTACTCATCGGATCTTTGATCACTCCTGCACTCCGAAGCTTATAGGACATGATCATCCAAATGTTGATTGCAAAACGATTGGGCGATTAGTCAGGGTCAATGTGGAGGCAAATGCATTTTATAGAGTTCGTGATGTGCAAGAAGATGTTAGAAAATTGGGGGTGAAAATTTCGTATAAAAAGTCTTGGTTGGGGGAAAAAAAAGGCTGTTGAAATGGTGTATGGAGGCTGGGATGAATATTATAGAGAGTTGCCGAGATTTTTGCAGGCGTTGCATCAAACCAATCCAGGTACTATTGTTGAGTGGCGACATCTTGATGGTAGCCCAGCCTACCGGAGGATATTTTATTCTATGTTTTGGGCATTCAAGGCAAGCATAGAGGGTTTCACGCATTGTCGGCCAGTAATAACTATTGATGAGACACATATGAGTAGAAAGTACAATGAGAAGTTATTGATTGCATGTGGCGTTGATGCAGCGGGTCATATATTTCCATTGGCATGTACCCTTTCGGACGAAGAAAACTTGGTAAATTGGTCTTGGCCTTTGACAATCTGGTAAGACATGTTATCGCCGGCCTACTTGACATTTGTTTAATATCTGATAGGCACAGGGCTATTTTGGCGGCTGTTAAAAACAACCCTTTATTGCAACCCCCCTATGTCCGTCACAAGTTCTGCTCCCGACATGTGAAAGCCAATTTCAGTAATAAGTTCAAGGATGCTGATTTGAATAAGCTCATGGCCGGGGCCTCTGGTGCTCGGTAACTTCGGAAGTTCCCTGCGATTATGAGGACAATTTGATCGGTTGATGAGACTGTATACAAATGGTTGGTCTACATTTCATTCAATCAAAGGACACTTTGTCATGATGGCGGCTACTGATACATGATAATGACAATCAATAACAGTGAGTCATTTAATGGTATATTGTTGAAGGTTAGACAACTACCAGTAACAGCTTATGTGCGATTTATTTTCTTCCGTCCGGTTAAGTATTTTGATAGGTACCATCAAGAGGCCCTTAAATATATGGAAGAGAATGATCATTGACCTAAAAAGGTTACGGAAAAGTATTTGTAGAATCAGTGCAGGTCAAAGTATCATCAAATTACCCAGTTTTATCGTGAAGATGGGTTATACCAAGTTCGCACTGGTGTTCGTCATAATGGGAGAGGTAATAATTCAAACACAGTTAACCTGCGAGAAAGAAGCTGCAACTGTGGTAAAATACAGATATACAAGATTCATTGTTCCCATATTATCAAAGTATGTGAGGATTTGAAAAGAGATAACTTGGATTTGGTTTCTCATTTTTATTCTGCGAAGATGAGGTTAACACGTATTCAAGTCATTTCTATCCTATAATGCATGAGGATTATTGGCCTGCTTATCTGTTTCAGTTATCGTCAAATCCATCACGGTTAAATGATCGTAGAGGAAGATCCCACAAAACGAGATTTAAAAATGCTATGGACAGTTAGCCAATGCAGCAGTGCCGGGCCTGTCACCAACATGGTCACAGTAGGAAAAAATGTCCATCGATTGCGCAACTGCGAGAGAGGGGCCAGCACATACACTTGATGGATTTTTACTTTTGGATGTTGACTATTTTGTATTCATATAACAATTAAATGTTTATTTTTTGTATTCTATTCTGGAATGTATTTGTTTGGCTTACAATTGATGTAGCAATTGTTTTTTTTATATATATATGTGCGATGGGTTGAATTTTTTGCACAGAAAATTTGTCTCAATTGTAGGCGAAAGTATACAAAATTTATTTTTTCTTCTTTGAATTTAAGCGCTTTGGCCAATTACTTTTTCAGCCATGATTATTTACATCCTTATATATCCCTGATTATCGTTAGGAATGATTGGTGATTTGAAACTAGTTACTTAATGCGATGTTTACAGATTCTTTGTTTTTTTTTTTTTTCTATTTCAGGATCTCTACAATGGAAATGGGACATGGGCAGAACCCTTTGGTATATTTGGACCTTGGGTCTAAAGAACGAAGTGTACTAACATTGCAAACTAATCATCGATCGAAATTGATTTGGGCGAACCCCTTCAATCCCTTATTGTCTTTCAAGTCCAGCAGTCACGATGTGTGAAATTATTGTGCTATTCATCCTCGCGTGATTACTCTTTTGAAAAGAATCAGGATGTTATGGCGTATTTAGAGGGAGTGATATAAAAGTGGACAGACATTTAATAAATGCCTTGGCTGAGAGGTGGCGCCAAGAGACACATACATTTCACCTTACAGTCGGTGAAGCCACAGTGACGTTGCAGGATGTTGCGGTTATATGCGGTTTGCCCATAATTGGGCAACCACTTATTTCTAATGGCGCTACACGAAAAGTGGTAGAATGACAAGCATTATATTTGCAGTTGTTGCGGTACGAGCCTGGAGAGAATGATATTAAAAGTGGTCAGTTGAATTTGATCAATTTAAATACCAACTTGAATGAGTATCTCGTCATTACTGATGATTCATTGGATAAAGAAGTTATGCAGCACACTAGGGGCAGACTGATGCAGTTGATTGCTATGTTATTTAGTGATAAGTCTGCATCCAGGGCCAAACTAATGTACTTACTATTTTTGGCCAATATTTATGCGATAGGAACTTATCGTTGGGGCAGTGCTACATTGGCCTCCCTATATTGAAATTTATGCCGGGGTACTCATCTGGAAACAAAAGAGATAGGTGGACCTCAACTGCTGCTACAGTTGTGGGTTTGGGAAAGAATCCCTAAATTGACTCCTACTGCTCGACCCACTATCCCCGATCAGGACTTGCAAGATTTAGTCCCCCTCCCGCGTGGTGCCGTGTGAGTTATGACTTATTAATATTTCTTTTCCACTCAAAAGTGATGATTGTTTGTTTTACTAACCTCCGATATATATTGTGTTTATGATGTAGATGGAACAAGCGACGCAGTTTTGTGAAAGTTGGCTCCCATTTGATATATCTATTTCGAGACCAATTAGATCATCTCGTGGAGGGAGCTGTGAGTATTATGTTGTTATGTGTACTTAATTACTATGGTCTACTTTTCGTATTTTTTAATACTGGCATTTTAATTTTAATTTTAATTTTGGTAGTTTATATGGAACCCATATGATGAGGATGAATTGTTGAAGTTGCCTGAATATTTCTTAAGTGGAAGAGTAATTTGGGTATCAAATGTCCCTCTCATTAACTTCTGCGTGGTCGAACTGCATGCTCCAGAGCGAGTTATGCAACAATTTGGTTTTGAACAGGGAATTCCTCCCCATATCGATACAAGTGAACGTCTTCACAATTTGAATTTTAGAGGACGAACTGCTGAAAAATGGGTGCTAACACACCGCCGCCATATTGCTACTTGGGAACAGGCTGAGCAACACGTTATTGTAGAGAATATTTCTAATGATTCTATTGATTACTTTTCTCTTTACATGACGTGGTATCGCAATATCACTCGGCAGCTGGTGGGTAATCCGGCTAAACCTCCAGAGAAAGTGATGCGACCTTACGGAGCGTTGACCGAGTATTATGTAAGTTTCTCCCCTCCAGTCATTCACATCTTAATAAATGCTATATTCATTCGATTAATATATAACTTACTTTATTAACATACTTTCAAAATCAATCCATGGAGACGATGTATCATGTAGTGGGAGATATGCTGACAACCTACATTTGGATGGGTATCCTATAGAGGACAAACTATTTTATGTGCGTGACCAGATCACTGCTACTCTCATTTGTGCTGGCGAAGGTCATCGCCTAGTCGATAGGTCATCCTCGTCATCTACTCAAGGCGGATCAATGCATGCACGCTCTACCCAGGAACACAAATCTTCGTCCACTCAGAGCTGACATTGTGCATCTACATCCAGACAGCGAGAGGTGGAGAAGATGTTTCTCAGCACATTGACGATGATTGGTCATATCACCAAACATCGCGTCATGTGGATGACACGCCTAACATCAATACTTTTGATGCTTTCGCAAGAAATAGCACTTCTAGCTGTCCTCAGTGCGTGCCACAGGACAAAGTGCATAAACGTCGTAAGCCCCCAAATGAGGTTGGGGAAGAAGCGCGGCACCTATCCATGCGTAGCGAGCCAACTACGGATACGCATGCTCCACCTCCACGTGTACATCATCCCATGCATAGACCGCGTAGGAATACACGTCCTCCCCCGTGTGGTACCTAGTGTTTATTTTATTCTACTTTTGGATGGTTACTAGTTAGATATTGTATATTCGTAACATGCTTGTTGTTTGTGTTAATATATAGAATTTGTCATATAACTATTATTGAATTGGGTGGAAGTCGTAGATTTTGTACAATTGTGGTTTATGGTCAGTTGGTTACAGGGTGATTGGTACATGTATAGGGGGAATTCTGTCAAAATTTTTCCAAATTTTGTTTTTTGGAAAGAAATTTCCATCATTGCCGTTGCAAAGTGAGGCAACTTTTATTTGCTTTGATGTATTGCCAAGTATTTGAAATTGTGATGCCTCAACACGTATGAAACTTCTGTGAGTTCTGTTTTTCTTCTGTATTTTAGAATAATCAAAAGATTAAATGGTTTAATTTCGTTGCACTTTGCCAAATTTCTACATTCACACAGGTAATCTTATTATTAACACATAACTTCGTGTTTTATATCGTTCATTTTAAATTAAATATTTCCAAATAAATGTATAAATTATCAATAACTTATCTATATTCCATATGCATGCTAATTTAAACTAAAACCAATATACAATAGAAACATCAATATCAGTGTAATGTAATTCCTCTTTGGGAGAAATGAATTTCTGAGTTTAGTTTTTACTGGAATTAATTATTTTTCAAACACAAATGCATGACTAAATTTTCAAAGATAAATGAATTTATCCAATCTTTTCTACGGCGATTTTATGTATTTCAAAAATGTCGTAACTTACTTCCGCAAAAAAAAATTTCAAATACAAACTAATATTTAATTATTTCTTAAATTTGTTTAAAAATAATTTTATTCCGACAACGAATTCAGCAAAGTCGTTTTCAGGAGAAAACGAATTTAGCAAATTCGTTTTCTGTGAAAACTAATTCCTTGCATTCGTTTTCTAATTTTCCATTATTTAACTAAAATTATATTAAATATTTATTAAAAAAAATTTTAATTAAAATTAATTTTCTTAAAGAAAACGAATCTTGAATTCGATTTCTTCAAAAATGTTTATAAAAAATTAAAGGAGAAAAAAAAATAAAATTCCGCCAATAAGTTAACCATAGGCATATTTTAGTTAATGGTCATACACTGGATCTCCCAAGTTATTGCTGTAAACCCCGAGATATTTTGAAGTTTTAAAATAGTTACAGCATTTTTTCTTTATCTAGTATTTTAAGTTTTATTAATTTCCCATTGCTATTGTTGTTAGGCAAGTCATCAACGAAAACGGAAAGAGAGGAATTCAAACCCTCGGTAAACAAAAGCCTACATAGCAGTTCCAATGCTACGCCTTTAACCACTTGTCCATCTCTCCCATATAATGATTATGACCCAAAATTGAATAAATTGTGAATTATTCACATTGATAATCGATTATTGGAACAGTTCCTTTTGTTGGCATGTTATACCACTCCATTCAGTGAAATCAAATCGGGTTCAAATATTTCTTATCACTTCCTGTCAAAAAAGAGGAATTGGAAGAAAGGGTCCATATCTTTTTTTTTTAATAATTTCAAATTTGTTTATGTTATTTCGTATGGTACAATTCTTTTCTTGCGCAGTATCATTTTCTCGCGAGAGGTAATTATAAGAATTAATCGAATGGATTGTTGTCTATGCCTAGATCTCGAATAAATGCAAATTGTATTGATAAGACTTTCTCAATTGTAGCAAATATCTTATTACGAATAATTCCGACAACTTCAGGAGAAAAAGAGGCATTTACCTATCATAGAGATGGTGCGATTTGATTTTGTTTTTCTTTTTTTATTGATTCATTTCTCTCAGTTTTATGAAAAATACACGTGATTCCAGTTGGGAATTTTTTTTTGCAAAAAAAAATATTATATATATATATATATATATATAATACGCTTATACTCTTGTTGAGGGTGAAACTTGGAAATAGAACTATTCCCTCTGTCGCGTATCCTCGATTAATGCAACCTCATATGCTATGTTTCAATTGTGGATTCTAGTATTCAGCGCAAGGTTACACCTCGGGGGCTATGTTCTGTATTATGGGTTAATAGGACTCCACGAATACTAATAAGGGAAGACGCACTACATTTAGGAATCAACAACACGAAAACTTTGTTACAAATTAAAGGGGATCGGGAATAAAAGAATGGTTGGGATAACAAGCACCCATCTCGTTTGTACTTTGGATATCCGTATAACCATCGAAGGGTGTTGAAGTGACTAATTCCTGGAAATTATAAAGCGTTGAAAACAAAGAAAGAGTTAGAAGTATCCTTTCATTTCTGATGAAGTTTTACCTAAACTTATTTTACTTATTTAGAAGACGAATTCAGTAAATTCTGTTTCATGAGGACGCGAATTCACTAAATTCATTTTCTCACTGAATTCGTTTTCTTATTTTGTTTTAACTAAAATTATTTTACTTATTCTCAAAAAAAAGTTATTCAGAAAACGAATTCACGAATTCGTTTTCTCATTTAGTATTATTTAACTAAAACTATATTACTTATTTTAAAAATAATTTTATTTCAATGAATTCGTTTTTTACTAAAATTATTTTTCTATTTTTTAAAAATAACCTAAATAATAATTTTATTTCACTGAATTCATTTTTTTTTATAAAATATTATTTTAAAAATAATTTTATTTCACTGAATTCATTTTTTTAAAAATATTTAACAAAAAAAAAAAAAAATTATTTTAAAATTTTATTCAATTACAAATTATTTTCAGTTATATAATTACGTCTTGCCTTTGTTCCATAAAAACTGAAAAACGAATTACGGGTGTCCATTTCGAATCACCTTAATTCGTTTTACATTAAAAAATATTTATATTTCAAAATGTATAAAAACTTAGCAACGATGTTAGTGAACTCGTTTTCAATTACAAAATAATTATTTAATTATTTTATACATTACAAAATAGTTATTTAATTATTTTTTACATTACTTTACATATAATTATATAACTAATTTTAAAAAATATTAAGAAAATTTTGGTAGAAAACGAATTCTGGAGATTCGTTTTCTACCAAGATTTTCTTAATATTTTTTTCAAATAAAAAAATAAAATTGCAGGAAGAAAAAAAATTCTGTCATGAGAAAACGAATTCACAGAATTCGTTATATATATTTTTTTATAACAAATTTTTTTTTTTTTTGAGGAAAACGAAGTTGGGAGATCCGTTTTCAAATGAAAACGGATCTCCCAACTTCGTTTCCTATAGTTTGGGAAATTCAATTTTTTTTTTGTTTGTTTTGCTATTTATATGGTCCCTATATCAATATTTGGGGGAAAAAAATCATGAATCAAAACATGAACAGTAAAACTTGTATATTGACCATTTTACTTTTGAGAATGAGAATTTTGCCTTATAGGTTTACAATTTATAGCACTTTATATCCTTTTACTGAAAGTCTAAACTCTCAAGTGTCTTAATTTAATTATATATATATATATATAATTAATCAATTAGAAGAGAATATAGGGTACTTAAAACTTTAACATAGTCAAATATAGAGTATCAAAATTACAATTTTTTAATTTTACAGTTCATATCTTACCCAAAATTTATTAATTTTGTAAAATGACATCAAGTAATATGTTCAACTTTCAATTACAAGTAAAATAAACTAAATATGTCACATGGACAAACAAAGAGCTAAAACCGCCCCAGATAAGCAAAAATAACTAAATCTGCCATATGCCAAAAGGTATGAGACTATGCCATTTTTCCAAAATATTATAATCAAAGTGTTTTCCAACTCGGAGAATGAATGTTACACTCGGAATAGTGAATACAAATTGTTTCTAACACTATTTTCACTTACTAATCTATCTATTCAATTGCCCACAAGAGTAAACATGAGTTTAAGTAGCACCGGCAGAAAGGTTACATATTTTATAGCAAATCTTTTTGGATGACCCGCACATGACATCAAGTTTTATTTAATTATATTTTTCCATCAATATTGTCTATTTATGTTGTGCTGAAAAATATTATATGAAATTGCTGGTATGATAATAATAATAATGATCCATGATGTCTGATTGTCATTAAAAAGAAAATTTCTAATTCGATGTGATATTAAAAAAAATATTGAGAACTATTTTCTAAGGGATAGTTGATTGAAAATTCAGTTTTGTAATACGTAACATTTATTAGAGGATTAGTGACAAATTCGAGATTAGATCCATTGATTACGAGGTTTGTCCGATTTGGTAACGACAATTTTCATAATTTCATAAAATTTATATCTGTGAAAACTTTAATTTGTATAGATTTAGCATATGATAAGGTTAACCATATTATTTGTGCTTTAGATCTGATTAATTATCTGATCAAATTTTAAGTTAATGAGTTCTACATTACGTTAGAATTTTTTTTTACAAAAATTAATGTTACAAAACCCAAGATTTTGACATAGCTAAGGAACTGATGTCCTCACCGTTTTTTTTTTTGTTTTCTTGTGTCATTTTGTGCCTAATCAAGTAGTTTTGTGTTAAAAATTGTACAACAAGATCGATCCAATTGGCATTATCAAATCGCACAACTATCACCTTCCAGGAAGTAACCTACCTCAACGTAGGTTACATTACATAGCCCCAGACTTTCTCAAATATATATATATATTTTTTATGATTTATGCGTGTGACTCTATTTCCACAAATATTTTTTGTGAAATCAAACTTTTTTTTAATGAACGAAGAGAGTATTATATTTTCTCTGTTCCACTCAAGAAGTCAACTTTATAATAGTGCAAAGTGGACTATTTATATGTAGCGGAGGAAATAGTAGATACTCTTATCCAAAAGGAAAAAAAAAAAAGAAAAAGAAAAAGAAAAAAGAAGGTAACATCAACATGGGAGCTGAGTCATGACGATTGACACAATGACACCTATACTGTTGTCATCGTTGTGATGGAATTTGAATGGTTGCTTCATTAAGTTAACTAAGATAAGAAAAGTTTAACAGCATGACTCAACTTAGATCAAATCCTTCATCTTGTGATTATCAGAAAATAACTATTATTTTATACATTTATCACACCTACTTTAATACGAGAAAAAAAATTTTCCTCATAATTCTCCAACTTTCTCGAGAAAATTATGAATTTTTCCATAAATTTTACTCCCTCTATCCCACTCAAAGCGTTCACTTAGGAAAATGTACAACTTATTATTGGTTGTGAGGTACAACACTTAAAATGAGTAATTTGACACCATATTTTTTACTTATATTCTTACTTTATAAGTAAGGGTTAATTGTGACCTGTATATTATTATATTAGCAATGATATGTAATATAAATAAATTCAAATTGACTCTTTAAATGAGACAAAAATTTCATTTGAAAGTATATTTTTTGAATAGAACAGGGAAAGCTATATATTGAACTTACCATCTCGAATGGTCAATGCTAGTTTAGCATCAAATTTAAAAATTTGAGTGGTATTTTTCTCTCAAAGACCATGGTCAATGCTAGTTTAGCACCAAATTTAAAATTTTAACAATTAAAATTACTTAATTATCATAAATAAATTAATCTATTCACATAAGTACAAACACTAAAAACATAAGTACTTAAAGTTAAAAAAAGTAAAAAAATAATAATAATAAAATAAAATTTCTATTTCTGGCAGCAAAAATTTTCCATAGCTAAAATAGCAACAGTTGCAGAATGACTTGAAGTCATTCTCCATTCATTAGAGACAAGGGGCTGCTAAAATAGAAGTCGCTAGAGATGCTCTAACGGTTGAAAACTTGACATGGAAGTTTCCAAGACATTTAGTTATTATTTCTTTTCTTTTGTTTTTGAGTTGTACGTTAGCATTATCTCATGATTTCGTTTAGTTGATGCATGACTTCCAGCCTACATTGTGTGACTGCATGCGTACATTAATAGTTTTTTTTTTTTTTTTTTTTTTGAACTGATTTATAGCATTTATATTATTGCAGACCAAGAGTATTCTTAATACATAATTTGGCCGCATTGTGCGCCTTTGCTACCTCCTTTCTGCATGCGTACATTAATAGTTATTTGTGCTCATCTTTTGCTGATTGGTTCCTTGATCCTCTCCTTTTTTTTTTTTTTTTTAATTATACATTAGGCTTAGCTTACGTTATACTCCATCCGTTCAAGGAGAAAGGTCCATTTAAAAAAAATATTTGTAGTTTCAATAGAAGAGTTTATTTTTAATCTTATTAATATAATTATATATGGTTCACAATTAGAAGTATAAGTAGACTCTTCTAATAAAACGGGAGAGTAGTATATTTCTCTCTTATCACACTTTTGCACTTTATCCCCTCAAAATTTTTTTTTTTTTTCTTTCTAAAACTATCCCTAAAATTTGAAATAGACAATTTGTGTGTTCTTTCTAATGAGTCAAAGTAGAAAGACATAGAAGTTGACTAAAATACCCCCTTGGCAGTAAACAGTCACAATCGAGATTGAATGAATTTTAGCGTTTTTCTTTTGCTTTTGAGCATGAATAATGGGTTTTATTATTTTTGTTAACAGACACACGCATATATAGACACGTATGTAGTAGGGGCTCTGCAAGTTTCACGTGTGTCAAAATCTTTTAATATATCAAATTTAACTGTTGATATATCGTCTCTTTCTTGAAAAAAAAAAAAAAAAAAACTACCAGTAACTTAGTAAGTGTGAAAAAAGTATTGATTTTAACAGTTGAAATATTACATGTATAAGAAAGTATTTCTTCTTCTTTTTCCTTTTTTTTTAAAAAATATTATTAAGTATGGCATATAATATAGAAAACACATGTAATGAATTTGAAGGGCTGAACAATCGCATGTTGATTCGTCAGATAACTCTGGCATGAGACTGCATCTTTTATATCTTACATATTTGTTTGAAATTGCAAAACTTTCAGGTCTTAACAAGTACTAACTTTATTTAAATTTTAGTGTAACGTAACTTTTTTTTTTTTTTTTAGGAAAAAAAACTGTTAACCAAAGCAAATAATTTTATCAAAAAAAACAAAATACCAGTTAATTAGTTGATGTCACAATGAAGTTTTTATTCGTTCATCATTTTTTATTTTTTTTGGTTTCCTTTTCCCCTTCGGAGGCAGGTTTAGCATTTAATTATATGCTTAGTTCGTAGTTGAAACTTGAAAACAATGGGAGAATATGTGAGTGAAGGTGCAACGTATCGAGATTTACGGATCTGAAGGAATATATCATTCCTATTTCCATTTCAAAATGTAAACCTTATTAACAAGGTTATGCGTGTTTATTATTAGTTATATAAGGGTAAAGAAATAAGTGACAAGTAAAAAATTTACACAATACATGCTAAAAAAATAGTCATATTTTAAAAATTACAATATAAATTTATAACCAATCATTTAGTATAATTTTTTAAATTTTACCGTTACTTTTTATAGTTGATCAATAGCGAATTGATAAATTCTAAAACAAGTAAATAAATAGCGGGAGGCCAAAAATAATTAAGAGTTGCAAAAGAATAAATAATAACTCCTTCAATTCCATTAGAAGGTCCATTTTGACAAAGGTACAACTTATTATAAATGTAAATGTACTGTACCTAAATTAACTAATTTGACACCATTTGTTCTATTTATATCTTTACTTAAAGTATAGACTAATTGTAAATTACACATGATTATATTTGTAAGGGTAGATGGTGTAAAAAAAATTAAAAATTGACTTTTCTAATGAAACAAAAAATATTTTCCAAAGTTAACTCTTCTAGTGAAACAGATGGACTATTAATTTCTCTTCTTAAAAACTTAAAAAGTATAATTAATAACAAAGATATAAGTCTTAAAAATTGGTCTTACATAATTTATTATGCTATTCCACGAATGATAGAGGATTTTTTTTCCCCCAAATATTCATTTTGGCCACATATAAATACGAAAATAATCAAAAAAAAATCCCAAAATATAAAAAACGAAGTTGGGAGATTCGTTTTCATCTGAAAACGAATACCCAACTTTATTTTCTTCAAAACTAACCAAAAAAAAAAAAATTCTTGAAGGCGGAATTCGTTTCTTTCTTTTTTGTTTTTTGTTAATTTCATTAAGAAACGAATTTCATAATTAATTTTTTCCTTTTTTGTTTTTTATTAATTTCATTAAGAAACGAATTCCACTAAAATTATTTTTAAAATAAATAAAAATAATTATATTTGAATGAATTTAAAAAAAATTAAATAATTATTTTCATTGAAAACGGTTCACCAACATGTGTCTAAGTTTTTATTCATTTAAAAAAAAATAAATATTATTTAATGAAAAACAAATTTTAGGGTTTTTAAAATGAACCCAGTAAATCGTTTTTGAGTTGTTATAAAAAAAAAAAAAAAGGCAAAACATAATTATATAATTGAAATTTTAATTTGTAATTCAATAAAAGTTTAGAGGAAGTAATTTACGGCATTTTTTGAAATACATAAAATCTCCATATAAATGAATTTGGGGAATTTATTTATCTTTAAAAATTTAGTCACGCATTTATGTTTTAAAAAAATTAGTTCCGTTAAAAACAAAACTCATAAATTCGTCTCTCAAAAAGAAATAACATTAGACCGATATTGATGTTTCCATTTTTAATTGTTTTTAGTTTAAATGAGCTTACATAGGGAATACTAGTGGGATTAGGCAGGCGCGATAATATAGAAAATTGAGAGAATAAAGAAGACAAAGGTAATTGACCACCATTTCAAAAAATGTCGTAAATTAATTCCTCTAAAATTTTATTAAATTACAAATTAAAATTTTATTTATATAATTATATTTTGCTTTTTTTGCATAACAACTCAAAAATGAATTACGGGGTTCTTTTGAATTAATGAAATTAATAAAAAAACAAAAAAGGAAAAAATTAATTTGAAATTAATAAAAAAAAAGAAGGAAGAAACGAATTCATTTGAAAACGAATTCCTTTTCTTCAAGTTTTTTTTTTTTTTTTGTTATTTTTGAAGGAAACGAAGTTGGGAGATTCATTTTCAATGAAAACGAATCTCCCAACTTCATTTTTTATATTTTGGGAACGAGAAAAAAATTATCTATTTTAATAATTTTTGGTCCCAATATGAATATTGGAAAAAAAAAAACCCAATGATAGAGGGAGGCCAAAAATTCTCAGCATCGCCGCAAAAGCTTAGATGTACAAAGTGACGTCATCGTAGCCGTAATGCTGACGTATAGATATGGCTGCTTTCAAATTTTTAAAATTTTTTTTGGAAGTCTAATATTAATTATTTCGAGTGACAGCTTGTATTTGTCAGTCAATTTCATAATTAATTAATGCGTCAGTTTCGGCAGCAGCCAAAATGCGCATTAATATAGTAATAATAATGTTGTTCATCAATTAATTAAGTTACGCCTACGTCCTTGCATGGTCATTAATTGCATCATTTGCATGTGCAGGTTTTGACGAACGTACTAATAAAATTTACGTGTGCCATACGTGGGAAACATGTCACGATATGAAAGATTAAGGCCCTGTTTGGTATAATTTTCAAAACATGGTTTTGAGATTTATTTTGATTTTATAATATTAAAATTATATTGAGAATATAAAAAGATAGGTTGAAAAATGTAAAAAGGTATATTAAAAATGATAAAAAATTATTATAAAATTAAAACTTTTCTCAAAACTATGTTTTGAGAATCAAAACAAACATGGCCTAAGTTTTGTTTTTTTTTTTTTGTGGCTTATCACTAAATACCCGTGTTTTCGCCTTCTTACTGATTGCCCCCCCTGTTTTTAAAACTAATCCATTGCCCCCCCCCCCCCCCACCCTTTGACTAATTTAACTGTAATAGTTGTTAAAATGACAAAACTACCCCTCCTTTTTTCTTCTTACTCCCCCCTTTCCTTTTCACCTCCTTCCTCCACCGAAAATTCTCTCCTTCCTACTGCTTCCTTCCGCTTCTCCCTCCACCGAAAATTCTCTCCTTCCTTTTTCTTCCTTCCGCCGCCCCCCCTCCTCTATCCTACCTCCGCCGCTGCTCCTCTGCCCCTCCATTTTACCACCTCTAAAGGTTTCATACTGGGTTTCATTATATGAAACCGAAACCTTTAAGCAGAACTTCATACTGCGCCGGGCTCCATTTCTGCTCTTCCTGCTTGAAACCGCCGGAAATTTTTTTCAACCAAGGTTCTGCAATTTCCCGCGAATCCACTGTGTTCTGGGTTTGTATTTTTTGTTCTTTCTTTTTGTTAATTCTTTTAGTTTTAAATAGGATATTTGTTTTTAATTTTTTTCAATTGAATGAAGAAGAAGAAGGAAAAAGTGGGATGGAGTTGTTTGGTGATGGAGCAGAGAAAAAGTGGGATGGAGTTGTTTGGTGAGGAAGAAGATGGGAGGAAGAAGAAAGGAAATTGCAGAAGGGAAAAGTGGGAAGGAAGAAGACGGGAAGGAAGAAGAAAAGTGGGAGGAAGAAGATGACTTTTCATTTAAAGGGGGAGGGGCAATTTTGTCTTTTTATTAATAATTTTAGTTGACTTAGTCAATGGGAGCAACTAGTTAGTTTCAAAAACAAGAGGGGGCAAGTTGTAACAACCTAATAACACAGGGGGTAATAAGTGATTAAGCCTTTTTTTTTTTTTTTAATGCATCATAATATTTTAAAGTCGTGTTATTTATTGGGGCATGATATTTGCAGCGACGGTTTCGATATTTGCAGCGACATTTTTTTGTGAAAAGACCGAAATACCCCAAACACTTAAAAAAAAAAAAAAAAAAACCAAAGTGTCGCCGGAATCCGGTGACACTTTCGCCCAGAGTGTCGCTGGTCTCCGGCGACACTTTTGTGCAAAAGTGTCGCCGGGCGACAATTTTGTGCCAAAGTGTCGCCGGGCGACAATTTTGTGCCAAAGTGTCGCCGGCAACCGGCGACACTTTGGGCCAATACGAAAGTGGTTACTTCAAATAAGGAAGTGGGGTTTTTGGCCGAAGTGTCGCCGGCGCACAAAAATGTCGCCCAGCGACACTTTTGTACAAAAGTGTCGCCGGAGACCAGCGACACTCTGGGCGAAAGTGTCGCCGGCGACATTTTTTGCCCAAAGTGTCGCCCGGCGCCGGCGACACTTCCCCCCCCCACCACTTTCTTATTTGCAGTAACCACCGGGCAGATCTTTCCCATTCCGATAAAAATTTTCACAATTTTGACAAAACTACTAATAAATTCGGACATAATACAACTAAAATAATTAATAAAACTTTTTTTTAAAATTTTTTTTCCCAAGGGCATTTCAGTCTTTTCACAAGAAAATGTCGCTGCAAATATCAATTCCGTATTTATTACATCGAAAGTATTCGACAGAGACCTATCAGTTTTGCACTCTAAATAGGCAGAATTGACAGGAATAAGAATCGAACTTCTAACATCTGAATGGCTGACTATGTGTCATAACCGTTGATTCACTAGCTCGTGCCTAATTTTGAACATTTTTTGGCTACTGAATACATGTCAAACATAAATGTTTTATTTATTATTAATTTTCTTTTGGAAATAGTCAAACATAAATGTTGAACAAGAGGAAGTTGTAATTTGTTTGGATTGTCCTATAAGTATCTGATATGAAATGTATCAAAAACATGATAACTATTGTCCTTTTCTTTTCATATATTTGTTTTAATTTTACAAATTATTACGCCCACAATATTTGAACTCACCACTTAATTCTTACCATTTACAAAGTTTAAACTCATGACATAGAAATACAATGCCCTCTCATTAATAATCACCCTAATTTTGCCCAACTATTATCCATTTTTATTTATGTGCTACTTCCATGTTAAAATAAAGAGTAATAATAGTCTTAGCAACAAATCATAACAACTTTTTGATAGCAGCTCATGTTGCATGCATTCATTGGTTACATTTTTATTAATATCAAATAATTGACCAATAAATGCATGCCACATGAGTTGCTATCAAAAAGTTGCTATTATTTGTTGTTGAGTATATCATTACTCATAAATAAATTATCTTTCAACTTTTTTTCACATAAATTTAAAAATTAGTAAAATTATAATTCTTTTTAAAAAGGTAATAAAATTATAATGTTGTGAATTTGGAGTGAACTTTCTCCATTATTTGAAGAAATGTTTAGAACGATTTTGCAAGAGCAATAAAGGTTGCATTTCTGCCTTTCCTCCCTGCTTCCTCTTTCACACATGTCTATAGAGAGATAAATGCAATTGCGGATACTTTAGCCTGCCTGACTAGTGCGAAACACCAGTCTCGAATGTTCAGCCACACATCACTGCCAATACCACTTAGGGACTTGGTCACTTTGGATGCCCGTAATTTTCTATATCACAGGTTGTAATCTCTCATGCTACTTTTTCAACATTTTCTCATCATCTGCATACGCATTTTTTGTACAACCAGGGCAAGGTTCATTATGTCCCCCTAGTCTTCCTTTATCCTACTATCTTTAAATCGTCAAATTAATAAAGGGTCCTCACGCAAAAAAAAAAAAAAAAAAAAAAAAAAAAAAAAAAAAAAAGGGGGAAAGAAAGAAAAAGCGTAAAGGCTGCATGTTCAATTCTAAAGTTGAAGTTTTTAGTTTATCCAAATGCTTTAGTTCATTTGCAAGTGTTTCTTGCCATCAAAGCGCCTTGGAAAATATGGAACCTATCAAATGCTTTTCACTTGAAGCAAACTTCAAATCAAAGTTTTTCATTTGTTGCAAGTAGTTGTCTCTATGTGAAAGTTAGTTTAATTTTTATTTTTTATTTATCATGCTACTTTGCAACGATTTTTCAAATTCAAGGAATTTTTGTTTGAGGGATCAAAGTTTATGTGCTATCAATGGGACTAATCTTTGAATTATATTAATTAGAATTTATTGTATTAACATCTTTGTGCAAGTATGTGAGCTTAATTAGGTAGTAAAATTTGAACGGAGTTCTTGAATACGTAGTTAAACAAGCTACAACTCCAAGTGGGTGGACTCTTACAAAATGTGGAGCATACCTACAAACAGTACGGGTCCTCAAACTTACGAAATCCCCGGGCAAAATAAAAAAAATCCCAAAATATAATTCTAAAGTTGTCTATAAATAAAATTTTTGAGATTGCTTAGATGCAAATCATCTATAATAATATTTAAATAAAGTACGACGAGTATTCTAATTTTCTAAAGTAAATTTTTTTATTATATTTTTTACTTTAGGACTTTACACACTATTTTTTTCTTTTTTTTTAAAGTGGGCCTTTCCAAAAAAAATAATCTTTCAATTCATCAATTGTTTTTTCTTTAAAAAAATGATGGTCTTTACATGCGGTTAAACCCAATAAATCAAAAAGTGGGCCTTTGAATATCAAAACCTTTTACCATCAGCCCACATCACACATATAATATATATGGACCCAACACCATAAAAATATAAAAATTACAATATATATATATATATATATATATATCTAATTTTATAAAATATTAAGCTCCGGAAGCTTTGGGCTTTGGGCCGTGGCCCAAGTTCGCTATGCTTCAGGGTGGACTTGCCTACAAATAGGACTTGCAAAGTAAGTATAATGACCATGAAGATTTAAATGTTTCTAACTTATGGCCTTGTGGTGCAGGTTTCGATTTGTGATCAAATCACTTTGAAGAGGGAGATGGAGGGGAGGTGTCATGCCCCAATGCCTATGCGATGTCGTTTTGTCGATTGAGTGTCTGTTGCTTCATTTGGTTTGTATTTGCTGATTCATAATTTTGTAGAGAAATTCTAAAACTTAAATAGCTGAGTGCTAGAAGGAGAAGTTATGAATTTGATGATGATTTTTCTGTAATCTGAACTCTTTCTTTTTCAATAGAATATCTCCCTCCCTTCTTTTTTTTTTTTTTTTTTCTGCCCATTCTTTTGTTGTTCTTCCATTTCTTCTGCTTCTTTCCAATCTACAATTCTGGTTTAGAGTTTTGGATCTGTCATCCTGACAGGAGGATAGAAATCAACTTGGACCCAATTAGAAAAGCTCACCCTAGAAGGATGGCCCAGTCTGTGAGAACTCAAATCTCACTGAAGAGGAATGTTGGGCTCATAGTACTTAGTAGGTCAAAAAGATCATAATTTTTTTAACTTGATCCAAACTCGAGAGTCCTAACAAACTAGCTAGTCCGGCCTAGTCCAAACCCACCCAATAAATAGACATTCGGCCTTAGACAAAATTAATGGCTCAATGTTTCAGCCCAAGTACCACCAAAAATCGAGCCTTTGTGTGACGCCCGAACCTTTTGACCCGAAACTATATTGTAATTAGTATATTAGTTGAGTGAATACGTAATTATTAATTATTGTAGTCATAAAAATAAAAAATAAAAATATATGTTTGTTATTTTGAAAAGTGTGAAGCATGAAATTTTTGGAATAAATTGAATATATATAACTATAAATAATTAAATAAAGACTAAATTTATAGAACTGTTAAACAGGAAGGTAACCAAACAATAGAAAATGCAGTTTATACACTGATAGTTACAATTTTAGAACATTTTACAGGAAGAATTTCTGATAATAGGGAAAATATTCACACTTTATTACAAAATTTAAGGTGTAAAACACTGTCTGATTTTATATGGTATAAGGATGCTTTTCTTAATAGAGTAATGGAGCTTCCTGAAAGTAATAGTAATCATTGGAAGTCAAAATTCATAAATGGCATTCCTAGCTTATTTGCTTAAATAATTAGGAAAACTCTAAGGAAGGATAGAATAGCCATTCCTTATGAAGAATATACTTATGGTAGACTAATTGCGACTTGTGTCCAAGAAGGTTTATCATTATGTAATGAAATTAAACTAAATCAATAAATTAAAAGACAAAGATTGACTGAAAGAAATCAATTAGGTCAATTTTGTTGTCAATTTGGAATGGATATTCCAATCCAAAGAAAAACATCATATAAAGATAAACCGAAAAAATATTATAAGAAAAAGAGAAATTATTCTCAGTAGAAAATGGAGAAAAAGCTAGAAAGAAAAAATGATAGGCTAGCTAAAAAATCTAATAAAAAAGACATTAAATGTTATAAATGTGGAAAAATAAGTCATTATGCAAATAAATGCAGAATGAAGAAAAAGATTAATAATCTTGATATAGGAGAAGAATTAAAAGATAAATTATCAAAACTATTATTAGAGTCTGGATCAGAATCTGAGTCAAATACTGAGTCAGAAGAAAACTTTTCTGAAGAAATTAATAATCAAAGTTTTACAGATGAATCATCTGAAGAAGAAACTAATTGTTGCAATCCTTGTAAAAAAGAAAAAATATGTTTAAAACAAATAAGTCAGAATAATTCTGATAATGAAGAATTTTATAAAATCTTGTCACAATTTAAAGAAATGGATATAAAAGTTTTAACAAATAATAATATTTTAGAATTTTTAAAATTAATTAAAAATTCAGAGTTAAGATCAAACATAATTGATCAAATAGAAGATATTCCAACTACTAGTAAAAATAATGAAAATGAAAATGAAAATGATTTGTCAATCAATAATGATCCGTATTCAATGACAGAAGTTTATAAACTTTTGAAAGGAAGAAATAATATGATTTCATCAAATACAACTATAAATTATTTAAATAATGAAGTTAATAACTTAAAAAGAGAAATACAATTTTTAAAACATGAAAATACTGGTTTTGAAGAGAGAATTTCTTTTTGAAGACGATAAAAAAGAATTAATATATGAAAAAATTTTAAGTACTTTAGACATAATTACTTCCCAAAAATGGTATACAAAAATTGTTTTACTTATAGATAATAATTTCATAATTGAACTTACAGCACTCATTGATAGTGGGGCTAATATAAGTGTTATACAGGAAGGATTGATTCCTACAAAATATTTTAAAAAGACAACTCATAGTTTAAGGCATGCTGGTGGAGAAAAATTAGATATTCATTTTAACTTTCATGGGTATATATTTGTAAAAATAAAGTATGTATTCCTGAAAGTTTTTTATTAGTTAAAAATATAGCTAACCAAGTGATACTTGAAACTCCTTTCTTAAAAAAATTATATCCTATTTCTCATATAGATATTAAAGGATTAACAGGGATGTATGAAAATAATCCAGTTACATTTCAGTTTATAAATGAACCTTTTTCGAAGGTTTTAAATGAAATCAAAGAAAATATTTTAGAAAAAATAATCAAATTAATTTTTTAAAGTATGTAATTAATATATTAACTATTGAATAAAAACTTCAAAATCCAAAATTACAAGATAAGATTAAAATCATATTAAACAATTTCTCATTAGAAATATGTGATGAGCATCCAAATGCTTTTTGGAATAGGAAAAGACATATTGTCAGTCTTCCATATAACGAAGATTTTGATGAAAAGAAAATTACGACTAAGGCAAGACCTTGTCAAATGAATTCAGAATATCTACAATTATGTAAAAAGGAAATACAATCTTTATTACATAAAGGTCTAATAAAACCCTCTCAATCTCCGTGGTTATGTACTGCTTTTTATGTTAATAAACATAGTGAAATTGAAAGAGGGGTACCAAGATTAGTTATTAATTATAAACCTCTCAATAAAGTTTTAAAATGGATTAGACATCCAATTCTGAATAAAAAAGATTTATGAGATAGATTATATGATTCAGTAATATTTTCAAATTTTGATTTAAAATTAGGATACTGGCAGATTCAAATCAGTGAAGCTGATCAGTATAAAACAGCTTTTAATGTTCCCATAGGACATTATGAATGGAAAGTTATGCCTTTTGGTTTGAAGAATGCTCATTTAGAATTTCAACAAATTATGAATGATATTTTTATTCCTTATAGTGAATTCATTGTTGTTTATATACACGATATTTTAGTATTTTCAAAAAATATTGAAAGTCATTTGAAACATCTTGATATTTTTAAAAAATTAGTTATACAGAATGGTTTGGTAATATCTAAATCAAAAATGTTTTTATTCCAGATTAATGTGAGATTTTTAGGTCATAATACTGAGAAAGGAAAAATTATTCCTATAAATAGGAGTATTGATTTTGCTTCTAAATTTTCAGATATAATATTAGATAAAACTCAATTACAAAGATTTTTAGGTAGTCTAAATTAAATTTCATCATACTATAAAGATTTAGTACATGATACAGCTATATTATATGATAGGCTTAAAAAGAACCCAACACCTTAGTCTAATAAACATACAGAATATGTTAGAAGGATTAAAGCTAGAGTAAAATCTCTTCCTTGCTTAATGATAGCAAACTCACATTGGGATAAAATTATAGAAACAGATGCTTCTGATATAGGATATGGAGGAATTTTGAAACAAATATCTCCTGAGAATAAACAAGAATTTCTTGTTAGATATTATTCAGAAAAGGTCTAATAGCCAAAAGAATTATGCAACTATTGCAAAAGAAATCCTTGCAATAGTTAAATGTGTAATGAAATTTCAAGATGATTTATACAATCAGAAGTTTCTTATAAAAACTGATTGCAAATATGCAAAATATTTGTTTAATAAAGATTTTAAACATGATGTTTCAAAACAGATGTTTGCAAGATGACAGGCTCATTTGGTCCCATTTGATTTGAAATTCAATAGAAAAAGGGTGAAGAAAATAGTCTTCCAGATTTTTTAACAAGAGAATATTAAATGAATGACTTATTAAATTTTATAAATCAGAGTCTCTTTAATTATTGCAGGATAATGATACCACGAGGAAGGGGTTCTGGCCCCTACCGAGGAAGAGGGGGTAGAGGTAATATTCTCACCCAGCATGGACAGAAAAAGCTTCTAGTAGAGAATATTGCTTCAAGTTTGAAAGGGAGTATTTCTCCAGATAATCCATTATATCAGGAATTTATTGATTTTATAAATCAAAAGAAGGAAGGTAATACTGCTTCTTCTTCTTCTTATGCCAGAGTATTAGGAGATGAAGAAACTGAAAATAATATTTCTTCTTATCAAGAGAATTCTCAAAAAGAGAGAATATTTCTTTTGGAAAATAAAGATTTACAATGGGATAATGATCCATGGATGGTTATGCAAAGGTATATTGATTCGGCATCATATGCTGAGACTGCTTATAAATAAATAGTTTATTATGAAAATATCCTGAAATATTTGGGAATTTATGAAACCTCACATTTTACTTCGGCAACTCCGAATATTTATAATTTTAGTAAAATCATCATAAAATAGATAATAGATGTTGATGAATGGGGATTATCTACCCTAAAGGATAAGGAATACCTTTATCTTGAACAGAAAGTTTTGATTAAATTCAAATATTGGGATTATATTGAGGCGTTATCAAAAGTTTTCTTATACGAAAACCAGAAGAGAAAACATTCATGGTTCATAAAAATTTGTGGGAAGAATTATATCAAGCCCATACCAAATTGGTTTTTGAATTGGTGGATAACTTTTGGTCCATCTATAAAGGTTACCCTGAACCCTTTAAAGCATTGTATGTTGAATGGGTGAAAATTTCACCTAAGTTATTATAATTTGATCATACTACTCAATATTGGAATGATAATATTAATCCAATGTATTTCTTTATGGAGCTTTCTATGCCATGGATCTGGAAATGGAGTCCAGAAGTGGGTCATACTCAGCATAACATCCCTTGTCTCAAAAGAGTTAGTTATACTAAATTTTGGGATAAATTAACCAAGACAGATGCAGCAGCAGGAGGTTTATATGGCCAGGAGTTTATTGATCAAATCAAGCAAAAGTTGCAGGAATACCAGCACCAGAAGAAATCTCAACAAAAGGAGGAAATCAATCATTTCCAACAAATTTCAAGAAGGTTGCAGATGCAGAAGGGAATTATTTCCAGAGAAGAAATAATCCAATCATACATGGAGTAGCTCAAGAAAGACATAGCAAAAAAATTTAGAAGATGCAAAATCAGATGTATCAATGGCTTCTAATAATAGCCAATGCCTTGCAGGAAAATCTCAGGATCTAAATGATGATGATGATCTGGATCTCGAAGAAATATTTTTAGCAATAAAAAATGCTGTCACTAGCTCTTCTAGTCAAAATTCAAAAAAATCAGCATAAGAAGACAAAAGAAAAAGAAAAAGTTGTTTTGATAAGACGACTCAACATCCGTCATTATTGCGGATTTCAAAAATAATAAGTTAGGTACTGTTGCGAATTTCAAATTAAAAATTTCAAATCCGTTTGTAATAGGTTTCAGGTATGACGATTAGTTCCTATAAATAGCCTTGTTTTTGTTAGAAGGAGGCATCCACTCCTTTGCTATCTTTTCATAGGGGTGGGCATGGTTTGGGCCAATTCGAAATTCGAACCGAATTCGAAAAAACCTAATTCGAATTTTGAATTCGAATTAGGTTTGGTTTGAAACCGAATTCGAATTATGAAATTGGTTTTCGAATTGGTTTTCGAATTGGGTATTCAAACCAAATACCAAACCGAATTCGAATTAGTTTTATTATTAATATTTATTAGTTTTTTTTCCACCTAAAGGCTTTATTAATATTTTAAATTGATAAAGATGTCATAAAGTTAAAAGCTAATATTTTAAATTGATAAAGATGTCATAAAGTTAAAGGCTAAAGCTTACCTAATGAGTAAAACTAAAACCTAATCTCTAAAGTATTATCACACAACCGCCGCCTCCCCGAGTTCAGTTCCCTCCCACCTCTCCTCCCTCTCCGTTTTTCTTTATATTCTTGTCCTCCTCCATTTTTGCAGTTCGCCGAGGAAGATAACCCAGCAGACAAATATCACCGATTCCGACGACATGCTGCAATTTCCGTTCTCTCGCCGTCGTACGTTCATGTTTGCTCTAGATCGGATCTTCTCGCCGCCGCGAGTAGTCACCACCAAGAAAAAAGTTGCGGCTACCGCAGCACAGTGATTTTAAGGCTTAAAGGATGCATGTGATTGAGATGGTGAACTTAGATTTATTTTTCTAGAAGAGTTTACTGGTGGATTTCGTTGTTCAAACTAGTTACTAGATTGTAAAATTTTGATTATGGAATTAATTTTGTGAATTTGGTTTCCATGGTTTAAAACCGAATTCGAACCGAATTCGAATTACAAATTCGAATTGGTTTCTTCAGTTTCAAATCGAATTAGGTTTGGTTTTCGAATTTGCCAAAAAAATTTAAAATTCGAGGAAACCAATTCGACGCCCACCCCTATCTTTTCATATTTCCTTTGCTTGTATCTCTTCATCTTCATCCCATCCTCTCCACTTTTCACTTTCTTGTCAAATAAAATCTTCATCTTCATATTTTCTTTCAGACTTGAAGGCAAATAACGTAGTAAGTTTATTATTTATTTAAAGTTTTCATAAATTTAATATTATTCTATATTTAGCCTAATGGAGGGATAAATTATTAAGTGTTAGACTATGATAATCAATTTGCTTGATTACTTTATGGATTTATGATTATGGCTTAAGAGATCTTTCTAAGCTTAGATATTAATTATCGGTTTAGATTGGAGCAAATAAACCTGACACTATTAATTATTCATGATGAGTCCAGATGTTGCCCGTTGTAGGCGGTGTGAAGGCGTTTAGGACTTTTTCTTCACTTTTCATTTTGAATAATTGATTAGTTGACAGGTTTATTGTTCTGTGAATATGCCTTATAACTAATGGTTAATATCTTTGCATAGTTAGGTCTGTTAGTTTGGTATCTTAAATTAAAACATTTTACACGAAAATAAATAAAAATCATATATATATATATATAATAAACTAGACGGTACATCCGTGCAATGCACGGCTTATGCCCAATAAAATATTAATTTGTATCATAATAATAAAAAGTTTAATTGTGCACAAGCTAGCATACAAATAGAACAACGAATATGAGAGCTCGTTTAAATTTATCATCTATTAACTTAATTCAATAATTTTTTAGAACAATTGAAGTCTACAAAAAAATATCAAAAATCAAGGAAGAAATTTCCCATCCTTAATAGTATATGGTTACCGGTATACTACCTTCATCCGACATATTCTTTTTGTTTTTGTATATAACTTGACATCCTTCCATTAAGGATCTACTTTAGAATTGTGAAAAATTTTGAAGTTGTTGGAAAAAAAAATGACTTTTTTTTTTTTTTTTTTGCATCTTTAAACTTACTTCTCTACCTTTTTTAAAAACAAGAATTAATATTACAAAAGCTTAGAACAGTCTAGAGAATACATCAAGATTTATAATTATACATACATGATACATTGTGAACTAATAGGAAAGAGAATTTTAACACAATAATCCTTCAACTCTTGATAACTAAAAGTTTTCACATAAAAAAATTGCACCAACAACAAAACAATTTAAACAAAACAACAAATTAAAGTAAGCAACAAAAAACTTAATTGGAAAAGAAAATTCAAGAAAGGATCTATGTGAATCACATATTATCAGATGTGTAAAATGTCAAATTTTTAATAGTAAAATATGAGAATAAAATTTCTCATTTCGAGAAATTAGTCAACATATCTAGAACAGAATAACTCACTAACCTTGATGCACTTCACAACAATTTAAAAGAAAATTTCAGTGTTGTTTAAGACTGAGAGAACGAAGATGGTTGAGAATATTTCAAAATGCCATTCATAGAATGGATCAAGGAAGGAAAATATACAACTTATTGATTGTAACTAACAGAAGGTGAAAGAAAAGCAATAGTTTGTTCATATTTATAATGATAGAAGGTGAAGCAAAGAGGCATACAACATATTATTTTTATTTGTAATAAATAAATGGTGAAACAAAGAGACAATAGACTTTTCCTATTCTTTAGGAGTTAAAAACTAATACTCTCAATTATAAATTGAGTAATTAACTTCATGGTGAAAATGTTTAGAAAATATAAAGTTGTGAATTTAAGATTATAAGTCTAAAAAAGAAAAAAATAATAAAGTTTTATTTTTATAAAAAAAATTGTATGGAACCTGAAAGTTGGTCTCATACCTTTTTTTTATATATATAAATAAAATCCTTAAATTATATAATTACAGTTTAAATTTTTGTTGACCTGTTAGTGTATATATATAATTTTTGTGAGATGTGCTTTTAATAAATATATAAAAAGTAGAAGAATAAAAGTGCAATGTTCCTATAAAGGAGTGAAAGAGACACATGTAAAAATAAATAAATAAAGAAATTATTTAATTGAATGGTAGAAAATAAAATAAGTTCACTCAATATTTAACTATTAGATATTAAGCTTATTTGGCATCCACATAAATAATTAAATTAAAACTTTATTAAACATAAATTAAAATATGTTTATTAAATTAAAATCTAATATAGCAACTACATAGCACTCTAATATCAAATCTAAATTAATTTATATTATATAGGGTACATAAAAATAGTAAAAAAGTAATATATATCCAAGGGAGACTCACAAATAGTGAGTCAACCCTTATCTCTACTGAAAGGGTGTGAAAGGGTGTGTATATATATATAAAGGGAAACGACCGGAATTGTCTAGAAAAGAAAAGGAAAGAAAAGAAAAAGGATAAGAGAAAAAAAAAAAAAGAAGAGTCTCGGGTGAGGGAAGACAAAAACTGGGGAAGAAGAAGAAGAAAAAGATGAAAAAACAGAGCAGCCTCAAAGAATGGCATAGATCTCCCTACTCTGATCATCTCCGATCAAGGTTAAGATGTCTCTGAATTCGTCTTTGAGTTTTGATTAATCTCCAACTAGTTTTATAATTTTTAGATTTTTCTGTAGGGATTTATGCTCCAAAAACCGAAGGCACGTATGAGCCTTAAACCTTCATCTGTCAAAAACACGACAGTCCAAAAGATTAATTTATATCTCCCAACTCCGACCATATCTGATCATGGGTAGATGTCTATGAACTCTTCTAGGAGTCTAGTTTCATCTCCAATTGGTTTCATAAGTTTTAGAACTCTCTGTAGGAAATTATAGCTGAAAAACCAAAAGGTGACAGATTCTGGATTTTTAGGAGCTTCATCTTTAAGAACTCTAAACAGGTAGGAGGCTTTCGAATCTGAAACTCATAACCCTAAGATAGATCTTGATGTATAGAACATGTTGTAGGCCTTGAATAATTCCTTGGATGGGTTTAAAATGATGTTTGAGGTTGAAAATGAAAACTGCTGCATCTGGAAAACGGCAGGGCAGCCACTGTTTTTAATTTTAAAATGGTATTAAAGAGTAATAGAAAATTATGAAAAATTAAAATGATGTACTACAAACTATGATGAGTATTATTGAAGTGTTAGATTAATTTTTAAAGAGATCTTGATAGGAAGAACAGCCCTAAAGCTGTCCATAGGTGTGAAGAACAAAGGAAACACAACAAAGAGAGAAATATGCAATTTATAAATTTCCATTATTTTAACAAGGATAAAAATACATGAAAATTTAATAAAATGCTATCAAAATTATACTGGCCAATATTTATATATAAATTGTAATTTTGTAGAATTTTGGTAATTCTTTTGAAAATTAAAAGCGAAAATATAAATAATTAAACTTGAGGGACTTATATGCAATTTTTACAAACTTCTAAATTAAGTTCAAATCAAACTAATAACAACACCTAATGATATAAAATTTAATTTTAAATACATGGAAGACATGAAAGTGAGATTTCATAAATCTTGAGGACCAAAATGTAAATGTGGAAAAGTTTAGGGATTTGAATGCAAAATTTATAAAATATATATGTGAAACATAAAATACACTTTATCAATTGAATTTATAAAATAAGTGTTCACCCTAAAATGAACAACCTCAAAAAAGTGATATTTGTACTCCAGGGACTAAAATGCAAATTTTACAAAATTAAGGAATTTAACTATAATTTCATAACTTAAGGTAACCGAGATGAATGATTTCATAAAGAAAAACTAAAGTTCATTGTTAAAAATCATTTATGGATTTAAATAATAAACTAGAAAAGCAAACTTAATATTCACAAGGACTAAATTGTAATTTTATAAAATACAATAATTTAATATGAATTTCTTGAATATTGATTGCAGACTCATTATTGATTGAATTGGACTCGTAAGGTGAGTATTCTCACTAAAAACATACTTTCGAATAGTGTGTGATTGACAATGAGTATTATGCGCATATACATAAATATTGGTATATACATGCTTGCGATTTCAATGAAATTGTTTTACAACAAAATTCTTGAACGAAGATAAATGTTTTGAAATTGAGCGGCCGACTACTTTTCGTATCGACTCGTACATATTAAACTTGTCTTGTTTAAATGAATTGACATTGAAATGATACATTGTGACTTTACATGAAGTACTTGCTTGATTGAAACATGAGTTATATTCGGTTCAATGTGATGATGTACAATATTATAAGGGGATCCCAGGAAACCATGATCTGCGGTACCGAACGTGCCAGCTAGGGCGTGGGCGCTCGGTAAGTGGTGACTGGTCCTCGAGCAACTCTAGAGACCCCAAATAGTGGCGGGCCACCATCCTGCTCGCCCAAATTATTACGGGCGTTGTTGACGCAGACACCAAAAAGAGGGTGTAACGGTCGTTGGGGACAAGTGTCTTGACACCTCTCCTTCGATCACCTGCGTATCCTTTATCACTTGCTTTACCGCTTTCTTACTTGTATTATTTATATGTAATTGGTTGCACTACTTGCTTTGCATATTTTATTGCTTTAAATGTTTTAAACGGAGAATATCACTGAGCAAAAAAGCTCATAGGTGTTGTAAATTTTTAAACCCTACCCAAGGTACCCAGTGGTTGTATGGACCATAGGATAGGAAGTCGAGTTGATAGGACACTCCTTTGAACCATCGCATATAATTTTATCTAATTATGATTTACTAATAGGCCTGCGAGCCAATTAAATATTAGACTGTTAGGCTACGATATTGGGACATCAATATGTAACTGTACAATTATGCTTCTCGTATTTTTTTTTTATAGTTATTGTGTATTATTCTGACATCATTACTGAGTCCTGGTGCGAACCAGACAGTCGTCCGACCGGGTTCCCGTATTGGCTAGGGGGCCTGGTTGGGGCGTTACACTTTGGCACTGGTTATTTACCCTCTTTCACTCCACATTTACAAATTTGTTAAACAGGTGCAAGAGGTGTGCGGTGCTAAATTTCTCTGGTGTGTAACACCGGTTGTTTCAATCCCGGTGTAACATTTACAACAGTTATTTGCTAAAACCAATATAAACTTTGAAAAATAAAATAAAAACTTACATAATATATACTAATTAAACAACAAGAATATATTACACAAACAAAATGAAAAATGTGAAAAATAGGGGAGCGCATGATGCTCTCGATGCTAAAATGGGAAAGTTCTTAGTCATTCTCTTTTCTTGTTGTGATTTCCAAGTTGCCGCTTCACATGGCCGGCCTCGCCGGCAACCGCCCATCGGACAGAACCACTGTCATATTCAGTTGCACTTGCCGCTACCCCAGAGCCTCCTCGTCAACTTTTCAAAATTCCCTGGTATATTTTACCCCTTCGAGTGGCTTTAATTTCCAAATTTAATCAACGAGAGATGAGACATATACGGAGAGCGATTCTAATTTCTTTTGTACTAATTAATTCTTCTTTTGTACTATTTACAAATGGAACCATCGCTAAAACTTTTCATCTTATTAAACTAGGTAGCTATAGTTATTATTACTCATTTATTATTATTTTTCTTTTTTGTGAAATAGATAACAGAAAATGATATATCAAGAGATTAATATGGATTAAGATGGGGGGGGGGGGGGGGGGGGGGGGGAAATGTACACATTCCTTTGTCTCAACTCCTACTTCTACGTATAGGAACGAACCGTTGCTCCAACCAACGGTTGTCACGCATAGTGAGCAACCCAAATGTTGAAAATTTAATTCATATTTATGTCAGTTTTGCATATTTAGCTCGCATGCTAACAGGACTCTGCAACGGCTCTCTAACTTCGTTTTTTCCCTCCCCTCAGCCAACTACGAAATAGTGCTGCAGAATTCAAAACAAAAAACCCCCCTCTTATGTACTAATCAAAAGACGGCAGAAAAGGCATAACTTTTACTAATAAACTACAAAATACATTAGCTGCCATAAGTTTTTATCATATTCTATTTTCATTTAATTATAAACTCTTACTCTATATCACACACATATATAATCATATTTAAATAAAATAAAAAATGTAAATAAAAAATCAAAAACAAATCTCTACCTTCTATATATGGCCTAAGTCTAGTAAGATGACAAAGAATTAATAATGATCATCAAGAAGAATATGAAGAGGAACACGGTGGCTGGGCATTTGCATCTGCTTCCATTGCTTGTAGACTGACCACCATTTTGTACTGGTGTTCCTCTTGGAACCACTCTCCCACCTCCCACAACACCACTCCCGCTGCCTTTGCCACTGCTCCCTCTTCCTTCACCACCACCAGACCTTCCACCTCCTCCACCACCACCGCTGCTCCCGCCGGGAGGAGCAACAACGGAGGTGAGAAGCAGAGAAATGATGGCGAGTGCAAGCAAAAACTTGTGAGGGCTCTACATTTCTATTAATTAAGTATTGAATTGCTCACTTTGCTGATTGGGGAATCGTATTGGAGTTGGCATTCTAATCCAAAATCTATATAAATAAATAAATAATGCCACACGTTATGACGTCCACCGGCTCTGGGTCACAGTCGTGTCTGGCTGGCTGATTAATTGTATATGTGGCCAATGAACAAATGGCAAATCAACAATTCAAAGTCAATCAAAAAAGGAATATTCAACCAGTAATTATTATTATTATTATTATTTTTTAGAAGTAATCATTATTTTTTTTTTTTTGAAAAATAAGTTCATTCTCATTAAAATTAAGTAGCTGATACAAAAGTAGGCTCTGTAAAAGCATATCTAGCCATCAAATGTGATTCATGTACAAGTGATCTGTGTACTTTCTTAATTACTATATCTGGAAATGCGCTGACATAACGTCTAATATCCACTAGAATTTTTTGAACCTCCTTATGGGCTGCTAAGACGTTACATAGTTGATTGACTAGCTCTAAGATGTCAGTGACGATCTTTGATATCTAGCCTTTTGCAATTGAGTACTGTATTGCCCTTAAGCAAGCTAAGACTTCTAATTGCAACGGTGATACTCCCTGTGCTTTCCCTCCTATTTTGTCCATAAGAGCCCCCGAATTATCTTTTATACCCAACATAGCACCTATCTTACTGGCCTCTTTGAAGGCACCATTCACCAGAATTTTCACTTGTGTTTTGGAATGTTCTTGATCACCCTCCCGGTCAACTCTTATAGTCTTTTGTACCTATCGACTGTTACTGATTACACACCCCAGCCTTTTCCGTCCAAGTTTACTCCTCTTCCACAGGTTAAATTCCTCCTGTACTTGCTGCCAGATCTTATCTGGAGGAATAAGATTGTTTTCCCAAACCATCTCGTTCCTTGCCCACCATATTCCATGCAAAATGTGTATCGATATCTCTATAGCATCCTCATCTGGTACATCCATCATCCAGTTCCAAAACCATTCCTTTATCTGAACTGGTGACCCGACATCAAAATTAAATCCTAGAGTCGATATGCTCCCAATTCTCTTGGAGTGAGAATAGTTGAGGAATATGTGTTCTGTATCCTTCTCATCCTTCCCACATCTAGCACAAATTGCTGGTACTTGAACTGTTCTTTTCCGAAGATTCGTAGCTGATGGGCAAGCATTTTGAGTATGAGCCATGCCAGAAACTGCATCTTGGGCGAGACATTGAGCTTCCATAGCTTTTTCCATAATAATTGAACTGCTGGTTCAGTCTCCCCGTAAGTTTCCACAGCTTGAACATCTCTTTGTACCCTCATTGCTTTCTTGTATCCTGATTTGGCTAAATATTTGCCTGTCTTCTCTGGCTCGTACCAAATTAAATCTTACCCCTCTAGTCATGGTGACAAGTAGATTGCCTTAATTCTTTCTTGAATTTGCTCTGGGAATACGGCTCGAATCATAGGTTCCCTCCACTTGCAGTTCTGATCAATCAGGTGTTCCACTTTCAAGCTCGTTTGATGTAGAGCTTGTATTCCTTGGACCTCCTCCCGATTCACTTTAGGTATCCAGTTATCAGTGATGCTTATCCTGTTCTCCTTTACCACTTTCCAACTCAGATCATGTTTAATTAAATCCCTACCCCACAAAATTTCCTTCCATTCCCAAGATCCCTCACTTCTATTGGACACAGACAAAAATTCTTTCCAACACAATATCTCTCCTTGAGAAATTTAACTAACAAGGAATTCTCCTCTGAGATTATTTTCCAGGCAATCTTTGCCAATATTGCTCTGTTCACCGCTTCTGTACTTCTCACACCCGAGCCCCCATAATAATGCGGTCTTGTGATTACTTCTCTAGACCTCCAGTGGATCCCTTTTCCCTTATCATCCCCTTTCTATATGAATTTACATATAGCTTTGTCAATTTCCTCCGTAATTGTTTTTCGTACTCTGAATGCCCCAGGTGTATACGTCGCAAGTGAATTCAACACTGATTTAGCCAATATAACCCTTCCCATAACAGATAGTGTATCCACCTTTCATGATTTAATTTTGCTAAATACTTTTCTCTTCAACTCCAAAAACAATTGTCTCTTATTTTGCGAGAAGTCCATGTTCAAGCCTAAATATCTCCATTCTGTAAACACTTTCTAAGTATTGACCAAATGAATTGTGCTTGCTCTCCTCCTCCATTTGGACTGAACATTATTGAACATTTTTCAAAATTGATCCTATCTCCCGAAGATGCCGCATCATCATTGAGAACCCTGGATATGTTGTACACACTTTGTGTATCACTACGAAAAAAATAACAAACTATCATCTGCAAACATTAAGTGAGACACCATTGGGGTTGTTCTCTGTACCTTGAATCCCGGGCCATTTTGATCTCCTTCCCTCTACCTCAATATTTCTGACAAAACTTGTTTACACATTATGAAAAGGAAGAGAGATAGTGGACATCCTTGTCTTATTCCTCTGACCGGATGAAAGGCATGCGATGCCCAACCATTACAAGTAATCTTGAAAGACATTGTTGTTACACATTTTTTCCACCAGGCTGCCCCAATTATCCAGGAAACCCATGCCCCTCATAACTTGCAATAGGAAGGTCTAAGACATTCAGTCATATGCCTTACTCATATCCAGTTTCATTGCAACCCAACTCTCTTTTCCTGTTTTCCTTTTATGAATAACTTTCACCATTTCATGTGCCAACAGGACATTATCTGCAATTTGCCTTCCCAGCACAAAGCTATTCTAATTTTTATTGATTAAGCAATCAATGATCTTATTCAGTCTGTTTGCCAAAACTTTAGCAATAATCTTGTATGTAACATTGCATAAGCTAATAGGCCTAAAATCAGTAGGCTTTTTGGGCAATTTAACTTTTGGAATGAGCAAAATATTCGTCATGTTTCACTTGGTATCTATCCTGGCATTGTTTAGACAATCCAAAACTTGTTTACATACCTGTGGGCCTACCTCCTCCCAATAGTGTTTGTAAAATCTTGCGAGCATTCCATCTGGTCCTGGTGCTTTCACGATCCCATACTTTTAATTGCGTCCCATACCTCCTTTGAAGTAAAGCTTGTAGACAACCACTCTTTCTGTTTGCTATCCAAAACTAACATACTCCTATTCATAAGCCTCTCCACATCAATTCTTGTTGCATCTGCTGGGTAAGCATCATCTTGCACGTAAACTTGTTTGAAATGCTCCTCAAGAATTCTATTAATGTTTCCTTCCTCCAAAATCCAGTTTGAATTCTTGTGATCCGATTCTTTCCAAGCCTTTTGGTAGCCCATTTATGAAAATTTTTTGTGCTTCTATCTCCCTTCTTAACCCACCTGACCCGCGACCGCTGTTTCCAATATTCCTGTTGGCAGTACATGAGATGTTCTAATGATTCTCGACACTTTCTGTCTCTTTCAATATTCCCTTCTGCAAAGGGTCTTGACTGAGCTTGAACAATTTGTTGTGAGCAGTCCTCGATTTTTCGATCCAGTTCCCCATACATCCTCCTATCCCAACTCTTTAATTGCTTCAGCATTTTCTCCAACTTTTCCACTACTCGTGATTGTGGTTGTCTGAACTGTCTTGCTTCCTCTCTTGGTATCTCCCTCCAAGCCGCCTCTACCACCTCCATTATACCCCTATTTTTTTACCCAATAAGCTTCGAATATAGGTTGCTTCAATCCTTTCTTCCACTGCCTCCTTGTATCTAACGGAAACAAACCATGATCTGAACTGATAATTAGAAAATTTTTAATGACCGCTCCTTGGAATTTTGCACTCTAGTCCTGTGTAGCAAATGCTCAATCCAATCTCTGATACAGTGCTTGTTGTCCATGTCTCCCATTAAATCACGTAAACCAATTGCCTTCTTGATAAACTTCTGTTAATATGTTCATCTGTGTGAAAATGACAAACTCCTTCATACCCGGTACAGTATACCTGGACTCCGGCCACCTATTCTCACTACTGGATATTTGGTTGAAATCCCCCACTATCAGCATGGGTAAACCCTAAGTAAACATAATATCATCTAGATGTTGCCAAACCATAGGTCTATGCTGTGCAACCGGGTGTCCATATAGCAAAACTAACATCCATTCAAAGCGTTCATGCTCAACAACCTTCATACAGAAGAAATTCTCATTCTTACATATTACTACTACACATGCAGTCCCGCCTACACATAAACCTTCCCCACCCCTACTAACTTCTGGTGTTACATAGTCATAGTTAGCAAAAGGTAGAAATCTAAACCATTCCCTTACTTTTTCTGCAGAAAGCCTTGCCTCCATGATGAAGATGATGTTCGGCCGTTAATTCTGAATGCTCTTTCGTATGAAGTTCTTTTTCTTGGCCTCTCCTAGCCCTCTGCAGTTCCATCCAAAGATCCTCATATTACATTGGACGACTAATTTGGTTCAGCCGTCGAAAACCCCAGATAATTTGTTCCCATTCTGCATAACGCATCCACCTAAGACCATTCCTGACACGTAAAACCTATTGTTTTTTGTGTGCAACAACTTATTTGGTGTTCTATCTTCTGCCTCCTTGTCCCCCTATCATTTTTAACCTCAGAATCCAGTTTTCTTTTCCCTCTTATCTCTGCCCTGAAACTTTTCCCACAATAGTATGCAAATCTCCTTTCTTGGCCCAACCAATATGAACCCCACTAATCACCCTAGAACTTTGTGTTCTCCTGAAACGGCGCATACTCATTAACATGTTCCCCTTGTTCTCAACACTCACTTGACTTGAACTACCAGTGCCCTTCTCATTTGTTGTTTTCATGTTCTCTGAGGCTTCTTTTCGTTTGCTAACACTATCAACAGATATCATATTATCCATAGTAATTTTATCCACGGGTTGCCAACACATGCCCCTGTAATTTTGGGTTCTCCCATATCTGTCTGCCTCGGTGTGTACTCTCAAAGGGCTTTCTATACTTTTCACTATCAAACTTTGTTGAAGTGTTTCGACCTGCTGGACTGCTATCTCTGCCATGTTCTCTCCATGCATTTTCCTATTCTGCGAATGCCTTCCAGTACTTATTATGGAACCCACTTCTGTAATTATTTCCCTTTTTGAAAAGAGTAATTGTAACCGAACAAACCCTCCTTTTAGTTTGGGCCGAAAAAGAACCTTCATGATTGTTCAAACACACACCATCTTGGTAGACAGATGCAAAATGAGTGCTTTGGTGATGCCCCGCATATGTCGCCTAATTTTCTCCACTATCCCCACGGTTTTTTGCACTGCCCTGCCCATCCCTTTGAAGACAACCCTCTCATAACCTTTTTTTGGAAAAAGATACAAAGCATAAGATATATATTTTCTGAGCTATCCTCTACTTGTTGTCCAAACCTCATTTTCTGGGATTGCAGTTGTTGCCTTTGGCTTCCACTTTTGCTTAAACTTTGTATTAATCATTCCACTATAATCTATTGCTTACAGCAATCCACAGCACCATAGAATCCCACCACTTACCGGCTTTAGTTCTAATAGCACAATTAATATATCACCACCCAATAACTAAGAAGGCCAAGCTACCAATAAATTAAATCCATTCACCACCAATGAATCACCCACAAAGACCAACCAGACTTCATTCAAATTGATAAGAGCTATAGAACATAAATTATGAATCAGAGAAGAATTTGTACAATCCCAAAAATTACCTTAAGCCTCATGCAGTCCCAGTGATGTGGACCGGAGTTCACGATGCGGAATACTTGCCAAGGAAAGTTTGGAAATTGCGAGACGCAGCTCTTAACCTCTAGAATCCCTACCTTGGATTCGGCAGTCTACTAAAATTAAGCTAAACTAATTTTAAACACGCAAATCGAACCAAGTTTAAGAACAAAAGAGTCGAAACAAAAACATGCATTCTAGGCAGAGCAATTACCTAAAAATCTATAGTTTCTAAACTTATAGTAATTCACAAAGCATGCAAACTACGAAAGCTCAAAATAAGAGAATGATTCAAGAAGTATAAAACTATACTATTCTATTACTTGAATCAAAATTGTGTGTTGAAAAATGAAGAAGAGGACCCTTATTTATAGTTATAGGCAGCCGAATTCTTCAGTACAAAGTAGTAGAAAGCAATTAAAATTGGAACTCAATCAAGAGATTGATTCCTTACAAACTGAAACCTAAAAGAACTAGGTTTAGTTGATGATAGTGATTCGGATTTCACAAGGGTGAACCTAGCCAAATTCTATACTAAATAACAAGTAGAAATGAATCAAAACTAAGAAGTACAAATCAATCGAGAGATTGATCTCTTGAAAAGAAACAAACCTAAAGGAACTAGGTTTGTTAAGAGATAATAATTCGGGTGAATTATTGGATAATTTCAGCCGAAAATTATCTTAAAAATAAGAAGAATAAGAATTAAAATTAAAATACAACAAGAGTTTAAGTAGGAACTCTCATTGAAAACTACTACTATAATTAACTTAAGTTGTAAACTCAAACTAACTCCTTAATTAAAACCCTTCACAATTTCGGATTGGGCTTCTCAATTGGGTTTCCCAATTTCGGAATTTCCTCTCCTTCTCTTGGTCTGGGCTGGCCGAATTTATGAAGGTGGATTGCAAGGGGATTCGGCCCAAAACTCAATAGCGTGTCTGTGAAAAGTGTAGGAAGCTTCCGGAATCATTTCTGAAACTCAAATTTTACAAACTCTTCATTTCTTCATGATCCTTCAATTTAGACCCCTTTTCGGAAATGGTGAGTAAAATGACCATTTTACCCTTCTGACTCTTCTGGGCTTTATCTTCAGGGGTTTGTGCTTCGGATGCCATCTGGGATTGCAGGGAACACTCTTGGACTAGGTTCTCAAGGTCGGCCTTGAGTTTCCTTGTCCTTCTGCGTGTCATTGG
Organism: Leptodermis oblonga; assembly: GCA_016801395.1. Lineage (NCBI taxonomy): Eukaryota > Viridiplantae > Streptophyta > Magnoliopsida > Gentianales > Rubiaceae > Leptodermis > Leptodermis oblonga. The sequence goes on from CM028754.1 coordinate 27,177,553, forward strand.
CCCAATGATATCTACCAATGGATCTCTATGGTATGGGCTCGGGTCCTGGAGCATAGCTGGGCCTCGATGTAGCACACGAACAGGCTCTGCTTCCTTTCTCGAGTCCTCTGCCTCAACTTGTAGATCCTCTCTGCTTGGACTTGTCGATGGGTTGGGGATGGCCTCATCACCCAGAGATAAAGCGTCGAACACCTAGCGTGCATGAAGACAGCGATTTCTTCTTCAGTCCCCCTTCTCGGCACAACGAAATTGGCAGACAAATAGTATATGGTACTCCACAGTCCACATTTCACGACTCTTGGAATGGTCATAGTTTGAGACTCTTGAGTGGGTGGGATTTTATTGTCATGTGAAGTATGTTTATGATTTATTTTTTAATTGAGTTAAATCAATTCTTTAACATAGAATATTAATTGTCTTCATTTGATTTCTTAATTTGAAATTATTTTATCAGTAAAGTACAAATTAACCTTTTGTGCTTTAATAAATAGACAATTTATCCCTCCGTGGTTTTGGTCCATTAACATCAAAAATAGTTTCGAAATTGTTCATATATATAGCCCAAATTTTTGCAATATTTGAGCTATTAATGTGTGTGAATGGTTTCATATTAAATCAAGGGATGAACAAAGTGACTTAGTTTTTACTTTTTCATTTGTTACCTCTATTAATGTGTGTTGATTTTACGTGTTAGTTGAAAATAATTCAAATATTGTCATAATTTGGGCTAGGGACCATCTTGAAACAAATCTTGAAATTAAAGGACTAAAATAAAATAATTTTAAGCTAAAAGACCACATAGAGATAACCTCTCAAATTCATGGACCAATGGAATGATTTAACTTTTTAATTATTGGAGCGATCTCCAAAGTTTGGACTATTTTAGTCCAAGTTTCAAACTAAAATAGTCTAATCCAAACTAAAACATTAACCCCCACGCCAACATTTTGAATTATATCTAGTACCAAAAGTACAATTCATTATTCTATTTTATACATATTATCATTTTAATATATCAACATACACATTAGTTTATGAAGAAGTTTCATGTCAAATAGTTTGATCGTCTTATAAACAATACTTTTTCATTACAGAATATACTTTTTTTTTTTGGTTAGAAACATGTAATTTTTTTTTTAGAAACATTACTTTTGTCATTATAGTCACTACAACAAATGGATCATTAGCACATCGTACTAACACCATGTATCAAAAATCCCAGTTTGAATAGTAAAAACACGGATCAGTAGAAATAATTTTTCCAAACTGGTTGTTAAAGATAGACACTTCAAACGTGTTTTGAAGTATGTAGAAAATGATGGACTTTTACACCAAGTTCTGAATACTCAGTGTAAATCTCTATCTCTTACCACATTTTTTCTGTAACCCAATGTAAACTGTATAAAAATATGACTACAAATTAAAACAAGAAACCAAAACAACATTAGTATACTCTAGCTCCTTCACCACTTTCTTTCACTATTCAGACCTTCCAAAAAAATTTCCGCCATCAATGAGAAGCAACATTCTGTCATCAAATCACGAAGAATCAAAATAAAGGTGAAACTTTTAATCTTATTCATACTATATATATATATTTCAAAATTTCATGAAAATTTTGTATGAGTTTCATTTAATTATGTAAAATAGTTTTTTTTGGGGGTGGGGTTGGTTATTTTGGTTCAAAGGAATCAATGAAAAAGATTCTACCTTTGCATTTTTAGAGTGTAATCAAGCAAGATCTACGTTCATATTACAATCACATTTTGAGATTATATCTTTTTCTGTAAAGTTTGTTATTTATTTATTTATTTATTTATTTTTGGTTTATTATGCACGTTTATGATTGGAATACATGTGGTTGTGGTGGGGCTTTCGATTCTTTGTTATCTATATTTTTTTATTGGAACATATAAAAAAATTTTATATGGTTGTTTTTGTTTCCTTTTTTTTTTTCACTATGTTTTAATTATTTTAGATGTTTCTCTAGTTGAGGAAGCTTGTTTTTGTGAAGATATTCTCAAATAGATTTAAGCGAGATGATTTTTGTAAATTTATAAAAATAAAAAATAAAAAATAAAAAAAAAAGAAGAAGAAATTATGCCTGCAAACTGGCTATATTGCTTTTAGTACGAATATCAAATGACCTCTTTTCAAATATCTATATTACTCTGTTCAAGTATCTCTAACCCACAGTACCGTCACAAAATAGCTTACGCTAAACCCTAAACTAGATGTGGCAATTGGGAGGGAAAGGGAGGGAATTGTGACGGAGTTTATTGGGTGGGAAATTATTGGGTAGAGGTAATTAATTACCCATCTAATTATAAGGGTGGTGGGAGTGGTGGGTTTTTGTTGGGTTTAAACCCAGCAAAACCCACAAAAACCCAACTCCCACCACTCCATTTGGCCACATCATAAACCCAGCTTTTGAAAATAGAAGCTGGGTTTGTGGCTGACGGTGGGCCCCACCCGCCAGGGGAGTGCAACGTGAGCGAGTTCCTCCCACTCGCGAGTGGGAGGAACTGCTGGTGGCAGACAGCAATTATATTTATTTATTATTATTTTTTTTTAATAGCCGTTAAAGGCTTAGGTTTTTTTAATTCAATTTTTTCCTTCATTTTTTTTTTTGCCTTCCATTGGATCTTTTTAATTTATTTGTTTTAAATTCTTGTTTTTACTATTTGTTTTTCTATAAATACCTATCAATTCTAATATTTCTCTACTCCTCATCCAAATCATACAATTTTTCAATCAACTTTTGGAAATGAATTTTTACAATAGAAAAATCCAATTTTTTAATTATGTAATTTTATTTTTTAGTTTTTTAATGATTATGTAAAATCTGTTTTAATTAAAATTTAAAATGTTTTACAACTATTGATTTTAGTTTGACTTATGTAATTTTAGCTGTTGTAAACTAGACATTAAGAACTAGCCGTTGGAAAATAGCCGTTGTAAAATAGCCGTTACAGAAGTAGCCGTTGGAAACTAGCCGTTACACGATTAGCCGTTTCAACTTTGGCTATATATAGTACTCCATTTTGTGAAACATTGCACAACTCTTAATTCTGAAAATCCAATTTTTTTTGGGTAATATTGAATTATATAATTTACGAAATTAAATATTTTAATAAATTAAAATAAATTAATAATTAAATATAGTTGATAAATTATAATTAAAAAGGTATAAATGAATGTGTATAGAGTTGTTTATTAGTGGGACCAATGATGAAGTTGCTTTTCTGGGTTTATTGTTGCTGGAGGTAGGTTTATAAAAGTGGGTGGATTTTTGTAGCTGATGTGGCATGATAGAGTTGCTTTTGCAACTCTATCACTCCCACCACCCTAAGGTTGGGAGGGATTGGGATGAAATGTGATTTAAAATTCCTAAGTCCCATTGGGAACTTAATAATAGGGATCCCATTAAGGTCCCATTTTAATACCCATTAATTACCCAAATAAAATTAATTTGAATTTTTTAATCATATTTTTGTGTCTTATTTTTATAATTTAATTAGTAGTTACTTTTCATTATTATTTACTATTTACATTTAATAATTCAATTAAATTATTATTTTTTTCTTTTTCTAAATATAATATTTAAAACTTATTTTGTTATTTTCTCTTTTTTTTTTCTTTCTCATTTATGTTTCAATTATGCGGTTATAACTAATAATTAATTAATATATACTTTATCTACCATATATAATAGAAAGTAACATATCTATTATATGAGGGTGCCACGTGGCTGCGACATCTAGCTTATATTTAATAATGTTAAACCTGACATGGCTGCCACATTGACAAATAATTTAATAATTATTTTTGCTTTTTTATGTCTATATTAGATTTTTAATTGGGTGAAATGCACCAAAATACCACTTAACTATCGACTTTTGCAAAAAATACTACTTTTCTTTAAAAAGTAAAAACTGCAATTACAAGCACTTTACTTTCAAAATGTGCGAAAACTACCACTCTGTTAATCAATTCCGTTAAGTGGCTAATAGAAAAGAAAAAAAAAAAAGACAAGGGCAAAATCGTCATTTCACACGTTTATCGCCCATTTTTTTGACTATTCCCGCGACCTCCTCCTCCTCCTCCTCCTCCTCCTCTTCTTCTTCTTCTTCTTCTTCTTCTTCTTCTTCTCATTTGCTTTTTGTTCAAAAAAACTGAGAAAGCACAGCTTTCCAATCCCGGATTGACACCTTTTGTTTCTTTTATTAAAGCTTTAACTGCAGCATTAATCTTAAAGCTTCTCCAACCAATAATGTAGTATTGCGACAACAAACAATACTCTGAAACATGGCAGAACTCGTGGAAGAAGACAAAAAAAGGGGAACAGAGGACGCACCGAAAATGACTGTTTTAATGCCATTGACCCCATTTTGTCACTTCCAAGTTCAAAATTATAACCCAAGTATGCAAATGGACCTTTTTGCCTGCTTGATTCTGATTCGCCTTTTTGGATTGCTAATTCGGGCTGTTTATTACACTTTACTGTAAATTTACTCTCTGGGCTCCTCTCTTTGTGAGGCATTTTCCAGTTTTTAACGGATGCAACAGACGATGAATATACCAGAAGAGAGAGGCTAGTGTTGGTGACCGTTGTTGTCTTTGCTTCTCTTGCCATTGCTTCTGTGTTTGTGGCCTTCAGCTGCTATTGCTACATCCGCAACAAAGTCTCCAAGCGCTTTAAAACCAACAAAAGTGAGTGCTTTTACTTAGCTTTTTAGATCTGACAGTGAAAATTAATAAAAAAATTTTCGACTCTGTTCATCACCTTTTTACAAAAGTTATTAAGAACCCCCATGTAGTTTAAAAAGCTCGAATAACCTCCTGTGTTTTTTTGATATCCGTAACCGTTAGTTTTTTGTTAACTTTAACGGTAATAGGGTCATTTTCGTAATCTTATCCCTTTTGGTTTTTGGTTGACTTCTTAGGTTAACCGGTAAAGTTAACCAAAAACCTAACAGTTACGGATATCGGAAATCACAGGGGGGTTATTCGAGCTTTTTAAACCACATGGGGGTTCTTAATAACTTTCGTAAACCACAGGGGGATTTTAAGGAATTTACCCTAAAAATAAACTTATTTTTATCATTAATCTTCTATTTTAAAAATAATTTCACAGTATTTGTGTGAATCTAATTTTTGAAAAATTAAATAAATATATCATGTATGTAAAGTGAACCTTAGTTACAGAATAAATATTCTCAATATCTAAGGGTCTATTTTTTGGGTGTAGGGTATATGTATTTTAATTTTTTGAATTCAATTTTAAGAAATTAAATTAAATATATACCTTACACTAAAAAAAGGTGAACCCTTAAGCACAAAATAAATATACCTAATATTTAAAAGGTTCTCTTTTTTGTGTGTAGGGTATATATATATATATATATGTATATATATATGTATATAAATTTTGAAATTAAATTTTTTAAAAGATACTATATATTATTTTAAATTATAAGATTATTAAAAACTAAAAATTTCAATTAGATAGAATAATGAAAATGAATATAAAATATCAATGGTAGAAATAAATAAATCAGGCCTTCAAGTAATCAGCTTAAGAAAAAAAAAAAAAGAATGAATTTTACTAGATTTAGGAGTTGATTTGGATAAAAATAGAATCCATAATAACCATGTTAGGAATATATGTAATACAATTTCATTGGATGTCTGATAATGCGGTCTTGGTCAGGATCATGCTGACGGATAGTTTTCTTGAGTAATATATCTACTAAGTACATGCGCGTCTCTCAAGTTTCATGGAAATTTTTGCCATTTTTTTATAATATCAATTGTTTCAAACAGTATATTTTTATGAAACCTAGATGAACATTACAAAATTGACTGCTTTAATTAATTACTGACCGATAGAAAACAAAGGTTAATTACAAATCACAAATTATCAACAACAAAATTACATTGAATAATCCCTTTACAAAATTTCCAATTTTAATGAGATCGATCAATACGCGAGAAGCCTTCAACTGTGTTCTTCTCAAAAACCATGTATTTTAATCAACTCTTTCTTGACGATTCCGGCAGCGACGAGGAACTGAGAGACATTCTTCCGATGATCCCCTTGAAGCTGGATGACTTTCCCCAGCTCTTTGTCTTCGACGACGTTCCCATTGCAGCAGAACTGTTTCCTGAAGTCCTTTAGAATTTTCTCCAAGGCGAATTCTCTCCTCACGCCCTGGACGGTCGTCAGACACTTCTTGCCGTTCCTCTGTTGAACGCGTACGTGGACGTACTCCTCCGCCGCCGCGGCCTTCCCGGAGCTGATTGATGATGACGAGATGTCGTCGTTTCCGACGGCTGCAGCATCGGCGAAAGGATCGAAAGATCTTGAGATGTAAATACTCTCGATCTCCATTATTGGATGATCAAAATAAAAAAATCAAACGCAGTACTACTGTGTGTGGAATCAATAACGCAATTATTGGTGAAAATTTGAAAATTTCAAGAGGGTTGGGTGGGTTTTGTTTACTTATAGAAGGAATTACGGTAATCCATGTAGTATTTGGATGAGAAATTGAGACGATCATAATCGGAGTAGGATTTGGAATTGGAGATGGGTGCCAAATCGAGAAGATGTTCATTACATGTTAAAGAAAGGATTAGTTGAATATATTATGTCAAATTTTATCTAAATTAGTGAAAAAATATAATTTTATTAAATTGTATCGTTTTAATTTAAAATATTTAGTGGACTATAGTCTCGCTACAAAACCATTCACTTATTAAATTTTGCTATGTATGTATTATTAATGCAAGGGTTAGTTACGCATAATCCTCTGTGATTTGAGAAACTTTCAGATGACCTTCATATATTTTAAAAAACTACAAATAACCCTTCTATAGTTTTTCGTAAAGTGTAACATTAGAAAATTCTGTGAAGTTTAATACTGAGAGGTTTTGTTTTGTCATTTTACCTTTTTTCCTTTACTTTTTTATTTTTAAAAAAAATTCTTCTAATACTCACATAAATTCTAACCATTAGCTTTAATCCTAAAATCTTCTGCTTCTCTCTCTCCTTCCTCGCCTCTCTCGCTGCCTTCATCCCTTCTTCGACAGCCAAAGCGATGGAGATGGAGCTCAATCGGATGGCAGCAGCACTGAAGGGAACAAGATGTAGATACCAAATCTGAGAAGCTTCGCCATCCTCCATCTTCATAAGGCGCGACCAGGGTTCTCTAGAAACCCGTCGTCGAGCCTGTCCTATTATGCCCAGTGAATTCATCTCCATCGGCCACTACCGCCACAACGACCCAGACCCGCCGCACCGCAAGCTTCAATGGATTAAGAAACCTACACCCATGACCCAGAGAGCTTCAGTGGAGGCGGCGGCGAGAGAGGTGCGAGACAGAGAGAGGCGACGGCGGTTCAGATCTGGGTTTCTCCCTCTTCGTGCTTGTCGTTTTTTTTTTTTTTTTTTTTTGTGGATAACCTTTCGTGAATTGCAGATGTGTTAGCTGAGATGTTCCCCCTTAGTTTTTTGGATTGAATCGTTTTCATGATTTTCAGATTTTTTAAAACATGCATTATAGTGTTGATGAGATGTTTGTGGATTAATTCTGCTGAGGATGAATGTTGACGAAGGCTTTGTGGATTAATTCTGGTGAGGCTGAATAATTCTGCCTGGGGTGGGGGCGGGGGGCGTGGGTGGGAGGGGGGGCGGAGGAATTAATAAAAAATTTTAAAAGGAAAGTAATTATGATTTTTACAAGATTATGATTTGTAAATAAATGGAAAGTAATTTTAAAGAATATGATTTTTACAAGAAAAGCAAAATAATAATTAGCATTTTTACAAAAAAAAGGAAAATAATGATTATGATTTTTTTATAAAAGAAAGAAAATAATTAAATTTATAAATATTTGAAAGAAATTAAATATTTAAATTAGAAGATACAAAATAAAAATCTTTATATTTTTCATATTTCTTTTTTATGAGGGTAAATATGTCATTTGAATTAATGATAAATATAACATTTTGTTTATAAGGGTAAATTCATCATTTTAATGAAAAAATTGAGAAAAACAGTTGACTTTTTAGTTTGACTGTTAAATCTAACGGAAATTTCTAACGTTACACTTTACGGAAAACCATAGGGGAATTATTTGTAGCTTTTTAAACCATAGACGGTCATCTGAAAGTTTCTCAAACCACAGGGGGGTTATACGTAATTAACCCTTAATGCAATTGTATACTCAATTGCATATACTAAATTTAATAATTGAATAATTTTTTAATCGGACTGTAATTTTTCCCTAAAATAATATCGTTTCACTAATTTGAACAAAATTAAACCGAATATTTTAAACAAATAATCCTCACCCCATATGAAAGCGGTTGGTTAAAGACCAAAGCAGGACTAAGCATCTAATTTTAAATTTTTACTGTTAGCTAGTTAATTTCTGTAACCATTGCCGCTATTCACAGTAACATTTTTTTGTGAAAAGTCTATATGCCCTTAGGTTTAAAAAAAAATCTTTTTCACTCTAATTATGGTCGATAGTCACGAGGACGATCCATATTATACTGTAAGTATATAATTATACTGTAAGTATATAATCTATACAATTTTTTTACGCAAAATTGGGCTTTTTACAAAAAAAACATTGTCTGGAATTGTTATTTGCAGTAACCAAGGTTTTTTCATATTCTTCATGTTCTTCTCTTCTTTTCTCAAATTCTAACATGGTATCAAAGCCAACTTAATCCAATCATAGCTTTCGCGGATCCAACTAAAAAATGTTCTTGCACTAAGAAAAAGTAAAAAAAAAAAAAACCCTATTTTTGGCAAAATACCGCCAATGCTGGGGCTGTATTTGGCCAAAAATACCACCTCCTAGGGGCAGTATTTTCAGGCAGTATTTTTGGCCAAAATACCAAAATACCGCCTCTTAGGGGTAGTATTTTGCTCCAAAAATACCGCATCCTAGGGGAGGTTTTTGTTTTTTTTTTTTTTTTAGGCTTAGGGTATTTTCTTCCAAAATCTCGCCCCCTGTGGATCATCTTCGTGACTATCGGGCATAAATAGAGTGAAAATAAATTTTTTTTTAAAGACTAAGGGGCATTATAGACTTTTCACAAGAAAATATTACTGCGATTAGTATGGCCCTTTTTTTTAAGAACTTCTTATATTCTTTTTTATCAATATTCCCCAACACACTTTTACTAAATTGCCTTGTTTGTTTGTTTGTTTTTTTTTTTTTTTCCCTTAATCACACTATTTTATTATAACGGGGATAACTTTATTGGGGCACTTCTTGTACTCAGATGCCTTGCTCCTTCATGAAAAATTTAACTGACAGTCCTAAGATTTGATCTCAAAATCATCTGATCACCTTACCCTTACGAAAAAGAGGTGAACGAGTTGGACTAAACCCAAGATACAGTAATTGTCTTGTTTTGCCCCCAACTACTAGACTAGCATGCTAGATTTGTGATACATCAATAAATTATCAAAGGAAATCTATAATTTTATTTAATTACTTAACGAACTCTAAAATCGCAATTGACATAATAATTCAAACTCTGCCCAAAATATTATTGTAGGATTCGTTTAGTAGTTTGCTCAAACCACATAATCTATTTGATAGTTTATGTTAAACCACACATAGTTTATTTGGTAATTTCACAAACTACAAAATTTATTTGATAATTTAAGTAACTAAACTTTACCAAAATATCTTAAAATTTGTTATAATTACCAAATACATCCCAACATTTTTAAATTACAAGGAACCTTAGTAATTTTTTGCATAGTGGGTTTACTAATTTTCAAAACGTCAAAGTTCGTTTGATAATTATGTGGATTTTTGGTACTTTATACTTTGTCTTTTGAGTGAACTCCAAATTTTGTTATTTACATATTAGCTTTTAATTTTTTCAATCCATAACATTTCAAAATGACTTTTTAGTCTTTTACCTTTATAAAGTGAACAATTTGTAGTCCCTTGGTGTTAAAAGTAAGAATAAAGTCCCTATTTGGTCCTTTACATATGGTTTAATGATCTTTTTGGTCATTTATATTTTAAAACGATCTTTTTGGTCCATTACATATCGTTTAATAGTCTTTTTGGTCCCTTACATTTCAAAATGATCTTTTTGATCCCTTACTTTTATTTTTTTGAACTATTGGTCCCTTGACCGTTCAATCCGATGGAAAATATTAATATTATCACGTATTGTTCACACGACCCCGTTAGCGAAAGGGAAAACTTGTAGTTTAACCCGACAGAAAATGTTAATATTACTCACGTTCCACTCACACGACTTCGTCAACAAGTGGCAAACTCGTCCCAACATCATTTTTAGCATCCCAATAATTATATTGGGACAAGTATTTCTTTAGCTAACGGAGTCGTATTGACGATACGTGATTGATATTAATATTTTCCATCGGGTTGAATGACCAAGGGACCAAATAGTTTAAAAAATAAATGTAAGGGACCAAAAAGATCGGTTTGAAATATAAGGGACCAAAAAGATCATTAACATTATGTAAAGGACTAAAAAGATAATTTTGAAATGTAAGAGATCAAAAAGATCAGTAAGCAATATATAAAGGACCAAATGGAGACTTTACTCTAAAAGTAACGGAATTTGTCAAGTGGTGAATAGTGTCACTTCCACAACTGTTGCATTGAAGGGGCAATTTTGTCCACACATTAATCATCTTGAGTCCCCTTCCTTCTCTTTCCACCTTTTACATCTCGTATCCGCCAAACCAAACACCACTACTGCCATTTACTTTTGCTCTTACAATGTTACAGTTCCCATCGCCCACTCCAAAATCACAATGACCCACTTACATCATTTCTAAACCAAAATAATTGACCATATATCCACCAAAATATAAAAGTACTGAGAACTAATGGCACAAAACTGCAGAAATCGAACAGCCCAACCTTATTAGGTTTTGGAACCCATGTATTTATCTTTCCGGGTTGGTATGGTGACCTAATTTTGGAGTTATTGAAATGCTTGGTACTCTACCTCTTGCAAAGCTCAGTTGTGGGCAGTTATTCAAATGTTCATCAGTCTCTGAAGAGCTCTACCCACAACTTGGTACTGATGAAAACCTGTATTTCACCTTGTCGCTGACTCTATTCTCTAATAGCATGTGTGGTGTGTGCCCGTCTGTGAAGGTGGTTCTAATGAATGATTTGATAATTTATTTTGTGATTTGTTCCATGAACTTTCATCGGTCTCAATTATGCAAACTGTATTCAGAGGCTTCACATAGAGTGGATTTCGAACAGATTAGATGAAATTGACGATCTTGATGGGGTTCACCATGATTTTTGTCTTTAAAGATACATCAATTCTGTCATATGCATTGATTAACTTTTTTAAAGATTGAAATTAAAGAAGAGATGCAGATACTTCTCCGATTTGAATTATTATGCTACTGATTTGAACAGCAATGCAATGGAACATTGGATTGTATAACACCTCATGGGAGAGACTACAACATCTTCCGATTTTGATTGGCATGGGCGAGCTTTCAACTCTAGTGACAACTACGGGTCTTGTGGTAGTGGGGGTGGCGCTCAAGAGGTAGGAGAAAATATTAAGTGGTTAATAGCCACCACATCATCAGCTAATATGATGGTTATTAACCCTCCCAAATGTTGCTACCTGAACAAATGTTTAGTGACTAGCCATAATAATGCCACCTCCACCTCGGCACAACCACCACCCTTCACCTCGGCACCGTCACCTCCTCCACACTCCACCTTTCATCTGGGCACCACCATATTCCTTAAGCGTTCCCCCCTTCTCTCCTCCTTCTCTAATCTCAAGCACACGCGTCTTCTCTTTAGTTAGTACTAATCAAATATGAGTTACATGCTTTCTCTTCAAATCCATCAAGCAAAACCAATCCTTCTAAGCCAAAAAAAAAAAAAAAAAAAAAAACCAATAATGATAGTGTCTGCCGAGAACCTTCAAATATGGTGGTTCAATTAAAGTTTCTCAAAAAATTTAAAATATTAATAATTTGAATTTCTCAAGATTGACTAAATTCGATTTTAATGATTTCATCGATTCCGGAGATAAAGGGCTTGTTCTCTTCACTTGGTTTCAAACCAAGTTTGAAACATTATTTTGGAGAAATAATTTTATAATCAGTTTTCATCATTTTCAATACAACTTTTTATTATTTATCTACATTTTTTTATATTTTCAATATATTTTTATATTTTTATATTCACTTGGTTTCAAACTTGGTTTGAAAACAAGTGAAGAGAACAGAATCGATTATGAGATTGGTTGAGATTTTGGACCACTGTATTTGAATTGAGCAATAATAAGATTGCTCTATACTTGAACTTCTAGAAGAAGAAAGTGACGAGATCAGCAATTTTGGCTTCAATCATTAACTTGGGTGAAAAGAGACGACCAAATAAATTTGCAGATTGCCCCTGGTATAATTTCTTGTGAGTCTCACGTGGCCTATTTATTGTTGACGGTAAATTACCAAAGCAAACATCTTTTAAAAGTTAGGGACCAAAAAAGTTATTTTAAATGTTAGGGACTAAAATTGAAGTTTACTCTTTTCTTTATTTTCTCTCTCCCTCTACCCTGTGAGTTGCCTAAAACCCAAAACCCTCGGTACAAAATAATCCCAAAACTATAGGCTAGTATCAGCCATTCCCAACCGTCGCCGACAGCGCCGCCGGTGAAGAGACTTGTCCTGCGCATCCTCGCCGCCATGGGCAGCGACAAGGAGAAGAAATCTAAAAAGAAGGGATTTGCTTTGGGACCCAAAAATTCATCATTCCGAAAAGGGACTAAAAGCAGCAAGGTGAAGAAAATTGCTGGCAAGAAGAGCAAAAGGAAGGAACCAAACCACGAGAAAAACGAAACCCATCTCAGGAAATATGAGAATCACTCTGAGAACGAGAAGAAAGGAGCCAAAGGGAAGAAAAGCAGAGAAAACGGCGACGTATTAGAGTATCCGACGGCTTCTCAGCAGTTGAACTATTTTCTCTATCATTATCAATCTGCCAATCGAATCCAACTCTCTAGCATTGAACTCGAGGCTTACAAAGGTATACTTCTTCAGCTCCTGCATTTCGAATCAAATTTCCATGCGTACATTTCTCTAACTAACGGAAACTTTTTCTTTCATTGTTTGTGTACTACTTCTTGGTTAGATTCTAACTTTTTTGTAGCGATTTTTTTGCCAAAAAATGTGTGCAGACGACATCCCAACTCGCCGTCCCATCTTTAGCCTTTAAGCAATTTAATTTTGTACATTTTGTACGTAGAATAAGCACTTCTGGTGCATAAAGTAGTAAATTTCTATGGCAGATTCAACAAAATTTCTTCCTTGAGTATATGTTGTTCCCGTTATAAGTAGATTGATTTTTGTTTTCCACTTATATTTCATCTCAACACCTTTTCGAACACCAGGTAGGCATCTTAGGCATGTGGTGAACTTATTCTTGTTGCTTGTGATATTGTGTTGGCAGATGCATACATGCTGGAGTTAAAAGATAATCATAAAACATCTGAAACTAGTTTCAGTGAGCACATGAAAATCGCTTTCGGATCGTCATATAGAGAAGTTCTCTGTGAAAAACAGCTTGTGGAAGGGTCAATTGATCCTGGGAATCCGGCACTTCTCGTAATATCCTCATCAGCCTTAAGATCATTGGAACTTTTCAGGTTGATGCATGCCCTATAGAACTTTTAATATATAGCGATATTTCTTGGATCCTTTATGGTTTTATACTTCTGGTAGTCATTTTCAATATTTGGGACTTAAAACAAAGTACATTCATTTTTTAAATGTTGCTGAATAACAATGACTCATGTAGTTGGTGTGTTGTCAGGGAATTGCGGCCACTGACCAGTGAATGCCACGCTGTGAAATTATTCTCAAAGCATATGAAGGTAGAGGAGCAGGTAGATCAATTTCTCCTTTCAGTTGCCTTAACTAATACAATAAACATGAAATGAAAGAAGAGATGGATGCATATGCCTGTCATTTGAAAGGATGATTCTTAGTCACCATATTTTGGTTACTGTAATTGTTAGGTTTTCTTAATACTGTCTGTGGTTGGCCATTTTGTTTCAGAAGTTGAAAACATGAACAGTTATTTCCAGTATCAACCAATATATAGATGTCACCATTTTCTCTAAATAAGTAGTTGATATTTTCCTTTTCATGTTCCTAAGGTTATTCATCTTAACGGGGGTTACTTAATTATGTGTTTCTCCTTATTATGGACATGTTTGTTTCCCTTGGCAATCAGTCAGTATCCATTTACTTGCAGATCTTTATTTTAAATGATTCTTATTGAACGCTGCATTCGTTTTGTGAGCATTCTTCATTTTGTTTTAAAAAGGGTTGTCGAGTTAATAACTATAGTGTTTAACCAAGATCCTGTTTTTAATCTTTATTTCACTTAAGATTCTATTATTTAAAACTAAATCTGGGCTCCAGCTGGATCGCTAATGCAATCAGTTCCAATGCTTGATTAATGCTCTCTTCTTACAGAATGTGTAGCAGTAGGAGAGGAATAAAAATTTTAATGCTCTTTTGAATATATCTAGGAGTAATACATAACTTTGATGAACAACTTAATTTTCAGTGGTTGGTTCCTAATGCAGTACTTATTTGACTACTTGAATTGATTGTTGTGTATGACAGACTATATTGTTAGCATAAAAGATTTAAAGAAAGAATTACATTTGCTGGATGCTGAAAAGTACAAGTCCTTAGATGGGGAAGAACAAATGGAAATAAACATATATAATTGAAAGGCAAGCGGAAGTTATTGGCATAACCATTGTGCATCTTCAGCCAAAAGTTGTAGCTCTGTTTGTGCATATATGTGCTTGTGTATTCTCCCCTCCCCCACACCCTTATTTTCAGGGTGGTAATAGGATTCAGTAAGACTTGGATGAGTTTAGGGATGTTGACTTTGGTACATAATATGACAATTAGAAGTTTGTTTTATTGTTCTTTACAAATACAGAACTCTATTGCCAATCACGAAACATTCGTCTAGATATGGTGTTGAAAACATGGGTTTGGGGGGGTTGCTAGAGTAGTGAAAAAAGGAAATTTTTTTTTTTTTTCTTTTCTTCTTTGTCAATGTTGACTTTGATCCTTGGTTGGATAATCTTAAAGACACTGAAATCAAGTGACAAAAGCATTCTATGTGAACAACCATTGTACCTTTTCTAGTTTGTAGAAATCCTTCATCCTGTTTCTTTTGCTTTGATGTTTGACATATTCTCTTTATATTTGTGGAACAGGTATCTTTTCTAAAGAACCGTGTTAACATTGCTTGTGGTACACCAAACAGGTAAGATGATGGTATGTTTTTACTTAAGTTGCTTGTCATATTTTCTTCATCTGTGCTTCTATTTGCTTCTGTAGTTCCTTTTGTATGTGTTCATTTAATTCAGTTCAGTCTATTGTTCTCTGTATTTATGAAGTTACCTATAATCTGGTGCATTCCTTGCTCAAAAAAGTAAAATTAAATTAAAAAAATCCAGTGGATTCTTCTGTAGATCTCACGTTTGATGAGCTACTGATAATTTTGTATAGTTACCTTGCCTCTACTAGGAATTAACAGCTCACATGAGAATTTTGAATTAAAAGAAATGGTGCATCTCTGCTTTGAAAATCTCAAAATATGGCGTTATCTTTAAGATTGCATGGCTATGGTGGCAAATAGAAGTTGCTGAATAGGTTGCTATGGGATTGTGATACATTGAAACTGTTGTATTTGAAATGTAATTTATTTACTATAATTATCTTTTGAAATTCCTTTATTCTCATTCTACAAATTTGCTGACAGTTCTAAATTTTTTATAGGATTAAGAAGTTGATTGACATGGAAGCATTAGGCTTGTCGCGGCTGGCAGTGATAATGCTTGACATGCACACAGATGTCAAAGGCTATTCCTTGTTTACACTTCCTCAAGTCAGGTATGATCCATGAAGCTGGTACTCCAACTGTTGGTTTATAATTTTAGCGAGTGCATTCACATTACCAAGCTGTGTTTAGCTTCCTGTCTGACTTGTTACTACGGTCCTGAGAGTTATTAGCTATCTTAATGCTTCCAATAATCACTCTGGACTTTTCTAAGCATTGCACGCCTTTCCTCACTTGCGGCTGGAGATGGCCAAAGAGCACCATGTTATTCTAACAGCTCTGCTGTGTCTTCTACTCTACGAGTTCCACGTTTGTCTTTGTTTGACACGAAATGTAACCAATCTTATGGTTTTATCTGCAAATATCAGGGAAGAGTTCTGGGATTTGTACAAGAGCCACTTTCATGAACGGCTGCTTGATGGCGGTCTACGCATCTGTCTATACGGCAAAATACCAGCTACCACTCCAATGGCGATAACAGAAGCTACAGATGACTGATTTTTTTTTCTCTTTTCCTTTTTACCTTAGCATCACAAATATTGTTGAGATATAGGCAGTGATAGAAAGGAAGGAATATAACAGGCAGTTTTGTATTGGGGATCAGAATTTGCATTATAAAATCATGGTCTGCTAGGCTGTGTACCACTGTAACATATTTGTTTCTTTTAATTTACTTATTTGAGTTACCATATAATCCTAAATGCATGTCTTAACATTCATTGGTCATCAATTCCTGAGCAATTAGATAGTCAAAATCAAACTGTTAGTTGGTGCTTGGTGGTGTAACAAAATCTTAATCTACAAGTTTGGTGGTGGGCATTGTAAAAATCTCAGATCGAATATTCTGTGGTAGAAAAAAACTTGTATAGGATGGGTCGGATTATTCAACTGCACGTGTTTAGTTTAAAATGTAACGCTTGGATACTATAAAAAAAACACTTGTATTGATTTTAGCCATTAATATATCGTTTATCAATGAAAATGCATGTATCGATTTTAAAGCATATTTATTGTTGTCGGACCATAATACAGGAGATTCATCACTCTTCCAAAATAAAGAAATTTCGAACTAAAAAAATAGCTACCTCAAATTGAGATACAAAATTTGGAATGATATATACCAATTTGATTCCAAGTCATGTTTAACTTTTACATATTAATCTTAGATAATGAGCGAAAGAATTTCTATCTTGCCTAACCCAATAAGATTGGAAACTATTCAAAAGTGCCAAGTGCAACTTACCTCAACAACAAAACACCTAGCTGAGGAAGATTTTCCACATCATTATTTCTAGCTTTTACAGTAGAACAAGAATTTCCTATGCACCCGATATGCGCAAGCTGCAACTACAGAGCCAAAACAGCTCCATCCCTTGCTGCGATTGTCTCTGGACAATAAGCATTCGCATGGCAGTACTGGAAATTACCTCGTTGGTCGCAAATAACACTCCAAAACCAGGAGAGAGCTTTTTTTTTGGATCAAAAGCACAATCAGGAAATACGAGGAATGAGCCATGACAGTCCTGCAATTGAATAGTTGATTATCTGTCTGAATTGGTGCATTTCTTGTTTTTGCGTCTCACAGATCATAATAATTTTGTTGCCTCGCAATAATATCTGTATCGGATTGCTGACAACTTCATTCGGTGATGGTGACTGTCCTTCGGAAGGCCTCTAGGTTATAGCATACCAAATGTTATAACAAGACTGCAAGGGAAACAATCTATTCAGCTGATTTTTCATGTGAAGTTCCGGTAGCCACTGCCTTGGACGTGGGATCAGATATAAATTCTCCCAGCTTCCACAGAAAGCTAAAGTTAAAATGCTTCAAATAATCTGTGCAGCATAAAAAGTACAGGCACCATTCATAGCAGCTCTCCTCTTTCTAGGTTTGGGCAGGTGGGTGATGCATCACACAAATACCTCCATAAATGATGCTTAATACTCCCTCTATTCCATTAGAAGAGTCCACTTTGTAATACTGTTTTAAGTATTACAAATACCTCCATAAATGATGCTTAATACTCCCTCTATTCCATTAGAAGAGTCCACTTTGTAATACTGTTTTAAGTATTACAAAGTAGATTCTTCTCATGGAACGGAGGGAGTATTTGGCAACATATCCAGCTTCCAGACAAGGGTCCAACAGCTTTTGGGATCGAACTTCGACCAGCAATCATACAGGGGATGAATTGTGAAAATTGGATCCTCATTATGAGATCTCCCCACTCTCATGTTCCACTATTCATGCACCGTGTTCTAGGAAAAACATTGATCATCTAACTCAAGCTTAGACAGATGATTCCGGGGCTAAATGGAACGGTTTCGAACCCTTGCTCCAGCCTAAAAAGTGCTACACTCGTTGCAAACTGGCCTAGCATGTCTTTGTTGTGACAAACTGATTAGAATCCCTGTTTTTATAAGAATGAAACATCGAGTCAAACTTAAATGCAAATTCTTTACATATTAGTAAAGAGTACCAATAAAATGCATATACACAAGCGTGCACACCTTGGCAATTTTATTCTCAAACAAGGAAGCTCAGAGTCCCCAATATCTAAAAGTGTAGATTTATTCTCCCTTTACTTTCAGGAAGCTTACCGTGCATTAACATCTCCTAGATGTAATTTCCCCAGCGAATAAATGTAGGTTTGTTTTCCAATTTGCTTCTCTGAACCATTCAAAATCTGAAATTTAGTTTCTAGCTCCACAAAAAAATACTGCACTACTTTGAACCCAGCAACATAGAGAAGTAATCAAAATCCTTTGCTTACAATACAACATATCCTTGAGAAAATGTATGTTTCAATCACTAAAAAGCCAACTCCAAGTCAGCATGGAGCAAACTCATTGTTGACCACCTTCCCAAATTACTGTGAGAAGTCAATAAACATAATCAGGCAACAAAAGATATTCCTTCTTTAAATAGAAGCAAAAGGTAGAGATGATACCTGAGGGACCAACAATGTTACACTCTCGCAGGCCAAAAGTTACCAATATGAGCAAAGAATAATATTCAAAATTTTTCATGGCATTCCTAATAAAACATGCTTCTAAGGCTTCTTAATGAGCATATAAAAGAATTCAAACAATATTAAATGACCCATGAGGTTCACTACTCGTAAAGTATTGAACATAATCATGTTTCATGCAAGATATGAATGGGAATGACCTTACACTTTGTATTGGTCATGCAGAAGCTTTGGTCCTGTTTCATTGCACCTGTTCCCAATTTCTTTTCGTTGTGATGCCATTCTGTAGGCAATAAGTACCACATTAGGGTAAAATGAAATCCATGTCAGAAGTATGTCACTTCCTTTAACTCTAAGCATGAGCTCCATGTGCTGTCCTCTCTCTCAAGAATTCTTCACCATTCTTAACCGGACCAGAGCTTGCATGAACATTTGATGCCTTTGCACCTGAAAATAGGAAAACAGTGACCAATGTCAGAGACAAAGTCTAAGCAATTCACATGGCAAAGTTAAAGAGAACAGACAGGGAACTCATCCAATACTCAACTCAAAATTTTCCCAGTGAAAAGTAATTAGACACTCATTGATAAACACCTATTACACATGCCAGTTGAGCTATTATACAATTTATTCCAAAAATGACATATTGAAATGCAGTTTCAGTACAACCAACACGAACTAACAAGCTATACGGACTCTTTTATCTACATGTGAATTAAGAGGGGAAAATGAAGAAAGAAAACGAGAAGAAAAGCACAAAAAGAAAACAAGCTCAACTTCTCAGTTTCTAAATTGTTGAGTCCACAAAATCATGCAGCTCAGTATAAGTTCTAATGCTATGAGCAAAACAAAGTATACAAAAAGATATGAGTATACCCTACGAGCGATGAGAAGAAACTTAACTTGTCAATTTCTTCATTTGGCGACAATGTAATCAGATTTTGTATATGTAAATGGTAAACTATTTGAAATTTAAATAAATAAAAAAAAGGTTAACACATGTCTGAAAGATTCTATCCCCTATCATAGTAGCATCAAGAAACAATAAGAGTATAAAAGGAAAAATTAAATCCACTTTTCCCATACCAATTTGAAGGAGTCTTTCGGCAACTTCCTGGCCAAGGTTGATGTTATGGTGGATCCTACAAGCACCTAGAAGAGTTTCAAGAATAACAGCATCTGGCTCAAAAGGCATTTTGTTAATAATAGACTCAGCCTCTAATAAACGTCCTGCTCTCCCAAGAAGATTGACGACTGTAGTATAGTGATAGATTGTCGGTGTGATTTTCTGATTAAGGATCATGACACTGAAATAAGCCAGTCCTTCAGCCACTAGTCCAGCACGGCTACAAGCACACAAAAGACCAAGAAAACTAACCTCATCAGGTTCAAAGCCCTCGCCTCTCATTTTCAGAAAAACTTGAATAGCTTCTTCAGCAAATCCGTTTGCACCACACCCAGTCAGAACACTATTCCATGTGACCAAATCTCGTTCTTCCATGCATTCAAAAGCCAAAAATCCATCCTCAGGTCCAAACTTGAAGTACATGTCTATCAGAGCATTACCAACAAAGACATGAGAACCAAATCCAAGTTTCAAAATGAGGGCATGGATCTGTTTACCAAGCTTGAGGCTCCCACAAACACTACAAAGGGAAGTAACTGTTGATTCACTTGGATTTATTCCTTGCCGTAGCATGCCAAGAAATAGTCTAAAAGCAAAGTCTCCTTCTCCAGCTAGCACATAAGCTGATAACATACAATTCCATGACACAGTATCATGTTTTGGCATCTTCTGGAAAATTTTAAGAGCATATTCCAACATGTTATTTTTGGAGAAACCAGTAATGACAGAATTCCAAGAAACTGTATCTCTTACCCTCATAGAACTAAATATTACAAAACTAGCTTCCATATCCTTGGATTTTGCATACATGGAAATCAGCCCATTTCCAATATATGTATTGTAATGGTGAACTAATTTAATAACAAGAGAATGCATTTGCCTACCAAGTTTGTAATCTTCACAGTTACTACAAGCCAAAAGGGCACTTGTAATACTAGAATGACCTGGGATGGTCCCTGACCTATGCAAGTCAGAGAACACCTGCAGGGCTTCTCTACTTTTTCCATTCTGCAAAAGACCTGAAATCATTGCACCCCAAGAAGCTACATTTCGTTTAGGCATCTGTTCAAACAGATTTTTAGCCTCCTCAATCATCCCATTTTGTGCATATCCAGTGAGCATAGCATTCCATGTAATGGGATTTGGGTTCCTAATCTCATCAAACAAACTTCTTGCCTCATATAACCTCCCATTCTGAGCATAGGCAGCTACCATTGCCATTTTTATATCAATACCATGTTCAGGGACTTTTCTATACAATGCAACTGCATCTTCCAACCTTGCACTACGAGAAAAGGCTGTGATCATTGTAGTGTAGGAAAAATCATTCTTCTCTTGCATTCCCTCAAAAAACTTGACAGCCAAGTCTAAATTCCCATTCCTTGTGAAAGCATTCAGAATTGCAGTACCTACCACCACATCTTTATCAATCCCAATCTTGATCACCAAAGTCATCAAAATTTTCGCCAAATCCACATTATCTAACTCTGTCCCAACAGAGAATGTAACTGCAAGAATGGCTTGGTTTGGCTTCACGTCACTCCTATGCATCTCCAAAAATAAATACCATGCTTCCTCATACTCAAACATCTTTGCATACTCAGAAATCATCACCAACCATGATACTGCATTCCTGTCTGGCATTTGGTCAAACAGATCCTGGGCCTCGTCCAAACAGTCACACTTAAAGTAGCCAGAGACCATTGAATTCCATGTGGACACATTCCTCACAACCATTCCATCAAACAATTTTCTTGCATTCAAAACATCACCATTATGAAGAAACCCACTAATCATTGCATTGTAGGAAACAATATTCCTCACTGGCATGGCCTCAAAAAGTCCCAACGCCTCACCAATTTTTCCAACCTTAGCATACCCAGAGAGCATGGAAGTCCATGTTGTCACATTCTTATCTTGGCACCTGTCAAATAGAGCTTGGGCATCCCTCATACGATTATTTTTGGAATAGCCGGAGATCATAGAGTTCCAAGTGACAATGTCTCTCTGAGGCATTGAATCAAATATATTGCGGGCATCGTCTACTTTCCCTAACTTCAACAGTTCACCTATTTTCCTGTTGCACATAAAAATTTGGGCTTCCGCGTAGTGTGAGATTGTGGAGACTGCGCGGCTGAAGAGAGAATGAGACATAAATAATGTAGAGACTCTACCATAAGGAAAGGGAAGGGAAGGGAAGAGAAGTTTGGGGTGGAGCTTGGCGAGAGGGACTGCAACCAATCCAAATCTGTTTTATAAAGACGGAAAATTTACAATTTTATGTTAAGGACTTTTACAATCTCTGCATAAGTAAAATTACACCTTCTTACTTTTAAAATATTAGTAAGGGTTTGTAAAGTAAAAAAATCAAAACACGACTCTTCCATTGGGACAAAAATATTTTTAGAAACGTGACTCTTCCAATGGGATAGAAGAAGTGCTGTGACACCTCAAGTTTGACCTCCCTGCACCGAGTGAAAACAGTATCGCAACTCAGAACCTAAGTTTTTGCAAACAACACAAACTAGCATTACACCAGCTACAGCTAAAGGGAATGATGGGGGACTTTCTGCAGACAACAGAACTAGAATTACAGCAGTTAGGACTAAAAGGAGAGCCCCTGTTCAACCAATTTAATTCTAAACCAGCAGCACAAAACTGCAGTCCCAAATTCCGTCTCACAACACAAGCAATAATCCATAGTAAATTAAGCCTTAATGGTTTTTCTTCTTTTTTATGTCACTGCAGGATACAATTTTCTAACAATTTCTAGCCTCAACTAGTCCAATTGAACACCCCTGATTCACTTTTCCTCTAAACCATTTTCTACAGCAACAAAGATTTTAAATAAGTTTTAAAGCTACAAAAAACAGAACACAACGGTAACTCAGGTCCCAAACTTTTCAGGAAATACGAAGTCCATGCGGCAGCTAGGATCAGACGAAGTAAGTTTCCTACATCTTGATCACTCTAACTAGTCCCAGCCGCAAAGAATTTCGTTTGTCGAAACAGAATCTCCTAGCCATGAGTACTTCTGGTTGAAGTCTCCCTGTTCTATTTCAAGGTTCAATTTATTATGGGAATTTCCCCGAACAGCTTATCGACAAGTAACTCAGAGCGAAGACCCTTTAACAACCCAATCAAATCACAGGCTCTAACACTTCCAAAACTAGTTTAAACAGTTATATATTGAACTTCCTTTCAGCATCATATAAAAGCATATGAACATTGTCTAAAATAACTTTAAGCTAAAACACCTCCTTTCTGTGTTCGAATATTTTCCAGAAATTTTTCTTATACATACATATGGGGTGAAGTTTTGGTCTTCAAGAAAGGCCTGAATAAAATTACCTGTTCGAGACGCTTTATTGTTAAGGATTGAAGTCCACAGTCCCCCTCTTCTTCTACTTCTACTTCCAGGCGACTTCCTCTTCTTTTTCCTTCTTAACCTTTATTGCTTGATCTTCGTTTTAGGTTTGTGGTGGTGCTATGGAGGGAGGTGATCGGAAAGAAGGAGGAAGGTGATCGGAGAAGATGATGACGCGGTGGTTTGGATTTCTGGAACGCGTGGGAGGAAGAGGAAGAGGAAGAGATGGAAGGCGGTGTTTTTTTTTTTTTTGGACGGAATTTCAAATTGAGCGATGATATAATTACAAAATTATTAATTGAATGACACTTTTTACTAAATACAGGATACTTTTTAAAAAATTTAAGTTATGAAATGACTGTTTTGCCCTTCCATTTTCTACTACACATATGTTGTGAAATTGGAAGTTTTTTTAGTGTGGACTCCTTCGTCTTATGGTTTGATCTTGCAATTTTCGGTGTTTTCCGGCTATATATTACTAATGTTAATATAAATTTCGGCCTTGTTCGCCGGAAAAACGAGTTTCCGGCAAATTGTAGAAAAAAATCGTTTGTGCGAAATAATTTTCTCAAAAACAATCACCCATAGCGGGCAATTTTTTTTGGATAAAATCGCCCTTTATCCAAAAAAATTGCCCAGTTAAAAAATCTTTTATTATTTGAAAGTTTAGGGATATTATTGTCTTTTTATCACTTAAAATTTAAAAAGTGTCATGTTTTTAGTAAAACGGATCCTGCAATTAACATGCCCCTATAATTATAGACTTTATATATAGATTTTAAGTCAATTATTCTATCTATATTCTAACTAAAGTTTTTTTTTTTTTTTTGCAAATTACTAAAGTATTTCCTGTTTAACTCTCTCTCTCTCTCTCTCTCTCTCTCTCTATATATATATAGATATATATATTTGGGTGCTAAATAATCATCTCAATTTTTTAAATTTCAATAAATACTAAGGACCCGTTTGATAAAAATTAATGCTTATATCTGAATGATTAATGCTGAAACATAATAATGAATTGATTAAGCACTTAACATCTTAATGCTGAAATATATTTTTCGAACCTCTGAATCAGAATTCTTACTCACTCAATTTTGTTTGATAAATTTGTGATCTTAATGCTGAAATCTTGAAAATGTACCATTTTACCCTAACGTTAAATTTTTTGTATTTATATATGCGAAATATCAAATTTTATAATAAAAAATAAATTATGATTAATGAAAAACATAAGAAAAGAAAATAAGATAGAACACATTAAATTGAATAATTAAAATACAAAATAAATTATCACAATTTATTAAAATTCATGATAATGAAAACAAATCCCCTATTACAGTCTAAAGGAAATTAAATATTTTACAATAAAAATCTTATATAATTCATAAAGTTGTATAAGTAATATAAAACATATCGTAGGGATGAGATTTGTAAAAATATTTAAATGATATAACTTATTAAATAAATTTTAAATACCAAAATAAATAATAAAAATTAAATCAAATTTTAGTTGAGAATATTATGTTGAAAAAGTTTAAAATATGTGGTATGCTAATGAAAAAAAAATTTTTTATTCAAAAATAAATATTTATAGTTAAATCAATATGAATAAAATAAAAGGGGTAGTTTCGAAAATCTAATATGAATTATTTAAAGAATTATTACGCGAACCATTAAGAGATAAGCAATAAGCTGCCGCTTAGTTTTTCTAAAGGAAATAAGCAGTGCTTAAATAATTAAGATATTTGCATTTTCGTTATCAAACACATTAAAAGTCATCATCTCTTAATCCAATAATTTTAAACATTAAGTGGTGTTATCAAACATGCCCTAAGTTTTAATTCTTTTAAAATCAATTATGTACCCATAATTTGCATGTGATGTTTTCAAATGAGGTTGGTGAGGAGAAGACCTCACAAGTAATATGAATTTTTCTTGTTCTCATCAACTATTGATTAATTTGTTGGGTATTTAAGTAAAATAAAATAATTATTTTTTGTTTACAATAAATGATATTTGTATGAAAGAATGAATATTGTTAGTATTTGACATGTTATACATGTCTTTTATTTTATTTTATTATTATTATTATTATGATTTTTTATATAATATTTTGAAGGGGGTAATCAACGTGGATAGTAATGTTTTACTTTATGGTGATTAGATAACCAATACATATGAAATTAAGTCGAGAAATTTATTGAATTTGTATTTAAGAATATGAACTACGTTTATTGTCCATGAATCGATTATAGAAATGTTGTCCGGTTTGACAATCATAATATGATATGGTTCCAATTATATCGGAAATGATCAATATGTCTTATAAAATATGAATATGGCATCATGAGAGTATTGAAAGTTCTATGAAGAAAAAAAGATACCATTCACATGAAGATGATGGGATTGAGATTGATTGATTGGATGACATAGTTGAGGATATGGTTGGTAATTTTGTTGAGGAAAAAATGCAAAAGTGGTCCACAATCTTTACTCCTGTTGCAAATGTAGTCCACAATCTTTAGTAAGTAGCAAATGTAGTCCACAATGTATCTATTTTGTTGCAATTTTAGTCCAAAAACGGAAATTTGACCTTGACTAACGGTCAACGGTTTGACCGTCAGTCAAACCCAGATTTGACCATCTAAAACCACCCCACCCCTTCCTTCCAAAACCATTTCTCTCATCCTCTCATCCTCTCATCTTCTTCTAAAATCCGATTAAGTCTACAACAATCTGAATGTGTTTTTCTTCTTTCCTTTTTTTCTCTTTATTTTCTTTCTTTTTCCTCAGCCAATATCTCTTTCTTCTTCTTTCGTTTCTGATTTACATCTTCTTCTTTCTTCATACAATCAAACCACTGTAAATATAAAGAGTATGAACAAAATTTTATTCATACTTTATAAGAATTTCTACCGATTTGGACTTCTACTACTGCAAATCAACTACAATAGCTATGGATGCAATCTCAAAAGTTAGCAGCAACACTAAACCCAGCACCACCCATTGCCACTTCGTTTGGACAACTTCAGAAATTCTCCAAATTCATTTGGAGAATTCCCTAATATCTCAGCTAGCACAAAAATCAGCACACCCTGCAACTGCATTATCCCTAAACTAGAGAAAATCAGAACATTAATAAAGCTAGAAATTGAAAAAAAGGAAATTGGACAGAGAAAAAGGGGAATGATGAAAAACAGTCGCCGACGGGCTAGTGGAGGAATCCAGGTCGGTGATGGAGGAACTAGTCACTGGGATGGAAGCTGCAGAAAACCCCCTTAAAACCAAAATAAAAAATAAAAAATCTTGCACATGCCAGTAGAATTAAATCCAGAAAAAAATTAAATTAGAACAAAATTTGAAACAGAAACAGACTGAAGAAAAAGAGGCAGCCGTCGTTGGTGGAGTGAGCTGTAGTCGCGATCTGGTTTGTGGCCGTGCAAAGAAGGTGAGCGGACTGGTGGATCTAGTGGTCGCCGTGGATGGCTGTGAATTCGGAGGTGGCGGCGGCGCAAGATGAAAAGACCTAGGGTCGCCGGAAAACATGGAGGAGAAGATGAGAGGATGAGAGAAATGGTTTTGGAAGGAAGGGGTGGGGTGGTTTTATGATGGTCAAACCCGGGTTTGATTGACGGTCAAACCCGTTGACCGTTAGTCAAGGTCAAATTTCCGTTTTTGGACTAAAATTGCAACAAAATGGATACATTGTGGACTACATTTGCTACTTACTAAAGATTGTGGACTACATTTGCAACAGGAGTAAAGATTGTGGACCACTTTTGCATTTTTTCCATTTTGTTGATAAGCACCAAGTTCTTTCACCGCTATTGAGTGACAATGAAAGTTTCTTTACAATGGTTGTATCAAGTATACAAGATTGTCAGGAGTTTTGAAATTGCATAATTTGAAAGTGGCAAACGGGTGAACTGATATTAGTTTTACAGCATTGTTGAAGGTATTAAACGATATGCTTCCGGAAGCTAACAAACTCTCATGTTGCATTAATAAGACCAAAAAAAATATTGAGTCATACCGGTATTTTATTCAAAAAAAAAGAAAAGTCATATGGTATGAAGTATAAGAGAATACATGTTTGTCCTAACTATAACGGCCAGATTATACCTCCCTATCTAATTGACGAGTTTACCGGCCAAGTGTTACAAGTACAAATAATAATTCAATCTTACAAGTACAAATAATAATTCAATCTTACTATTACAAGTTAATTTATACAAAATAAAATTACAAATTAAGATAACATAAGCTAGAAAATATATAAAGACACAAACTACTAGTTCTTTCTATAATGTTGCAGAAACAGGTGCAGGATCCTCAAGGGACTACTATTTCATCTGTTTGAGATCTCGGTATGTAACAATTATTTTAATTTTGAAAAGAAAGAAAAGGGGTGAGCATTGTGCCCAGTGACAATTCCCACTAATGGGAAAACTTACTAAGTAATAATTATTGAGCACACATAACAATTAAGCACATAACATTTAAACAAGAAGCATTAAATCAATCAATAAAAGGGTATGGGATAGTGGGAAAAGGAAGTCGCTAGGGTTTATATGAAATCGAAAATGGATTTCTAATCGCACTACATCAAAAAGTAGGGGTGAGAAACTATAATTTCGTCAATTAGATCGCATAAGTTGGCCAGGATGGATCGCTCACATCCTCTGCATTTCACCAAACTTTATAACCCAGGTATGATCATAGGCGGTAATACTCTCGACCACACCAAAACACTGTCCGCCAATGGTCAAGTCTACGCTTAATGCCTGATGCCCGGCTACGCTAAACATGACATAATAGACGAGGTCGTGGGTGTCCACTATAATGCACAAGTGTCATGCATTCATTTCTTTCAAATTTATCCGGTGCGATAAAGTACACCTCATGCATCACATTCATATATCAAGCAGATATAGAACAAGTATCATCCACATATCAAACAAGATTCAATCACATATCAATAATGTATATAACACATATCATTCAAGACTTGAACAATATGTAAACACTCATGCATGCTCATAGTTCATTTATTTCAATTAAGACACTTTGAAAATTTCATTAATGAGAAACCATTCACCTTGTCCAGTACCTAAGATGTTCTGTTTTTTTTTAAAATTTTTTTTTAAAGATTTTACATTTTACGTGTTTTTAAAATTATAAAAAATTCTTTAGAAACTTATTTTCTCAATTCTCCCTTATTTTAGTGCCTAATTTCGGCCGTACGAGTTTTCTTTCTTTCAAAACTTATGAGAATTTTATGCCAACAGTTTCAATATGTTCACATCATCATTTTAAGTCATTCAGGTCAATTTCACAATTTATCTCAAACTCTAGTATTTGCATATATGGTATCAAAACAACACCAAAGTTGAGAATTTCAACTTGTTAAGGTTGTACTACTCATGCTTTTCATTTAAGCAATGTTTCAAAAAATTTATTCACTTTTATGGCGTTTCATTAACCAGATTACAGTACTACTCGATGTCAAAACATACAACAAAACACAAAAAGGAAAAACATGCAAGGTTGACAAGAACATCATTCTTGTTTATCTTTTTAAAGGCTAAGTCTTAATTTTCTTTGTTTTTCATGATCACGCATGCTTTTATAATTAGATTGTAAAGGATTTACCCTCGAAAGGAATTTCCCCCCCTTTTTTAATAGATTGAAGATATATATATATATATATATATATTAGGGGTGGTAAAAAAACCCACTAACCCACCGCCCAAACTCATTGGGTATTAACCCTATAAAACCCACTTTAAAAAATAATGGGTTGGGTGGGCTTGGACTAAATATGTAATGGGCGGATTTAGGGTAGCCCATTGGGTACCCTAAAACTCACCCATCATGGGTATCAAAAATACCCATCCACAATTACCCTTAAAAGTATAAAAAAAAAAAAAAAAAACCAACAACTCACATACTTTAGTGTGCCCATTTTATTTTTTTTTTCAAACTTATTTTTTCTTTTTCTTTATTTTTCGTGTCCTACAATTACTTTACGTTTTTTTTTCATTTATTTTTTTATAATATTTTTAAATTACCTACTTATAATACTAATTCAAAATTCGTTCGGGTTTAGGGCCGGGTTTGGATTTGGGCCAAGCTGGGCCGGCCCAGTTTGGGCCCAGTTTTTGACCGATTACGGGGCGGGCCCAGTTTCAGCCCGGGCCCAGTTTCAGCCCGGGCCCAGTTTTGGGCCTCGGGATCAGTTTTGGGCCTCGGGCCCAGTTTTGGCCCTGGCCCAGTTTCGGTGTCGGGGCATGCACGGGTTTATATAAATATAAAAAAATTAAAAATTGTGTTTCGACAAAAAAAATTACATACAATTAAATATAAAAGTATATAAAATTTAATATTTCAAATTTTAGAATATATTCAAAGAATTAAAATTCACTTTAAAAAAAATTAAAATGAAATTAAAAAAAATTTTAAAAATTTTTTTATTAATAAACTATTAAATAAGCCTTACATTTTTGTATAATGGATATTATGGGTACCCATGGGTACCCATAGCTATCCATTACCCATTTGAGTTAAAACCATTAATTGAGTGGATAATGGGTACCCATTACCCATTAACTTAACACCCATTTAATACCCGCCCAACCCGCCCGTTTGACACCCCTAATATATATATATATATATATATATAGATTGTAAAGTATCTACTCATTTTTTTTGTGTGGATTACCAAGAGTTTTTAAATAGTTAACTATTTACTAATTGTGTATTAAATAAAGGGTTGATGTGAACAATGTAAATAATCATAATATAATCAATAGCCTTTAAAAATATTTTAGACTTATAGTATAAGAAAAGTCACAAAATTAAAAAGAAATTAGTGAATGATAATAATAAATAGTATAAAAGGAAAAAAAAATTAACTAATAATTGCATTTCGTTCACATTTATATAAACATAAGCGTGTATCACAAGAAGTTATTTATTTATAGTAATATTTATTAATAATAACATACGGACCATTCGACTATTTAATTATAATTTTATACTTTTCAAGGTCCTTATATGCAATTTTTTAAAATTCTTCCGTTTCTATTTGTATTAATTTAAGATCAACAATCTAAGACCTTCTTAAGCACGTTTCACTTAGTCCTTTTTTTTTTGTTTCAAAAAATGTATCTCTTAATTTTTGTTAATTTTACTTAATTAGGTTCGAAATTTGAGGGTCATCACACCAACGATTGCCTATTATACATAAATGAACATAAGAATTTGTATTTTGTCTAAGTGCAAGACTTATTGATACAAAATAAAAATAAACATAAAGTATTATGGTATCTTCCTATATTCTGAGATTAAATGATTGTTTGCCAATAAAAAAAATGCAAAAAAAATGGCATGACATGCAGATCGAATGTCCCCCTTAATGAAATGATGACAAGGTGATGTGAACCCCTTATCCCCAACGTCGTGGAAACCAAGAACCCGATGCGGAAAGTGCCAAGGAAAGTCTGATTGCAAGACGCAACTCTTAACTCCTAGAATCCTTACCCTTGGATTCGGCAGACTACTAATTTAACAAATATATTAAACACGCAATTTGAACCAAGTGGAGAATAATATAATCGAAACAAAGCTTAGCAATAGATAGAGCAAATATATATTAGCCTATAGTTCCTATATCTTTTAGTAATAAACAAACATGCAAATTACATAAGCCCAAAATAAAGTGAGTGATTAAAGAAATATAAAACTATAAGTTATATCATTTAATCAACTGTGGAATAATGAATTCGGTTAGCCCTATATATAGGGGTATGTTGGCCAAATTTTGTCCTAAAACAACTAGGAAAAGAAGTGCAATTGGAAACCAATCAAGAGATTTATTTCATACAAGAACCAAATCCTAAAGGAACTAGGATTGGTTAAAAAGAGGAAATCGGTTGCAACTAGTAAGTAGTTGGCCGAAATTACAAGTAGAAAAAGGAAATAAAAACCAATCACAAAAAGGTTTCAAGATGGTAACCTTTTTGGAAACTACTTATCCTAGTAAGCCTAGTTGTAACAAACTTGTAACAACCTAACAAACTAGTAACAAACTTTGAGTAGAATTAGGTAACATGCACAAAACCTAATCCTTCTCTAACCTAAGCTTCCAAGTGGTGTGTGGGGCTGGTCCTTGTGGGCTTGGCTTGGCCGAAATAATGGAATGGACTCCAAGGTGGGTTTCGGCCCATTTTGAGTGGCGCATGAGGTGGCTGATGTAGGGAGGTTTTGGAATCTTCTGAAATCTCCCGGAATCATTTCGTAACGTCAAAAATCAAGAATTTCAAGATTCTTCAAGATTCAGTAAACCACGAAATTCAAGATTTTCAAGAAAATCAAGAACTTCAAGAAACGCCCTTTCCTTCAGGAAATGCCCTTTCCTTCAGCTGGATTGATTAGTAAGCGCCATTTCCACTTTAATGGAGAGTAAAGTGACGCTTTTAACCTTCCTTCTATTCTCTTCAAGGGCGTTGGTGTCTGTAATGAGCTGGGCTTCTGTAGCACTCCTTTGAACAAGGTTTTCAAGATCTGATCTGAGCTTCCTTGTCCTTCTTTGGGTCATAGGCCCAACTATGTCAACGAACGGATCTCTCTGATATAGGCTTTGGTCCTGGAGCATTGGCGGGCCTTTATGAGCACACGAACCTCTGCTGCACTTCCCGAGTCTTCATTACTCGAACTGTGATCCTCTGCGTCCTGACTTGTCGTAGGGCTGGGGATGCCCTCATTATTCCCTCCCAGTTAGAAAGGATTTGACCTCGAATCAAGATCCTGGCCATATTCAAACGGAGACAAATCAGCAATATTGAAAGATGTACTAACGCTATACTCACCTGGCAGATCTAGTTTACAAGCGTTGTCCCCCATCTTTGCAATCACTTGAAAAGGCCCATCGCCTCTGGGGTGGAGTTTAGTCCGCCGGGCTGCTGGAAACCTTTCCTTTCTCATGTGAACCCAAACCCAGTTGCCTGGTTCAAAGTTCACAGCCTTGCGCCTTCGATTTGCATCTAAAGCATACTTGGCGTTTTTCCTCTCAAGGGTCTCTCGAACCTTCTGATGAAGCTTTCTGTTCGCCATCCAGACTTGTTTGTTCCTTCAGGGGGCAGTGGCAGTAAATCCATGACCGTCAACGGATTGAAGCCGTAGGTAGCTTCAAAGTGCGAAAATCCAGTTGATGAATGCTTGGATCGATTTTAGGCAAACTCTGTAATTGGCAAGACCTGTTCCCAACCTGCAAGATTACTTTTAATCAGTGCCCTTAACAAATCCCTACTGTTCGGTTGGTCACTTCAGTTTGACTATCCATTTGTGAATGACTAGTAGTAGAAAATAACAATATAGTTCTTAGTCTAGACCACAATGTTTTCCAAAAATAACTAAAAAATTTAACATCCCTATCCGAGACGATGGTGCGTGGTATTCCATGTAGCAGAACCACTCCACTGAAGAACAGTTCTGCAACGTGTATGGCATCATCTGATTTCCTACAAGGAATATAGTGAGCCATTTTAGAAAATCTGTTCACCACGACAAAGATTGAGTCATTACCTCACTGTGTCCTCGGCAACCCTAGAATAAAGTCCATAGAGATGTCAGTCCAAGGAACAGTTGGATATAAATACCATGAGGTTTGGAAGTAAACTTTGCTTTTAAACAGTTAATGCAACGTGAGCAAATAGTTTCTACATCCTTTTGCGTTTTAGGCCAGTAAAAGTGTTCCTTCAATATGACAAGTGTTTTAGTTACACCAAAGTGACCCATTAGCCCCCCATTATGTGCTTTACGCACCAGCAGTTCCCTATATGAATTACGTGAGATGCATAACTTATTTTCCTTAAACAAAAATCCATGCTGCTTAAAGAACTTCTAAAATGCACCATTTTCGCATGCTTTATATAATGTAGAAAAATTAGGATCATAAGTCCTTTAGATATGAAAACCCTATAGATGCATGATCAAGGATAGCAAGGGATTCATACCTGCGTAACAGAGCATCAGCTACTATATTATCTTTTCCCTTTTCATACTTAATAATACAAGGAAAAGTTTCAATTAAAGCAACCCATTTAGCATGACGCCTGTTCAACTTACCCTGTCCCTTAAGGTGTTAAGGGACTCGTGGTCTGAATGGACAATGAACTCCTTGGCCATTATGTAGTGCTGCCAAGTTTCTAATGCCCTTACCATGGCATAGAGCTCTTTATCGTACGTAGGATAATTTAAGGCAGCTCCCTTGAGTTTCTCACTGAAGTAGGCTATAGGTTTTCCTTCCTGCATTAAAAAAACACCTATACCAATCCCTGAAGCATCACACATTAGTTCAAAAACTCTATCAAAATCAGGTAATGCTAAAATAGGTGCATAAGTGAGATCATGCTTAAGAACAGTGAAGGCATTTTCTTGTGCCTGACCCCATAAAAATGGAACATTCTTCTTATACAACTCGTTGAGGGGTGAGGCTTTGGTTGAGAAATCCTTCACGAACCTCCGATAAAAGCTAGCCAAACCATGGAAAGATTTTACCTACGAGGTCGAGAATGGAGTAGGCCATTCTCGAATGGCTTTCACCTTTGTGTTATCCTTGACACCATCCTTCAAAACAACAAACCCAAGAAAGATAAGTTCCTCCACACAGAATGTACACTTTTTAACATTGGCATATAATTTATTTTCACGTAACTCAATTAATACCAACTTAATGTGCTCTATGTGTTCAGGTGTGCTTTGACTATAGATCAAAATGTCATCAAAGTAAACCACAAGAAATTTCCCTATAAACTTTCTAAGCACATGATTCATTAATCGCATGAAAGTACTATGTGCATTTGTGAGGCCGAAGGGCATAACTAACCACTGATACAAACCAAATTTAGTTTTAAAAGCAGTTTTCCATTCATTGCCTTCTTTCATTCTTATCTGATGATAGCCTTGTGTTAGACCTATTTTAGTGTAACAGTAGAGCTATATAAATCTTCTAGCATGTCATCAAGCCTAGGGATATGATGCCTATACTTAATGGTGATTTTGTTAACAGCTCTGCAATACATACACATTCTCCAAGTACCATCCTTCTTTGGAACAAGAATTATAGGTACTACACAAGGGCTTAAAGATTCCCTTACCTGACCATTACCTAGTAGTTTTTCAACCTGACGTTGCAACTCTTTTGTTTCCTTAGGGTTTGCTTTGTACGCGGGTCTATTGGGGATGGATGAGCCAGGCATGAAGTCAATCTGATGCTTAATTCCACGAAGAGGGGGCACTCTTACCGGCAGCTCTTCAAGAAACACATTTTCATATTCCTGCAAAAGAAACTTAACTTCCATAAGGAGATCCCTAGCGACGTCGTCAAGGTTAGTGGAATCATCTTTAGCAATAAGTACAAGAATACAACCATTATCCCTTAACACTTGTTCGACTTCCCCCACTGTGGCAAAAAGGCCACGCCTAATATCTTCATCTGAAGGCTTATTAGAGTTTGCCTTGCTACTATCCTGTACAATTTGTTTACCTTTTCCCTTGTCTTGTCGCTTGTCAGCTGTCCACGCGGTGATCTAGTCCTTCATCCTGATGGATTCAACACGAACTTCCTGTGGTGAGAGAGGTAAAAAGGTATGGATCTTGCTCTTTTGGCAAATAGAATAGGTGTTGGCAACCCCATCATGTGTAGCCTTCATGTCAAAGAGCCATGGTCGTCTGAGCAATATGTGACACGCCTCCATGGGGAGCACATTACAGGTAACTTGTCCCTCGAACTTATCGATAGCAAAAGTAACACACACCTGCTTGGTCACCCTGTATTCTTCTGAGCTGTCGAGCCATTGTAGCTGGTACAGATGCAGATG
Source organism: Leptodermis oblonga (assembly GCA_016801395.1). Lineage (NCBI taxonomy): Eukaryota > Viridiplantae > Streptophyta > Magnoliopsida > Gentianales > Rubiaceae > Leptodermis > Leptodermis oblonga. The sequence continues at coordinate 27,212,832 of CM028754.1, forward strand.
GTTAATTATTGGGAGCTTGAGCTTCTCGACCATGTATTCACTGTCACTGGCCACATTAGTGCAACTCCCTCCGTCAACTATAAGAGCACATACATCTCCATTGACTTTAGTCCTGGTGTGGAAGATGTTTGTCCACTGAGAAGTATCCTGGGCAACAGATGTATTCAAAGATCAGGACACAATGGCCATCTGGCTGTATTCCTCTGGCTTGTGAACGTCCTCCTCTGCATCTGACCTGCTGTTGTTAGCCAATTCTGAGATAAGATTGGCATCATCATTGTCTTCTTCTTTTGAGATGTACTCGCCATCTTGCCCTAGTAGTACTTTTTGGATATTAGGACAATCCCTCATGTAGTGCCCGCGCCCAGAACACTTGTGGCAAGTGATCTGCGAGATGCTCTGCTTCAGGGTGAAAGGCATTTTAGCTGCTGAAGAGGTGGTTGAGGCAGACTGAATACTTCACGTTCAGAGTTGAACGGTTTCTTTGCTGGTGTTGGCGTGTATACTGAATTCTTTCTCCAAGTAGTAGGGACGCTGTCAGGCTTCCTAACTGGTGGAACAGTTTTCAGGTATTCTTCCATCACTCTGGGTTTGTGGAGCATATCTATCAAACAAGTAGCATTGTGTAGTTCCAACGCTAAAGCTATCCCTCTATTAAGCCCACTAAGAAAACACGCCATGCTGGCAGCAATGTCTTCTATTACATTGGCCCTAATCTTAGCCATCTCCAATTTCTTAAAATAAGTATCGACAGTTAAAGATCCCTATACAAGAGTGTGTAACTTCCTATACAATTATCTAAAATAATACGCAGGTACAAAAGTCTTGCACATCGCTGTCGTCAAATCAAACCATGAAATAGGTGGCGTATGAGCACGCATAGGCTTGGTGTTGCGCCTCTGGTCCAACTCTTGATTCCACCAAACAAGTACATATCCGGTGAAATTGACCACCGCGAGTGGAGCCTTCTTATTTTCGGGAACCGAGTGAAGGCTCAAAGATCTGCTCCATCTTGATCTCCTAGTCTAAGTATTCTTCGAGATCCGTACCTCTGCTGAAAGAAGGCACAGATGTCTTCAATTGACTTAGACCTTCAAAGGGCTTTGTATCAGTGCCAGCCCGTGGAATGTGGACGTCCTCCTCTTCCTCAAACTGACCTTGCTGGGCGGCCTTTAGCACATCGACCTCGCCCTTGAGGTCTGCGAATTGATTGGTCAAATTCGCAATGGCAGCCAGCTATGAGTTGCACATTCGTAACTAGGGGCACTTCTCCTCCTGACATACCTAAAGTAACTAAGAAAATTTTTTGCTAAAAACAAGTAAAAGTGAGCAGAGTAACCTTACTCCCTTGTTCCCTTAGTATGGCCCTCCTAACAACTACACACAACCCTGTGTATCGCTCTTAGGGATGGCAACCCGTATGTGCTGTATCACTCAACCTTTTACCTCGGTCCTGTATACTCAATTAAGGTCACAAAATCCTGGGCAAAGGTAACAAGCAAACAGTCAATCACACAAAGAACAAAACTATATAGGAAAGTGGCAAAAAAATTTTGGAAAAAGAACTTGGTTCAATTTTCAGTTTAAAAATACTTTTTCGCAAAAGAAATTTTGATAATATAGTTCAAATAAGAAGTACACCGATAAGGAACTTTTAGGGAGAAGCCCTCAAAGTTTAGAGATAATGACAGTGCATGAAGACAAAATTCAAGCTATGATTCAGAGTAATCGTTCAGGTAGCACGAAAAGATAGCACGCTTAAAAGCAAGGCAATTCAATTAAAGAAGCAAGAATAATCAGCAGGTTTGAAACAAATCAGGAAAGACTTAACTAACCTAAGAAGTGATCATCTTACCCGTCGGGTAATCAAGAAACCAATTCCAACCAATTAGTTAAGTTTTTGAAAAAAAAATTTTAACCCTGTAGCGGAAAAATTCCCCAAATGTCACTGTAGTGCTGTGGGGAGTAGTGTCGAAGACGAAAACTATCAACTTTGCAAGTACAATGATAGAGAAGAAGATTTCCAATAAAAAAAAGAATCCTCTTTGGCTATGGAGCGTACTGCTGTGGGGAGTAGTGTCGATGAACGAACACTATCAACTTTGCATGCACATTTTAAACCGTGGATAAATCAATCCTTAAAGCAATTGCCATAAATATACCAAAAATTGTAATTTTATCACCTCCCAACACGTAATATGCGATTTGCAAAAGTAGGTAGAGCAATGATGCAATTCAAGAATTCAAAACAAAGTATCAAGTTTTGTGCATATATATCACAAATTGTAAAAACAAGATGAGTGGCTTAACTTCAACCAACAAAGTTCCCCAAATTCAATACTTTGCAAATAGGGAGAGGCGAGCAAAACAATCCAAATTAAAGAGCAATTTCATCAACAAAAAGTGTCAGTTATCCTTTAATTGTTACAAAACAGCAATAATTGGATTCACAAAGGCAATTGCAAAAACAGTACCCAACTTGAGCAAAAACAGCCACAAAAACTCGAGCTTTAGAAACCCTAAAACCGATTTTCCAAAAAATTTCAAGAAACCGATTTTTAAAACTTTCTTTTCAATTTTCCCTTTCTTTTTCAAGCAAAAATTTTGATTTTAATTTGCAAAATAGTATGAGCAAATTAAAATCAAAATAGTTTATATAAGAAAAAGAAAAAATTTTTCTTAAAAAGGAGCGTTCTTCTCCACAAAATTAGTAATTAAAGTAGATTAAGGGAACATAAAACACTTGATGAGTTGATTGTGTTACTCCAATCTCCTCCTGTCAAGCAAACAACCTTAGCTCTGATACCAATTGATGTGAACCCCTGATCCCCAACGCCTTAGAAACCAACTCGATGCAGAAAGTGCTAAGGAAAGTCTGATTGCAAGACGCAACTCTTAACTCCTAGAATCCTTACCCTTGGATTTGGCAGACTACTAATTTAACAAGTATATTAAGCACACAATTTGAACCAAGTGGAGAATAATAGAATCAAAACAAAGCTTAGCAATAGATAGAGCAATTATCTATTAGCCTATAGTTCCTATAGCTTTTAGTAATAAACAAACATGCAAATTACATAAGTCCAAAATAAATTGAGTGATTAAAGAAGTATAAAACTATAAGTTATATCATTTAATCAACTATGGAATAATGAATTCGGTCAGCCTTATATATAGGGGTATGTTGGCCGAATTTTGAAAACCAATCAAGAGATTGATTTCATACAAGAACCAAATCCTAAAGAAACTAGGATTGGTTAAAAAGAGGAAATCGGTTGCAACTAGTAAGTAGTTGGCCGAAATTACAAGTAGAAAAAGGAAATAAAAACCAATCACAAAAAGGTTTCAAGATGGTAAACCTTTTTGGAAACTACTTATCCTAGTAAGCCTAGTTGTAACAAACTTGTAACAACCTAACAAACTAGTAACAAACTTTGAGTTGAATTAGGTAACATGCACAAAACCTAATCCTTCTCTAACCTAAGCTTCCAAGTGGCGTGTAGGGCTGCTCCTTGTGGGTTTGTCTTGGCTGAAATAATGGAACGGATTCCAAGGTGTGTTTCGGCCCATTTTGAGTGGCGCATGAGGGGGATGATGTAGGGAGGTTCTGGAATCTTCTGCAATCTCCCGGAATCATTTCGCAACGTCAAAACTCAAGAATTTCAAGATTCTTTAAGATTTTCAAGATTCTTCAAGATTCAGTAAACCACGAAATTCAAGATTTTCAAGAAAATCAAGAACTTCAAGAAATGCCCATTCCTTATGCTGGATTGATTAGTAGGCGCCATTTCCGCTGTAATGGAGAGTAAAGTGACGCTTTTAACCTTCCTTCTATTCTCTTTAAGGGCGTTGGTGTCCGTAACGAGCTGGGCTTCTGTAGCACTCCTTTGAATAAGGTTTTCAAGATTTGATCTGAGCTTCCTTATCCTTCTTCGGGTCATAGGCCCAACTATGTCAATGAACGGATCTCTCTGATATGGGCTTGGGTCCTGGAGCATTGGCGGGCCTCTATGGAGCACATGAACCTCTGCTGCACTTCCCAAGTCTTCATTACTCGAACTGTGATCCTCTGCGTCCTGACTTGTCATAGGGCTGGGGACGCCCTCATCACAAGGCGTTTAGTGAACTCGTATCAGTGGAAAAATTGATTCGATGTATCTGTTGTGACAGCCCCGACCTACCTGCTTCATGTTGGAGTCGGGACTGAGATGCCTGCCTGGTTCGCACCATGACCCACTTAGGATATACAGAGTAATCATTACATGAGTAATACATTTAAATATTAAAATGAGTTATCAAACTTCAAACTTTATTATGTTCTCAAAAGATACAAACACTCCCACTACTACATTTAGTACTTTCTCATACTACCACTAAATTCTTTAAGTGATACTACAATATTAGCATTCCAAAACCTAATCCAAAAAGGTCCTTCATCAGTATCACGCTAGTAATGATCACTCCCGAGATCTGTTACATGCAAAGGGTCTAGGGGTGAGGTTCCATAAGCTCAGTGATGGCGCATTTTTAAAAACATTACCGAGTAAACAATTACCGGCACATAACAAGTATTTCCTAAGCAAGTAAGTGGAAACACGTAAGAGATAGAAAGAATATAATCGGTAGGCTATAACGATGATTGATATGACCTTCGAAAAGCATTACCGATTATACTTTACCTGAACTTGAAATTCTTTGGGCGACAACACAATTCAGGATGTCATCACGTTAACTTCATCAATTGAAACAGTGCACGAACAAGATGCACTGAAACAATGAGATAATGAGACAATGCGCAAAACAGGACGCACTGCCAGGGTGCACGAGCAGGATGCACCGGGAAATTAAAATAGTGCACAAACAAGATGCACTGCATATGGTGCACAATCAGGATGCACCATTAACAATTGATAGTGAATAGTAAACATTGAATAATGAACAATAACAGTGAACACGAAATAGTAACACTAAACACTTTAGCAGTAAACTTTGAATACTTAACGTTGAACATTACATTCATATAACTCATTTATAAACATTGCACTTTATATACTCAAAGAGCACAATAATATCTCACGTATAGGCATGCATTTTAGTAAATATATCAATAATACCAGTAAAGCATGCTAGCTCATTATTTACTCAATTAAAACATTTACCCTTTTAGTGAGAACACTCACTAGTAAAGCATGCTAGCTCACTATTTCCCAATTATCTGCAGTTTATAAATATCGGAAAGTTCAGTTTCTATTCCATTTTAAATCGGAATTGTTATCAGCAGGCCACCTTTTACTATTCGTAGGCCACTTTTTAAAATTTTTATACGTGAATTTACATTTTTGCCCTTTATAGTTTCTAACTTTATAAAAAAATTACCCAACTTTTTTAACTCTAGGAAAATCGCCTGGCCGGGGCGATTTTCTCTAGGAAAATCGCCCAGTCCAGGCGATTTTATCTGGAAAAATCGCCTGGCCGGGGCGATTTTCCCAAAGAAAATCGGTGTCCTGTGGCGATTTTCCCTAAAAAAAAGGCCACAGGATGGCGTTTTTTCAAGTTTTCCCGGTCATTCGTTGGAAAATCGTTTTTTCGGATAACGACCACTAAATTTTTGAAAAATTGATTTTTTTAGGGAAAATCGCCTGGCCTGAGTGATTTTATCTGGGAAAATCGCCCAGACCAAGCGATTTTCCCATAAAAAATCGCCTTGCCTAGGCGATTTTCCCTGAGAAAATCGCCTGGCATAGGCGATTTTCCCAGATAAATTCACCCAGGCCAGGCGATTTTCTCTGGGAAAATCGCCTGGTCTGGGCAATTTTCCCTGAGTTAAGAAACTATCAAGGGTATATTTGTCTTTTCACCACTTAAAATTTTAAAAAGTGTCATGTGTTTAGTAAAATGGTACCTACAAATAACATGCCCCTTTTAAATATATTCAAATTTTTATAAACCCTAATTTTTGTAAAATTCCTAATTTTCAGACAAGACCTAATTTTTCTAGAAACCCAAATTTCATATCTCTGAAAAGCCTTAATTACAACTAACCAAAATAGATTATTCATAACTTTTAAGAAATTTTCAAAAATGACACATTACACCCCAATCGGTTTTTTCCGATTGAAAATCGGTCAAAACCATTTGGGATCGGTTTACCCCGATTGTCCGATTTACAATCGGGTAAAACCAATCTATGCCCAGAAAACTTGGATTCCAAATTTCTTTCGGGTTCTTGCTAGAAATCCATTCCAAATCCATTTTTCTTAATTCTTTTTGTGCAAAATCAACCTAACAACAAATAGGCATTATTCCTAACACCTTCTAACCCGTTTTTTCATGTTAATAACAAGATCAAAATATGCAATTTCTTAAGAATTCTTAAAACTTCAAAACTATGCAATATTTTCTAAATCAACCAAAAGTATCTGTTGAATTCCTTACCGGTACGTTCCGAACTCCTCCTAACAACGAACCCAAGGCTCCGGAATCGATTCCTAGCTTTAAGCTTCATTCCAAGCTTTTCCTTCCTTCCTTTTTCCTTTCTTATTCTCCTTCTAGTTTCTTATAGTTTTCTCTAGTTGGTTTCGGTTTTGGCAGCAATTGGGCATAGTTTAGGTAAAGAATGAAGGGAGGGGAGGGGTAATTTATAGGCCAATTTTGCTAATGTGGCCAAGAGTCCATCCTTATCTCATAAGTCTATTTTTTTTCAAATCCAGGCCCGAATCAATTTTACCCAATCGGGAATTGGTTATAATCGATTGTAATCGGTTTTTCTCACTTTTAAATCGGGTATACCCCATTGATTCCCTTTCCAATCGGTTGTGACATTTTCCAAATCGGTTAAAACATTTGGAGGTCGGTTAGATCTCTTTTCCACTTTATCAAATTGGGTCTAGCCATTTAGAAATCAGTAGAACTGTTTCGGGAAGTGGTGGAATCAGTTTTACCTGATTCCAAATTGGTACAACCGATTCCTTATCTCCAAGAATCGGTTTTACCCTTTTACAATCAGGTAAAACCATTTAGCTTATCCATCCAATCGGTTTTACCTGTTTAGAAGCGGGTAAAACTGTTTATAACCCTTGATCAATCGGTTTTACCCAATTTCCAATCGGGTAGAATCGATTGGTCCCTTTATTTTTATTTTTTTCCATCATTTTCTAATTTCTTTATTTTTATTCCATAATTTCTAAAATTAAATTAAAATGTATTTATTTTCATATATCCTTAAACATAATCTTATACTTAAATTAATATCTTAATTCTAAATTGAATATTGAAATTTCTAGATTAAAATCCAAAACATAAAAATCTAAACTATGATATTTTATAATCAACATGATCTTAGAAAATTCTCAAACTTTATAATAATACTAAACCAATTTTAAACACTAACGATATAATAAATAAAGATTAAACTTAGGATGAGAACTATAGGGTCTTACATCTGTCATTTTATATTTGAATATAAATGGATAAATGTGTTTTGTCCGTATACGGTTTCGAGATATGATCCATACAACTGACTCATGTAATGGGACAAATATTTAATTGTATTTTATATATATCTTTCATTTGGGAAAGATGCAAAAAATCTAAAGCTCGAGTTGTGCAGAGATGGAATGAACCCTCATGGAATGTCTAAGTAGCACATATAGCTTTTGGCCAATTATATTAGTTTTTTACAATCTTTCTCCTTACTTGTGCATGAAGCACAAGTATCCGCTAATATCATCATTCATTTCAAGTCCACGACAACCAGAGAATGACATCGATGCTTACTTAATCCCTCTAATTGAAGGCTTGAAAAAGATTATGAGATGAATGTGAGATTGTTTGATGCACATCGTCAAAAGGCCTTCACATTGCATGCCATATTGTTCAGTATCATAAATGATTTCCCTACATATCGTATTTTGTGTGAGTTTTTTTTGTTAAAGGTCACAAAGCATGCCGCATATGTGAAGAAGATAGGGAATCTTATCAGCTTACATGAGATGAAGACAGTCCACCTAGGACATCACAAATTTATTGCAAATGATAATTCTTATCGTTGAATGAAAAGGCATTTAATGACAAATGAGAGTTTAAAATATCGCAAGATATATTTAGCGGAGAGGAAGTGAATGCTCATGTGAAGGAGATAAATATGAAATTTTGAAAATATACAAAGTAGCGCAAGAAAGATAAGATATGTTAGGAAAAAAAATATCACTGTCTTTTAATCTTTCATACTCGAAAAAATTCGTCGTGAAACATTGTCTAAATGTTATGCATTTTTTAAAAAGGGCAAATGTGCAATTTTGCTCTCAATGTTTTGGGGAAAATTACAGTTTTGGTCTCTTAATTATACCCTCGTTACACTTTCAGTTCCTCAATTATTAAAACTCGCATTTTTAGTTTCCTAACTATCACTCTTTCGCTGGTTTGGTCCCTCTTACCGGCAAGCTACCGGTTGACTAACAAAGTCAACGGTAATTTGGACCCTTTTGAAAAATTCATAAAATATTTGGGCCAAATGATAATAACTCAAAACATTTTTAAAAAATAACCTAACAGTGACGCTGCCCCTTCTCTCTCCTACGTCTGCCGCCGCTCCTCCTCTCTTCTCCCTAACCAGACACCCCTCTTCTCTCCCTCCTCCGCCGCAATTACCAACTCAAAAAAATTTCAACCATCACCACCATTACCACCTCTTGTCACCATCAGCACCGTTTCCACTTCCCGTCACCACCATGTTCAACCATCATCACCATTACCACCTTCCTCAACCTCCATCTTAAAATATAAAAACAAAGATGCAATAGTTCACTAACAATAAAAATCCTTTAACCATTAATTAAAAAAATATAGTAATAGAACAAAAACAAATTAGTTCCATAAATTCCAAATCAAAGAAAAGTGGTAAGAAACCCATCACATTTATCATGATTTCAAAATTTTGTTAAAAGAAAAGATGGGGAAGAATAGGGGCGGCGGGGTAAGGAGAAGAGAGAAGGAGCGGCGGCGGAGATAGAAGAGAAGAGGGGAGGTGGCGGCGTAGTCGGAAGGAAGAAAAATTGGGAAGGAAGAAGAAGACTTCCCGTCAATTTCTCAGAATGATAACAAAACCCTTAGGCTCGGATGTGATTGCTGAAGAGGTTGAGCCGTCGCCATTGATGAAGGTTACCCATACGCCATCGTTTATAGTGAGGTCTTTCACCGACCACGCTTTGAGCTCCAAAGATATGGCGATGGCGGCTTTGGTATCTTCAGATTCCTCTTCTCCCTCCCCAAAATCATTTCTCCATCTTCCGAAGTGGAAACCACTCTCTCCAGCAAAGAAGCCCGAGAGTTTTCGTCGAAGCCATTGGCGGCGGCAAAGAATGAAAATCAGGGAGGAAAATTGGGGACGAGGAGGAGGAGGAGGAGGAGAAAAGGTAGTAGGAGTTTATCAGAGCTTGAATTTGAAGAGCTTAAAGGGTTAAAAATAAAGAGTAAAGGTAAGCAGTCAAAAAAAATAATAATAAAGGGGGAGGAAGAGTAAACAATCAGGAAAAAAAATTTGAGCTTGGCTTTCATTATTCCTGGGTTCAGGAAAAATGAAGACAAAAAAAAAAAAAAAAAAAAAAAGGAAGGGGGAGGAAGAAGAAGATGTGGGGACACCTAAGAGGTAGGGGCTGAGAGGAGAGAGGAGGGGCGGTGACGGCATGAAGAAAGAAGAAGTGGGAAGAAGAAGAATATTTTATGATTTGAGTTATTATGATTTGGCCCAAATATTTTATATTTTTTTCATTTTGACCTCAAATAACCGATAACCTTGTAGCTTAGTGGTAAGAGGGACCAAACCGGTAAAAGAGTGATAGTTAAGGGATTGAAAGTGTAACGAGGTATAATTGAGAGACCGAAACTGTGATTTTTCCCAATGTTTTGTGCAAGGTATAACTTTTTCCTAACGTTTGTTTTGGCCAAAAATATACTATCAATGTTATGAAATTCAGTACATGATACCCCCTCCTTTAAATAAACATAACACATAGGACATATGTTAATGATATGACACCAAATAGAATCTACATTTACCCTGCATTTTTCTTGACAGTTACATTGTCATTTTCTTCTCCATAGATTATTGTTCCAGCAACAAAATGTACAGTAGAAAAAATTACACTTTTGGTCCCTCTACTATGTCTTCGTGGCATATTGGTTTGTTCTTTGCAATTTGGTAATTTTGGTCCCTTTCACCAGGAGTCGGTGGGTTTATCAGTCATCTAAGTAAGAATACAATTGTAATAAAATTGTGAAAAATATATTAAAAAATTACATTCTAACCTTAGATAACTGATAAAATCATAGACTACCGGTAAAAGAGACCAAAATCGCCAATAATGTAAAGAACATGGACCATAATTGCCCAAGACCAAAAATAGAGGGACCAAAAGTGTCACGAGGGGGGAAAGAATATGAGCCAAAAGTGTGATTTTCCAATGTATCATGTATGAGTTCATATGAAGATCATTACAAAATAAAAAATCAGTTGTGTATAATTAATGTGGTTTAGAAGCTCATCCCGTTGAATATCATGGAAGGAGCATCTATACATCTGATGAAAAATTCTTCTATGGGGCGAGGAAAAATCTATCATAAGAAAGATTGTGGGAAGTGGAATTAGGATAAACAATTCAAGAGCATAACATATTGATAGATGCATATACAGTACAAAATGTACAACAGTAAGTTAACAGCAATATCTCTAAAGAATAAATTCCACCTCTGCAACAATTAGGATTACCCTGGCAATCATGTCCTTTTTTTTTTTTTTTTTTGTGTGCCACAAACAAAGAAGGATTCCCATTGTTCAAAAAAAGAAGTCAAGGTGCATAACAACATAAGGAGAATAGAAACACATCGAATAGTTTGACTTAAGAAAATATAGTATCTACCAAATTAGACGTAGTATTACAAATGGGTCTTTAAAGAGTATAAAAACTTTCAAAAGTTGTTTCTCTTCTGCTTGATATGAATGATGATGACCACCATGAACATATATAACTATCATGGACTGGACTAGAGAACAAGGAAGCAACCCTAGTAAGTGCTCCATTCAAATTGGCATCATGAATTTCATTCAAATGCCAAGAATTAATCTGGCATGAGCTTAAAATGATGTTAATAATGTACCTTCAATATAATACATAAAAGAGGCAACGTTAATTTTCATTTAAGATGAAAAAAAAAATAAAATCATAGGAATCTTGGGACTGCGTTGTTGAGTTCTTTGGCGATGATGATGGTGTATTATGGCATGGATAGCATCCTAGTGCTGACAGTGAGCATCTTTTGATAGGTTGAGAGCCTTAACGGAGGTAGTCATGGTGCAAAATTTTTTAACAATAATAAAATAATCATTGTGTGGGACTCGTTTGTTGCCATATCATCAACTTAAACGGAAGTGATCCTAAGTGTCATGTTCGTTTAAATGAGGGGTATCATTGTACTGAATTTCATAATGTTGATGGTATTTTTGGACCAAATCAAACGCTAAGGGCAAAGTTAGACCTTGCCCAATACGTTAAGGGAAAAATTGCACATTTGCGCTATTTAAAAAAACATATGTGATGGTTAGTTAGATATGATTTTAGACATACCTAAAAAATAAAATGATGAATACAATGTGAGACTTGATTTGGTTGATATGGATATACAGGAAAATTTACCACCGGAGGTTTGAGGCCATCAGTCACATCACCCTCTGCTTGTCATGCATTGTCTCGAATGGAGAAGTAAAGCATGTGTTTAACTCTTCACAATGTTAAAGTCCATTTTAGTTAATCTTCAATTGTAAGTAGACTTGTATCCATGTGAGATTGAAAATTAGTAAAGTCTCATAACTTTCATTCATTAATACAACAGTTGTTTCCCGTATCTATTTGATCTATCTTATTGAAACATGTTAGATACAACATAGCAAGACTTTGTTTCTTCTTAATTCAATCTGTAGCAAAGTTGTCGATAAACAAAAACTAGATGAGTTGCAAGATGAAATATATTGTCATGGTACTTTTTCAACTTGAGATGTATTTTCTACCTGCCTTCTTTGATATTATAGTGCACTATTGATTTATTTGGTGAGATAGATAAAGATATGCGAGCCTTTTTATTTGTGATAGATGAATCCATTCCAAAGATGCATGAAAATCTTCAAGGGGTACGTTAAAAATTGCTCTATTCCTGATGCTAGTATTGATGAAGGTTGTATAGCCAAATATGTAATTGCATTGGATACCTGTCAGATACATATGCTATTTGATTATCTAAATATCGTCATACAACAGAGATTAAAGGTAAAAGGATATGTTCGGGAGATTTGTTCGCTTCGTGTAATGATGACTTGATAAAATCACATGATGCGAACCGCCAAAGTCTACATGCAAAATGTCCAAGAACACTAATTGTATTCGTGTGTTGCTCGCTTGAAGTAACTCAATTTTTGGATGAACTACCTAAAAATTAAGTGGAGCAGTACTTAACATCTTACATGTTCAAAAGTATGAAAAATTTTATTAAATGAATTAGGTCTACAACATTGGAAGGAGTAATAACCAAAGCATTTTTATTAATTATTTTTAATTCCTCCTAGACTCTATTAACGAGAAAGAGCATATACTTATATCTCTCACCCAACTAACACTAATTCTTCCTCTGCCCAAGGAACAAAATTGGAGTTAAGAGTTTTGAAGAACATTCACTCCATTCAGCCAATATCAGCAGGTTCTAAATGTGAAGAAATTTTTTTGGCAAGAATCATGGATGCATGTTCATAAGTTTACAAAGTGAAATCCAACCAAGGCATTGTACAGGTGAGTTCTCAGTTTTCCCAAACACATAAGATAATCATTTTCATAGAGCAAAATTTCATGCATAAGATTATTTTTTGCTTTATTTCCCGAGATACTATTTACCTTCCGTCTACAATACCTTTCCATGTTAATGTTGAAGTTATATTATTATTTACAAGTTTGATATTAAGCTAGGTTAAAAGTTTTGTCTGCTAATACATATTACCTAATATTTTGCTGTGACTTTATATTCAAAGATCTATTTTATAAATTGTTCAATATTGCGCATATCATTTCAAGTGTAAAATTTACTTTAGATTGATGAGAATCAATTTCTATTTTTCATGCTTGAATATAAATTGTAATGTGACGCCCCCACCCCGACCCCATCTCCTGAGGAGCCGTTCCTGCGAAGGAGTCCTGGCCGGTTCAGGGGGTAGCGTCATTCGGGGCTCGCGCCCAACAAATCGATACAGATATTAGTAAAAACATAATATTACCTTTATCTGAAAAACATTCAATACTAGTTCCTAAAGCAAACTTGTACAATGCAGAAGCTAAAACATTATTCGGGACAGTCAACGACCAAATTATCCCTTAACCAAAATAATCATTGTCTATGCCTACTTATTACAAAACATACGCTCATCACTGCTACAGCAAATATCGGTCTCACATATAACGAACAATAAATCATACGTAATTAAGCACCTGGAAAAATAGGTTTGTGAAAGGGGTGAGTTTCATTAAGCTTAGTGATAGACCTTAGTTCTATATAAAATTTCCACCGTAGTAATTAAATAAAATGTCTCAATATTGAAGCGATCATATAGATATGGTATCACAGTTTATGCATTAATATTCATAGTATTCGTAGCATTTACAAATCTTACGTCAATGTGGTAGCAATCAATCGATCATCTTTATAATCATGAAGCAGAGATATACATGGCAACATGGAATGCTCTTAACCAAATGCAACCATCAATCTATCAATTCACCCTTAGGTATTCAATCAATTTGATTTCTATATAGCTTTCTCATCTAAAGCTAAAGCGATAATCAATTCTAGACATTTTAGACAACAATAATTTTAGGTAGTTTGCAAACACCTCGATACCCAAGCGGCGACAGTACCAGCAGTAGCCTGAGTGCCTGGCAGCAAGGGTTTTGGATCTCTGGTTGTATACATGCAACCCTTAGTTTCCCTATTAGGGATTCGTCGAGTAACTACGGCCTCACCACGTACGGCAACATGTACGGGTGATTACAATCGATCAATTAAGACTAGACGCGCACAATTTTTTTTATATGGTTTAAATATGTCATACCTTATCTCTTTATTATACAAACATGGCATCTCTAGCATGCTTTCATAAATCCTAAAAAAATTCATTATGCAATCAATCACCTAATCATGGCATAGGTATTAGGCATCATCTATTTATACCTAGATGTATGTCATGCTACTTTATAGTGTACAATCAATCAAACTTTCAATCAATAACAATTCATGCAATCAATAATCAATCAATAGGCATACATGCTTGTACTCATATAAAGCAAGTAAGCAATTCAAGCATACATTTCATGTATAGCAAGTTAAGCAATCAATCATGGCATACATCTCATATGTAGCAATTCAACCATTTACATGCAAGTGAGGCGTGTGCAACCTCTTAGTTTAGTCGAGCAATCAAGGCTATAGTTACACATATACTATATATATATTGATTAAACTTCTACAAAAATATTGAGTAAATCTCTCACCTTTCTTAAGGCGTTAGTGGTCAACGATTGACGGGTTTGCTTCTCGGTCAATGGTCAACTCTACAATACGAGTGTTCTAGTATAATGCAACTACGCTTTACTTTGAAATTTGACTTTAAGCATTACTCTCAGGTTTGATTTTTCAGTCAACTAGGGTTGACTTTGACTTTTGGTCAACTAAGTTAGAAGGTCAAATGTCAATGGTCAAGTTCCATAAGTCTAGTATTATTAAATACTTTTTGGGTCAATTCTGGAATAAAGTAAACTTTAGGGTTAAAGAGCAATTTGAAAAATAAGGCAAAATTCGGTTCTGGAGCTCGCCCGAGTTCCTATACCATTCGAACACGAACTTGCACCTGTGTTTTTGTGTTTTTCGTGTTCTTCGGGTTTCAATTTTGAAATTCAGGAAATTCGCTTTCTGGGCTCTGTGCAAGAACCTGTACGACTCGAACACTAACTCGCACGGCTGGGTAAGTTTTTCAAAAACTTTTGGTTCTAGACACTACTTTTAGGCTATGTTTTAACACTATTCCAGATCATTTTTAACCAAACTAAAGGCATAGATTTAAAGTCTAGCATACATGCAATACCTAGAAGCTTTTACTTCGCAGAACGGATGATCCTAACGCATTTAAATCTTGCTATGAAATAGGCTCGAACCACTATTTCTACACATGCAGAAATTCTGATTCTGACTTTTCAACTTAATCACTACGGATCGTTTAAATGCTATAGGCATCAATCTTAAATAGGTTTAGAATTCAATAAAGGTATTAACATCCTAAGAACATGCTTTCTGCATATTTATTACTTACAAAGTCGAATTACTTATTCCTCAAGTTTCATGCAATTCATGCTTTCTTAATTCTAATCCTCAATCCAAATAACAAATTAAGACTCACCATGAGGTACTAAGATTACCATGAACTCACAGGACTTTAATGGAAGAGACAAAGCAGCAGCGGCAGCGGTAGCTCCTCTCTCACGACTCTTCTAATTGTTTTCTAGCTTTTGCTTTTTAGAATAATTCAGAATCTTTGGTAATTAAGGTACATTCAAATCCAATAGTTTCCTTTCATTGGAGTGATCTCAATTTCCAATTCCTTATTTACAGATTCTGTTTCCATTTTTCTCTAATTTGCGCTGTGTGAGAACCTGTCCGACTCGGACGACAACTCGTACAATGTGATTTCCAGATTCATTTCCTTTGCATTTTTCCTACTCTCCTTATGTTATTTTAGGATATCTTTTATACCCACTTTAACTCTCAATCAATCAATTTAAGCAATCAATCGGTCGATTAATCAGACAATTAATCAATTATTCAATCGAGCATTTCAATCAATCAATTATTCAATCGAACAATTCAATCATCAATTAAGCATTCAATCAGTATGTAATTTCCACCAATCACATTATACGATTAAAAAGCAAGTAAAGGTCTATTTTACCCTTTATCCATTTAAGAATTCTAGTTCGAAATTCTAGATTCTCACATGTAGTCATGATCGGCACCTTTTAGTTGCCTAATTTTAGAATCTTATCCTGCAGATTTGACGGGCTTTTGACCAGGTATTGCATGATTATTTGCAGGTTAAGAAGCTGTTAATGGAAGGAGAAAAGAAGGCAATGTGGAGCTAAAAGACATGGACCCTTTGGCAAATGGAAGGAGGACGCC
The DNA here is from genome assembly GCA_016801395.1 of Leptodermis oblonga. Taxonomy (NCBI): domain Eukaryota; kingdom Viridiplantae; phylum Streptophyta; class Magnoliopsida; order Gentianales; family Rubiaceae; genus Leptodermis; species Leptodermis oblonga. The sequence goes on from CM028754.1 coordinate 27,229,092, forward strand.
TGAAGAGCATTATTACTGCGACTTGGCGGTAATTCCGCTGCCTTACTTAAAGGAAGCAACCACAGAGTTTTGGTTTAATCCAGAACCGTCTAGAAGGAGGATCCATAAGGAATATTCTATCCAACAATCAAAGAAGAAGTAGATCTCATCTCAAAGTGTGAAATTCAAGTTTGAACAAGATAAAGATAGAGTTTGATTACTGGTTTCTTGGAGCAACTGGAGTTATAGAAATTACTACCGTAAAAGAGAGCAGTAGATAAGAGGGAATCTCAAGAAGCGATAAGGATCGATTACTTCATTTTCCGGATTGATCTATTGCCTTTTCAAGGATTGATTACTTCCTTAAGGGATAAGTGATAAGGATTGATTTATTTTCCTTAAGTGATGGAGTTTTGATTTATCTCCTTTTGCTGAGAGATAACTATCTCGATAAATAGGGATATTTTCGTAGGAAGAAGCTTCAGCTTTTTGTTCAATTTTTTATATAGTTTTACTAGTCCCGATACATTATTTTAGTGCTAAGTTTCTGTTCTGTTTGGAGATCCCGACTGGCAGGCGACCATTTGGCCAAACGGGTGGTGTCTCCAGTAGCAATTTCAACATTAATTCAGTATTTTCTTCTATCTCTCTTTTATTCTTGCTATGTCGTATTTTATAATTATGTGTTTTACTATTGAAAGCATGCGTAGCTAAATTCTTAATTATGGTATTATGTAAGACATTCGAATCCATGCATGTATGAAACTGAATTAACATTGCGTCTAATTGGCTATATTCTATTCTATCTTGTGAATATATTTAATTACTGAGTATGTATTAAGTTTGATCACCTTAATACTGAATTGGTAATTGATATCAAGTAACAAGGCTGCCGGCTAGGTAGTTCCGAATAGATTAGTGTTTACCTTTAATGATTACGGCTAATAAAGAATAAATAGTGTTAGGTTCCTTAATTCTTAAAAGCTCTTTTGGCAGTGATCTTTGCTAGGGACCCCACGGAGGATCACCAAATTACATAAGGGATTGGGTACGTCTGAGAGACCCCACGGTACCTAGAACTAACCGGTATAGATTAATTAGACCACGAAGGTGTTCATGATTGCATGCATGTGAGGAGAACAAATTGCATAATACTGGAATGTTTTTATCAATTGTTTGTTTCGTGATTTGTTAGTTTTGTTATTAGCTATAAATTGAATAAACTCTAAGGTCTCTTGAGAGGCACCAAAGGTGACAACTCGTCAAAATTGTGTATTTTATTGCATTAATCTGGAATTAGAAGTGATTTCTCCGTTTCTGTGGATAGATCCTGTGCTTTCCCATACTTTTGATAGTTAGTAATTTGCACGTATGAAAATAGTAATTTGTATTGTATTTGGTATGACACGACAAAGTCGCTTATCAAGTCACTGCCTGTTAATTTTCACCCGCCGGAGAGTGAAGCCAGGCTACGGATCCAAAAGGTTTCAACTGTAAACAAAACTTATAACTACATGATTATGGATTGTATCGACAAATTTGTGCTATGTGGTGATAACCTTGTGGCTGCTTGTCATGATCTATTTACATTAACGAGTGATTGTCTGCAATTGCTGATAGATCCCCAATCAAACTTTCGTTTACGTTTATTTAATAAGAATGGATTTGAAAAGCCACCATATAAAAATCAAAGAGAAGTAGCCAGCCACAATTTCAATGTGCAGCTAACGCACAAAGCTTAGGATGTTTTAGTGAGTGATCCTTTTAATTAATCATTCTTTGTATTTTACTTTTGTCATTTAGTCAAAATATCTTTCATTGTTCTCTATTTGGAACAGTATATCCAATGGAACCTTGAGGAGTTAGAAGAATTGCAACGCACTGAAGAGTTTCTCCTGACTTCTAAGAACGGAAAAATAAGTGTCAAGGCAGTTCTTTGTCGGGCAGATAATGGTTTCTACTTCCATGGCAAAAATTGGAGAGCTTTTGCAAAAAAACACAGGTTGGGAAATGATAAACAAATGGTGCTAACTTGGTGTGGCAACAAAACTATTCAGGTGCTACTGTATGATTTTGAAGGTCATGAACTCACTGATTTCATACCATATGGTAATACTCTTATTTTATAATTGTATTAGTATATTATTCCATTCAATCTATTTTCCTTGTTAGGCATAGTACATATTAATTGAGATATAATTATGAAATTGAATAGGAAAACTAATTGTTGATTAAATGAATGAGATGCCATTACAGTATGTTCGTGAGCCACAACTTTGCCTGCCACCACATATGCCTATTGATCAATATTTTTCTTTCACTCTGCTATTTAAACAGCAAATTGTGAGGGAAAACAGGCGGGTAGAAGAGAGATCCTTTTTCATTTTATCCGACAGCTCAAATTTTACTGTGATTAAAATGATATATATATATGTATATAATTACTATTTATTTACTTTTTCCTTTTTAGGTAATACAAGCTCTGGTTGCACCTAACCACCACCTGCTTGAGCACAATACCGTCACCATTGTTAGACCAAGAGGAAATTATCAAATGAAATTGGTGCGAAGAGCTGAAATGAGGCGTCCCCGTGCTAAAATTTCACAATTAGAGTTGAGTGGAGCCTGAACTAGATTTTCTGAGGGAAATTCAAACTGGATGCATGAAATCTTGGAATTTACATAGTTGGCCGCTCTCGCCTCACGGTGCTGACGTACCAGCTGCCTTTCACGTTGATCAAATTGCATAATTTTCTCCTCTTTGTTGCTTTAATGTTATTTGAAATCTAGACATTTTTATTTTGCTTTCTTGGTTGGAGTTTACCAAAAATAACACTTGTTTTGGTATTTTGCTTTTATGGAGACTTGTTTTGGTATGAAGCTAAATCAAAGTTCTCATACTTTCTTCTTTGAAATATTTATTTAGTTACATGAACAGGCTTATTGATAACTTTTTTATAAAATGATTAAAAAATAAATCCAAATCTCGTAGAAATTACTAACTTTTACAAACTATCATGGTTTACCCAAAAAAAAAAATTCATCATTCACTTGCTAAAAGGTTTATAAAATTATCCCAACCCTACAACTACAATTGAAAAGATGAAGATGGTAATATTTTTTTTTAGCTTAAAGTATAAACATGGAATATAGAAATAATAAAGAATTATTGTCAATATAATAATCACTTGAAAATTGGTCATTTTCTTGCGATTTCTTGAACTATTTAATCCCCACATTGATGTCATCTAAATTGATATTTCTTTTCCAAGGCAAAAACTGTACATATTCTCTTCCATATCAACTGTCAAGATTTGTGCGGACTAACTCTTACTTGAAGAGTCACATCATTTCTGCAGCGCATTCATGTAGGCTTTTAATTTTTGCCATTACACCTTGTGGTGCTCTATCTACATGTTGATCGATCACTACAATCTAGCCACCACATAGATTGCCATCTCTCCTCAGTATCGCCTATGCAGAAAATATTCAAAATTAGGGTTATCAAAAACGTAACATACTCCTTCCTGCCATGCACCTTTTTAATTCAAAAAAAAAAAAATCAATTTTCTCTGCGAAATCCAAATCCATAACAACTGAACATCAACATTTAGATTTAGCGACCATGGCCGCATGGACACAGATCTACAGACTCGATTCCAATAAGTACATTATACTGGTAAATTTTTTTTTGCTCTTAGATTCATATGAAGATTTTATCCCCACTGTGTTTTTATTGCCTAGATAAATTTTTATCTTGATTTGCCAGCGCTGCAATGATTATTTGCTTTTTTTTTCTTTATGCTTATGATGAGACTTTACTAATGCTCCATTAATTAATTAAAACTAAAATTCTATTCTATTATAACAATTTAGCAAGAGTTTAAATGTTATCATTCAATCCTTCAACTCCTTTTCTCTTCATTTTTTTGTGTATATTTTATAAAATAAAATTAGTTGATTACATGTTATCATTCAATCCTTCAACTCCTTTTCTCTTCATTTTTTTGTGTATATTTTATAAAATAAAATTAGTTGATTACCTGTTGTTGGTAACAGAAGAAATGTGGATAAATAATATTTTTTTCATGTATTACATGATTAATCAGCATGATTTAAGTAATTTTTTGGTTTGTGAGTTGCATTTATTGAATGTGTTATAAATTCTTTGTAGAAGTCATAGTTACTTCTAACAATTACATTGAACTTTTTCATGACAGTCCACATACAATACGAAAAAATTTTATATTTAATCCCACCAAAAGGATTTTATATAGGATTTCAGTATTTATTATTATTCTAAATTACATCTGCCTTCACCTCAAGTATAGATATTGTTATATGTTTATTAAATTGCAGCCCCTCCTTATCAATTGTCCTCCGTCTGTGAGTGCTGCAAAATTGCAATTGCAAAAGGTAACCTTTTTGGTTCGTGATTATGATTGCCTCATTCTGAAGGACAATGAAAATTGTCGCCTATGTGGTGATGCACTTGAAGTTGCCTGTGATGATCTCTCATTTATAGCTGGTGACTATCTCCAATTACTAATATAACCACCATCCACCTTTTACTTGTGTTTGTTCTATAAAAATGGCAATGAAAAACTTTTCTACGGTATTCATCCACCTAAACCCATTTTTTTCCCACTTTTTTTCTATTTTTTTTGTTTTATTTTTTTCATGTTTAAAATGATATTTGAAGAGAGTATTACTGATACTCGTGGATAATACCACTAGTATCAAAATTTTTTCTTTTACAAAGTCAGAAGAGGTATTAGATTTTTTTTTTTTTGTATAAGTTTTAAAGTAAAAAGAAAAGAAACACACAAACTGTTCAAATAAATAGTGTATCATAAGCCTGTTTTACACAAGAGTAACCCAATAAAAATGTTGAAGGCAAGTGTTATTGGCAAATCAGAAATCAACATACAAAGCACTTTTTTATATCTGGACAAAAATACATTTCAACTCTATTAATTATATCTATCTTCCTACCTCACCTATCCTACCTCACCTTGCGCTTCTCTTCTATTTTCACAAATTAGTTATCATTGCTTTTTCTCAGATTCAAACTTCTACATGGGCCCCCAAATTAGCACCACCATTATCTTCCTCATCATCCTATTAATTGACCAAAAAATTATAACCTACAACAGGAATACTCAAATCTTTCTCTCATTCACATATAAAATGTGAAGGTTATAAATCATCCCAGGTCAGTAAGGATGAAATCAATGTCAATCTTCATGCAGCCCTAAGCTAAAAATATATGATTATATTCTATCAGAAAGTACTACATAATAAGAATCTTTCAATTAAAATTAACTAAATACATGAAAAAAATCACTAATTTCACTCTAATCCTACAAACAACTAATTAGAAATATGGATTACCAAAGCATCCAATTATTTTCTTCAACGTTCTTCATCTTCAACTCCAAATCCAAGAGGTCGTGGCTTTGGTACCCTCAGTGACAGCTTATTTAGGCAATTCACTGGGAAGTACAAGCACGATAGTCTAAATCTCTCTAGAAAGTGATGGTGAGTTTCTTGTTGCACCTTGAGCCTTGGAGAGTACAAGCACGACAACTTGAATCCAGGAGTTAGTAAATTTGTCTCCAACACCGGCAACATCATCCTTGGGGAGTCTCTTCCCTTCTTTGGAATCTTTTCTGCCGAGGCTTACTCGGCCACCGTTTTTTATTTTTCCCTCTTCTTCCAGTTTCTTTTTGTCGCCTTTAAAATTTTTTGAAAATTCCCTTTTGTTAATTGAGTAATGATAGACATCTTAACTAGTTTAACACAATTTTTTCATAACAACTCATGTAGCATGCATTCATTGGCCAATCATGTGATATATATTAATAATTATTTCATAAAAATATAACCAATATGCGTACCGCATGAGTTACTATAAAAAAATTATGATTGTTAGTTGAAATATCTATCGTTACTTTTGATGATAAGGGAGAGATACGTGAGGTGAGTCATCAAAGAATTAAGGGCGAAATACAAAAACAACCCCGAGATTTATCATAAGTACAAAATAAACCTCTAATTTTAAAATAGTACAAAACAAACCTTGATTGAGATATATACAATTTTTTGGATAAAAATAACCTTCAAAATCAATTCACCTTTTCTTCTCTGTTCACTCTTCCCCTCCTAGAAGACCTCTATTTCAAAATAGTGTCCGATGAAATCCATTAAAAAGAGCCTCTTATCAAAAAAAATTAACGCAAAAGTCTCAATGGAAGTTATAATCGTTGGTGCACCCAATAAACAATTTGACCTGATCAATACTGTTCCTCTCATAATGGGTAAGACTTTCTTGTTTTGTTTGTATATACCCTTATTCCTAGCAAATACTCATATAGTAATAGGAATCATATCTAACTCCGAGTGGATGCACAATAAGTGCTCTTATAGGAAGGAAAATCATAGTCGGGAATTTTAGGACTGAAGGTAGGAGTGGGCATGGTTTAGTCAAATTCAAAAATTGAACCGAATTCGAATTTACCGAATTTGAATAACCCAATTCGAATTCAGTATTTGAATTAGGTTTGTTTTGAAACCGAATTCGAATTATGAATTCGGTTTTCGAATTTGGCATCCAACCCGAAAATCAATTCGAAAACCGAATTGGGATATATGATTTATATTTTTTTAATTCCTCTGACCCATTACATCTCTCTCCCCCCTCCCCCTCCTTCTTTTTCTTTCTCCCTGTTAACCCACATCTGTTCCCTCTTCTTCTGTTCATCTATTTTCTTTTTCTCTTCATTATCTTTCTTTATTTACTCTTCCTATTTCCTTCTCCCATCTCTCTTTCATTTTCTTCAAAACCTTACTGTATTAAACTATTAATTCTTGACACAAATTTGTGAATTCGGTTTCCACGGTCCAAACCGAATTCGAATTACGAATTCGAATTACAAATTCGATTTGGTTTCTTCATTTTTAAAACGAATTAGGTTCGGTTTTTGAATTGGCCATAAAAATTTAAAATTCGAGGAAACCGCAATTCTTGGAAACCGATTCGTGCCCACCCCTAACTGAAGGAAATGCATGAGATGTTAGATTTTGCAGCAAAGCACAAAATAGTTGTAGAGGTTGAGATCATCCTTCCAATGGAGTATATCAAAGTTGCACTGGCGCGCCTCCGTAATGGGAATGTTAGGCATCGTTCTGTAATTGACGTAATTCATTGAAATTATTCACTTGAAATCCGCCTGCCATTGTTATCTAAGATAATAGTTAATATTATGAGTCTTCACTCGTGCCTCATCCTGTTCTGTAGCAGAGGCTACACAAGCCTTGCTTTGAAATATCGCCTTGCGAGTGTGGATATATAGTGGGTTTGTATTTGTAGCAAGAATATTTATCACGCACATATAGGGGGAGGGAAGAGAGGGTGAATCAATTATTTGAAGTGTATGTTTGTCCAAAAAACTATATATATCTCAACCAAGGTTTATTTTGTACTTTTTAAAAATTGAGGGTTTATTTTGTACTTACGACAAATCTTGGGGTTGTTTTTGTATTTCGCCCAATAATCAATTTAGTTGGGGGTATTTTCGTCAAAAGACACAAAAGTGCTTACTAGTGCTAATTTTCTGCGCTGACAGTGTTACTTGCCAATTTTGTATCCCGGATTTTGAATTACAAATTTGATGTACATGTATAAAAAGAAAAAAGGAAAAAGAATTAAGTTATGAACTTGAAAGAAATTTCAGGGCATATAAAAAAAGAAGTCCATGTATATATGCCAAACCATATCACACTTCAAAGTTCAAAGTCCACTCCAGTAAAGTCTCTCAGCAGCTTTCCTGAATTTCCGTTTCCGTGCCTAGCGTACGCAGTTTAGTTACAGTCTAATACCATGGCCTCTTCTACCAGAATGAGGATCGTTTTCGGACTCCTTACATTCGTTACTGTCGGAATGATTATCGGTAATTTCATCAACTGTTTCTATATTTAATCTCACTCCTACATCTTTCTGAATTTTTCTGTAAACTTACTTTGAACCCGAAAGAATCACTTTTTATTTTTGTTTCTTTTTTCTTTCTATAAGGAAATGGCCAAAAAAAAAAAAAAAAAAAAAACAAAAAGGGGGAAAGAGATTGCATTTGGGATTTTGATGAGGAGAATAAATGGGGAAAATTTGGATTTTTTTTGGGCATAATTTTTCCGATATTGGAGCGGAGGGCTACGGTTCTGCTTTGAAAGATGCTGATTTAGTGCAGGGTTTTAATCTTGATTAGAATTATGATTCGGATGGAGAAATGCTGATTTTATTTATTATTATTTTTTTTTCAAATCGAGGAAAGGGTTATAGTTGATGATTGCTGCAATTCATTGATTTCTTTTGTTTTTAATGATGTTGAAGCGTCACTGTTAATATGATTAGCTGATCTTGAATTTGAAAGCAACCAGAAATGAACTGCTGACAATGCCCCAAAGCTGCATTTCAAAAGATCCGTTAATTAGTAATTGAAACTTCATATATGGATGTCAAATAACCTAGAAACATTTGAGATTATAAATGGGAGTGAGCGTCCTATTCCCATTCCAATGCTTATTTGTGACTTGTGTAATATTTGGGTATGATATGTAATTTTTTGAGTAAAGAATAAAATAGTTAGTTGAATTTTTAACTCGCTTATAATTCAAACTTAATATTTGATAACAAAATAATTTTGAAGCTCATCCTAAAATTTAATGCGTGAAAATAAAACTTTTTAATCAAACGTTTGGAAGTATGAATAATTTGGTTGGATGCAACGAGACTAAGTTGACATGCTAATTTTGTGTGGAATGAAAAATGATTTGTTTGAAAGATTAAAAATTAAGTGCTCTCTAATGTTACATGAGCACGGCGACATGGAATGTTTATACCCTATCAAGTTTTTTTTCCCCTTTCATACAGAGGTATAAATTTTTGTATAAATGGAGAATGTCGATCTTGGCTTGATAAGCATGATGAATTTGTTTTATTTGTTGCCCAATTCTTGCTAAGGGTTAATGATGATTTTTGAAATTAATTATGTAGGAGCATTGTTACAGTTGGCATTCATTCGGCGGTTGGAAGATTCATACGGTAGATTTCCTTAAAGTTCTTCCTAGCATTGTACTAGCTGTACATCTATCACTTGATTTCATTAGTTTGTCAGATGCGATATCATTTATGTTGTTTGCTTCCTGTTTTTATCCTTGTCATTTGTATTTCAATGCTTATTGGACTAATGTTCCCATCTATCCTTAGGTGCATTCTGTGAATGTTAATTGTGGTAAAAAAATCTTCATTTGTTTAGTGGTTTCTTAATTGATTATTATCTTTGTCTTAGTTACTTGGAAATGTTACCTTTTTTCTTAAAAGTTTTTGACATTTACTTTTAGATTTGAATTTTGTACGCGTGTACATAACAGAAGTGAATGCTTGCAGACATGTCTAAAGAGTTCACACATGGATTGGTGGAAGGCTAGTAAGATATATCAAGCATGTTAGTTAGAGCATCATTTCATTTAAAGAATTGATGGATAGACTCTTTTCGTTGATATATTCTTTAGATTGGGAGAGAGATCTTAATTTTCTCTTTTAAACTCTGTATGTTGTGGCGTGATGCCTTTGGGCTCCTGATCCAAGCTTTTGAGCCTTCATTTCAACTGGACAGAAAGTTAGTTGAAGTGGCTGGTTTTCTCCATCATCATATAATTCAATTGAATAAAAGCCATAAGCTTTTGCATTGATTCTGTAAGATGGTAATTCCAGGCATTTAATATCTAGCATTAGAAGATTTGATGCAAAAGTTTCGGTTAGTTTGTTGAAATGGACAGTTTAATCATGCCTGAGATCCTTTCACGTTACATAACCTTTGTGCATATAATTGACCACACATGGTAGGATAAGGGCCTGTTCTTTTCGTTTTGGTTTTGGTTTTGGCTTGTACAGTAAATTTAATATATTATAATCATTTTTTATCATTTCCAATACAACTTTTTACTATTCTGCTATATTTTTTTTACATATTCAATACACTTTTTACACTAAAAAATTATTTTCCAAAAACATGTTTTCAAAACTGGGTTTTAAAACATCATAAAAAACAGCCCGTAAATGCTTTGTTGTTGTTGTGCATAATTGGGACTTAGCATGGTTTAAGTCACTTTTGATTGAAGAAAATATTTCTCTATAACTTGTGAAATGGTAGCTGTTTGAAATCTTAAAATATTTGTCTGAGACTTTGTGCTGTCCATGGAACAATCTCGTTTATCCTGTCAACATTTAAGATACTCAACTTCTTGTCTTCATTATGATACTAAGTTGTAATTAACAGATTCTGTCTGTGTTTGTTTCTCTTAACCATAGTGCTTGGTAGTCCATTGAATTCTATGGCCTTTTCAATCTGAACCACATTTCTTAAAATAAAACAAAAAGGAAAAAAAGAATTGTACATGTATTTCTGAAATCACAAAATTTATCAATTCCCCTTCATAGCCTTTCACAATACACCGTCGCCATTCCTCAGAACAAGCACCTTATGTACAAGAACTCTGATGTGGAGCCTTTACCACTTCCTTCTCTTGAAACTCTGTGATAACCCTTGTTTTTTTCATTTAGTCTGATGCTAATTGCTATTTGCATGTCTAATGATCATGATAGTTGCCAGCCAAGACCAAAATGTATTGCAAATTTTTAATTCTGTAATGGCTCTCTCAGAGTTAGGCATTGTGATGTCTGATTTATATTGAAAAGCTTTTTAACCAAGGTTTCTTTTCCACCAACAAATGCTTTATAGTAAATGCTTGCTGCAAGGCAATGAGCATAATGCTTATGGGATGCTGGCTGTACTAGATTTGGGATAACTGTTATTAATCTGTAATCACCAATTATTTGTAATGACATTGGTATCTAAAATATCTTGCTTTTACTTGTAGGTTCCTCATCATCTTTTAGAAGAACCCTTGAAGGTCAGACTGGAAGCCATGGTGGTTCATTGATGAGAGGTTACTACTTATCCTTTGATGGATATTTAAGATGATACACATAATGTTTAGTCAGTACCATATGTCGAACCAAAAAATCCTTTCTTCTTCCAACTTTGACCTTCCCATTTATTTCTGTGGGGCTTTTTTCCCTAATATGATAGCAACTACATCCCAAGAAGTACTAAGGACTTAGCTGTGGACTTGGAAGCCCCCCATTTTCCAATAGCAATGTTGGCCTACTTCCACACCAGATACATCATAAAACCCTTCCTGTGTTTGTTAAAACATTTATATTGACCTTGGAAAATTGAACTTTAGCTAGCACATGGGCAGCATTTCCTCTTCCCCCTTCTCCCCCTCACTTTGTGTGTACAGTTTTGCAGTAGAAATCCTTGTGGTTTCTGTCTCTTTTATGTTTTGGTCTTCATGTTTGTATAATACAATCTTGCAGTCCAATGAATCATACTGGCAATTCCCCCACACTGCACCTTAACCTGAAACCCCTAGGCCTCAATCTGAACAATTATTGGAGCTAATAGAATGCAAAATCAGCTCATTTATCTTAAGTTGCCAAGTAAGGGGGATGAATGCTCTACTTGCATTTTCCATCTTTCATTTTGGACCTTTCTAGGCTTTTGCAAAGTTGAACGTCACCATTAATGTATTGTAATGATATCTGCCAATAATGCATTGCATATCACTGTGATTATATCAACCTTGTATTATAAAGCACTTGCAGTTTTAATCTTATTGGTGAATTTACAAGGGAGAATCTGTTTTCGATTCACTACCTGATTTAGGAGCTATATTTTCTGGCACTTCACATCGATGATTGTATTTTTAAGAAGAATGCCTAGTTCTTATGTAGTTAAGGTCCACTGACTCACTTAATCCATCTTAGTAGGCCAGTAGTATTTACACTCCGAGACCCTAAAGCTTTCCCTTACCAGCAATAGGATATTTTGAAGTGTCTTTTAAGTTTGAACCCATATATCAGTTGCCAAGTTGGATCATGCAAGCAGGCAGGTTGGCTCTTGTGCACACATAGTATAGCCTGCACGCACTCCTTTTTGGATGTCAACCTGGATGTTTTATGCTTATTTAGCATGAACAGCATCTGTTTCACTTTAGTAAAAGGTCCTATCATAAGAAAAGCATCTCCAGATTAATACAACCTATTTTTGTATGTGTGCTTATGTTCTTTTGCAAAATGGAGCTGTGTTTCATATTACCACAATTTTGGATATAAAACTGTTGTGGGGACTATTTGATTTCACTGTAGGAATACTATTATTGGTCCTGACAACTATCTCGCTCTTGTATTTCAGGTTACTCTCACTGGGCTTATGACAAAGAAGCTGTAATTTTACGTGTTGGATATGTATGCTTGAATTTTCCTTTCTTTGTTTCTTTGTTTAGTGAACTGTTGGTCTCTCAACTTTTGCTGCATGCATGTCCATTGACTGCAAATGCCAACTGTGTGGATGTGACTAGCAAGAACTAGAATTTGAAAGGCTAAAACGAATGAATGGAAAAGCAAAATAGACAGGAAGAATAATAAAGTAGGTTTTAGTTTTGGGTTGAAGCAACAATTATATTTCACTGATGTGGTACCTTTGGCAAATAACTACTATATCTTCAAATTAACAACTGCAGCTGTTGATTCTTCTTTGTGTTGTGTGTGTGTTTAATATAAAATTTTATGATATTAGTTCATGATTATCTTGCATGTGTTTCAATCAATAATATTCAAGAGAATTAATGCTGAATCTGGCTCTCACATGCATTTTACATGGAAAGGGAAAACAATTGGTACTTAAGCAAGCTAAAGATAGATAGTTTTGCAATCTCACAGTAGAGTATAAAATCCATGTCTACCTTACTTTTGTGGTCATTTACCTTGTAACTTGAAGGAAAGTTTTACCTAGCAAGCCAGGCATGATGAACATGTTAAGCCAGCTCACCATGATGCACATGATTAATTTGAAATTTTCATGGAATCTTTATACATGATTTGGCTTGTAACTTTCAGAATGGATATCTTTCATTCATGGGTGTTGGGTCACATGTTTACACTGAGTTTAGGCTTAGGATAAGTTATAGAAACCCAAGATTGCACCTTTGGGGATATTGGAGGTGTATTCCATTGAGTTCTCCATGGATTCTTGTCAGCGTTTATTCAAGGCAAAAGATCACTGCTAATGTCTGCGCACAAAAATAGAAAAAATAAATACTGTAATACTCTATAAAGAGGTAGAATAACCATTATGGCCTGATCTTTCTTGATTGTGGGAGTAAGGGTGCCCCATAAAAACTATCTTGTTCAGCTTTATGAAGTTTGCGACCTAGTTGTTATATTTGTTTCATTGGTACATGATGATACAAGATGATTGCTTCTCAATTTAAGAACGTTCTTTTCACAAATACAGGTCAAACCTGAAATAATTAGCTGGTCACCACGAATCATACTGTTTCACAACTTCTTAAGTCTGGAGGTATGATAATTCCAGTCTGTTATTTTCTTTTGTTTGACTTTCTTTATTAGCCATAATTGTGTGGTCCATATGGTTGCAGCATGTAGTGATTCTTATATGCATGCAAGTGTGGTGTACGTATTTTTGGGGTTAGATAGTTATATGAGCCTTTCCTTTTTAAGTCATTTGGCTTTAGATTATATGTTCTTATGTAACTTCCTGCTGCTACTTGTTGCCTTGTGAAATGCTAAAAGATTTGCTACAGGGGATTAGCAGCACTGTTATTCTATTATTCTTAAATCCACCTTTATTTCTTAAGGTTTATTCTTAGGCACTGAATTTGTAATAATGATTAAAGATGTTCCAGAAGTCCCTCAATTTGGTTTGGTTCATAGATTTATAATCAGTAAGCTGTAGTTATCTTCTGCATGATAGAATCTGGATATCCACTTTAGTACTTCTCTGTCACACTTTTTAAAATTTACTATTGCAGACTTATGTTTTATTTCCAATGTTTCTGCTATGTACAAATGCTTGAACTCAAGTATTTACTTTAGATTTGGATGCTTCAGCTGTCCATTATAAAGAAAGCATGTTTAAAAGATAACTATAGAGCTGAATACTTGGTAATCTAGTTATGAGTTGCTTTCTTCCTGATCTAATTTACCTGGTTTACTATCTAGCTTTCTGTGATTTAGCCATTATTCTTGTGGTTGATTTTTATTTATTAATTTGTTACATTATGCGTCTGGTGGTCATTTTGATATGGCTAATCTCAAGTTGGGATAAAGGAGGAAGGTCAGGCTAGGTTGGTAGCCAGCATGAAATTTGTCAGATTTCATGTTGTCCAGTGGTCATTTATGATTATTGCGGCAATTAATGGGCTTTATCAATTCTCCACTTAATTCCATAACCTTTCCGTAGTCTTTTTCCCTTGTATTGAATTCTTAAATTCTTTGGGAAGATAGAAATGATTTTACATGATGTATCTAATATTAGGGAATTCATGGGTCACAAGTATTTTATACTTTTTATACAGGAATGTGATTACCTTAGAGCTATTGCTTTGCCTCGTCTTCAAGTATCTACCGTTGTCGATGCAAAAACCGGAAAGGTATGTTGATATGCATGATTGCGTTGAACTGGTTCATTGTCTTACTGAACCTCAATTATGAAAGTCAGTAATTTTTGTACTTCTTGTTGAGATTTCTGTTACAGTAGTGGTTTTGTTTTGAAAATCCAGTCTGTAAAAACTTCTTGTTAAGGTTGATATTCCAAACCTCTTCCTTCATCTTTTAACATTGTGCAATAAAGTGGACTCCACGTATTGGAACAAAGGGGTTCATGTTGTACGATAGGCAGTTACTTATATCAACGCATATGAATCATAATTTTATATGGCTCAAGATTCTCCAGCTACTGTACTTCATTTTATCAATCATTTACTAAATATATTTATGTTAATTCCATGTATTGAAATTTACCAGTGAAACTTCAAATTCTCCAAAATATCCACATGCTTATAAAAATAAGTAAAATCATACATGTATTATATGTTTTTTCTCTTACATGGCTTTGTATTGGATTATCTCTGTCTTTTCCCCACTTTTCTATCCATTTACTGCCTTTCTTTTTCCTGAAGCTTTCTCTGCTTTCTGTTGTTCTTGCATCCATTTATGACAGCTACTTTTGGCCAAGGATACTGTCAGGTTTTCATTTTTATGACTGTTATTTTCTAGAGTTGCTTATTCCTAAAATTGTTGTGTAGGGGGTTAAGAGTAGCGTAAGGACAAGCTCTGGTATGTTTTTGAGCCATGAAGAACGGAAGTATCCCATGATCCAGGTTTGATTATTTGAAGGTCATCAAGAGTCTGTTTCTTTGCTTGTTGAACACTTGAACCTAGTACCAGAATACTGATCAGATAAATGTGTGACATGTTTTGTCTAAATTCATTTCTCTATATCTTCTTTCAGTTTTTATTTATTTTACTGACTGATAAAGTAAGTAAAGCTTTCTTAGTGAACCATATGCTACTTACTCAGGTTGCAATATTCCATGCACTTTTTAATTTAGTAATCGACTCTCATTTTACTTGTCTCACCCATCAGTTAACAAGAATGCATATATTGTAACAGTTACTCTAACAATAAGTAATTCCTGAATAATGTAGTAAAAAGCTTTGATTAATCATATATGGGCTGTGATATACAATGTTTAGTGTAAGCTTTTGTTAATGTAAGTTTACTCCTAAAAGAGTTCTAAACTTTCTACAACATGTTCAAATATTTAAATAATTACTATACATTTACCTTCCATCTCCACCACCAGACCAGAAAAACAAAATAGTGGAAAGTATGTTAACTGATGTCTTTTTATTCAGTATATCACAAACCTCAAATATTTATACCAAAACATACTAACGTGGTTGAGAACAAAGAAGAAAGAAGGCAAGGATGTCCTGTTAATTATTTGTCTTAAAGCCTCAAATGGGAAAAGTCCTGGTTCTAATATTGAAAACAGTATTATAAAATAGAAGTCATGTTTTTAATGCTAAAAACAATATTAGAGACAAACTCTTTTCTTGGGATGGAGGAGGAGTATTAAACTGGTCATTTCATTTTATTCCTTTTTTTTGGTGTCTTTATCTGCAACCAGGCCATTGAAAAGCGCATTTCTGTATATTCCCAAATACCAGTGGACAATGGAGAGCTTATTCAAGTATTAAGGTGGGTATTTTTCTTGTGGTTTGTGAATGTTAAATTTGAAGCATGATGCTGATGTGTTCATATAAAGGCTAACAATTGCAGCACAGGTACGAAAAAGAGCAGTTCTACAAACCACATCATGACTACTTCTCTGATCCTGTAAGTTTTCAGCCAGCTGCAGTTCTATGATATCACTGGATTATTTCTCGTTCAACAAGATGATGCCAATCTGGTACCATATTTAATACCTGAGCAATATCTCTTGTTGCAGTTTAACTTGAAGCGTGGTGGTCAACGAGTGGCAACAATGCTCATGTATTTAAGTGACAATGTTGAAGGGGGAGAGACATACTTTCCTAAGGTATCTTATTTTAAGTGAAGTTATTACGCTTGCTTTTATTAGAATTTTTCTGCTGACTTCATACTCAAAACTAGTATTGATAAAAGGGTAGCCAAGCCTACCAACCTGGAAACAAGCTGTTATTGTAATTAAAGAAAATACTCAAAGTAGACTCTCTTTTCAATGCCTTGTGGATTAATACTTTATGTAATACACACTGTTCAGCATAACCTATGTTTCACGCATTCTTGTGCACTAATCAGTTGGAAAACAAAGAACACTTCATTTACATGAATTGAATGGTGAAATCAGCTTAGATGTTTCAACTGCAAAAAAGAACAAGATCAATTGTTTAGAAAGTTGGTGGTACAAATGAAAACTTTAAGCAAGTTTTAGGCCATGCTCGTTTGCATGTTTACAAAAACATGTGTTTGAAGTTTAGAATTTTATTACACCTTTTTATATTGTCAATACACTTCTACATTAGAAATAATTTCCATAACCATGTTTTGAAAATATGTTTTCAAAACTCTCCAAACGAACAGGGCTTTACATGTTTGAACTTATATTGTGTTATACTCATGAATAAAGCTTGATTCTAGAAGAGAAGGGGAACTTCTTGAGCATCTCATTATTTCTTTGATATTACATGATGAATTATTGTTTGTTATCTCACTACCTTTTTGACATGATCTCAAGGTTTGATTTTTCTTTGTTATTTTAAAAGTGTGAATCTGACATGATGTTGGACACCAAATAAAAAGAAAGAAACAAGAATATTTATTTTCGGTTGATTAGTTCACTTGCAGCAAAACTGTGCTTTCTGGGAAGCATATTGATGTTTCATGATTACGTTGTTGGTTGCAAAATGCTCATTCTATTCTATTGATTCACAATAATCATGAAGGTCACCTCTAAATTTTGTTCTCAATGACCTTAAGCTTCTAGGAGCCTGGAGTGCATTAGTCAATATTGTTAGCTGAAGAGTTTGTAATAGATGGTGGGTGATGGGTTACACTGCTGTAATTTAATGTCCTAGATACCTATTACATTGTTATAGTGGAGATATACTCTGGAGGCAAGTTGAATAGCAAAGGGTTCTCTTGGCCTCTTTTTGTTGTTTACTAGTCTCGCTTTAGTTCTTCATGTTTCACTCACAAGTTGATCCTTTATCTTCTGTTTTGAATCTTTGTTCATCATTGTTCAACAACATTATTATATATGGTCTCCTATTTTACCAGAATAAAGCTAAAAGAAATCAAGAGAATGTTTAGATGGATATGTGCATATGCTAGACTAGGTAGATAAAATAAGTGACAGATGCATTAGCAAGAAAGTTGAGGGCCCCAATAGATGAGAAAATGAGATAAACATGTTTAAGGTGATATGGACTTGTGTGTAGGAGACCTTTACCTTTAGATACCTTATTATAGTGTGTGTATAGAACAGAAAATTATTAACTCAAATTAAAAGGGGAAGGAGAAGGCTTAAAAAAGAATTGGAAAGAAACTATTAAACAAGACTTGGTTTATGTGAAACTAGATGAGAATATATAATGAGAGAACATAGGAGAGATATGGTTCAAATACCCGAGCCACATATTGAGATAATCACTTAGTTCTCTTAAAGCTAATGAAGTCTAATAATTCTGGAATTACAAAGTACTTAAACAACAGAGATCAATTATATCAAACTATAATTATGGACTGAAATGGAATATGTATACAAGTTTAATGTCTGAATGTGTTGAAAATGAAACACAATATAAGTGTGAAAAAAATGACACCCATCTTCTGAATTATTTGTGAAATAATGTAGTACATTTAGAGAAAGTAAAACAGAAGTTCTGGTAATTGAGCCACACGTGCAATAGCAGCACAGCACCATAAAAGCGTGAAGCTTCACGTGTACAGCTGACTTATCAAGTTGTGGAACATACAAGTTTGTTAATTTAGTTGTACAGATCAGCACACAATAGCTAGCACTTTTCGTGTAACTTCTATTCCTGTGTATATATACATGTAATTCAGTGTACAGAATCACAATTTTGGTGAATACAGAAAACACTTTTTCTCTCTCTAAAGGATCTGATAATGGTTTCCATTATTCCCTTTTGGGTTGAATTTGTTCAGTAGTCATGGATACTTCTGCCCTCACCATCGCCAGATTGTGAAGAAGTTGGTGTGATTGTCCTTACTTGTGCGAATGAGTTTTGACAGTGATTCTCACTGGATTGTGAAGCTGAGAGGAGTGGATCGACATTGCGATTATGTAAAAACTAAATCATGACTAACCTTTCTAATTCGAAGCATGACAAGCTTTAAAAATTCATTATTGAAATTGAAGGATAGTTTGTTAATGGCCTTCTATGTAGTATATTTGACACATTTAAATGCCCAAAAATGTTGATGGCTAGTTTTGTTTTGAAAGCTATATTACTGTTTATCTGGCACTAAGCCTGTTTGTCAGTTTGCAGCTGATTAATTGTGATTTGTCTTTAATTTTGGTTGTAATCAGGCTGGTTCTGCGGAATGTAGCTGTGGCGGTAAAATGGTGACAGGCGTGTGTGTAAAGCCTACTAAAGGAGATGCCGTACTTTTCTGGAGCATGGTTTGTTTTCTCTACTTGTTGTTCACTCATCTCTAGATCCTGCACACTGATGTGGTATACCAAATGAATGTTTTCTGGCAATAAAAGTAATGAATAGTTCTTTGATATGGCTGACACATAGAGGTCCAATATCTATTTGAATATGACCTGTAACAGTGATTAAAATTATATCCAACCTATACATGAAATGTAATTGTTCAAGCTACTAGCTGAGTAGTTAGGATGACAAGAGTTGAATCTATCCTTTTAAGGTTCCAGCCAGAAATCAAAGAATTTAGACAAACAGATGCTTATATCTTTGTCTGTGCATGATTTGAGCTCTTGAGGGTAAGAAGTACGGAACTTTTAGGGCCTATTATTTACGTTTTGGTTTCAACAGTAAATTTAATATATTATAATCAACTTTAATCATTTCCAATACAACTTTTTACTATTCAGCTATACTGTTTTACATTTCCAATACACTTTTTACATTATAAAATTATTTTCCAAAAACCAAAATTCAAACCTTCAATAAAGAACAGACCCTTAGTGTCTAGCTAGAAATCATTGACTACAAAGTTGCTGTGGCAATGTTAGCTGTTCAGTGAAATGTGGGACTAGAATGATCTTGAAGCAACAGGGTAACATTATATTCAGGTTAGATGTTTAGTGTTGCGGGTGTCTGGCTTCTTGTTCAGCTTCGGCTATGCATTTCTGAATAGGTTAGTTTTTGCACTGAATTCTGCACTGTTATGATCCTTGAAGCAGTCAGGTATAACACTTATTGTTCAGAAGATCAATAATGTATTTGCTGAAATGATGATAGGTGAAAGTTACACACTATATTTCTATGCATTAAACAATGCTGATGGCACTAGGTACATACACTATTTTAGAGACACTAGATTTTTTACCTGCACCAAAATCAACACAAATAAGTGACAAGATTCTTATGTCTCAACAGAGGAAATGTGGAGTAAAACATTGCAGGATTGGTTTTTGTAATGTCATTTCTGGTGACTTTTAGAAATGCCCTTTCGTCATATTCCAAGATCCACCACCGACCCACTGATAACAGCCAATTTGTAGAACTTGAGACAATCTTTACAGAATTACAGGTCACTAGTGTAATAAGGGAACATTAGAGAATTTTTGATTCTAGGTTATAGTGAATTGGATTGGATGTACAATTGTGGAGAAATTTTGCAAACCTGGGAAGCTTTTCAGGGAAGTCTTCAATTTACTCATTAGCAACAAGAAGGTTCAAATACCATAACCTCAAATGTGTGAATTGTATTGGTTGATTTTGGGTACATGTCACAGAGGATTTTCAAAGTCTCCCTAAGCATTTAATTTATAGCTATGACAGACAAGACTTCCATTTTACAAAACTTAGATGTTGACATTGATTTTTTCAATGAACTAATGGAGGTGAATTTTCTGGACATTCTGAATGGGTTTTTCATCTTGTTCTTTCAGGGGCTTGATGGAGAATCAGACCCGAACAGCGTACACGGAGGATGTGATGTATTGTCAGGAGAGAAATGGTCAGCTACTAAGTGGATGCGGCAAAAAGAGACAAATTGATGTCTTTCTTGGCAGCTCCTCTGCCGCTGCATCTTAATTACATTGAGTTATATAGGTTTTACTGATAGGAAGATCAATATAAAAAGTGTAGATTTAGCATAGTGAATATGGTTTAGCTCGACAGCACTTGGAATTCAAATTTCTATTGGTATGGTGGGTTTAAGCATATCATTTACCACCAAATGGCAGTTGATTTTATAGGAGAAACCTCACTGTATAGATTTTTACTCAATAAAAGATGAACGGGACAGATTTGAATTCGTATTCGATCTGTTCTTATATAGAAAAAGGATATTCAATTTTTTTTTCTTTTCTTTCTGATTTTTGGGTTTGTTGTTTGGGTTGGGTGGCCAATGATGACGGATCTGCTGATCCTGTTAAAACTTGAACCAAACCCTTGACATTCATCCGGACTGTCCTGCATGGTCCGGGGATTGTTAGTCTAGATAGGCTAGCGATGCCAAATAGGGGTGATATCGAGCCGAGGCCAAACACACTATATCTTTCAGGGAGCTCGTTTATGGAGTCCGACCTCGAGATCGGCTCGGTCAGGGAACAACCCAATTTTTTCCCTTTTTCTAATAAAATTTTTTTGCTGTTTTTCAATTTTTTTTTTTTTATTCATATGTTTTGACCATGAAAAATAATAATTATTCAATGGCCCCACCAAAAAGGCTTGTAGAACTTTATGGCCTTCTGCTCCTTTTATAGAGTAGCTTCAGGTCCCCAGTCTGCAAGTGATGTGGAATGGTGAAACCCAAAACCAAAAAGACTTGAAGAACTTGATGGCCTTCTACTCCTTTTATGGAGTAGCTTCAGGTGCCCTTTTATAGAGTAGCTTCAGGTCCCCAATTTAGTCTGCAAGCGATGTGAAAATGTGGAATGGTGAAACCCAAAAAAAAAAAAACTTAAAACTATTTCTAGAAAGATTCGAATCTACCTCAATCAACTCCTTTCAGTTAATCAAACTTACCACTGAGCTAAACATACTTATAAGATTAATTTTATAATTGAAATTAAATATATATTATTTTTCTTTAAACAAACTTCTTATCGAGCTATTCACAAACGTAATCGAGCTTTTATCCAACTTGTTCATTTATTAATCAAGCCTAAAATTTTGTTCGTGTTCGTTTATTAATAAATAAACAATTTCGGGCCGAGTTTTTAACGAGTCGATCCTGAACTTGTTCATGAACGTTCGTGTTCGTTCTCAGCCTTAGTTCCAAACATTAAAATGGTCTAGTAAGAATGATTTTGTATGTCTTATCACATATGCATTTTGTGAGATTATATAAGGGACATGTCTCCACTCACATTGCGTGTGGGGCCTACAGTGGACCCCATAGAGGGCTTCACACACAATGTGAAAGCGATATGTGATCTCATATGGCATTTTGCACGATTTTGCATGTCCCCCAAACTTTTTTTACCTAAATTTATTTAATATAGGGTCTTTAAACTCCAAATCACTTAATCGGCTGTTCTAAAAATAAAAAAAAATTCTCATAATTTTAGAATAGGAAAAAGGAAAACTGTTGTTGATCATGGATTGCAAAGGGAGCCATTAAATGACCCGATTCTGTCCAAGACCAAGGAGCGTGAGTGGAATTCCAATCAGGACAACACTCATTCACTGGGTGTATGCATATCTTAAAATCGTTTTGAAATTAAACACAATAAACATATGATAAAATCGATACTTTAAGGATTAAATTTGACACTTGATAATTCATCGGCTAAATTCGATATGCATGTTTTCAATACTTATTATTTTAGCACGACTATAATTCATCGGCTAAACTTGATAGGCATTTTTTCAGTACTTGTTATTTTAACATAAATTCGGTATTTTCAAAGACTAAATTCGATACACGTCTTTCCAACATTAAACACGATACTCGATAATTCTTCATTTAAACGTACTCAATTATTATTACACTCGGGGGGGGCACTCAATTATTTGTGCTGCATCTTAAAATTGTTTTGAAATTAAACACGATACTCTAAGGATTAAATTCGATACTTGATACGTCAGTGCACGGTTAAAGTTGATACGCATGTTTTCAATATTTGTTATGTTTTAGTCACTGAAATATGGTGGTTATGTTATAACCACCATATTTCAGTGAATATATTCACCATATTTCAGTGACTAAACTCGACGCTCAATACTTCAAAACCTACAAATGATACGCGTGTTGTGAAAATATGCTTGATACGTACGTACTGAACTTGTTAATGATATGCGAGTTTTCAAAAAATTAAATAAAATAAAGTTGTGGATGCAGACACGTCAGATACAAGTTGTTGCGACAATTAATGATTTAGTTTTTAGTCGATTCACTAGTTGATTGGTTAGAGGTTTAATTCAAATTTGATATTTAGTTTTTATTTTTTATTTTCTTTTATTTTTAAGAAATACTTCATTCTTATCAAAAATTTAATAATTAGTTAAATAGACGTACATGTGATAATTTTATAGAGTGGTATTCTATCCAATGTTATGCAAGAGTTAAAAAAATCCAGCGAACAATTACTTCGTGTTTATCAATATCTTCCAGTAGAAAAGACAAAGACTTTGCTCAGGATCTCATCAGATTTTCTTTCCCAGAAATTCCTAAAAACTTCCCCAACCAATTACATAGTATATTCATCCTCACACCCACCTAAAATTCCCTGAAGCTGCTTGTGGGCTTTCAGTTTCTTCGAAAAAACTACAACCCTTCACTTCAAAATTACAAGAGACTTGAATCCGCGTGGCCGTGTCTGATGTGACAAATTTCTGCTCTTTCTCTTCATCATTTAATTAACAGAGTGTACCCTTGACTTGATTCTTCAATTCCCAATTGCCAATAGAAATTTAGGGCCAATTACATCTACCTTCCCCGAGGTTTGGCTATACAACAAATAAGTCCATGTACTTCTTAAAATTATAAATATATCCCTCAGCTATTCAATTTCCTTTTGTTTTGTTTTGTGTTTATTTGTATTTGTTTTCTCACTAACAGTAAAAGTAATATCGAGTTAAGTCGTACTGAGATTTAGAGTACTAAAACTGCGATTATTTATTAAATAAGTCTAAAATTTCCCTCTTTTTCGTTTATGATGTGCATAAAATTGAAATCCCCATTGGGCCTAGCCCAAATAATTAAAAACTAAGAAACAGTAAAAGATAAAGAAGCCCAGATCCATGTTCAGGTCAGAAAGATCACACAAAACGAGTCTCTGTTACAAATTTAGGTCGGTCATATAATATTATATTGGTCATGAAGAACTGAACAAGAAAACTCACTAAAGCTTAGGTCGGAATAAACTAATCTTAGATCGGTAGACCTCATAGCCCAGATCGGTATGATTATGTCAGTATTACTCAAGAATCCCAGGTCGGTAAAAGCTTAATGAAGTTAGATCGGTCAATTGTTAAAACTCATCCCTATTTAGGTCGGTAATTTATGTAAGATTAGATCGGTGAAGCCGACCTGAAATAAAGATAATAATATAAAATATCATGGTAGGGCCATTATTTTAATATGTGCAGATCAATTATGACAAAGGAGCCAAAGTTAAAGCCAGTTTTCCCGGAAAGGCAAAAAACATCATTGCAAAAGGAATAATTAGGAGCGTATGTCTCCATTACTCAACGGAACCATCAAGAGTAAGCTTATAAATACTCAGGCACAAGCCTCATTCTGGTAGGTTCCAATAAGTAATTTCTGGCAATTCTCACTAGCATTTCTTAAGCTATTCTCTCATTTACAATTTCTCTGAACACTCTTGTTCTATATTGCTTATCTCTTTCATATTACTGACTTGATCGTCGGAGCCTATACAGGGGGGAAAGCCCCGCTCCTTTTCTGAATTAATCATCAATTGGTGAACGGAGCAGTGCAAGATCATCAAGCTTCATCATCTTGGCCGAGCTCAGCAACTCAGATCATTCCATCATTTTCAATTTTGTTCATTCCCTTCACAGCACAACTTCATACAAAGGGCTATTACTGTCTTCAAGAGTTCATTGGGCCGCGAAGAAGCATCACTCCCTCATTGTAATTTTTGCGTCACATCAACTGGCGCCGTCTGTGGGGAACGTTTGATCAAATTATTTCATCAAATTTTCCTCCGTTAAATAAATTTGTTGAAACCATGACGCAAACTCGCTCAGGAAAGGGTGCTTCTTCTTCTGACAACCTCAATGGGCTCACCGTTACAACCGCTTTGGTCCCTACCGTTTCCGCCACCAGTTCTAATCCTCCATCTGATCCACCAACTACTACCACCTTGTTGAAACTTCACCCCCGAACAGGAACAGGCAGAAAAAGATAGGTTCTTCCGTTTATTTCCAGAACTATTTCACTTAATAAACCATGTTGCTCCTATCATCTCTACTCTTAATACAGAACCTCCCATTACAACCACCACCACAGAAGCAGTTAACACAGAACACCCCTATGGTTTACACTGGTCCCCAACCGTTCCCCCACCCAGGGCTGTCATCAACCCTGTGTCCAACCCCTCTGCTGCTTTAATGTCTAGTCTCCCCCCACAATCTACTACTATATGTCCTCCACAACCTGGGAGAGTTAATTTTTCTTCAATCAGTCATATTGCTGGTCCTCCTAACCCTTCTGTGGCACCACCTGTTTATACCACTGTAGCTCATACTCAGGCTAATCTTACTTTTCCGGATCCCTTTATGGCCCCCAATGCTCAGTTCAATAACGGTTCTCTTATGTCAGGCCTGCCCTTTCCCACTTAGGACAACAAGTAAGTCAATTGAATCAACCTGGCCATGGCATACAAATCGGCCAAATGAATCAACCCTGTTATTACCCCGGATACACCACTACATCCAACCCTGCAATGTTTCAGCATTATGGTTTAGGCAATAACCGAGCCATGCAGCCGCCCTTAGAAAATATTCCTTTACTTAATCCAAATTATTATCCCGGGCCCGGCCTAGGAAACTATTACCTTGGCCTGGGGGGACACCCCTTAGGTCAGTCCGGATATCCCCAGCTCGGCCTACCCGGATCTGGATATACTCAGATCGGACGAACTGTCCCCACGTCTCGCGTGTCTCATCCTTTTGGATGGGAGATTCAAATGGCACAATTTCCCCCTGGATACAGAGGCCTAGGTAAGGTTGACAAGTATGACGGTACCACCGACCCCACGGCTCACTGGATGCAGTGCATGAGCGTCATGGATGCTGCCAACCTGTCCGACGCTAACCGATGCATGACATTCCATCTGACACTTAAAGGTCAGGCCATAAATTGGTATTGTACTTTGCCCCGAAATTCTATTCATTCTTTAGATCAGTTTGGTGACCTGTTTTTAGCCAATTTCATGGGTAATAAGATATTGTCTAAACCGATTTCACATTTAATGAACATAACACAAAAAATGGGAGAGGGATTACAGGCATACATAGATCGGTTCAATATAGAGTCTAGGCAATGTCATGAAAAAGATGATAGAATAATGATGGGATCATTTATTAATGGGTTACGGTCAGGACCTTTAGCTACTGAATTGGCCATCCGACCCCCACATTCTTATTTTGAAATGATGGTTACTGCTGTTAACTTTGCTGTTGTTGAAGATGCTACAGCTATAAAACAGGAAAGGGAAAGAAGTTTTTCCGATTTATATGGTAAGAGGAAAGCTTCTTCCCCAATTCTTACGTCGGGAGGAAATAAGAAATTAAACTTTGCCAATACCACTAATTCCATTCCAAAGGCCGGGGTAAGTGTAAACACTGTGCAGGTAGCCGAGCCCTTCTCAGTCCCCCGAGCTGACATATATGCTGCCATTCAGAGTCAAGGGCTGCTGCCCCCAGCTCGACCCATGACGGGTCCCACAGATCGGCTCAATCCGGGCAGGTATTGTAATTACCATAAAAACATTGGTCACAATACTAATGACTGTCGTGATTTAGCTGCAGAAATAGCTAAATTAATTCAAGCTGGGAAACTACCACAATATACACAAGTAGCACCTCTACCTAAACCGGTGACTTCAGCAATCCGTGAACGACCTAACGGATGCTACCGATGTGGAGAGACCGGTCATTTTGCCCGCGAATGTCCCCAATCCGACTCCCGAGCCCCAAATGCTGGGGGTAACACCGACCTGAATATAGCAGGGATTGTAAACACCATAGCAGGAGGACCAACCCAAGGCGACTCTAACCGCCAAAGGAAACAGGTATACCGGCAAAGGAACTCTATTCTAGGTAAGCGTAAATCAGATACCATGACACCAGGCATTACTTTCGATGACACAGATACATTTCTGTCTTTCAATTGTGACGATCCACTAGTGATCGATTGCTACATTTCAAATTACCAAGTACGTAGGACATTGTTAGACACGGGTAGTTCTAGCAATATAATTACAACCAAGGCACTGGCTGGTTGTCAATTACACAAGGCACAGTTAAGTCCAGTTCGGACACCATTGATTGGCTTCGGCAATCACCATGTTATACCTGTGGGACACTTGAGTATTCCCGTCACGTTACTGGCTGGACAGCTAAAACGTACGGAAACCATAGACTTCGTGGTCATTGATGAGCCATCACCATACAATGTATATTTGGGACGGCCTGGACTAAATCAGTTCCAGGCCATAGCATCTACTGTACACATGCTTTTAAAGTTCCCCACCATAGGTGGGGTAGCTTCTATTCGTTGTGATGTCTTGCAGGCAAAGCAGTGCTACATGGCTTCCTTGAAGGAACCGACCCCCGTAGATCTGAAATCAAAAATTACTTCTACAGTCAGGCCGACCTCCGTTAACATTACCGACTAACAGGTGGCTCGGACCTGTCCATTGAAGCAGGGGCCGAGGTAAGAATTATTCCCCTCGCGGCCGATCCAAACAAGGTAATAAAAATTGGGGCTGATTTGCCCCCTCAATTACAATATGATTTGCTTAACCTTTTGCGTGAATTTGCGGAAGTTTTTGCTTGGGGACCGGAGGATATGCCTGGCATTTCTCGAAATATCATTGAACACAGGTTATCCATTGATCCCAATCATAGGCCGATCCGACAACGAAAGCGTAACCTCGGGGGAGAACGTAATAGATACGTGGAGATCGAAGTCAACGCCCTGTTGGAAGTACGTATCATCCGAGAAGTGGATTATCCGGAATGGTTGGCTAACCCAGTGTTAGTTTCCAAACCGGATGGTTCATGGCGCATGTGCATAGACTTCACCGACTTAAATAAAGCATGCCCCAAAGATTGGTTCCCATTGCCTTTGATCGACGTGTTGGTTGACGCTATAGCTGGATTTCGCTTCCTTAATTTCTTGGATGCATATAAGGGATATCATCAAATCTTCATGGCCAAAGAAGATGAAGAAAAAACATCTTTTATTACAGACAAAGGTACATATTGCTTCATAACCATGCCTTTCGGTTTAAAGAATGCTGGAGCTACTTTTCAACGTTTAGTGAATAAAATTTTCAAAAAACAGTTAGGTCGAAATATGGAAGCATATATTGATGATTTACTTGTAAAAAGTAAAAATGAACTTGCTTACTTATCTGATTTACGTGAAACCCTTGAAACACTAGCCCAATATAAATTAAGGTTAAATCCAAAAAAATGTGTTTTTGGAGCCACTTCAGGAAAGTTCTTAGGATACATGGTTTCTGAGGGGGGTATCTCGGTTAATCCTAAGAAAGTAGAAGCTGTATTGAAAATGCACCCACCTAGGACAATTCGGGAAGTACAACAATTAACGGGTAGATTAGCAGCTTTGAATAGGTTTTTAGCCCGATCAGCAGAACGAGCATTACCATTTTTTAACATTTTAAAGAAAACTGATAAGTTTTTGTGGACCCCGGAATGTCAAAATGCTTTTGAACAATTAAAAAAATACTTAGCCTCTTTGCCATCTTTGACTATGCCTATTCATGGAGAACAATTGTACATGTATATAGCTACTACCAAATCTGTCATTAGCTCGGTTTTGCTCCGAGAAGATAACCGGGTCCAGAGACCCATCTATTTTGTTAGTAAAGTTTTGCAGGCCGCAGAGAAAATTATTCTAGCCTAGAAAAGCTAGTCCTGGCTCTAGTTCACTCCACACGGCGTCTTAGACCTTATTTCAACTCGCATGGAGTCACCGTTTATACCGACGCACCCCTCAAAGCCATCTTACAAAAAGCAGGAGTTTCAGGTCGACTCACCAAATGGGCCATTGAATTAGGAGATTATGACATCACCTTTGCCCCACGCACAGCAGTCAAAGGACAGGTGTTGGCGGATTTCATAGCTGAAGGAGTACCAGACAGCCAAGAGAGCATATCTAGCCCGTCAGAAAAAACCGATCTGCTTTTAGCTATAGCCGAGGGTGACGATGCGTGGATCCTCTACGTAGATGGGGCCTCAAGCCAGTCCGGATCGGGTGCAGGGATCGTCCTCACCAGCCCAGGAGGAGAAATTCACACGTATGCTTTACGATTCTGCTTCACAGCCACAAATAATGAAGCAGAATACGAAGCTATGATAGCCGGCCTGAAGTTAGCTCGGAAATTTGGAGTCGAAAATCTAAAAATTTGTTCAGACTCTCAGCTCGTGGTTAAACAAATTTTGGGGGAGTATAAGGCTAAGGATCGACAAATGGAGGAGTATTTAACATTGGTGCAACAGCAACTAAAATTCTTTCAAAAATGGGCTATAGAGCGGGTCCCGCGAAGCAAAAATACAAATGCTGATGCCTTGTCCAAATTGGCTTCTTCGGTTTTTTCTCACCTGACTAAAACCGTCCTAGTAGAAGAAATACATACCAGGAGTACAGCTGAACCAATAATATTGTCTATAAGTGAAGGACAGGATTGGAGATTTCCTATATGGCAATACCTACAAGATGGCACTTTACCAGAATCCCGGAAGGAAGCACAACGGATACAAAGGAAGGCTGAACACTATCAGATAATCGGAGAGGATTTATACAAAAAGGGTTTCTTGATGCCTTTACTAAAATGTGTGGGGTCGGGAGAAGCGGAGGCCATGCTGAAGGAAGTACACGAAGGAGATTGTGGGTCTCACATTGGGGCTCGGAATTTGGCCAAAAAAATAATTGGGGCTGGGTTTTATTGGCCCCGATTATTACAGGAAGCAGTGAAGTATGTTCAACGATGTTCCAGTTGCCAACACAATGCAAAAATTCATAAGTTGCCGGCCTCCAGCTTTACGGGGATAATTGCCCCATGGCCTTTCGCAGAATGGGGGATAGATCTTATGGGTCCGTTTCCTAAAGTTGGTTCATGCCATTATCTTGTTGTGGCCATAGATTATTTCACGAAGTGGGTGGAAGCCGAGGCACTGACAAATATTACTGGACGAACCGTAGCTCGGTTTTTTTGGAGGCAAGTCATCTGTCGTTTCGGTGTGCCCAGATCGGTTATTTCGGACAATGGGACTCAGTTCGAATCTAAGGAGTTCACAGCCTTGTGTTCAAAACTTGGCATCACCCAACGTTTCGCATCGGTAGCCCATCCTCCAGCAAATGGACAAGTAGAACTAACAAATCGAACTTTGTTGCACGGGCTGAAATCCAGACTAGAAGATAAAGGTAAAAATTGGGTAGAACAGCTGCCCCATGTACTTTGGTGCCACCGGACTACCCCAAAATCAGCCACAGGAAAGACCCCTTTTGAGTTGGCCTTCGGGGTCAATGCTGTCATCCCTCCAGAAATACAAAGTGGAGCCCCGCGAGTTATGCACTTCGAAAGAGATCAAAATCAGAAAAACTTGGAGCTCGGTCTGGATCTGATAGAAGAAGTTCGGGACTCGGCCTATGTACATCAACTAAATTACAAAAATTTAGTTCGGCAACACTATGATGCTCAGGTCAAACATCGAGCCTTTGTACCAGGAGATTTAGTTTTACGAAACCGATCTATCAGCAAACCACAAGAACAAGGCAAGTTATTTTCTAATTGGGAAGGGCCTTATCGGATAATCGAAGCCCGACCTACCGGAAGTTATATTTTGGAAGACTTGCAAGGACGATTGATTCCACGAACTTGGAATGCAGTACACTTGAGAAAATATTATCAATAAAGCAGTTCGAGTTAACTTCTCATTCAAATGTTTGAAGGAAATAGAAAAGATCATTCTCATTCAATAATTCAGCTCGGTTACAAAGACGATCTGAAAAGTACAAAAATTCTTCGAAAGGGACCAGAATCAGAAAAAATTCTACAAAGTATAAAACCAAGTACATCACTGCAACTGCATCTAGGCATGCTACCTACATTCCTCACACAGCTGGAAGGAAGAGCAAGCCCGATCTAAAGAAAGGCCGATCTCAGGAAGGAGGAGCTTGAGAAGAAGCTTCATCTGCTGTCTCTTGGGGGTCGACCACAGGATCCTCTTCGACCTTTTCTGGGATTGGAACACCGATGTCTCGGCATTCTTGCTTGATTTATTCTACTAGGTCGTAAGGATCGCGTCCCTCCGGAAGCAAAGAACCCTGGGCTATGGAGTCTTCTGGAGCACCTTCCGCCGACCTGGAGTTCTTTAGCTCATCCCAGCACAGAGTATACCAGCACTGGATTAACTCAAAAAAGCGCCGATTCATCAACTCCAGCAGGGTCCCTTCCTTGAAAGTTTTTAGTTCGGCTTGACGAGCTGCTTCAACATCATCTGGGCTAACCATCTCGGCAGCTCTCTTTGTAGCCTCTTCGCAGTTTTTTTAGCTTCATCGGCAGCTTTCTCCAGGGCAGTTTTCTCCTTCCCCCAAGAAGACTTTTCTTCTTTCAGGGCCTTCATCTCTGCTTCTAGGCCTGGATCTTGGTCACCAGTTGGCTGGACTTCGTGCTCAGGTCTTGGTTTTGCTGCATTAGCCCGGTTTTTTCAACTTCAAGACCTGAAATCTTGCTTTTCTCAAGCCCCAGCTGAAACTCCAGTTCCTCCACGGCCTTGTTCGGATTCTTTGATCTCTCCAGTTCATAGCTTTGGGCTAAGACATCCAAAGCTGTTATTCTTCTATTTGTGGCCGCATAATTGAACAAGACCTGCAAAAATCCGAGACAAGGATATTATGAGAATAATGTCCCAGGTAACCATTTATTTCAGAAAAACCTTAATGTTTGGAAAATTACCTTTTTGATGTGTGCGGCTATAAGGGTCTCCTGCGCCACCGCTCCATTCAAATGGTCCCGGAGTTTGTCACCAGCTCGGATAATCTCCTCAAAAGATTGAGAAGATTCGACCGCCACTTCTTGAAATGGCATAAGGTCCTCCGGGGGTGGCTCCAACGAATCAACCTGGTGAATTGGCCGAGCTAAGGAGATCGGTCTTTCCTTTTGATCCCTTAGAAACATGACCCTTTCTTTGGTCACCGGGTCTGCAGGTCCTAACAGATCTTCTGGACTTGGCAGCTCAGCTCTAGAAGTAGGGCCGGACAGGGTTTGTGGAGCTTTGGCAGCTTTAGCTGCCTGAATTTCTTCCGGGGTCGGCCTGCTCTTTTTTGAGACCCGGGTTAACAATGCCGAGCTAGGAGGATCGGCCACTTCGACCTCTTCAGTAAGGTCGATCTCAGCTGCTCTTTTGGAAGACCCCGAAGCAGCAACAGGTTTGTTGGCTTTTTTCTTCCTTCCGAACCCACTGAGACTACCTGAAAATAAGCAACTTGCAGAAATCAAAATTACCGAGCTATGAAAGATGAGGATACCATAAATAAAGAGTTCAAGGGACAGGTATTTACTTTCTACATTGGGGGATTGGCTTAGCCCGGCTGAAACAAGTAGAACCTCTGAAGGAAATTTAACCGAGTATTTGTCCGAGCTACTATGGGTTCTTAACGCCTTATAGTCCGATTGAATTCTGGGGTCGGACTTATCCCGGGATTGTTCAACTGGTAAAATAAATGGGGACCAACGGTAGGGTAGGTTTGCTTCCTCAGCCTTTACCATAAAAAACCTAGCCCTCCATTGTTTATTGGTATCAGGGGAGTCGGTAATTATTACAGGACTATTCCTACGCTTCTGGAAGGTCACCCACCATTTACCATAGGGGTATTTACGGACTGTATAAAATTGAAAAAACAGGTCTACTGTAGGTCGGACCCCAGCCCCAAAACACATATACATGAACCCTATCAAAAACCTAAGGGAATTAGGTACTAGTTGACTCAGCCCAATATTCAGAAAGTCACACATCTCGATCAACAGGTCTAGGGTCGGAAACCTCAGTCCGAAGTTAATATGATATTCATACACCCCGACCCAACCTTCAGAAACAGTATTTATCCTCTCCTCAGGCTCGGGTAAACGAATAGGAACAGAAGGATCTATATAATGGGTCGACCTAAGGTTTATTAAATCGGCCATAGTCATTTGTGAAATTATTCCTCGGGTTTAAATTCGTGTGTGGCAGCTGAATCTACAGCAATCAATGCAAATAATCATAGGTAAATCAATCCTATGCTCAAACAGGATAGAAAATAAATCATCAGAAAGGAAAGGTACAAGGATGTTAACCTGCTGCCGGAGTCTGGCGCGATACTCCGGTACCTGAGCTTCTCTCGGAGGCCATTGCAGACTGATAAAAGGAAGAAAAGGTATGGCAACGGAAGGTAACAGCGGCGGGACAACAACCTTAGCGAAGATTGCAGGAACTAGGACACGACGATAAAACTCCGGCCAAATTTCGAAAAATTCCGGCGAAGGGAAGGAGAAGGAAGGTAAGAACAAATTTCTCTCTTTTCAGGAAAGCAAATAATGTAGGGTGCCAAATGTGTGTTGCTATCACGGTTTTTATAATGGAGCCTCGGGGAAATCAAAGAGACGTGGGCAGACCAAAAGCTGCATTCATTAATGACGCTTTGAGGACACAAAACGGCCTTGGAAGTCGTATCGATTGATAAATGTAAAGGCGTGTCCCGACCGGTCCGCCTCTTCAAAATCCCGACCTAGGGTAACGCAAAGGTACGTATTTATGATTACATTTATTTGTCCGAAAACTGTTCAAATTCTTTAGATCGAAATTACACTTATTACTATACAGTCGGAGGAGACTATTCTTTGTAGGTCGGATTTCATATTTCATGTTTTTATATGAAGTATAGGTCGGATAAATACTGGAAAATCGCCTTAGTCACTTACGGCTTAGTAAAAATACGGTATGTTGCTTAGTTCGGAAAATTGGCTCGGATTAATCTAGAAAATCATATCCTTTATGCTAGGTCTTAGCTCGGAAAACCCAAAGAGTATTAAGTTTTAGATCGGTAAAACCTAATACTGGAGGGGCTTGTTGATGTGCATAAAATTGAAATCCCCATTGGGCCTAGCCCAATTAATTAAAAACTAAGAAACAGTAAAAGATAAAGAAGCCCAGATCCATGTTCAGGTCAGAAAGATCACACAAAACGAGTCTCTGTTACAAATTTAGGTCGGTCATATAATCTTATATTGGTCATGAAGAACTGAACAAGAAAACTCACTAAAGCTTAGGTCGGAATAAACTAATCTTAGATCGGTAGACCTCATAGCCCAGATCGGTATGATTATGTCAGTATTACTCAAGAATCCCAGGTCGGTAAAAGCTTAATGAAGTTAGATCGGTCAATTGTTAAAACTCATCCCTATTTAGGTCGGTAATTTATGTAAGATTAGATCGGTGAAGCCGACCTGAAATAAAGATAATAATATAAAATATCATGGTAGGGCCATTATTTTAATATGTGCAGATCAATTATGACAAAGGAGCCAAAGTTAAAGCCAGTTTTCCCGGAAAGGCAAAAAACATCATTGCAAAAGGAATAATTAGGAGCGTATGTCTCCATTACTCAACGGAACCATCAAGAGTAAGCTTATAAATACTCAGGCACAAGCCTCATTCTGGTAGGTTCCAATAAGTAATTTCTGGCAATTCTCACTAGCATTTCTTAAGCTATTCTCTCATTTACAATTTCTCTGAACACTCTTGTTCTATATTGCTTATCTCTTTCATATTACTGACTTGATCGTCGGAGCCTATACAGGGGGGAAAGCCCCGCTCCTTTTCTGAATTAATCATCAATTGGTGAACGGAGCAGTGCAAGATCATCAAGCTTCATCATCTTGGCCGAGCTCAGCAACTCAGATCATTCCATCATTTTCAATTTTGTTCATTCCCTTCACAGCACAACTTCATACAAAGTGGGCTATTACTGTCTTCAAGAGTTCATTGGGCCGCGAAGAAGCATCACTCCCTCATTGTAATTTTTGCGTCACATCAGTTTATTATTGAAAAAATAAGCTAAAACTAATCCTCAACTTTCGTGAATAAAGTTTGTATACGTGCTCAACCATAAGAAACAAACATCAATTTTGTAATTGTGACTACACCACGTAGAGTTATTTGTTATATGACCAAACCTCGGGGAGAGGTAAATGTAATTCACCCTAAAAATCAAGCTCCATCAAGTTTATAATAAATTCCAATGAAGTCAACGTTGAAAGCAACACCAACCGTGTCACGTTTATGTATTTAAAACTAGTAGCTCTAGGGAGAAGAAGCTGAAAAAAAAGAAAAAAAAAAAAAAAAAAAAAAAAAAAGCCCATGGAGGAGAAGATGATTTACGATGCTGCTGCTGAAAACAACGTTACGATGCTAAGCCAGTTACTTAGCCAAGATCCTCTTGTTCTTGAAAAAGTCACTTTGAATTGTCAAGATAAGAGTCCTCTTCATATTGCAGCCATGTTTGGGCACTTGGAATTTGTGAAACAAGTTTTGCTTTTTAGCCCGGATATGTGTTTGGTTGGCGATAGATTTGGGAGATTCCCTTTACATCTGGCGGTCATCAAGGGCAAATTGCCAGTTCTCCGAGAGTTGATTCATGCCAGGCCGCTTGCAGCTCGAGAGAGGATCAATGGCGGCGGAGGAAACGTTCTTCATTTGTGCGTGAAGTATAAGCAGCTGGAGGCGTTGATATTTTTTGTCCAGAATATAAGGGATGATGATTTTGTTAACCGGAAGGACGATGAAGGGATGACCATACTCCATCTGGCCGTTTGCGATTACCAAACTGAGGTAGGCTATACGAAAGTCTTAGGTTTGGTGTTTTGGTCGTATAGCAATAATTGGGCAACTAGAATATGTGAGAAAAAAAAAAAAAATTACATGGTTTTATTGAGGGTAATTAAATTTCAAAATAGCCATTGAGGTTTTCTATCCTGAAATTTGTATGAAACTCTAAATAACCTGATTTTGGGGCAAATTTTTGCAAAAGTTGAGAACAATTTTTGCCCCTCCATACAAATTCAGGGGTATTTTAATATTTTTCAAATCTCATGGGTATTTTGATGAGTACCAAAGCTCAACAGTATTTTGAAATTTTCCCTCTATCTGTCTCAAAGGGGGAGTCTATTTCAAAAAATATTTTTGTCCTAAGATTTATGTTTGTAATTTTTTATTTTTTATACCTTTATTATTATAATGTGTAGTTTAATATCACACTAAAAGAGTAATGACATGAATAGAAAAACTAATAACAATTTAATTATTTTAAGATACCTTTAAACTCGTAAAAAGTTATTTTTTCAAAACAACAGTACTATCCCAGCAGTACTACCGTTCAATATTAATCTAGCAATATGCAGACCCTGGA
The DNA here is from genome assembly GCA_016801395.1 of Leptodermis oblonga. Lineage (NCBI taxonomy): Eukaryota > Viridiplantae > Streptophyta > Magnoliopsida > Gentianales > Rubiaceae > Leptodermis > Leptodermis oblonga. Next base: position 27,265,379 of record CM028754.1, read on the forward strand.
TTTTATCCACCAAAGTCTTATTCTTAGTTATAACATGAGTTTCCTAACTCTTCCCCTGGATTTTATCTAATTAATTGACTTGACTAAATATGCAGACCATCAAATACTTGCTACATAACAACATTGTAAAAGTGAATGCAAAGAATGCAAACGGAAGCACAGCATTAGACCTCTTTCAAGGAGCGAACAATTCGGAAATTGCACAAGTTCTTGAATATGCTGGAGCCAAAAGAGGCAGAGAAATTAGCTCCTCTGTTGCTGGAGATGACCAGCAAAAGGCTTCCAAATCCCACAACCATACGACAAAAGGAAGCGAATGGCTATCCCGGAAAAGGGACTCACTAATGGTAGTTGCCTCACTCATAGCAACGATGGCCTTTCAAGCTGGCGTAAACCCGGCTGGGGGAGTTTGGCAGGACGACAGGCCAGACCATGTGGCAGGAGTATCAGTAATGGCACACAAGTATCCAAAACATTATAGATATTTCATTAGGACTAACACGGTGGCCTTCGTTTCATCTCTGAGCACAATCTTGTTCCTCATCAGTGGTTTGCCATTCAAAAACAAATTCTTTTTGTGGGCTTTGATGGTGATTATGTGGTTGACCATTACTGCCATAGCTTTAACTTATGGTATATCCATCGTTATAGTGACGCCGAAGGCTTATAGAAAACAATTGAGCCATGTAATCGAGACTGCTGTAATTGTTTGGTGTGGCGTGATGTCGCTCTTGCTCTTGGGAAACACAATTCGATTGGTAAACAGGTGGTTCAAACGACGACATGGTGTTGATCTGTTCAGAAAGCTTAGGAGGCATGGGAGCGCTAAGCAAGAAAGTCATCAAATGATTCAAATGTATGACCCTTGACAATCTAAAGCCAATTCTTCAGTGAAAAACCCAACATAAATAAAAGAAAAAGGGTATAGGAACTCAAGTGTAATCTTCTGTATCTTGTAGTCTGTTCCAATTCCAGAGTATACATTTTGAAGGCATGAATACGTACACCAATAATCATCTGTCAATTTTTAAAACAAATTTTTGCCTAATGGCTAAGGGCATGTTTTGTTTTTGTTGGGTCTTGTTTTTGATTATTACAATAGATTTAATATATTATATTAATTTTCATCATTTTCAATACAACATTTTACTATTTAACTATACATTTTTAACATATTTTACATTAAAAATAACTTTGTAGATTATTGGCAGAAAATCATCTTCGTTTGAGTGCTCACAATCTTCCGCTACATTAATTGGTTCATGCTCTCTAGCAAACAAAAATCTTAACTTCTTTTTTGACAATTCCAAGGATTTAACTACTGTACGTTTCATTATCATTTCGTTACACTCTGGTGATGCTTCCAAAGTCAAGCTTCTGGAGAATGATTGAAAATTGTGTGAATTTTATGAGCAGGAAGCAGCGAGGAATAAAACATGGACAAGTCCAACTATGCAACAGGAAGGATATTACGAGGAAGTTAAAAACAACTTCCCCGATTCAAAACGTTAACAAAAGTCGCTTCCGAGTTGGGATCAACATACACATAGTTTGACTTTAGTCTACCAACCAATACAACAATATTAGGCACTTTGGCGGTGAGCAACAAACACATCCCCAACAGCTTTTTCACTGCGGCCCAGTTTGGAAAGATCGTCATTTTTATTTTATAATAATTTTTATTAATCTTAATAAGTCTTTTTATATTTTTAAGATATTTTTTTATATTTTCAATACATATTTTTATATTGTTAATGTAATTTTAATATTTTAAAATCACTATCCAAATCAAGGTTTGGATCCAGTCTTGATACTAAACGGGGCCTGCGTGTCAACACTGGTACTGATGCTTCTTAAATTTCTCATCTCGACCCTTTTAATTTTGTAGACTATTTTTCACCTCAAATTGCTGACGTTCTCGACATTATTCATTTTCAATTGTTTTAGCATCTATTTCTGCTTCATGTTGCTTTTCATCTATTGTGCAATATTAGCCTTTTCTTGTTCATTTAACTTGGCAGCCGATGTATGCCAGTGTTTGTAAACACCTAGATCATGATTGTACTTGTTAGAAATAATACTTCGTTGTATTATATTGTGTATAACTTCGTTCATACTGGATACATGGAGTAGCCTTATATAGGGATACGGTACTTGATAAATCAACTTAGAATAGGAAACTAGAATAAAATCAACCTATAATAGGAATTTAGAATAAGATCAACCTATAATAAGGTAACATATGTAAATTAGGAAATAAACCTTAAACAAGGTAATAGAAATATTATAATCATTCTAATATCCCTCTTCAAACTCAACGTGGCGGAAGACCAATTGAGTTTGGATACGAAAAATAAAAGTGACCCGGTGGTTAATTGTTGACCTGTTTGGTGTGTACAAGTTTAGTGGTTGAGCTGTGTGAGAAGATCTTAATCATAGAACCGCATGGAAATACACGCAGAAGGGCTATCTTCGTCAGATTCGGAAGCACGAAGACCGCTATCATTAACCCGCATGGGAAAACCCTAAAAGATGGTTGTGTCAAGTAGAATATTGTTGACCCGCATAAACGCGGTTGTGTCAAGCAGAATATCATTGACCCACATGGAAATCCCAAAAAGACTGTTGTGCCAAGCAGAAGACCTTCATGATTAACCCGCATGTGAAGAACCAAAGAGACCAAGATTTCTTCCTTTATGGCCAAAAAGAATTCTGAAAATCAGAATTATAAACCAACCAAACAATCCCTAAAGAATTCTGAAAACCAGATTTATAAACCAAACACCAAACAGCTCCTAACATAAGTGGCAAGATACTTGGCACTTTGGTGACATGGCGATAACATGGAGACACTTGTTGGTGACGTGAACAACACTCCAAATGATGACGTTACAGAGAACTCTCCTTGTTGACTGGACTCACTACAAAAAAAAGGGCTTTAGTGACGACGCGAAGTCTTCAGTAAAAGCCCAAAAGTCGTCACTAAACCCTTTAGTGACGACAAACGGGTTGTCAAATGGTCGCGACAATAGGTCCATAGCTAAAGGGTCCAGTGATGACATTTTTGCACCGTCGTCACTAAAGCCTACCATGTAGTGACGACTTTTTGTCATCATTATAGTTAGTGACGACAAAAGTCGTCAATGTGTGTGCGTCACTAAAAGACAAAAGTCTTCACTAAATGGTGTATTTTTAGTGACGAAAAAGATAGTGATGAATGAAAGTCGTTAGTAGGTAACAAATGTTCAAAGGCTTTAGTGACGAAACTCAGTGATTAAATATTCGTCAATAAAAAAGCAAAGCCTTTAGTGATGACAAACGGGTCGTCAATTGGTCGCGACTATAGGTCCGTAGCAAAAGGGTCCAGTGACGACTTTTTTGTACCGTCGTCACTAAATCCTACCATTTTCTGACGACCCATCTATCGTCACTAATTCGAAAAAAGTCGTCGCTGCGTGAGCGTCAATAAAAGTCTAAAGTCATCAGTAAATGGTGTATTTTTACTTACGAGAAAGATAGTGACGAAGGAAAGTCGTCAGTAGGTAACAAATGGTCAAAGGCTTTAGTGACGAAACTTAGTGATGAACTTTAGTACCACGAAATGTCGTCAGTAAATCTAGTGACGAACTTCAGTGACCACAAATTATCCTCAATATGGATCTGCTTAGTGACGAGATATTGTGACAATAATTAATTGTCAATATGAAGTGACTTGAGTGACAAACATTGGCAGATAGGTCGTCACTAAAAACCAATTTTTGTTGACAAAATGGCAACAAATTTTTCTCAATATCCAACTTATTAACCGAATTTACATACGCACGTCAACATTATGAATTATGAGCAATAAATATTAGTAACGAAAAAAGTCGTCACAACCAATATATAAAAATCCTTTTCATTGACACTTATGACATACAAAGTTAGAAATAAATAAGAGAAATTGTCTCATTTCATCACAGTAGATAATAGAATCGATTCCCAAATCATTTTGAAATTGTTTCAGCCAATAAACACTTAAAACATTGAATATCAATATTCAACGCCAATTGAGCAAACAAATATTACTCTCACATCAATCTATGGAGAAAACATTTCATTTCGACATAGTGAAGATGACAATTGATTTAAGAACTACAAGAAGCATCACATAAGCTTTTCCTTAAAGAAAATGATCATAATACCATAGATTCCCATAAAGGTAAGGCAAAATGATCTAAAAGACACTAGAATTTTTAGCATTTGCCATATCCATATAAAGGCTACAAAAGGATCAATCTACACTAAATTCTCTTAAGCATATGATCCTATTAGTGGTTTGGAACAATCCAAAATGATCAATTCCTACATATGAATTACTAAACGATTGTTCCAAAGCACTAACAACTAACAATTAGCAGCTACTAAATCAAAGTATGTCCAAAAAACATTGACTAATACTATGTCAAAATATTGACAAGTGCTAAAGTCATTGACCAATATTATGTCAAAGTATATCCAAAAGGCATTGCCTAATACTATGTCAAGATATTGACAAGAGCAAAAGGTCAAAATATTGACAATATATCCAAAATAGTATCCCACCATGAAATGCGTCTGACAATTCCCTCAAAACATCCTTCTTAAAATCAAGTCACTGCAAAAAGGGAAAAATATAACAACCATTATCTTATGCAAACCATATTTAAACATTCACAATGCAAATTATATTGAAAGGAAAAAAAAGGAAACAAAAAAAGAAACACATCCCATATATGAACTTACTTGTGTTCTTACCACTTAAAAACACAATCAATACTTCTAATTAGAATAAGAAATCAAGATATTACAGAAAGCTAAACATACTTGAAATTTTGAAAATTTGTGAACTTACATCTTTTTGAGATTACAAATTTCGAATGAGTAAAGCAACTTCACTCGATAGAGAATTCATCCTCTCATCTGACTGCCTTTTTTTGTCTTTCAATTGTTTCACCTCTACCTTTTGGGCATCTAACTCTTCAGCGAGAGAAACAAATTTTTTTTTTCAGCATCATCAGCTCTTTGGGAATGTCCCGCCACCTCATCCCTCAAATTGTGAGTAGAAGAACGCTTTCTCTTGGATGAAGAATGCTTACAATGTCCAGGAAGGCGACCAAGTTCTTGTTCACAAATCTCAGTAGGTGTCAGTGATGTAGTAGCCTTTAATGTCGTCAACCTCTCTTGAAAAATAGAAACAATTATGCACTATATGAATTAGAAGTCTTAAATCAGTTTTAGAAAAATTAGAATGGATTTTAGCAAAAAATAACATATAAGGTATTCATGAGCAGTGATGAAGTAGCTAAATAGTGTAAAAGCAAAAAAGTAATGAATCTGTTTGCTTGTTCTTGAATGTTAACGGGAAGAAGCTTGTACTTAGAACACTTTGGGCCTGTTCTTTTTCATCGTTTTGAAAACGATTTTAAAAACAAGTTTTGGAAAATAGTTTTATAATGTAAAAAGTATTTTGAAAATGTAAAAAGTAGATGCTGAATAATAAAAAGTTATATTGGAAATGATGAAATATGATTAAAATATATTAAATTTACTATTAAAACCAAAACCGTTTTCAAAACAGAACAAAAAGAACAGGCCCTTTGTTCTGATAAGTTGTCGCAAGAACAACTTGACTTGGTTTTTGATAGGAGTTTGAACTTTCACACAATCGGAAAAATGGCAATGTTTATTTCTATGGATACAAGGCCTGAAGTCCTTTTGAAAATGAGGATGATGAAATAGAAGATTTTGATTCTGTTTTTGATGAAGATATCATCCTACTTACTCGTGCCGACAATGGTAAACCTGAGATCAAGGTAAAGGAAGAAAAGTCTACTGAAACTAAAAAGGCTACTAATGCTAAGAAGGACAATGTTGCGGATAAGCCAAAGTTGAACATTGTGGAACCAAGCCCAAAAAAGATGAAGATGATTTACTTTCTGATGATGGGGATGTTTCGATGGATAAGGATCGGGATGAGAGTGACTCTGAAGGATACGATGACTATGATGAAACTGATGAAGAAGAAACACCAAACAAGGTTTTGAGACTGGCAAAACGGGAGCTGAAAATTCAGCTATTAAAACACCTGGGCATGATAAAGAAAGCAGAACTGGCCACTGATCAACAAATGGCGTATGATCATGCTTGTATGTTCCAAATTAAAGAAATGGGATTCAAACATTTACATAACCTTTTAACCAATATTGCTAAGCTAAGATAAACTTTAGAGGAAGAAACTGAAGAGTTGGTTAACAAAGCAGACCTTGTTCATGCCATTCCATCCCATTCCTTGTAGAACTCTTCCAGAAATTCCTCCTTAAACTTGAGCATCCCTTCTCTATTCAGCTAGGCATTTACATTGCCGTTCTTAGCTATCAGAATTCCAAACTTCATGATAAAAAGATCAATGAAACTAGAGACTCTAAAACAAGAAATAAACTAAATGTCATGTCCACTATTGTAGTTTAAGAAGATTCAAGTCCATAAAGCACATTATTAGTGTTAAGCATGATTTTTATTTTTCTTTTTTTCTTTTTTTGCAAAGAAAAGCTGCTGTTCAAATTTGAAGCTTAAGCTCCACTATTCAGGTCCTATAAGGACCCAATACAAAGAGGAAAACTATTATCATATAAATCCCAAACACCATATTATGTCAATCAGCCAGAAAACAAAATTATAGCCAAGGTCACAGCATCAAAATAGAAAATAAGATATTGCCTGCTGCTGTGACCTTGGCTATAATTTTGGAAGTTCTTCATTACAAAAAGGATGTTTTGACTGTAATTGGACAGCAAGCAACAAGATAGAATTATCCAGCTACATCGACTTAAGAATCTCAGGTCACATGCAAAACAAAGACACGAGACTAGTCTCTACAAATTTTATATCCAAACATCACAATATTAGATACTGCAAAATAATTATACTCAGTATGAGCAATCCAAATCAAAGAGAAGTATTCCCATTATGATTCATAAATAATATCAGCTAATTACTATACAAAAGAGATATAATAAAGACATTTGGTTATGCATCAAGTGCATTTTAACTTTCCTTTGGAGCTACAGATCAAACAAGACAAGGATACTGCCAGAAACGCAACAAGATCAAACAGATTTCCTCTATCTCCTTGTAAGGCACTGAATACATCAGCGTACTCTCCAGTCATAATCCAAAAAAAAGGAGCCATCATCAATCCTAGATTGGTGAGCATGTGCTTAATGTAAATCATTTCAGTTGTAATGGTGACCACATAAGCAAAAGGCCACAAATACACAGTCAAGGTAAATCCAGAATTAATAGCAACATAGCCAATAGCACCAGCCAAAATGATCACCAGTTATAGAAAGGTAAACTTTGAGGGGATAGGTTGCTTCCTAAATGTAGTATCAGCAACAGCCACCAAAAGGGGAGTACAAGATCTAAAGACTATGAAAGTATCGACATTGGCACGGCGTAACAGATTGGTGTTTGTGAATATAGCCAAGTAAAACAGGGCAGCCGCAGACAAAAACTTCTTGGCAATGTCCCATGTAAATGGATCATGATGAAGAAGACCTAATTTTCCAAAAACCCTAACCCCCAAAGCTGAAGTAAAGTACTGCAAAGCAGTGAGGAGACCCGGTAATTAAATTTGGTAATGACAAACTTGTTTATCGCAGCAAGCAAACTAGAGCACAGAGCATAACCCAACACAAGACTACTAGTAGCATAGGCTTGCTTTGCCGGGCAACGCGTCTAATAGTATACAAGTTCAATATTGAGATTATAGCAACTGAAATAGGGAGAGTGCAAAACAGTAGATCTTTAGCAAAATGTCAGCACATTAAGATCGAAGAGGAACACAAAATATAAGATGCAGTAGCCACCAAAGAAAAATCAGATGGAAAATACAATTCTTGATGAAAAGACTGATCATATACATAAGTTTGCAGAAATTAGACTTTTAAAGTAATTGAGTCAAACTGCAAGAATTACCTTCTTAACTCAAGTGAGAATTTTCGGACTTGATACCACCAGAATAGAACCCCTTGCCTGATCATAAGAAATATTCATTATAAAGTAAAAAAACAGAAGGCAAAAATTAGCCCGTTTTGCTGAGTGAAGAATCAAAAAATTTGTAAATAGGTCACATATGCACTTGGATTGACAATTCTCAATGCTCTGTAAACTTCGCCGTTCAAAACGCTGACTAAGAACAATCTGGATAATATTGCCAGCCAAAATATGCTCCTTAGACTTCAACACTGCCTTCATGTATTCGTCACTTGTTTGAATTCCTTAATGAAGGGCCAAAAAGGCTAGTAGACAAGTCAATGGCACCTAAAGCTAGCTTAGGACTGCATTTAACAATGAAATAAACCAAATGAAAACAAATTCTATAATAACTAGCATTTCGACAGTTTTGAGCTTGGTTAGCTTACGGGACTATATCATGAACTCTAGACATCAAAGAGTCCAGTTGCTTCATTCCATGTTTGTAGGCAGCATCAACTGAGGGAAATTCGTCCGTTCACACCCAGTGAATTACATAAGCTTTCTGAGGTTGAAAGAGATCAAAGAACAAGATATCAAAAGATAAAACAATCAATATGCTTTGAAAAGGTTCCAAGTTCAGACAACTGTTGTAAATGGAAACATCTATTGTGGTTCCAATAAAATTCAATTGAGGATTAATATCCGCATCACTTCTAAAACATGTATAAAAACAAAAAATGGGAATACAAAAACACTAATGTGAACAACACAAAGACACAAACAAATGAATGAAGAAAAAACTAACTTTAGGGCTTGGATACAAACCAAATGCCTCTGCCCTCCAAAATGGTGAATGCTTAACCTAGATCTAAATTTGTACATAACTCAGGACGGCGCCAGCGTGAGTGAGCTAGCATCGCCATCGTGAGTGAGCAAGCGGTGCCGGTCGGCGCCGGCATGAGTGAGCAATCGGCGCCGGCGTGAGTGAGCAATCGGCGCCGGCGTGATCGAGCAATCGGCGCCGGCGTGAGTGAGCAAGCGGCGCTTGCGACGATCAATGAGGAGTAGGAACTAGGAAGTTAGGAGGTGACTGTGAGGACTTAGGATTGAGGAACGAACCGAGTGAGAGAGAAATTAGGGCTTGCCCTGTATTTTCACACCAAAATTTCCCTCCTTTGTTTGTTAATCTCCCAAAATTTGAGTTTATTTTCACCCAAAATTTCCCTCCTCAAATTTTGACTTTGGGCTTCAATTTTATTTCTATAAATTAACTTTAGTTTTGGTCCTTTTTTCCTATATAATTTCTTCAATACTTTAAATTTGTGTAATTATTATTTTCTTAAAAAATTTATTTAATTTTTGTACCAAAAATAAAATTAATCATTGTCCCTACGAACAGGCAAAATATGTATTTTATCAAATATATACTAATGTATGCTAGATTCATGAGTATATGTTATAATTAGTCTTAATGAGAAAGATAATCAAAACTTATAAATACTAATTATATACTTATACACTATATTTTATATTATGATTATGTTATAATTATTTATATTATAATCGCTTTAACTAGTATTAACTGATGACTAATGGCGAACAATAGAGAGTGAAATTAAAATGTATAGGCATTATTTAATAGAAAGTGATAATAAATAAGTAGAAAAATATCACGAACTGAGACAAGTAGAAGAGACCTTGGTAGTCCGAGAGGCAGATAGCAAAAGTGAATCATACATGTATAAGCTATATTATTACCAATACAATAGCTACCTGTTATATAAAAAGTCATGTTATGAAATGTACAATTTTTTAAAGTTGTAAGGTATATTATCTAAAATAAATAATTTAACTCTTACTTCATAAGTATGAGTTAAGTGTGGATCACACGTTATTATATTAATTTCAATATAGAATGTAGAAATAAAAATAAAATACAAACATGATTATTTTAATTAAATGGAGAGAGTATGCAATTAGCATATATATATATATATATAATTGTTACGGCACCATTATATTTATAAATATGATGTGTAGTTTTAAAAAAAATTATACTATATAATATAATTGATTAGTTTGGCCCATTTGGGTGCCTTATTAACATTACTAAAAGCTACTTCCTCCGTCCCACTCAGAGAGTTCACTTTGAAATGTGTACAACTTATTATGAGTTGTGAGGTACAACACTTAAAATAAATAATTTACCATCATATTTTTCACTTATATCCTTATTTTAGAAGTAAGGGTTAATTGTGAACCACACATCACACATTGTTATATTAGTAAGGATATGTAATGTAAATAAATTCAAAATGGACTCTTTAAATGTGACAATATTTTTTTTTCAAAGTGGACTCTTTCAGTAGAACGGAGGGAGTATAACTATTAAGGTGTTTTAGCGAGATTATTAAGAGATATGGATTAAAAGAAAAAATATTAGACTGTTTTAATGACATTATGAAAAGTTATGAACTAAAATAACATTGGAACAAAAAGAGTATAGATACACATACACAATTGTATTTCATGATTCTTTCACTGAACCAAATAGAACATCTACGAACAACTTTTTTTATGGTGCTAATATGGAATAATAGGAGGATTGTTACTTCAAATGAGTATTAGTAGTTATTAAGGTATCTTACATATAATAATAAAAATTATGAAACCAAAAAAATGTTCAAACATTCCAATATTCTTACAATAGTATAAATTTTTTTTTTAGGGTAAAACGAAATATATTAAATTAACGACGTTGAAAATCGTCCAACAACAATTAAGAAACAAATTAAGGGGCCATAGCCCACAAAGACTCGCCAGAAGGGCTAGTCACCCCATGCTGGGCCAAAGAGTGTGCAACAGTATATTAATTGCACTATAATGCATTACGTTTGAGAAAAGATGTCTTTAATTCAAACTATCATGGGGTTCAAAATACAAATACTAGGGTGTCCTAATAATATTAAAAGAAGTTAAGATGCTCAATTTTAATTATTATTTATTGGTGTAGGCTCAATTTGGTTTCGCCCATCAAAAGACCTTTGAGCCCAAATACATATTTAGGTTATACATATTGTATTTGGGCCAGATTTTTTAAAACTTTTCCAATTGGGTCATTACACAATTTGGGCTATGATGAATATTGGTATTAAATTATTTTTAATTAATGTTTAATAAAACTAATTAAATTTCTAATAGTTTATTAAAAAACTGAATTTGGTCAACCTTGATAAAAATTGAGCTTGTCACCGAATTGAATTATGTTGATACGCTTTTATAAGAAGAATCATGGTTGAAGTGTTAATTTTATTCTCCTCAAGCTCATATCTTTCTTATTCATAAATGGTTGTAAAATTCAATTGTTTTAACAGAACAAAAGAAATAATATATTTATAATTGAATGTGATATTTTTATGTATATCTAATATATAAATAATTAAAATATTTATGACCAATATATAAGGATGCCTTAGTGACATTATTAAAATTTATGGATTAAAAGAAATAAAGGTGTCTTAGTGACTTTGTTAAAAGTTATAGGCCAAAAGAAAAATATAAAGGTGTCTTAGTGGCATTGTTAAAAGTTATAGAGTGAAAAATATAGTATAGTTCTTTATTATCGATCAATACTTTAAATTAACTTAAACACACACGTAAAAGTTTTTGTTGTCTTGGTAGGACATTATGTTCACTACTATAAGGCCTCAATTTCAAGTCTCATCTTAGCCATTTTTTAGTTTATTAAATCAAAATGAAGAGTTAAAAATAGTTTAAACAATTAAACAACAAAAATGGTCACTTATATGGGTAAGAGAATGTGTATCTCTTTGTGAATACTTAGTTTAATCTCTCTACAACAAATTTAATATGCTTTTTTTATTTCTATTTTTTTTATTTTTTATTATTGACGACTAGTTTTATATCGTCACTAACAGAACAAAACATATTTTTACTGACAATAATTTGTCGCCACTATAACTAAGTGTTTTAGTGACGACAAATTGTTGTCACAATGTTCCTAATTTCATGCTATTAGTGACGAAAATAAATTTCGTCACTAAATGTCTTCAAACTAATATTGACGACTTAGTGAGGACTTCTATATCTCGTCACTAAAACTCCTCGTTTTGATGAAAATCTTATGACGACTTCGATTTTCGTCACTAATCAGGGTCTTTACCGACGATTTCCACTGACTACAAAAAAATTTGCGTCACTAATGCCCATTTTTCTTATAGTGACTTCTCCGCGTTTATTGCTGGAAGAACTTCAGCGGCGGCAATGGAGGAGTTTCAGCGGTGGATCTGGGAGTTCCGTCAGGGCTGACGATGACGGAACTTCTGACCTGGAGGAAGACGGCAACAACGGCGGAAAAGAGGATTTGATGCTGATCAGATCTGGAGCACATGGGAAATGAGGAAGAATGTGTGTGGTGTTGCTGAAGACCCAGATTTGAAGGGTCAAACTGAGCAGCAAAAACAACAAGAACTGTAGATCGATGTGGTCGAGAATGGAAGATCTGGAAGCCTGTAGCAGTGAGGACATTGAAAAGCTTGGACACGAAGGCACCGTTATGTCTGAATTGCAGCAGCAGCGGTGCGACCAGACGCAGCAGTAGGATGCAAACGGCGGCGATGGCGGAAGCGTGGAACGAAGGAGGACCTTTTGATTCTAGTGGTCGTGGCGGCTTAGTGCAGCTGTGACGCCACGGTTGTTGCTGTATCTCACAGCAGCAAGAAAAGGTTGACTGGAAATTGACCTACGAAGGAAAAGAAATTTTTTTTTCTTTTCTTCTGTTTAACTATTTCTGTAGAAATTGACTTCGATACCTAGAAGTAATACTTCGTTTTATTATATTGTATATAGCTTCGTTCATACAGGATATACGAAGTAGCCTTATATAGGGTTATGATACATAATAAGAACCTAGAATAAGAAACTAGGATAAGAGGAACCTAGAAAAAGATTAACCTATAATAAGGTAATATACGTAAATTAGGAAATAAATCTTAAATAAGGTAATAGAAATATTCTAATTATTCTAACAGTACTGACCCTCATTTACACTCAATTTCCAAGTGCTTTCATAAATTTCAGCTCCGACAAGTTTAAAGCAGCACTCAAATTTCTTACTACTTGTATTGCTGTTCCTCATCTGAGTATGACTTGCTCATAATTTTACCCTATCTTTCACATCCAATATCCACTCTACAATATATTCTATGTTTTGAAAACTCAATCCATTTTTAAAGGACTATAGGAGACAAACTTTAATAATAACACAACTTTATTGGACAGACAGGGATTGTTTTATGTACAAAATTTGGTTAACAAAGCACGACCTCAGCACGGACTGTAACAGTGGATAGGTAGATTCTTTTGATTATTATTAAGGGCCTGTTCTTTTTGAACGTTTTGAAAACGGTTTTGAAAACAAGTTTTGAAAAATAGTTTTATAATGTAAAAAGTGTATTGAAAATGTAAAAAGTAAATGCTGAATAGTAAAAAGTTGTATTGAAAATGATGGACTATGATTAAAATATATTAAATTTACTGTTGAAATCAAAACCGTTTTCAAAACGAAACAAAAAGAACAGGCCCTAATACTATTTAATATTTGTTTTTATGTAGGTCAAATAATTTATTCATCAAATGCCTGAAAATGAAATCTGTATCCTAATTTACCCAAATTCCAAACCCTGTCCTTCCCCTTCAATGATTTTTCACGCAAAACTCACGTTCCTTACTCTTCAATTTCTCTATCTCTCTCTCTCTCTCACATACACACAAACACAAGCGCACTCTCTGCGTATTTTCAATTCCTTTTTTTTCCCTTTAAAGTAGATTGCTTTATTGCTGCATTTCGGTTTAAAGATGAAAAAGTCGTACTCCAGATTCTGTGTTTTTGTAGATTATTGGGCTCATTTTTTTTACCGCACTCCGCGTGCACATTGTTTATCGTTAAATGACAGAAGGAATTTAGTATGAGTTTAGTTGAAGCTGGGATCGATACAAATGGTTGTTCTAGCAGTGTATTGAGTCCCGCCACTTGGAAATTTCAATTGGCTTTTTCCCATTTATGCTCTGTTAGCCCAGTGGCCAAATTTGAATCTGTTGCCAGCGCTGATCTATTTACGTTACATAACAAAAGCGTCCGTTTTACTTTGAAGTGTTTCTGTCCACAAGTTCTTCCTTCAGGATTTTGTGCAGCATTTCGTGTAATCTGATGCGGGGTCCTTTTCACTCATGGTGGATTCTTGTAATCAGATTTTGGCACTTCCGTAGTATAGATAGAGCTCGGCTCGGCCTTGGCGTCGCCTTGTTCTCTCCCAGAGGTCGACACTTGGAGCGGAGTCACGTCATTCTATTCCCAGAGCTCGACGTTTGGATGGAGTATAGAGGGCATTGGACGGTTTCGTAGCGTGATCCCTATAAAAATGGGGTTGCCGACTGAAAGTATGAACATGGGAGCTTTGAGAATCAGGAAATTAAACGATGAGGAACGTGATGCCTTAATTTGGGCCAATTACTTATTCTATTTTCATTTTCATTTGTTTCGGAAACCGCACAATTCCGGCCCTTTCTGTGCATGTCACTGTTCTAATTGTTGCTGGTTGTGCATGTTCTGGGCATGTTCTGTGCATTAGAAATGGATGATTTAGATTTAAAATGTGTTGGACTTGCCTTAAGTTCATATGCTAGAAACCTAGCACTTAATGAGAATTGTTGCCCTACATACATCATTCGAGGCCATTTCTGTGCATTTCACGAGCTAATTAATTGTTGTTTTTATTAATAAATCTTAGTAACCTCAGTTCCTGCCCTTTCACGAGCTAACCTTTTCAGAAAATTGAAACCTGGGAGCTCGATGCCATTGGCTTCTAATGCATCTTTTATTTTCTTTCAATTTTTCCTCCATTCATTTAAGTATTGAAAATCCTTATGATTGAAATAGGAAGCTTCCTGGTTACTACTGTTATTCTTTCTTTTCTTGTTCTTTTACAGAGGAAAGCAATCCATCTAATGATAATAGTAGACAACCATCGTTTCTATTATGGAACTTAAAGGAACCCTCATTGTTATTAGGCCATATGGAAGTCTTGGCGCACCACCTCATCTAATTACCTTCTTATCCTCAAGGGTAATAGATATAAACTTCAATGTTATTCATATGAATTCCCCCAAAATAAATAAAGTAAAATCATTAAACTGATTTGCAAATTGTTCTGATTTAACATATAAACAAAGTACCCCAACTTCAAACAACATTTTGAAATCAATGTCACTAAAAATGGAATCGTTCTCATACTAAATCATGATAAATCCTACAATTAAGTGTATAATGACATGGCATGACATATTTCATTAAGGCATACCTCCATATTTTTAATTTCAGATGTTGCAATAATTTATTCATCATATGACTCAAAATAAAATCAGCGGTGTTCTAATTTATCCAAATTCCAAGGTTCCAAATCCAGTCCTTCCCCTTCACAACTTTTTCACGCAAAACGCACGTGTCTCACTCTTCAATTTCTCTCTCTCTCTCTCTCTTTCTGTCGCACACTTGCACTCAAACACAGTCTCTATGCCTCTTTATTTTGTTCTTTGGCAGAAAAGCTTGGCATCGAAAACAACCTCTCTGTGTTGGTGTATTCCAACAAAACTTTTCGTTTTACTTTGAAGTCTAGCCTTACTGTCCACAAATTCTTCCTTCAGAATTTTGTGTAATCCGAGTCGAGGTCCTTTTGCTCATGGCGGATTCTTGTAATCGGATTTTGGCACTTCCATAGTATAGATAGAGCTTGGCTCGGCCTGGCCTTTGGCTCGCGTAGTTCTATTCCCAGAGGTCGACACTTGGAGTGGAGTTCGCATCATTCTATTCCCAGAGCTCGACATTTGGAGTGGAGTATAAAGGTCATTTTGACAGTTTCGTACAGATCCCTATAAAAATGGGGTTGCCAACTGAAAGTAAGAACGTAGGAGCTTTGAGAATTGGGAAATCGAATGACATGGCCAAGAAAGATGAGGAACATGATGCCTTAATTTGTTTTGGAAACCTAGTACTCAATGAGAATTGTAGCCATATAATTCGGGCCCTTTCTGTGCATTTCACTGTTCTAATTGTTGCTGGTTGTGGATGTAATAATAAGGTACGCGTGTGTGTATGTTCTGTGCATTATAAATGGATGATTTGGAACTGAAAATGGGTTGGATTTGCCAAAAGTTCTTCTGCTGGAAGCCTAGCACTCAATGAGAATTGTTGCCATGTGCATAATTCGAGCCATTTTTGTGCATTTCATGACCTAACTTTTATTTTTATTAATATTAATAACCTTAGTTGTTGCCCTTCCATAGAAAAATGCTTGATATCCTCTTCAGAAACTTGGGAGCTGGATGCCATTGGCTTTTAAGGCATCTTTTATTTTCTTTGAATTTTCCCTCTACAACGGGAAGCTTTATGCTTACTACTGTTGTTCTTTAACAGGGGAAGCAATCCATCTAATGATACAAGCAGAGACTAGCCATGTTGAAAGTACTCCATCCACCCCTAATGTACGTAGAGGAGGGACTGAAACTTGCTTCTCAGCTTCGGAGATTTACTTTTAATGAGCTATAGTTAGCAACAAAAAGCTTTAGACCAGATAATGTGCTTGGTAACGATGGCTTTGGTCGTGTTTATAAGGGTCTTATATCAATGAAAACCGTGAAACTCATTTTATGTTCAGAGTCCCTAGCAATCACCTTATTCCATCAATGCATCTCCATTGTTGAACGCTTCATTTATTTGAAAAATATGAGTCAAATCTGGAAATCTCTCAGACTTTTGAACATATATAGCAATTATATCAACAAAATATAATTATAGTAAACATAGCAATCATGCAACATAGCACTACTACTCTTCAGTAGTTGCACAACTATTCCTCAGTAGTTGTACAGCTACTCCTCAGTATTTGCACTGCTACTACTCAATAGTTGCACAGCTAGTCCTCAGTAGTTGCACTTAATAAGAAAAGAAAAATAAAAATAAACAAAAGAGAAACTGAAAGTGCTACTTCAGAAGAGTATAAGTGGTATGATAAAAAAATACAAGTGCTACTCTCCAGGTGATAATGTAAATTCCTTAGAGCTTTACATTATTTGGTTGAAAGGAATGGTCGCAAGGGGATAGGATTTCTCTCAATGGATCATGTCATGCAAGTAGGAAATGCACATGAAGACATCGCACGAAACTTGAAGGATCACAATAAAGAAATTTATCTGGCACCGTATCCTCATACGTAAACATTGTTAATTAGTATTTCTTTAAATTTTCAGACAGAATGATGTAAAAAAGTGAGGTAATTGAATTTTTTGTGTGCAGTGGACATTGGATGCTACTAGCCATTAGACCGATAGATATATAAGATTGTGTACTGGTTTGATTCATTACAATTCCCACAACAAGAAGATGCATTACTACTTATGGATGAGTGAGTTACATTAATTGATAAAAGGCTGTATAAATTGTAATGATAATTAGAATTACGTAACTTGCTAATTATTTTTATTCATCATTGGTATTTCACAGGGTGATGGCCAAGAAAGATGAGGAACGTGATGCCTTCATTTGAGCCAATTACATTTTTTAAAAATTTTATTTTGATTTTTTTGTTTTGAAAACCTAGCAGGCCACTCAATTAGAATTATAGCCACATAATTCGTGCCCTTCCTGTGCATTTCACTGTTCTAATTGTTGCTGATACGTGTGTGCATGTTCTGTGCATTAAAAATTGATGTTCTTGCCCTATAACGGATTACAAGTTTTGATAACTATATATGGATATGAATGTATGGTTCTAATTTTCGTAGAAAATTCAAATGACTTGGAAGCTCCTTTACTCGTTTTCTTTTCTTCCTTTTTTTGGGTGAAATGGATGAAACATCATTTAACTATCAACTTTTGCAAAAAAATGACATTTTTCCTCAAAATACTCTTTTTTAGACACCAAACTTTCAATTTTGCGCAAAAATCAACACTCCGTCCACTTAAGACGTTAACTCGCTAACGAATCAAATAAGCTAGGGGTATTTTCATCCATTAATTCAGAACATGCTTACCTTTCCATTATTTTTTATATTTACAAAATAAACCCCTCATCTTTTATTATTTTTACATATTCACCACAATATTTCTTTATTGTTACATATTTGTCAAATCCAATAAATTTATTTCTTTTTCAATTATTATTACTTTTCTTATTTTTATTTATTTCCATAATAATCATTTTTATCAATGTTTAATAATTATTTTTAACCTTTTAATTAATATTTGTTTCCATAATTAATACTAATTAATATCCTTACCCATTATTTCCTTAATTTTACTATTTCTTTTCTTATTTTTTTTTGTTGAGTGGAGTAATTATCTATGTCTTTAAATTAAGATTACTTTGTTTGGTAATGAGACGAGATTATGGTAAAAAAAAAAAAAAAAAAAACAAAGAACTAAAGGCATACATTTCAAAATAAAATAAAATAAAATAAAAATAAAATTATGCTTAGTAAGCAACAACCCGTTTAACCCCATGAATTTCTTAAACCAACAGCCAGAAAATCTTCTTCATTCTAATAACAAGTACTCCCTGGTGTGTTCATTCATCCATGATTGATCTTTGCTACGTACATCCATTAATTATCAATCTTTTCTGCTTGCTAGCTAGCTATATATATATATATATATATATATATACATAATCCCTAATATTAACAGGAGCTTCAAGAATTCAAGATCTAACAACTGTTGTTTTTCTCTAAATCAGAGTGAGTTCTGCAAAAACATCACCGCCTTCATCTCTGCAGTTTGACAGATTCTTGTGTCCTTTTCCGCAACCACGAACACCGCCGCTGCTCTGCTTCCTTCTTCAATGAAGGATAACCAACCACCAGCACCACTTCAGCCCCAACAATAGCACAAATCGAAAAAAGGAAAGCAAGGAAGAAGAACCAATCCAATAATCTAAAATCTAAAAATTTTACCCTAGGCAAATCAGAAAATCCAATAACCGACCCAATAAAAACCAATCCAATCTGAAAATCCAGTAAGAACCAATCGAACACCTAGGCAGACCGAATAATTTTATCTCCGTGACTGGAGCAATCAAATAAAAGAAGTTGAACCAGACGAGGAAGAGTGTAGGACCCAAAATAAATTAAACCCACAAACAAGTAATTGAAACTCAATCGAAAACTCAAATCACCGAACGCGCAAACCTGTATCGTCGACCAATACTCAAATTGATCAAAGATTACCTTCACCAGGTGGAAATCGAGAGAGTTGAAGCAATGCAATCCCAATTGATTTGTAGATTAGCTGATACGAAATCCAATACCAAATATATATAATTGCACGGAACACGAAACAAAGCTTAAGTAAATTGCGAATTGAATACTAAAGCTAAGCAGAATTTCTGGGCGGTGATTCAAGACGCAATGCCGGTAAAACAGCCACAAGGATTTTCTGATTTCATTGTAATTTTCTCAAACAGCTGCACAAGGAGGGGGTGGAGAAAACGCAGAAGGAGAGGGGAAGACGAAGAGGAAAGGAGAGAAGAAGGAGAGAGAGAAAAATAGTAATTTATTTTTAAATAAGAGACATAAATTAATAGGTGAGAGGACGATTTACCCCTCTAATTTTTAGTCTGTTAGCTAGTTAACGTCTCAAGTGGACGGAGTGCTGATTTTTACGCAAAAATGGAAGTTTGGTGTTTAAAAAAGAGCATTTTGAAGAAAAGTGTCATTATTTGCAAAAGTTGATAGTTAAGTGATTTTCATGCATTTCACCCCTCTTTTTTTAAAAATTTTTTTAAAATTAAGAGTGGAATTGGATACCTTTTTTTAATGCAAAGAATTGGAAATAACAGAAAATAAAGTAACAAACTAGAATTGATCAGGTTATTCCGAAAACCTTCGCGCTTGGTGGAAGGAGACCGTCAGGTTAGACAAAACTGGGCCTGCTGAAATTGCTATGTACCAAGCACAGAATCCAGTGCAGTCAAGGCCGTTCAAAATCGTGGTACAGTGACATCAACTCCACGTAGTCTACTAGAACTTCAAGATAATACTTTAGGATCACTTATATCAGCACTCATAAACCATTGTAATCCAGGACAGAGGCGGTTTCCTTTGGACAAGGGTGTACCTACACCTTGGTGGCCTAAAGGGAATGAAGAATGGTGGTAAATGAGTTGGGGCTGACAAAGGATGAAGCTCCTCCTTATCAAAAGCCTCATGATTTGAAGAAGGTTTGGAAAGTCGGCATCCTAACAGCAATTATCAAATACACGTCTATGAATATTTGGAAGATTCACATGCTTGCTAGAGAATCAAAAAGCTTGCAGGATAAGATGAAAGCCAATGATAATGCAAAATGGCTGTCTATCCTTGAGCAGGAGGAAGCTTTGGCTCAAAATATTGATAGTCATCCACAGATGAATGTGCAGTTAGGCAATGGGACTGAAGTGAATACTGGCTTACATCGCAGATCCGAATGTCTATTAAATCCAAGCATTTTGATACCTAAAGATAGTATCCAATGCTAATAAGGCAACCAGCTAGGGGAGAGATTAACAAGCCTGCGAGTTTCATTTAGAAGAGGAAGCATTATCTGATGAGGAAGACATGGGAAATAAAAAGTATACTTGTCTGAATCTGGAGTGCCCCTTTAGTTCCAACGAGATGGGATTCGGAATTCAGAGACAATTTCAAAATTCAAAACTATAATTTAGTGAAAATGACTGTGTTTTTTGATGTATATATACTTTTTTAGACGAAAGAATGAAACTTCTCCTGAAAAAAATAGAGCCTAAACTACCAGTATATTCAAACCCTAAGAAAAAGAGAAAGGATTGAAAAATGTTTGGAGTCCAAACATATGCAGCAAAAGTCAAAAACTTTCAGAACTGTGAAACCCACTTATTACATTACCAATCATGAGAATGAAATCTATGTTTCACTACCTTAATGCTGAAACTGTGGTGAGTGACGTCTATTAAAAGTGACCTTACGGATTTTTATCATGGAAAAGAGTGGAAAGAGTAGAATCTTTAATCGTGCATTGCATGGTCACGTGTGGAGCAGCCTTCGTACTGCAGAGAAAGCTCGGCCTTTCTGTTATTTTGACATCAATTTTGATTTTTCGGCTTCCAATTTGACATCAATGAAATATTTCTTGAGTCCTAGCACTCAAAGAGAATTGCTGTTTTTATATATTAATCTTAGTAATTAACCTCACTTCTTTCCCTTCCATAGAAAAATACCAGCTATACCATCTTCAGAAAATTGAAAATCGTGGAGCTCGATGCCATTGGCTTCTAATGCATTTTTTACTTTCTTTGAATTTTTCCTCCATTCATTCATTTAAGCACTGAAAATCCTGATGAAACCGGAAGCTTTATGCATACTACTGCTGTTCTTTCACACAGGAAAGCAATCCATCTGATGATAAGAGCAGAGACCAACCAGTTGCTCAAGTTATATCACCTCCTAGCACTAGCCATGGAAAAAGTACTCCATCAACCCCTAAAGTAGAGGAGGGACTGAAAATTGCTTCTCAGCTTCAGAGATTTACTTCTAATGAGCTAAAGTCAACAACAAAAAGCTTTAGACCAGATAATGTGCTTGGTGAGGGTGGCTTTGGTCATGTTTATATCAATGAATACGGTGAAACCCATTTTATATTCAGTCTCTAACAATCACCTTATCATCAACTCATCTCCATTGTTGAATGCTTCATTTATTTGAAAAATATGAGTCAAATATGGAAATCTCTCAAGATTTTCAGCATGGCAATCATGTCAATAAAATAGTTTATTTAATAATTAAACTAAACATAGCAATCATGCAACACAACACTGCTACTCTTCAGTAGTTGCACAACTACTTCTCAGTAGTTGCATTGCTACTCCTCAGTAGTTGCACTTAATAAGAAATAAAATTAAAATAAACAAAAAATAACTAAAAGTGCTACTACAGAAGAGTATAATTGATACAGTAAAAAAGTACAAGTGTTGCTCTTCAGGTGAAAATGTAAATTCCCTAGAGCTTTACATGATTTAGTTGAAAGGAATGGCCGCAAGGAGATAGGGTTTCTTTTAGTGGATCATGTCATGCAAGTAGAAAAGGCACACAAAGATAAAGTAGAAAAGGCACACAAAGATAGGGTACAGTACATCACACGAAACTTGAAGGATCGCAATAAAGAAATTTATCTGACACTGTTTCTTTCAAAGTAAATATTGTTTTCCTTTAATTTTTCAAATAGAATGATTTAAAAAATTGAGGTAGTTGAATTTTGTGTGTGCAGTGGACATTGTATGCTACTAGCCATTAGACCGATAAATAAGATTGTGTAACGGTTTGCTTCATTACAACTCCCACAACATGATGATGCATTAATACTTATGAGCAAGGTTGTTAAACTCGGATTCTTAGCTAGACTCGTTTTAGGTCTAGAATCGGAATCGTAGAATCGGATGTAGAATCGGAAAATAGCTTAAAATTGTATAATTAATTTGAAAAATAACTATAAATGACATATACATACAAATAGATTTATAAAATAGTAATCATCATTTTAAATTTAATTATAAAGGGTTAAATATACATGTTTGGAAAAAATATATGTAGAATATTATGATTAATATTTGAAAAGAAAATAAATCAGTTAATATTTTTAATATTTTTTACTATATTATTAATTAATTGTGAGGAATTATAAATTTTATAGGAGCGCACATGTTTTGGAGGAGAAAAAAAAATTCACCCTAAAAGAAATTAGAAGTTAAGAAAAATATTTGAATTTTGTGGAGGTTCGAGTATGGGCGAGAAATTAGTAATTTAAAAGAAAATCATACTTTTATGAAAGATATATACACGTATATATATTGTTAATTCTGATTTATATCAAATGAGGATGATTGGCCTAGTGGTAGTTCAGGCTTTGTCCATGAGTGCTAAGAGAATGCATGTGGGTTCGATTCCCACCATGTAAGTTTTTTACTTTCAAGTTTGCCAAAACCCACATCCCACATCGGTGGGATACAAAGCTTGGGTGATGAAACTTCCTTATAAAAGCAAGCAGAAGGGACAGCATTCTTTGCTCATTTCCCAGCGAGGCCAACGGGATTATTTCTGTGGCCAAACGCAAATCTTAAATTTTTTTTTATTCGAGTTTAACTCGTAGACTCGGACGGTTTTACCGATTCTAGCTGAGTCTATCGAGTCTTGGTCGAGTCAAAGTTAGTATCCGATTTCAACCGAGTTGGGATCGATTTATTCTGGTTGGCTCGTAAACTCGTCCGAGTTTACGAGTCCAATTCCGAGTTTGACAACAATGCTTATGAGTAAGTTATATTAATTGATAAAAATCTGTATAATTTGTTATGACAATTAGAATTACCTAACTTGCTAATTATTTTTATTTATCATTCGTATTTTACAGGGTGATGACAAATTAGTAAGGTTTTTTAGGATTACCCAATAATATGCATATATATATGCCACTTGATTGGATAAAAGTTAAGGTAAATTAACTAATTATCATATATTTTTATTTAATATTGTGTTGTATCAAATTGTATGATCTTCTAACTGCTAAAATAAATTTGAATAGCGTAAAAAATAAAGTCTAACTGAGAGTGTGATTACTATGTCATGCATTATATGTACCACATTGCAATGAAATTGAAGAAGTTATCACTCGAAAAGGTATTTGATTATGTTTTATTTGTTTTCACATTCCTTATGTTATTGTACTTTATTTTGCTACTCAATTAGTTAAATGGTTGTTATTGTTTGTGGTCGTACTTCAAGGTCGACAACACTCCATTAACCAATGCGGATATAAATGCTATGAGAACATTATGCGCTAGTTATATTGTGGAGCATTAGCTAAACAGTACTTGATTATTTTTTTGATAGTAATAAAATTTGTTGGACATTATAGTTGTATAAATTTTTTTGAATATCTATTGCAATATTGATTTCTACTTTTATCTTGATAATATTTTGTTTTAATTGGTGCTGGTTTTGTGGACTTATGGATGAAATAATGAGATACGTGTGTGCATGTTCTGTGCATTAGAAATTGATGATTTGGATTTGCCTAAAAGTTCATCTTCTGGAAACCTATAGTTGACTTGAGATCCTCTAGTCCAAAAAAATTTTAGACTAGAGTGTCTCAACCCCAAATTAGTAAAAATTAGGGGTAGTGGTGAGATCCTACTACTACTACCACCACCACCACCACCACCACCCCTCCCCTTAACTTTTACTAATTTGGGGTTGAGACACCCTAGTCCAATTTTTTTTTTGGACTAGAGGATCCATACCCCCTATAGCTAGCACTCCATGAGATTTGTTGTCACATACATAATTTGTATCCTTTATGTGCATTTCTCTTTTCTATTTTGTTCACTTTTCTATTTCAGAGGAAAGCATTCCATGCTGAAAGTACTCCATCCACCTCTAATGTAGAGAAGGGACTGAAAATTGCTTCTCAGCTTCGGAGATTTACTTTTAATGAGCTAAAGTCAGCAACGAAAAGTTTTAGACCAGATAATGTGCTTGCTGAGGGTGGCTTTGATCGTGTTTATAATTTATAAGGGTTTTATATCACTTGTTTTATATTCAGAGCCCCTAACATTAACAATCACCTTATATATTCATCAACTCATCTCTATTGTTGAGCTCTTCTTTCATTTGAAAAATATGAGTCAAATTTCAAAACTCTCTCAAGATTTCCAACATAACAATCATGTCAATAAAATAATTTATTTAATAATTACACTACACATAATATTATTAAATTGATATTAAAAATAAAACTTAAATAATAAAAATTGCATCCTGTAAAATAGAAATTAACAAGTACATTCTAATTAATTACACAACATAATTATATGTTGATTTAGTCTCTTATGAAGCGGGTTTATCTATTTGGAACAAAAATAAATAAATAAATATGTCTGAAAAACATAATTTTTTTGTGAAGGCCATGGGTGAATTGTGTGAACCATGCTACAGTTGCAATGTCGTTGAAGAAAGCCACTATTACCTTTTTGAAGATACGAGTAGCTTATGTTTGAAATTCTTGGAAGCAAAGAGGTTGCTAAAATTTCACTATTCAAGAGCTCGCAAGCTTTGGATTTTAAATAACATTACCGAAAGTTATTTTCCCACCATGAAAGAATTCCCTATTAATGTAGGATATAAAAATATATCCAAAATAATATTAAAGAGATTAACGTACAGCGGAATAAAACTTCTTTGTAATAGCGAACAATAAACAAACTCGTACGCACACAATCTGTACGGCGCACCTAAACCGAAGCTTGGTCGTGAAACAACCCGAAGGCTATTCAGTTTCTCCCTATCAATCTCTGTAAATCTCTGTGATCTCTTTGTATTTTTCTCTGTGATCTCTTTGTGATTACAATGATCACCCAATGCTTTTATTTATAGGCTAAACTATTCCTGAATCCTACCATAAATCTGATCCATAACTATTTCATAAAACAACTAGGTTTTCCAGAACAAACACTAAACTAAATAGGAAATAGACAAATAACAAATCCTACTACAATTATAATTAACTAATTAGTAAATACAAGTTTGGTTTAATTAATTCTAATATAGCCTCCCTTAAACCAAACTTGAGTCAAAGCAGGTCCATCACCGTCACATGCTTGAATCTCCATCGTCATTTCTTTCGCAGTGTAGACAACATGCGAAACCAATTTGCAGTAGTTTTTCATCTCTACTTTCAAACTCATCGTAGAGACACATTTGTATGTTCCATGGATCTTCTGTGGAAATCCCTCTTTAGCGAAGAATTTATTCATATCTACCCATTCTTCTTCATCCGAATTCATCTGCTCATCAACCTTGTAATCAACCTTGCAAATGCCAAAAATATTCTCACAAACTCGAGACATCACCTTTAAATAAGATGTGGACACAAACTTGTATTCTGAAAAAGCCTTATCAAATTTCTCAGTCTGGTCAAAGAACTCATTGATATCTATCCATTCATCTTCAGAACAAAGCTTTCCATCGATATTGCTAATCTCATCAATGCTTTTAGATATAACAATGTCCTTGCAAACCCAATTAAGGCTCCACTGTCACATTTTTAACCTGATCGGACTCTCCACCAAATAAGGAGTCGATTTCACTGCAGTTGATCTGCTCCAGTTCAATAGAGTTTTCAACACTCCCATGATCACTTTTATCTATGTGATCATCTTCAATATCTCCCTCTTGTTCTGATACACATACAATTTCTTCTTCTTTGACCAAATCAACACTTTTAATGTCTTCATCCTCCTCGACACATTCTTGCTCAAAGATAATTTGGCTCTCTGTATTGTCGCTGGAAGATCCATTCTCCAAGCTTTCACCATCAACTTCAAGCACTGCCTCATTAGACTTCATCTCTATCAACTCGAATTGTCTCTTTAACTCTTGCAGTATCATTCTTTGAATTTTTTCATTTTCTTGATTGACAACTTTTAACTTTTCCCAAAACTCCTTAGCTGTCTTTACATCCATTAAATTTCTGCATACGTCTAATTCAACATTCGTTCTTAAATAATACAGAGCCGATTGTTCCTGATATTGTTTTATCTTGGATTCTTTGCTTTCTGCAAATTCTGACTCAAAGTCTGTCTCAATCACATGCCAGATTCCAATAACTCTAAAGAAATCTTTCATCTGTTGACTCCAGAGTTCATAATTATTTTTACCATCAAAGACAAAAACAGGACACTTATGAATGATAGGTAAAGAAGACATCTTTAACTACTCCCTTAACATCTGATGCAGTACCCAAATAATTCACCCACAAAGATCAACCACAAAAGCTGCAATCGAAGACTGCGCCAAAACAGGACTCGAACCACAAATGGAGTGAACAAACTGAGCTACCGGCTTCGACTATGAAGATTCGAAAATAGAGCAATTCAATTGATCTAATTGTTGCACATGGATTAACGTCACTATACGGACTTTGATTAATTAATTAATCAGGCAAACACAATTCTGAACCAAACTTGATTGGATTCGCTGCAGACCACCGAACAAGAAATTAAAGCAATCAATTGCTAAACAAAGGTGCAAGGCTTTTCTACGGATACCGCAACGACTTTCTCAAATTCGGAAGCTGCATACACAAAGTTGATAGCTGACAACTGGCTTTGATACCAGATGTAGGATATAAAAATATATCCAAAATAATATTAAAGAGATTAACGCACAGCGGAATAAAACTTCTTTGTAATAACGAACAATAAACAAACTCGCACGCACACAATCTGTACGGCGCACCTAAGCCGAAGCTTGGTCGAGAAACAACCCGAAAGCTATTCATTTTCTCCCTATCAATCTCTGTAAATCTCTGTGATCTCTTTGTGATTACAATGATCACCCAATGCCTTTATTTATAGGCTAAACTATTCCTGAATCCTACCATAAATCTGATCCATAACTATTTCCTAAAACAACTAGATTTTTCAAAACAAACACTAAACTAAATAGGAAATAGACAAATAACAAATCCTACTACAATTATAATTAACTAATTAGTAAATACAAGTTTGATTTAATTAATTCCAATAATTAAGCATGACGAACTTTAGTCAGAATTTGATGATTCATAAGATATATCGCCGATGTTGCCAAGTCTAGATATTCCCTTGCCCGCCCACAAAAGCATGATACTCAAAATAAAACAATTTGTAGCCATGTTGCCCCATGAACTATTCAACGGAGGCCCAAAGTTTTTGACAATCTGCAAATGGATTTTGACGATGTTGATAATGAAGAACTCCCCGTAGACTGCACTATCTGTTTGGAATAATTGTCTGTTGATTCCAAAGCAATTATGATAACATGCAAGCATGTCTTCCATGCTGCATGCATTCTGCAATGGATGACTAACACCAATAATTGCCCTCTGTGCCGTTTTGAAGTACCTTCTGATTGATAATTCCTAAGCTTATCAACATGAGACATAATTATAATTTATGGGTTCCCTTCTTTTTCTTTTTCTTTTTTTTTTTTTAAATGATGAGTTTATTTATGCGACACTGTGAAAAGTATATGCGTTTTTGTTTGATTTTTTTTTTTTCAAACTAATACTTGTAACAATACCAGTAGTTGCACAACTACTCTTCAGTAGTTAAACTGCTACTCTTTAGTAGTATTTGCACTGCTACTCTTCAGTGGGTGCACTGCCACTCTCCAATAGTTGCACCACAACTGCATAGTAGTTGCATTTAGTAAGAAAATAAAATTAAAAATAATGGAAAGAGAAATTGAAAGCGCTGCTTCAGAAGAGTATAAGTGCTACTCTTCAGGAACTAATAGTGCTTAAAAAGAAAACAAAAAAAAAAAATTTTAAAGTGTTATTTCAGAAGAGTAGCATTTTCAGAAGAGTAGAATGCTACTCTAGAACAGTACAAGTGCTACTCTTAGCGAGTATCATTCCTACTCTTCAAGAGAAGCACATAAAGAAGAAAAATGAAAAAAAAAAAAATCAAGAAGAAAAAACACTAAAAGTGAAGTGCTTGCTACCTTCAAAGTAAGAACTTAATAAAAAAAGAAAAAAAAATTAAAGTGCTATTTCAAAAGAGTAAAAGCGCTACTTCAGAATAGTAGAGTAGCACTAATACTCTTCTGGAGTAACACTTAAGAAAAAATAATAATAAAGTACGGACAGACAGGAATAGTGTTAAGTACAAAATTTGGTTAACAAAGCACGAACTTAGCACGGACTGTAACAGTGGACACATAAATTCTTTTGATTATTATTAATATTATATAGTTTTGTTTTTATGTAGGTCGAATATTTTATTCATCAAATGCTTGAAAATGAAATCTGTGTTCTAATTTGAAATCCAAATTCCAAACCCTGTCCTTTCCCTTTCACTGACTTTTCACGCAAAACGCACATTTCCCACTTCAATTTTTCTCTCTCTATTATACACACAAACACACTCTCTGCGCCTATTTTCAAACCCTTATTGTTCATTGTGAAATGGCACAGAGGGAACGTAGTAATAGTATGAGTTTGTTTGGTGTTGTTATGAACCATTAGCATAATATGAAAGTATTCTAACTAAAAGTTTTCAGCTAGTTTGTTCAGTTCATCAACTTTGATTCAAGCCCACAAATTTATCTTTTCTGTTTATCTGATTTCTTGTGTTCCACTGATATTTTGTTTTGTTGTTATCCCTAATTCGGAGTTCCAAACATTGTCGTGAAGAACTGATTGGTTCGAAGGTAAAGGTTTGGTGGCCCATTGATGCAGAGTAAGTAACTTAATTTGGCTACCATAATTGGCAATGTTGATTATATATGCTGATTTAGTCTACATTTTGGACATATTTTTTACTTTGAAATATTAGTTATGTACTAACAACGGATTCACTGATTTTTTGCAGGTGTTGGAAAAATTAAGTATTTCAAAAGATATAATTAATTTTTTACTGATAAGTAATTGATTTATACTAAGTTAACAGCTGACTCCTAGAAACCTGATCAATTATTTAATTATTTTATGTTGAGAGATGCAGGAGAGAAAGAGTCAAACTCTCTCAACGTTAATGACAACTGAGTTTTCTAGAAGACTAATTTTCTCTTAAAAAATCTTATTCTCTCATTCCTTCAATATTTTGGTTTGGCTGTTCCCAATCCTTCTATTAAGAAGAACTCGGAGAAATATTTCTACCCACAAATAATTTCTTAAGCACAGTGTTTTGTGCAACTCGAGTTATCTATGGTTTAGTTGCTTACGCCTAATTTTACAACAGCAGGTACTATAAAGAAGCATAAGGTGATAATATTAACAAATAACAATGACGTTTCAATATATACTGAATAAGGTGTGCGTGGTTGATATTCATTGGCTTGCTGCAGGATTTCTTATTCTTTATCCATTTGCTACAGCATATCTAACCTTGAGTTTCTGAGATATACATTAACTCTCATTGGCTTTGATCACTATTTCAGGTGGTTTATTCTGATGGCGATGTGGAGACATTGAAACTGAAAAATGAGCGCTGGTTTCTCCTTGATAACTTATTTGGGAAGCTGGCACTACTACAAAATGAACTTTCTACGGCGGTACTTTAACGGCGAAAAGACCAAAACCGCCATTAAAAAGAAAGTACGGATTTTCTATGGCGGTTCTATATAAAACCGCCGTAGAAAGGGACTTTCTACGGCGGTTTTATTTCTAACCGCCGTAGAAAGTCCCATTTTCCCTACTTAAACAGCCATAAAAAGGGGATTTTCTACGGCGGTTTTATTTTAACCGCCGTAGAAAGTCCCCTTTCTACAGCGGTTTTAGAAAACCGCCGTAGAAAGTCCCTTTCCAGACGGTTGTATTTCTAACCGCCGTATAATTAATAAATATGATGAATTTTACTATAAAAATTGATAAATAGTAAAATACATATTTATTATTAAATTTAAAAAAATTTGGGGGTTAATTTACGAAAATAGAAAAACTAGAAATTAATAGGAATAAAGGAACGGGCGGAAATTCACAATTACGGGCTTTCTACGGCGGATTTATTAAAACCGCCGTAGAAATGGACTTTCTATGGCGGTTGTAATTAAAACCGCCATAGAAAGTTACTTTTTACGGCGGTTGTAATTAAAACCGCCATAGAAAATTACTTTCTATGGCGGTTTCTTTATAACCGCCATAGAAAGTTACTTTTTACGGCCGTTTTAATTAAAACCGCCGTAGAAAGTCCATTTCTACGGCGGCCGCCATAGAAACTTGATTTTGTTTGAATTTTAAGGGTTTCCCTTTGTTTCCATCTCCAGCCAGCCGCGGCTTCCCCCTGTTTCCATCTCCAGCAAACCGAAGCGTTCTCTCGTTGCCGACGCCCATCCTCTCTCCGTCGATTTTTTCTCTTGTCTTCCCCCGAAGTCGTTCTTCCGGCAGTGTTGATAACAAGATCCGCTGTCACCCAACTCCGGATATGGTTTCTTAATCGGCCATCACCCACCCCCATCATAATTTCACCACAATCGGTCCTTGTTGTGGGCTTCAAATCATAAAAAAGGTAATATAGAATAGTTTCAACTTTATTTAAGCTTTAATAATTTTATTGTTACTTGATTATTGTGATTGGCTTAGGGTTTATTATTAGTGTTAAATTCGGGTTTGGTGAGATGATGAATGATTAAATTCGGGTTTGATTAGTGTTATATCGGTGATTATTGTATTGTTCTTGCTGTTAATGATTAAATTAATTAGAATTTGATGAATGCACGCAAAAATTTTGTGAAGTTTGGTGGTTGTTCGGTTTATTAGCATGGAAGTTTTTGATATATATATTTTGAATAAAGTTGAAATATATATATATATATCAAAACCTTTCTAAGGCTGTTCTTGCTGTTTTTGATATATATATTTTGAATGTAGAGAAAAAAATGAAATATTAAATTTTTTTTACAAATTTGGTACTTTCTACGGCGGTTATCTTCAAAAACTTTTTACGGCGGTTCGCTTAGGAACCGCCATAGAAAGTAGACTTTCTACGGCTGTTTTTTTCAAAACCGCCACTTTCTACGGCTGTTTTTTTCAAAACCGCCGTAGAAAGTCCGAACTTTCTATGGTGGTTCACAACCACCGTAGAAAGTCCGTAAACTTTCTACGGCTGCTGGATAGATGGCGGTTCAAAAATGTCGAAAACCGCCGTTAAAAGCCCTAAAAAACTGCCATTAAAAGTCATTTTTGTAGTAGTGTGGAATCGTTACAAATGCTTGTTGTTTCAGTGTATTGAGTCCCTCCACTTGGCTTTTTCTTATTTATGCTTAGCCCAATGGCCAAATTTGAATCTGCTGCAAGCGCTGATCCTTTTACGTTACATATATAACAAAAGCTTCCGTTTCAAGTGTTTCTGTCCTTCAGAATTTTGTGCAGCATTTGGTGTAATCCGCCGCGGGGTCCCTTTGCTGATGGCGGGTTCTTGTAATCAGATTGTGACACTTCGGTAGTGCATGTTCTGGAATTGAAAATGCGTTGGATTTGCACAGTTCAACGAGAATCGTTGCCACGTGCATAATTCGGGCAGTTTCTGTGCATTTCACTTTTCTATTTTGTATTGCACTATAAATCAACTTAGAGAAACAATTATTCATTCTTACTTTTTTTTTTAAACCTAGAAACAATAATATTAGAAGCCTATAAAATTGGGTGTCTTAATTTTTTTACTGTTTCAGTATTACGTAATTTTTAATTATATTTATTACTTAATATATTTAATGAGTAATTGTGTACGGTAATTCTTTAATAATTTTAAATTGGTCTAAATTTAAAATAAATCTAGCGTATTCATTTTTAAAAGAATACTTAAGCCCTCATAAATTTTTTTATTTTTATTTTTATAGGGAGAAACTCTTAAAGTTGGACAATAGTCCATTTTTATAAGAATCCTTGCATATCCACTATTCTAGTTAATCACGTTCAAAACTAAAAGAGAAAAAATAAAAAATGAAAGCTACGCTTTTAATTAAATTAAAAATTCAAATAAAGTGAAATGAAAATCACTTTTTACTAATCTTAAAACTCTAAAATTTCAATCTCTATTTGAATAATCTTACCGTCTCCACCATACCATCTATGCCCACAGCCTTCATACATAAAGCTATATTCATGGTGAGTGGAGATACATATAAACCAAAATTATGTTATATCGGCGGCTGTGAAGTCAACACAATGGTGAATACTCTCACCAGTATATCCCCCACACCATAAGCACGCAGAAAAGGGAAAAAAAAAATTTAAAAAAAAGCACACAAGAGAAAAGAAGGGAGGCAATCACAGTAGCGGACGCACTGTCAAAGATGGCAACGGAGACAAGAGGGTCATCTACTTACATGGAACATACGCTTCCAGCAGAAATTCAAGGCTTAGCTACGCTAAGGGGAGAGATCTCTTGTCCCCGTGTCCCCATGTCCCCCCTCGCATTTAGGTGTGTGCTCTCCCCTGAATGCGAGGGGGAACATGGGGACATATAACCCCTCCCTCATTTCCATGGCTTTTTTGCTAGAATCGGGGTAAGACTCAATATAGTCTCCTTGGTCAATTTTCTAATTTTATTTTAATAAAGGGCTCCAAACCCACCAACCACTTAATCGGATATTTTGTTAAAAAAAAAGAAAACTAATTTTGACAAATTTTTGTTAATGAAGAATATTTCAAATTTAATTACTTTTTAATTTATTTTTTAACCATTATTTTTAACTAAACAATAAATTGCAATGTTCAAATGGAAAAAATTACAAAATAATTAAAAACAGTAAATTAACAATAATAAAAATATTTTAAGGAGTAATACATATATTTAATAAAAAATAAAAAATAAAAATTAAAAACAACTAAGAACTAAATTCAATTTACATATATATATATATATATATATATATAAACAAACAGGTGGACATTTGAAAAATGAATGCCATTCCTTGCAATTTTATAGGCAAGCTGCAGCTGGGTTGTCGTTATGCAATCCCTTTGGGATGGCCTAACTGAAATACCACTCTTACAAAAAGACAACAAAATAGTGCAACAACGCTTCCTTTCTAACACCTAATGAAGATATATATCATCCCCCATAAGGTGACGTGGTTTATTTTATACCACAGGGTGTGCTTGGGTCTACATGACAAAATATCCAAAAAGAAAGCTCAGTATACTATTAATCAGACGTTTTCTTCTCAAAGAATCCCTAGTTTTCTTCTGTGATATTAATGGAGAAAGACCTGTATGATTCTGCAGTCATTAATGATGTTCCCAAACTCACTCAGTTACTCCAACAAGATCCCACTCTTCTTGATAGAGCCAATTTAAACTTTGAGGATAAGAACCCTCTCCACATAGCAGTTATGCAGGGAATGTGGGATATCTTCAAGTAATTTGCAATTTAATGTTTCTTATTACATGTGCTTCGCCCGCGACCGAGATGGCAGGAATCCTTTACATCTTGCTGCAATGTATGGCACATTGGACATTTTGAATGTTCTAATTCGTGCGGTGTTTCAAGCAGCTTTGGAGAAGGTAGATGGAGCAGGGACCATTCTGCACTGTGCGTCAAGTATAATCATCTCGATGCGTTAAAGTTTCTTGTGGACGAATTGAAATCAATTTTGTGGATACCAAGAATGAAGATGGCATGACCATAATGCAATAAGCAGGTGCTTCTCGATCTGCAACTTAATTGCTTTTGTTTGTTTTTAGTTTATTGGTAATTTTTTCATCTCTAAGATAAGAATGGTTTTTGTCAAAGAAAGTAGGAAGAATTACATCTCTTCCCTGAACTTTACATTTAACTATGATATCATCAATGCAGATTTTTTTTAAAATACAAATAACATTGTGAACTTACCGGACGGCAAAGTCAAAATCGAAAAAGTTGTAATAGACCAAAAAGCGAAGAATCCTGGAAGGTTTTCTAAAAAAGATATCCAAAAAGTATGGAGTATTTATATTTTGACTTTGCCGTCAACTTAGTCCAATGAGTTATTTGTATTTTTTTTAAACAAGAAAAATAATTTCGTACTTATACCTAAAGTTCAAGAAGGTAAATGTAATTCTCCAAAGAAAGTGAAGAAACTATAATTTGTCCATGAGTAACCCAGCTTTGATAATATTCTCAACTCAAGCTTTGATAGTTTCATTGTTAGTAGTACGTGCCAGATTAGTAGTATTGAATGGAAGCATGAAATAAAATAAAGGGTAAGTTTCAAAATGTCTTCAGCTAATTAGGTAAAAGATTAAATCACTTTCGAAGTGTGGAAAACATCAAAATATTCACTAGCAGGGATTGTATGATCCATTGATCGAGTTTGTGGAAAATGACAATTTTAACCTCAAGTTTCAACAAATATGCCCCCGTAAGAAGGGCATTTTTTAAATTTCCTAATATTCATATGATATTACAATGTATTTTAAATTTGGAAACATATTTTGGTAATTTTCCAAAAAGAAATACAAATACCCCCTAAAACAAAATTCCTTTCATTTTGTTACTATAAAAAAATGGGAATTTTATAGAAATTTTTTTCATCTCTAAGATAAGATCATGGTTTATCTTTTCATTCTGTGAAGTGCAGATCGCTAAATTCTTGCTACAATATTCCCCTAAAGTAACTGGGGTGAACATCAAGAATGCAAGTGGAAAAACAGTATTAGACCTTTTGCTGGCTCAGGGTGAAATTGACACCGAAGATCTGAGGTCTCTTCAAGCTGCTAAAGCGTTGAAAGGGTAGAACGTCCGCTCCCCTATAGATTGGAGCACCAAACAACGCAAGAGGTACGAAAAGAGCAGAGAAGCCGTAATGTTCGTGGCCTCACTCATTGCAACAATGGCTTTTCAGGCCACGGTGAGCCCTCCGGGCGGTGTATGGGCAGAGAACATGCTTGAAGGGCCAAACCCTCATAAAGTGGGAGAGGCTGCAATTACACAAACTCATCCAACATATTATGGACATCTAAGGAAGGCTAATACTACAGCCATTGTTTCATCTTTGAGTACAATCATATTGCTGATTCGTGGATCGGGCATCCCTAGAAAATATACTTGATGCCAATTTTGGGGTTTGTCATGCACTTTGTTGGAATTTAATTATTTCAAAAGATAATTATATTGATTTACTGAGATAAGAGTAAACCAAGTCAAAAGTTACTCCTTTAAATCTAGTCAGTTTTTTAAGGTTGAGGGATTTAGGCAGAAGAGAAAGAGTTAAACTCTCTGAACTTTAGTGGAGAACTGTTCGCTTTTCTGATTCACCAATAATCTCTATCTATAAATAACTCACCTATTCTTTACGATCGATACAACTCAGTTTTCCTGAAAATCACTTTTCTCTAAAAACATTGTTCTCTCTTGTTCGTTCAATCCTTTTGGCTTTGTTGTTCCTGATCCCTCTTAACAGAGGAATAGCTCGTTTAATCCTGGAGAAATATTTCTACCCAGAAATAATTTCTTGAGCACAGTGCTTTGCACGACTCGAGTTATCAATCGATTAATTGGTTAGGCCTACTTTTCCCAACAATCTCAAGAAATTATCATGGCCTCCAATTCGAATGCCATCTCTAGCGATGGTGTTGTTGTTCCACCGCAGACCCAAAACCACCGCAGTCTCAAAATTCATCACGGACCCAAAGTGTGATTCCCTTGCCATATGCTAAACCTTTTCCTGATGTATCGAACATCGAGATCTTTGCAAATGAAAACTTCAAGAGATGGCAAGAACACATATTTTCATTATTGGACATCCATGGGGTTGCCCACGCACTAACTGATCCAAAGACTGGCCCAGACACTGAAGCCAAGATTCAGGAATCATGGCAATTTGCCAACAAGGTTTGTCGTCACACTATTTTGCAGACAATATATAATGAGTTGTTTGACGTGTATTACAGTTGTAAGGATTCCAAGACTATATGGGAATTGTTAATAAAAAAAGTTCACTGTTGAAGATGTCACAAAACAAAAGTTTGTGGTAGGAAATTTCTACCAATGGAAGATGACAGATTAAAAGAAGATTAAGGTTCAAATCAACGAATATCAAAAGTTACTCGAAGATTTGAAAGCTGAAGAAATTGATCTGCCTGACAGGTTTGTTACTGGAATGTTGATTGAAAAATTGCCAGACTCATGGAGTGACAACAAAAACAGCACGAAACACAAGTAGAAAACTCACACGATTGAAGAGTTGATCACTCACATCCTGATAGAAGATACAAACAGAAAGAAGTCAAAGGCTGCCAAAGCCCAGGAGATGACACTCAAAGCAAATCTTGTGCAGGGCGAGAATAAGAGGTATGAAAATAAATCTCATAATTACAAGACCAATCATTCCAATTTTAAGAAAAAACCAGGAACTTGTTTTGTCTGTGGAAAACCGGGACATCATGCTGCTTAGTACAGGAAGAGAGTGATAAATAACAATGATAATGGTCACCCTCCTAAAGCTAACTTAGTTGAAGGAGACGAAATTATTGATGTTGTTATTTCTCAAGTGAACATTGCAGATAATGTTAAAGAATGGGTGATTGACTCTGGGGCTACTTGGCACATATATGCAAATCGAGAAGCGTTTGCCTCCTACACTCTTGTAGAGGATGATGAAGAAATAATCTACCTTGGAGACTCAAGGACTACAAAAGTTCTGGGTAAGGTCAAAGTGCTCCTAAAACTTACTTTAGGAAAAACTTTAGCCCTGAATAATGTGCTGCATGTTCTAGATATTAGAGCAAATCTGGTTTCTATATCCCTGTTGGGTAAAGCTGGTGTAAAAGTGTCATTTGAATCTGAAAAGATTGTAATGACAAAAAATAATGTGTTTGTTGGAAAGGGCTATTGTAATCAGGGACTATTTGTATTAAATGTTTCAAATGTGATGAATGCTACTGCATCCTCTTATACTTCTATTGTTGATACAGATTATATTGTTGATTCTTTTTCCTTATGGCATGCTAGATTATGACACATTAATATAAATTATATCAAGAAAATGCAAGCCTTGAATTTGATATCTGGCATTAATCACAACAACATGGATAAATGTGAAATATGTACTGAAACTAAAATAACAGAAAAGAGTTGTGTATCTATTAACAGAGAAACTATACTATTAAATCTAATTAATACTGATTTAGGTTATTTAAAACAAGTCGTGACTAGAGGTGGAAAAAGGTATTATGTTACTTTTTATAGATGATTATTCTAGATACACTAGACCTTATTTACTGAGAAATAAAGATGATGCCTATAATGCCTTTTTGTCTTATAAATCTGAAGTAGAAAATCATGCAATTGTGTACGATTCGTACGATACGATACGTATCGCGTATCGTGCGATATGTTAAAAATGCCTAAAATTCAATTTTAAATGTCTAATTTTAATTTTTTTCACTTATAAAAGTAACTTTTACTCTATATTAAATATAAGATATTATTTCAATTATTATAAAAATGTTATTTTTATTTAAAATTTGTTTATAATTATTATCTCACATTTTTCCTATTTGGTAGTATTGGTTTTTGATTCTCCTTTGTTTTGTAAAATATATTTCAAAATTTGTAACAATTTTCATCATTTTTAATACATTTTTACATCTCAAATACACATTTTACATTTTCAATACACTTTAAAATTTTTAAAATTCATTTCTAAAGCATATTTTCATCCCAAATACATTTTCGAAATAGAGATACCATACTAATCATCTTTATATTTGTTTAGTGATTTAAAATAATAATATCACTAGTATATTTATTTTGATGAGAATATTAATTATTTAATCTAATAATATAATATGTTTTTAATTTAATTTAAAAAAGATTGTGGACTATATTATAAATTTATGATATGATTCAAATAATACTATTTAAGTTCAAGTTTTACTTATAGTTTTTATGATTTTCACATAAAAGTTCATTTTTATAAACTTATGAAAGTTTATTTTAAAGTAAATATTTATTCTTATATGTAATCCATAATATATAATGAAAAAAATATATAGCTTTAATTTAATTTAATACTATATAAAATTTATATTATATTATTATATATAAACGTATTTTACGATACGATACGCGTATCATAAATTTGATTTTCGATACACGATACGCATCGCGATTCGACAACTATGGTTACAAACCTAACTTGAAATATTTAAAAGTGTGGGGATGTCTTGCTAAAGTGATGCTGCCTGAACCAAAGAAAAGAAAAATAGGTTCCAAAACATCTGATTGTATGTTAATTGGATATGCTGAGCATAGTGCTGCTTACAGATTTCTTGTTTTAAAAAGTAATGTGCTTGATTGTAATACAATAATTGAGGTAAAGACTGCTGAATTCTTTGAACATATTAAAATTTCTCATGCACCTGTTGCAACAAACAAGAAATTACCCCTCATGAAGAACTGAGAAGGAGTAAACTTTCTCTCTGTTTGATCAAATATTAATAAAGATGATTATTCTTCTGTTGAAGTGGTAAATGTGTTTATACTAAAGTGTTGAGCAATCATTATATGATAATAAGTTTATATGTTGATAATATTCTCATATTTGGTTCTAGCTTAGACGTTGTGAACAGTACTAAGTATTTGTTATCATCTATGTTTGATATGAAAGATTTGGGTGAAGTAAATGTGATATTGGATGTTAAAGTCATAAGGAGAGACAATGGTATAATGTTGTCACAAGAACATTACATAGAAGACTTCTTCGAAAGTTTGAAAACTTTAATGTGACACCTGTGAGTACTCTTTATGATGCTAACACTCAATTGAAAAAAAATCATGGTGACCCCATTGCTCAATCTAAATATGCTCAGATTATTGGGAGTCTGATGCATTCACTACTACAAAATAGAGCTTTAACGGCTGCGGATTAATGGCGGAAAATAGAAAACCGCAGTTAAAAGAAATACGGACTTTCTACGGCGGTCTAAAAATGAACCGCCGTAGAACGGGACTTTCTACGGCGGTTGGGACAAACCGCCGTAGAAGAGGGCTTTCTACGGCGGTTGGAAGGCAACCGCCGTAGAAAGTGGACTTTCTACGGCGGTTGGAAGGTAACCGCCGTAGAAAGTCCACACTTTCTACGGCGGTTGCCTTCCAACCGTCGTAGAAAGCCCCCTTTCTACGTCGGTTTGTCCCAACCGCCGTAGAAAGTCCCTTTCTACGGCAGTTTATTTTAAAACCGCCGTAGAAGGTCCTTTCTACGGCAGTTTAATTTGTACCGCCGTTGTACTGACGTATTTAACCCTAAATAACAACGTGTATCTCCATATCGCGGCCGAAAGTGTTCTTCTTCATTTTCTACTACAGTTTTGCATGTTTGATGTAAAAAATCGTCATTTGGAGCTAAAATTTACCACCTTAAGGTTAGAAACTTCTAAAATTTCTCATTAATTGCTTATGCTTGTACTTTATATATGTCATCCTATAGAATTTATTTTTATTTATGGTAGAGGGCTGAAAATTAAAGTTGCATATATTCCATGTATATGGTAAACCTTAGTATTGTGGAACCCTATTTAGTTATACTATGTAGTTTCTTGGTGATGTGATTTGATTTATAGTATTTGATCATTAATGGAGGATGTTCATATAATTTGCACTACTTAGTGTGTGTATTATTTTTTTATGCATTTCATGTGTTTGACGAAATGCATAAAAGAAAAACTTATGGGTTCTTCTTCATTTGATTATGTCTATTGCGCATGTGTTGTTTATGCATTATTTTTTTCATTGAGGTGTTATAGTAGTTTT
Organism: Leptodermis oblonga; assembly: GCA_016801395.1. Classification (NCBI taxonomy): domain Eukaryota; kingdom Viridiplantae; phylum Streptophyta; class Magnoliopsida; order Gentianales; family Rubiaceae; genus Leptodermis; species Leptodermis oblonga. Next base: position 27,305,728 of record CM028754.1, read on the forward strand.
CATTATATGAGTAACATTAGTATGACATGTGCTAAGACAAGCATGCAACTTGATACTTTGTACATTGTTTGTTGAATTATTATTTGGTATTTTTAATTATTTGAAGGTGTTAGTTACACATGGATCGAAATATCTTGTTGTATGGTGATCGGACCTCCGATTCTTATGCGAAAGAAGTTGAGAATTTCATTTAATTCGCTTATAAGAATACAAAGTACGTCCATTGTCCGTGCAAAGCTTGTAAAAATGGTGCGCGGTTTGATAACTCAGATACAATAAGATTCCATTTATATCGGCACGGATTTGATCCTTCTTATAAACTGTGGATTTGGCATGGTGAAAGTATTGATGGTTTACCTGAGCAAAGAAAATCTCATGCAAAAGGAGCTGATGTGATTACTAGAGATCGATTAGATGACATGATTGAGGATGTGGCCGAGGATTTTGCTGATAAACCGGAAGTTCTTGCTTCCATTTTGGGTGACAATGAGAAGCCTCTATACAAGGGTTGCACTAAATATACACGCTTGTCTAGTGTTTTGAAGTTGTTTAATTTGAAAGCGGCAAATGGGTGGTCAGATATCAGTTTTACAGCCTTATTGAGGGTATTGAAAGATATGCTCCTAGAAGATAATGAACTTCCAGATCGAATTTACGAGGCGAAAAAAATATTGTGTCCAATGGGTATGGAGTATAAGAAGATCCACGCTTGCCCAAATGATTGCGTCATCTACAGGAATGAGTATAAGGATTTATTGTTTTGTCCTAAGTGTAGAACTTCACGATACAAAAACAAGCAGCCGTGTGATGAGGTTGAAGACAGTTCTAATGCGCAAAAGAAGGGGTCGCCGGCTAAGGTTCTGTGGTATCTTCCTATAATACCGAGATTTAAACGGTTGTTCGCTAATGCAAAAGATGCAAAACTAATGACATGGCATTCAGATCGGTGTATTCCCAGTGATGATGATAAGGTGATAATGCATACATCAGACTCAGATCAGTGGAAAAAATTGATTCAATGTATCCTTCTTTTGGGGGAGAAGCCAGAAATTTGAGGCTCGGTTTGTGTACTGATGGAATGAACCCGTTTGGCAGTCTGAGTAGCACACATAGCTCATGGCCGGTGATGTTGGTTATTTACAATTTGCCGCCTTACTTGTGTATGAAGCGCAAGTACATACTTATGTCTCTAATGATTTCAGGCCCACGGCAACCAGGAAATGACATCGATGTGTATCTTGCTCCTCTTATTGAAGACTTGAAAAAGTTATGGGATGAAGGCGCACCTGTGTTTGATGCATACCGTGAAGAAATGTTCACATTACGTGCCATGTTGTTCTGTACCATTAATGATTTTCCTGCTTATGGAAACTTGTCTGGGTACTCTGTTAAAGGGCATAAAGCATGTCCAATATGTGAGCAGAGTACAGATTTTTGTCAGCTTGCACATGGGAGGAAGACAGTATACCTTGGCATCGCATATTTCTTCCCGAGACTCATTCGTATCGCCGTATAAAAAGAGCATTCAATGGATTTCAAGAGTTCAGAAAAGCTCCAGAACCCTTGAGCGGGCCAGAGGTGAAAGCTCATGTGACGGACATTAATGTGGAGTTTGGTAAACCTTCGGAGTCTGGCAATAATGATATAGGTTGTTGGAAGAAAAAATCTATATTTTTTGAACTTTCATACTGGGAGAACTTGGAAGTCAGACATTGTCTCGACGTTATGCATATTGAGAAAAATGTTTGTGAAAGCCTGTTAGGTACGCTCTTGAACATCCCTGGTAAAACTAAGGATGGTTATAACGCGAGACTTGATATGGTTGATATGAACATAAGAGCAAATTTAGCATCGGTAGCTCGAGGACAACGCACATATCTACCCCCTGCCTGTTACACTTTGTCCAGAAAAGAGAAAAAACAACTGTGTTCAAGTTTGCGTAGTATCAAAGTTCCATCCGGATATTCTTCAAATGTAAGCAGACTTGTTTCCATGAAAGATTTAAAACTGGTTGGTTTGAAGTCTCATGATTGCCATACCTTAATGCAACAATTGTTGTCTGTAGCTATTCGCTCGATATTGCCCAAGCATGTTAAGTCCAGTATAACAAGACTTTGTTTCTTCTTCAATGCTATATGTAGCAAGGTTATAGCCCGCGAAAAACTTGATCAGTTACAAGATGAAATAACTATTGTCCTTTGTCAATTAGAAATGTATTTTCCACCCGCCTTCTTTGATATTATGGTGCATTTGGTGACTCATTTGGTTAGAGAGATAAAAATCTGTGGGCCTGTTCATTTGTGATGGATGTACCCATTCGAGCGATATATGAAAGTATTTAAGGGGTATGTTAAGAATCGTTATCGTTCTGATGCTAGTATTGTTGAAGGTTATATAGCTGAGGAGGTAATTGAGTTTTGCACTGAGTACTTGGCCGATACCGCATCCATTGGAATATCTAAGAATCAGCACGATGGGAGGATTACAGGTATGGGCACAAGGGGAGGAAAAATGTTTTTGCCGTCTAATGTTGAATTGATGAAGGCGCATCTCTACATACTGCGCAATTCTGAAGAAGTTGCGCCCTATGTGACAGACCATATCCGTTCAATAAGAACGTCTCATCCTGCTTGGACGGATCAACGTGTGCTCAATGAACATATTAGGACATTTGTCTATTGGTTTGGTAATGCTGTCCTGGGCAAAGATGTTTCGGAGACATTGAAATGGTTGGCGTTTAGGCCCAGCCCTGCGGTACGAGAATTTTCATGCTATGACATAAATGGATATTCATTTGCTACTAAGAGACAAGATGAGAAGAGTACGGCTCAAAACAGTGGTGTTACATTAATCTCAGAGGCTTTATATGTTTCTAGCAGGAAGGATAAAAATCCATTGTATGCAAACATGGCATATTACGGGTTGATCGAAGATATTTGAGAGCTTGACTATGTTTGTTTCAGAGTAGCTGTATTTCGCTGCAAATGGGTTGATAACAATAGTGGGGTTCGAACTGATGATCCATTGGGTTTTACCTTGGTGAACCTTAATCGGGAGGGTTTCAAGGGGGAACCATTTATACTTGCATCGCAGGCGAAACAAGATTTGTATATCTCCGATCCTTGCGACGAACATTGGTCTGTTGTTCTTCATGGTAAACAACATCACGGAGTGGAAGGGATTGATACAGAAGAAGGGCTTTATGAGGCTGGCCCTTTCTCTAGTGGGTTACCTGAATCGAGAACAGATAAGGAAGATAGGGAACTTGATAAATACATACTTCGTGATGACCACAGCGAAGGATTATGGTTCGAGGAGCAAGTGTCCCATAAGAGAAAGAGAATAAGTTAAGAATCATTTTCAGGTATATTGTTTGTTTTTATTAATTTTTTTTCTGTGGGTGTGTATGTTGTGTGTGTGTATTTGTATATGTTTCTTTGATTTTAATGAAAAGAGGTGGACATAAATTTATAACAACATTTATTTTTATCCTTCGTACTGTCTGATTGAAACAGGTCACAACTCGGATGAAGCCGCGCAATCAAGGGACAAAGTTTCCAGGGACTTCATATTCGGAACTGTTTATAAATGAATATGTTATTCACTACTACAAAACGGAGCTTTAATGGCGGTTATAAAGGGCTTTTAACGGCGGGGTTTAGCATTTTTGAACCGCCATCTATCTGGCAGCCGTTGTAAGTTATCGGACTTTCTACTGCGGGTTTGACCCGCCGTGGAAAGTGTGAGGTTTCCACGGCGGGTCAAGGTTGAACCGCCGTGGAAAGTGGCTACTTTTTATTACAAATATCACGAATATACAAATATCACCAATATACAAATTTATTACAAATATCACCAATATACAAATTGAATTCGCTTTTATAACACAGCATATCCAAAAAATATTTGTACAACTCTAATATGAACAAGTTTAATTAGTATCCTTCTACTACTACGGATGCTCCAAAATATATCTAGCGCATATTTTTCGCACTGCATCTATATCCACATTGCTTAATGGAGTGCGGTCGATCTTGAAGTGCTGCAACAGAGATTTTTGAAATTAAAAACTACCCGAGTAAGCAAAATGAAATACAGTCAATTAAGTAAGTAATGAGAAATATATATTTACCTTTTCAAGTGCAAATGTGGATGATTTCATTGCTATTTGGTACATGTAGTGCATTACATAGTACCCACACTCCCAATTATCCGTTTGCTTTTTATGCTAATGAATTAATATATACGAGTTAGAAGATCATACAATAAATTGTATATATACAAACACAACTGTGAGTAAAAAATTTCTACGAATATTCATAACTAAACTCGTATTAATCTAATTAATTAAATAACTAGGACTCACTAATTTCTACTGATCGAAAAGGCAATTTGCATGCTTATATTAACTAACCTACAGTACTGGACTCACAGATTATTGCATGCATAATTAATCAAATACCTCAATAAATAACTTGACTAACTAATAAATTAATTGACTATCACTATACTAACTTAATTAGGCTACTAGACTCACGGATTTAATTGAAACAACTAACACTACTAATTGCTTAGGCTACTAGAGCCACGGATGTAATTAAAAAAATTATAAGAACCAATTTCATTTACCTTAACTACTATCCACGAAGGTGGCATATGCACGTTTTTGGGCAATCCCAAGAAAGCTTGATAGTTAAACATCACCCTATAAAAATGAAATCGGCACGAAAATAATTAGCAATATATGGATATATATGCATTCTAACAGTTGTTAATATAAATAACTCACTCGTCCATAAGCTCCATCGCCTCATCCTTCTGTGGATTTTGTAAAGAATCAAACCAGTATACAACCTTATCTACTGGTCTAATGGCCATTAGCATCCAATGTTCACTGCCAACAAAAAATTTAATGGCGTACGTCAGATCTTTATATCAGTGTTTCTTAAATATTAGATAACCGCTTACAGCTGTGTCACTTACCCCTGAAGATAAGGCACCATATACATTTCTTTATTCCTATCCTTCAAGATTCGCGCAATGTAGTTCACCCTATCTTCAAGCGTATTTTGTCTGGGTGTGACATGATCAGCCGAAAGGAAACCTATCCCCTTTCTCCCATTCCTTTCAGCTAACTCATGTAAAGCTCTAAAGAATTTACAAGAAGGGCTTCATTGGTTAGCCTATGCACATAGAATGCATAATATATAACATAAATAATCAGAAATAGGTTATTTAAGTAAGTGGAAACTCACTGGGTGAACAACTGCATCAAACTGTTTGAGACCTGGCTTTCTCTGATCAATAACTCTTTGACATCCCCTCGATCCATGAAATTAGGCTGCTCCAAACCTATGACTTCTTTTGTCATTTGAAAGTAGAAGCCATCGAAGCCCGACTCATTATCCCATCGGAGCTGTAACTCTTGCAATGGATCAGATGTCGATGAGGTTGACTCCTCAGTCGGAACCGTCGCCGAAGGAGATGTCTTGTCATCCATAGCACTCATCCGGCCTTTTTTCTTTTGGGCACTTTTATCAACCTAACATCATTTGAAATAACATTAAATATACAAAACGGTATTAAGTAATACACAAATTAAAAATGAAAGAATATACCTTTGTTACCGGAGTCGGCTGAATAATTTCAATCAACTCTTTAGGCCATTCCACGAAAAAGGACTTGGCCATTCCCACTGTCGCAGCCTCTTCCTCAGGAAATGGTAGCGGGGCACAGTCATCATAGGAAATTTTAATTGTGACCCTCGCGCAACCTTTCCTAACGGCGCGCCCGTGGTGCTTGCTTTGCTTATAAATATTTCCCTTTGCCACAAGCTTACGCCGCGTTTGCGAATCCTCAAGGATGAAAAGATGGCATTCACACCCGTCCTAAGATAATAGGCAATCGAATGAACATTAGTCAACTATTAAGTCTAACTTAACAAAGCACTGTAATAATGAAAAAAAAAAATTTTGAAGTATTAAAAGAAGCCGTCTAATTTTATTTACCTTGTATTCGCCTAAAGCACTGCCGTCAGAGGCTGTGATCGGGTCCACAGGTGCAACATTTATCATCTCCAAATCGGGCAACCTTGTAGGTACCAGAGGAGAAACAGGGCTCACAGGGGATACAGGGACCGCTCCGGAGGTCCCTGGGTGCAAGCTCTCATCCGGGGCATTATTGAGGACGGTGGCTTTTACTGTATCATAATCGGTTCCCATCTTACCACATAAAAAACCCATAATCATCTTCAAATGTGTCTGACATTCATCTAGTTGGGCAGTGGTTTTCTGAAGCTGTCGCTTAGTTAAATCAAGTTCCTCTTTCAGCGACGGCTTTGTTTTCTGTGGGAAAACCTCTGTGATACGTGCCCGCGTAGAATGGCCGCGATAACGACCGGGGTGATCGCGCTTGCCCGTTGCAATGACAAGAATGTCATTCCTACCCTCTGCAACGGTCTCCCCTTGGGACTCGCGGGAACATAGATTTTCCTACACAGTTTGCCAAATATAGTAAATGTAAATAGATCAATTAAATATAAATAAATACACATATACAGAGATTATTCATTTATGTATATAAATATTAAATATAAAATTGATAACCATAATTATAAAATATAAATACATACACATATATACAAATTAGTCATTTATCTACTTTACAGTGACAACTAGATAATAATAATTTCATATAAACATTTAATGACAACCAAATTATTAATTAGCATTTCATCATAGATATCTAGTAATAAATAATCAGTTATAATAAAAATTCTATACACATAGACTTTAAATATTAAAATAATTGAAACATAAGAAAATGTATGGTGCAAAACTTACAATTTCCTTCGCTACACGCTCAGCCTCTGGCGTGAAGTATTCCCCTTTTTTGTTCGTATGGGCATGTATCCAAAGGTCATGACGGCCTGGCCCTGAATAAGAATCCTCGCCTTCTTCTTCGGACTGACCCTCCTCTGAAGGCTTCTTTCCAGATGCACTGACCTCCTCGTCATGCAACTGCTGCTTCAGCAGTCGGTAGCCACCGCGAGATAAGTTATGGTAGAAAGCATTTAAATTGGCATTCTTTTGCGCTTTTCCTCGAATGGCCTAGAAAGAAATATAATGAAAAATTATTATCCCTAAACTGAGCAATTTCAAATATCCAAAAAGAAGAAGGAAATCAAATTTAAAAAAATATACCTGCCATTCTTCTGTCTCGCGGCTAGCCTTGAACTTAATCCATGTCTCCCTAGGGATAAATTTATATTCCAAACATGGGTCCCTACCCTTCATGGGACCATGTACATATTTCCCTAGATAGGATTTGAAATCTTTCCACCGTTTACCGGCATAACTAATCCACTTATCTTCGAGTTCTTCGGTGGACTCGAAAACAAATAATGCCTACAGTGAAAATTAGGAGTAAAATTTAGTGAGGAATTTGAGTAAAATTATATGGAAGAATTAAGAATCAAATAATGCATTGTAATTAAAGAAAATACCCGTATTTCCATCCAAACTCTCTTCTTGAGCTCCGCGGGAACTTTCGGCCATGATTCATATTCCACTAAGTCCACTTTGCTCCGGGCCGTATATGACACAAAGGTAATCCACTGTCCATGATATACTCTAGGCTCGAGCCCGGAATCGAAAGAAATGTCCAGAGTTTCCCCATTCTTTCGCATTTCCAATAGGTCATTGCAATTTGTGGGCCCTCTAACTCTACTAGATTTAGAAGAAGAACCATCTCCATGCTCCGTATTGCTTTTTCTTTTTCGGGCCATTGAAAGTACCTTAAACTTCATTTACATAGAAAGAGAATTCAATATAACATATATGCAATGACAACAAATTAAAAGCTTTAATTTCAAATACAAGAATGCTTGTAATGTTGAAAAAAAAGTGGTACATTCGCAAAATTCGCTCCTAGAAATACACAATTACCATTAACCAAATTAAACCAATTGAGGGCCAAAAAAAAGTCCGTTTATAAAGGGGACCATTGATAAAGTAATTCACATTTCACAACCAACAACTAATGTGGAAAAAAGGCAATGTACATTCGCAAAATTCACTCCTAAAATCCACAATTACCATTATCCAAATTAAACCAAATGAGGGCCAAAAAAAAAGTGGACTTCTCAAGGGTACCATTGATAAAGTACTTCACATTTCACAACCAACAACTAATGAGAACATTCATTCATTTCTACTAAAGGCATAACATTTCACAAAGTGGAATCAACAACAAAGCATTTTCCTCATTATCACTAAAGGAGGAACACTAAATCGAATAAAAACCGAAATCAAACACCAATGTTCTAAAATTAATCAAGCAAAACCGAAATAATCATTTGAGTTTCTCATTTAAAAAAAAAAACCCGAATTTCAAAGGGTACCTAATGGAACATTGATCAAACCCTAGGTTCTCAACTTATGTAGGACAAAACACTCCATTCAACAACCAAACCAAATGCTACAAACAATCAATAAAAACAAAAACTTTCCAAGCTTTCATCACAAGAGCTAAAACCGAAATCTACCATAAATATCAACCAACAAAATCCTAGTGCAATGGTAAGCATTTGCAAAATGTAAAGTTAAATAGACAAAAGTTTAAAATGAAAGCATAGAAGGTGGAACCTTTTGGATGAACTCAAAAAAAATCCAAGCTTTAAGTTTATATGGGAGGGTGGAAATGGAGAGCCGACCGAAGGTAAAAACTTGGGAAGCCGAACAATCGGTGATTGATTGGGCAACGGACGGAGGATCGGAAGGTGGAGGAGGTCGCCGGCGATGGGAGAAGCGGCGAAGAAGACGAACGGCCGCGGGAAGAAGATTCGGGAAACAGGGGAAGTGAAGGGGAAAATAAGGAAGAAGAAAGGAAGAGAATGAGGGAGGAAATGAAAAAGGTGAAAATTTGAATTATAATTAATAACCGGGCTCGGTTCAACGGCGGTTCAACCGCGAACCGCAGTTGAAAGTACACTTTCAACTGCGGTTCAACCTCGAACCGCCGTTGAAAGTATACTTTCAACTGCGGTTCGAGGTTGAACCGCCGTTGAAAGTGTACTTTCAACGGCGGTTCGAGGTTGAACCACAGTTGAAAGTACATTTTCAACTGCGGTTGAACCATGAACCGCGAACTGCAGTTGAAGGTACACTTTCAACTGCGGTTCAATGTTGAACCGCCGTTGAAAGTGTACCTTCAACTGCGGTTCGAGATTGAACCGCGGTTGAAAGTCCGCACTTTTCCTCGGTTTAAGTAGAAAAAATTGGAGCCAATTCCCGCGCGGTCATATTTTAATATTAAATTTTTTTATTTTCCATTTTCAAAAAACTATTCCCACAATTTGGTAAATATAATAATACATACCCATATATTGTATATTTATTAATTATGTACACAATCTCGACTTTTATTAACCATTTCATAATTAAATTTCAAATTTTTAAATTGAACCACATATTTGCATTTAAATTTCCCGCGCGTGCTAATACTCGTACAATAATTATTCTTCAAACATAAAAATTAATAATTTCCGTAACTTTACTACATGTAAGAGCCAAGAAAGTAATAAGATTCATTATGTTCCCTAAAATTCCTACTTTTTCGACTTGGCGAACGGGATAAAAAAATCAAATCCAGAAATGCATTAGGTACGTATAGTAATATAAAAATTAATTAATAAAATTTAAGTGGCCGAAAATTTTTTTTTGCTGATGTCATTAGGACTTTATGAGCATTATTTGAAATTAGCTAGAAGTTTGACTTTTAGACTTTTAAATACTTAGAAGATGAAAATTGGTCAAATAAAATTAGAATGATATTTTAAATATACTAAGACCAATTTTGAAGTTAAAATACTCAAGAAAAGATGAGTTAGGCAAAATAGAGAAAAATTTGAGAAAATTTGAAATTTGCATTTGATTGATGAGTCTTTGAGTGATATAATCCTAGAATGCCATGTTTTAGAGTTAAAATGATGCATTAGGATCTATGTCATGTTTGGTATCTTGAAATTCTTGCACATGTTAAAACGGTTGAAAATTTTCATTTCAAGATAGCAAGAATTAAGCATGTTTGCATTACATAAAAATGGTTGACCAAGTGGTTGACTTTTTAAATATACATGCTTTAGCTTATTTGAGAGTTTAAGAATTAACTTATTGATAATTTGAAGTTGCTCACATGAGAAAATTAAGGATATATGCTTCAAAATGGCAAGCTTCAATTGAAAAAACTTGACCAAGTAGTTGACTTTGAAAATATGAATGCTTTGGATTGTTTGAATCTTTATGCATAACTACTTGAGCCTTTGAAGGTGCTTGGATGATATATAAAATGCTTGATAGAAACTTGAATTTAGCAACTTTCAAAATTCAAAGCTTAATATAATTAAGCTTGAAAAACGTTGACCTATAGGTTGACTTTGCACATATGCATGATTTGAAATGTTTCATTCCTTTGAATGTCAAAGCGAAAATCCAGGAAAAGGGTGGCGCTTCACTATATATCTATTTCCATCTTAAGAGTCACCGCGGGTAATTTATGAAAATCGGGAAAAAAAACTTAATAGATAGTAGGGTTTAGGGGTTAGGGTTTAGGGTTTAGGGTTTAGGGTTTAGAAAATGATATGAAAATAAACAATTCATGAGTAGCGCGGGAATTGGCTCCAAAAACTAAGTTTCTACGGCGGTTCAACCGAGAACCCGCCGTAGAAAGTATTTTCTACGGCGGTTCATGTTTGAACCGCCGTAGAAAGTTTGATTTCTACGGCGGTTCACAGTTGAACCGCCGTAGAAAAGCAGTTTTTGGAGCCAATTCCCGCGCTACGTACGTACGCATGGATTTTCTAATTTTTTGTACCAAATTCAAAATCATTATATATATATATATATATATAAGAATTAATTATAAAAGTTGTCTTAAAGTATTCAATTATTCAGATGAAAATATTTTATTTATGTAGTGGAAATTTACAAGATATCGAGAGCATATAGGATCGAGAGAGTTGGATATATATGATTGCATCAAGAGGGGAAAGGAGAAAAGCGAAAGATGTATATATATATATATATGTATGTATAAACAGATATGTATATATATATGTTTGTAAATTTGTGAGATTAGTTATTATTATACTTACAAATTTGTGAGATTAGTTATTATTATACTTACAAATTTGTGAGATTAGTTATTTGAAAAATGGAAAAAACAAATTAATATTGAAAAAAGAATCCACCGCGGTTCACGACTGAACCGCCGTTGAAGTACCACTTTCAACGGCGGTTCAACTTTGAACCGCCGTTGAAGTACCACTTTCAACGGCGGGTCAACGTTGAACCGCGGTTGAAGTACAAATTTCAACGGCGGTTGAACGTTGAACCGCCGTTGAATAGATGACCCGGTTAATTAAAGTTCGAAATTTTTGAACTTTCTTTTCCTCACTCATTCTCTTCCTCCCTCATTCTCTTCCTCTCCAATCCCATTTTTTCCCCTGCATTTCCCCTGTTTCACTAACCAGCTGACAAGTAATTTATAAAGATTTAAATATAAAATACAAACAAAATGAACTGCGTATAGATTTCCCTGGAAATTTTACCAAAGTACTACTCATTGGAAGAAAATAATAATAATAATACAAGAAACATTTATTCATAAATGAAAAACAAGGAAATCTATTTTCCGGAAAATTTGACAAAGTCTCCCCTATAAATGTAACGTACTCCCTGTAAATTCGATGCACATATACTTCAATACTTCACTAAAATTCCAACTATTTCGAATAATACGGAATTCAGTTTCAAATCACTTCAGACAGAATCTCCTCTGCTTGTTTTTTACCAAAACACAAGTGCAATTTAAGATCAGCACATAAGTTTCACACAATTTCAAAAAATAACATATTCATTTCCAAACAGTTCCGCATATGAAGCCCCTGGAAATTTTGTCCCTTGATTGCGCGGCTTCATCCGAGGTGTGACCTGTTTCAATCCCACAGTACGAAGGATAAAAATAAATGTTGTTAAAAATTTATTGAATCCTCTCTTCATTAAAATCAAAGAAACATATACAAATACAAAAACACACATACACACCCACGAGAATTGAAGTTTAATAAAAACAAACAATATACCTGAAAATGATTCTTAACTTATTCTCTTTCTCTTAAGGGACACTTGATCCTCGAACCATAATCCTTCGCTGTGGTCATCACGAAGTATGTATTTATCAAGTTCCCTATCTTCCTCATCTGCTCTCGGTTCAGGTAACCCACTAGAGAAAGGGCCAGCCTCATGAAGCCCTTCTTCTGTATCTATCCCTTCCACACCGTGATGTTGTTTACCATGAAGAACAACAGACCAATGTTCGTCGCAAGGATCGGCGATATAAAAAACTTGTTTCGCCTGCGATGCAAGTATAAATGGTTCCCCCTTGAAACCCTCCCGATTGAGGTTGACCAAGGTAAAACCCAATGGATCATCAGTTCGAACCCCACTATTGTTATCAACCCATTTGCAGCGAAATACAACTACTTTGAAACAAACATAGTCAATCTCCCAAATATCTTCGATCACCCCGTAATAAGCCATGCTTGCATACAATGGATTTTTATCCTTCCTGCTAGAAACATGTAAAGCCTCTGAGATTAATGTAACACCACTGTTTTGTGCCGTACTCTTCTCATCTTGTCTCTTAGTAGCAAATGAATATCCATTTATGTCATAGCATGAAAATGCTCGTACCGCAGGGCTGGGCCTAAATGCCAACCATTTCAATGTCTCCGAAACGTCTTTGCCCAGGACAGCATTACCAAACCAATAGACAAATGTCCGAATATGTTCATTGAGCACACGTTGATCCGTCCAAGCAGGATAAGATGTTCTTATTGACTGTATGTGGTCTGTCACATAGGGCGCAACTTCTTCAGAATTGCGCAGAATGTAGAGATGCGCCTTCATTAATTCAACATTAGACGGCAAAAAAATTTTTCCTCCCCTTCTGCCCATACCTGTAATCCTCCCATCGTGCCGATTCTTAGATATTCCAATGGATGCGGTCCCGGCCAAGTACTCAGTGCAAAACTCAATTACCTCCTCAGCTATATAACCTTCAACAATACTAGCATCAGGACGACAACGATTCTTCACATACCCCTTATATACTTTCATATATCGCTCGAATGGGTACATCCATCGCAAATGAACAGGCCCGCAGATTTTTATCTCTCTGACCAAATGAATCACCAAATGCACCATAATATCAAAGAAGGCGGGTGGAAAATACATTTCTAATTGACAGAGGACAACAATTATTTCATCTTGTAGCTGATCAAGTCTTTCGCGCGCGATAACCTTGCTACATATAGCATTGAAGAAGAAACAAAGTCTTGTTATACTGGACTTAACATGCTTGGGCAATATCGAGCGAATAGCTACAGGCAACAATTGCTGCATTAAGGCATGGCAATCATGAGACTTCAAACCAACCAGTTTTAAATCTTTCAAGGAAACAAGTCTGCTTACATTTGAAGAATATCCAGATGGAACTTTGATGCTACGCAAACTTGAACACAGTTGTTTTTTCTCCTTTCTGGACAAAGTGTGACAGGCAGGGGGTAGATATGTGCGTTGTCCTCGAGCTACCGGTGCTAAATTTTCTCTTATGTTCATATCAACCATATCAAGTCTCGCGTTATAACCATCCTTAGTTTTACCAGGGATGTTCAAGAGCGTACCTAAGAGGCTTTCGCAAATATTTTTCTCAATATGCATAACATCGAGACAATGTCTGACATCCAAGTTCTCCCAGTATGGAAGTTCAAAAAATATGGATTTTTTCTTCCAACAACCTGTATCATTGTTGCTGGACTCCGAAGTTTTACCAAACTCAACATTAATGTCCGTCACACGAGCTTTCACCTCTGGCCCGCTCAAGGGTTCTGGAGCTTTTCTGAACTCTTGGAATCCATTGAATGCTCTTTTCATACGGCGATACGGATGAGTCTCGGGAAGAAATCTGCGATGCCCAAGGTATACTGTCTTCCTCCCATGTGCAAGCTGACAAAAATCTGTACTCTCCTCAAATATTGGACATGCTTTATGCCCTTTAACAGAGTACCCAGACAAGTTTCCATAAGCAGGAAAATCATTAATGGTACAGAACAACATGGCACGTAATGTGAACATTTCTTCACGGTAGGCATCAAACACAGGTGCGCCTTCATCCCATAACTTTTTCAAGTCTTCAATAAGAGGAGCAAGATACACATCGATGTCATTTCCTGGTTTCCGTGGGCCTAAAATCATTAGAGACATAAGTATGTACTTGCGCTTCATACACAAGTAAGGCGGCAAATTGTAAATAACCAACATCACCGGCCATGAGCTATGTGTGCTACTCAGACTGCCAAACGGGTTCATTCCATCAGTACACAGACCAAGCCTCAAATTTCTTGCTTCTCCCCCAAAAGAAGGATACATTGAATCAATCTTTTTCCACTGATCTGAGTCTGATGTATGCATTATCACCTTGTCATCAGCACTGGGAATACACCGATCTGAATGCCATGTCAATAGTTTTGCATCTTTTTCATTAGCGAACAACCGTTTAAATCTCGGTATTATAGGAAGATACCACAGAACCTTAGCCGGCGACCCCTTCTTTTGCGCATCAGAACTGTCTTCAACAGCATCACACAGCTGCTTGTTTTTGTATCGGGGAGTGTTACACTTAGGACACCGCAATAAATCCTTATACTCATTCCTGTAGAGGACGCAATCATTTGGGCAAGCGTGGATCTTCTTATACTCCATACCCATTGGACACAACATTTTTTTCGCCTCGTAAATTCGATCTGGAAGTTCATTATCTTATGGGAGCATATCTTTCAATACCCTCAATAAGGCTGTAAAACTAGTATCTGACCACCCATTTGCCGCTTTCAAACTAAACAACTTCAAAACAGTAGACAATCGTGTATATTTACTGCAACCCTTGTATAGAGGCTTCTCATTGTCACCCAAAATCGAAGCAAGAACTTCCGGTTTATCAGCAAAATCCTCGGCCACATCCTCAATCATGGCATCTAATCGATCTCTAGTAATCGCATCATCTCGTTTTGCATGATATTTTCTTTGCTCATGTAAACCATCAATACTTTCACCATGCCAAATCTACAGTTTATAAGATGGATCAAACCCGTGCCGATATAAATGGAATCTTATTGTATCTGAGTTATCGAACCGCGCCCCATTTTTACAAGATTTGCACGGACAATGAACGTACTTTGTATTCTTATAAGCGAATTGAATGAAATTCTCAACTTCTCTCGCATAAGAATCGGAGGTCCGATCACCACAGAACAAGATATTTCGATCCATGTGTAACTAAGACCTTTAAATAATTAAAAATACCAAATAATAATTCAACAAACAATGTACAAAGTATCAAGTTGCATGCTTGTCTTAGCACATGTGTATTTTTAGGAGTGAATTTTGCGAATGTACATTGCCTTTTTTTTTTCACATTACAAGCATTCTTATATTTGACATTAAAGCTTTTCTTTAATTGCATATATGTTATATTGAATTCCCTTTCTATGTACATGAAATTTAAGGTAATTTCAATGGCCCCTAAAAGAAAACGAAATGATGAGCATAGTGATGAGGGAAATGGCAATGGAGATGGTTCTTCTACTAGATCTAGAAGAGGTAAAGGGCCTACAAATTGCAATGATCTATTGGAAATGCGTACGAAGGGGAAAAATCTTAACATTTCTTTTGATTCCGAGCTCGAGCCTAAAAAGTATCATACAAAGTGGATTACCTTTGTGGCATTCACGGCCCGGAGCAAAGTGGACATAATGGAATATGCATCATGGCCCAAAGTTCCCGACGAGATCAAGAAGAGAGTGTGGATGGAAATACGGGTATTTTCTTTAATTATAATGCATTGTTTGTTTCTTCTTTCATACAAATGAACCCAAATTTACCTAATTTTTACTTCTAATTTTTACTGTAGGCATTATTTGTTTTTGAGTCAACTGAAGAACTCGAAACAAAGTGGATTTCTTATGCCGGTAAACGGTGGTTGGAAATCCTTTTTAGGGAGATATGTACATGGTGACTTGAAGGGTGAGGACCCATGCTTGGAATATAAATATCTCCCTAGGGAGACATGGATTAAGTTCAAGGCTAGTCGCGAGACAGAAGAATGGCAGGTATATTTTTTTAAATTGATTTCCTTCTTCTTTGTGGATATTTGAAATTGCTCTGTTTATGGATAATAATTTTTCATTACATTTTTCTCTAGGCAATTCGTGGAAAAGCGCAAAAGAATGCCACTTTAAATTCTTTCTACCATAATTTATCTCGCGGTGTCTACCGACTGCTGAAGAAGCAGTTGCATGACGAGGCTGTGATTGTATCTGGGAAGAAGCCTTCAGAGGACGGTCAGTCCGAAGAAGAAGGGGTAGATTCTTATGCAGGGCCAGGCCGGCATCTACTATGGAGGCAGGCTCACACAAACAAAAAAGGGGAATACTTCACGCCAGAGGCTGGTCGTGTTGGGATGGAAATTGTAAGTTTTGCACCATACATTTTCTTATGTTTCAGTTCTTTAAGCTAAGCATATATTTAAAACTATATTTAATTGATCTATTTACATTTCATATCTTTGGCAAAACGTTTAGGACAATCTATGTTCCCGTGAGTCACAAGGGGAGAAAGTTACAGAGGGTAGGAATGACATTCTTGTCATTGCAACGGGAAAGACCGATCACCCCGGTCGTTATCGCGGCTATTCTACCAGGGCACGCATCACGGAGGTTTTCCCGAAAACAAGGCCGTCGCTTAAAGATGAACTAGATTTAACTAAGCGATAGCTTCAGAAAACCACTGCCCAGCTCGATGAATGTCAAACCCATTTGAAGATGATGGTTGGGTTTATATGTGGTAAGATGGGGACTGACTACAAGACATTAAGAGCCACTGTCATCAACAGTGCCAAAGCACCGAGCATGGGCCCAGAGACCTCCGGAGTGGACCTAGAGATGTTTGAGGTTCATGGTAGCCCTGTTTCCCCTGTGAGCCCTGTTTCTCCTCTTATCCCTACACGTTTGCCTGAGTTGGAGATGCAACATGTTTCATCTACGGACCCGATCAAAGCCTCTGACGGGGGTTCTTTAGGCGAATACAAGGTACTTAAAATACATTTATGTCTTTCATTTTTCTATAGAGTATCACTGCTATTCTTCTTGGGTAGACTTTTATTTTTCTATTTTTCTTTTAAATTCTTTTTATTATTTATTTTTTTGCATATGTATTCAAGTATTCAAACACTTTATATTTTTTTTAAAATGAAGTTTATATTTTCCTTTTAAAAATATAATAATGCAATTAAAAAAACTATGGATTTTTTAAATATATTAAACATCTTTCTTTTATTTTTATTTTACAATAATGAAATTTTACATTTATATTTTGGTTTTTATTTAATTAATAAATTTGAATGTATAATTTCTTTCATATTGTCACTTCTAATTAAAGACGCTTGAATTTGGTTTCATGATTATACTTGCTTTGTTAAGTTAGACTTAAGAGTTGATTAATGTTCATTCGCTTGCCTATTATCTCAGGACGGGTGTGAATGCCATCTGTTCATCTCTAAGGATACACAAAAGCGGCGTAAGCTTGTGGACAAGGGAAATATTTATAAGCAAAGAAAGGACCACGGCCGCGAGGTTAGGAAGGGTTGCGCGAGGGTCACAATTAAAATTTCCTATGATGACTTTTCCCCGCTACCATTTCCTGAGGAAGAGGCTGCAACTGTGGGAATGGCCGGATCCTTTTTCGTGGAATGGTCTATACAGTTAATTGAAATTATTCAGCCAGATCCGGTAACACAGGTATATTCTTACATTTATTTGTGAATTACTTAATACCGTTTTGTATATTTAATGTTATTTCAAATGATGTTAGGTGGATAAAAGTGCCCAAAAGAAAAAAGGCCGGATGAATTATATGGATGATATAAAATCTCCTTCGGCGACGGTTCTGATTGAGATGTCATCCTCATCGACATCTGATCCACTGCAAGAGTTACAGCTCCGAATGGAGAAAGATTCTGACTTCAATGGCTTCTTGTTTCAAATGACAATTCCTATTGCGATGGATCTAGAGGATGTCGGAGAATTATTAAAGAGAGAAAGCATGGTCACAAACTGTTTGATGCAATTGTTCACCAAGTGAGTTTCCACTTAATTTTATAACCTATTTCTGATTATTGTTATATATAGTATTCATTCCATGTACCTAGACTAACAAATGAAGCCCTTTTTGTAAATTCTTTAGAGCTTTACATGAGTTAGTTGAAAGGAATGGGAGAAAGGGGATAGGTTTCCTCTCGGCTGATCATGTCACACCTATAGGAAATACATATGAAGATAGGGTACACTACATTGCGCGAAACTTGAAGGATCGGAATAAAGAAATTTATCTGGTGCCTTATCTTCAGGGGTAAGTGACACTGTAAGCGCTTCTCTAATATTTAAGAAACACTGATTTAAAGATCTGACGTCATTAAATTTTTCGTTTGCAGTGAACATTGGATGCTAATAGCCATTAGACCGATAGAAAAGGTTGTTTACTGGCTTGATTCTTTACAAAATCCCCAGAAAGAGGAGACGGTGGTGCTTATAGACGAGTGAGTTATATATACTAACAACTGTTAGAATGCCTATATAATTTCTAATGCCAATCATATATATATATACATATGTTGCTAATTATTTTCGTTCCGCTTTCATTTTTATAGGGTGATGTTTAACTATCAAACTTTCTTAGGATTGCCCAGAAATGTGCATATGCAACCTGAGTGGATAGTAGTTAAGGTAAAATTGGTTCTTATTAAATTTTTTACTCAATGTTGTGTGGTTTACAATTAATTGTATGATCTTCTAACTCGTATATTAATATTCATTAACATAAAAAGCAAACGTCTAATTGGGAGTGTGGGTACTATGTAATGCACTACATGTACCAAATAGCAATGAAATCCGACACATTGGCACTGGAAAAGGTATTTCATTTCTCATAACTTACTTGACTGTATTTCATTTTGCTACTCAGTTACTTTTTAATTTCAAAAACTCTGTTGCAGCACTTCAAGCTCGACCGCACTCCATTACGCAATGTGGATATAGATGCAGTGCAAAAAATATGCGCTACATATATTTTGGAGCATTAGCCGTAGTTGAAGGATACTAATTAAACTTGTTCATATTATAGTTGTACAAATATTTTTGGATATGCCCATTAATATAATTGCGATTTCAATTTGTATATTGGTGGTATTTGTATTAAATTTCAACTTTTAGGGTAAGGTTTTCCTTTAAACCAGATTTTAGGAGCAGGTTTTTAATGCGGTTTGGGTCTAAAAAGTGGCCACTTTCTACGGCGGTTCAAACCGCCGTAAAAAGTCCGCTAACTTACTACGGCTGCCAGATAGATGGCGGTTCAAAAAGGCCAAGAACCGCCGTTAAAAGCCCTTAAAACCCGCCATTAAAAGCCCTTTTTGTAGTAGTGATTTAATGAATTTTACGAGACTTGACATTGTATATGCTGTGTGTAGACTGAGTAGATATACTCATAATACCAATAACAAACATTGGTCTGCTTTAGTAAGACTACTGAAATATTTCAGAGGTACCATGAGTTATGGTATTCTATATAGTGGGTTTCCCACTGTACTAGAGGGGTACAATGATGCTAATTGGATCTCTGATTCAGATGAGACAAAATCCACTAGTGGTCATGTATTTACACTTGGAGGTTGTGCGATAGCATGGAAATCAGCTAGACAGACGATCATTGCTAGATCAACTATGGAATTAGAGTTTGTAGCTCTAGACCTAGTTGGTTCTAAGGCTGATTGGTTAAGAAATTTCTTGACTGATATTCCTGTAAACAAAGGATCATTATCTCCAGTGTCTATACATTGTGATTGTCAAGCGGTAATTGCTATTGCAAAAAATAAATCCTATAACTGTAAAAGTCAACATATGAAATTGAGACATAGTGTCGTAAAGCAGCTGCTAAAAGATGGAATAATTTTCATAGATTATGTGAAGTTAGAAGTGAATTTGGCCGATCCTCTGACCAAATCGGCAGGAAGAAAAATAATTCTTCACACTTCGAAAGAAGTGAGACTTCAGCCAATATGATGTCGATATTGATGGCAACCCATCCTAAGTCATTGGTGATCCCATGAAGTAGGTTTATATGGGTAACAACAAATTTATATTGGCACTGAGGCACTACAAGTGGTGAGTGCCAACAAGGCGCGTGTATGACCTATTTGCGCAAAAACGCGTTGAACAACAAATCTAGGGTGTACAATTGATTGGTATAATCTTTGACATACAATAAGATTTATTGGTTCATAGAAATATTACATTTCACGAATAATTCTGTAAGTCATATTTTATCAGTCTAAGTTTGGTTCATAGTCCAAAAAATACCAAACTATTGTTCTTGCACCTATACAAATCCAAAATTCGTTTTGTGCTTAACTTTTATTTTATTCAAATCTTTTGAATTATGTGGATAATTGTTGGAATTTAATTATTTTAAAATATAATTATATTGATTTACTGAGATAAGAGTAAACCAAGTCAAAAGTTACTCCTTTAAATCTGGTTAGTTTTCTAACGTTGAAGGATTTAGGCAGAAGAGAGTTAAACTCTCTAAACGTTAGTGGAGAACTGTTCACAAGATTTTCTTATTCACCAATAATCTCTATTTATAAATACCTCACCTATTTTCTACGATCGATACAACTCAGTTTTCCTGAAAATCACTTTTATCTGAAAAACCTTCTTCTCTCTCGTTCGTTCAATCCTTTTGGCTTTGCTGTTCCTGATCCATCTTTGTTAAGAACTCGTTTAATCCTGGAGAAATATTTCTACCTAGAAATAATTTCTTGAGCACAGTGCTTTGCACGACTCGAGTTATAAATCGATTAATTGGTTAGGCCTACTTTTCCCAACACTTGTCTATTACCACCATTGCTATTACTTATGCTATATCACTTAGTGTGATAGCGCCGGAATTGAAAATGGGGAATCTGGGCATGGCAGGTGAGATTGTGATCGTTGTAGTGATGGTGTGGAGCGGTTGGATGGTCACAATTGCATATGAAATGTATGCTTAGTGCAAAAGGAGCTCAAAATTTAAATCTTGGATGGAGTCTGGATATGAACAATATTGAAAGCTTGGGAAAGGTTAGAAAAATGTCAAATCAGCGTATAGCAATAAAAAATAGTCACTATAATTTCACTTTGTCCAAATATGGTTATGCACTTATATATATGGATTATATTTTGCTATTGTGTAGGGTTGAGACACATTGATTCCTTTATTTTCAAGTATGAAATGTCATATTCCAAATTTGTTTTCCAATTCATTTTGCACTTTTCTCTACCTCTTTTAATATTAATCAAGGCTTCTCTATTTTCTATCCATCTTATGGGGGCATCTACAACTCTCCTACGTACATGTTTAAATAATTTTAGGCATGTTTCATTCATTTTTTCATCTATTGTAGTTTCTCCTACTTTATTTTTAATGCTTACATAACTTATTTTTATCTAACCTAGTATGTCCGCACATCCATCTTAACATTCTCATTCTCTTGCCCACATTTTTTGCTCATGTTCATATTTTGTCGCCTAACACTCCATCCTCCGAACCATAAAGTATTGCATATCTTATAATAATCATTTGGAATTGTTACCTGCAGGACTCCTTTTACTATATAAATGATACATTTTAAAAAATTGGGTCATGAAATTACTTTTTTGCCCTCCTTCATTATGCAATAAAATAAGCAATTTTACTGCAAATTTTCCACTCACTCCATCTCTAAGTCCCTAACGGATTCCATTCCATTCGCTGACCGATTCCATTTCTAGCTCCAAGCGATTTGTAGCTCCA
Organism: Leptodermis oblonga; assembly: GCA_016801395.1. Classification (NCBI taxonomy): domain Eukaryota; kingdom Viridiplantae; phylum Streptophyta; class Magnoliopsida; order Gentianales; family Rubiaceae; genus Leptodermis; species Leptodermis oblonga. Next base: position 27,327,729 of record CM028754.1, read on the forward strand.
TCTTCATCGCCGATTCTAGTCCATCTCAAGTGCCGGTTCGATCTCCAGCGCCTTCATCTCCGTTCGCGCATCTCTATCGCCTATTCCGATCCATTTTCACCGGTTAGTGGATTTTTTAGGGGTTTTTTAAATTTGGAGTAAAATTTGAAATCACATTGTTTTGGTTGTGAAGAATTGTGTGGGCCGCGTGTTTAGGAATATTTTCATATGTTTGTAGCATTTTCTGGCTGTTTTGTGCATTTTTTATGGTATTTTTTGTACTTGTTCGTCGGAAAAATGGTTTTTCGGCAAACTGTGGGGAAAATCGCTTGGACAAAGCTATTTTCCAGGGTCCATTCGCCATCCTTGGGAGAATTCCTAATGAAAAATTGCCTTAGCCAAGCGATTCTTTCCCATAAAATCGTTTGTCTAAGGTAATTACGCCTGGGCTAAGCGATTTTTCATAATATTTATATTTAAGCATTTTTTTTTCCTGTTGTTGGATTTTAATTATTTATATATTAATTCCCTTGCAACCTATTAATTACAGATTGGATATAGAAATAAAGCTTATATCCATACATTCTGTAGTAAAAAATCAAGATCCAAATCCGCAGAGAGTAGTATTTCGGATGCAGAAAATGCTCCTCGTGTTCCGCCAACAGCGTCTGAGCGTTCGAGGAAGGTCGTAGCACGATCACGTACATCTTCTGAGACAGGGATTAACGATCCACCCATTATGGAGCAACAATTCCAACCTTCCTTTTTTTTGGAAATGAGAATAATGTGGACTCCATTAGTGAATAACCATTCGCACCGTCCTTTTCTGAAACTGAAATGGACTATGATGATGGTGACGGTGAGGGGGCTTGTGGGAGAAGTGATGGTGAACGGGCCAATACAAGCACCCAACCAATTAAGAGATGAGGGAAATGATTAATGGAAAGTGAGGCTAGTGCAATGATTGTTGGGTGGAAGGCTTATACGGAGCTTGATCATCTGCTCGAAGGTGACCCTTTAATCCCTGAGTTGCTTTTGAGTTTCAAAGGACACATTGCCTACTACATATGGCATGGATAAGTAAATACAGTAAATTACATACTTGTGTTTAGAGTTATTTGAATTCTTTTTTATTTTTCCAAATGGGACATGTTTTATTACTTGTGATCGAATATGCAAAAATACAGTTTTTTCCCCTTGTTAATTTTATTAAAAATATGCTTTATCCATTGTAACCATTTGTTTTCATACATTTTTTACATTTGGTGGGAACGACCCATATTGAAATGTCATAGTGGGGCCGATCGATTAAAAATTGTGTGGCGACGATGAAATGAAAAAGGTTGTAGAGCGGTCCGGTTTGGCACAGTTAGTACACTGCATGCATTATGAGTTATACGCCGCTCTGCTATGTGCCTTTCTAGAGAGGTGGCATCCGGAGACCAACTCATTCCACATGCCATTCGAGGAGATGACAATAACACTGCATGATATTGCCTACATACTTCGCATTCCGATTGGGAGTAAGGCCATTTATGGGAAGACAAAGCCTGCAAAAATAGTGGCGGAGGTTGCAGCTGTGTTGGGAATAGAGGAAGAGAAAATGGATAAGCCCGGATATGTGAAGTTGACCAGCCTTGAGGTAAATTGTGCCAGTAGATACGATTAAGTGAATGCTGCCTTAGGTTATTTATTGTGGCTGTTAGGTCTGACCCTTTTCGTGGACAAGATGAAAACCCACGTCTCTGCGCATTTTTTAGTTTTCCTTCGTGATAATGAGAAAGTAAGTGAGTACTCATGGGGCGCAGTTTGCTTCACGTACTTGTATCGCCAACTTGGGAAGGCATCTAGGGCCAACAGTGCTCAATTTTGTGGTTGTTTGACTTTACTACAGGTTTGTATAAAGTATGTACTTTCATTTAGATGTTTCTAAATTTTGTGGATAACTTTTTGAATTATTTTTATGTTTATTCTTATTAGAGCTAGATATATGAATACTTCCCAACATTCAGCCCTCCAAAGAAGAGGTCATGGAATACTAGCATGCCTTCGGCAATGAAATAGCACATTAGTACTGGTAAGAAGCGTGTTGTACAAAATGATTTGGATGCATACAGGCGTGCGCTAGATGTATTACAGCCAAATGAGGTAATATGTTCATTGTATGTGATTGAAAACATTTATTGCTCTTTCTTTCCATTCTTTGCTAATTCGGTTTAATGTATAACAAGTCAATTGGATACCATTTGGGCCCAACCCGGCATTAGGCCATAAAATTTCATTGTATAGAGGGCTCATCTATTGCTTTAACATTGAAGAGCCCTATATGCCGGATCGGGTATTAAGAAAGTTTGGGTACGCCAAACATATTCCTTTTCTAGTCTTGATTCCCAAGAAGTGCTACTGAGGCCCAGAGACCAAAAAATATGTTTGCAATTACTTTGCTGATATCAATGGTTGGGAAATATATCATACGAGGCTTCTGCGAGATATGAAGATGACCTATTCAACCGACGAAGCATGCAAAGGTTACCTTGATTACTTCTAGTCTCAGTTGCATGTTAGTGTCAGTAGGGATTCGGTCGAGGAAGACACTCCTGAGCCTACCTAGTTGTCAATGGCTTCGGTGAGTTTATGATGATTTTTGGTTTCTTTTGTACCTATATTTGTATTAAAAATAGGATGTTGAGGTTATATGTTTAATTATTGTAGCGCATTCAATACTTAGCATCTCGGATGGTCCTTTTTCATCCAAGGACTAGACATGCGGTCAACCCTGAGACGCGTACGAGGGCTCTTGATGAGATAGCTTATCATTGGAGGACCAGATGCCGAGACTTGAAGAACTTGGGGCAAGACCACCTTATGAGCAGTAGTTCATTGTAGATCAGATATGGATTGGAACAATTATTGCTTTGAATGTTTTGTTGTTCTAAATTTTTTGTTGTTCGTAGCCAATTGGATAATCTTAGGAAAAATTGTGACTGATTGTTACTATTGAATTATTTAGCAATGTGATTTTAGTACTTCATTTTATGTTCTGTACAGGGATTGATTGGCCCATTTATAGGGGAGGCTATGCCTAAATTTTACCAGGATAAATATGCACTGATTAATACACTAAAACATTTAAGAATACACTACAAAATTCTGGGCATAAAACCAAATTTCTTTTTACAATACACATTGAAGTATACACTTATAAATTTCAAATCACTAAATTTAATCCCTAATCGATAACTATCATAGGATGTATGTCTATATTACCTATGCTATCAACGTACAACCTATGATACTTATCTAATCGAGCTTGTAACTTGTCCTTCAACTCATCCATCAGATCCACCTTATGGTGTCGCCTTAGCACACAGATTGGGGGCAATATGATTTCACCAGTCGTTTCCAAACAAATAAAATGATTGCCTCGGATATAACCCATAGTGATATATATGTTCGGATCATCATATACGCCAGACTCCCTCAACTACAGTGGAAGGAATGTACAACATTCTGCTCCATAGAATGCGAATACCCTCTGGTACTTTGTGGCGACAAGTAGGCCAAATAGATAAGTATCAAACCAAAACTCGCTTGTTGTAGGACTTATATGGCAATCCAACACTCGACGAGCTTGATTGTAGTTACCTTCTCTAAGAACTCCAAACTATAGTGAAGCATACTCGTCAAGTTCATGTAACAGCTCCCGCCGGACTTGTGACCGACTGTTCACCATGTACGAATCTAGCTATTACCCAAAAACCACAGTGTCCATCCCCCTATACATTGGAATAATCCACAACATAATTGAACACAAATTATTTAACTAAAGACGGCAGGTTGAAAGGCCAGTTGGATTCGTCAGAATTCATTCGATTCCTCCTGGTTGATGACCCAGTTGTCCCGCTGCACATGTAATTCATATGCATCACATCATAAATCCATCACAACACAAAAAAGAACGATGCAAATTGTGTAACATGGCAAACTATATGTACCTCTGCCTCTGCCTTTACCTATGCCTACATCCCTCTCAGCATGCTTAAAGCCCAATAGATTTTGCTGTGTAGAGTTGTTTCTATGTTCCCCTATGCGGCCTGTGTATCGGATCAGCTAGGTCAATAATCTCTGGATGTAAAGTACTATGCATGACACCCGTTACTCTGTAAATGTCCACAGTAGGATGTTGCGAGGCCTCAACATACATGTCATGTAATCATCCTTGTGTTGTTTGCCACTCCTCATCATTGGCAATGTTTCCCTCATCCAAAGATAGGGTTTTCTAGAAGACATCCACATCCATAGGATCAATAGGTCTGAAATTCTTCACCATTTCAACCATCTCATGCGCACACGGTAAGCCAAAGCTAGTTCGCATTTCACAACCACATAACTCACTATTTGCCCCATACAGTGCACCTCTCTTTTTATATTCATGCAGTAACAATTGTATGGCATCGTGTGAAACTCTACCATTGACCCTACTATACAACAGGTCTTGGGCTTCACGCAATGTTTTGCTCTGAGCTGCCTCCATTTTACTTTGGATCTCATCCAAATGCTCCTTTATCATTTTATTTATTCCTAAGAAAATAGTCAGAAATGTTCCTCTCTGTAGGTCTTAATGGCATTCTTCAACATTGCGTGTGCCCTCTCAGCCCTGAAAAAAGAAATAACATAAAAAATTAATGATTTAAATCGGAGATTAATTTATCATGGAGTAATATCTGTAAAATCTATATGATGAAAGTTAATAGATTCTCACATGTTGTTTGTGCGTCCTCCATAATGTTTTATGTCTTTAGTCCAGAATGAGACAAACTTGGTCATATGGGGATCCAACCATGTCTGGTGCATTTAAGTAATCACTGATCTCCATCGTCCTCTATAATTAGCCTCAACAAATTCCACAGCTTTCGTGAACTTTTCATAAGTTAAAGCACTCATCACTCTTCTCCACCGACCTTCAAACTCATCTAATATCTTTGTGTCCATACACACATGCAGTGCTTTCTTCCTTACATCCATGGCAATATGTCTTTTGCAAAGTAGTTGTTTTGAATAAGGAAAAATATTGTGCACAGCTTTCAGTATAGCCGACTCTCTTTTAGTCATAACAACATATGGATATTTCAGGGGATCAAAAAGTTGCCTCAATCTAGTCATAGCTCAGAAGTAAGTTTCATAGGTCTCATCCATCATGAAAGCAAAAGCAACATTAATGTATTGACCCGTAAGAACATGAGCAACTATCTGAAGTAGAGGCATGTCATACCTGTTGGTCTTGTATGTCGTATCCATGAACAATACATAAGGAAACGACCGAAGTAGACCAGGAACCCCCTCGTGTGCAAAGAACACATTTTCATAGCATTACGCTCATCTTTCGCTGTGTATCAGTAGTAGTATCTGTAATCCTACATCAGTTTTAAAAAATATTGTATAGGACTTAAATCTCCCCTCTCATCTCTTCTAACTTTTGCCATTTTGTTATACACCTGTCTGATACGGGTGACATTATTTGCATTATCAAATTGCAGTTGTGCCAACATCTGTTTCGGCGTCATATTTATCTTCATCATGTCTGAAATTTTCCCCTTTTCTACTACATTCAATTTGGAGTGCTTTTGATGTCAGTTTCTAATGAGGGGTAATTCATGATTGTGCTGACATTTTATGGCATTTAGCTTCCAGTTACCCCCACTTATTTCTTTTCCTACTAGTTGAAAGGGACAACTAGAACTTGCTACTTGTGCTGTTACGACCTATTTTCCCTTCACCTAAGGGTGCCTTGCTTTTAAGTTCTCCCAACCTATCACAACCGATATTAACTCTCCCTCTTCTCCCATTTAGAGGCCCCTTCCATTTTTTAGGTAAAGTTATTTTAGTATCAAAATGATGCTCGATCGCTCCAGTTTCAACCCAACCAATCAAGTCATCTCTAGTCCTGAACTCTTCCTCAGCACGAAATACATCTGTGTAATTTGCGAAGATGCGATCATCCTCAAAAGGCAGAGCCTAGCAAGGAAATAAAATATGACATTAGGTATTACGGAAATCTAGGGGAAAAAATAGAGATTTAAAAAGAATCGTCTGTGGGGAATGATTCTATGAGTTTAAATCGCCCGAACAAGGCGATTTAAACTCATAGATCCCCCCACCTCCCTCCCCCCCCCCCCCCCCCCCACAGGCGATTTTACAGAAAACATTCACCCCCTTAAATGTGATTTGTTTGCCACCAGACACCAACGTTTTCCCAGAGAATCGCTCGGTGGGGGCAAATTTTTGCTATGTAATCGCCCGGAGGAGGCGATTTTATCCAGTTAAATTGCCACCTCAAGGCGAATTTATCTAATAAATTTTCCTTGAGGCAGTAATTTTACTGGATAAAATCGCCTCCTTCGAGCAATTTTTTCCACTAAAATCGACTGTTGAGGGGGATTCTGGGCCCAGTAAAAAAAAATTACAAAAAGGTGCCACCTTTCACCCTAAAAATATGCAATTTGTTACGTACTGTGAAATATGGATCATCATTAGAGTTACTGTCCATGATACGCAAGCAAAATTTTAGTATTGTTGATGGAATGGTATAAAAGTAGAATGTAGTGGAGATGATTGAGTATAAATAAGGGTGGAGTATAGATGAGAGTGGAATGGAGAATATAATCTTAGAATTTGAGTACAAATGAGGGTGGAGGTTTCATGTAAAGAGTTAATGAGGGTGGAAGGTGTAGGTAAAATGGTTGGTAAAATTTTTTATGAGGGTAGAAACTTACAAGGGTATATTTGTCTTTTCGCCACTTAAATCTTTAAAAAGTGTCCTGTATTTAGTAAAACATGTCCTACAATTAACATGCCCCTAATCATTTTGTAAGGGGGCGTTTGGTTGTGGTGACTGAACTAGTCAATGGGTATCAGTGTCAATCATTAAAGAACTAAATATTTTATATCTTCTATAAATTACTGTTGTTGCAGGTTACATTGATGGCAATTGAACTACCAAAGCATGTCGAGAATTCTTAGTAAATTGGCCATCCATTCTTATCATGCATGACACCCACTCCCAGAAATGACACCATTGTTATTTTGAAAGATCGAAAAAGGAAGATAGCTCCTTATCGGTCACTGCGCTCACAATCATAGACAACGCCGACGAGTGCCCTCGATCTCAAGCTCAGTCGCTCCCTCGCCTAAGTTGTGGAAGGGAGTATAGATAGGCACTATTCACTGCTGGGCCTTCCCAGAGATCAGAATTTGTTTGAGAATAACGTGGAGGTAACCTTCGCCGGGCCATCCCGGAGATCGGCGTTCGTTCAAGAAGAAGAAGAATATATAACAAGGATAATTTTACCTTTTTCTGGGGAGCCATTGAAGAGATGCGGAACAGAGAGGGGAAAGCGAAAAGGGAGGAAGATGAAGGGAACTCGGTTGAAAAACCCAAACTCCACGCTGTAGAGAGAAAACAAGAAAGGGTAAGAAAGCAAATGCTTGAAATTTCAAGAGATAAATGAAGATAGAATGAAATCACAAAAGAAACTTTTGAAGAAAGAGAGAAGTAAAAGGTGGGGTATCCTTAAATAGAGAAGGGGATGAACGGAGAAGGTAATGGATGACATGTCAGTACAACGTCACCTTACCTATTGAAACGACACCTACCAGCTCTGGTACCATCCCATCGGTCACCAATCTTGGGATACGAGAATTCAAATTACTTTGCACTCCTGCATAGTGATGAGCGTACTCAAGATGCTTCGTTGTCCTCAAAAAAATAACGCTTCGACAAGCAATCCAATTAAGCATCGCCTTCAACTGGAGGAGGACTTGAGAATCCTCAACCTTGGATTATTCAATTATAGCCCTCGGCCAAACCGAGACCTGACTTATGGGGCTAGTTAATGGAACACGGATTGGTCGAGACCTAACCCGCTATACTTGGGTCCAACCCAACTCGCAATCATGGACTTAAACTCAGGCCATGAGTCAAGGAGAGGACACCCGAGCTTGCCTTCGGTTAAGTCCTCGACCCAAGCAAGTTTTAGGCCATGCTCGTTTGCATGTTTACAAAAACATGTGTTTGAAGTTTAGAATTTTATTACACCTTTTTATATTGTCAATACACTTCTACATTTGGAAATAATTTCCATATTTTCAAAACTCTCCAAAATGAACAGGGCTTTACATGTTTGAACTTATATTGTGTTATACTCATGAATAAAGCTTGATTCTAGAAGAGAAGGTGATGTAATCTCGCCCGGAAGGGTTTGATCACAAAGCAAAAGCCGATTGTTCTAAGGGTTGCTAGGGTGGTTTTGGTGAAACCTCAACCCGCTAACAATGGACAATGGTATAGAAGACCGCTACCCACGAGTGTACAATGTTGAAAACCTCGGTATAAGCACGCCACGAGCAACTCATCAAAAGATTATTCGATAAGTGTTGAACGCCACAAGACGAAGTCTTGATAAGTTCAACGAAGAACTAAGAATTTTAGAAAAACTCACAAAACATTTCTATTCATCCAAGTCTAGCTAAAATGGTATGCAAGGATATGCCTTTTTATAGGCTTCCAAAAAGTATTGAAAAGACTCTTAGTAAACTAAGAAATTTGACCAAAATCTCAAACTAATCAAGATAACGAAATAATTAAGTCTAGTCTCTTGGCCTTCCAGCTAACCGAATGCATGGATCAGTTTGAATTGAATGAATTTGTCATGCATGAAAGCTTTTAAGTCCGCCAAATTGATGCTTGAGCTGCCGAGAATGGCTTTGGCCTTTCCTTGAATAATTATCCATGCAGCAATAAATAGCTTGTGGCCTGAACCTTATTTCCTCCCAGTCCTTTCATATTCAGCAAATATTATTAGCATGTCTCTTTGGAATTTGACTGAAACTCTGCAGCTTTGTCTCTCCAAATTCCATATCGTTGGCCGAACCAAACTAGCCCACAAATTCTGCATTATAGTCTTGGAAAACATCAAGGGCAATTCGAATTACTTGACTCCACTTTTGAGGCTTGAAGACCAAACCAAGAAACACCTCCTTGCATGAATTTTCTTTTGACATTTCCACCATATTTCAACCTTAAAAGTTAAAACATAAATTCAGCACTTGGTCCACCTTGGATCATTTATGACTTTGAATAAACTTGATAATGTGTAAGCACTGCTGAAATAAAATCAAAGAATTAAGCTCCAAATTTCCGGAATTTAGTCAAAGAAAATGACTAAATTATCATTCAAAAAATCAGCTCCAATTTATCCTTAAAGCCCTAGGCCGGATTGCATCGGAAGGGGAACTTCTTGGGCATCGAATTATTTCTTTGATATTACATGATGAATTATTGTTTGTTATCTCACTATCTTTTTGACATGAGATCTCAAGGTTTGATTTTTCTTTATTAGTTTGAAAGTGTGAATCTGAAATGATGTTGGACACCAAATAAAAAGAAAGAAACAAGAATATTTATTTTCGGTAGATTAGTTCATCTGCAGCCAAACCGTGCTTTCTGGGAAGGATATTGATGTTTCATGATTACGTTGTTGCTTGCAAAATGCTCATTCTACTCTATTGATTCACAATAATCATGAAGGTCACCTCTAAATTTTGTTCTCAAATGACCTTAAGCTTCTAGGAGCATGGAGTGCATTAGTCAATATTGTTAGCTGAAGAGTTTGTAATAGATGGTGGGTGATGGGTTACACTGCTGTAATTTGATGTCCTAGATACCTATTACATTGTTGTAGTGGAGATATACGCTGGAGGCAAGTTGAATGGCAAAGGGTTCTCTTGGCCTCTTTTTGTTGTTTTACTAGTCTCGCTTTTTAGTTCTTCATGTTTCACTCACAAGTTGGTCCTTTATCTTCTGTTTTAAATCTTTGTTCGTCATTGTTCAACAACATTATTACATATGGTCTCCTATTTTACCAGAATAAAGCTAAAAGAAATCAAGAGAATGTTTAGATGGATATGTGCATATGCTAGACGAGGTAGATAAAATAAGTAACAATGCATTAGCAAGAAAGTAGAGGAGGGCCCCAATAGATGAGAAAATGAGATAAAAATGTTTAAGGTAATATGGACTTGTGTGAAGGAGACCTTTACCTTTAGATACCTTATTATAGTGTGTGTATAAAACAGAAAATTATTAACTCAAATTAAAAGGGGAAGGAGAAGGCTTAAAGAAGAATTGGAAAGAAACTATTAAACAGGACTTGGTTTATGTGAAACTAGATGAGAATATATAATGAGAGAACATAGGAGAGATATGATTCAAATACCCAAGCCACATATTGAGATAATGACTTAGTTCTCTTAAAGCTAAAGTCTAATAATTCTGGAATTACAAAGTACATAAACAACAGAGATCAAGTATATCAAACTATAATTATGGACTGAAATGGAATATGTATACAAGTTTAATGTCTGAATGTGTTGAAAATGAAACACAATATAAGTGCGAAAAAAATGACACCCATCTTCTGAATTATTTGTGAAATAATGTAGTAGTTTTAGAGAAAGTAAAACAGAAGTTTTGGCAATTGAGCCACACGTGCAATAGCAGCACAGCACCACAAAAGCGTGAAACTTCACGTGTACAGCTGACTTATCAAGTAGTGGAACATACAAGTTTGTTAATTTAGTTGTACAGATCAGCACACACAGACACAATAGCTAGCCCTTTTCGTGTAACTTCTATTCCTGTGTATATATACGTGTAATTCAGTGTACAGAATCACAATTTTGGTGCATACAGAAAAAACTTTTTCTCTCTAAAGGTTCTGATAATGGTTTCCATTATTCCCTTTTGGGTTGAATTTGTTCAGTAGTCATGGATACTTCTGCCCTCACCATCGCCAGATTGTGAAAAGTTGGTGTGATTGCTTATCCTTACTTGTGCGAATGAGTTTTGACAGTGATTCTCACTGGATTGTGAAGCTGAGAGGAGTGGATCGACATATATTTATTTGCGATTATGTAAAAACTAAATCATGACTAACCTTTCTAATTCGAAGCATGACAAGCTTTCAAAATTCAATATTGAAATTGGAGAATAGTTTGTTAATGCCCTTCTATGTAGTATATTTGACACATTTAAATGCCCAAAAATATTGATGGCTAGTTTTGTTTTGAAAGCTATATTACTGATTATCTGCCACGAAGCCTGTTTGTCAGTTTGCAGCTGATTAACTGTGATTTGTCTTTAATTTTGGTTGTAATCAGGCTGGTTCTGCAGAATGTAGCTGTGGCGGTAAAATGGTGACAGGCGTATGTGTAAAGCCTACTAAAGGAGATGCCGTACTTTTCTGGAGCATGGTTTGTTTTCTCTACTTGTTGTTCACTCATCTCTAGATCCTGCAGACTGATGTGGTATACCAAATGAATGTTCTCTGGCAATAAAATTAATGAATAGTTCTTTGATATGGCTGACACATAGAGGTCCAATATATATTTGAATATGACCTGTAACAGAGATTTTTTAATTATATCCAACTTTATACATGAAATGTAATTCTTCAAGCTACTAGCTGAGTAGTTAGGATGACAAGAGTTGAATCTATCCTTTGAAGGTTCAAGCCAGAAACTCAAAGAATTTAGACAAACAGATGCTTATATCTTTGTCTGTGCATGATTTGATATCTTGAGGGTAAGAAGTACAGAACTTTGAGGGCATATTCTTTACCTTTTGGTTTCAACAGTAAATTTAATATATTATAATTAATTTTCATCATTTCCAATACAACTTTTTACTATTTAACTATACCGTTTTACATTTGTAATACAGTTTTTATATTATAAAACTATTTTCCAAAAACCAAAATTCAAACCAAAACTCAAACCTTCAATAAAGAACACGCCCTTAGTGTCTAGCTAGAAATCATTGACTACAAAGTTGCTGTGACAATGTTAGCTGTTCAGTGAAATGTGGGATTATAATGATCTTGAAGCGACAGGGTAACATTATATTCAGGTCAGATGTTTAGTGTTGCGGGTATCTAGCTTCTTGTTCAACTTCGGCTATGCATTTCTGAATAGGTTAGTTTTTGCACTGAATTCTGCACTGTTATGATCCTTGAAGCAGTCAGGTATAACACTTATTGATCAGAAGATCAATAATGTATTTGCTGAAATGATGATAGGTGAAAGTTACACACTATATTTCTATTAGAGACACTAGATTTTTTACCTGCACCAAAATCAACACAAATAAGTGACAAGATTCTTATGTCTCAACAGAGGAAATGTGGAGTAAAACATTGCAGGATTGGTTTTTGTAATGTCATTTCTGGTGACTTTTAGAAATGCCCTTTTGTCATATTCCAAGATCCACCACCGACCCACTGATAACAGCCAATTTGTAGAACCTGAGACAATGTTGACAGAATTACAGGCCACTAGTGTAATAAGGGAACATTAGAGAATTTTTGATTCTAGGTTATAGTGAATTGGATTGGATGTACAATTGTGGAGAAATTTTGCAAACCAGGGATGCTTTTCAGGGAAGTCTTCAATTTACTCATTAGCTACCAGAAGGTTCAAATACAATAACCTCAAATGTGTGAATTGTATTGGTTGATTTTGGGTACATGTCACAGTGGATTTTCAAAGTCTCCCTAAACATTTAGTCTCTGTTCTCTTAGTACTATAGATAGAAAATTTTTTGGTTAGGGAATTTTTTTTTGGGAATTTGTGTAAGAAAGAGAAGAAAAAGTATAATGATTATGTTTTTTTTAATTTATGTGAGTGAAAATTTAGAAGAAATTTTTAAATTTGAATTGTGAATTTTATAAAAATGATATTGTTTATTTGTATAATATTTTTGAGAAAAAAGTGATATTTTTCCTGATTATGTTCAAAAAAGAACAGAGCCTTAATTTATAGCTATGACAGACAAGACTTCTACCATTTTACAAAACTTAGATGTTCACATTGATTTTTTCATGAACTAATGGAGGTGAATTTTCTGAACATTCTAAATGGGTTTTTCATCTTGTTCTTTCAAGGGCTTGATGGAGAATCAGATCCGAATAGCGTACACGGAGGATGTGACGTATTGTCAGGAGAGAAATGGTCAGCCACTAAGTGGATGCAGCAAAAAGAGACAAATTGATGTCTTTCTTGGCAGCTCCTCAGCCTCTGCATCTTAATTACATTGAGTTATATGGGTTTTACTGATGGGAAGATCAATATAAAAAGTGTAGCTTTAGCATAGTGAATATGGTTTAGCTCGACAGCACTTGGAATTCAAATTTCTATTGGTATGGTGGGTTTAAGCATATCATTTACCACCAAATGGCAGTTGATTTTATAGGAGAAACCTCATGGTATAGATTTTTACTCAATAAAAGATGAACGGGACAGATTTGAATTCGTATTTGATCTGTTCTTATATAGAAAAAGGATCTTCAATTACAAAGTTTACGATCCGGCCCAAGTTGGCCCACCAATGGAAGGCTATTTATACATGGATCGGTGGGCAATGACTGGCACCATCACCTCTATAAATATGCACCTTCATCACCATTACAAGAGGACCTCTATTCTTGGTACTACTTTTCTTTCTAGTTTTACTATATTTCTCCTATGTCTAAAATACTGACTTTGGCATCAAAGTTTAACCAGGGGACTTCCCTCACTAGTACAGGTGTTTGAGATGACAAATCGGAGCGGATCCGGCCAGAAGACCCTCGCCGGCGAAACCCGCTTCATCAACTGGCCCCGTCTGTGGCGACTCGATCGTTGGAATGTTGTTCACATCTTGGCCTCGAGTTCCCGATCTCACAAATGTGTTGTGAAGTGTTTGCTGCGGTGGAGGGGGAGCTAGACTGGAAGAAGTTTGCTGTTCTTTCCTGAATGCCATGCGGTTGGTTGGATAAGAGAAAGAAAATGCTATTCTGAATTTTGCTTGTTGTTTAGGTTCTTTGATCCTAGATCTGGTATTAAAGTGAAAAATGTTATGAGTTCTCAGTTGAAATAGAGCAGATTTGTAGAAGGGGGAGGTGGAGCATATCTCTCTTTTAGCTTTTATTGTTATTTTTGATGGGTGGGTTAGGAGAAAGCTCACAAGGTTGAAGTTGGCTGTGTGGCTGAAGAAATGAAGAACTTGAGATCTTCTGTTGGATCTGGTGAGCTCAGCTAAGGAAGGAGCGCGAAGGAACAAGGAGGAAGGAAGAATTCTAATTCTTCAAGCTATCTAGTTCGGTAAGCCAAGCAATGGAGGAATAGGGATTCATCCAAATCCGTTGTTCAAGTCCACATCGATAGAGGATTTTGCAGCTCAGATTTGGTAAAGGAGCTGGGTATGTCCGGATCTGGCGATGACGACGAAGGAACCGCGAATGAGCTGCGACATGTCCGATGAAGTACTAGCAAAGCTTGCCAGCTAGAAAGTTCGACGAAGAAGACGGAGAATGGCCAAGCCAGAGAGGAGGGTGAGCCTCCAAGTCGTACCGAATGAGGTCAGCCCCTCAATTCGTCACGGATGAGGTCAGCCCCTCAGGTTGTCTCGGAGGAGGTCAGCCTCCAAGTCGTCCCGGATGGGGTCAGCCTCCAGGTCGTCCCAGATGAGGTCAGCCCCTCAGGTCGTCCCGGATGAGGTCAGCCTCCAGGTCCTCCCGGATGAGGTCAGCCTCCAGGTCGTCCCGGATGAGGTCAGCCCTTCAAGTCGTCTTGGAGGAGGTCAGCCTCCAGGTCATCCCAGATGAGGTCAATCCCTCAGGTCGTCCCGGATGAGGTCAGCCTCCAGGTCGTCCCGGATGAGGTCAGCCTCCTCAAGTCGTCCCGGATGAGGTCAACCCCTCAGGTCATCACGGATGAGAAAAAGGAAAAAAAAAAAGTCTCTTTAGCCTCGCATCCTAATCAAAGTCGAGGAAAGCCCAAGGGTACTGGTGAAAAATGGAGAGTCCGAGGATGAGCTCGTGCATAATTCGGTTTGAAGTAAAAAGACAGAGACTCGGTGATGCTGCAACGACATGGAAATCCTGAGGTTGGGGCTGTGTTCTCTTTAATTTGAAGTTAAAAAGTGAAGACTCAGCGATGCCGCAACGGCATGGAAATCCCGAGAATGTTTGCTAAAATTGGAGAGTCCTCTACTCTCTTTAATTTGGAGTTAAAAGGAGGAGACTTGGCGATGCTGTAACGGTGTGAAAATTCTGAGGCTGCACACTTTGATGAAACACAAGTGAGATAAGGGGGGACGGTGAAACCAGCATCTCATCACTTGGAGTTCATTACGCGTTTTGACGACACTAGAATTTATAACTCAATTGAGACAAAGCGGGGAGGGGTGAAGCCCGCGCTTAATTAAAACAAGTTATTTAAAAATGAAGACAGTGGGACGACGATGCTTCAAAAGAACCACGACTTTAGGAGAGCTCGTTCGTTGTTCTGTTTAAGGTTGAAGGTGGAGTGAAGCTCGTACATACAAACCACCGTGCATGCAAACCCCATGCATGCAAGTGAAGGAGGGCTCGTGCATGCAGGTGGAGATGGTACCCGTGCATAAATCAAGCAAGTTGCCCGTGCATGTGCATGCAAATCAAGGTCGGTGAAGAGCATGGTGGAATGGTGGAGCCCCCATGCATGTGCATGCAAATCAAGGTCGGTAAGGGGGGATGGTGTAATGGTGGAGCCCTCCATGCAGGTACGATTGAAAAGGAAAGCTTGGAGAGAAGAAGTTTGTCATATGACTCATATTCCCTCAATGTCATGGTGAGACCCACAATGGTACAAGTTTCCACAAGTGCTCCTTAGCTTGTTCAACAAACTACAGCGTCAGGCATGTTTTGAACCCGGTAAGCTTGGCTTATATGCGTGCGAGTTTACCACTGGACTGCCTGAACTCTTCTTGCTATTTTAGTCGGCAATAACTAGAGAAGGGCTGAAGTGAGACAAGGTGGGGATTTGTGAACCCCGTGCCTAATCACATGGGGTCACGGAGAGGCCTTTACTTTGTCCAAAGTCGGAGGGAAAATGAGGAGACCCGAGGATGCCGAAATGGCAAGGAAATCCTGAGGATACTTACATTGACAAAGCTAAAGTGAGACAAGGTGGAGTTTGGTGGAACCAACACCTAATCACGTCGATTTTCCTTCGCATGAGATCGCGGAGAGGCCTTTGTTTTCTTCAAATTTGGAGGGAAAAGGAGGAGACTTGAGGATGCAGCATCGGCAAGGAAATCCAGAGGACGCATGTGCAAAATGGAGAGCCCGAGGATCATTCTTTGCTTTCTACAAATCGGAGTAAAAAAATGGAGATTCGGCGATGCCGTAACAGAATGGAAATCCAGAGGTTTAGCTGTTCTCTTTATAATTTGGAGTTAAAAGGAGGAGAATCGGCGATGCCGCAATGGCGTGGAAATCCTGAGACTGCACACTTTGACGAAACTCAAGTGAGACAAGGTGGGGATGGTGAAACCCGGGCCTCATCACTTGGAGTTGTTTCGACGACACTAGAATTTATAACTCAATTGAAACAAAGCGGGGAGGGGTGGTGGAGCCCGAGCATGTAGAATTAAAAGTCGGGAGAGGTGGTGTAGCCCATGCATGCAATGAATGCAAGAAAAGAACAATTGCAAGTTCGGTGACCCTGCGTATACAATGCATGCACGGTGAGAATAGAGACAAGGTCTTCACCGTGCATGCAAGTTGATCCCGTGCATGTAAGTTGATCAAATGTAAATTGATCCAATGCATGAAGTGGAGCCCAAGGTCGGTGGTGGATCCCGGTCATGCATGATTGAAGAAGAAATTCGGGAGACCATACACGTAGGGCTGAAGATGCCCACATGCATGTGTTTCCCACAATGGCGCACTTGAAATTTCTAGGAAGTTCCGTCCTTATTTATTCCTTTTATTTTCAATTAATAAAGAATACGCGTTATTCTGTTTTGCATTCATAAATGACGCATGAACCTTTATTTATTTTATTTTCAATCAACTAAATAAAGAATGTTATTGTATTTTATTTTATTTTGTTTTAAAGGTAGTAGGAGGCCTTTATTCAATTTATCTTCAATTAAATAAATAAAGCATGTTAGTTTATTTTATTCAAAATAAGTGAAACATGAGCCTTTATTGATTTCATAGTAAAATAATTTTTAGTGTTATTATTAGAAGTGCATATTTAATTGCATCTACAAAATTAAAGCATGTTTTTGGCTTAATTGTCTTGTCTTTGCCTATTTCATATAAAGCATGATATTTACAAATTTTACGAATAAAGTTTCAAATATTGATTATTTATCAATTCTTACTAGGAACATGGAGGGGTGTATAAACCCGACTCCGAAGCATTTGTCATAGTTGGAAATTCGGCATACTCGTGCTAGATGCGGCCACGAGTGCCGAACCCAACTCTCATTTGTAGGCGGTCGGATGCCGCGCACGACTGCGAAGCGGTGTTTGAATTTACTGTAGCGGTTTGGCATACTCGCAAAGTGGCCAAACCCGACTCTCTTATGTAGGCGGCCGGATGCCGCGAACGACAGCGAGGCGGTGTTCGAATTGCACACTCAAAACCGGGGTTCCATCATTGCGAGCCTTACTCGGGGTCTTCACTACAACGAATCTTACATCACGTCTAATTTCTATGAGCACTACGGATATTCTTATTATGGAGACTCGTAAGCCTTCTTATTACCGGTCTTTTTGGGCCTTCTATACTATGAAATTTCAAGTTCTAAATCTTCGACGAGATACGATCCAGAACTTGGGGGAACTAGTTGGTGTGCCCGGTTTGCCATTCGGCCCAACCCGAGGCCCAATTACTAAGTTTACGATCCGGCCTAATTTGGGCCACCAATGGAAGACTATTTATATACGGACCGGTGGGCAATGACTGGCACCCTCACCTCTATAAATAAGCAACTTCATCACCATTACAAGAGGACCTCTCTTCTTGGTACTACTTTTCTCTCTAGTTTTACTATATTTCTTCTATGTCTAAAATACTGACTTTGACATCGGAGCTTAACCGGGGGACTTCCCCCACTAGTACAGGTGTTGGAGATGACAGATCGGAGCGAATAGGACCCGAAGACCCTTGCCGACAAAACCCGCATCATCAGTTTAATGTAGGGTCTTTAAACTCCCAACCATTTAATCGACTGTTTTAAAAAAAAAAAAAAAAATTCTGATGATCATTTTAGAATAGGAAAAAGGAAAACTGTTGTTGATCATGGATTGCAAAAGGAGCCATTAAATGACCCGATTCTGTCCCACACCGAGGCGCGTGAATGGAATTCCACCTCAGCACCTTGATCAAAAATACGAAAGTGTCCTTGTGAAAAGGTATACTCTTTCCATATTGATGATAACAACTTCTTCTCTCATCTTCTTTCCTCGTTTTTCTCCTCAATTTTACTCTTTCATTCCATCTAATTTCTTCTGCTCTCTTTTCCTCTCTCTTCTCACGTTCTTCCTCACACTCCTCTTCTTTATCATAAGTGCAAGAAACCAGAAGAAATTAGTATGGCCAGAGGAGGAAGATGACCGAAAAACGAAATCAGCAATTTATGAAAATAATCATGTGTACTAGCAATAAAAGAAAAGAAAATTAATGTTTCACGAGATAAATAGAATTATAAATTTTCAACTGATATTATTTTCAATTTTATGTATACATATCTTGAGTTTGAGTTTTTTTTAAAAATCTTTTCACTGTTTTGATTTCTTTTTATTTTGAGGGAACTGGATAAAACATCACGTAACTATGAGTTTTGTAAAAAATGACACTTTCTTTTTAAAATGCTTTTCTTGTTTATATCACGCAACTATAATTTTTGCTCAAAACATACCACTCCGACAATGTTGTCCGTTAACTCACTAATGGATGCAAATTCTTAGGGGTAAAATCGTCCATTTTCTTTTTTTATATTATCTCTCCATTATTAATTTTTTGGGGCAACTTTATAATAAAACAACAGTACATTGGCCCTTTTGCAATTTGAAAAAAAATTCCAAGATTGTTTTCCACTGTTCATCTTCTGTAAGCCGATCTGTAGTTTTTTTTTCTCCCGGCTCCCACCCCGACTTTCAAGTTTAACTTCAACCATTCCATCACCAAACAATCATCTCATAAAACTATCCAATAAACTTCTTGATTTCTCTCTTCCTTTTCTTTTATTTTTATTTTTATTTTTTAAAGGATTAAGAAATTTCATAAACTTCCTAAAATCCCTCTAAAGACTATTACATGATTTTCTTTTTTCTCCTTTTTTTGGGCTTCAAAAGGCTTTGATCTAGGAAAAGCAAAGATCAATCGTCTCCCATGCTAAGCTTCTTTACTTTGTCCATCTTACTAAAGTGAGAATGCATATTATAATAAGTTTAATATACCCATGACAATGGTTAAGATTTAAGAACACACATCAGTTCAAGGCATGCTCTGTTATGGAAATAGCGACATCGGACATAGTAAAGCAATTCCCGCCGACAATCCTAGCTTCTCCGCTCGGAAATTGCCACCCGTTTCCGAGGATGCTCGGCCCCCCAACGCCGCCAGCACCTCCATCAGTGACTGAAATCCCAGGGAAGGCCCAAACAGATCTTCCAAGCCCAAATCTGATGTCGTCAGGTCCAGCTCCAAGCGGATCTGGGCGGATCTAAAAAAAAACTAAAAAGAAACGAAATGGCAATGGTTTGACGAAGAAGATGGTCGCGTCAGATCTGGGAGCTATCGAAGCTGCTGGACAGAGGAGAAAAATGGCGACGGCGCCTGAAAAATGGGCAAACGGCGGAGCTGCATCTTGGAGAAGATGAACAGTAAAAAAATCTTGGAAAAAAATTTTTAAATTGTAAAAGTGCTCATTTACTGTTGTTTTATTATAAAGTTGCCCCACAAAGTTAATAATGGAAAGATAATATAAAAAAATAAATGGACTATTTTACCCCTAAGAATTTCCATCTGTTAGTGAGTTAACAAACAAAATTGATGAAGTGGTATGTTTCGAGCAAAAATAATAGTTGCGTGATATAAAAAAAAAATTTTAAAAGAAAATGTTATTTTTTGCAAAAACCCATAGTTACATAATGTTTTATGCAGTTCACTCTTTTATTTTTATAAAATTTAGAATGATTAATTTTCATTTTTTCCCCTTATTGTATTTTTAGAAAAATTTGAATTTAAATGTATTATTTTAATACGCACTTTGTATCAGATGTTTACTTTAGATGTATCATTTTGATACGCTTGTTGTATCAAATATTTACTTTAAATGTATCATTTCGATGCGCTCGCTGCATCAAATGTTTACTTTAAATATAACATTTTGATACGCTTGTTGTATCAAATGTTTGCTTAAATGTATTGATTTTATGATTACTGTATATTGTTTTACAATAAACATTGTAGGGTAATATTTCTAGTGTACTGATTTTATGACTACCTTGTATTATTTTATAATAAATATTAGAGTGAACTGCAACAAATATACCTATATTTTTTTATTGTGTCCGCTTTGGCACATTTACTTTTTTTTTAGTTAGGAATGTACCTATAATAATTTAAACGGGCCAAAATTGTACTTGTGCCATTAACTCGCGTTAAACCTGACGGAATTCACATCATGTGCTTTACATGTGACTTTTTCTAGGAGAAGATGAATAGTAAATAGACAAGTTTACCCCTAAAAAGGTCACACGTGAGGCACAGGATAAGAGTTTTGTCACATTTAATTGGAGTTAAAGGCGCAAGTACTCTTTTGGCCTGTTTAAATTAGGGGCATACTATATGCAGGAACCAAAATTACTATTCACAAAAATATTTTTCTGTAAATTTACTATGAGGCTCTTAGTTATTTATTTTTTTAAAAAAAAACAAGAGAGGAACAAAAAACTGTCGCCTGTACTTGGAAGAATTTTGGCCAAAAATGTCGCTTCCTATAAGTCATTTTTTGGCAAAAATGTCGCCAAGTGCAGGCGACATTTTGGGCAAAAATGTCGCCAAGTACAGGCGGCATTTTTGCCCTGTACTTGGCGACATTTTTTGTTCCTTTCTTGTTTTTTTTAAGAAAAAATAACTAAAGGCATTATTGTAAATGCATAGAAAAATGTTTTTGTAAATAGTAATTTGGTTCCTTCAAATAACAATTCCATTAAATTATTATAGGTACATTCCTGGCTAAAAAAAAAAATAAAGGTACCAAAGCGGATACTATTGAAAAGTATATATATATTTTTGCAGTTCACTCTAAATATTATATGGTAATATATGATGACAATCATGTTGATTTTATGGCTTAACAAAAAAAACCCCAATTCTCATGAAGGAAACAACACATTTTTCAGCCAAAAAACATAGAACACTAGTCAAATGGATGACGCCGGCGGCGAGGATGACGACAGAGAGTGTGGTGGTCGTTGGCCATGTTGAAGTGGAAGCCATTGTAGTTTGTGGCTTTCCTAGCTGTTCATATTGGATATTGCAGCATATATATTCTAATATCTAAAATGATTTATCTACCATTTTTACACGATTTAACAAGGAATCTGAAAATTCAATTGAAAAAAGGAAAGGAGGAGACGGAGGAGAGAGAGGAAAGAGAAGATGAAGAATGAGTTGTTGAATAAGATAATCTAGCGGAAAGAGAAGATGAAGAATGAGTTGTTGAATATGATAATCTAGCGGAAAGAAGAAGAGGAGGAGCGAGAAAGGGAAGAAATTAAAGATCGTTGAAGAAGGATTTGTTTACATGCTCGGCGCCTATTTGATATTTATAGTTTGTCAAAATATCCCTGAAAAAAGTATATGAGAGGTGCATGTTGACTATTCCATCAACGCTAACGGACCAAATAGACAGAGTGACACTTTCGGCTTGTTTTTAAAAGTATAATGACATTCGTGGGAAGAAAAAGTTTCGTTAGCAAACCAGAGATTTCGGAAAAGTGTGGTGACATTTTGGGCTGTTCACTATTTTGCTTTTTACAACATTAATAAAAAGGGTAACCAATCCCAGTTTTAATTAAAAGAAAAAACACAAATGCAGTATTTTAGCAGCTAAACTCGATACGCGTCTTTCCAACATTAAACTTGATACTCGATAATTCTTCGGTTAAACTCAATACTTATTATACTCAGGACGACTCATTTACTTGGTGTATGCATATCTTAAAATCGTTTTGAAATTAAACACAATATACATAGGATAAAATCGATCCTTTAAGGATTAAATTTGACACTTGATAATTCATCGGCTAAATTCGATGTGCATCTTTTCAATACTTATTATTTAGCATGATCATAATTCATCGGCTAAACTTGATAGACATTTTTTCAATACTTGTTATTTTAACATAAATGCGGTATTTTCAAAGACTAAATTCGATACACGTCTTTCCAACATTAAACACGATACTCGATAATTCTTCATTTAAACGTACTGATTTATTATTACACTCAGGGTGGCACTCAATTACTTGTGCTGCATCTTAAAATTGTTTGAAATTAAACATGATACTCTAAGGATTAAATTCGATACTTGATACTTCAGTGTGCGGTTAAAGTTGATACGCATGTTTTCAATATTTGTTACGTTTTAGTCATTGAAATATGGTGGTTATGTTAACATAACCATATTTCAATGAACATAACCACCATATTTCAGTGACTAAACTTGACACTCAATACTTCAAAACCTACAAATGGTATGCGTGTTGTGAAAATATGCTCGATACGTACGTACTGAACTTGTTAATGATATGCAAGTTTTCAAAAAATTAAAATAAAATAAATTTGTGGGTGCAGACACGTCAGATACAAGTTGTTGCGTACAATTAATTATTTAGTTTTTAGTCGATTCACTAGTTGATTGGTTAGAGGTTTAACTCGAATTTGATAGTTAGGTTTTATTTTTTATTTTTTTTAATTTTTAAGAAATACTTCATTCTTATTAAAAATTTAATAATTAGTTAAATAGATGTACATGTGATAATTTTATATGGTGGTATTCTATCCCATGTTATGCAAGAGTTAAAAAAATCCAGCAAACAATTACTTCGTGTTTATTAGTATCTTCCAGAAGAAAAGACAAAGACTTTGCTCAGGATCTCATCAGATTTTCTTTCCCAGAAATTCCTAAAAACTTCCCCAGCCAATTACATAGTATATTCATCCTCACACCCACCTAAAATTCCCTGAAGCTGCTTGTGTGCTTTCAGTTTCTTCGAAAAAACTACAACCCTTGAGATCACTTCAAAATTACAAGAGACTTGAATCCGCGTGGCCGTGTCTGATGTGACAAATTTCTAATCTTTCTCTTCATAATTTAATTAACAGAGTATACCCTTGACTTGACTCTTTCAATTCCCAATTGCCAATAGAAATTTAGGGCGAATTGCATTTACCTCCCCCAAGGTTTGGCCATACAACAAATAAGTCCATGTACTTCTAAAAATTATAAATATATCCCTCAACTATTCAATTTCTTTTTGTTTTGTTTTGTGTTTATTTGTATTTGTTTTTTCACTAACAGTAAGGGTGATATCGAGCTAAGCCGTACCGAAATTTAGAGTGCTAAAACTGCGATTGTTTATTAAATAATCGAGTCTAAACTTCTGCTCATATTCGTTTATTATTGAATAAATAAGCTGAAACTGACTTTTTATTGAACTGATCCTCAACTTTTGTAAATAAAGTTTGTGTACGTTCTCAACCAAAATGAACAAACATCGATTTTGTAATTGTGACTAAACCATAGAGAATTAGTTGTTATATGACCAAACCTCGGGGAGAGGTAAATGTAAATCACCCTAAAAATGGGAAAATAGCAGTTTTGGTCCCTCAACTTCACACTCGTTACACTTTTAGTCTCTCAACTATTGAAACTCGCAGTTTTACTGTAACTATCACTTTTTTGCTGTTTTGGTCCCTCTTACCGGAAAGCTATATTTTTGGACTTTTGTGAAACAGTTTAAAAAAAATTGGGCCAAAACATAATAATTCAAAAGTTAAAAAAAAACAAAAAATAACTTTTCTTTTTCGGAAAAATCACAGTTTTAGTCCATCATCTATACTCTCGTTACACTTTTACTCCCTCTTCTATTGAAACTTACATTTTTAGTCCCTTAACTATCACTTTTTCGCTGTTTTGGTTTCTCATTTGGGGTCAGATGAAAAATTATAAAATGTTTGAGCCAAATCATAATAACTAAAAATATTTTTAGAAAATGAACAAAAAAAGCTCTTCTTCTTTTTCTTTCCCGAAATTGAAAACCTGCAATGGCGCCACCGACCAAAGCTACACTTTCGCCGAAGTTGAGCTCATTTCAAGAAAAGTGGCGTCCGGGTTCAACAAGCTCGGGTTCCAATAGGCTGACATGATTATGATTCTCCTCCCCAATTCCCCTGAATTTGTTTTTCCTTTCCCCGGGGCGTCATTCCGGGAGCAATTTCTACCATGCCCAACTTGTTTTTTAATCCAGCGGAGGTCTTCAAGCAAGCCAAGGCCACCGAATTCTTCATTTGATTTCTCTTCCGCGCAGAAATTTCTCGTCTTTCTTGCTCAGAAACGCCCTGTTCTTCATCTGATCCACCGAAATTGAGAAAATTGCACTGAAAATGTAAAAAGTTTCCTTGAAGATATAAGTTTGTGCATTCAGAATGCAAAATTTATTAGTGAAATGGAGAATTAAATGTGTCCATCCTAACACTATACTTGGTTGCAGCAACTAGCCTAGCTTCTGCTTATGTACTTACAAACAACACAAAACAAGCCAACCAACTATATTAGTAAACTCCTTTCAACAGCTATAATTTAGCAAATGCAAAAATTTTCAGAAGCAAAATTACAGCGCCACAACCAAAACAAAATCTAAAAAAAAAAAATGCAAGAAATTTGAAACCCCAAATATATCAACAATGATTGGAACTTGACCTGGATCAGATAACAATCACAGAGCAAAAATAGCCTGCCTCGTTTTGCAAAATAAAATTCATGAACAGAAAAGAAAGAAACAGGAAAAAATCTAACGGAAATGGGTACATTATTCACTGGAGACCAACAATAAACATAATAATAATAGACAAAAATCCAAACAAAACTGCAGGCACTTTCAGTACAAGAATAGGGGAATAGAAAAGAAACCTTCAAAGCCAACGGAGAAAGGTAGCTGACAATGGAGCAATACCTTCAAGTCGGGCGGCGAGGTCTTCCTTCCTAGTGGCTTAAAGAATGGCGTAGCTCCTGGAGGACTGCCGACGACTGTGGATTGTTTAGGGGTGTAGACGATGGGTTGATTTTAGGGGTTCTGTTTTCGTCGATTTAGTTTAGGGTTTATAGAAAAAGTAATTTTTTTGTTTATTTTTTTAACATTTTAAGTTATTATGATTTGACCCAAAACTTTTATAAGTTTTTCAATAAGGTCCAAATTACCGTTGACTTCGTCAGTCAACTGGTATCTTGCCAGTAAGAGGGACCAAAATGGTGAAACAGTGATAGTTAAGGTACTAAAAGTGCGAGTTTCAATAGAATAGGGACTAAAAGTGTAGCGAGGGTATAGATGAGGGAGCAAAAATGTGATTTTTCACTTATAAATAGTACATTTTTCTACAATTTACAAAAAAAGGTTGGAAATTTTTAAATATTTTATTTTTACCCCAAATGGCCAGTAACCTGGTAGCTTGCAGGTAAGAGGGACCAAAACTGCAAAAAACTGATAGTTATGGGACTAAAAGTACGAGTTTTAATAGTTGAGGGACTAAAAGTGTAACGAGGGTTAAGTTGAGAGACAAAAACTACAATTTCCCCCCCTAAAAATCAAGCTTCATCAAGTTTATAATAAATTTTGATGAAGTCAATGTTGAAAGCAAAACCAACCGTGTCATGTTTATGTATTTAAAACCAGTAGCTTTGAGGGAGAAGAAGCCGAAAAAAAAGAAAAAAAAAAAAGGCCATGGAGGAGAAGATGATTTATGATGTTGCTGCTAAAAACAACGTTACGATGCTAAGCCAATTACTTAGCCAAGATCCTCTTGTTCTTGAAAAAACCCCTTTGAATTGTCAAGATAAGAGTCCTCTTCATATTGCAGCCATGTTTGGGCACTTGGAATTTGTGAAACAAGTTTTGCTTTTGTGCCCGGATATGTGTTTGGTTGGCGATCGATTTGGGAGATTCCCTTCACATCTGGAGGTCATCAAGAGCAAATTGCCAGTTCTCTGCGAGTTGATTCATGCCAGGCCGCTTGCAGCTCGAGAGAGGATCAATGGCGGTGGAGGGAACGTTCTTCATTTGTGTGTGAAGTATAAGCAGCTGGAGGCATTGATATTTTTTGTCTAGAATAGGTAAATACACAATTACCCCCTGTGGTTTTGAAAACTTATGCATCACCACCTTATGGTTTAAAAAGCTACCATGCCCCCCCCCCCCCCCTTAACTTTTGTGAACTATGTAAAGTGGACAAAAATAACCAAAATACCCCCGCATCTAAACTGTAATTCACAACTAGAATAAGGGCATTTTGGGGGTATTTTGGTCATTTTTATCCACTTTACATAGTTCACGAAAGTTAAGAAGAGTTCATGGTAACTTTTTAAACCTTAAGGGGGTGATACATAAGTTTTCGAAACCACAGGGGTAATTGTGTATTTACCCTCAAGAATATAAGGGATGATGATTTTGTTAACCGGAAGGACGATGAAGGGATGACCATACTCCATCTGGCAGTTTGCGATTACCAAACTGAGGTAGGCTATACCAAAGTCTTAGGTTGGTGTTTTGGTCGTATAGCAATAATTGGGCAAATAGAATATGTGAAGAAAATTAAATTTCAAAATAGCCATTGAGGTTTTCTATCCTTCAATTTGTATGAAACTCTAAATAACCTTATTAAGGCAAATTTTTGCAAAAGTTGAAAACAATTTTTGCCCTTCTATACAAATTCAGGGGTATTTTAATATTTTTCAAATCTCATGGGTATTTTGATGAGTACCAAAGCTCAACAGTACTTTGAAATTTTCCCTTTTATATACTCCGTTTGTCTCAATGGGGAAGTTTATTTCAAAAAGTATTTTTGTCCTAATAGAAAAGTCATGCTTGTAATTTTTAGCTTTTTATACCTTTATTAGTATAATGCGTGGTTTAATATTGACCCACACTTCAAGAGTAATGACATGAATAGAAAAAATAATGACAATATAGAGGGCGCTTGGTTGGGTACAGTAGAAGACTGCAATGAAAGTCAATTGAGAATGATTGTGATTGATGGTGCTTGGTTAGGTGTAATGGGAATTAAAATTCCTCAATCACTGGAAGTTAAACCTTGGTCACTCACATAGAAACATGAATACTTACCAGTATACCATTGTTCACAGTTCGATCCTTTCTTGGCAGTCGACTTCTACAAGCTGGGGAGTTTCACGATAACTCACATCGAAAGGAGCACTCAAATTTCTTAATACTTGTATTGCTGCCATTTATTTGACCACAACTTGCTCATAACTTTACCCGATCTTTCACATCCAATCTCCACTCTACATTTTCTATGTTTTGAAAACTCAACCCTGTTATAGAGGACAATAGGAATCAAAACTTTAATAATAACACAACTTTATCGGATAGACATGGATTGTTTTAAGTACAAAATTTGGTTAATGAAGCACGGACTCTAGCAGTGGATACGTATATTGTTTTGATTATTATTAATATTATCTAGTATTTGTGTTTCAGTGGGTCGAATAATTTATTCTTCAAATGCTTGAAAATGAAATCTGTGTTCTAACACTACTACAAAACGGAGCTTTAACGGCTGCGAATTAACGGCGGAAAATAGAAAACTGCAGTAATAAAAGGAATGCGGACTTTCTACGGCGGTCTAAAAATGAACCGCTGTAGAACAGGACTTTCTATGGCGGTTTAAAAATGAACCGCCGTAGAAACGGACTTTCTACGGCGGTTGGGACAAACCGCCGTAGAAAGGGGACTTTCTACGGCGGTTGGAGGGCAACCGCCGTGGAAAGTGGACTTTCTACGGCGGTTGGAAGGTAACCGCCGTGGAAAGTCCACACAATCCACTGCGGTTACCTTCCAACCACCGTAGAAAGTCCACTTTCCCCGACGGTTGCCCTCCAACCGCCGTAGAAAGTCCCCTTTCTACGGCGGTTTGTTTTTCTCCGCCGTAGTATTGACGTATATATATATATTAAAACCTAAATAACACCGTGTATTCCCATATCGCGGCCGAGAGTGTCTGTCTCCAAATTTCTACTACGGTTTTGCATGTTGAACCTAAAGAATCGTCATTTGGAGCTAAAATTTACCACCTGAAGGTTAGAAACTTGTAAAATTTCCCAGTAATTGCTTATGCTTGTACTTTAGATATGTCATCCTATAGCATTTATTTTTATTTATGGTAGATGCATGGCTGAAAATTAAAGTTGCATATATTCCATGTATGTGGCGAACCTTAGTATTGTGGAACCCTATTTAGTTATACTATGTAGTTTTTGGGTGATGTAATTTGATTTATAGTGTTTGATTTTTAATGGATGATGTATGCATTTTATGTGTTTGACGAAATGCATAAATGAAAAACTTAGAGTTTCTTCTTCATTTCATTATGTCTATTGCGCATGTGTTGTCATTGCATTATTTTTTTCATTGAGGTATTATAGTAGTTTTGATTATATATGACTAACATAAGTATTATGACATGTGCTAAGACAAGCATGCAACTTGATACTTTGTACATTGTTTGTTGAATTATTATTTGGTATTTTTAATTATTTCAAGGTCTTAGTTACACATGGATTGAAATATCTTGTTCTGTGGTGATCGGACCTCCGATTCTTATGCGAGAGAAGTTGAGAATTTCATTCAATTTGCTTATAAGAATACAAAGTACGTTCATTGTCCGTGCAAAGCTTGTAAAAATGGGGCGCGGTTTGATAACTCAGATACAATAAGATTCCATTTATATCGGCACGGGTTTGATCCTTCTTATAAATTGTGGATTTGGCATGGTGAAAGTATTGATGGTTTACCTGAGCAAAGAAAATCTCATGCAAAAGGAGATGATGCGATTACTAGAGATTGATTAGATGCTATGATTGAGGATGTGGCCGAGGATTTTGCTGATAAACCGGAAGTTCTTGCTTCCATTTTGGGTGACAATGAGAAGCCTCTATACAAGGGATGCAGTAAATATACACGATTGTCTAGTGTTTTGAAGTTGTTTAGTTTGAAAGCGGTAAATAGGTGGTCAGATACTAGTTTTACAGCCTTATTGAGGGTATTGAAAGATATGCTCCCAGAAGATAATGAACTTCCAGATCGAATTTACGAGGCGAAAAAAATGTTGTGTCCACTGGGTATGGAGTATAAGAAGATCCACGCTTGCCCAAATGATTGTGTCCTCTACAGGAATGAGTATAAGGATTTATTGCGGTGTTCTAAGTGTAAAACTCCCCGATACAAAAACAAGCAGCTGTGTGATGCTGTTGAAGACAGTTCTGATGCGCAAAAGAAGGGGTCGCCGGCTAAGGTTCTGTGGTATCTTTCTATAATACCGAGATTTAAACGGTTGTTCGCTAATGAAAAAGATGCAAAACTATTGACATGGCATTCAGATCGGTGTATTCCCAGTGATGATGACAAGGTGATAATGCATACATCAGACTCAGATCAGTGGAAAAAGATCGATTCAATGTATCCTTCTTTCGGGGAAGAAGCCAGAAATTTGAGGCTTGGTCTGTGTACTGATGGAATGAACCCGTTCAGCAGTCTGAGTAGCACACATAGCTCATGGCCAGTGATGTTGGTTATTTACAATTTGCCGCCTTACTTGTGTATGAAGCGCAAGTACATACTTATGTCTCTAATGATTTCAGGCCCACGACAACCAGGAAATGACATCGATGTGTATCTTGCTCCTCTTATTGAAGACTTGAAAAAGTTATGGGATGAAGGCGCACTTGTGTTTGATGCATACCGTGAAGAAATGTTCACATTACGCGCCATGTTGTTCTGCACCATTAATGATTTTCCTGCTTATGGAAACTTGTCTGGGTACTCTGTTAAAGGGCATAAAACATGTCCAATATGTGAGCAGAGTACAAATTTTTGTCAGCTTGCACATGGGAGGAAGATAGTATACCTTGGGCATCGCAGATTTCTTCCCGAGACTCATCCGTATTGCCGTATGAAAAGAGCATTCAATGGATTCCAAGAGTTCAGAAAAGCTCCAGAACCCTTGAGCGGGCCAGAGGTGAAAGCTTGTGTGACGGACATCAATGTGGAGTTCGGTAAAACTTCGGAGTCCAGC
Organism: Leptodermis oblonga; assembly: GCA_016801395.1. Lineage (NCBI taxonomy): Eukaryota > Viridiplantae > Streptophyta > Magnoliopsida > Gentianales > Rubiaceae > Leptodermis > Leptodermis oblonga. The sequence goes on from CM028754.1 coordinate 27,357,957, forward strand.
AATAATGATGCAGGTTGTTGGAAGAAAAAATCCATATTTTTTTGAACTTCCATACTGGGAGAACTTGGATGTCAGACATTGTGTCGATGTTATGCATATTGAGAAAAATATTTGCGAAAGCCTGTTAGGTACGCTCTTGAACATCCCTGGTAAAACTAAGGATGGTTATAACGCGAGACTTGATATGGTTGATATGAACATAAGAGCAAATTTAGCACCGGAAGCTCGAGGACAACGCACATATCTACCCCCTGCCTGTCACACTTTGTCCAGAAAAGAGAAAAAACAACTGTGTTCAAGTTTGCGTAGCATCAAAGTTCCATCCGGATATTCTTCAAACGTAAGCAGACTTGTTTCCATGAAAGATTTAAAACTGGTTGGTTTGAAGTCTCATGATTGCCATGCCTTAATGCAGCAATTGTTGCCTGTAGCTATTCGCTCGATATTGCCCAAGCATGTTAAGTCCAGTATAACAAGACTTTGTTTCTTCTTCAATGCTATATGTAGCAAGGTTATCGCGCGCGAAAGACTTGATCAGCTACAAGATGAAATAACTGTTGTCCTCTGTCAATTAGAAATGTATTTTCCACCCGCCTTCTTTGATATTATGGTGCATTTGGTGATTCATTTGGTTAGAGAGATAAAAATCTGCGGGCCTGTTCATTTGCGATGGATGTTCCCATTCGAGCGATATATGAAAGTCTATAAGGGGTATGTTAAGAATCGTTGTCGTCCTGATGCTAGTATTGTTGAAGGTTATATAGCTGAGGAGGTAATTGAGTTTTGCAGTGAGTACTTGGCCGGGACCGCATCCATTGGAATATCTAAGAATCGGCACGATGGGAGGATTACAGGTATGGGCACAAGGGGAGGAAAATTTTTTTGCCGTCTAATGTTGAATTGATAAAGGCGCATCTCTACATTCTGCGCAATTCTGAAGAAGTTGCGCCCTATGTGATAGACCACATACAGTCAATAAGAACGTCTTATCCTTCTTGGACGGATCAACGTGTGCTCAATGAACATATTCAGACATTTGTCTATTGGTTTGGTAATGCTGTCCTGGGCAAAGACGTTTCGGAGACATTGAAATGGTTGGCATTTAGGTCCAGCCCTGCGGTACGAGCATTTTCATGCTATGACATAAATGGATATTCATTTGCTACTAAGAGACAAGATGAGAAGAGTACGGCACAAAACAGTGGCGTTACATTAATCTCAGAGGCTTTACATGTTTCTAGCAGGAAGGATAAAAATCCATTGTATGCAAGCATGGCTTATTACGGGGTGATCGAAGGTATTTAGGAGATTGACTATGTTTGTTTCAAAGTAGCTGTATTTCGCTGCAAATGGGTTGATAACAATAGTGGGGTTCGAACTGATGATCCATTGGGTTTTACCTTGGTCAACCTCAATCGGGAGGGTTTCAAGGGGGAACCATTTATACTTGCATCGCAGGCGAAACAAGTTTTTTATATCATCGATCCTTGCGACGAACATTGGTCTGTTGTTCTTCATGGTAAACAACATCACGGTGTGGAAGGGATAGATACAGAAGAAGGGCTTCATGAGGCTGGCCCTTTCTCTAGTGGGTTACCTGAACCGAGAGCAGATGAGGAAGATAGGGAACTTGATAAATACATACTTCGTGATGACCACAGCGAAGGATTATGGTTCGAGGATCAAGTGTCCCATAAGAGAAAGAGAATAAGTTAAGAATCATTTTCAGGTATATTGTTTGTTTTTATTAAACTTCAATTCCCGTGGGTGTGTATGTGTGTTTGTGTATTTGCATATGTTTCTTTGATTTTAATGAAGAGAGGTGGACATAAATTTTTAACAACATTTATTTTTATCCTTCGTACTGTGGGATTGAAACAGGTCACAACTCGGATGAAGCCGCGCAATCAAGGGACAAAATTTCTAGGGACTTCATATGCGGAACTGTTTATAACTGAATATGTTATTGTTTGAAATTGTGTGAAGCTTCTGTGCTGATCTTAAATTGCACTTGTGTTTTGGTAAAAAACAAGCAGAGGAGATTCTGTCTGAAGTGATTTGAAACTGAATTCCGTATTATTCGAAATAGTTGGAATTTTAGTGAAGTATTGAAGTATATGTGCATCGAATTTACAGGGGGTACGTTACATTTATAGGGGAGACTTTGTCAAATTTTTCGTAAAATAGATTTCCTTGTTTTTCATTTATGAATAAATGTTTCTGGTATTATTATTATTTTCTTCCAAGGAGTAGTACTTTGGTAAAATTTCCAGGGAAATCTATACGCAGTTCATTTTGTTTTTATTTTTTATTTAACACTTTATAAATTACTTGTCAGTGGGTTCGGGAAACAGGGGAAATGCAGGGGAAAAAATGGGAGTGGAGAGGAAGAGAATGAGGGAGGAAAAGAAAGTTCAAAAATTTTAAACTTTAATTAACCGGGTCGTCTATTCAACGGCGGTTCAACATTGAACCGCCGTTGAAAGTGGACTTTCAGAGGCGGTTAAACATTGAACCGCCGTTGAAAGTGTAACTTCAACGGCGGTTCAATGTTTAACCGCCTCTGAAAGTCCACTTTCAACGGCGGTTCACTCGTGAACCGCGGTGGATTCATTTTTCAACAGCGGTTCGAGGTTGAACCGCCGATGAAAAGTCTCCTCGTAGAAAATTGGAGCCAATTCCCGCGCGGGCATATTTTAATATTAATTTGTTTTTTCCATTTTTCAAATAACTAATCTCACAATTTTGTAAGTATAATAATACATACCCTGATTGTGTATATTTATTAATTATAGGTCAAATATAGAAATTAATAAATTTCGTAAATTTATTACATGTAAGAGACGATAAAATAATAAGCTTCATTATGTTCCCTTAAATATCTACTTTTTCGACAAATGCATTATAGGTACGTATAGTAATGTAAAAATTAATTAATATTAGTTAAGAGGCCGAAAAAAATTAAATAGATACTGGATTTCATTAATTTACAAACATATATATATACATATATGTTTATACATACATACATATATATACATCTTTCGCTTTTCTCCCTTCCCCTCTTGATGCACATCATATATATCCAACTCTCTCGATCCTCTATGCTCTCGATATCTTGTAAATTTCTACTACATAAATAAAATATTTTCATTTGAAGAATTGAATACTTTAAGACAAATTTTATAATTAATTCTTTGAATGTATATATATATAATGTATTTTGAATTTGGTACAAAAAAATAGAAAATCCATGCGTACGTACGTAGCGCGGGAATTGGCTCCAAAAGCTACTTTTCTACGGTGGTTCAACTTTGAACCGCCGTAGAAAATACTTTCTACGGCGGGTTCTCGGTTGAACCGCCCTAGAAAAGTAGTTTTTGGAGCCAATTCCCGCGCTACTCATGAATTTTATATTTTCATATCATTTTCTAAACCCTAAACCCTAAACCCTAAACACTAACCCCTAAACCCTACTCTCTATTAAGTTTTTTTTCCCGATTTTCATAAATTAACCGCGGTGACTCTTAAGATGTAAATAGATATATATAGTGAAGCACCACCATTTTCCTGGATTTTCGCTTTGAAATTCAAAGGAATGAAACATTTCAAATCATGCATATGTGCAAAGTCAACCTATCGGTCAACGTTTTTCAAGCTTAAGTATATTAAGCTTTGAATTTTGAAATTGCTAAATTAAAGTTTCTATCAAGCATTTTATCATCCAAGCACCTTCAAAGGCTCAAGTAGTTATGCATAAAGATTCAAACAATCCAAAGCATTCATATTTTCAAAGTCAACTACTTGGTCAAGTTTTTTCAATTTTAAGCATACAAAGCATACAATCATTGAAACTTGCCATTTTGAAGCATATATCCTTAATTTTCTCATGTGAGCAACTTCAAATTATCAATAAGTTAATTCTTAAACTCTCAAATAAGCTAAAGCATGTATATTTAAAAAGTCAACCACTTGGTCAACCATTTTTATGTAATGCAAACATGCTTAATTCTTGCTATCTTGAAATGAAAATTTTCAACCATTTTAACATGCAAGAATTTCAAGATACCAAAGATGACATAGATCCTAATGCATCATTTTAACTCTAAAACATGGCATTCTAGGATTATATCACTCAAAGACTCATCAATCAAATGAAAATTTCTAGCTAATTTCAAATAATGCTCATAAAGTCCTAATGACTTTCATCAAAAAAAAAATTCGGCCACTTAAATTTTATTAATTAATTTTTATGTTACTATACGTACCTAATGCATTTGTGGATTTGATTTTTTTTATCCCGTTCGCCAAGTCGAAAAAGTAGGAATTGTAGGGAACATAATGAAGCTTATTACTTTCTTGGCTCTTACATGTATTAATTTTACGGAAATTATTAATTTTTATCTTTGACCTACTATAATTATTGTACGTGTAGTAGCACGCGCAGGAAATTTAAATGCAAATATGTGGTTCAATTAAAAATTCAAAATTTAATTATGAAATGGTTAATAAAAGTCGAGATTGTGTACATAATTAATAAATATACAAAATCTGGGTATGTATTATTATATTTACAAAATTGTGGGAATAATTTTTTGAAAATGGAAAATAAAAAAATTTAATATTAAAATATGCCCGCGCGGGAATTGGCTCCAATTTTTTCCTGTACTTAAACCGAGAAAAAGTTCAGACTTTCAACGGCAGTTCAACCTCGAACCGCAGTTGAAATGAGAATCCACTGCGGTTCAACCTTGAACCGCAGTTGAAAGTACACTTTCAACGGCGGTTGAACATTGAACTGCAGTTGAAAGTATACTTTCAACTGCGGTTCAAGGTTGAACCGCAGCGGTTCACCCGCCGTTGAAAGTACACTTTCAACGGCGGTTCAACCTTGAACCGCAGTTGAAAGTGCGAACCGCAGTTGAAAGATACTTTCAACTGCGGTTCGATGTTGAACCGCAGTTGATTCTTGGTTTCAATGGCGGTTCGCGGTTAAACCGCCGTTGAACCGACGGCCGGTTATTAATTATAATTCAAATTTTCACTTTTTCATTTCCTCCCTCATTCTCTTCCTTTCTTCTCCCTTCTTTTCCCCTTCACTTCCCATGTTTCCCGAAGCTTCTCTCCCTCGGCCGTTCGTCTTCTTCGCCGCTTCTCCCATCGCCGGCGACCTCCTTCACCTTCCGATCACCCGTCGGCTTCCCAAGCATTCACCGATTGTCGGCTGCCCAAGCATTCACCGTCGGTCGGCTCTCCATTTCCACCCTCCCATATAAACTTAAAGCTTGGATTTTTTTGAGTTCACCCAAAAGGTTCCACCTTCTATGCTTTCATTTTAAACTTTTGTATATTTAACCTTACATTTTGTAAATGCTTACCATTGAACTAGGATTTTTTTGGTTTATATTTATGGTTGATTTCAGTTTTAATCCTTGTGATGAAAGCTTGGTAAGTTTTTGGATTTATTGATTGTTTGTAGCATTTGGTGTGGTTGTTGAATTGAGTGTTTTGTCCTACATAAGTTGAGAACCTAGGGCTTTGATTAATGTTCCATTAGGTACCCTTTGAAATTCGGGTTTTTTTTTTGAAAATGAGAAACTCAAATGATTATTTCGGTTTTGCTTGATTAATTTTAGAACATTGGTGTTTGATTTCGGTTTTTATTCGATTTAGTGTTCCTCCTTTAGTGATAATGAGGAAAATGCTTTGTTGTTGATTCCACTTTGTGAAATTTTATTCCTTTAGTAGAAATGAATGAATGAATGTTCTCATTAGTTGTTGGTTGTGAAATGTGAAGTACTTTATCAATCGTACCCTTGAGAAGTCCACTTTTTTTTGGCCCTCATTTGGTTTAATTTGGATAATGGTAATTGTGGATTTTTAGGAGTGAATTTTGCGAATGTACATTGCCTTTTTTTCCACATTAGTTGTTGGTTGTGAAATGTGAATTACTTTATCAATGGTACCCTTTATAAACGGACTTTTTTTTGGCCCTCATTATGTTTAATTTGGATAATGGTAATTGTGTATTTTTAGGAGTGAATTTTGCGAATGTACATTGACTTTTTTTTCAACATTACAAGCATTCTTGTATTTGACATTAAAGCTTTTGTTTAATTGCATAGATGTTATATTGAATTCTCTTTCTATGTAAATGAAGTTTAAGGTACTTTCAATGGCCCGAAAAAGAAAAAGCAATACGGAGCATGGAGATGGTTCTTCTACTACATCTAGTAGAGTTAGAGGGCCCACAAATTGCAATGATCTATTGGAAATGCGAAAGGATGGGAAAACTATTGACATTTATTTTGATTCCGCCCTCGAGCCTAAAGTGTATCATGTACAGTGGATTACCTTTGTAGCATATACAGCCCGGAGCAAAGTGAACTTAGTGGAACATGAATCATGGTCCAAAGTTCCCGAGGGCTCAAGAAGAGAGTTTGGATGGAAATACGGGTATTTTCTTTAATTATAATGCATTGTTTGTTTCTTAATTCTTCCATACAATTTAACTCAAATTCCTCACTAAATTTTTACCCTAATTTTTGGATATTTGAAATTGCTCAGTTTAGGGATAATAATTTTTCATTATATTTCTCTCTAGGCAATTCGTGGAAAAGCTCAAAAGAATGCCAATTTAAATGCTTTCTACCATAATTTATCTCGCGGTGGCTACCTACTGCTGAAGCAGCAGTTGCATGACGAGGAGGTGAGTGCGTCCGGAAAGAAGCCTTCAGAGGAGGGTCAGTCCGAAGAAGAAGGCGAGGATTCTTATTCAGGGCCATGCCGTCATGACCTTTGGATACATGCCCATACGAACAAAAAAGGGGAATACTTCACGCCAGAGGCTGCGCGTGTAGCGATGGAAATTGTAAGTTTTGCACCATACATTTTCTTATGTTTCAATTATTTTAATATTTAAAGTCTGTGTATAGAATTTTTATTATAACTGATTATTTATTACTAGATATCTATGATGAAATGCTAATTAATAATTTGGTTGTCATTAAATGTTTATATCGCAATTATTATTATCTAGTTGTCACTGTAAAGTAAATAAATGACTAATTTGTATATATGTGTATTTATTTATATTTTATAATTATGGTTATCAATTTTATATTTAAAATTTATATACATAAATGAATAATCTCTGTATATGTGTTTTTATTTATATTTAATTGATCTATTTACATTTACTATATTTGGCAAAATGTGTAGGAAAATCTATGTTCCCGCGAGTCCCAAGGGGAGACTGTTGCAGAGGGTAGGAATGACATTCACTTCATTGCAACGGGAAAGCGCAATCACCCCGGTCGTTATCGCGGCCATTCTACCAGGGCACGTATCACAGAGGTTTTCCCACAGAAAACAAAGCCGTCGCTTAAAGAGGAACTTGAATTAACTAAACGACAGCTTCAGAAAACCACTGCCCAACTAGATGAATGTTAGACAGATCTGAAAAAGATGATTGGGTTTATATGTGGTAAGATGGGAACCGATTATGATACAGTAAAAGCCACCGTCATCAATAATGCCCAAAATGAGAGCTCGCACCAAGAGACCTCCGGAGCGGTCCCTGTATCACCTGTGAGCCCTGTTTCTCCTCTGATACCTACAAGGTTGCCCGATTTGGAGATGCTACATGTTGCACCTACGGACCCGATCAAAGCCTCTGATGGCGGTGCTTTAGGCGAATACAAGGTCAATAAAATTAGACGGCTTCTTTTAATACTTCAAAATTTTTTTTTTCATTATTACCATAGTTGTTGAATCGAGATACGTATCGTGTATCGGAAATGGCATTTTACGATACGCGTATCGTATCGTGTATCGTATCGTAAGATACGTTTGTATACAATAATATAATATAAAAATATAAAATTTATAGATACTATATAATTATATATTTTTTATTATACATAAATAAGTGTAAAATAATATTCTTAACAAACTTTGTCTATATAAATAGCAACGTAGCCACTTTACATGTGCTTTACTTGTACTCTTCTAATTTTTGTTTGATCAAATTTGATCAATTTTCATTTTAAAGTGTTTCTCACCTGTAGTAAAATGTTAAAAATGTGCAAAAGCTAACAATCAACAGCCAACCGTGCAGCAACATGCATGCCAACACTTCTACACAAAATGTAAAAGAGTGTTATGGCAACATGCCTATGTAACAAAAAGAAAATCCTTTATCCTACAAGATGTTCAAGCAAATGCTCAAGTATAGCACTATCCAACAGCATGAATGAACAGCCAAAAACGATTTATCCTACATATGTAAACCAAATTGCCATGTTTTTACACTATCCAACAGCAAGAGCCACCAAAAAGCTATTGATCTCTCTTCTCATCCATAACTTCATCAATCTACCTTCACAGTTCCAAAATTAAAGGGCAAAATGTAAAGAATCTAAAGATTTGAAACTAAAAAACATCCAGGTCAAAGTCAAAACCATCATCTTCATCTGGGACTATTTCCACTATCAATTCTTCCTCATCAAAATTTTCAACTGTTTCATTCTCAAGCACTTCAACCTCTTGTAATTCTTCATCTTCATCAATCACCGTTACCAACCCCTTTTTCTTATTTTTCCTATCATGCTGTAAGTTTATTGGACCTTTGGAACACACAAATATGTAAATAAGTTAACAATAAAAAGGAAAAGGAAAAAATAATAATAACTTTACCTCTCTTTCTCTTCTTGCTGTTTTCTGTACTCTCTGAAAATCATTCATGAATGTCTAGCCAAGAGTTATCTTCAGGAAGGCATTCATCTTTGCCTTCTTTTCCAGTAATCCACTCGTCATCAGATTCCATGTCAGAAAGACAGATAGGATCATATGTTTCACCATTTTGTTGCCTTTTCTTTTGCCTTAGCTCTAAATTAATGTTATACTTAACAAATACTAAAGCATCCAATCTTTGTTGTTCAAGGCGATTCCTTTTTTTGGAATGTACATGATCAAAAATTCTCCAATTTCTTTCACAACCAGTAGCACTACATGTAAGACTCAGCACTCTTATAGCAAGATTTTGGAGTTCTGGACAACCGCTTCCAAAACTTTCCCACCAAAGTGCTGTTAGAAAAAAAAAGAACCAACTTAGCAGCAATGGACATTTTATAAACACAAGAAAATCATAGAAATACTCACCAGGTTGCTTTTTTTTTCTTGTGACTACTGCCGTGTCTAAACCAAACATGCCTTCAGCTTTGTGAAACTTTTCCATTTGCTCATCAATTTTGATTCTAGATCCAATATCTGGATACATTCTCTCAATTGTCTTATAAAATCCCAATTTCACTTCATAACCTCCATTAAAATTACTTGAATAGTGAAACCTAAACAAAGATAAAATATAGAGAAACTTTTTACATTAATAAGAGAATAATAATAAATCTGAACTTAATAAATTAATCATGACAAACTTACTTTGGATTAAGATAGTAAGCTGCAGCATGAAGAGGCCTATGGAGTTGTAGTTCCCAACGAGTATCAATGATGGTCCAAATCCGATTGTACCTTGACTTCACTTCTGCAAAATTTTTAGCAATCTGTTCTTTAGCTCTCTCCATTGCCTCAAAAATGTAACCCATTGCAGGTTTTGCATCACCATCAACTAATCTTAAAACTTTTACTAAAGGAAGAACCCCTTTCAAGCAATATTTTATGGCTGTCCAAAACTTGTAGTTGCCCAATACTAGTTCTTCAATTATTTTGGCATCATTTTCCTTGGCATAAGTACTTGAATTCCATTCTTCATATGCAAACATCTCTCTTAAGGATTGCTTTTGTGTAAACAGTGCCTTCAAAGTAAGAAAAGCTGTAGCAAACCTTGTAACTCCTGGACGTGCCAATTCTCTTTTCTTGGTATATTGCCTCATCAAATCAAGAACCCAAGCATGATGATAGATATATTTGGTTATTGCCTTTGCTGTATCTAATGTGTCTTTATAGATAGGCAATTCACCAATATCACTCAACATTAAATCTATCAAATGTGCTGCACAAGGAGACCAAAATAACTTTTCCCTTTTTGCCATTAACAAGTCTCCAGCAGCAACATAAGCAGAGGCGCTATCTGTCACAACTTGAACCACATTCTCTTCTCCAACTTCTTCCACAATAGAATCAAGCATTTCAAATAAGTTGGTTGCATCTTTACATATGCCTGATGTGTCCAATGATTTAAGAAAGACAGTTCCTTTTGGGCTATTCACAAGAAAATTTGTAATAGATCTCCCTTTTCCATCTGTCCAGCCATCTGACATCAAAGTGCAACCAGTTTGTTTCCATTCAGCTTTGTATGACTCCAAGTTTTGATTCACATTTTTTACTTCTTTTTTAAGAAAGGTAACCCTCGTCTCATGGTAAGAAGGAAGCTTCAACCCTTTTCCATACTCAATTGCTGAACTTATCATTTTATGAAATATGGGGCTTTTTACCAAATGGAATGGCAAGGCATGACCATAGAAAAATCTACAAATATCCATACAAGGCAAAACTCTATCTTTAGTGAATGCATTCATAGTGGTTTGTGTTTTTCCTTTTCCTTCCTCGAAAGTCATTTCATTATTTTTCTCATCAAAGCAACTCAAGTCCACAATATCATCATTCATAGATTTACTATCCTTTATTTCTTCCAAGATTTTTCGAAACTTTTTTGCCACATCTTCTGAAGCCTTTTCACATGGAGCAACATCTTTTCTAGTTCGAGCTAGGTGATTCTTTATTCTAGAAACTCCACCCCAATAGTTGTTTTCACAGTAATTACATTTCAATAGCAGTCTTGAGTTATCAACCTTGCCCTCTACTGTTTCATAAACCCTTGTACAATGATCCCAAGTTAAATCCTTCTTTCTTTTCCCTTTTGGAGGCATCGTCATTTAGAAAAACTCCAAATGACGACCCATAAATAACTTGTAAGCTACAATAAAAAGTAATAAAAACATAACAAAACAAGACGTGAGAGAACTTAGAACAGAGCAATATTTCAATGCAGTACTATATATCTATAACAGCAAAAATAATTAGTGAACAAAGCAACTACCTTCAAATAAAAAATGATATACCAACATGAGTCATGATTCATGACAACATCACTATTTATTTTGATCACAACACCAACTTTGAAAGCCAACCATAAACCCTCACTGAAGGAATATTGAAACTTAAAAGTGTTGTAAAGTTTAAATGAATGAAAGAAGAGTCCTCAAACTACATTAATACGACACTACAATGAATTTGACAAACAAAAGATTTGAAATTTTACATAATAATAAAAAGTAAAAAAAAATTTGAAAAGAGAGAAAAGGAAAATACCTTGTTTGATGTTATTTTGCTTTGCAATCAGCTAGAAAGGCTAAAGAGTTTTGAGTACGAAAAACTCACTGCAAAGTTCCAACCTTTAAGCTTTGATTATTCAAGATTTCATCTTCAAGCTTGCATTTTCATCTTTAAGCTCTGTTCGGTCTCCAACGTGGGTGGGAGAGGGAGGGACTGAAACTGAAAGGGAAGGGAGTGGGGGCCGTGGGGCTGTGAGAGAGTATAAGTTAAAAAATCAAGTCAATTTGAACACTTTTCTTTGGGCTTTATTACTAATTTTTGTGGGTTGAACAGTTGAAAGTTAAAAAATCAAGTCAAAAGCAATGTTTTAAAAATACAAAGCAGCTTCAGAGTCAATTTGAAGAAGAAGAAAAAAAACGTGCGATACGAGACGAAACGCTACACCGTATCGAATCGTACGATACGACAAAAAATCAACGATTCACAACGACTTGCGATACGTACGTGCGATACGTATCGAAATTCTCAATTCATGATACGTATCGTACGATACGTATCACGTATCGTACGAGTTTGACAACTATAATTATTACGGTGCTTTGTTAAGTTAGACTTAATAGTTGACTAATGTTCATTCGCTTGCCTATTATCTTAGGACGGGTGTGAATGCCATCTGTTCCTCTCTGAGGATTTGCAAAAGCGGCGTAAGCTTGTGGCAAAAGGAAATATTTATAAGCAAAGCAAGCACCACGGGCGCGAGGTTAGGAAAGGTTGCGCGAGGGTCACAATTAAAATTTTCTATGATGACTGTGCCCCGCTACCATTTCCTGAGGAAGAGGCTGCAACAGTGGGAATGGCCAAGTCCTTTTTCGTGGAATGGCCTAAAGAGTTGATTGAAATTATTCAGCCGGCTCCGATAACAAAGGTATATTCTTTCATTTATTTGTGTATTACTTAATACCGTTTTGTATATTTAATGTTATTTCAAATGATGTTAGGTGGATAAAAGTGCCCAAAAGAAAAAAGGCCGGATGAGTTCTATGGATGACAAGACATCTCCTTCGGCGACGGTTCCGACTGAGGAGTCATCCTCATCGACATCTGATCCATTGCAAGAGTTACAGCTCCGATGGGATAATGATAAGGGCTTCGATGGCTTCTACTTTCAAATGACAAAAGAAGTCATAGGTTTGGACCAGCCTAATTTCATGGATCGAGGGGATGTCAAAGAGTTATTGACCAGAGAAAGCCAGGTCTCAAACAGTTTGATGCAGTTGTTCACCCAGTGAGTTTCCACTTAATTTTATAACCTATTTCTGATTATTGTTATATATTATGCATTCCATGTGCATAGGCTAACCAATGAAGCCCTTTTTGTAAATTCTTTAGAGCTTTACATGGGTTAGCTGAAAGGAATGGGAGAAAGTGGATAGGTTTCCTTTCGGCTGATCATGTCACACCCACACTCACTACGCTTGAAGCTAGGGTGAACTACATTGTGCGAATCTTGAAGGATAGGAATAAAGAAATGTATCTGGTGCCTTATCTTCAGAGGTAAGTGACACTGTAAGCGATTCTCTAATATTTAAGAAACACTGATATAAAGATCTGACGTACGTCATTAAATTTTTTGTTGGCAGTGAACATTGGATGCTAATGGCCATTAGACCAGTAGATAAGGTTGTATACTGGTTTGATTCTTTACAAAATCCACAGAAGGAGGAGGCGGTGGTGCTTATGGACGAGTGAGTTATATATATTAACAACTGTTAGAATGCCTATATATCCATATATTGCTAATTATTTTCGTGCCGCTTTCATTTTTATAGGGTGATGTTTAACTATCAAGCTTTCTTGGGATTGCCCAGAAATGTGCATATGCCACCTTCGTGGATAGTAGTTAAGGTAAATTAAATTGGTTCTTATTAAAATTTTTAATTACATCCGTGGGTCTAGTAACCTAAGCAATTAGTAGTGTTAGTTGTTTTAATTAAATCCGTGAGTCTAGTAGCCTATGTTAGTATAGTGTTAGTCAATTAATTTATTAGTTAGTCAAGTTATTTATTGAGGTATTTGATTATGCATGCAATCCATGGGTCCAGTGCTCCCAGAAGTTAATATAAGCATGCTTCTGTGAACATAGTAGGAAGATTGCTTCTGTGATTATATTCGATCAGTAGAAATTAGTGATGAATATTCGTAGAAATTTTTTACTCACCGTTGTGTTGTATACAATTAATTGTATGATCTTCTAACTCGTATATATTAATTCACTAGCATAAAAGGCAAACGAGCAATTGGGAGTGTGGGTACTATGTAATGCACTACATGTACCAAATAGCAATGAAATCATCCACATTTGCACTTGAAAAGGTAAATATATATTTCTCATTACTTATTTAAAAATGACTGTATTTCATTTTGTTAACTAGGGTACTTTTTAATTTCAAAAAACTGTTGCAGCACTTCAAGATCGACCGCACTCCATTAGGCAATGTGGAGATAGATGCAGTGCGAAAAATATGCGCTCGTTATATTTTGGAGCATCCTTCGTAGTTGTAGGATACTAATTAGCTTGTTCATATTAGAGTTGTACAAATATTTTTTGGATACGCTGTATTATAAAAGCGATTTCAATTTGTATATTGGTGATATTTGTATTAAATTTCAAGTTTTAGCAGCAGGTTTTGCTTTAAACCAGGTTTTAGCACCAGGTTATTAATGCTTTTAATGCGGTTCGGGTGTAAAAATAGTACCCTTTCTACGGCGGTTCAACCTTGAACCGCCGTAGAAAGGGTACTCTTTCTACGGCGGTTCGACCCGCCGTAGAAAGTCCGCTAACTTACAACGGCTGCTAGATAGATGGCGGTTCAAAAATGCTAAACCCCGCCGTTAAAAGCCCTTTATAACCGCCATTAAAGCTCCGTTTTGTAGTAGTGTAATTTGAAATCCAAATTCCAAAATTCCAAACCTTGTCCTTCCCCTTCACTGACTTTTCAAGCAAAACGAATGTTTCTCACTCTTTAATCTCTCTCTCTCCCTCTGTGCGCCTATTCTCAAATCTTTTCTTCCCTTTAAAGTGGATTATTTTACTGCTGCATTTCGATTTAAAGATGAAAAAGCCGTACTCCAGATTATGATTTTTTGTAGATTATTGGGCTCATTGTTTTTACATATGGCCACGCGCACATTGTTCATTGTTAAATGACACAGGGAATTTAGTATGAGTATGAGTTTAATTGAAGCTGGGATCGTTACAAATGGTTGTTCTTTCAGTGTATTGAGCCCCGCCACTTGGAAATGTCAATGGCTTATTCCCATTTCTTTCTGTTAGCCCAGTTGCCAAATTTGAATCTGCTGCGCGCCAGCGCTGATCTTTGTACGTTACATAACAAAAGCTTCCGTTGCACTTTGTTGAAGTGTTTCTGTCCACAAATTCTTCCCTCAGAATTTTGTGCAGTATTCGTGTAATTCGACGCTGGGTCCTTTTGGCCATGGCAGATTCTTGTAATCAGATTTTGGCACTTCTGTAATATATAAAGAGCTTGACTCCGTCTCCCCCTCGCGTGGTTCTATTCCTAGAGTTCGACACTTGGAGCGAAGTTCGCGTCATTCTATTCCCAGAGATCCACAATTGGAGCAAAGAAAATGTGGTTATTGTTGGTTGGTTGTGGACTGATGGATGAAACAATGAGATACGTGTGTGCATGTTCTGTGCATTGAAAATCCTCATGATTGAAATGGGAAGCTTTCTGGTTACTACTGTTGTTCTTTATTTTCTTGTTCTTTTACAGAGGAAAGCAATCCATCTAATGATACAGAAGAAATCGTTTCTATTATTGAACTTAAAGGAACCCTCGTTGTCATTAGGTCATATGGAAGTCTTGGTGCATCACCTCATCTAAATAACTTCTTATCCTCAAGGGTAATAGACATAAACTTCAATGTTATTCATATGAATTCCCCCAAATAAATAATAAAATCATTAAACTGATTTGCAAATTGTTCTAATTTAACATATAAACAAAGTACCCGGACTTCAAACGATATTTTGAAATCAATAACACTAAAAATGGAATCGTTCTCATACTAAATCAGGATAAATCCTACAATTAAGTGTATAGTGGCATGGCATGACATATTTGATTGAGGCATACTTCTATATTTTTAATTTCACATGTTGCAATAATTTATTCATCAAATGACTCAAAATAAAATCAGCAGTGTTCTAATTGATCCAAATTGCAAGGTTCCAAATCCAGTCCTTCCCCTTCACAACTTTTTCACGCAAAACGCACGTGTCTCACTCTTCAATTTTTTTCTCTCTCGCACACTTGCACTCAAACACAAAGACAGTCTCTGCACCTCTTTATTTTGTTCTTTAGCAGAAAAGCTTGGCATCGAAAGCAACCTCTCTGTGTTTGTTTATTCCAACAAAATTTTCCGTTTTACTTTGAAGTCTTACTGTCCACAAATTCTTCCTTCAGAATTTTGTGCACCAAATCAGATTTTGGCACTTCCGTAGCATATAAAGAGCTCAGCTCGGCGTCGCATCGTTCTATTCCCGGAGCTCGACACTTGGAGCGGAGTTTGCGTTATTCTATTCACAGAGCTCGACATCTGCAGCAGAGTATGGAGGGCATTTGCAACGGTTTCGTAGCGTGATCCCTAAAAAAATGGGGGTGGCTGACTGAAAGTATAAACGTGGGAGCTTTGAGAATCGGGAAATCGAACGACATGGCCAAGAAAGATCGATGAGGAACGTGATGCCTTCAATGAGAATTATAGCCACATAATTCGTGCTCTTCCTGTGCATTTCACTGTTCTTATTGGTGCTGGTTGTGGATGAAATAATGAGATACATGTGTGCATGTTCTGTGCATTAAGTAGAAATGCATGATCTGGAATTGAAAATGTGTTGGATTTGCCTAAGTTCATCATCTGCTGGAAGCCTATCACTCAACGAGAATTGTTGCCACGTGCATAATTCTGGCCATTTCTTTGCATTTCACGAGCTAAATTTTGTTTTTATTAATATTAGTAATTAACTTCCCTACTTGCCCTTCCATAGAAAAATATTTGCTATCCTCTTCAAAAAATTGAAACTTGGGAGCTCGACGCCATTGGCTTTTAATGCATCTTTTATTTTCTTTGATTTTTCATAATTTTTGTGTCAATATGTATCCCCTGTGTTTCATTGTCTTTGCTTGGGGACAAGCAATTGTCTAAGTGTTGGGATGTAGGGATATTTGTCCTAAAATTTTTGTTTTTGTCCTATTTGTGAGTCAAGTTGTTACTGCCTTTAATCTAATTTGGATCTATAATATGCATCATAGATGAAGTGTGACATGAAGTATGCATGCTGAAGTTTTGAGCAATTAATCTGAGAACACCTGAATTAGTTAAATCTGAAAATATGCATGTTTTTCCTTTTTCTAAGCCATTGTACTGAGCCTAAATGCGGAATTGTTCGGGGAGAATCATTTGCTTGCCTGTTAGACTTTCAAGATGGTATGAATAGTATATTGCGGGATGATGGAGAACCTTCTTATAATTAACCACTTTTGGCTTGCTTTCTTAACCTAAGTTATTATATCCCTAAAACCCAAGTTGAAGCCTTGTTACAAATGTTTTTTCTAGTCAGTAAATAAGCCAAGGTCAATTTTTGTGATAAATCCTTTCTACCCCCCAGTGTGTGTTGAGTTGCTGAATTATGAATGAAATCAAGTGGTGCAATGTTTAAACAATAGATGTGGATTATTTGGCAATGTATATGTGTGCCCAATGTTGAAAAGCTCATGGAAAGCAGAGAAAAAGAACGAATGAAAATAAATATTGATGTTTTGAATTCTGCAATGTGCTGAAATTGTGATATATGATGAGCTGGGTAGAAATTTAAGAATTTGTGAGCCATAATCCACACAAAGTGCAAAATTGTTGAATGAAACAGGTGCCAGTTTTGACCAAACAAAAGGGGGTTGTGAAGAATTCTGAAGAAAAGTTCAGCAGCTGAAGTATTAATTTTTGAAAACATACTAAGTTTGAATTTTTTTGCAGGTGGCCTAGAACCCTTAGGATCTGTCCAAAGGTTCGAACCCAAGCCTTACGTTGTGTCCCTTGATTAGAAGGTTGTTTCTTAACTGTTGTGTATCTATTCCTTCTACACTGTGGCGATGGTCGACTATCAAGCATGTATGATTCTGGCGAGCTTAGGATTTATTTTTATCCTGATTTTTTCTGAAAAATGTGAGATTATGTGCATTACTGACCATAGAGTGCTGTTGTGGGAATTATTGCAGGTTTTTGGATTTAGCCAATGGAAGGACTGTTTTATGAAGTAAATAGGACACATGCATATGAGTTGAAGTGCTGATTTTGTGGTGTGAGTAAGTTCCGAAAAAGAGAAAAGGCAGATTTGTGAGTCTTGTTGTGAGTCTTATTTCGAGTCAAAGTAATAGTAGTTGTTTTTATTTTTTGAGTCAGTCCAGAGAGTCTTGTGCATCATGTTCTGTTTGTGTTTTGTTCTGTCTGGATCAGTTGAGAAAGAAAGTATGAGTGAATTTCTGAATTGATCGGTATGCTCTAGTTCTTCACTTCACGCTTGAGGGCAAGCGTCATTCAAGTGTGGGGATATTTGATCTGCACCTTTTAGGTGAATTATTTTAGCACTAGTTACGGCTATTCTCACGGGCTTTTGCCCAATGTTTTAATGTTTATTTGCAGTTTTGGAGATGGGGCCTAAGAAGAAAAGAATGTGCAAAAAGTGAAAGAATTGGAGCGGATGAGTCAAGCCTGAAAAGCCTGCACGATTTGTAGGCTAAATCAAGAAGGAAGCCCACATGCAAATAAACCAAACTATTGACTGTATTGGAATTTAAGATGCTAAGTTCATAGAAGCATTAAGAACTAGAAGAACCTGAAACTAATAATTCCTAATTAGTAATCCTAATTATATATGGGAATCTTAATTAATAATCCAATCCATTGGTGGCCGTGTACACTCAAGGAAGAATGATATGCTGTGAAACTTAAGGGAGAAGCAAAGAAGTTTTGGGTAATTACCAATCCAAGAAGGAATTAAAGATAGAAGTTGGGAGTTACCAAATTTGAAGAGACTCCATTTGTTTAATTAATTTTCCTTCCAATTAGAAGAAGGTTTCCTTATTCCATTAGGAGATTGATTAATTGCTGATTTTGTCTCCCTATATATATGAGATGATTCCTGCGCTAGAAGGAAGAAGTTTTATAGAGAATAGTTTCTTATTTTACAAGTAATTCTCACGCAAGATATTGTTTCGTTTTAGTTGAGTTTTCCCTGTTATGTTCTGTTTTGATCTGTTTCAATCGCGACTTGGATTTTTCCCGACTGGCAGTCTACCGTTTGGCCAAACCGGCAGTTGTCAGATCACGAATTCTTACATTCCAGTACAGTATTCTCTTTTCTCTTTTAATGTTTTCTTTTATATTTCTATGTTTTTTGTATTTTATTATGAGTAGCTAATTTTTTAGTTCTGGTATTATGTAAGAAGCCATAATCCATGCATGTATGAAACCTAGGAATTAATCTAAGGCCTAATGAATTATGTTTCTAAATTGCCTGTGTTTATATGTATAATTACTAAGATTCTATTAAACCTTATCAACTTAGTTTAATCAGGTAGAGTCACTGAGTGGCACAACTACAGACCGAATAGTACAGGATTAATTGGGTGATAATTTCTAATGCATCGTCAGTAGAAATTATTAGTTTCGGGTTCTTCTAATTCTTAATGCTTCTATTTGTTAATTAATAAGGTTTGCGGGGACTCGCGGTCTGTTAGTTAACGTAGTTAGAGAATAATTCATTTGCGGGGACTAGCAGGGGATTATCAAAAATCTATGAGAGAATTGGAATTATTTGCGGGGACTCGCATTAATACTATAACTGAAACGGCATAAGTAATTAGACAAGTTAAGAGGTTTATGATTGCATGCATGAGATTAAGGTAGATTTACATAATACTATAATTGTCTCTCATTAATTGATATCTTCTTAAGTCTTTTATTTAGTTATTATTTTTAAGTGACAACTCTAAGGTCTTTTAAGAGACATAAAGGTAACTACTAGTCAAGGTTTGGTTATATTGGCATATTATTTGGAAATTGGATTAAATTGCCCTCTCTGTGGATCGCTCATGTCTACTACTGTACCATATTTTCTTAGCATCTTAATTGCAAGTTTTAAACATTACATTTACTGTATTTGGTAGACCCACGACAAGTTCTATCAACTTGATTATACAAAAATCAAACATGACGTTCACACCATCATAAGTTGTTAAAAATAATTCAAAATATTGCATAAAAATAATTAAATGCCACAGTAGGCTATAGTTTTCCTTTCATCCATGTGAGGCAGAAGGCTGCCGAAAGTGTATTGAATCAATCCCAAATGACTGAATGGTTTGAACCGCAAGGGATTCTGGTCGTCAACTAGCTCTTCTGGTACTTGAATTATCCCATTGAAATAGGAAACCCACAAAATTGAGAGTCTTGTTTCTCTGCTGGGGCTCATTTTCACCCTGTGCAAAATGGGATGGACTCTGCCGTTGCTCCATGCCTGCAATATTTAGTCCTTTGTATATTGTGAAATAATTTTTTAAGTTGTCTAAACTTAAAAATGGAAAAGATTTTTGGCACGTTATGAAATCACTCAGTCGCTAGATAATGGCATTAGATGTATTACACTTTAAAAATAACCGTGTGGTTTCGTAACAGGACATTTTACACTTTAAAAATAACTTTTATTTTATTTTTTTTCTTTGGCAAAATGATTATTCTGATTAGAATAGGAAAAAATTGAAAATGAGCAACTTCTGTCCAATTGATATGTTATCATTTGTTATGAAACCATGTCAATGATGTGAGTTCAAGAAGTAGAGATCAATTTTCTTCAAAACATGGAGGAGACCTAGGGAGTCAAAAGATGATAATTGAAGGCAGATTGGAATTTAATTTTGCACTATTTTCTCCACTATATACCCTTATTTTTAATTAATAGTTTAAGTATACATCAATATGATATTCATAAATTTATATAGTGAACAAACAGAAACAATCCTTTTTATCGGGACAAAAAAATTTTAAAAATACGGCACTTTTTCAAACTATTGCGTTAGAATTTTTTTTTTTTTTTTTTTTATCATACCCTTACTAAAAACTTATGTATGGTAGACAATCAGCGCTCCCTTAAAGAGTATACTATAGTGAAAAAATAGTGAGAAACTACTTATTTTATGCGTTACATCTTATAATGCATAAAAAGTTGTACAAAGGTTAAATAACCCCTTAGGTTCCTTAACATGAACGTTTGTTGGCTCTATTTGGTCCATGCATTAACTTGAAAAAATGAAATCATTTTCGTCCCTTAATTACAAAAATTGTTTTCAAATAGTCTCAAATCTAAATCCTGACAATATTTGAGCTATTATTGACTAACATGTGAGATTCACATACATTAAAAAGGGAAACAAATGAAAAAATTAAATCACTTTGTTCGTGACCCCTTAAATACTTAATTTGAAATATCTCATGTGTTAGTAAAAAATAACTCAAATATTATAAAAATTTTAGCTCGAAAACATTTTGAAACAATTTTTTAGGTTAAGGGACAAAAATGAAGCAGTTTCAAGTTAAGGAACTGAACAAAAACAACTGTCCAAATTAAAGAACCAATCGAGTGATGTAACCATTTTTCAAATTAGACTCTTCTAATAAAATGTGCGCTCGCTCCAAAGGAAAATACGATTGGAAAAGTATATAAAAAGAAAACCATACCAATAATGCATCACCAGCCATGGCAAGAAATGACGATGGAGGAAGATCAACAGAAATCCAGCTGCCGTCCTTAGACTTCACCTCCAAAGTTGAAACATGGTTTTGCAGGGCAATTGTTATGAAATTTGGATCGGAATGTTCTTTTGCACCTCCAAACTTTTCACTAAGCTGTGGGGGTCTATGTTTGTTGAACGCAAGGATATTGGTGTGTGATTCATAATAATGCCCATAATAATCCTCCACACCAAACCCTACAAAAACCATCCTCATAACCGTTTTTTCTAGTTCTAACACTTGCTTTTGGTAGGATTCCACAGTTTCACTGCAGGTAAACAAAACAAGTTAGGATCAGAAACCACTTTACAAAATCTAAAAATGTGGTTTTGGAAAATATTTTTTTAATGTAAAAAATGTATTGAAAATGTAAAAAGATATAGTTAAATAGTAAAAAATTATATTGAATGAAAAATTATTATAATATATTAAATTTACTCTTAAAACCAAAAACAAAACTAATGAAAAAGAACATGCCTGAAACCCCTCTTTATTTTTCAAGAACTAGGACCGGACAATAAACCAACCGAAGTAATAATTAGGAATTTTAATTAAGAGTCGACTATAGTCATATTGATTTCAATGGAGATCCAATGTCGTATACGCGACACTGCACCTAAAGGTTAAATGGGGTTAACTTTGAACCCCACTAAACATATTAGGAGGTCAACTGTCACATTTACTCTATCTAACTTATCAAAGGGACTATATATAAATGGGGAATGGTGGACAAACATTTTGGTCCATTTTCAGTTTTGTGAGACTGTCTCGGTTTTGCCCTTTTGTTGGTCCATTTTTTTGCCAACTTAGTGGATATTTTGGTAATAAGGATGGTTGAGGAGGGGTGATTTTGGAAAGAGAAAGGGTTATGGTGAAACTGGGGAGAGAGGAGGGGGGTTGCACGTGGGTTTAAAAATGGATGGTGTGCATAAAATTGAACTTCCATTGGGCCTGGCCCAATGGACTAAAGCAAAGATAAACAGTAAAAGATAAAAAAATGCATAAGAAGTCTAGAACCCTGCTTAGGTCGGGCAGATCATCAAACCAAGCCAAGCGGTAAATTGGTCACAAGCTTAGGTCAGATAGATCCTTAAAACAGAGCCCGATAGTGTACCTCTAACAGGTTTAGGTCGGACCATGATCTCGACGTGCCTTAATAGTTTCCCTCGCATCTATATCATGATAATTAGCCTAACCGAACTAAGATAGTTAGGTCGGATTACGCTATTTCACTGACACAGTAGGTGAAAATCATCATAGGGTTAGGTATATCTTTTGGAATATATGCAGAGATTTTCAGATCTTCTAAGAGGAAGAAGCCCATGAAATCCGGTCAAGACAGTACTAAACGTACACGCCACGCTAAACAGAGGGGAGCAGGTGAGCATATCAATCATGAAGGTTCAACGGGTACTTTTCAACTTGGAGGTATATATACTAAGTCTTCAGACTTAGTGAGGTACGCAACTTTTACCATTTTGAGCCAATTGTCAATACTGTTTATCTTCTACATTTTTTCTAACTTGACCGTCGGAGCCTATACAGGGGGGAAAGCCCCGCTCTTCTTTTGATCATCTACAGTTGTTACCGGAACAGTGCAAATCACCTCTCTCTCTCTCCACTATCCTCGCTGGTCCGAGCTACCTAGATCAGTTCCCAGCCTAGCTGTTTCCCTTTGCAGTGAAGTTTCCTTCAGATTGGGCCTTGTTGTTCAAGATATTTCACTGGGCCGTGAGAAGCACCACGAGAAGAACATTTTTTGCGTCACATCAATGGAAATATGCCAAACACGCGCGTTTGTCTTCAGTCGCTTCATGTTCGGTTTTCAGAGTTTGGAGGCATTAGTTCGACAAAACGACGTCGTTTTGGAGTATCTCTGATTTTCAGATTCATTCGTGGTTTGGCTCTCAAACGCGAGTGAGTCTTTCTTCCTCCGTGAGTCTTCGTTCTGAGGATGGTGGGTCTGCGTTCTTACACCAGATTTTGCACTGACGGGTAAGAATTTCTTTGCTTTTCTGATGGAGAAGATTTTCTCAGTTCCGGATTTCCTGTCTCAAGATGGTGCTGGTTGGATTTTTGGGGTACGAAAGACACGGAGAATGCTTCAATATTGTAGACGACTCTTTTTCTTCTCTCCCCTTCTGTTTCGACTTCTCTGTTTCTTCCCCCCCCCCCCCCCCCCCCCCCCCTTTTTTTTCCTCTCGCTCGATCTGGTGTTGCTATCTGGTGGCAGAATCAAAACCCTTCATTTTTTTTTCCTTTTTGTGGAACTCACTTCGATTTTGCATGAACTCATTGGAAGGTGAGTTTTTTACTATCCCGTTTGTTTTTGCTTCATGTAGTTTTAGGATTTTTATGCTGTTTATTATTTTTGCTTGTGAAAGTTGATGTGCCTGTAGTTTGTGTAATTGCCCTTCATGTCTGTAGAAATTCAGGTACTGTATCTGTATTTCTGTGATGAATTCTCAATGGTTTTTTGAAATTTTTTTGACATTATGAAAGTGTTGCTGCTTATTAGCAACTTCTGTTGTGTGCAGGAATGAAATATCCCGATGCTTGTACAATTGAAGCCTTTTCAAGGGCAGAACTACTTGCCAGTTTATTTTTCCGCTCAAAGGACTGCCAAATTCCATGTACATGTACTTGGAAGCCTCCACAGTTGCCTGGTTTCATTGGAACCCTTAATCTTGCTGCTGTTAGAAAGCTGCACTCCAGAACAATTTTTGGGCATCAAGGTACCTTGGACTTGCTTATGGTGGATCTTCTTTTTTGCTGTTTGCTTTTTCTTTTGCCATTGCCTACTGGCTATTGATTTCATTTAAGATTGATGGACAAGTATGATATGGTTAAATATTTGGGAAGAGTCGGTGGATAAATGCTGCAGGAAGTGAAATTTCCAATCACTTTGAGTGATATAGCTCCTTTCCTTTGTGCGGTTAAAAAAAAAAAGAAAGGGGGAAAAGAGAAGAAGGAAAAAGCCCTCTCTTAATGCTGTTTTTTTATGAGTCAAAAAACCTTTCCTTTGTTCAGCTTAAATTATTCAACTTATTGCTTTGAACTTTATGCAAATAATGTAGATAGTTAGTGTTTTTGTTTTTTTTACTTTGATTGGTTATCGATAAGTTTGAATTTCTTGTTTTCTGGTTCATCTTTTAGGCTTTAGCATTAGCAAGTTGTCAACTCAAAAATGGAAACGTCGTGACATCAATATAATGCCTGAAAAAGATTCAACCGAGTTGATAATTTCACCTGCATGTGAGTCAGCCATGGATGCACTTTCTTGTCTAATCACTCGGCAAAAACGTGGAGATCAATCAAAGATAGGTGGTAAATATGAGAAATTGAACAAGATGTCCATGTATGTCCTGGTAATTGCTTTACCCTTCTAATGTGGCAATAGACTACCAAACAAGTAAATCTGCCACCATTATTCCTGTGTTGGAGTTGTCCGCATACATCATACATCCATCTTCATAATTCAGTTTGCTATTTGGTAAATTTGAGGTGCTTTCAATTCACAAAACACTTGATTTTGTTTTCTTTTCCACCTTGGGAGTGGGATTTTGTGAGTCATCAAAGTCATGATTGATTTAATAGAGATATAAACTGTATAAGAGGATGGGGTTGTTCTTTTCGAGTGAATTTCTTATTGCAGGAAAATATCTACACTTTGACATCATCTTAGCTATTGTACCCTGTTCAATTAGTTATTTTAAGTGATAACATGCACAATACTTTTGTGATTAGGAATCATTTCTTAAGCCACAGAACAGAATAGGCTTGCTTTGTTGTAAAGGGCTTAACTCCACACATAGTAGGTTTTGGGCAGAGTCTTGATGACTTGAAACACGGGATGCTGAAAGTATCACTGTAGAAGAAGAAAACACTTGATTTTGTTGTCTTTTCCACGTTGGGAGTGGGATTTTGTAAGTTATCAAAGTCATGATTAATTTAATGGAGATTTAAACTGAAAGTGGCTATTTGTTTTGAATAGGAGAAGAAAGTGGCTTAAACTTTATTTTCTGCTTTTCAGGTTGTTCCGATGCTGGGTTAGAAAACGCAGGTGACCATTTTTGCTTCTCTATTTTTATAGTTCTTTCTTAATATTTGCCTTTGGTCTGATTAAACATTTTGATGGAAATTTTTTTTTTCTGGTTTGTAGCTTCATTTAAAATCAGGACCCTGGAAAGATAAAGAAAACTATGATAAAGGTTGGTGCTTTTTTTTTTTTTTTTTCCGTTTCAACTTGGTTTTTGCTTTGATGCTGTTCATTTATTTTATATGCTTGGTTTTTTATGTTTTCTGTTTTGGGTTGTTGGCTCCTTTATGTCTCAAGGATGAGAAAGCCGAAAAGACATAAAAGTCATGGTTTTCCAAAGGTTTTTTCCCCTTCTAAATGTAAATCTATTACCAGTTTCTGATTTAGTATTCTTTCTTTTTCACAATGGTGTTGATTTTTTTCCTTTTCATTTTTGTCGTGACCAATCTCAGGTTCATGCTTTTTACTTTTCTTCTCTTTACCTTTGGGCTGATTTATATCTTTTGTTTTCCTAAATGCTAGAAGTTTGCTTGTGGAGTTGTGGAGATTTTGAATTTTATCCAATGTGCATTTGTAATATGTATGTATTGTACTCCAAAAGACTGAACATATTAACTTTTCCTTCTATTTTTCATCTTTTGGTGCAAAAGAATTGCTTTATGTAGATGCCATTTGTTTCTTTTGCATTCTGGTTGAAATGTAGCAGTTTCATGCTTACCCAGGAAACATTCATGAGATGCTGTTATGTAACCTGTTGATTGTAGGATCTATTGCCTTTCTTTAATGCAAGCTAGGGCCTATCATTTTCTTTTGCTTATCTTGTAATGTTTGTTTCATCTGCAGTTGGAATTTAGTTTGGGGGAGGGAGGGAATGCTGTTGGTAGATAGTATTGTGTTTTCTGTTTTTGGTAGTTGCAGAAACTTGCAAGGCTTAAAGAATATGAGGGGCGGGGGGGGGGGGGAATGGAAGATAGAGATCAAGGAAGGAATAAGAACAGCCTAGGCAAGAAGAGCTTGAAAGGTTAGAAGATAGAGATCAAGGAAGGAAGAAGAACAGCCTAGGCAAGAAGAGCTTGAAAGGTTAGCCAAGGTAAAGAACCTATTCACTTTTGCTTCGGCTTCTGAGAGATGATGGATTTCAGGTTAGGTTATCTCACTGTATTGTTGCATTGGTAACTTGATGGTGTTTCTAAACTCTCTTTGTATGCTTCTGTACTGCAGGTTATAAATTAAATAAATGGGTAGATTGATTTAATCTATTTTTCTTTCAAGGTAAGTAGATTGTTACTATGTTACTTAATCTTGATTCTCATACTGCACTTGTAGTATATATTGTCATGAAATTGTTCTTAAATGTTGACAAACTTCCATCCCAGCAGAGCTGGGTATAAATGTTTCGATAGTGTGTTTTTTAAATTGTTCTTAAATGTGAGTGCACCATCCTCACTGTGGTTGTTTTTTGTTTGACTTTTTTCTTTCTTCATTTTGTAATTTTTGTAATTTTTGGTTACATTTTTCAGGCCTCTTTGTTCCATTCCGAACTGAAGTCAACCGTGGGAACTCCTGCTTACATTGCTACATAGGTTTTACTTAGTGCCACTACAAATTACACAAATCATGATATTGTCAAATTTCTGGAGAGAATTGGGCGGCGTTTGGTGCATGTCAAAATGCTTTTACTTCTGCAGATGAAACTGTGTATGAGTTTTTTGTTCCCATTGACAAGCCTGAACTGTTGTCCCAGGCTATTTCTGTCTTGGCTGAATTTGGTATAGAGGTACTAATAAGAGGCTTCTATGTCTAAATTTAGTTCAATTTTGGGTGCACGTTGCCTTAATTTTCTGGTATTGGTTCCCAACTTTGTTGCTACTATTATACAAATTCGTGTCTCAAGGGATGTCCTTGAAAAAGAAAAAGGTGCTGTCATGGAAGAGTATAGAGTAAATAGAAATGCTAATAGAAGGATGCAGGGTACTCATTGGATTCTTATGATGGAAGGTTCAAAGGTAGTTAGCTCTACCGCTTCTGTCTTGCTCCAATATAAGTTTATTTCTTATCTAGAATCAGTCAGTATTAATTCAACAATTCTTCTATTTTGATTGTAATATGCTGAGCGCTTGCCTATTGGATGGGAAAAGGTAATTTGGACAGTTTCACCTCAGATAGTGAATCGGTTTTATAGGAAATGGTATAATCTGTACAATATGGCTGTCATTGCTTTGGAGATTTTCCTGATACAAAGGTTTGAACAGCTTATAATATTCTCTTCTATTTGATAATCCTGAAATATTGTACAATTAAGCGATGTTGACTTATTGTGTTCTCTTTGTTTCATCAATGCAGAGTGTTGTTGAGCTAATAAAAGTTCATTATGGACCCAAATTCTCATCACCTGACCCTCCAGTTATACCATACTTTCCTGTTCCATTACATGAAGAGCCTCGATTTTCATGTTTTGTGGATTCTAAAGCTGCTGGGGTCAGCTACTCACGAACCTTGCTCTATCTCTAGAATAAAATTTCCTTCATTCCTTAAAACTAAATACAGGAAATTTTCATGTTTCGTAAATTTGTGCTTATATGCTTTTGCTAGCTGATGTTACATCTTAATTAACTAAGTTTGCTTGTTCCTCTAATTAAAGCCTATATAATGACATCATCCTGTAAAGAAGAGGGAATTATTGGGGCACTGGAATCAATGCTCACTGAGGTATTCTGCTTATTCAACTTCAGAAAGAGAATTTTTATGCATTTCACTCTGATGCAAGAATTGGTTACCTTTCAGGTTGCCAAGGTTCGTATGCATGGGTTTTCTGACCGTGAAAGAGCTGTTGTTTGTGCTTTGCTAATGTTAGACTGTACAGTTATTGTGGATTCTTTATTTATAATGTGTTGTTTGATATTGCTGTTGGATCTCTTCTTTCCTCTTTGCTACTATTGTATTTTTTTCAAATTTATATTATGATCCAACTCTGCGGACAGAGTGAAAATTCACAACTGCAATGTGTTATTGATTTTTGTATGCCCGTGGCAGCAATCATCTTTCATCCTTTGTTACCTATTTCATTGATTCATTTGCTATTTTTATTCTATATATTCTATATTTGTTGTTTGATTACCCACTTCATACCTTCTTCTACAGAGTTGAATTTAGCATCATATATTTCAATACTTCAGTTGCAAGCTTTTTTTTTTTTTTTTTTTCCCCTTTTCTGGACAAGAAAGAAGTAGAGATTCAAGAATTTTTGGTTGTGGGATTCATTCATTTGGTTGTTGTTTCCTATGGTTTGAGCTATGAAATATTCAAGTTTGATTGATACTTGGTCTCAATATTCAACCTTATTCATTTGGTTATTGTTTCCTATGGTTTGAATAGCTTCGGATTCTTGATTATGCTCTGGTATATTTAACTCAAATTTAGATGTTTTATTTGATCATTTATCTTCAATGCTTGTAATGAATTGCATGCCACAATTATGGAACTCTTGCAGTAGTTTCCACAAAGTATGCTTCCATTAATTGCTATATTTTACTGTTTTGGTTCACTGTCAAATAGAAATATTGTGATGGAAGTGAATTGTTAATATCAAAGACATCCTACATGTCTTAAAAAAGTGGAGCTTCATTACACACATTTATAAATGATTTTAATAACTTTGTGTTGAAACATATTGTAGTTAGAAAAAGACCCAAAACAATTAAAATAAACACATTATCATAAACTGTTACATAGAAGTGATAATAACCAATATTAATCCATATTAATTTTAAAAAGATGGTAATCCACCTAGTACGTCAACAAGTAGCTTATGCAAAAATTAACAGTTCATCAATTCAAGTCAACTAGAACCAATTTATAAAAAAGTATGGAGCCGAAAACAAAGTAAAATTTTAAAAGTAAAACCGGTCAAAATCCCAGGTTTGACCAGCCGTTGACCAACTTTATGGAACTCCGGTTTCGGGCGTTGACCAATTTTATGGAACTCCGGTTTAAGGCAACAGATATCCGACTTAAAACTACAACAACAATTAATCCTTACCTCTCTATATAAGATCTGCTATATGAATTATATTTCACCATTGTGTACGATCATAACATATATCGAACTTATAAGTAAAGAAGGAAACAAAATTGAAATATTACCTGAAACTATCTTTTCCTGAGGGCCACATGAGATCGGTGAACTTCTCTATTGCTTCCGGACCAGCTGAATCTTCGACATACATACCTTCATAGGTCGGATTCTGAGGCGATTCGCCGGTATAGCCACTCAACTTTTCTGGGTTGAACTCAAACTTTTCCTTCGTTTCGATCGGAAGATCAAACAACTCACGAGAAGTAAGAAACATCGCATCTCTGAGCCGGGTTTCGACCGCCGGGTAGTGAATGAAGAAGCAAGAATGGCTCTCGAGAGCATCTCGGACTTTCTTGCAAGTGGAGAACCAGGAAGCCGTGCCTGGTTTTAGATTCTCGCCGGAAAAATCTATCAAAGGAAGCTTCACTTTCATGTCGTCGGAGCCCATGAAATAATATATTTGCTTGAAACAAGAAAATATAAGAGATGATTTAGTAGTACACTAAAACCTTCCTTATACTATACTTATATATAGAAGGCAATCAAAAGGCCACTGACAAAAACGATTGATGGGATAGATAAGTAAAGGTCAACTGCTACAAATAGGACAAAATATTATTCAGAACCAATCCAGAAACATAAGATGGTATCTTTAGATTCATGAACATTTTTCTCTGCGAAGACAAATAATTAAATAAAATTGCAAATTACTCATCAATATTTTCAAAACTATATACAACATTAAGAGTATTTTTGAAAATGAAAAAATAATTACATTTAAGAGCTTGTTGAATTGATTTTGTTCATTTAAGTCATGCTTTTGAAAATATTCTTTTGAAAAATAATTGTTTAATGTCAAAGTGTGTATTGATATGTAAAAAAAATTTAGTTCAATAATAAAAAATTATATTGAAAATAATGATAAATTATTATAATATATTAAATTTACTGTAAGAATCAAAAATCAAAATCAAAACACAAACAAAAATAATGAAAACTAACCCCGCACACAAAATTAAAATTATCTAGCAAAGGAAAGAATTTCAACTAGTCAATTAATACTTATTTAATTTATTTTCAACTTATGCTCCTCTATTTCTTAATTGTTGGTAGGGCAAAATTAGCTATTTTGTATTTTTACATAACATTAAGGGTATCTCGAAAAATTTGAGGTGGGGCAATTGACCCACCATTGCAACACATAGCTCCGCCCCTGATTCAACTGTAATCAGTGGCATATCCATTATCATCGGTATAACATTTGTTCATCACAAGATTTGTCCATAACCGCTCCCTTAGATTAATTACCTCATCAGAGATTAAAGTAATGTGGAAACATTTAAATTAATAAAATAATTATGAATTTGAGAGGGTATTATAAAATTTTATATGCATATATATATGTATATATATATGATGGGATAATAATAATATACAAATCATTAAATAAACTAAATCAAACCTATGCAAATCTAAACAAATAGTATAAATTTAAGTAGGAAGCGAAAAATGTCATTGCGCTGGACAAATCTGAAGCTATCACTAATATTTTGATGAAAATCCCCAACAGACTGGATTTTCACTCGAAAATAATAAAATACTCATTTATTTATACGGGAAGACATTTTTGTTTATTTTGGGAGACGAGATCTCTGACAATGAGAGGGAGATGGGGAAAAGAAATTAGAGAAGATGGAGGCCAGAGTTTCAAAATTTAACAAATTTTTGTTGTTTTATAATCTTTTCTTAATTACTGGTGTGGAATGAAAAAAGTATTTAAAAAAAATCAATAAATTCTTTTTAAAAAAAACTATGACTACCACTTGAATCATGTTGACGTCAAAAGTTAAATCCACCTCATCGATCATCGGCCAAATGTTAATTAGTAACGCCTACTTGATGGTAATTACCATTGAGAAAGAGTTCTCCAGATTTGTAGACACACCAATAAAAAGAGGCACATTTGGGAGTGGCTCTTCTAGTCTAGAATTAAAAGTATTATTTGGTGTGCATAAAATTGAACTTCCATTGGGCCTGGCCCAATGAACTAAAGCGAAGATAAACAGTAAAGATAAAAAGATGCATAAGAAGTCCAGAACCCTGCTTAGGTCTGATAGATCCTTAAAACGGAGCCAAATAATAGATCGGTCAAAG
The DNA here is from genome assembly GCA_016801395.1 of Leptodermis oblonga. NCBI lineage: Eukaryota > Viridiplantae > Streptophyta > Magnoliopsida > Gentianales > Rubiaceae > Leptodermis > Leptodermis oblonga. Next base: position 27,389,390 of record CM028754.1, read on the forward strand.
GTTTAGGTCAGCCAATGACTTCGGTATGCCTTATTAGTTTCTCTCATATTTATATCATGATAATCGGCCTAACCGAGTTAAGACAGTTAGGTCGGATTAAACTATTTCACTGACACAGTAGGTAAAGATCATCATAGGGTTAGGTATATATTTTGAATATATACAGAGATTTCCCAGATCTTCGAGGAGGAAGAAGCCCATGAAATCCGGTCATGATAACACAAAACGTACACGCCACGCTAAACAGAGGGGAGCAGGTGAGAATGCTAATCATGAAGGTTCAACGAGCATATCCCAGTCTGGAGGTATATATACTAAGTCTTCAGACTTAATGAGGTACGCAACATTTACCATTTGAGCACTTTGTCAATACTATTCATCTTCTTCCACCTCTCTAACTTCATCGTCAGAGCCTATACAGGGGGAAAAGCCCCGCTCTTCTCTTGATTATTCACAGTTATCACCGGAACAGTCTTCAGTTACGGTTTTCTTCATCATTCGCGCTGATCCGAGCTACCCAACTCGGTCTCCAGTTCAGCTATCTCCCTTTTCAGTGAAGTTTCTACAAGTTTGGGCCTTGCAGATCAAGACATCTTTTTTGGGCTGGAAAGAAGCGTCCATTTACGAGCATTTTTGCGTCGCATCAACTGGTGGCAACTGTGGGGAATGTTTGATCAAATTATTTCATCAAATTTTCTCCATTTTTAAAGACATTTGTTGAAACCATGACGCAAACTCAAGATTGTTCGGGAGTGAGTGCTTCTTCTTCCAACACCAACTCTGATCCCACCGTTACAACCGCGATAGTTCCAACCATCACCGTAGTTTCTACCACCCCCAACGCTCCACCAACTACCGCCACCGCTGTTGAACCTCTCACCCCTCAGCAAGAACAAGCGGAAAGAGAAAAGTTTTACCGTTTGTTTCTACAATTATTTCACCTGATGAACCATGGCCCTCCGGTCACCTCTACTCCTAATTTGGAACTCCCCGTCTCAAGTATTACAACCACTATCCCAGATGTAGTTAACGTAGAACATCCCTTTAGTTCACAAGTTATCCCTACTATTCCTCCACCAGGAACTCTGTTCAATCCCATGGCCGATCCTTCCGTTGTTTTGATTTCTAGTCTCCCCCCCCCCAGTCTGTCGCTGTTTCGGGATGCCCTCCCCACTCTAGGGGAGCTCATCCTTTTTCGGGGTCTAACTATGTAGCTGGTCTCCCTACCCTTTCTACTGCACCTCCTGTTTACACCACCTTAGCCTATACCCAGGTCACCCCTACCTTTCCAGCTCCTTTCATGGTTCCTACCGCTCAGCTCAATACTTATCCTTTCATGTAGAGTTTGCCTTTTCCTATGTTAGGACAGCAAGTGAGTCAGTTATGTCAGCCTGGTCTAGGCCCACAGTCGAGTCAAATAGGTCAACCCGGCCTAGGTCAACAATTAAGCCAGTTTAGCCACCTTGGTCCTGAGGTTAACCAATTAGGATATCCCGGATACATAGCACCGTCAAGCCTAGCTCAGTTTCAACAGTATGGCATAGGCACAAGCCGAGCCATGTAGCCCCTCACTGGGTACTCTCCCTTACTTAACCCGAGATATTACCTCGGGCCCAGCGCGGGAAACTTCGCAATTTGAGGTCACTACCTGCTTATCCAGGAATGGGAAGATACCCCTTAGGTCAAACATGATACGCCCAGCCCGGTCAAGTGGCCCTCCCTGGATCTGGATATGCCCAGTTGGGACGAGCTGGGCCCACTTCTCGCGTATATCATCCATTTGGTTGGGAAATTAGCACCATTTCCCCCGGGCTACAAAGGTTTAGGTAAGGTTGACAAATACGACGGAACTACTGACCCAACGGCTCATTGGATGCAGTGCATGAGTGTTATGGATGCCGCCAATTTGTCTGATGCCAACCGGTGCATGACATTCCATCTAACCCTTAAAGTTCAAGCTATAAATTGGTATTGTACTCTGCCTCGAAACTCCATTCATTCATTAGATCAATTCGGTGATTTGTTTTTAGCTAATTTTATGGGTAACAAGATACTATCTAAACCTATTTCACACTTAATGAACATAACTCAGAGGGTGGGAGAGGGGTTGCAGGCCCACATAGATTTGTTTAACGTAGAATCTAGACAATTCCATGAAAAAGATGATAGGATTATGATGGGGTCGTTTATTAATGGGTTACGGTCAGGACCTTTAGCTACTGAACTTGCCATCCGACCCCCACACTCTTATTTTGAAATGATGGTCACTGCTGTTAACTTTGCTGTTATTGAGGATGCTGCAGCCATAAAACAAGAATGAGAAAGAGATTTTTCCAACTTATACGGTAAAAGAAAAGCTTCTTCTCCGATCCCTCCCCCAGGAGGAGGTAAGAAGCAAAACTTTGTGAGTACTACTAACACTGGCCCAAAGGCTGGAGTAGGTGTTAATGCTGTGCAGGTGGTCGAGCCCTTTTCCGTGCCACGAGCCGACATATATGCGGCCATCCAGCATCAAGGGTTGCTACCTCCAGCCCGTCCCATGACGGGTCCCACAGATTGGCTCAATCCTGGCAGGTGTTGAAACTATCATAAGCACATCGGTCACAATACTAATGATTGTAGAGATTTGGCTGCAGAGATAGCAAAGCTTATTCAAGCTGGGAAACTGCCCCAATATACACAAGTGGCCCCTTTGCCTAAACCCGCGGTTTCAGCAACCCGGGAACGACCTACCGGATGTTACCGGGTAGGGCCGGAGCCGCAAACGCTGGGGCTGGAGCCGACCTGACCATAGCTGGGGTCGTGAATACCATAGCTGGAGGACCGACCCAAGGCGACTCTAATCGTAAGAGAAAGCAGGTATATCGGCAAAGAAAAAACGTTTTAGGTAAGCGTAAAGTGGACGCCATGACATCAGTAATTACTTTTGATGACAGTGATCTTTTCTTGCCTTATAATTGTGATGATCCACTAGTGATCGATTGTTATATTTCTAATTATCAAGTACGTAGGACATTATTAGACACGAGTAGCTCTAGTAATATAATTACTACCAAGGCATTGGCAGGATGTCAGTTGCATAAGGCACATTTAAATTTAGTACGTACACCCTTGATTGGCTTTGGCAACTACCATGTTATTCCTGTGGGACAGTTAAGCATACCGATCACGTTGATAGCTGGACAGCTAAAACGTACAGAGACCATAGATTTCGTGGTCATTGATGAACCCTCACCTTATAATGTATATCTGGGTCGGACTGGACTAAATCAATTTTAGGCCATTACTTCTACCATGCATATGCTTTTAAAATTCCCCACCATGGGTGGGGTGGCCTCTCTTCGTTGTGATGTCATACAGGCCAAGCAATGTTACACGGCTTCGCTAAGAGAACAGGTGCCTCTGGATCGGAAATCGAAAGTTGCTTCTGCAGTCACCCCGACCCCCGTGCCCCGGGTTTCGCCGACTACTCTTCAAGGAAGTATTGCTCATTCCATTAACATCACCGACCCGGCAGGTAGCTCGGAGCGATCCATGGAGGCAGGGGCTAAGGTGAAGATCGTCCCCCTGACTGCCGACCCAAATAAGGTAATTAAGATAGGGGCCGATTTACCTCCTCAGTTACAGCTTGATTTACTTAACCTTTTGCGTGAATTTGCGAAAGTCTTTGCTTGGGGGCCGGAAGACATGCCTGGCGTTTCTCGAAATATCATTGAACACAGGCTATCCATTGATGCCAGTCATAGGCCGGTTCGTCAACGAAAGCGTAACCTTGGAGGAGAACGTAGCAAATACGTAGAGATCGAAGTCAACGCTTTATTGGAGGTACGTATCATTCAAGAAGTAGATTGTCCTTAACTTCTTGGATGCATACAAGGGCTATCACTAGATCTTCATGGCTAAAGAAGACGAGAAAAAAAATCCTTCATCACAGATAAATGTACTTATTGCTTTATTACTATGCCTTTCTGTTTGAAAAATGCTGGGGCTACCTTTCAACGCCTAGTAAATAAGATCTTTAAAAATCAGTTAGGTCAGAACATGGAAGCATATGTTGATGATTTACTTGTTAAAAGTAGGGATGAGTCTGCTTATTTGCTTGATTTGCGAGAAACACTTGAAACTCTGGTCCAGTACAAATTAAGGTTAAATCCAAAAAAATGTGTTTTCGGGGCTACTTCGGGGAAGTTCTTAGGTTACATGGTTTCTGAAAGAGGTATTTCGGTTAATCCAAAGAAAGTAGAAGTTGTTCTGCAAATGCACCAACCTAGGTCAATTCGTGAAGTACAACAATTAACGGGTAGATTAGCAGCCTTAAATCGGTTTTTAGCTCGGTCGACAGAACGAGCTTTACCATTTTTTAGTATTTTAAAGAAAACAGATAAATTTGTGTGGACCTCGGAGTGCCAAACTGCTTTCGAACAATTAAAAATGTATTTAGCTTCTTTGCCATCTTTAACCATGTCAATTCCTGGAGAACAATTATACATGTATATAGCTACCATTGAATATGTAATTAGCTCGGTTTTGCTTCGAGAAGATAACCGAGTTCAAAGACCCATCTATTTTGTTAGCAAAGTTTTGCAAGCAGCAGAGAAAAACTATTACAGCCTGAAAAAATTAGTCTTGGCTCTAGTTCACTCCACACGACGTCTCCGGCCTTACTTCGACTCCCACGGTGTCACCGTTTATACCGACGCACCTCTTAAGGTCGTCTTGCAAAAATCAGGGGTTTCTGGTCGTCTCACCTAATGGGCCATCGAATTGGGGGAGTACGATATCACCTTTACGCCTCGCACCGCAGTCAAAGGGCAAGTATTGACAGATTTCATAGCTGAGGGAGTATCAGACCTCCAGGAAGACACGCCTGGTCCGACACAAGAAACCGACCTTCTTTTAACTATGGCAAAGGGTGATGATTCATGGACACTCTACGTAGATGGTGCCTCCAGCCAGTCCGGATTGGGTGCCGGGATCATCCTCACCAGCCCTATTGGGGAAATTCACACTTATGCTTTACGGTTCTGCTTTATGGCCACCAATAATGAAGCAGAGTACGAAGCTATGATAGCCGGTCTAAAATTAGCTCGGAAACTGAGGGTTAAAATTTTAAAAATTTGTTCAGACTCCCAACTTGTAGTCAAACAAATTTTGGGGGAGTATAAGGCTAAGGATCGGCAAATGGAGGAATATTTAGCACTGGTGCAACAGCAGCTGAAAATTTTTCCAAAATGGACTATAGAGCGAGTTCCACGGAGTAAAAACACAAATGCAGATGCCTTGTCCAAATTGGCTTCTTCGGTTTTCTCTCATCTGACTAAAAGCGTTCTAGTAGAAGAAGTACAAACTAGGAGTACAGCCAAGTCAGCAATCTTGTCCATAAGTGAAGGTCAGGATTGGCGATTTCCTCTATGGCAGTATTTGCAAAATGGTACTTTACCAGATTCACAAAAGGAAGCACAACGAATACGAAGGAAGGCTGAACATTATCAAATAGTCGGGGAAGATCTGTATAAAAAGGGTTTCTTAATGCCCTTACTAAAGTGCTTGGGTTCAGGAGAAGCAGAAGCCGTGCTAAAGGAGATACACCAGGGAGATTGTGGGTCTCACATTGGGGCTCGGAATTTGGCCAAGAAAGTAATTGGGGCTGGGTTTTATTGGCCTCGTCTATTTCAAGAAGCAGTCGAATATGTTCAACGTTGTCCCAGTTGCCAATACAATGCGACGATTCACAGGTTTCCAGCATCCAGCTTTACCGGGATAATTGCTCCTTGGCCTTTCGCGGAATGGGGGATAGATCTTATGGGGCCATTTCCTAAGATCGGTTCTTGTCATTATCTAGTTGTGGCTATAGACTATTTCACAAAATGGGTGGAAGCCGAGGCATTGACGAATATTACCTGGCGAACTGTAGCTCGGTTTCTTTGGAGGCAAGTCATCTGTCAGTTCGGCGTGCCCAACTCAGTTATTTCGGATAATGGGACCCAGTTCGAATCCAAGGAATTCACGGCCTTGTGTTCAAAGCTAGGTATTACCCAACGTTTCGCATCTGTGGCTCATCTTCCAGCAAATGGGCAAGTGGAACTCACAAACCGAACTTTGTTGCACGGGTTGAAAACCAGATTATAAGATAAGGGTAAGAATTGGGTGGAACAGCTGCCTCACGTACTATGGTGCCACTGGACTATGCCTAAATCGGCTACGGGGAAGACTCCTTTCGAGCTAGCCTTTGGGGGTCAATGTTGTCATACCCCCAGAAATACAAAGTGGTGTGCCCCGAGTCATGCACTTCGAAAGGAACCAGAATCAGAGAAACTTGGAGCTTAGCTTGGATTTGATGAAGGAAGTTCGGGACACTGCCTTCGTACACCAATTAAATTACAAAAATTTAGTTCGGCAACACTATGACGCTCGGGTCAAACATCGAGCGTTTGTACCGAGAGATTTGGTTTTACGGAACCGAGCTATCAGTAAGCCACAAGATCAAGACAAGTTGGTATCTAATTGGGTAGGGCCCTACCGGGTGATCGAAGCCCGACCCACTGGTAGTTATGTGTTAAAAGATTTACAAGGACAGTTAGTTTCGCGGGCTTGGAACACAGCGCACTTAAGAAAATACTATCTTTGAACAAGTTGAAAACAAGATCGTGAAAAAATCGAGTCATATATTCAAAGGAAAAAAGTGTGCCGGCCAATTACAGAGATCGTTCTAGTAAAAATGTTCAAAAAATTGTACAAATAAAAGCTAAGAAGGAGGAGCTTGGGAGGTCGCTTCTTCATCAGCTGCCCCATTTGGGTCGGCCGCAGGATCTTCCTCTTCCGTGTTTTCTGGCAAAGGAATACCATTGGCTCGGCACTCCTGCTTGATCTCCTCGACCAGATCGAAGGGATCACGACCCTGAGGGAGCAAAGAAGTGTGGGCCAAGGAATCTTCATGAAGGCCCTCCACCGATCTGGGGCCTCTAAACTCATCCCAGCACAAGGTATACCCGCACTGAATGAGCTCCAGAAATCGCCAGTTCATCAGATCCAGCAATGGTCCCTCCTTGAAAGATCTTAAAGCAGCTTGACGCGCCGCTTCCACTTCTGCCGGGCTGAGTAACTCAGTGGACTTCTTTGCCTCCTCTTCTACGGCCTTCTGCAGGGCGGCCTTCTCTTCCTTCAGGGCAGCAACTTCAGCCTCCAAGCCCTGGTTCTTGGTCTCCAACTGGCTGGCCTTGGTACTGAGCTCCTGGTTTTCTGCATAGAGCTCAGTATTAGTGGCTTGGAGCTTCGTGACTTTGTTGGACTCGACCCCTAGCTTCATCTCCAAATCTTCAATCGCCTCTGTTGGCCTCTTTGACCTCTCCTGCTCATAACTTTGGGCTAGAATGTCCAAAGCCACAATCCTCTTGGCCGTGGCTACATAATTTACTCCGACCTGCAAAATCCGATTATGGGCCTTATAAAAATATTGCACAAAGTAATCATTCATTCCCATGAGCTAGCTAGGAGTTCAGAAGTTTACACTTTTTATCTGTGAAGTCAAAAAGGCTTCTTGCTGTGCCAGCTGTTCGATACTTTTCCGTATCTGGTTGCTCGCCTCGACTATCTCCGCGAAGGAGCTGTGGGAGTCGGCCACCAGTTCCGAGTACGGCCGAACATCTTCGGGCAGAGGCCCCGTCAAGTGGGGCTGATATACAGGCCGGGCTAGGGAGCTCGGTCTTTCCCTTTGATCTTTAAGAATTATAACTCTTTCCTTGGATGACGGATCCAAGGGCCCCAACAACTCATCCGGGCTCGGTAGCTCGGCTCCCAAGGTGGAATTCGTCAACAACTGCGGGGCCTTGGCAGCTTTAGCCGCCTGAACTTCTGCGGGGGGTCGGCCTGCTTTTCTTAGACGCCCGGGGGACTAAGGCACCAGCAGGAGGATCAGCAATTCCAACCTCCTCGGTCAAATCAATCTCGGCAGAAGGTCTCTTTGAAGACCCCGAAACTATTGCTGGTTTATTGGATTTCTTCTCCCGACCGAACCCACCTGAAAACAAGAAAGACAGACAAATGTTAGAATCACCGATCTAGGAAGCTGACATAAGATGGGGAAAACAATAATTAAAAGTTCAGAGACAGGTATTTACGTTCTTTCTCTACATCGGGGGCTTGGCTCAACCCGGCCCAGACAAGAAGGCCCTCTGAAGGATACTTAACCGAATATTTCTCCGAACTGGTGAAGGATCTTAACGCCTTATAGTCTGACAACACTATGGGATTGGACTTATCTCGGGTTTGATCTGCCGGCACAATAAACTTTGACCAACGGCAAAGAAGATTTGCTTCATCAGCTTTCACCATAAAAAATCTTGCCCTCCAGTGTTTATTTGTATCTGGGGAGTCAGTTATAAGGACAGGCCCATTCCTACGTTTTTGGAAAGATACATATCCCGGTCCGTAAGGATATTGGCGGACGGTGTAAAACTGGAAAAGCATATCCACAGTGGGTCGAATCTTAGCCCCGAAGCAGACACACATAAACCCCACTAAAAATCTAAAGGCGTTGGGTACTAACTGGCTCAGCCCGATTTCTAAGTAGTCGCATAGCTCGTTTAAAAAATTTGGGGCAGGAAATCTTAGCCCGAATTTTACGTGGTACTCATATATACCGACCCAACCCCCAGAAGTACTAGTTATTCTTTCTTCGGATGTGGCAGGCGGGTTTGGATGGCCGGGTTAAGGTAATGGGTCGATCCTAGGGTTTCTAGTTCTACCCTAGTAAGTTCGGAGACTATCTCTTCGGGATGAAATTCATATGATATGGCAGCCGTATCTACAGGAAGCATTACAAAGAGGTTCATGCATCAAACTTGCCGGAAAATTATTCCTATGCAGGCGAATCAATTGTAACTATTAGAAGAAAGGGGAAGACCAAACTAACCTGAGTATGGGTTATGACGAGACGCGCCGGTACCGAAGCTCCTTTCTTCGGGCATGGAATTCTGCAAGGTTGTGGCGTAGAGACATCGAAATGAAGCGGCGGCACAAACGGGAGAAGCGACACCGACGGAGACGGCGGAGAATCAACAACTCGAACAATCACGGCAAAAAGAAGAAGAAGGATAGAAACTCTCTTTTCTCAGAAAGCGCAGAGGCAACAATGATGGTTTCTTCGTATTTAAAGAAAGATTCGGGAAGACGAAGTGTAGCAGACAAGCCAACCGCTGGAGCTATTAATACTGCCTTGAGAAACGGACAAACGTGGGAAGTCGTACCGAGCGCCTCGAAAGTTGCTAAGCGTGTCCTGTCATGTCACGACTCTTCAAAGCCGAGGTACGCCTTTATTAATAAATTCAGTCTTTTTGGGTCAACACCACATTATTTACTTATGAATCAGCTAACATGTTATTTTCTTTGGATCGGATTTGTGTTAGTTTTTGACTTATGCTTTTCTTTTGATAGCTATGATGTTAGGTAGGTCGGTAACCATTTCTATTGCTTCACTTGAAATAGTTCAACACTTCTAGTAAACTTAAGTCGGAACAATCCACATTTCATGACTGGCTTAGGTCGGAAATAAAATTTCAAAAGTAGCTCGGACAGATATCAGGGGGATGCATGATAAATACCTTAGTCAAATTTTTGGCTCAGTAAAACACAAAAAGTATTAAGTTTTAGCTTGGTAAAACCTAATACTGGGAGGACTTGTTGGTGTGCATAAAATTAAACTTCCATTGGGCCTGACCCAATGGACTAAAGCGAAGATAAACAGTAAAGATAAAAAGATGCATAAGAAGTCCAGAACCCTGCTTAGGTCGGATAGATCCTTAAAACGGAGCCAAATAATAGATCGGTCAAAGGTTTAGGTCAGCCAATGACTTCGGTATGCCTTATTAGTTTCTCTCATATTTATATTATGATAATCGGCCTAACCGAGTTAAGACAGTTGGGTCGGATTAAGCTATTTCACTGACACAGTAGGTAAAGATCATCATAGGGTTAGGTATATATTTTGAATATATACAGAGATTTCTCAGATCTTCGAGGAGGAAGAAGCCCATGAAATCCAGTCATGATAACACAAAACGTATACGCCACGCTAAACAGAGGGGAGCAGGTGAGAATGCTAATCATGAAGGTTCAACGGGCATATCCCAGTCTGGAGGTATATATACTAAGTCTTCATACTTAATGAGGTACGCAACATTTACCATTTGAGCACTTTGTCATTACTATTCATCTTCTTCCACCTCTCTAACTTGACCGTCGGAGCCTATACAGGGGGGAAAGCCCCGCTCTTCTCTTGATTATTCACAGTTATCGCCGGAACAGTCTTCAGTTACGGTTTTCTTCATCATTCGCGCTGATCCGAGCTACCCAGCTCGGTCTCCAGTTCAGCTATCTCCCTTTTCAGTGAAGTTTCTACAAGTTTGGGCCTTGCAGATCAAGACATCTTTTTTGGGCCGGAAAGAAGCGTCCATTTACGAGCATTTTTGCGTCGCATCATTATTCATAAAATTTCGCGAAAACATCTAGTGGGGAAACTCATGAAGGGGAAGGCTTTCCAGCTTGCAAAAGGATTTCTCGACTCGATATACTTGATACAGAGTCACAAATCAAAAGTTTAATAACTTTGTTTTTTTGCCTTCCGAGTGAAATTCAATCAAACCTCGGATAAAACTATTACTAAGCATTTATCCTATTATGTGGGATCATTATATAAAACATATCTCGTCATCTCTAGACACATTAATTATTTTATATTAAAATATATAACGGGAGTTGATATAGTCGCACATCATCAGTACTTATTTACTGAATTACATGATGATACTGGACTCTTTGTTTGACTTGGTGGCAAGATTTACTGGGCTGAAGCATTGGGTTGTTGATGAATTCCAGTAGAGTTGTTATCGGTTTCTCCTATAAAACGCTCATCTGCATTATGCATTAATTATTAATTAATACCAGAATTTCATTCTCCTCAAATAGCCTTAGATTGTTCTCTAATTTCCGCTGTCTTGCTTTCATCAGGAGTCTCTTAACCTTTACATTATTTTTTATATGATTAATATATTTTTAATTTCAACAAATATTGTTACCTTAGTTGTTAACCTAACATAATTCTCTTCTTATTCCCCCAATGAACTTATTCCCCTCCCTCAGCGGCCTGTTGTAATATCTAAAATAGTTTGATTAAAATTTATTTAAAAAAAAAGAAAGAAAAAAAACTATACCATTAGGTTAGGACACAGCACTCTCGATGTAATAGAACACTTGAATATGTGCTCAATCCGTCAAAATTTCTTCCTCATATATATGTTTGTGAAATATACGTCTCCCTTAACTGAACAAGCGAGTGTGTTTTAATTTCTTCTAGCTTAATTTTAAGGGTTACAATCCGGGCCATGACCCAAAAAAATGAGAGATGTAAAGAAGAAATTAGAATGTTCCATGCTGAAGAGTACCGACAGTAGTCCCGTCCCTATTTTGGGCAACTGTGATTTAGTGAGCTTTGGAGCGACATGCTTTCTCTGACCTAGCCCTAAACTTAAACCATTGGCTAGATGTTTCACCTCATCACTTCATGACCAGTACAATCCGATGCTTGTTTCTTGAGCGTATGCCTCAACGCAGGGTCAACCCTGCAGCAAGGTCAACTTGGGTCATTTCCCAGGACCCATTAGCTTCATGGCCTCGTTTTTTAATTAAAAATATATATATACATATGGTAGTTTCCCTTTTTTTTTTCTTTTTTTCTGAAAAGAAAACCTTGCTATTTTTAAAAGTAATTTATAGTTTTTATTTTTTTAAACAGCGGAACCTAGCGGCCGGATCCTATTCCATTAATTCGAAAAGGTAGTGTTACAAACAAGGGGACATGCTAGCCTAACCCTGCGTCAAAGATGTAACTATACTCTAAGATACGGAAAGCTCCTAGCATCGAGCAACACTAACCCTTTCACCCGGCTGGGGAGAGTTCCCATCAAGTAGAGAGGTGTCAAACTGGTTGTACTTGCGTCAGTGGCCAACGGGTCCGCCACCGCATTTCCTTCTCTGTAGATGTGCCATAGAGAATAATTGCCCAAAAGTTTCCCAATCCTGAATAAGGTAGCCGCCTAGTTCTAGGGCCCCTTTCCTAATTTGACTTCATGTTCAAGCACTTGTGAATCTGTTTCTATTTCCACCGCCGAAACTCCGAGCTGTCGACACATCATAATATCATATAATAAGGAAAACACCTCAGCCTGGAAAGCCGTCCTATGCCCTATGAATACACTACCAGGAAAAACTACATCTCCAGTTATAGATCGTAGAACTGCTCCTGCTCCCATAGGCCCTGGATTCCCCAGGGAAGATCCCAGTAAGTTTTAGTTTAAGTTGTGTTTGAGTAATAATTTTTGCAATAGTTTTGTATGCCAATTATGTGTGGGCTAACAATGCAAGATAAATTTATATGTATTGCCCATAAGTTGTAAGAAGCCAAATTTATATTAGTCTATTATAATAGTAATTTTTTTAGAAAAAGGAATAAAATTATAATTCTACAGCGGTTTTTGTAAGTTAATCTATACGCGCGGAAAATACAGATTGAACATGCCAAGATCACTTTGCAATCATATGAATAATATAATATACTAGATTAGATGTTGTCTCAAGAGCAAATCCATCAGCAATATTCATAGCATCCATGAATGATATGCATGGAGATGAAACTGATCACAAGCCGCACAATTGTCCGGCCTCTAACGGTATCCACACGAACAACCGTAATTGGGATCATTCCAAAGGATTGATCAGTCAGAGGATTGACAGCTAGATCACTGTATACAAGGTGTTGTATCTCTTTCCAATGACTAGGGCTTTATTTATAGATATTTTAATGGTATAAACCTATTACAAGTAGGAAACCTAATAGAATAGGAAACCATTATTAGATATTTAATAATAAGTCCTTATAGTTAATTTATCTAATAAATTAACCCATAATATATCATTTTAACCTAATCAGTTATTCTTATGTGTGTGACCCTTTAGGTTCCTAAAACACGTTAGAAATAAATATAAATTATAATTCCATAATTTAATTAGCTTTAGGACATAAACCCGACAGTTTTTAGTTGAAAACCTATATTATTTGTGCTGAGGTTGTAATTTTAATAGTATCCAATTCAATATTTATATGGCAAATGACATCAGTGGTGACTCAAATTTTATTTGCAATGTTGGCCATTACTCTTTTTTTTTTTTTTTTTTTTGTTGTGCATAGTTGCCCACCCATATATCTGCAATGTTCATTTTTGGCCACTAATCTATTTTTTGTGTATATTTGCCCACTCAACTTTCTAAAGTGTTACTTTTTTCAACCCATTCCATGAGAAATGGCAGTCAAGTTAAATGACATCCTTTACATGCGCTGCTCACATGATTTTTAGAGTGGTGAAATCGCAATCACAACTCAATATAGATGAAAATTTAACAAAAATAAAGGAACTCAATTTACTACTTAGAGTTCAATCCAAATGCAAACTCCATCAAAAGAACGTGAGTGAATCTGACGAGGCGAATATATCTGTTTCTGTATTGGGATGTAGGAATATAACCGTTTGTGTGTAATGTCATTACTTGCAAACGAATGAAAATGTCAAAAAGAAAAAAAATGTAAGTTGCATGGAATGTATGAACTTTTAATTTTTATAAAATGTCCGTGTTTTCAAAATATGTTGAAGGAATTTTGTTTAGCTTGACTATCAATTCCCACAGAATGGATAACACTTGAGAAAGTTGAATGGGCAAACACACACAAAAAGATATTAGTGGCCAAAACTGAACATTGTGAATAGTTGGGTAGGCAAACATGCACAAAAAAAGATTAGTTGCCAAAACTGAACATTGCGAATAGTTGAGTGACCATTGGTATTATTGGCCGATACTTTTATAATTACTTGTGTCTAAACTAACGGGTCTAGACCAACAATATTGCAAGAATTATTATGAATTGAAACCCCACATCTTTTGTTTAAAACCTCAACAATTTTTTATTTATTATTATTATTATTATTATCAAATTTACTTAATATTTATGTTTCCCTTTTTCTTTCATTTTTTTTTATTAAATTCTTATTGTTTTTCTACTTATTATTTGAGAGTTTTATTTTTCTTTTTCATACCCATATTTTCTTTTTCTTTTTAGTAATATTAATTTTCCTTTCTTTCTTTTGCCTTTCTATTTTACTTTTATTATTATTACACTAATTCTTTTCTCATTTTCACCCATTCTTCTTTTTTTCCCTTCAGACTTTCCCCCCTCTCTTTTTTAGCAATTAGTTGTCCACATTTGTTCCATTTCTACCTAATACTATTACTATTTTTTTTCCTTTTGTTTATATGTTTTGTTCTCCTTTTCTCAAAATTGTTCAAGTCAGAAAAAATGTTATTAGAAAATGTTGAAACTTATATTATTATAATAGACTGCATTTATGATTAAAAAAAAGTTTAAAATGCTCTTATAATTATAGATGATATTTTACATTATTAAAAAAAATTGTGGGGCATCTTTTATTATTTTGCCTCGAGCTTAAGGACCGGGCTTGCCTTAACGGCCACGTATCGCGATAATTTCAACAATGCCACACTCTCCAATTGACCGTAGTGATGATGACACAGGTGGAGAGGTAGAATATGGACCCTGCAAAGAAGAAGGTGTGTCAGACGAAGATGAAGACCAGTATGTGAACTCGACCTAAACTGACCGGACTTTCGAAACTTATTATGATTATTCACTTAGAAAATATGTAAAAGTGGACTATGAACGGCTCATCCACCGGTATTCGTGATGTTTAGAGCCTCTTTTTGTCTTTCTCTTTCTTTATTACAATTTTTCCTTTTTACTGCATTACTCTTTAATTAAAAAAAAAGAAGAAAAGGCACGTAGGGTTTACTTTTAGGATTTGGTAGAAAAGAGAAGAAAGAGTAAGGAGCAGCCGGTAGGGTTTACAATTAATCACGAATAAGTTATCACCGTAATGCAAATACTAATACAGTTATTGAAATCACAAATTCAACAGAAACATAAACAGTATACACTTCCGATAAAACATATGCGGTGATCGATCGATCATCATTTCCGTTTAAGGATGGGCGTTGGCGCATCCTGGAAGTTCTTTAGAGATGCCTTGCCAATAACACACGGATTTATAGCGACCGCAATAATGGCTAGGATCTTTCTCGAAGGTTGTTTCATTCCTTCTGTCCTTCGCATTTAAAAACCTGCAGATCGAGAGAGCAATTGATAAACAAACATGAAACATCCTTTAAGAGCAGCTCGAGCAGTTTAGGATTTTACAGACACCTCTATCTCTATTTTATAATTTTTACAGTAAATTTATTTCAGTAGACAACTCTATCTATCTATATATATATATATATATATATAGACATAATTTTTAATTCAATTTTCTTTTTGTATTTCTCCATATGCATAACTTTTAATTCAATTTTATTGCCTTTATACTATTTAGGTTATTTACACAACGATTCCAAATAGTTGTGTACTTTTTGCATTTTCATCTAATATAATAATTAGAGTTGATTAATAATTATTTATACATATGAAATAACAATTAAATTGATTAAACTCTTAAAATCATACTAATAGCAAAATTTATGTTTTAATCAATCAATTGAAGTAAGAAATAAAACCTAATTTAGAAACTAACATGTAAATAAATAAAAAAATTTAAAAAATGGTAGAAGTATGAACAAACACCTCTGACCTGAACCAAAACCTGGAAACCCACCTCAACCTCTAAACCTTCAAATATGAATGTTTAGAGGTCAGCTAGAGATGCTCTAAATAAGTAACGCACGCGTGTGTTTGTATAATATATAGGAGAGGGGGGCTTACAAATTGCGAGGAGCTACAGAGATAGAATGACAACGAATTTGATTGAAACGCTCTTAACCATTTTTAACAATTCTTCGTGAAGATTAATGATGTTTGGATGAATTTATAGAGGGTCTTTCTTGCTAGCTATATTGCCTGTGTACGTAAAATACAATTAACAAAAAACATCTGAAATTGTAGAGAATCGCCACCCCCGAGATTCTTACGCGGTTATATGGTCCTTTTATTCAGCAAATTAAACCATATATTATATTAATGGAGCAATTAATACTATTTGTTGGTAAGCTTTCAAAATCATCGTCATGTGTATTCTAGCTATAAGTGACCATGATCAATCAAAGCCTCCATGAAATTTTCTCTCCCCTTGCGCCCAAATCCAGCCTTACACAAAAATTTGGTTTTATGAAAATAACCTCGGTCGATAAAAGTCCTCAAACATTTTGGCTAACCCAGTCACTGTGCGGACCAAACTACCCCGACGAACACAAAATTGACAAAAATTTCAGTCGCACAATGTCTCCTTTATCTTTAGTCCCTTGATTAACAAAAGGCATGTGGAATTCCCAGATTCTTACGCGGTTATGTTGTCCTTTTATTAACAAAATCATACTATATCATTAATGGAACAATTAAAAATATTTGTTGGTACGTGTATAGTTAAAGCTTTATAAGTCATCATCATCATGTGAGGTTTCCTGCATTAATTCTACCTGTAATTGATCATGATCGATCACTTGGATCCTTAGTCAACTTAATTGAGTAATTCTTAAATTGTTCATTTAGGCCACGCTATAAACAGATGATTAATACAAGAACATGCTATCGTTTGGAAAATATTAAAGCTGATCTGACTCTTGGTCCCTCCAATTGCCTTTAGCCCTTAGATCAATTATCAAGGGTTAGAGGAATGAATTATGGATGTAAGATAATGTTTAGAATCCATGTAATTTTATTTTTTCAACTAAACATATACAATAGTAATTATAAAAGAAGAATGACAAAAGAAATTTATATATTACATCATTACTTTAGCTATAAAATTGCTATCAATTAAACATGCCTGAATGTGTGTGTGTGTGTATATATATATATATACACTATTTGTAGACCATATAATTTTAATAGATGAAATGAGCAAAGCCGTAAATGCTAAATTACATGTTTCAAGGAAAGTATTATAATCAAAATGTTACTATAAGTAAAGTTAAAACACAATATAGAGATCAGTACTATAAAAGTTAAAATTGGTAAACATTAGTTAAATCAATTGACAATTTTCAAATGTTTAGGGAGCAACTCCTTCAGCCCTTTGGTGAGCGTCGGCTTTGCTGGAATTACTCCAGGGAATCTCGGGGGTCGTCTATGATTTCGCAACAGTGGGTCGTGGCAGATCGTTGGGGACGTGTTCGAGTCTTCTGGGGCGCTGTTCTCGTGTTTGCACGGACGTGGGTGACGTGGTCCTAAGCAGTGGTGGAGTTAGAAATTTTATTTAGTGAGGGCCTAATATATATTGTACAACCATGAAAATCAAATTTTTATAGAGTTAAATTTAATTTAATTTCAGGATTCACTTGGATAGGTTCTCATATCCATCAGTCAAGAGTGGAAAGGAGAAACTGCTCAGCTTGAAAAAAATAATTAGAAAAAGAGATAAACTAAAAAAGAAATATGTTTAGAAATTCTTCACATTTTTTTTGCTTTGTATGAAATTTTAATTTTATAATTTAATCAATATGAATCTTACTAATACTTTAGAAAAAAAAAATCATAACCTTAATACAATTTGGTTATATGTTAATTATATATGTTAATTATTTATGTTTAATATATAATTCAGACAAATAATGGTCATATTAATTTAACAAATTTATAATTTTTTCTACTAAATATAAAAGGGGTGGTGAGTGCCACTGTGGACACGTACCCCCATTGTAAATTCCGCCCATGTTCCTAAGCTTGTGGGATTCGCTTACGAAGGAGGCTCGTTGACGTGTCCAGTGCCACTGTGTGTAGGCAAGAAGCTTTGGGGCTCGTTCGTTTGGACTTATCACTGAACTACGGAAGTGGGTTTAGTATTTGGTCATTGGATTGAGTATATGCCAAACCGAATACACCCGTAACTAATTTGAATGATTTTCAAAGTTTATGAGCAAAATCAATTATGAGTATCAAGTTCAAGGGCCGATGAATAAAATAACTCTTAAAAGTAATTTAATGTGAAGATAAATGCTAAGACCTTGAGCCAAACTTAAAGGTTCACGCCAAGCTTATAACTAGATGCATGACACCAAATTTCCTCACCAAAATGAAAAATAAATAAATAAATAAAAGCCTTCTAGGTGACACCAAATATCAACAACAAAATCTACATTGAGATAGTGAACCCTGGATTTGGAGAAGCATAAGAAACAAACTCTTGATTACTTTCCAACGTAGCCATCTCACTCTCTTCCAAGATTAGCCATGCCTCAATTCCACCCTCTGATCCATCCATAAGCATCCCATGATTCTTAACCGTAGATTCTACTTCTGTACTCCGATGAAAACTCGTCCAAATCGGTCTTCCCCACCCAAAGTCAACTTCATTTAGCCCCATTTTACAGCAGCTGGTAAACATATAAACATTCGTGTCTCCATCACTACATTTCTTCCCCAACTCTGCCAAAAACTTATCCATTTTCTTGTATCCTTCAGAACTCTGTATTTCTGGCAGAAATTCATCCAGGGTTTTATGCTTTGCCCGTCTCAATACTTCCACCAATCCCTCAAACTCAACCTCTAATTTATCATCGCTTCGACCGCAGTACTCTCCGGCTGTTAACCATAAAATATTTCCGACAGAACACTTGGGCAAAGGAGGCACCATTCGTCGTCGCAAATCGATGGAATGGACGAGTATCGAAGTCTTTTGAAATCCCTTTATTATCTCAGCTGCCCTCACTGAATGCATCCATAGAAAGCTTGACACGACTTCGAAACTCGTGGGATTCGGCACTTTCTCGCTGGACCCTCTTGTTTTCAGATCGGAGATAGCGGCTGCACTGAATACGAACCTTTTCCGAATGCTTCTTCCTCCAGTGCACAACCTTAACCCCTTTCCAAGAACTGAAAAACTATTAGGAACGTGTTCTCTAGGTGGGAAAATCGATGCTGATACATACTCAGGATGTATTATTAATCCTGATTTTTCATCAGCTCCACAAGATATGGAAGCCCAACAGTTCAAGAAATTAGAAACTGAAGTCATATCAGCAATTCCATGAGAGATACAAAAGAAAATTGCTATCCCACCACAAGAAAGTGCATTAAATTGAACTGTGACTTGAAACGAACCATCGATTCCATTCTCGTTAAATTTTAAAGAGGTACAAAGTTTGTGGAACAGATGAAATTTAGGATGGTGCCCAATTAATTCATGCATGCTGCAGTGAACTTTGGCCGTGACAAACAGAGCGCCTTGATCGTTGCATTCGATTGATGTGTCATTTCTGGGCGTGCCTGAGAGTGGATAATAGTGAGCTAGTGTTTGGGAAAGAGAACTTCTCAGTTGATTTATGGCATCATCGATCTTCAAATCTTTACCCCTTTTTGGATAAAACGAGATTAAGCTCCGCAGAGATGTGCCAGTGACTTGATCAATGAATGATCTTTTGAAGATTCTTAGATGATCAGGTGTGGGTGAAGAAGGTTTAACTATCTCATGGGAAATGATATCGACTTGCATTTCTGACATCTAAACTTATGGATTCTTTTCCAATGCTTTTGGCTAAGGGACAGTATAGGCACTATCGATGCACAAATCAAAACGAGGAAAATGAAGGAATATATGTGTGTATGCTATATTATAATTACAATGCAGAGGAGACAAACAAGCCGGCCGTAGGTTTTGTCGCACTATTCTGTTGATCAGTACGTAGAACCACCATTGCTGGCGCCATTCACTGAGCTAATCTCAATGTCTTTTTGTCTCACTTGCTTGGTTGTCGAAATTAATGCAACACTCTCTTGATCTCAATGGTTTTTTTCTTCAGTTCTTTGGAAGACTTTTGATCTCTTGTTTTGCAGTAAAAATCTCTCCACTTTAGCATGCTCCGCTCTTTTCTGCGGTGCTACCGAAATCACTTTAATTCATTTACCATGGGAGTTCTTTCTACTGTCCTGGAATCATGTTTAATTTAGCACCATATTTGCAAAAATCATGGTAGGAGCCAATTAATTGAAGTTTTTCTAAGATAATTTTGCAATACAGTTTAATCGGTGGCTTTCACAAAACGCGGCATATAACAAACCGCTGGCTCTTCGCGAAAATGAGTAACAAAACCACCGGTTTAAGAAAGACCGGTGGCTTTGTTGTTTAACTACAGACAAAACCACCGGATTTTCAATGAATTGGTTTTACCGAACGCTTTTCCAGAAAAGCCACCTGTTCATCAAATGCCAGTGGCTTTCTTTTCAGAATTTACAGATCCCACATCGACTGGAGACTCATTTTGGAAGGTGAAGCTCCTTTATAAAAGCAGCAAAGGGGAGGATGCGTAACTTACTTTCCTAGCGAGGTCAAGGTAAAAATTAATAAGTTTCATAGCCAATAATGCAGTTGTAAATAAATTTCTTTTGACTCGTCTAAACTCATAGACTCAGACGAGTAAATAATTATTTTTAACTTTTCAAAACAAAGCCACCGGTTATACCTCCAACCGGTGGCTATATTTTATATATTTTTCGCAACAAAGTCACCGGGTATACATCCACCCGGTGGCTTTGTTTCCCGTATTTTGGTAAAAGCCACTGGTTTCTTAACTCGGTAGCTTTTACCTCAAAAAGTCATCCCCCATATAGCCACCGGGAAAAATTAAGAACATGTGGTGCCTTTGTGCATATTGACCGAGTGGCTTTTAACAATTTTTTTAGTAGTGGTACATTAGCTTGAGTAGTCCTATTATTCCTATGAAGCCACAGTTGGGACACCTTCTGAATTGTCTTGGATCAATCCTTGTTTTCTGCAGCTTCTCAAGGACAAGAGTACTTTCCATCTCATACACTTCGTAGAAATCAACTTCCGCTGAAATTGTTCTTGTAAAATATTTGTAAACACCAGCTTGCTTGCAAGTGAATTAACGAGCTTCCATTGCTCTTGCCTTCAAAAGACACCTTGTTTTGCTTGGATTATGGCTTCTTGCTTATTGCGATACTTCATTCCATAGAGTTGTCAAAAGCTTTTTGGGTTTGCATATGTAATTTAGTTCTTGTATCATTAGGTGAATGAACTCGAAATACTTGGGTTTGTGCAAAATCTAGTTTTTGTAACAAGAGAAAGAGAAATGTTATGAAAGTGATTGAACATTTTGTTTTGTTGGTTTTGAATGGGAGTTTGGACAAAATTACCTTTTAGTTTAATAGTGGGCAAATAGATTCTATTAGTTTAGACATTGAAGGACTAAAAAGTTCATATTATAAAAGTTAGTGGTCGAAGAAACTATTTTAAAATTTTAAGAGCTAAAAGTCAATATGTAAAAGATTATAATTGGAGTTTACTCAATAAAATAAGAACAGATAAGGGAGTGAAAAATAATTAGTAAAATTACGTCGTATCAATACCTGGACACTTTTTCTGGACGGAGGATATACTCTCATAGTGAGCCTTGGAATTGGAGAAGCATACGAAAGGAGCTCTTGATTACTTTCAAACATAGTCATTTCGCCCTCTTCCAAGATTAATCATGCCACAATGCCACCCTATGATGCACCCATTAGCATCCCTCTATTCTTAAACATAAATTCTACTTCTGTATTCTCAGCTGTATGCCGGATATTATGAACAATTATAATAATGGAAATTCTAAAACATATACAACAAGAACTTTACTAACTTCAACAATCTATTAATATATACACAATTTTTTAAGATATGTATCAAAAGTAAAGGAAATGAATTTTTAAATTGTGCGAGACACTTTCCTTATTTAAAACATATATTATTAGTATCTGGTTCTGCAGTGATTCTACACTTGATTGATTTCATATGTGATGAATTTAGTCCCAATGAGTCTATTTATAGATCTTCAATAGGTGCATTACAAGGGTCACAACTTTTCCAAAGGATAGGAAAATATATGGATATGATCAGACATTCGTATCTCACATTTCGTGAATATTTGTAGGAGTCATGTCTCAACTCATTGGACACCGGTTTTGACATCAAAAGCGGCATCTCGTAGTCAAACTCTTCCACTAAAACCACTGAGACTTTCATGATGTCTTTGCATATTTCAAATCCTTCAACGTTGGACAGCAATTCGACCTCGAACCTTAGTCGAAACTTCACAGAATTGTGACATCTAAAGCCTGTCAAAACTCTTCAAATAACTAAAGTCTGTGATGGATCCCGAACTGGACAAGGCCCAACCCACTACACATAGGGCCGATCAACCTCTAGGCCTTGATTCAATTCGAGTATGAAGATCCGAAGAAGGGAACCCTGGCGCCTCTAGGGTTCCAGGTCCTTGGCCCAAGCCCATACCCGAATAGGGCCGGCACAACCGCACAAAGGAAAAATTAGTCGAGATCTCCTCGGACTCTCCTTCCCTTGCCAGTTCCTCAAGATGCACTTGCCTCATTAGACGAGACGCTTAGCACCCTCGAGGAGCAAGGAACCGAAGGGACCCATCAGTCCTACCTGCAAGCTTGGATGACAGCAGGATCCCCAGGACGGCTAAAAATCCAAAGCCGAGGGCCAGCAGCGATAAAAGGTGGCGTATTTGCATACACTTTGGGGGTTCAAGCAGTATTCGGCAAAAGAAATACCCTTGAGTCCCCAAAATTGAGCCATGGAGGAAAAGCATGAAGGGGGAGAGAAGCCTAACGGATTACGATGCTAGCAAAGGATTCCAACATGTACAACTGGACAAGTGTTATAGAAAATTTTCCCCTCTATGGAAAAACTCCTATAAGCGCCTAACCCTTCCCGGAAGGACTCGGCCAACACTCGAAGCAACCGAGGTTCCCGTAACCCGGCTTAAGCAACGAGCAAAGCGGAAGACTTGAAAAACAAGCACTAAGGCACACCACCGGAACACTTAGCCAAATTGGCCCAACCTTGCTATATACAATTCACCAAGAATCTATATACACAAGGTCCTAACTCACTCAGGACAGCACTCTAGCGGGGAAGACACAAGCCTAACTCCTCGTAAGCTAGACTCTCTCTCACTACACTTGAGTTTCTCTCTCTAGAACACTCAAGCTAGTCACTCGATTCTAAGTCTCACTCAAAGACTCGAAGTGCCTTCCCCCAAGTGCCCCTTTGCCAATTTATAGGCAAAGGTCTTGGATGACAACCCCATCCAAGTAGGTTCTAGAGAATTCTAGCGCCAAGCCTTGCCCTCACCTTCTAGCCACGCCTAGAAGCTTCTCTGCACAAGCCCTCACTCTCATCTAGAATTCTCCAGCAGCGTCCAGCATCCCCGCGCCAAGTCTAGAGCCTTCCGGATCCTTCTCGCACCATCCAGCTCCCTCGCGACCCATCGCGGCCCTTCTCGCAGATGCTAGAGCCTTCGCGAAGATTCTAGTTGCCTCTAGAATCTTCCAGCGCGCACCGCCATGCAACGCCTCACTCGAACGTCCTCGTGACTTCGAGCATTGCCTAGAGCATTCTCGAATGTTCTAGGGCTTTCCCAACCCTTCTGACACCATCTAGGCCCTTCCGTACCATTCTAGAGAATTCTTCCTTAGTACTGTACCAAGGTAAAAATCCCAAGTGCCAGGCTGGGCAACCAGCACGTAGAAGAACCCAGAATTTCCCAGAAACTTCTAGATCCTTCCCGAACCTTTTCCATGGCCCTTCCTCATGAAAGACCATCACGTTTTGGTGCCTCTTGCCCCAAAACAACCTTGGCCCTCGTAGCCAAGCTCCGCACGGCGCG
Organism: Leptodermis oblonga; assembly: GCA_016801395.1. NCBI lineage: Eukaryota > Viridiplantae > Streptophyta > Magnoliopsida > Gentianales > Rubiaceae > Leptodermis > Leptodermis oblonga. The sequence goes on from CM028754.1 coordinate 27,413,189, forward strand.
CTCTCGCAACACGCCCGGCGCGGCCTCATGCCAGCGCTAACGTTGGCCCTCCTGGCCAACAGCTCCGCGCTACTCCTTGGCTCGGATCGGCCCAGGGTAAAATCTCTTGGCCCTCGCTGCCATGTTCGTCGACACGGCGCGCCCTCCTAGTACGCCCGGCGCAGCCTCATGCCAGCGCCATCGTTGGCCCTTCTGGCCAACAGCTCCGCGCCACTCTTGGCTCGGATCCGCCCAGGGGAAAATCCCTTGGCCCAGACTCCCTTGCCCTTCGCCGCCAAGGTCATCCACACGGGGCGCCCTCGTAGCACGCCCGGCGCATCACCATGCCAGCGCCACCAAACCTCAGCGTTGGCCCTCCTGGCCAACATCTCCGCGCCACTCCTTGGCTCAGATTAGTGCAGGGGAAAGTTCCGCTAACAACAGGGAAAAGCAAGATTGCTTGACACTGACTAAACCACAGGGAGGCCCTTGGAATACTAAAAAAAGCCAAGCTTAAGATAAACCTTAAGGAAAAAACCCCAAAGTTCAAAGGCCACAGCTCAAACAAGGAAAAAAAAAAAAAAGAAGAAGAGAAGAATCAAGCGAATGGAAGGAAGGCCTGAAAACCCCATAGCCATCAACTGGCGGACCTTAGACGAACACGCTCTCCCTCAGCTTAGGAGAGCAGGCACGCTTCGAAAGTTTCGTACTTAAAACTCCCAAAAATGAACAGCAAAAAACGCACTCATTAAAGGCCATTTTAGTCCACCCCTTAATTTCTTGCGACAAACCCATAATTCAGCTCAAAAGACCCCGTAAATGTAGAAAAGACCCACAAAATGAACAACAAAATGCGCACTCATCAAAGAGCAAATCAGTCCACGCGATTTTTTTCCACCGTCAAAAGGGGTGATTGGAGGATCATAATAAAAATAGGGGCATGGATATCTTTACATGACTTTCAAAACTTTGACTAACGGTCAGTAAGGTAAAATATATTCCATGGGATTCAGAATAAAAATTTGTATTAGAGTTTTTCAAATAAATTAAGAAATTCGTTTAAATGATAAGAAAATCTTTGATATTGTAATTTATTACTATTATGAGTTTTGGAGGTTTAATCTAATTAATACTCAGTATATATCAACAATTTCAATTAATAATCACTAATGTCACTTATTTTAAAAATTGTTACTCTATCTAAAATGACTTTTATTTTGAATAGGAGAACAATATATTTTAGAAACAAATTAGGAAAAATGTCAAACTATCATTAAAAACACAATGCTTTTAAAATATTTAACTTCTTTCTATTATATTTGGCTAACTATTGTAGAAACATAGAGGTTTTAAAATGTTAAAGCCTTCTTAGATCTTTCTATAGAATTTCTCATCCATTTAATCAGGACTTTGAGTCCTCCGCTCTGTACCTAATTTTGTTAATAAATGGGGAAGGGCCACAAAGCCAATTTGACTTTCCCTGAGGCCAAAGAGGCAATGGCCTTTTGCAAGAATCTCCTCCTATAGTATCTTTTAAGCCACCTTGTACGACGCCACAAATGAGAAGGAGAGAATGGAAAAGGAAGATTTCGTACTCCCATGATCCAGCAACCATGTGACGGGAAGATTTCAAACTTTCTTGTACAAAAAGCCAACCAAATATTCACAATAAAAAGAGAGGAAAAACGTACTTTTGGTTCTTCTTCTTTACCTTCGTTATAATTTTGTTTCCTCTTTTATGTAAACTCGCATTATTGGTCCATTTTTTAACATTTTGGCATTTTCAGTCCCTCTTACTAGTTGATCTATGAAGTCAACGGTAATTTGGACTATTTTAAAAAAAGTCATAAATGTTTTGCCCAAATAATAATTACTCAAACATTTAAAGAGTTTAGTTTTCGTAATTTAAAAGAGTACTAGTCCAAATTTCTCTAAAAAGAGTCGATGTTGCTATATGAAAACCAAGCGTGAGTGACTATTTTCACATTTTTAAAGGGTTTAGTTTTTGTAATTTACTAAAGAAGGGTCGTATTTTTTAAAATTTCATTTTGGCCCTAAAAGAATGGTAAGAGTGACTAAAAATGTCAAAATGGGAGAAAAGATTAACGAAAACTACAAGTTTACATAGAAGATGAACCAAAAGTGCAACGACGATAAAGAAGAGGGACCAAGAGTGCAATTTTTCCATAAAAAGAGTAAATACCTCCCTCTAGGTTTGTTCAAATTATCGAGCAGATTCCAAACTTAGAAAAAAAACTACAAAAAATATAAAATTAGACTTCTTGAAATGAAACTAAAGCAGAAAAATATTGACAACTATGAAAATAACAAATAATTAAATCAATATACTCTTAACAAGAAAGGAAAGACAAAAAAAAAATTCTTACCAATCGAATCTCAATTTACAATAAAGTGTGGGTCAATAATTGGTGTACGTGATTTCCAGCAACTTCATATTCATATAGTGTGATTTGTTATGATAAATAGGGTTCAGTTATGAACTTATGAATACAAAGTTATTGTAAATATAGTTCAATTGTTCTCCAAAATTAATTTAAAAAATGGGTGGGTTAATACATTTTTTTATAGTTTAGCGGCAAAAGTGAAATACGGAAAAGTTTAATAGGCAAACGTCCAACTTATCAAAAGTTCAACGGTACGTGGTGTCATTTGATCCAAAAAAGAGGGATAAGTTTCGAATTGCCCCAAGGTTTGATAAAATAAAATAAAATAAAGGCTTAATCACTATTTACTCCTCCTTGTGTTATTGGCCTTTAACTATTTACCTCTCGTATGTGTTTATAAAATTAACTATTTGCCTTCCTTTTATCAGTTAAACCATAAAAATTCATGAAAAGATAAAAATACCCCTGGAATGCTGACATCACACTCTCAAGTTTAAGTAAAAAAAATTTCAGACGAATATACCCCCAAGCATTATGAAAAACGGCCGGCGATAATTTTTTTCCTGAAAAAAAAAAAAAACACTAGACTCCAAAGAAACGGCAATGACTGCGAGTTCTTTGTGAAAACTGCGATTGGAGTTGGAAAAGTGCAGTGTTGTCGATAATGGAGTTCACGGCTTAACTCAGGAAAAACGATAGCGGCAACAGTTTGGAGCGGGAAAAGTGCAACGGTGATTGTGTATCGGAGAAACTTTCACCCGTTTTTTCTTTCTTAAGTAATATACAGTTTATACTGGGGGTATTTGTCTAAAAATTTTTACTTAAACTTGAGACTGTAATATTAATGTTCTAGATTGTTGTTTTTATCTTTTCATAGATTTTTATGGTTTGACTTGTAAGAGGGGGGGGGGGGGGGGACAATTAGTTTTAAAAACACGGATGGAGGAGCAAATAGTCAAAAGTCAATAACACGGGAGGGTAAATAGTTACTAAGCCGAAAATAAATCTATAAATTTGCAAGATGTAAAATTTACCGAATGTTTATGACATTTATAAAATATTACCTTAATCTTCACAAAATTCGAAAATATTAGTTTGAAATTTGAATGTTATTTTATTTTTTAATACAAATCAAGGAAGTTCGAAATTTGTCAATGAAATTGCAAGAATTGAAAATCTTAAGCAAACTCTTGCCAAAATTTTAAGGTTGCTCCTCGATGGTGGTATATTGATGTTGTGATGCTACAAGTCTTCAGTGATGTAGTTCCTACATGGTGTGCAAGTATCTCTGACAATAAAGAGTGTTCAGTCCCTGTTTCCGACCTGGTGTAGGTGTGTAGATGTCCCCAGTGTGGTGTCTTGAAGTGCATGGTGGCCAAGTGTCTTCATCTCCAATATGGTGTAGGAAGTCCCTGACATAGTGCACCAAGTGGGTTCTAATAGATTTCCCAAAGTGGGTGATATCAAAGTTATCTTAACAATTGTCAACCGTCGCTATACTAATTTTCAGTACCTTTAAAATAAAAAATAAAATTTGTCAGTGGAATGTTTTATGTTATCAAAACTTCAGGGCTACTTTTGATTCTTACAAAACTACGAGCATGCTTTTGAAATTTCTCATTAAATTTTATTTATTTTTTTTTTTTCAGTTTCAACGATAGTAATATACTAAGCAATTTCAGTGATTAATCCTCATTCCTCCCCAGACATCCAAAGCCAACCAAGAAAATCTTCAAAGATCCTAACAAAATCATTTTTTTTTTCTTTTTCACAAAAGGTTCATGCACAGGACCCAATCGAATCTTCCTATCAAATTCAACACTCCAAAACAAAATCTTCATAATCGATTATTCTATTCTCCTTCTCCTAACCACCAAATATCAACAAAGAAGATCTCACAGATCTTCAACAGTTTCGCCCAAATCTCCTTTCCCAAACTTTCAAATATTTTCTGTATCTTCTGCAGATCTCCTCGTTGTCTTCGATTATAACCCTCTGGGAGACCTCATATAAGTTCCAATGATGCTTTATCCTTCTTCACTAACAATTTTCTTCTCTAATAATCTTTTCTTCTATAATCTCTAATCTTCAAGAATGGGAGCGGCGGCCTGTACAAATTCGAAGTTTCACGTTTTAGCCGTCGATGACAGCGTGATTGACCGGAAGTTGATTGAGAGGCTCCTCAAGACTTCATCTTTTCAGGTTACTGTGGTGGATTCTCCGGCGGAGGCTCTGAGATTTCTGGGATGGGAAGATCTTGAGGGGAAGGAAAACGCTTCCTGCAATCGGAGTAACGTGGAAATCAATTTGATCATCACCGATTATTGGATGCCGGGGATGACGGGGTTTGATCTGTTGCGGAAGATTAAGGAATGTTCAGATCTGAAGGATATTCCGGTGGTGGTGGTTTCATCTGAGAATGAACCTTTGAGGATTAAGAGATGCTTGGAAGAAGGGGCCGATGATTTCTTCCTTAAACCCGTAAAACAATCTGATATCAATAAGCTCAGATCCGATTTGGTCAGAAGAGAGGGGATGAAACCCAGGAAGATGATCTGCAGCCGTAGTATTAATCCGCAATTGTTATGGGGAAAAAATAACAGCATAGGGCCAAGATTTTAGAAAGATTTTCTATTTTTTATTTACATTAGAAAAGTTGGGTAGGATTAGAAGAGTTTTAACATCCTGACATTATGTATATTGAGAATACAGAGATAAATCTATTATTCATTGACAGCTACGAAAATGTTGTTAACGAAAAAACAAAAACAAAAAAAAAAATAAAATGCAAAAGCCTTATACATCGAAAATTTATATAAATATAGAATAAAATTTTCATAAGTACTTTGCATTTTTTGTGGTGTTCTTTATGGTGTTTTTTTGAAAATTAGTTTTATAATATAAAAATATATAAATAAATAATAAAAAAAATGTATTTTAAATGATGAAAATTGATAATAGTATATTAAACATCTCATAAATAACGTCCCATTTGTTTTTCGGCATCCTTATTGGTGCAACCATTCAATATAATACTTTGATCATAGTCAATACTTACATCCATCTTGGTGCAACCATTCAATATTTACTCGATCATTGTCAATATTAACACGGGGTAAAATTTTAAATAAAAATTTATAATTTTTTTGTTTCACTCAAAGAGTCCATTTTTAAAAAAAAATATTGTCACATTTAAAAAGTTTATACTCTTTGAATGGGACTGAGGGCATTGGGAAGAGAACAGGTCCATTTTGAAACCTTCGTGTTCAGAAGTTGTTTTTAACAACATGATGTCTAAGGTTTTTTGGGTTAATATGAATGGTAATTGTCATTGAATTACAATATGAAAATTTGATTTGTTTATAAATAGTTAATTATTTTCTTATAGTTTTACTAGAATTTGTTTTTTCATACTGAAAATATGGTTTAACGGCCTGATGGATGAATAGTTTGATGTTGTTCAACTGGACTTGTCATAATCAACCATATTTGTTTAAAAAAAATCCGTTCAATTAGACTTGTCATTATCGACTAGTTGTTAAGAAAATTGAAATTAGTATAATTTAATCTAGTAGTTTAAATGGATTATCTATTTTTGTTTTGTCTTTTGATCTTTTCTATTGTGAGAATTTTAGTAGAGGTTAAACCTTAATCACGAAGCAAACTTGGAACTGTAACGGCAGCCAACAAAAAAACAACTAATAATATAAATTTTCCATAAAAAAATTAATAATATAAATTTTCATTTAAAAGTTAGGTAGTGTAAATGTTGATGATGGGTTAAAAGTATTGGATTGATGTACCAACTTATGCTATTTAGGAGTATACATTTGTTGCACTGATCAGGATTGACTCGCGAGAATAAGAATAAGAATAAGAATGGCCATATGATTGCTCTAATTAAAATTTCTATGTTTGACACATACAAGAATTTTTTTGTTTAAATTATTATATTCTTTAAGAGATAATTTATAGTTTTTTTAATGAGAGATTTATTAATTACCGAATATGAGTTGCTCATTTCCATTCTCATTCTTATACGCCAAACACATCCAAGGAACTTAAGGAGAATGAGACGAGGACACTAGGCTATGTTCTCTTGTGGCTTTGGTAGAGGAAATTTTATTAGAGGGAAGTTTTTTGTTAAAATTTTTTTGGAGGGAAGTTTTTTTTGGAAAATTGTGTAAGTGAGAGATAAAAAAGTGTAATGATTGTGTTATTTTTTGAATTTATGTGAGTAGGTATTTAGAGGGAATTTTAAAATTTTAATTTTAAATTGTTGAAAAAGTGAAGTTGTTTCTTTGTGTAAAGTTTTGGAAAAAAAAGTGATAATTCTCTACCAAAGTCACAAGAGAACAGAGAATGTCAAAATAATTACTTGCAAAATTTTGTGCCAATAATTTGAAAATATTATAGAATATGTCTAATTTAATTTTCCAATCTATATTTTATTTTAAAAATCTTATAAATTTTTCATCCGCACACATTAATTTCTTTTTTAACTTATAAAATCCACACTCAAATGACACACAGAAATTCAATTTAGTTGACCATTGGTGGCCGTTGATTTATTACAAGCAAACTATACACTACAGAATTCAATTTCGGTAGTAGGGAAATTGAATTCTTAACTGTTATCTTGGACTGTTTTCGTTTTGGTTTTGAAAATATTTTTTTGCAAAATAATTTTTTTTAGTGCAAAAAGTGTATTAAAAATGTAAAAATATATAATTAAATAATAAAATATTATATTAAAAATGATGAAAATATTTATAATATATTAAATTTACTGTTGAATCCAAAATAAAAACCAAAACTAAAACCAAAATAAAAACAATCAAAAGGAAGAGTAAACTGAATCTTTAAATGAGAAATGTAAACTAATGTGCAAAATATGAATGTATCTAATTATTTCGTAAAATAAATAATTATTCAAGAAAGAAAAAGAAGAGTAAACTGCGCGTTAGTCGCTAAACTTGAGGTCAAAGTCAAACTCGATTTAGTCTCTATTCTTAAAAATGTTTTTGTGACTAGCAATAATTTAGTCACAATAATTTAACTCCTACAACTTTAATGTTTTAATGTCTACAAAATAGCAGTTAAAGTTAACTCATATTTCATGAAAATAACTCGAGTATTATTCTGTGTTGACGAATAGAAGTTACTAGTGAGAGCTAAGTCATAATCCATGAAGAGAAATTACGTATCACTTTAACGTTAAAGAAATAACAGTTAGAACTAACTTATATTCTATTAAGAGAACTTGCATATCACTTTGCTGTTGATGAAATAATTGTTGGAACTAACTAATATCCTATGAAAAGAATTGACATAACACTTTGCTGTTGACAAAATAACAGTCAGAGTTAACTCATACTTCATAAAGATAACTCGTGTGTAACTAGTATAATTTTGAAGTAGGACTTTTATTTTATTTTTTTAACTTTTTAATATTTCAATTTCTTTTTACCTTTTAAGAGAACTTGACATTTTTTAGAATACTATCACTGCTATTTTTATGAAATAACACTTTTATTTAATTTACCTTTTACAAATTTTGAAGTAGCACTTTTATTTTATTTAAAATTAATTTTAATTTTAATTATTAATATTTTTAAAACATTTTTTTTCCTTTCCTTTTTCCTTTCGTGTTTCATCTTAGTGTCAATTTACTTTGTTGAAATATCAGATTTTAAGAAGAAAAATAAAAAAAGCGAATATCTTGTTTATGTGAGAAATGGTCCCATACATCAACAGTTTTTCACACCAAATGATCTATTTACACAGGAGCCACCCAAATCTTGATATCAAATTCAACACGTCAAAACAAAATCAATTTGATTATTATATTGTTCAACTTCGTTGGCTCCACCTCCTACACGCCAAAACCAACAAAGAAGATCTCAGATCATGAACAGTATCGATCGAATCTCCTTTTCCAAACTTTCAAATATTTTCTGTATCTTCTGGATCTCCTCGTTTTCTTTGATTATACGCTTTGGGACTTCATATAAGTTCCAATGACCCTCCATCCTTCCTCATCACTCACAATTATCTTTTCTTCATACAGGCTTTTCTCTAATCTTCTATTCCTTAATTTCCTGATCTATTCATCTTTTGGGTTGGGATTTTTTTTTCCGGATAACAATGGGAGCAGCGGCCTATACAGATTCAAAGTTTCACGTTTTAGCAGTCGATGACAGCGTGATTGACCGGAAGTTGATTGAGAGGCTCCTCAAGACTTCTTCTTTTCAAGTTACCGTGGTTGATTCGCCGGCGAAGGCTTTGAGATTTCTGGGATTAGAAGATCTTGAGGGAAAGGAAAACGCTTGCTGCAATCAGAATAACGAGGAAATCAATTTGATCATCACCGATTATTGGATGCCGGGAATGACGGGTTTTGATCTGTTGCGAAAGATTAAGGAATCTTCCCCGCTAAAGGATATTCCGGTGGTGGTGATGTCTTCTGAGAATGAACCTTTGAGGATTAAGAGATGTTTGGAAGAAGGGGCCGATGATTTCTTCCTTAAACCCGTCAAACAATCTGATGTCAATAAACTCAGATCCGATTTGGTCAGAAGAAAGGGAATGAATCACAGCAAGATGATTTCTCAATTACAGAGGCCAGAAATCACATCATAAGGCCAAGATTTCAGAAAGAATTTTTGTTTTCTTTTTTCCTTTGAGAAAAACTAGGTTGATTTAATGTAGAGATTGGTTAATTAGGTAGGATTAGAAGACTTTTAATAGGCCGACATTATGATTATGTATGAATTGTTTATTCAAAAACACATAATGGGGTAATCCTTAGACTTCCTAACTTATTATTACAGTATTATTTTTTTAACACAATTGGAGCTCTAGATTTTGTAGACGAGACAAAGGAGTAATTGTAATTAGGACAACAGATCTCAATCGTCATTTCACAATGTTTAACATTGGTTTTTTTTTTATTTTTTATTTTTTTTAAAAACTCAAAAAGACTATTAGGGTCTGTTCTTTTTGTTTAGTTTTGAAAACGGTTTTGGTTTCAAAAGTAAATTTAATATATTTTAATCATATTCTATCATTTTCAATACAATTTTTTATTATTCAGCATCTACTTTTTACATTTTCAATACACCTTTTACATTATAAAATTATTTTTCAAAACTTGTTTTCAAAACTATTTTCAAAACGTTCAAAAAGCACATGCCCTTAATGTTTTTTAATTTGGGTAGTCCTTACTGGCACATAAATTGATTAGGTGTCATGTGATGTGGAATATTTAGAACGCGTTGACACGTTATTATGATACCAAGTACTGGTTAGCTTGGTTAAAAATTATCCCATGGAATCGATTTGATCATAAGGCTGAGAATGAGAAACCTTTTGCTTTCAAAAAATGTACAACTCATCATTTAATTATACACTTTTGTAAAAATTGATATTTTTCTTTAAAATAGATTTTTTAAGGGGTAAACTTGTCCAGTTGCCTATTTTTTTGTTATAGCTTTCTAGTATTTTTTATATTTACAGACAAATCCCTAATCTTTCATTATTTTTACATATTCACCACAATATATTTTTATTCTTATATATTTGTCCAATTCAATAAATTTATTTCTATTTTAATTATTATCACGTTTTTATTTTTATTTATTGGCATAATTATCAATTTTATTTGTTTTATGAACCAAATATTCAAAAAAACAATTATTTCAGCTTTCTTTTTTTCTATTTTTTGGGCTAATTTTGATTCAGATTCTTTTTCATTTTCTTCCATTATTTTTTTACAAAATTCTGTTCTTTCTCCCTCTTTTATTTGCATTTTTAGGAAACTTTTTGTCTTTTTTTTTTTTGGTTGGTTATATCACCTTTTAATTTAAATACAATTGTTTAGATTTTAATTTCTATTACTATATATCTTCCTTTTCCTTTAATTTATTGATTTCCTATTTTCTTTACAGTAATATTTTCATTCGACATTCAAATCTGCCCGGGCAAGGACGCCATTGCCGACCACTGTCACTGCCAAACACCGGCCAATGCCAACCACAGCCACCACCGCTGACATCAGCAATCATTGCCCTCAACCTTCCGTTACCCTTTTACCATCACCACCACTGTAAAAACCATATTTCACTACTACAAAATGGACTTTCTACGGCGGTGCTTTTAACGGCGGAAAGACCAAAACCGCAATTAAAAAGAAAGTACGAACTTTCTACGGCGGTTCTATATAACCGCCGTAGAAAGTCACCTTTTTACGGCGGTTTTTTAAAACGGCCGTAAAAAGAGGACTTTCTACGGCGGTTAGAAACAAAACCGCCGTAGAAAGTACCCCTTTTTACGGCGGTTTTTGAAACCCGCCGTAAAAAGGGGTTTTTTACGGCGGTTTTTGAAACCAGCCGTTAAAAGGGGTATACTTTTTACGGCGGTTTTTCAAAACCCGCCGTAAAAAGGGGTACTTTTTACGGCGGTTTTCAGAACCCGCCGTAAAAAGGGGTACTTTCTACGGCGGTTTTGTTTCTAACCGCCGTAGAAAGTCCTCTTTTTACGGCGGTTTTTAAAAACCGCCGTAAAAAGCGGTACTTTTTACGGCGGTTTTTGAAACCCGCCGTAAAAAGGGGTACTTTTTACGGCAGTTTTTGAAACCCGCCGTTAAAAGGGGTACTTTTTACGGCGGTTTTTCAAAACCCGCCGTAAAAAGGGGTACTTTTTACGGCGGCTTTCAAAAACCGCCGTAAAAAGGGGTACTTTCTACGGCGGTTTTATTTCTAACCGCCGTAGAAAGTTCCTTTCTAGACGATTGTATTTCTAACCGCCATATAATTAATAAATATGATGAATTTTTCTATAAAATTGATAAATAGTAAAATACATATTTATTATTAAATTTAAAAAAATTTGGGGGTTAATTTATAAAAATAGAAATTAATAGGAATGGAAGAACGGGCGGGAATTCACAATTACGGGCTTTCTACGGCGGATTTATTAAAACCGCAGTAGAAATGGACTTTCTACGGCGGTTGTAATTGAAACCGCCATAGAATAGAAACTTGATTTTTTTTGAATTTTAAGGGTTTCCCTTTGTTTCCATCTCCAACCGGCCGCGGCTAGCTTCCCCCTGTTTCCATCTCCAGCAAACCGAAGCATTCTCTCGTTGCCGACGCCCATCCTCTTTCCGTTGGTTTTTTCTCTTGTCTTCCCCCGAAGTCGTTCTTCCGATAGCGTTGATAACAAGATCCGCCATCACCCAACTCCGGATATGGTTTCTTAATCGGCCATTACCCACCACTTGGAGTTAATCCCCCATCATAATTTCACCACAATCGGTCCTTGTTGTGGGCTTCAAATCATAAAAAAGGTAATATAGAATAGTTTCAACTTTATTTAAGCTTTACAAATTTTATTGTTACTTGATTATTGTGATTGGCCTAGGGTTTATTATTATTGTTAAATTCGGGTTTGGTGAGATGATGAATGATTAAATTCGGGTTAGTGTTCTATCGGTGATTATTATATTGTTCTTACTGTTAATGATTAAATTAATTAGAATTTGATGGATGCAAACAAAAATTTTTGAAGTTTGGTGGTTGTTCGGTATATTAGCATGGAAGTTTTGATATATATATTTTGAATAAAGTTGAAATATATATATATCTATATATATATATCAAAACCTTTCTAAGGCTGTTCCTACTAATTTTGATATATATTTTTTGAATGTAGAGAAAAAAATAAAATATTAAATTTTTTTTTTACAAATTTTTTAACTTTCTACGGCGGTTATCTTCAAAACCGCCGTTGAAAGTTAACTTTCAACGGCAGTTCGCTTAGGAACCGCCGTAGAAAGGTAGCGGCGGTTATCTTCAAAACCGCCGTTGAAAGTTAACTTTCTACGGCGGTTCCTAAGCGAACCGCCGTTGAAAGTTCGGACTTTCTACGGCGGTTTTGAAAGTTAACTTTCTACGGCGGTTCCTAAGCGAACCGCCGTTGAATGTTCGGACAAAACCGCCGTAGAAAGTTCGAACTTTCTATGGCGGTTCACAACCGCCGTAGAAAGTCCGTAAACTTTCTACGGCTGCCAGATAGATGGCGGTTCAAAAATGCCAAAAACCGCCATTAAAAGTCCTTTTTGTAGTAGTGTTTCAACCCCAAAAAATGAATCAAGAACCATAATAAGCAAGAAGTTAACTTTTTCACAATCACAAGAATAAAACAAGACCATAACACAACAATCCAGGTCATCTCACAATATTATTGTATAGAATAGTAACAAAGTAGTTAAACCATCACCGAACCATCAACTAAATATAGGATATACCCTTAGGATGAAAAAAAAGCAATATCCATGTAATGGGTGGGTACACTCATCAGCCTCACCACAAAAACCATTAAGGAATACCTTCAAATCTAAGATCTAAACTAAATATCAAAGTTGTTCATAACAGTAGTAAACAATCCATTACGGTATACATCAAATAACAAGCTGTCATCACCAAATGGATCACTACGCCAATGTGGGCATCACCACTAGAGCCAAACCGAGTCTTCATTCTTGATAATTTTCATTCAAACAATAACTTCACCCCAATAATAATTTGGGAAGAAAATTAAGTGTATAATAGAAATGCAGTTAAAATTTTCCAGCCTAAATTCTCTACCCGAAGAACAACTCGTAGTCATGCTACTGGCAACAATGACAATCGACGATAAAGATACAACGGCTGAAGCTAAAAATTGGATTTGCAGATATAGCACTTTTGTTTCCATTTCCTATTTGGGATCTGAGTCATATCAATCCCTTCTCTACCTTCGAATCATGGAACTTCCAGTTCTTAAAAGGCAGCAGACCCAAATATCGAAAACAGGACAAGAAGAAAACTGCAATTTGTTCAAAATCCTCTAGAATCGAATAACAATTTCTATTATTAGAGGAAGAGGTTTGCTCCTTCTTGTCTTGTTTTGAACAAATCGCTATTTCTCTGTGTTTGCTCCCTTGTCTCTCCGCGTTTACTCTTTCCACGACCGGCATGTTTTCGCCGTTTGCTCCATATTTTCCAATGGAGAAGCAGGGAGGAAGAGAAGAGGTGGCGTGGTGGAGCAACGGTGAGGGAGAGAAAAAAGAAAGGTTGTGGAGCAGCGATAGAGGAGTATGATTGGAGAAATAAAATAAAAACCCTTCACAAACAATCTCTTGAAGTGGGGGAAGGGGAGGGTTTGTTTTGTCAATATAAAAAAAATACTAGAAATGTATGACAAAGAAATAGGCAACTGGACAATTTTACCTCTAAAAAGAATCATCTGTCAACCACTTAACAGTGGTATGTAACGGAGTGGTATATTTTGCCCGAAAATGAAAGTTCAGCATTGAAAAAAGAGTAATTTATAGAAAAGTGTCAATTTTTGTAAAAGTCCATAATTTATGCAAATCATTGTATTGCTTTCCTATATGGATATCTTCCATGATAGGGTGTAGTTTAGAGTTATTGTTTTACTACTAACCTTGACAGTCACGAAGTTATGTACTTTCAAAAAGCAGTTGTTATTGACAAAGCAAAAATTAGTAGTCATAGCAACCATTTTTTTTCTTCTTCTTCCTAAAATGTTCTATTATTTCAATAGCTTATCTCACATTTCTCACCTATAGCTCTAGTTTATCAATTTTACTGCCCTGAATTTTTTTGTTTCTCCTTTTCTCCATCTAAAAATTTGATAAATTTTTTCTTGCAAAAATAATGTAACTACTCACATATTTTAAGAATTAGACTGAATAATCAATTTATTCATCTCAAGCCTCGAATTGTTGTCATGTAGAGGTGGATTTTTAGGAAAATGAAATTTGAATCACTTGAAATGAAAGACAATTTTGTGGTACCACCTATTTCTAGCGTTGTAGGGCTTGAAATCCAATTCTGAAATTGATTATGTTGATTATGCAGTTTTATGAGCCTAGCTAGAGTAGATGCATTTTGATGATTTGGTTATATAGGGCACTAAAATTTGATAAACATGTGCTGTAAATAAGAAATAGGAAGATAAGTCCTTCAAATAATAAGGGCATTTTAGGTAGAAGGAAAAAATGACACACTAACTGCTAATTTTGCTCAGGCAATAACAGATGCCTTTCAAGAATTGGGTTTGAAGTGAAACACTGAAGACAACAAGTGCCTATTGCCCAGATGTTTCTCGCATGATCGTCAACTTATGTTGCTGAGATACTTCTCACCTAGCATAATTAGCTTTCTTGTCAAATGCTATAAAAAAAAATCCCTATCCATAATTATTATGCAATTACTTCTTCTAACCGCTTGCAGCTTCGTCTCATAATCTATGTTTCCCTATTAGCTGCACAGTTCCGCCGACTTCGGGGAGAAATTGCTCAGCCATATATGCAGGCATAAAACAGACTTAACCCTCTTTATTAGTTTAAAATAGCAATGGACATGAATGCAAATATGGATGTACTCAGTCAACACTTAACCTCTCAAAGCTAGAGAAGATGAAAATTGTTGCTTTGGATATCGAAAACGATGTTTCGCGAAACTATCATTACCTCTTAGAGGTTTTGGAAAACTACTACTCTTTGAATGCCCAATTTTTTCCTTTTTCAAATAACAGAAAGTTCTGGAGGTCCGTGTTTATCAATATAGCTCCAAAAGCCAATATAAAAAACTCTCAAGCCAGGTAACACATGTAATAGTTTGGAACAAAAAATCAAGTCAACCCACACTGCAGGCCACTTGGCTTGCACTACAAGGAATTCGACTCGCAATAAATCGAGTAAACTCAGTTTACATGAATAAATTTATAAAAATCAGTAAAGCTTGAAAACATATGTATTTATTTACAAGCACAACTAGTGCTTCTTGACCAAAAAAAAATTAAAACATTGCTAAGAAAGAAACATACAATATAATTATATAAACCGAATACTCCCACAGATGCCCCAACCACTATTAATCCAAGAAACAATTAAAAATGAAGCATCACAACATGAAAACAGATAAAAATGAATTTAGAACTAAAAAATTAGAAAGAATTTAAAGCGTGTATGCCTTTAGACGTAGATTTTGTTTGAGGACCCAGAATTTTGAACTAGGACCCGAGACATTTTAAGGGGTAAAATAGACTTTTTGCCTACCTTAATTTTTAATCATGAATTCAAAATTCATGAGCTATTGATTGATCAATTGATTCTTGAATTAATTTCTTTATTGATTGATGGAGTGAATGTTTAAATTGATTACTTGATTGAGTAATTGATTGATAATTAAATTGGGTATAACTGTTGTTTACTTTAATTGATTACTTTATCACATTGGACATGTTGTTTAATGCGAACTTCATCGGATAGGGCTGGTTGTGTACTTTACCGCACTAGACCAATGTATGAGTTCATTACAAAATCATTATAGTTGTGCATGTTATTCCAGTATTGGACCTGATTGTAAGTTGCTTCGAAACCAACGGAGAAAGGCATACGCCTAATAGGAAGGTGAGACAACTACACAAGGAAAATTTGTAAACCAAGCATTGGTAACCCGATTTAGTGAGATCTCACAAAATATAAGATATGACGGGCGTTGTTGACGAACCTTAGTCGATTAGGGAATTTTGTAACCCATGCAGATTGATATAGAGTTTCTTGAATAAACCTTCCATACTCACATAGAGGCGACTGGTTTATTCTTTAGAAACACAGTATCCTTTATTTATCATTCAACTTGTGTTTGAAAT
Source organism: Leptodermis oblonga (assembly GCA_016801395.1). Lineage (NCBI taxonomy): Eukaryota > Viridiplantae > Streptophyta > Magnoliopsida > Gentianales > Rubiaceae > Leptodermis > Leptodermis oblonga. The sequence continues at coordinate 27,429,298 of CM028754.1, forward strand.
TATTTGAGACAATGATATATGTGCCAGTTGTTTCTCGATTTATATGTTACATGCTATTGATTTTTATAGTGTTTTAATGGATGTATGGGCTAATCACTCGCTCAGTAAGTTTGTGGAACGATGAGACTGGCAAGGGCTCACTGAATCAGTCTTAATTAAACAGGTACTCCACTTAATTGAGTAACTACAGGAAAAGAAAATTTCTGGTGCTAAACTTAGAAGCGTATAGGCTTGGTGCGTAGCTTATAATTGTTCGTGACTTAGTAATGAAGCAATAGATGTAATCATTTTCACCTTGTAGTGAAAACTTGTAATAAACTAGGGTTTTATTTAATAATATGCTTGTATCATTACTGAGTCCTAGCATGAGCTTGGCTAATGCTCCAATTCGCATCCACTCCTAAGGAGGGAGGTGAAATATCGGGGTGTTACAGCTGGACCAGCTCGCCGCCACCAGACCACCGTCGGGCCACCATTGGACCGCCGCATGCCACCACTTACGAATAGTACCATACATATCTCAAAGTATATTTTGTAATACATTTCAAAATGCATTTGAAGATATGAAACAAACAATATCTCAAAATATATTTTGAAATGTGTTTTAAAACACATTCCAAAATATATTTTAAAAGTAGATACCAAGCAGGGCCTTAATGTTTCCTAAATTGGGTCGTCCTTACCATTCCTTTGAATTAAACTGCCACATGGTATAATAGCACATTTATGCTATTACTTTTTCTAACCACTTGTATCTACGTCTCATAATCTATTTTTCCCTCTTAGCTGCACAATTCCACCGACTTAGGAGAGAAACTGTGCTCCAAGCCATATATGCAGGTACAAAATAGACTTAACCCTCTCTATCGGTTTAAAGTAGAAATGGACATGAATGCAAAGCCAGAGAAGATCAAAATTGTTGCTTTGGATGTCGAAGACGATGTTTCATGAAACTACCATTACCTCCTTGAGGTTTAGAAAACAATAACTGTTTGAATGTTAAATTTTTCCTTTTCAAATAACAAAAAAGCTCTAGAAGTTTGTGTTTATCTTTCTCACAAACTGACAAGGGCCAATAACAACTAGTCTGACAAAATCTAAAGCAAGAAATTATTTATAAACAAATATACAAAAAGAAATAAGATAATTATTAGGGTCAAGTGTAGAATCTATTTGACAGTGTTCTAATCTATCATATGATCATATTTTAGGCATGTATTGTGATGGAGATGATATGCTAATTTCTTGTATAACCCTGTAATTAAGGGCGTTATCAAGCCTAACTCTTAGGTACCAATGCTTTTATGGTAATAATTGGGTTGTTAGTCATTAAGACTAAGTACCACACACGTCTCAAAAAAGATGATGGTACATTTCTATTTACTATGTCAATTGTATCCAATAAAAGTGATCTATTTGAGGTGCGACATATTATGACTCATACCAAAGAACTTTAAGTTTTAATGGAGTTGGCCTTCCCCAATTTTAGCTTACTAGTGATTAAAAAACAAAATGATGAAAGCATGAATAGCAGGCATAATGCATAACAAATCAAGTATTAAGGCCGTACCTCTTCATTTCAGTTATCATTTACCTCTTTCCCACTATATCTAATTGCTAGAAACTAAAAAACTATAGAAAAAATGCAAGCAAATCATATAAAAATGTTATATAAGAAGAAAAAAATGATTAGAATGTTGCAGCTCCTTGTGGGAAATGTCAAGTTTCAAGATTTCTTTCAAAAGATATGATCTTGGTACAAATCCAAAATTTACTTAGGCTACAAGGTAACCTAAGAAAAGATAGAAAAAGAGAGTATTAATCAAATCATACATATCCTAATTCAAACTATTTACAAGGCTATTCCCCATGCACTTGTTGCTAAACTAAATGAGAATCTCTTCTATATAAGGATAAGCAAATTTATCAAGGCTCAAAGAGAGAAGTTTTCGAATTTCCAAACCCGCAGAAATGCCGCTATGCCAAAATTGGCATCACTTTAGCCTAGAAAAATAAATTTTATCTTTAAAGAGGAAAAATATTTGGAAAGTCACGGCGCCCTATCTATTGCCATGGCTTGGAACTCCACTCTAATTTTTGTGGACTTCTAGATTGCTGCGGCTGCATGTATATTAAGTAAAAAATTTTCAAGTCTCAGATGATTGTAATGCCCTTTCTAATGCCATGGCTTTGTAAGAGAATATCATTTCTTCATTTCCTTGGAACACGGTGTCATGTACGGCGTCGCGGCTTTCTGAGCGTTTCCTCAAATTTGTGCATTTTTCTTTTTCTTTTCCCCCTCCAATTTTCAGCAACTCTCCTCAAAATGTCGCTAACACGAAAACACTACAAAATAGTCAAAATTTTCATCAAAACACATTATTCAAAAGGCATAATGATTCAATTCAAGGGTATAAAAGTGTATACAAAATTGTTTAACCTGGTAATGGTAATTTCCCAAAGCTCGAGGGTAGCGGTAGTTTTGTGAAACATAGAGGGGGTAAATATAATTTACCATATATTCTAATGGTAGAATTATTAGTTATTGATTATATCAAACTCACTTTATACATGTGATTATCGTCCTTCATTAATAAAATTAAATATTTCTTCTATGATGCTCTAGTTCTTTTGACCCGGAACCAAATTTTACTTTGTTTTCTAATCAGTGTATCATTTGAGATGGGTAGACAAAGTAAGGAGGTGTACAAATTTTTTATTTATATTTTATTGTTTAAATAGATATTAGATATAGAACTATAGTAATTCTTACAAAGGAAATTCCATATATAGCATGGCAAATTTATCTCGTACAGTACACACACAAATATGACTCGTACATTGTACAAGTCCCATAAATTGCATAAATATGTCTAGTATATTTTGATAAGATAATATTTTTTTTCATAAAAGGCCAAAGACTTTGTGATCAAAAGGGTAGGGTTTTCTCCAAATGTTTGAGTTGCTTAGAAAATTATGCCGACCATGCCTGCTACTGCATCTTTAGCTGAAACAGTAAACATATATGAAATTGTAAGTGTCACAAAAGAAATTAGCAATTTTGTGTATTAAAAATAATATTTTAGAAAATATTAAAAATAATACTAGATATTTTCCCATCATGAAAAGTCTAAAGAAATCATTATGGATTATTTTTACATTATTCAATTTTATTTTGGGCGTGATTTATTACTTTGCTCTGTGCCTTCCAAATTTAAGCACTGTGCTGGTGTCGTGCCAAGAATCTCACATTGTGTGTGTGTGTGTGTCCGTGTATATAAGGGAAATAAGCCAACAGATTCTTACCAATAGATTCTTGTGGATTGCAAGCCAAGGAAAATAAGGAAATCAAGGTGATTCTTTAACTTCAGATAAAGTGATGCACATTGTATCCTGTAGCAAAAGAGCAGCACAGGAAGAAATTATACTTGTCCAAAGATCCTCCATAAAGCAATAGAATGGCACAAGATTCTAGCATCCTTGCCAATAGATTCAGATGAAGGAGAAAAGATTTTTGTAGATGGAGATTGTACATTTTAATGTGTATCTTGGTTGTACTCATGTATTCTGTTTGAATGATATCCTTCAATAACAACTGGATGTGGTTTGACAGTTGAAATATATATATATACATATATATGTATATATATATATATACCTTTTTTGCCTTGAATGCATAAAAACAATGGAAGAAGAAGACTAATTTGAGTAGGAAAGGTAGAGTCTGACGAAGAAAGCGTAGATGGGAGTCAGGCCATATTTGAAGCTCCAAACAAACTGATGACAATAAACTCCGAGTGACAAACCACATATAATACAGCTCGAAGTCCAACGTAATCCCTTAGGTTCTCCTTGTTCAAAAAAATTCCTTTCAACCGGCCCTTTTCTCGAGAGAGAAAAAATTGCAAAAGCAGTGAATAAATCCTTCTACACACAAGTATATATACACACACACATATGTATTAAATTTTTTTGGTGTATATATGTATATACAACACACACATAATTCAAATGACATGTAATATTTTACTAAAGTTTTTGGCCTTCTTAGGATCAGAAGTAGTATTTTACCAAAGTATGAATATCTAAAACATGATTATGTAAAAGTATACTATCGATATGTAAGACTCATGCAATATGTGGGATAGATTTATGTGTGCAATGTGTGGGACAGACTCATGCGTGCAATGTGCGGGACATACTCTTGGGTGCGATAGACTTGTGCATGCACTGTGTGAGAAATATTAGTGTAAGTGTTGGGGCAAGGCATCATGAAAATTTAGAATTTGTAAAACTTAGCTTAGTTCAAAAAGGTGAAACACTCTGCAACGTGCTCACATTTCAATGGGCCTTAATAGACAATTCTGATGCAAGAGTAAAACCATAGTTACATGATGCAATTGAAATATTTTACTGTTGGAATAGGGCATTTGACTATTCCAACACAGTAATATTCATTTGACTATTTTTTCAGATTAAAATTTGGTCACATTTATAGTAAAAATATGAATAAATTTAATTAATGTAGTAAGTTATGCATTCTGAAACCCGTGGAATTTCATAAGTACATCTCCCCTGAGAATCAGTTATAAATTATCTCATTGCATTCAAGTATTCCATTTTGTTCTTCCATTTCATTCTAATTACTATAAGTGGAAAATCAATCAAGAATGCTGAAAAAGAGACAATCCTCCAGTATGGGTTGGAGAACCCTATATATTTGCATCCTATTTTTTGCAACAAAAAAGTTCTCCAACCATACACTTTTTTTGTTCTCAAGATATACCTTGGAGGATTTTGTTCAATTTGATTCAGGTTTACAAAATTGAAGAACTTAACTGCACTCTAAAACCAATCAATTTTTGTATGTGCCCTGCTACAGCCCATTATGATTTCCTTGCACGAGTTCTAGCCTCATCATCGAGCTCTATTCTGCCTTCTCAATAAAGATGCAAGTCTTATTTTAATCCACTGTTTTAATTAGATCGCATCACATCACATCAAATGTAGTCCCAATTGCTTATTAACTATTACATACATATACATATATAGATATATATACATATATATATATATGAATGAAAAAGTAAATTTATGGTTATTTTCATGCATTTATGATCCTTTAGATCGTCAAATTTGTGTTGTGAGGAAAGTTCACTAACTGTCCATATGTATCTCAAGCAAGAAAATCTGCATAACTCTTAAACTTTAATCTTTCGAGTTCTTTATTGCATTTAGTATACATGCTATGCATTTTTCCTTTGTTATTTAAAGTTTACACTTGTTTTAATATATGATCGGCCAAATTAATAGCTTGTCATGAGAATGGAAAAGTCCCCTAAACAAGATAGAATATATATCATTATTACAATAAAAACCATGTTTTGGGTAAATCTGGGAATCCCAATGAGCAAGACAAAAGTAGCAGAGCAAGTGCCAAAACAAGAGAAAAATGCCAAAAATTGGGCACACCAATCAATTTAGGGTATAATCGTTGGAATACTCAGACAAACATGCTTACTTGCCTCAATGCTACCATAGCTTTCCCTTCGTACGAAAGTTGAGCATAAAAGGAAAGAATAATCCTTCATCGGATCCACTTCCTCTATTCTTCTGGCGCAAGTTATTTCCTTAAAGCAATGCAGATTCCACATCCACATGTACAAAGATGGCAAATTCCACTTCCTAATTTGTGAAGATTGCTAATTCCTCTTTTGAAGGGATGAGTTCCCTAATTTCTTCAGTTCCTTAATTTCTCGAATTACTATTATGATGCTTAACATGTAAGACCCTTGATATCTTCCTATAAATCCAAGGGTTCAGCATCGATTTAGGATATCTCATTTATTGCATTTTCATAGCGAGGGACGAATTCCAGTTAGAGTAGTAGCAAAATTTCTTTATTTTAAGTAGTTTAGTGAAGTTGTTCGCACCAGTTTGCCCAGGGCACTGTCATTTGTAGAATGCAATATTTCTTTCTCCTTTTCATAATATAATGATGTTTTCTTTATATATAGATAGTAGCTAAACTTCATAAATTCTGATTTATGATCTAATATGTATGTATGTGAGATCTAAATGAATTTAATGTTTTGCTTGCATGTGATTTTTTGTTCATCTTTGCTTCAATAGTCAATGTTTTAGATGCTTAGATTTAATTTAGTGCGTGGGATTTATCTATGTAACTAATCTAATGCCAATTAGGCGAATAGCTGACTTGATAGCAGAACATTTTGCTTGATTGATTTGCGGTACACTAAACATACACGTTTATGGAGATAAACAAACGGGAGTCAAATTTCCTGTCGTTGATAACGTAATTTGCTTGCCTTAGATTCTTCTAATTTATCATGATGCTAAACATTCAAACTTTGCTCATTTGCAGAACAACTCGGGATAAAGGGGTAATATTTGGTTAGGGATAGTTGCTATAACCAAGACTACAATTAATTAAGGAAGAATTGGTATTTGCAAGAGTTTCGAGGATTATAACTAATGGGATATATGCAATAAAAGAAACTATCTTTGAATCTATGATCTATTGAGCACACATACATATTTAGCATCATTGTTGGAATTTCTTTTAAACCTAACGAAATCTAAATTCACTCGTTCTTTGTCACTATTTCTTATTCACTTGCCCAGGCTGTTATTCATAAAAAACACTTCACTTTCGTAGTTACTTGATGAGAAATATTGATCATACTATTTCCCATGGATTTGGTACTCATTTACCACTCTATTCAACAAAGTAGCTTGAGAGAGATTTTTTGGCATGACTGACTTGTTTTTTATTAAGTATTGTTATTTTGTTTGGCTGTTATTAATTTATCAATTGAACAAGACTCTTAAGCCCTATTCATTTTTAATTTTTTTTATTTTGATAAGATTTATTCTTTAATTTTATTTTATTATTCAATTAAGTATTTTAATATTTTGTGTTAAAAATGTAATGATCTTAATTTTAAAAAAATGCATAACCATTTCCCTAATATTTAACTTTTGTATACAGCTGGTATTTAGGGGTTAATTTAATAATTATAATTTTATGGCAAAATCTTTAACTAGAATTTGCTGAGGGCTTCCAGAAGGAAGAACCCTCCAAAAATACGCGTATGCTGCTATTTGTGGCGCGCACATGGTATTCTTTAGTAAAAGGCAAAAGAATAGTTCGCTATGTGCTCACTACTCAGCTCCGTGCACTACTACAAATTGGAGCTGTAATAACATCCCAAAAATGATGCTTTAGGCCCTAAAAGTGTTATCTTAGGCCTGGGGCATCACTTTTAAAAGTATATATTAAAGTGATGTTACCTAAGGCCTATGGTAACACTTTTGACCTTTTATACAACATCTTTTTGAACTGTAGCAATAGGTGGCTAATGTAACATTTTTGTCCTCCCAAATGCAACACTTTTTCACCTTTAATGCAACGATTTTTTGGCCTACTGCAACGCTTTTTTTGACTATTGCAACGCTTGTTGGGCCTAATGCAACGCTTTTTTGGAATATTGCGATTCTTTTTCTGACTAATGCAGCACTTTTTCCCCAATGCAACGTCCCCCCCCCCCCCCCCCCAACCCAAATGCAACACTTTAATGCATACGTAACATATTTAAATTAATATAATATTACTGCTCATATGGTACCATTTATTCTAATCCACTATAAAATTGATAATCCAAATGATCGTATTACAAAATATTGTTAGAGTTCTATATCTATGATTTTGGCTTTTGTGAGAAAATCATCATTATTCTCAAACATCTCTTTCACCTCAAGAAATATAGACTTTAGTGAAATAAAGTTTCACGATCTTACAAAAAAAATCTTATCTAAAATGGAATTGGATCCTACTCTGTCACAACATTTCTGTGAATGTTATTTTGATCTAAGTGGTCTTATTTAGTGTCCCATGCTAGGAATCATTCTATCTAGATCATCACAAAACTTTAAGAAGTCAATTACAAAAATTAAAGTCCTTAAAATCTTCAGTTCACTTAAGAAACCCTCACTTCTAAACCTGAAAATTTTCACAAACAAATGAAATAGATAGTTAGAATAATTCTAGTAAAAACTATAAGCAATCAAAATATAAATTTTGTTCCTCATGATCATGATTGAAAAAGGTTTCATTTGTTGAAGACAGTGACATAACATAATTAATGCAAATGGAGAATTTGGCCTTTTTTGAACCAAAATTAAGTGACAAACAATGAAACCCTAAGAATCCACACAAATCCCATTTGAATAAGCAGAATTAACCACTTTCTTCTGGTCATACCATCAATTTGATACTGAAAAGTTGCCTCTAGTGACTATGCATTCTAATTCCTCAACATTCTAAGTGCAATCACATGAAGCAGAATTCCTAGCACAGTCATAGTCATTAAATAAAATTTGAGAAGTGGAGGCAAAAAATCATACTCCACCAAACAGTTCTGTTTTCATGCATATCAAATATGGAAAATAACGTAAGAGAAAATTAAAGGAATTACTTCCCAGTAAAATATCTACAATCAACCCAACCAATCAATAAATACTAAGAGTCCACTTGCTTAAAAGAGCGTAAGTAAAGCTTGAAGAAAACAAAAATTCAACTACGAAAGGGAACATTGACAGCATAAATGCTTTGCTTCAAATGAGCCATATGGAGACTCATGTGGAATAGGTAGAAGTTTGCATCTTATTTAAAGTTATCTTGGTTAATAAAGACAAGAGTGCTAGAGACTAAATTAGACTCACTGTCACAGGATTTGGGTCCAAAGTTCGAGAAATCAAGAATTTCGCTGCAACTAGAAACAAGCTTGAACATGAAAAATCTGCAATTTCAATATGCAAAGAAACCATAAACCCACCAGACTATGAGACTCGTGCAACCCACTAAAGGAATCCAACAGACTTCCATCAATAGAGAAATCTAATACTAATAGTACATGAATATGATTATTAAATACCTTGCCTTATAACGTAGTTGTTCCCGCCTCATAAAATGAAGAAGTTCCAAAACCGAGCATGAATTGAAGCTCTTAGGTACCTGACAGTAACATATATCATTCTCATGCTAAAATGAAAGGAAGAAGTGATAATAATGGATAATATATCTAGTGGGATATTTATTTTTTTTCCTTACCAAACTTAGGAAAGATATTTTCTCACAACTTTAGTAGGTAATTTTTGCAAGAAACTGTTTCACTGTATCTCCAATAATATTTTCCCGGTCAGCTTCATAATTCCTTTGCATTTCTTCTAACTCCACCCTTTACTTTTCTTGATTAGCTGCCATCTCTCTAAGCAATTGCTGCATCTCTGCCTTACCTCTCTGATAGCTCTTTTCAATCTCAGCAGTATTTGTTATTGACTCAAAAACCTCTTAGTCACCACATACAAATTCTCAGTACCTTTCACCTTCTTCAACATCTTACTAGTAACTCCCCTGCTGTAGAGTCTACAACGTCATCATACTCCTTGCCCAAAATAGAAAGATAACCATCTGTATCACTGCATCCCTCAGGAGGCTTGTAGTTGTTCATAGCTTCCTGCGATATTAATGGTCATAAAATTTTTAGACTCAAATAATATACATATATATAGAGAGAGATAGAGTTAAGAATATCAGTTACAATCTTTTTGCAGTGTCATCAAATGGTTCAGCATACTGTTATCCCTCTTTTCTTTGGCGTGTGCACTCAAAAACTCTAGCCAAAGAAGGTGGTTCTTTGTTTGGATTCTCATTTTTCTATTTTGATGGTAAATGCATATAGAGTTAGCATAAAGTAAAGCAATCAAATAAGGCAGTAAGGCATGGATAAAGCTTCCACAGAGTACATAACTATTACCATTTCCTCATGCACCCTAGCAAAACTCTTTGGACCAACAGTGTGCCTATTCTTTTGAGAGTTATAATGATCCCTTGCAATAGTTGAACGCTTTTGCAACACACATTGATAAAAAAAAAAAAATCACTTTCTAACTAATTAAGATATGAAAATAGGAAGAACATGAGTGAAAAACATATTAACAATTAAATGATTCTTATTAAATGTACCTTCTCTAATTTTTTGTTCCATAAAGCCAACAGTTTGAAGAAATCAGTGTCTGGAATTGTTTTAGGCTTATTTTCCCATCTAGCATTTCCATCCTTGTGCTTATAAAAATGGTTTTTCTTCACTCAGGATCTGTGAGTCCTCCGGGCTGCACCAATAGACTTCAACACCCACTTCTTAGCCATATCAGGTACGATGTATTTTTCCTACCACACATATGCATATCAACATAGTGAAATATAGATTGCTGAAAATGTTATAATAAAAGGAGGGAGACAAGCAATTTGGAAACATACCAAAACATACTCCCATAGCCTATCTTTGTGCGGTACCTTATGCCAAGAATTATATATCAAGGGTACAGAGTTAAACTCGCAACCTATTGTGCCCAAAAATTGAGAGAACTCACCCACGATGTTCTCTTCTTTTGTCACTGGTCCAATTGGCTACCCAAACTCATTACAAATGACGACTTTGCGTCTCTTTGGTTTGCAAACATGAACATGATGCATCATGGTTGTCCCTCATTTTTCGCACCTTTTTTAGCTGAAATTAGAATCACTGTGACTCTATTGTAAGGGAGATAAATAAAAACTGATTTTATATTATAATTACTGTACAAATATACCTTCTGGCTCAGACTGGAGATTTAAAAGTTCTTCATCAAGTTCATCGTATTCATCTTCATTAAATGCACTAGAATTATCCACATTCATTGTTGAGCTGCTTGGCATGTCATAAAAAACTGACTGTGAACTCTCTTGATAGGTGTATGTTTGTGGTGGCAATTGCTTCTTATGCGATAGCATTTCACCAACAGTTATAACATTTTTATCCACTGTGTTTCTTGTATTATTTTCTACGGCATCTTTCTGCATGAAATTGGTGAAATATACTTATATGGGATGTCAATGGGATAAATGCTTAGTTTCTGGTTGTTGTGGCATAGGCTAATCTTTCACAAGTACGTAGAAAAGGAAGTCAAGGATACAGAAACACCAATCTAAGCAGTCCATCTAAAAGATATTCAGTCTGTAAAAGCAATGGACATAGACATAAGGTAGAAATATAGGCACTTTAACAGCGTTAATAACTTTGACTTAGCATTTTGCAATTGAAATAAAGGCACAAATTGACACTAAACGTTATTCTACTATTCTTGCAAACTTCTTGCAGTTAATAGGTTTTGTGATACTACATTTCCAAGTTATCTGCCTACATTTTTCTTGTTTAAAATGTAATCACTATCACCATAAATATTGTTATCAGACCTTATTTCAGAAAGTGAACAACTTGTCCATACTACTAATTACAGATTCATTCCACTTCAGTTTAATGCTTTCAACATAGTGCCTAAGTGTATGGTCCATTATGTCAAACTTCTGTGCATTGTGGTTTAGAACATAAATTACATGCTTATGAACTCACTCCTAGCTAACCGTCATACAGTTTCAAAAAATGAAGACAAATTTTAGAAAGTATGACAATTTGAACCAGCACAAACTTGACAGACACCAACCACGTACAATATTTTGGACCATAATAAAAAAAAGGTATATAACATGAGAAAAACTATACCTCAATGAATTCAATATGAACCACCTTTTCTGTGAGCTAATAATCATGAGAAATTATACCTTAACAGCTAACGCTCTATTGAAGCTCTCAGTAGCATTGTCACGCTCCTCACAGTTTACTTGTGATATACCAATAGTAATCCAAGCCGGTAAAGAAAAACTAACAAAGTGAATTAAATGCAAACTGGTTCTGCATTTCACAAGTTTACTTGGAGTCTAGTTTAATTTGCATTTGGATTTGCAGTTTTTAGACTTTTTTTGTAGGGAGTTATGCCCAAAAAATGGCAGTTGTGTCACTTTAGGGATATTAGGATTTCTGATCTTCTAGCCTTTATAGCAAGTATTTATGGAGTGTTTAAAAGGTGATACTTCTTTTACATGTTAGATATAAGTGCTTGAGATATGTTCTAGGTCATAAACTAGTTTTGTATTGGTTTAAAATGATAAGTGAACACACAACTATTGCAGAATATTATACAACTGAACAGAAAAGATTCACATGGAACCGTAGAGGTGCTTTTTACACCTGAGTTTTGCCATTATAGAATGTTGTACCATTTTTTGCAGTCAAATCTTATTATAATGACCAAATTAAGATTTCATACTTGAAATCACATCATTTTGAATCCTATTCTCCACCTTGAAGGCATTCATGAACATTTACGCCTTTGTCAAAATTATTTCTTACTACATAACCAAAAAATTATTTATTTCAAAAAAATTAAAATAAGAACAGAGTTCAAACCATATATGGTTACCTCTTTGGGGACTATGACATCAGTAGAACGTCCTTCTTTGCCTTGTTCATCACCACCACAATCCAAATTCTGTGCATCCCCTGCACTTTTATCACTCATACCCAATAGCTTTTTTTTTTTTTTTTTTCCTTTTTGTTCACACTCTGACCATTGACCCAGCTAGTCACAGAATTAACAATACGCTTTAGTCCAATCTCTTGCAATCTTGCTTAGTTCTCTTTAATCCTAAGCATTCTAAGTCTCTCATATTCATTAATGCTGCCTTTCTCAACATCATCCCTCTTGCTTTCCTTTCCCATTGGAGTCTACTTTGCTAGAACTGCAATCATTAACTTTTGTACCAATCAAGTTAGAGCATTTTGTAGTATAATGAAATGAGAGGACATAACATAACAATAAGAGAGTAATACAAGTGTTTGAACATCAAACATTAGTGGAAAAATATTAACCATTAAAGCATTAAAAAGACACCATAAGAAATTACACAGATAAAAAAAGAAAAAGAGAAAGAAAGTAGAAACTAGTTATCAATGCTGGTTATCATTATCTACTTGCTCTTCATCTACACTCATCCAATCCCATAAAGTATCATCAACATCATCATCATTATCATCTTCAACACTATCCCCATCTAAATCATCCAGGTTTGTATCTACGCCAATAACGATAAGGGGCATATCATTTCATAATAACTGAATGTCTTTATCACCAACTTGTACCAAAGAATGTACTCCTTTATCATTAAGCTCAGACCAATAACAGTCTCCATCATTTGCATCATAACCACCCACAATTAGATCTCTTGGAACCCGATTCGTAACATAATGCAAGCTATCTACCAAAGGATTAAGCAAATAGAACACTTGTTGCACTTGAGAGAGCATGACATATGGATCATTTGAATAGCACAAAATTTTCACATTAACACAAGGAAGACCATACTCATCTTTCCCCACTTGGTTCCACTCACAACAGAACAAAACTACCTTTGATTTGGACCAATAATCGAGCTCAATTATTGCAAGTATCGCACCATAATAGTCTACATCTCCAATCACTGGATTTTTGTCCTTAGAGCTTGCAAAGCTAGAAGTTAAAGCTTTCACAAAAACTCCAACTATTTTGAGTCTTACTCCTTGCATCACGTGCTTTTGTATAAAACCTACATCCATTGACATAATACCCGTTATAGCTCCTAGCCGTAGGGGTTAGGGTTTTTGCTATGAAAATATATGATCTTGAACACTATTGTTAATAACTTTATCTTTCAACCAACTGGCAAATTCATTGTTGTGGTTTTGTGCTTGTGCCCATCGACTTCTTGATTGACTATTAATATGAAGTTGATGTTTGCTGCATTATTCAAACATCATTAGATTACCAAATGTTAATTGAAATGTACAAAAAAAATAATAATAATAAATAAATAATGCTTCTTAATTTACGAAGGAAATTGGATTTACTTACTTGATATAATCATCAACCTTCTTGCAACCAGAATTGAATAAAGCATACCGATGCGCTTACTCAAAAGAGAGAGTATCTAAAGTGAACAACTTGCCCTTCCTTCTTTTCTTTCCTCTTGAAGGGTGTTCAACAACTAAAAAAAATACTATATTCATTTGAATTAAAAGCAAACAAATCTGAATCTTGAACACCCTTATTCAGTTTTGTCTTCACGCCTTTGTCCATATAGCGAGAATAAAAAGTGATACACTCTTCAATTAAATACCCTTCAGCACTGGATCCCTCTGCATATCTTCGGTTACGTACATAAGATTTTAGTTTACCCAAATATCTTTGTATAGAAAACATCCATCGATATTGCACAGGACCACCAAGCCTAACCTCATTTACCAAGTGAATAGGCAAGTGCACCATAACATCAAAAAAGGTTGGTAAGAATATTTTCTCAAGCTCCCACAATATTTCAACAATCTCTATTTCCAACTGATTGAGATCTTCAAGATTCACTACCTTACTACACAAACATCGGAAGAAAGCACCCAACCTAATGAAAGGGATAGCAATATGCTTAGGAAGTGATTTCCTAACTGCAACTTGAAGTAAGTACTTAATAAAATGTGAGCATCATGACTTTTATAACCCACCACTTTTCATTCTAAAGTGTGTACACACCTTGCTATATTTGATGCACACCCATAAGGAAATTTGGCTTCCTTTATGGCATGACAAAAAATGTCTTTTTCATTCCCAGACATAGCATAGCACGCCTTTTACAGAAAAACATGCTTACCATTATAAGATAGATAAGGTTGAAGTTTTTCTTTGATGCCCATTCTACAAGGTCAAACCGAGCTTTACTATGATCCTTTTATACACAACAATGTCCCTATCAAGCTGTCACAAATATTTTTCTCAATGTGCATCACGTCAAGATTTTGCCAACATGTGTTGAATTGCCAATACGTCAATTCAAAAAAGGTTGACCTTTTCTTCCAAGGACAAGTGGCATCATTCTTCTTCTTTTGAGTCTTCCTAAATTCATTCTTAAAGATAGATAACTCTCTCAAAGCCTCAACCCCTGACAAAGTGGTTGGAGGTGGTATATTCTCATTACAACCATTAAAAGAACTCTTATTACGACGCCACAGGTGCTCCATTTCCAAGAATCTAGGATGGTCCATATAACATGTTTTCTTGAGATGATTCAAGTACAACGAACTAGTTTCATAATTACAACAAGGACATGCAAATTTCCCCTTAGTTTTCCATTCAGACAATGGTGTGTAAGCTGGAAAGTCACTAATGGTCCAAGTCAAAGCTGTATACATTTTAAAAGTTTCATCTTTAGACTTGTCATATGTATCTAACCCATCAATCCACAGTTCATTTAACTCATCAGTCAAGGGTCGCAAATACACATCAATATCATTGCTAGGAGATTTAGGGCCAGCAATCAATAAGGATAAAATAAAGTACTCTGGCTTCATGCACATCCAAAGTGGTAAGTTATAGTTAACTAACACCACATGCCATGTGCTGTGAGAAACACTCATGGTCGAAATGGATTAAAACCAACCATCACTAGCTAAACCTAGCCTCACATTTCTAGGTTCTTTGGCAAAATTGGGATATAGCATATCAAAATCTTTCCAAGCTTTGCCATCAACTGGATTTCTCAAATTACCATCTTTAGGACGTTCTTTATCAGGCCATGTCATACTCTTAGCAGTTTTAGCACACATGAATAGTCTTTCCAGTCTCAATTTTACAGGAAAATACCACAAAACTTTAGCTGGAATGTTGGAAATTTTATTTCTAGTTTCATTTTTTTGCTTGCTTCCTTGACTTTCTTGTGGTTGTTTCCACTTAGAAGTATTACATATATGGCACTCATCAGCATTCTCATACTCTTTCCTGAATAACATACAATCATTAGGACACGCATAAATTTTTTTACAATCCAAACCCAAATTCCTCAAGATGTTTCAAGCTTCATTAAAATTTGATGGAAGCTTTATATCTAGAATCATTACCCATTCCATGAAGTGTTTTGAACAGAACATTCTTATGATGCAAGAAAGTTTAGAAAAATTCTTACACCAACCCATAGAATTTTTTGGCTTCCTCATTTGGACCTAAGTGGACACCACTTGTTCCCTCTTAGATATCTCTATGTCTATCATGCAATAACTCATTAATGTTGTCATCCATTTCTGGGATATCATCAACTAAATCTCTTGCAGATTTCGGTGGTGAATGTTCCTCTCCATGAAAACTTCACACATCATAATTGTCCACAAATCCCTCACTTTTGACATGATTATATACCTCATCTCTATGATGCCAAAAGCGATTTTTACAATTCCTACAAGGACACTTAATCTGACCTCCCATAGATGCTTTAGCAAAAGATATGTTAAGAAAGTAGATCACCCCATTTTCAAATTCAGGCATCCGTCTAGACATATACATCTAACTTCTATCTTCCCTCATCACTCTAGAATTCTGAAACAAACAATAAAGAGCTAATCCATTGTCCAGCATCCTATGTTGTGAAATCAAAGTTTAAAGTTGGAGCAAAACTTAAGAACAAGGACAAATCTCATAGAAGAGCCTCTATGTAAGGTGAGATAACTTTAGGAATGAGGTAAAATTTAGAAAAATTGGATCATTACTATACAATGGTGGCTTTCTCTCTCTGGCTTAGATCACAGTTCATCAAAACTACAAACCACATACTATACTCATTCGCAAAAGCTGTGAAGAATGTAACAGCAGCTAAGATAATTTGCTAAAGCAGATAAACCTCATAAGAGAAGATAAGATAATAAGAGCAACAAGAGGTAATACATGAGAGCATTTACCATTCTGACATTCCTTTTAAAACTTAGGTGTTCCTATATTATCATCATTAGAAATGTGAAAATAACATCAAATCTGAAAATAAGGTAGCATCTAAAGCATATATTAGAAATTGATATATAACAATATAATGGTCTTCTGAAGGATAATGATACAATACATATTTGAATTACAGTCCAATGTGGACCATACTTTCAATTTTCTTCAGATTTTTCTATTTTGGATTCCTACTTATACACAGGATTACTAAATTACAGTAAGCACAACATACTGAGGAGAAAGGAGGCATTATTGATTGCCACCAGGGGGTATCGATAGACTTAATCTAACTCAAATAAAACTACTACTTACACACTGACTATGGCTGGCTCCCTAATTGACAAGGTCAATCAGCCCACCAACCTAACATTTTTTTCACCTTCACAATCAATGAACGGATATGAAATAATCTTGCCAAAAAGATATCAAAAAATCCTTGCATCAAGAAAGTTGGATTAAGAGATAAGATTCACAGGATCTGTGCTAGCAAATTCCTTAATTTAGTTGAATATATGTGTTAACATTAGTTTAAACTTAAATAAATACTTACTAGGAGATATATTGGAGCTATCAATGCAACACCTTCACATGAAGCAGCTTGTTGAGCACCTGATCTTATAGTTCCTCTTCCTTTGGTTTCTTGGTTCCCTCTCCTCGGTGTGAAGTTACGCCCTAATTTCCTTCGAGATTATAAAAAAATAACCAAGGAATCGCTGAAATTTGAACGGCATAAATAACATCTAGAATGAAGAACAACAAACAGTGGATTTCTAATTTCTAATTCACGTTGAAAGTTTATAAACGAATGTGGAGAAAAAATTACCTTCATAGAGATAAATCTAAGTTTAACCTTAGAAAATTTGAGACAAGTTAAGTTCACAAAGCAATTCCGTTCGATGGAGACTAAATGGAGCAAAAGATGATGGCTGAAATTCAATTCATCACATTACCGATTGAAATCGAAAATGACCTTCGAGACTGAGAGAGTTTGCATCTCATCACATTACCGATTGCATCAAAGATGACACCGTTGGTTACAGAGGGAAACCCCTAGGTTTCTACAAATATGATTGGGGAGAATTGAGAGAGAGACGGTGCAAATTAATTTGATTGAGGAGAAATGAGATAGAAACCTTCCGATCAGGACTTCAGCTCTGTTTTAGGGATTGGACTGGAATGCTGGACAGGAAATCCTTCCGGAGCGACAGCAAAATTGAAGGAAATGGAAGTGAAAAAGTTTATAGTGCAAAAAGGAACTTATCGAGTGGATGCTGTGATGGAGTTTACAGTGCAATCGTGGTGTGACGGATGGTGTGATGGAGTTTACAGTAAGGTGTGATGAATTACAATTATGGAGTTTACAAAAAGTTTAGAAGTAATAAACTGAAGCTTAAAGAAAATTATCCAGTGTAGAATTACAAAATAATACCATTTAGGACAAATTACAATAATCCAAATCAAAACAAAATTACAAATGTAGGACAAATTTATTCTTATCTTTTATTGTTTGTATTTGGCAAAAAATATTTACATTCTTTTTCTAGTAAAAACTTCTTAAGGCTATTTTGAATTGTTTCTCAAATATGAGATTATTATTTTTGGGGAAAAAATTTTTTGGAGGGAATTTCTTTATGAAAAATTGTGTAAGAAACAAAATAAAAAGTGTATGATTGATTTAATTGTTTTTTATAATAATGGTAGTGTTATTTTTTAGGGAATTTTAAATTTTAAAATTAGAATTTAAAGGTGTAATTTTAATAAAAAGAATGTAATTTTTCCTTAAAAAAATAGATCAAAAAGAGCCAAAAAAAAAAAAAAAGTGTTTATAAATTAAAAAAGTAAAACAAAAATCATATTGATAGCAAGAGAGGAGAATTAGCCACACAAACAAAGCTAAAAAAGTGTTGCACTAGATTAAGAAAAGCGTTACACTAGCCTTAAAAAAAGAGATGCAATAGTTTAAAAAGTGTTGCATTTGATTGAAAAAAGCGTTGCACTAGCCTATTAAAGTGCTGTAGTAGCTTAAAAAAAAAAGTTGCAATAGCTTTTTAAAAAAGTGTTGCATTAGTCTCAAAAAATGTTGCTCTAGCTTTCCAACAAAGACAACATTTTGCAAAGGTGTAGCATATTGTAAAAAAAATGTTGCATTAGACTTGTACAGCTACACTTAATTATGGTGATGCATTTTCTTTCAAAAATTTTGTTCTATTATAACATTTTTAAAAGTGTAACCTAGAAAGTGATACTATACGCTCAATTTGTAGTAGTGGTGATTTGAAACAAGCGGCCTGCCTCGTTTAAATAGAGCTTCCAACTTCTGAAACCTTCAGCTACTTCCGATGTGGGAATCCGTTTCTACTGCATGCATAACCCAATTACAATTACACCCCGGTCAAGTTTCACCCTTTGCAATGTCACCATCATCTTCATCACTATTAAATTTTCTTCTCCATTGTTAAACATCACATGGACAGATTTCATTCGACTAAAATGGAACTTTGTATACGGCACCACATTAGACCCTAATTAAAAGCGATGATTACTTGCTAGTCATCGAGATATGATCCATATAACCGTCTCAAACATATTTGAGTTGAATCATGCTAGCTTAAGCAAAGTAGCAATACATCTAATTCTAATCCACTACATGCACAGGCAGATCAAGATGCCGCCCAAAATACGGAATCGTGCATTGCATTGTTTTGTAATATAAAGATCAAAACTGTACTTTCCAGCCATGAATCATTGTTTAAAATTGCAGGAAAGATGGAAAAGTTTAAATGGCGCCAATGACCGTAAGTAAAAACGACGTCGTAAGAAAAAAAAAAATAGTGATAAAAGTATAAGTTAAACGTCGTTTAACAGATTTTCCTAGATAGAGAACCGCTATCATGGTTAATGGACTCGTAGAGGGGTAGATGTCCACGTCCTTGCCCTCTCAGAGAGGCACAGATGGACAGATGTTCCCCACATGATCAATGTATAATAACATTACATGTGATGTGATTTAATCATGCAGCTGTCCTTGAGCAGAGCTCAAGCAAGAGGACCCAACAGAATCTTCATATCAATTTCAAACATTCAAAAAAAAAAATCTGGATCAATAGTTATTATATTGTGCTACTTCTCAAAGGTTCATAATCGTAATCCTATGTAAGACAGATTTGGGCGCAAAGTTGGAATCGATAGGATCAGATCATAAGAACCTACATAAAATGTGTAATAAATTATAAAAATACTTTTATTTAAGTCAATTTGGCAAATTTTTATAGTATTAAAAGTATGATCGATTTAGTGTTTTGGGATCGTGCTATGATACGCATGGCCATACTACAAATTATGTTACTTCTTTGCCTCCTCCTCCTATACTTCAAATGCCAACAAAGAGAATCTCAGAGATCCTCAACATTATCGGGTCGAAATCGAATCTCTGTTTTCCAAACTGTCAAATATTTTCGATCTCTATCTTCTGATCTTCTCGTTGATTGTACCCTTTGGGACTCATATAAGTTCAACACCTTCACCGGTAATCCTTCATCATTCTTCACTCAGAAAATTCTTCATCTGGGCTTCTTCTCTCTGATCTTTACTTTTCCCAATCAATTTTCGATCCTTCTATTCATCTTTTGAATCAGGTTTCTTCTGACACTCAATTTCAACAATATGAGCAGCTGCAGCGGCCTGTACAGATTCAAAGTTCCACATCTTAGCTGTCGATGATATCGTGACTGACGGGAAGTTGATTGAGAGGCTCCTCAAGACTTCTTCTTTTCACATTACCGTGGTTGATTCTCCGGCGAAGGCTTTGAGATTTCTGGGATTAGAAGATCTCGAGGGGAAGGAAAACGCTTGCTGCAATCGAAATAACGTGGAAATCAATCTGATCATCACCGATTATTGGATGCCGGGAACGACGGGTTTGGATCTGTTGCTAAAGATTAAGGAATCTTCACCACTAAAGGATATTCCGGTGGTGCTGATGTCTTCTGAAAATGAACCTTTGAGGATTAAGAGATGCTTGGAAGAAGGGGCCGATGATTCTTCCTTAAACCTGTCAAACAATCTGATGTCAATAAACTCAGATCCTATTTGGTCAGAAGAAAGGGAATGAATCACAGCAAGATGATTCCTCAATTACTGAGGCCAGAAATCGCATCATAAGGCCAAGATTTCAGGAAGAGTTTTTGTTTTCTTTTTTTCCTCTGAGAAAAACTAGGTGGTTTTACTGTAGACTAGTTAATTAGGTAGGATTAGAAGACTTTTAACAGCACATTATCATTATGTATGAACTGTATATTCAAAAGCATAGAATGGGGTAATTCTTAGACTTCCTAACTTATTATTACAGTATTATTTTTTAACACAACTGGAGCTCGAGATTTTGTAAACGAGCCTTTACGTTTTCACAAGGTTTAACTTTATTCTCATTTATTTTTCTTGGCTCAAAAGGACCTTTAACGTTTTCTATATTGGTCGTCCTTATCACTCCTTTGAATTAAACTGCCACATCGTATAACTTTGTTTAAATTGATTAGGTGTCAGATGATGTGGAATATTTAGAGCGGGCGACATGTTATTATGATACCAAATACTGGTTAGCTTGGTTGAAAATCTTCCAATGTTCCCCACGCAAACCATCCTCCAATTTGGAACTCCTCCAATTTCCGTTGAAATTTTATTAGCCCGCAAACTCCCACCTCGCCCCCGGATCTAGCCTTATGGCAGCGGCGGCAGAGTCATTGTTTAAATTTATCCCAATTAACCCTAATATGCATTCATCTAAGCTTTTACTTTAATTTCCTCTGTTTTACGAAGCTATCTATGCGAAAGCATCTAAAAAAGCTCTCTCGGCAACACTTCAACCAAATCTTCCTATTATCATGGTCGGTGTTACACACAAGTCTTACGAAAAGAACCATCAGCTAGTAATATAAGTGGGAGTTTTGGAGTATTTAATTTATTCTACGCAATTTGAGAGGGGGGGAGGGTGGGTTTGTTTTGAAGCCACCATCGGTGATTGGTGAAAATGGGAAAGAAAAAGAAAGAAAGAGGAGCTTTTCCCTAAATTGCAAAACTCTCATTTTACTAATGTAAAATCAAATATCATTTATTATTTCAAATCACATGACATGTAATCAATTTAAATATAAGTTATAAGATGTGACAGTTTAATTCAAAGGAAGGGTAAGGATGAACTAATTTATAAAACGTTAAGAGCTCTTTTGGGCTAAGAAAAAATTGAAGGCAAAGTTGAACCAATGAAAAATGTTAAGGGCAAAATTGTATCTTTGAGATTTTTAAAACTCAAAACACTTGAGTTTTCTAATGAAAATTATGACAAATTTATGCTAAAAAGAAAACTAATTTACTAATAGAGGGGGTTAGAGGGGGAGGGGAGGGGAATGATGGCAAAATAGATCTTTCTTCTATTCTTTCTACTATCTATTGACAATTGGAAGCGAATCGCCTAGCAAAACCACATTTTACAAATATATTCTTATATTTTAATGCATCGTTTCTATATAATTAAAATAAAAAGTATAATATTTTAATCTATTTGAAATAAATAAATGCAAATCATTGTATCGCTTTGCTTTATGGATATCCATCCATGATCCAGCCAAGTTTAGAGTTATTGTTTTACTAGAAGTTTTATACTTTGAAGAAAGTAGTTGTTATTGACACCAAAAAATAAAAAAATGAAAAAAATTTAGTCATTGCAACCATTTTTTCTTCTTCCTAAAATGTTCTTATTATTTCAATAGCTTATCTCCATATTTCTCAACTATATCTCTAGTTCATCAATTTTACTGCCCTAATTTTTTTTGTTTCTCCTCCTTTCTCCATCTAAAACTTTGATAAATTTTTTCCTACAAAAATAAATTAACTACTCACATATTTTAAGGGGTTTAGATCCCTGTTGCGTGCGACAGGTGATCCCCTCATATTTGGAGGGGAAGTCTCATGTGGGACCTACTTGTGGGGTCCCCTCCAATGTCAGGGATCACCTGTCATGTGAATTAATTTTAAGGATATTAGACTGAATAATCAATTTATTCATTTCAAGCCTTGCAATTGTTGTCACGTAGAGATGGATTTTTAGGAAAACGAAATTTGAATTACCTGAAATGAAAGACAGGTTTGTGTGGTGCCACCTGTTTTTGGCGTTGTGGCATCTAGTGAGGGCTTGAAATCCAATTCTCAAATTGATTATGTTGATTATGCGATTTTATGAGCCTAGCTGGAGCAGATGCTAGAGAAGATGAAAATTGTTGCTCCGGATGTCTAAGACAATGTTTCACGAAACTACGATCACCTCTTTGAGGTTTTGGAAAACTACCACTCTTTGAATACTAAATTTTTCCTTTTCAAATGACAAAAAGCTCTAGAGGTCTGTGTTTATTGATCCGTCAAAATTGGCCTTAGTATTTAGGATTATAATAGTAGTTCTCACGTGCTTTTGCCCAAGATTTTAAGTGTTTTGTGCAGATTTGGAAGAACAGCCCCATTAAGGAGAAGAAGTGCAAAAGTAGAGATTTTGGAGCACAAAAGAGCAAAGAAGGAAGCCCACGCGTGTTTGGGCCAAGAAAGGAGGAAATCCGAGGAAGCTTGCAGATCAAGTCATTCAGAATCCATGAAGGAAATGGAAATCACAATTCCGTCTGAAAGAGGGAGTAAAGAAGGAATCAATTGCCAAATTGGAGAAGAAAATAAAAGGGAAATCAGAAGTTTCCATGATTGAATAAGACTCCATGTGCAAGCTTGATTCTCTTTCCAATCAAAGATCTAATTGATAGATCTTCTTAATTGATTGGAGATAGATTTTATTCCAGTTACTAGATTTCTACAAAGTCCTATATATAGGCAACTCATATATTCATTAAGGAAGTTTTTTTAGTTTTCACTTTTAGTTTTTCTCTCAGATTGATATCAGTAGCAAGTAGTTTAGTTTAATTAATTCACTTTTTGATACATCAAGTTGTGTTCGGAGTTTTTGCTCGCTAGTTTGGCATTCCCGATTGTGCAGGCTACAGCTTGGGCAAGCAGGAGGTTGCCCAGATTCACTACTCTTTTTAAGTAAAGTAGTTCGTATTTTCTTCTATGACTTCGATTGCAAGTTATTGTTCTGTTTTCCAAGTTATGCGTAGCTAAATTATTTATTCCGGTATTTGTATTGAAGCCTTAATCCATGCATGTATGAAACTTGTGATTAAACTAAGTCTAATTACTATGTTTCTAAATTAATAATGTTTATAATTCTAAATACTAAGATTCTATTAAGCCTGATCAACTTAGTTTAATCTAGTAGAGCTTCTGAGTAGCACAACCTTTGGCCTGTGGTACTGATTAATTGGGCAGTGATTTCTTGATTTACGATGATAGGAATTGTTAGTGTTAGGTTTCTCTAATTCTTAATGCTGCTAATTAATTAATAAGGTGTCTGTCGGGAACTCGTGGCCTGTTAGTTAAATTGGTTAGTGAAGTAATCCTTCTGTAGGGGACTCTCGGGGATCGCCAAGAAGTTAAGGAGAAATTGGATTATGTCTGCAGGGGACCCACAGTAATCTATAACTAACCGGGATATGATAATTAGACAACATAATTGTTTATGATTATATGCATGTGATGAAGGTGGATTACATAATGCTGAAATATTTTTTCTATATTCCCTGTGGATCAATCCTGTCTTCTATAGTACTACATTTATTTAAGCATATGGTCATAGGTTAAAAGCAGTGTTTTTACTGTGTTTGGTGATGTACGACAAACCTTTATCGAATTGGTGCCGTTGACAGGGATAGTTTCCATTTTTGAAAAAAATTTCTTTTTCCTATTAATGTGCACTTGTGTGTTTTTGTGCAGTGTATGAGTAGGTCCTCAAAACCAATTTTACTAAGTGATCCTAAGATCGAGAAGACTGCTCGGCAACTTACGAAGGAAGCAGGGGAACGCAAGTTAGCTGAAAGGGCTAATCGGGAGTTTAGCGAGGGACCAATTGAACAAACGGACGTACCTCCAATATTGAGTCAACCCTTCCTAATTCTGAAATAATGGCTGACAGAGAGGAAAGAGAAGAGGATTTGAAGGAGGTAAGTAGCCATGAGACTGAGGATAGAGCATCAACAATAGTCAAACCTAATTTGGCTAACTATTTTCTCTTAAAGCTTGAATGGCTGAATTCTATGCCTAAATTTCATGGGAATAGAGGTGAAGAGCTCCACAGTTTTCTAGATGAATACATAAAAAAATTGTGATGTGGGGAGAATTCCGACTAGCGCTACAGTAGATCAGCTAAAATTGGTGGCATTCCCGTATGTGTTAACTAGGCAAGCAAATCGATGGTTTTTATCTCTGCTAGCAAACTCCATCATTGAATGGGGATAGATGAAGGAGCTCTTTCAAAAGAAATATTTCCCGTCCACTAAGACGAATGCAGTAATGAAGGAAATCAGTAGCATTCAACAAGATTATGATGAATCTTTGAGCAATTATTGGCTTCGGTTCAATGAATTAGTGGAAATTTGTCCCAACTATAAGTACAAACCTGCCCAATTAATCCAGCATTTTTACCATGGGATGACCCGGGAGGAAAGGAACTTAATGGATTTTGCTAATACATGAGCCTTCCAGAATAACATGGTGACGTCTGCTAAGAAAGTGATCGAGGACATGACTGAGTCCAGGGCAGAATTTTCGGAAGTCGTCCGTTTAGCCAAGAAGTCAGCTGAAGTTAAATTTGTGGGTGAAGCCAGTAAAGAAAAGATGAGCCAGCTCACTACAAATATGGATAAATTGACTGATGTAGTAGCCAAATTGGCGATGGCAACTGGAGCCAGCCAAGCCGAATTGACCTTGGCACGTTGTGGACATCGAGGCTATACAATTCAACAGTGCAATCTTGTAGAAGAAGAACCAGCAGCTCAAGCTAATGCTATCGGTTAGAACCAGAACAATTCCAATAACAATTGGAATCGAAATTAGCAGCGCCACGATCCGTACTCCAACACATACAATCCTGGATGGAGTGATAATCCTACCTTTAGTTGGAAGAATCATGTGAAGGGGGTTCTAGTCCCTTTTAAGTCAGAGGCAGGACAAGAGACTGCTAATCAGGGTACCAATAATCAGCAAAACCAGAGTTTTAATTGTGGGAATAACAGAAGCTAGGGTTCATTCTACATTCCACCCCAATAACATAATTATTAGGATCAAGGCCAGAATAATAAACAAAGGCATGGGAGAATAGTTGAGGATGCAATAGGAGAGCTATTTGACCAGCAAAAAGGGTTATTGGAGTAACAAAAAGATAACTGAACAACCACTGATAGAATGGCTCAAAACTATCCCAGCTATCCGCATCAATGTAGGAGATGAAGGGGAACCAAGGCAAGCTACCTTCATAGGTCTAGGTTCCAACAAAGGAGAACATTAATGCATTTACTCTCAGAAGTGGGAAAGTCCTGTAGCCAACAGTTGCCAAATCAGGTTCGACAGGGGCTGAGTAGCCCAAACTAAAGGTAGACCCTGAGCAGGATACCTCTCAGCAGTCAGAAGTTATTAAGATTGATGAACCTGTTGAGTCTAACCAAAAGCCAGAAAAGAGTTCTGCCCCTCTCACAAAAATGGGAGATTTGTACCAACCTGTTCCACCTTTCCCGAATAGTCTTAAGCTAAGAGCCAAAAAAGCTAAAGGAGGATCAGATTGATTATTTGGTAGTATTCAAAAATATGGATGTCAATATACCATTCCTGAAGGCCATCAAGACTCTCCCGATTACAAAATTCTTGAAAGAATTCATGGCGGGTAAGCCAAGAGGGGCCAGTAAAGTCATACTTGGCGAGACAGTTTCGGCAATCATCCAAAAGAAGTTAGCACCCAAGTGCAAGGATTTAGGTATGTTTTCTTTACCTTGTGTCATTTGGGATCGGAAAATTGAGCATGCAATGTGTGACTTAGGTGTATCTATTAATGTTATGCCTTTATCTGTTTACATGACTTTGTCTGGTGTGCAATTAGCTGATACTAAAGTTATCATTCAACTAACTGATAGATCATGTGTGCACCCCAAAGGGGTGCTTGAGAATGTCTTAGTGCAAGTGAACTCTTTTGTACATCCTTTTGATTTTTATGTGATTAGAATGAATGCTGATCCTGCAAAAGAGTCCGCTGGAGTTTTATTAAGTCGTTCATTTTTGAAAATATCCAAGGCTGTGATTGATGTATACAATGGTTCAATCTGTTCAGACTATTGTGGGGAGAAGTTTAACTTTAATATTGATTCTGCCATGAAACAGCAGGCTGATGTTAAGAAT
The DNA here is from genome assembly GCA_016801395.1 of Leptodermis oblonga. Lineage (NCBI taxonomy): Eukaryota > Viridiplantae > Streptophyta > Magnoliopsida > Gentianales > Rubiaceae > Leptodermis > Leptodermis oblonga. Next base: position 27,456,361 of record CM028754.1, read on the forward strand.
GTTTATGGAATGTCTAAGGGCATCTTGAGACATATTTTTTGCAGGACAAGCTAGAAGCGGTGCTTACTTAGAACCTTACAGAGTTAGATGTAGCAGAGTTAGGAGATGAAGAAATCTGCAATCTTATCAAAGCTCTCTATGCAACAGAAGAGAGTACTGCACCAACCGGCCCTTTTCCCAAACCAATAGGTACCGATCGACTAGTCCCGCCTCTGGTCAAGGCTCCTAAGCTGGAGTTGAAACCTCTCCCTGATAATCTCAAGTATGCATACTTGGGGGAGGATGAAACTCTACCGGTGATCATCAATCAAAGCCTCATTGCAGTTTAGGAAGATCGAGGGCTCCGAACACTGCAGAAGCATATCACAGCTATAGGATGGACTTTGGCCGATGTAATAGGAATCAGCCCTGATGTTTGCCAGCACTACATATTCTTGGAACCTGATACAAAGCTAACTCGTAATCCACAAAGGAAGCTGAATCCTAATATGAGGGAAGTTGTGCTAAAGGAGATTCTAAAATTGTTGGCCATGGGGATTATTTATCCAATTTCGGATAGCAAAGGCGTGAGTCCAGTTCATGTAGTTCCCAAGAAAGGAGGTTTCGAGCTCGTCACTAATGAAAAGAATGAATTAGTTCTGATGCGATTGCTTACTAGATGGATAATGTGCATTGATTTTAGGAAGCTGAATGCAGCCACAAGGGAGGACCACTTCCCGTTGCCCTTTATTGATGAGATGTTGGAACAATTAGCAGGGAAGATGTTCTTTTGTTTCCCAGATGGTTATACTAGATATTTTCAAATCTGGGTTAACAAGGAGGATCAGGAAAAGAGGAAAAGACTACATTCACTTGTCTGTTTGGTACATATACTTACAAGCGTGCCTTTCGCGTTGTGCAATGCACTCAGAACTTTTCAAAAGTGCATGATGAGCATTTTTTCGGATATGATTGAGAAGTGTATTGAGATCTTCATGATGATTTCACAGTATATGACAGCTCCTTTGATGAGTGTTTAGAGAATATGGATCTGTTCTGGCTCGATGTGTTGAGAAAAATTTGGTTCTTAATTATGAGAGGTGTCATTTCATGGTACGGGAAGGAATAGTGCTTGGTCATAAGGTGAGCAGTGAAGAACTCGAAGTAGACAAGGCTAAAGTGGAGCTGATTGCTAAGCTGCCATACCCAACCAATGTGAAGGAGATTCGTGGTTTTCTGGGACATGCAGGCTTCTACAGAAGATTTATCAAGGATTTTGCAAAGATTGCTCAACCACTGACCAATTTTTTAAAGGACGAGGTCCAGCTTGACCTAACGGGCGACTGCAAGGCTACCTTTACTCATCTGAAGAAGAGTCTGATATATGCTCTGATTATTCAGCCTCTAGACTGGGCAAAGCAGCTTAAGCTTATGTGTGACGCAAGTGACTATGCAGTAAGAGTAGTTCTTGGCCAAAAAATCAGTAGAGAAACACATGTCGTGTACTATGCTTCTAAGACCTTGAATCCTGCTCAGTTTAATTACACTACTACCGAAAAGGAGCTATTTTGGCAGTGGTGTTCGGATTTGATAAGTTTAGCCAATATCTACTCGGATCCAAGGTTATAGTATATACCGATCATGCAGCATTGAAGCCCCTGCTCAACAAGAAAGAATCTAAGCCAAGGTTAATTACATGGATTTTATTGTTATAAGAATTTGATTGGGAACTCATATATAAAGAGGGTGTTGAGAATCAAGTAGCTGACCACTTGAGCAGACTGACGTTGCCTGAAGAGGATGTTCCAATTAAAGAAGATTTTCCAAAAGAATATATAATTGTATTCTCTTAGTTTCTTAATGCAAGGGGAAATGATGGCCATTACAGTTGTCAAGGAGCAGTACTCAGATCCATGGTATTCACACCTCATGAATTATTTAACCTGCCTTATTGCCACCAGATTACTCTCACAGCCAGAAGGTCAGATTGATTAGTGATAGCAAGAATTATATATGGGATGATCCGACTTTATGGAAATGTGGAGCTGACAAGATCATAAAAAGGTGTGTCCCAGATTGGGAACAGGAAAGCATCATAAGACACTGTCATTTAGCATCTGGTTGAGGGCACTTCTGGAGTCAACGTACGGCCCAGAAGATCATGGATGCTTGCTTTTATATAAGATGCTAGATGATGGGAGATATTGGAACCTGAGATGAGATGCTTCAAGTCCTGATCAAAGTCTGTGAAATTTTTTATGTATGGGGAATGGACTTCATGGGACCTTTCCCTATGTCTAATGGCAAGGCCTATATCCTGTTGGCTGTGGACTATGTGTCCAAATGGATGGAAGCTAAGGCTACAAGTAAGAATGATGCTCAAGTAGTGAAGACTTTCTGAAGTCCAATATTTTTCCACGGTTTGGAGTTCGTGAGGCAATAATAAGTGATCAAGGCATGCATTTTTGCAATCGCACCATAGCTGCAGTGATGAGGCAATATGCCGTTCAACATCGGCTTGCTACTCCCTACCATCCACAATTAAATGGCAAAGCTGAAGTATCCAATCGGGAGATCAAAATGATCCTTGAGAGGACAATTAATACATCAACAAAGGATTGGAGTCAAAAGTTGGAGGATGCTCTGTGGGCTTATCGGACAGCATTTAAGACACCAATATGCATGTCCCCAAATATGTTAGTCTTTGGCAAGATGTATCATTTACCAGTGGAATTAGAGCACATGTCTTATTGAGCGGTTTAGAAATTAAACATGGAGGCAACGGAAGCAGTTGGAGAGGAGAGACACTATCAACTTCAGGAACTTGAGGAGTTGAGATTAGAAGCATATGATGTGGCTAATTGGTACAAAGACCGAACCAAGATGCGACATGATAAAATCATTCGATAGAAGGAGTTTCGAGTTGGTTAGTTGATGTTACTATTTAAGTCTAGATTGCGTATTTTCTGTGGAGGTAAGTTATCTAGAAAATGGCAAGGGCCTTTAGAGGTAGTGGCCGTTTGGCCAAGTGGTGCAGTGGAGGTCCGTGATCCTAATTCTGGGAAGCAATTCAAGGTCAATGGTCATCGGTTGACCTCTTGCCTGAATCAGTAATGCACTACATTCCATTTGGACAATACGTTAAAGAAAAGAGCTACTAGGAGGCAACCTAGTCTTCCTCAATTCTATTTACTTTTTATTTTATTGTAATTTTTTATTTTTCTTTTTGAATTATTTTTTGGGCACTAATAAGACAGATATTTTTTCCTTCGGGGCCAAATTATAAGAACTTCACAACTCAAGGGGCTACTTTTGCAAACAGGTGGAGAAGTCAATTAATTGAGACATGCTACCCTAATTTTTCCAAACATTCCAAATTCTCCTCCCAACTCCTTCACCTTCCTTTCACCCCCCAACCCGTCACCTACCCGCCCCTTCCAATTCCCCAATTTACTCCCCCTCCCCTTTTACCCTATTTAACCCCAACCCATTTTCCCACCCAAATCACCCTTCTATACATTCAATTTAGCTCCGCCTTTCCCAAACTTTTCCCTCTTCCCAAGCTATCTCCCTCTTCCTCAAACCCTCAGTTCCGTTCATCTTCCTCCACCAAGCTTTTGACAATGGCTGACTCTATTCCTGTCCTAGTTCCTTTCGAGCCCACTACACCAATGCTACTCCACCACCTCCACCGCCCCTCTCTGCCAGCATAGCTATCCCTTCCCAGATCCTGCCCCTGCACCCGCCGTAAGTTTACCGCTATCAAGCGAGCCAAAGGAGCAAAAAGGTTGAAGATGGCCAACTGATCTTCAAAGCAAGAGGTATGGCGCCAGCGTCCCTTGATGAAATTTCCCACTTCGGCGGGGGAAGTCCACATTTCTGTGAAGCCCATGGTCCACTATTCCAATCCCCATGCCAGCCACATAGCCTCAGCTAAGCTTCATGAGGAAGTGCATCCGAACTCCGTTTCAACCACCGCCGTGCTCAACTTTGACTATGAGGCAGGTACCCCAGTCGAGGGCACCGCTTTGGCCAAGAAGAAGGCTCACCGGGAGTTAACCATCACCACCACCGATGAGGGTGTGGCCACCAATCACCGCACATAGGCACCCTCCCTCGATGTGGCGTGTACTTCTACCGCTACTGCTACCACCACCGATACCACCACCGTTACGCCATCAGCTACGGAGGAGCTGGTATGCACACCACCGGAGATAGAGGAAAGTAATTCTGCGGCCTCCGACCTAGAGGCAGAAGCCCAAGAGGCGAGTACTTCTATTGCCCCCATTCCAAAAATGGAGGCGGTTACGCCACTATCAGTGGAGGTGTGTACTTCTACGCTCCCCCTTCCAATATCAATCGGGTGAGGCAAGTCCTTCTAGTGCCTCCGAGCCACCTTTAACTTCTCAAACAAGAGGCAGCCCAACACCCAGAGGGCGAGTACTTTTACTGCCCTCCCAAATATCGCAGAGGAAAATGAGGAGGACATTCCTCCACCACCATTCCTCCACCGCCATGAGGGCTCAGGTTTATCTAAACCTCTTGTTCCCCACCACCAGTGCGGAGAGGTAATAGTAGGTTTGTTCACACTCCTTTCTTCCCTTTTACAGCATCGACTTTACTATTTTAGATCAATTAAATATCAGGGCTGCTGTAGTAAATAGTTTGCTGTAGTGGGGTGGTTTTGGTTTTTTAATATCCATGTCACTCCTTGTTATGAGGAAATGTTGAAAGAATTTTACACCACCTCCACTAAAACAAAGACAAAGGGCTTAACCTCTCTTCAGGATTTTCTTTCTTTTAGGGCTTTTAATTTTGTTTTTTCTTTTTCAGTAAATCAAGTGACTGTGCTGCTGGGTATGTGCACTGAAAATAACTTAGAGTCCAAGAACTATCAGGCTAGGAATGTGAAATTCCCTGCCTTTGATCATAAGGCCACTTGGGCAAGACTCACCTCCTCGGAGGTTTAGTACTCATCCACCAAATCCCTTACTTATCTGATTTCTGACATTTGCTTTATAGTTTTGCCTTTACTTGCTTATGCCTAATTTGAGTGGTAGGACTGCAAGCCAGTATGTTGTCACAATTCCTGAATTATACATTTAAAATGCATGTGTTGATAGGGTGAAATTAAAATTGGGATTTTGGTTTGGATATAATTTGGGTGACATTGCATCTCACCCCAAAAGACACTTGTCTTTGGGGGCATTTTATGGGTTTTCTTGCTGATAGATTGCAATTATTTGATCCCCATAACACTTGCATGATCCCTTGTTGTGCCCCTGTGACACTCTCTGATGAGTACTTGATCACCACCGAGCTTCTATATTATGCCAAGATGGGGCATTGTGCTTTCACAGTGTGGACAATTTGCCACCTATTGATGCAGCTCTTGTAGGTTTTGAGAAGATCCAGAAGGAGCTGGAAGATATAAAGAAGGAGCAGAGCCAGCTCAAAGCATAGATGATAGAGGGATTCACCTCTGTCCAGCAACAGATTGTCCAATTGACTGCTGGCTTTGCGAGCTTCATAGAGAGTTTGGCAGCCACATCTAGCTTCTTGGTAAGTTTTTTCTATACTGCTAGTTTAGGCATGTTTTTGAGTCCGTCCTTCCTTTTTTTGTTTCTGTGTAGTGTTTTGAATTCTACCTTCTATCTGTTTAGTTGTGTCTCTGTATAATTTTTTTGGTTTCTCGGGGACAAGCAATGGTTAAGTGTGGGGATGTTGTGTGTTGGGTGAGTTTGTGTCTTGTGAGTCTCTGCCCTCTTTTCTGAATGAGATTTGAAATAAATACAATAGATGATGGATTAATCTGAGATGCATGATGTATTTTGAGAAAGTGAATCCTGCTTTAAGCTAGTTGAATGATGCATATATTCCGTGTTTCTAAAGCCCACTTTATACATCTTGAGCCAGGAAGAATGCATTCTTTTCTGTGATGATATATGAGAACCAATTGTTTACTGGTTAGACGGTCAAGATGGTATTGAATAAGTGCATATTTGGATGATGAAGAACCTCACTACTACAGAATTTGGCTTGCTTTTCTATGAACCTTCTTGTACATTTATCCTTAGAAGCAATGTTGAAGCCTTGACTATAATTCTTTCTAAGTCAATAAAAAGGAAACCAAGGTTATTTGTTAACCAATCTTTCTACCCCCAGTGTGTACATGTGGAATTAAATGGATTCAGATTGTGAAAAAATATGTCATGTTCTTGCATTTAATGAATGTTTCAATTTCTATTAATGGTACCTGAAAAGAAGATCTAAGAAAAGATGAACAATGTCAGTCTAAGGATAAGAATTGAAAGGATGCAAATAAAGAAGCAATATACTAAATGTGTAAAAAGAAAAGAGCAAAGTAAAAGGGTACATATTTGATGTTGGTGCAAAGTGTTGCATAGAAAGGAATTCTGAAATACTAACTCTGAGAAGAAGGACAGGCAGCCAGTTGCCCAAAAAGGAGGGCGAAGAATCCCAGCAAAGGCATAAGTACTCTGTTTTGAATTACACACTGACTTCATTCTTTCACAGGTAGCTTAGAACTCCTAGGGCCCATAAAAAATAATTCATATCTTTTAGCCCTGTTACATCCCTATAATGAGAAGGTTGCTCTTAACAAAGGTGCACTATTCATTTTCATACTGTGGAGATTGTCAATTATTAACCTTTTGTGATTCTGGCTTAAATAGGAATTTGCGCTGAACTTGAATTTTTGAATTATGGGTTGTGTGAATTTCTATCCATAGAGAGTTGTTTAAGGGGATTATTGCATAATTTGTACTTAGCTGAGGCAGGTTTGTTTTGAATAAGAAAAAGTTGCATATTGATGATCTAATCTTGAATCTATGGTGTGAGTAGAATCTGAAAGAAGAAAAGCAGGCAGAATTGTTGAGCCCGGTTTTGAGTCTAAGTGAGAGTCTTTTGTTTATTGTGATCACTGTTCAGTCCAAGAGTCATTGTGTGTTTCTGTTTTGCGTCGGAGTCTGTCGTGAGAAGTCTAGTTCTTCACTTCATGGTTGAGGGCAAGCATCATTCAAGTGAGGGTATATTTGATCCGCCGAAATTGGCCTTAGTATTTTAGGATTATATTAGTAGTTCTCACGGGCTTTTGCCCAAGGTTTTAAGTGTTTTGTGCAGATTTGGAATAACAGCCCAATTAAGGAGAAGAAGCGCAAAAGTAGAGATTTTGGAGCAGAAAAGAGCAAAGAAGAAAGCCCACGCGTGTTTGGGCCAAGAAAGGAGGAAATCAGAGGAAGCTTGCGGATCAAGTCATTCAGAATCCATGAAGGAAACGGAAATCAAGTTATGTTCGGAGTTTTTGCTTGCTAGTTTGGCATTCCCGACTGTGCAGGCTACAGCTTTGCCAAGCAAGAGGTTACCCAGATTCGTGACTCTTTCTAAGTAAAGTAGTTCATATTTTCTTCTATGACTTCGATTACAAGTTATTGTTTTGTTTTCCAAGTTATGCGTAGCTAAATTATTTATTCTGGTATTATGTATTGAAGCCGTAATCCATGCATGTATGAAAATTGTGATTAAACTAAGTATAATTACTATGTTCCTAAATTAATCGGTGTTTATAAGTCTAAATACTAAGATTCCATTCAGCCTGATCAGCTTAGTTTAATCTGGTAGAGCTTCTAAGCAGCACAACCTCCAGCTGTGTGGTACTGATTAATTTGGTAGTGATTTCTTGATTTAGGATGATAGAAATTGTTAGTATTATGTTTCTCTAATTCTTGATGCTGCTAATTGATTAATAAGGTGTCTGTCGGGTACTCGCAGCCTATTACTTAAATTGGTTAGAGAAGTAATCCTGCCTGTAGGGGACTCTCGGGGATTGCCAAGAAGTTAAGGAGAAATTGGATTATGTCTGCAGGGACACATGGTAATCCCTAACTAATTGGGATAGGATAATTAGACTACATAAGTGTTTACGATTATATGCATGTGATGAAGGTGGATTACATAATGTTGGAATATTTTCTCTATATTTGATACAAAGTTATTATTTACTCTCTTAAGTAGTTTTAAGTGACAATCTAAGGTCTCTTAAGAGATACAAAGGTGATTAATAGTCAAAACCAAGTTACAAATCATTAATTGGAACAAGAAATTGAGAATTACTGTCCCTGTGGATCGATCATGTTTTCTATTTTACTACATTTATTTAAGCATATGATCAAAGGTTAAAAAGTAGTATTTTTATTGTGTTTGATGAGGTACGATGAACCTCTATCATTTATCTTTCTTACGCACTGAGAAGGGGCAGTGACAACTAGTCTAACAAAATCTAAGGCAAGAACTTAATAATAAACAATATATAACAAGAAACAAGATAATTTATATTAGGGTCAAACGTATAATCTGTTTGACAATGTTCTAATCATAGGAGCATATTTTAGGTATGTATTATAATGTAGATGATGTGCTAATTTCATGTATAACCCTGTTTAAGGGCGTTATCCTAGCCTCACTCTTAGTTACCAATGTTTCTATGGTAATAATTAGGTTTTAGGTCATTAAAACTAAGTACCTCACCTGTCTTAGAAAAGATAATGGTACATTTCTATTTACAATGTCAATTGTATCCCATCAAAGTGATCTATTTGAGGAGCAACATATTATGACTCATACCAAACAACTGTAAGTTTTAATGGAGTTAGCCTTCCCCAATTTAAGCTTGTTAGGGATTAAAAAATAAATAAATAAAAGCATTAATTAGAAGCATAATCCATAACAAATCATGTACTTCATTTCAGTTATCATTTACCCTTTCCCACTATATCTAATTGCTAGAAACTAAGAAAACTATAGAGAAAATGAAAGCAAATCATATAAAAATGTTATACAAAAAATGAAAATAAAAAATGATTAGAATGCTGCAACTCCTTGTGGGCAATGTGAAGTTTCAAGATTTCTTTCAAAGATATGATCTTGGAACAAATCCAAAATTTACTTAGGCTATAAGGTAAACTAAGAAAAGATAGAAAAAGATATTATTAATCAAATCATACATATTCTAATTCTAACTACTTACATGGCTATTCCCTATGCACTTGTTGCTAAACTAAATGAGAATCTCTTCTATTGATACGCAAATTTATCAAGGGTCTAAGAGAAAAGGTTTCAAATTTGCAAACCAGCAGAAATGCCACCAAAACTGGCAGTACTTTAGCCGGGAAAAAAAAAATTCATCTTCAAAGAGTTAAAAGATTTGGAAAGTCGCGGCCCCCTATCTATTGCCATAGCTTGGAACTCCACTTTATCTTTTTTTTCCTCCAATTTTCAGCAACTCTCCTCAAAATGTCGCTAACATGAAAACACTACAAAATGATCAAAATTTTCATCAAAACACATTATTCAAAAGAAATAGTGATTCAATTCAAGGGTATAATTATACAAAATTCTTTTACCTGGTAATGGTAATTTCCCAAAACTCGAGGGTAGCGGTAGTTTTGCGAAACATAGAGGGGTAAATATAACTAACCATACATTCTAGTGGCAGGATTATTAGTTATTGATTAATAATATTGAACTCACTTTCTACAGGTGATTATTGTCCTTCATTCATGAATTTAAATATTTCTTCTATGATGCTCTAGTTCTTTTGACCCGAAACTAAATTGTACTCTCTTTGTTTTCTGATCATTGTCTCATTTGAGATGGGTTAGAAAATTTAAGGAGGAGTACAAATTTCTTGTTTTATCCTTATTTATGTTTTACTTTTAACTAGATATTAAATCTAGAACTATAGTAATTCCTACAAAGGAAATTCCATACATAGCATGACAATTTTGTCTCACACATTACATGCATGAATATGTCTCGTACATTGTACAAGTCCCATATGTTGCACAAATATGTCTCGTATATTTAGATAAGTTTTTTTTTTCTTTTATAAGGTCGAAGACTTTGTGGAAGGGGTAAGTTTTTCTCCAAATGTTTCAGTTGCTTACAAAATTATGCCGACCAAAGCACGCTAGAACAATAAATTATAACCCTCGGAGTCGTCGTCGTCTTGGAATTGGGAAATTATAACCGTTTGTTGTTATTCCTTTTCTGCAGATGTCAAAGTCCTCCTCAACTCTTTTGGGAGGTTATATTGGTTCTTTGGTTGCTATTTGTTGGAAAGGTGGTGTATGAGGCTACCGACCGAGAAGTTACTCAGTATTTTATTTGGATGAATCATTGCAGATGTGACCTCAACAAGTCTATTAACAATGAAGAGTTTTTTGATAGGAGGGGGTTTTCAAATTTATACCAATGAAAGACCCCGATACAGGCGGATCGAGATTAGAGGAGGACGAGAAACGATAGAGATTAGTTGTTTATTTTTGCTTACTTTATGTTCTATCAACTAAACTATTTGCAGTCTGTAACACTAGAATATTATTCCTTTTGACCCCGTTGTAAATAGTCCAGTTATACTAGAACCTTATAACCTAACTATTTTTATTTATTATTATAGTTATTTAGAAAAAAATAAAAATTATGCCAACCATGGCTGCTACTGCAACTTTAGCTGAAACAATAAACATATTTTAAATTGGAAATGTCAAAAAAGAAATTTTAAATGAATGCAACTTTGTGTATTAATGATATTTTAGAAAATATTGAAAATAATATTATTATATGTAATTTTGCATCGTGAAAAGTCTAACGAAATCATTATGGATCATTTTCACATTATTAAAATTTTATTTTGGGTGTGATTTATTACTTTGCTTTGTGCCTCCAAAATTTAAGCACCGTGCTAGTGTTGTGCTAAGAATGTCACATTTCAAGCACACATTTGAGACTTAGTGTCATACTCAATAGTAATGCCTCAACCTGACCCCTACTAATATTGGTATCTGGCCACTCATCCGCGTAATTCGCATATGAATTCAGTAATTATGTTAGAATAATACACGATATATCATAACAACATAACACAATAGCGAAAGAAATTTACTTTGTCATTCTAGAATGTGTGTGTGTGTGTGCATGTATATATATGCGTCTATATAAGGAAAATATGCCAACAGATTCTTATGGATTGAAAGCCCAGGAAAAATAAGAAAATCAAGATTCTATAAACTTCAGATAAAGTGATGCACATTGTATCATGTAGCAATAGAGAGGCACAGGAAGAAATTATATTTGTCCAAAGATCCTCCATAAAGCAATATAATGGCATAGGATTCTAGCATCCTTGTCAATAGATTCACATAATGAAAAAAAGATTTTTGTAGCTGGAAATTGTACATTTCACCTTGTAGCTTGGTTGAACTCATGAATTCTGTCTGAATGATATCCTTCAATAACAACTAGATATGGTTTGATATATTTATATATATATATATATATTTTGCCTCAAACGCATGAAAAATGTTGGCAGAAGAAGACTAATTTGTGCAAGAAAGGTGAAGTCTGATGAAGAAAGCGTAGATGGGAGCAAGACCAGATTTGAAACTCCAAACAAATTAATGACAATAAACTCCGAGTGAAAAACCACATATAATACAGCTCCAAGTCCAACTCAATCCTTTATGTTCTCCTTGTTCAAAAAAAAAATTCCTTTCCAACTACACTTTTCTCAAGAGAAAAAATTGCAAAGAAGTTAATAAATCCTTCTACACACACACATATATACTCGCACACATATACCAAATATATGTAGATATATATAACCATATATAATATATATATATAAACACACACATATTACAAACGACATGTAATATTTTACCAAAGGTTTTGACCTTCTTATAATCAGAAGTAGTATTTTACCTAAGTATGAGTATCTGATTATGTAAAAGTATACTAGTGACTAGTAAGACTAGTGCAATATGTGGGATAGATTTTTGCGTGCAATGTGTGTGACAGACTCGTGCGTGTAAAGTGTGGGATAGACTTGTGCATGCACTGTGTGACAAATATTTGTGCTAGTGTTGGGGAGACGCATCATGGAAATTGAGAATTTGTAAAAATTAGCATAGTTCACAAAAGGTGAAATGCTCTGCAGTAGCGTGCTCATAATTCAATGAGCCTTAATAGACAGTTCTGATGCAAGAATGAAACCATTTAGGTACATGACCTTACTGAAATATTTTAGTGTTGGAAATAGAACATTTGACTATTCCAACACAGTAATATTCATTTGACTATTTGTCAAATTAAAATTTGGTCACCTTTGTAGTACAAATGCAAACAAATTTAATTAATGTAATAACTTATGCATTCTGAAATCCGACGTGTGGAATTTCATAAGTACATCTCCCTTGAGAATCAGCTAGAAGTGATCTCATTTCATTCAAGTATTCCATTTCGTTCTTCGATTTCATTCTAATTAATGTAAGTGGCAAATCAATCAAGAATGCTGAAAAAGAGAATGCTCGGAGTGTGGGTTGGAGAGCCCTATATATTTGCATCCTATTTTTTGCAACAACAAAGTTCTCCAACCATACACCTTTTTTTCCTCTCAAGATACCCTGGAGGATTTTGTTCAATTTGATTCAAGGTTTACAAAATTGAAAAACTTAACTGTACTCTAAAACCAATCGATTGTTGTATGTGCCTGACTACATCTCATTTTGATTTCCTTGCACGATTTCTAGCCTCATCATCGAGCTCCATTCTCAATAAAGATGCAAGTCTTATTTTGATCCATAGTTTAAATTAGATCTCATCACATGTAGTCCCAATTGTGTATTAACTGTCACATTTATATATATATATATATATATATAAATGAATGACAAAGTAAATTTATGGTAATTTTCATGTATTTTTTATCCTTTAGATTGTCAAATTTGTGTTGTGAGGAAAATTCACTGATTGTCCCTATTTATCTCAAGCAAGAAAATCTACATAACTCTTGATCTTTAATCTTTCGTGTTCTTTATTACATTTAGTATACATACTGTGTATTTTTTTTTGTTATATAAAGTTTACAAAGGTTTTAATATTATCCGGCAAATTAACAGATTGTCTTGAAAAGGGCAAGGTCCCCTAAACAAGCTAAAAGATAGCATTATTGCAATAACAATAATGGTTTGTGTAAATCAGGGAATCCCAAGGAGCAAGACAAAAGTAGCAGAGCAAGTGCCAAAACAAGAGCAATATGCTCAAGTTCGGACCACGCCAATCAAGTGAGAGAATAATCAATGGAATACCTAAACGAACATGCTTACAAGTTGCGCCCAAAAGGAAAGAAGAATCCTTCATGGGATCCATTTCCTATATTCTTCTGGTGCAAGTTATCCTTAAAGCAACATAAATTCCACTTCCACATTTACGATGATCGCAGATTCCACTTCCTAATTTGCAAAGATTGTCAATTCTTATTTTGAAGGGATGATTTCCCTTATTTCTCAAATTACTTTTATTCCTTAGTTATGATGTTTACCATGTAAGACCCTGGATATCTTCCTATAAATCTAAGGGTTTAACATTGATTTGGGATATCTCCTTCATTACATTTTCATAGGAGGGACGAATTCCAGTTAGAGTAATTGAGAATTTCTTCCAAAGAAATTCTGAGTAGTTTTGTGAAGCTGTTCGCACCAATTTGCCTAGGAAACCATCCTTGTAGGGTGCAGTATTCCTTTCTCCTTTTCATAATATAATGGTGTTTTCTTTATATATGGATGTCTGCTTGCATGTGATCTTTGTTTATCTCTACGTCTGCTTGCATGTGATCTTTGTTTATCTCTACGTCAATAGTCGATGTTTTTAGATGATTAAATTTAATTCAGTGCACGAGATTTATCTATGTAATTAACTAATCTAATGCTGATTAGCCAAGCAGCTGACTTAGTAGCACCACATTGCTCGGCTGATTTGCGGTACACTAAGCAAACACACTTAGGGAGATAAATATACTGGAGTCAAATTGCCTTGATAACGTAACTCATTTGCCTTAGATTCTTCTAATTTTGCATGTTGCTGAATATTCAAACTTTGCTCATTTGCAGAAGAACTTGGGATAAAGGGGTAATATTTTGTTAGGGATAGTCCCTATAACCAAGTCTACAATTAATTAAGGAAGAATTGGTACTTGGAAGGGTTCCAAGGACTATAACTAAGGGGATAACATACAATAAAGAAACTATCATTGAATCTATGAGCTATTGAGCACATATACATATTTAGCATCATTGCCGGAATTGCTTTTAAACCTAATAGAATATAAATTCACTCATTCTTAGTCACCATTTTTTATTCAATTGCTAAGTTGTTTTTCAAAATCTGTTCACTTTCATTGATACTTTACGAGAAATATTGAACACCCGTGGATTTGGTACTCACTTACCGCTATTCTATTTGAAAGAGTAACTTGTAAGAGATTCTTTTGGCTTGCCTCGAGACAGCGTGTGAATGACCCTAAGTAAAAATTAAAGGAAAAAAGGAAAGGTGAAAAAGTATAAGTTAAACAACAATTCGTTTAGCAGTTTGGATAGAATTTAGACAGATCTTCCTAGATATAGATGATCCAATCTCATGATTAATGGGCTCGTAGCGGGGTAGATGTCCATGTCCTTGCCCTCTCTGAATGCGAGAAACACAGTTGGACAGATGCTCCCCCCATAGATGAAGTATACAATAGCATTACATGTGATGTGATTTAATCTTGCAGCTGCCCTGGAGCAGAGCTCAGGCAAGAGGACCTCCCATGCACAGAACTAAACAGAATCTTCTTCATATCAAATTGAAACCTTCAAAATAAAATCTGGATCAATGGTTATTATATTGTGTTACATCTTTGCCTCCTCCTTATGTACTCCAAATACCAACAAAGAGGATCTCAGAGATCCTCAACATTATCGGTCGAAATCGAATCTCTTTTTTCCAAACGGTCAAATATTTTTCGATCTCTATCTTCTGATCTCCTCTTTGATTGTACCCTTTGGGCATTTATATAAGTTCAACACCTTCACCAGTAATCCTTCATCCTTCTTCACTTAGAAAATTTCTTCATTAGGGCTTCTTCTCTGATCTTTACCTTTCCCAATCAATTTTCGATCCTTCAATTCATCTTTTCAATATGGTTTCTTCTTACTAGCAATTTCAGAAATGGGAGCAGCTGCAGTGGCCTGTACAGATTCCAAGTTCCATGTTTTAGCTGTCGATGATAGCATGATTGACCGAAAGCTGATTGAGAGGCTCCTCAAGACTTCTTCTTTTCAAGTTACTATGGTTGATTCTCCAGCAAAGGCTCTGCGATTTCTGGGACTGCAAGATCTTGAGGGAAAGGAAAACGCTTGATGCAATCAAAATAATGAGGAAATCAATCTGATCATCAATCACCGATTACTGGATGCCGGGGATGATGGGTTTTGATTTGTTGAGAAAGATTAAGGAATCTTCACCCCTTTATCCGGTGGTGGTGATGTCTTCTGAGAATGAACCTTTGAGGATTAAGAGATGCTTGGAAGAAGGGGCCGATGATTTCTTCCTTAAACCGGTCAAACAATCTGATGTCAATAAACTCAGATCCTATTTGGTCAGAAGAAAGGGAATGAATCACAGCAAGATGATTCCTCAATTACTGAGGCCAGAAATCACATCATAAGGCCAAGATTTCAGAAAGAGTTTTTGTTTTCTTTTTTCCTCTGAGAAAAACTAGGTGGATTTACTGTAGAGACTGGTTAATTAGGTAGGATTAGAAGACTTTTAACAGCAAATTATCATTATGTCTGAATTGTATATTCAAAAGCATAGAATGGGGTATTCCTTTGACATCCTAATTTATTATTACAGTACTATTTTTTTAAGATTAAATTTCAAATTTGGTCCCTTACATAAGAGTTAAAAACTTTTTTAGTCCCTTACATCTCAAAATAATTTTTTTTAGTCCCTTACTTTTTCAAAGTGAATCATTTGGTCCTCAAACTGCCTTCGGTTAAAACATCTGTTATGTCTAAGCATGTGGTGCTCACATGACACATTAATTTATATTAGGAATAAACACCCCCTCATGATCTTTGAACCACTTATTGAAAGAAATATTTCAACAAGAACACTGCAACGGAATTGAAAACAGAAAAGAAAAGAACACAACAAATTTAACGTGGTTCGATCTCAACAGATCTACTCCACAGAACTGCTGACTACTTCTTCATTTATGGGAATCAAACAATAGAAGAGTTTACAATGTACACCCTCAACATACAAAGTCTCTCACCCTCTATTCTATTATCACTCCCCCTTTCGATCTTGTCGTCGAAAGCATAAGCAGGAACACACATCTCTTATGGCCTCAACACAACCTACCAACAACAACGTCTTCATCTTCATCGGAAGCATAGGCAGGAACATCGATCATCTCCTATGACTTCACAACGACTTACCAACGTCAACGTCGGAGACATAAGCATGCAGGAATCTTCATCGTCTCTTATAAACTCACGACAGCACTCTATCTCTCACTTGTCCAAAGGCCATTTCCACTACACCCTGCCTGGGTGGATGCTCTCTGTTTAGCATACCTTAATCTATTACAAACTTTGCTTATTTATAATAGGTAAAGGCAAACCCTAATGGGCCCAGATTAACTAGTCCAATATTAATTGTACTAGAAATTTGAGGAGATACCCAACAATTTAAGGGTAAAAATGTCGATTCCAAATTTCGTTGTAAGGCGTCCGGTTGTAAATTTTCTTCTACCTTATTTTTTCCATTGTTCCGTTCCTCAACTACAGTTTTCTTCTTCCTCTCCTTCCTTCAGTGGCACAACCCATTTTTCGCTACTGTGACAAGCATCAATGATTAGAACATCGCGGAAAATTTCATGATTATGAAAACTATGGAAAAAGAGGTTGCAAATTCTTCAAAAGGGGTGACGAAACATGTAGTTGGTGTCATGGTGTGAAAGATTAATTGGGGGCTGAATACCATTAGACAATTAGATAAAGAACGATGGACTTTGTTGTTGGCTTTGGGGGAATATCTCAACCTATTGTTTTCTAAATGTAAAGGATGAAGATGGCTACGATTGGGTATGTTCAGGTAATTTAGAATATGCCATTTTCCTTTTCTAATTTTTTAAGCAGTTTGGGAGAGCCTATCAAATATTCTCACAGCTATTCCGCCACCCTGTTCATGCATATCTCATCACCCCATAACTTTAACCCTCCCAACTATGCCATTCCGCATCTAGGGCTGGTTTGGGCATTCACCACCACAGCACTCACATGGGAAACTTGTTACTTACAAGTTCCTTGAGTGGGCAGGCTTCGCAATTAATGACGCCGTCGAAGTAGTGGGCAAGTGATGAAAGAAGAAGATCGACCATGACTGAATTCCGCTAGCTGATGAGATTTGTCGGATCCAAAATATATCAAACCCACAAGAAAACAGATGTAGGACTCGAAGTCGAATCATGAACTGGAAGGCTGAAGGAACTGATTGATGAAATCAATTAATTGTATATAAACCGAGAATCACATTCACACAAACAAATTAAGCCAACTCAATTTAGTTGCTGCACTGAATCAAATTTCACAGAAACCAAAAAGATAGCAAGCAAGTAAGAATAAAGCTTTAAAAACAAAATTAAAGCTAAACCGAATTAATCCAAAGCAATGGGCGGCGTAACTTCGCACGGCCCGAAAACAAGCCGCAAGGCTTTTCTGATGTCTTTGTAATTTTCTCTGTAATTACAATGGTAACCCAAGGCATGTATTTATAGGCTAAACTATCCCTGAATCCTATACTGATTCAGATTGCAACTATTTCCTAAAACAATTAGATTTCCTAAAACAAATACAAAACCAAACAGGAAACAAACTAATAGGAAACATTAACCGAATAGGAAATAGAAACTAATAGGAAACATAGTTTAATTATTCTACATAGCCTCCCTTAAACTAAGTTCGTGCCGTTAGCCATACCAAGCATCTTCTTCAACTTTGCAAAGATCTTGAACTTCAATGCCTTGGTGAAAATGTCCGCCACTTGATCTTCAATCTTGCAGTAATCAACAACGATCTCCTTCTCATTAACCAAATCACGAATGAAGTGATACTTGATATCAATATGCTTACTGCGACCATGGAAAACTGGATGGTTCGTTAACACAATTGCCGACTTGCTATCAGACAACGCCGTAGTCAAACCATCTTCTTTGTGCTGACGGAAACCCAGCATCTTTCTCAACCAAATTGTTTGAGTAGCACAATTAGAAGCTGCAATATACTCAGCCTCATCAGTAGACAATGCTATCACTGGTTGTTTCTTTGAACTCCAAGAAAACACACCAGAACTAATAAAGAAAGCATAACCAGAAGTGCTTTTCCTTTCAACTGTATCACCTGCCTAATCACTGTCAGTATACCAAAGAAGCTTTATTGGTTCATCTCTTGGATATAGAATTCCATCTCCTTTAGTACCCTTAATGTACCTCAAGATTCTCTTTGCAGCCTGCAAATGCGACTGACATGGATTTTTCATGAATCTGCTTATCAATCCAACACTAAAATTTATATCCGGCCTTGTAAAAGTCAAGTATCTCAAACTACCAACCATACTCTTAAAGTAAGTTGGATCCACAGAATTTCCGGTGCTTTCCTTTGCCAACCTCAATCTCTCTTCAGCAGGAGTCATGATCAAATTAGCACCATCCATCTTGAACTTCTTCAAAATATCACCAGCATATTTCCTTTGAGAAATAAAGATTCCACGATCAGTCTGAGAAAATTCAATCCTAAGAAAATATGACATAAGCCCCAAATCAGTAATTTCCTTTGAGAAATAAAGATTCCACGATCATTGCCTCCCTGAAGTCTGACATCATCTTTTCATTGTTTACAGTGAATATCAGATCATCCACATACAAACAAACAATGACAATATCCCCACTTGATGAAGACTTCACATATAAAGTATGCTCATATGGGCACAGTTGAAAACCACTTTTGATAAAGAAACTGTAAATACGAGTATACCAAGATCTCTGAGCTTGTTTCAATCCATACAGGGCTCTCTTCAAATGATAAACCTTCTTCTCTTGACTTCTTTTCACAAAGCTAGGAGGTTGATTAACATATACCTCCTTCTCAAGAACTCCATTCAGAAAAGCAGACTTCACATCCATCTGAAAAATCTTCCAATCATTCTAGGCAGCTAGAGAAATTGTCATTCTCACAGTATTAAGTCTAGCAACAGGAGCAAACACTTCAAAGTAGTCAATTCCAGGCTTCTACTTGTAACCTTTTACAACAAGTCTTGCCTTGTATCTATCAACTTCTCCACTAGGTTTGTACTTTGTCTTGTATACCCACTTCACACCAATGGGCTTCTTTCCAATCGAAAGGTTTGTAAGCTCCCAAGTATTATTCTTCTCAATGGAATTAATTTCTTCATCCATTGCTTTTACCCAACGATCATGTCCAACAGCATCGGTAAAATTAACAGGATCGCAATCTGCAAATAGAGCAAAATTCACAACATTCTCATCAGTCAAATTATCAACTTCATCCCTAACAACATAATCATTCAAATGAGCTGGCAGTTTTGACTCTCTCAGCGGATGTCCACTTGGGTTGGAAGCTATAGAAGTGGACAAACTTCTTGTTGAACTGGCTGACTCGGTTCTTTAGTTGCATTATCTCCACCAATATACACTGCTGATGATCGTTTTACAATTTCTGGTTCTTTCTTTTTCCAATCCCAATTTTCCTGTTCATCAAAAGTAACATCTCTGCTGACAATTACCTTCCCAGTATCAAGATTGAACAGTTTATACCCTTTGGTCTCACTGCAATAACCAATAAAGACACATTTTTCTACCTTATCATCCAATTTCTTCCGAATTGCATCCGGAATATGGGCATATGCAACACACCCAAATACTTTAAGATGCGAGATATTTGGTATATTTGGTTTATTTCCTGACCAAATCTCATATGTAGTCTTCTTACTAATACTTCTTGATAGACACCTATTCGATAAATAAACTGCACAGGCTATAGCTTCAGCCCAGAATTCTTTAGACATACGTTTGGCTGTCATCATCGACCTTACCGTATTCATTACCGTTCTGTTCTTTCTCTCTGCAACACCATTCTGCTGTGGAGTGTACCTGGCTGTCATTTGATGCTCGATCCCATGATTTTTCAAGAAATCATCACACATCGTATACTCAGTGCCTCTATCAGTCCTCAGGGTTTTAATGGAACGCCCACTCCGCTTCTCAACATAAGTCTTGAAACTCTTAAAAATATCACATGCATCAGATTTAAACTTCAACAAATAAACCCAGGTCTTTCTATTAAAATCATTAATGAAAGTGATAAAATATTTGTTACCACCCCGAGAAGGAACATCAACAGAACACAAGTCATAATGAATCAACTCCAATGGCTGTTTTGGTCTCCAAACATCACCTTTTGGAAAATGCTCCCTGTGCTTCTTACCCAAAATAAATGACTCACATTGTCGAGATTTAAAGTTAAGTGATAGCTATCCATAAACTACATTATTCTTCACAATAAAGTTCAAACCGCCAAAACAAAAGTGGCCAAATCTCATATACTACAACCAACTCTCATCATAGGCAAGAGTACTAAAGTAAGCTAAATTACAATAATTAAGAGTGATTGGAAACAAGCTGTTATTGTTCATGTCTACCTTTGCAAACATCCTCATCCGTTCATCACGAATTGTGCAAATACCATGCCTAAAATTAATATCAAAATTTTTCTCTTGCAACTGACCAAGACTCAACAAATTCTGACAAAGATTAGGCACATAATAGACATTTTTCATTTTTCACTAGTTTCCCATTTTTCAAAGTAATGGGAATACTACTGATATGTGTCTTTACGTTGTTTATTTATAAGGTTTAAATCCGCAGATCTCATGGGTATTTGCAGTTATTTGTGATGAATTATGCAGGTTTAGGTGATGAGTTGTGATGTGTAGGAGGACTACAAAAGAAGGCAAAGATGAAGTTCCGACAGCCTAACAGGTCATTTGCGTAGTAGAGAAGCTGTTACGGGTTCTGCCTATTTTTTCTATTGGGTTCATGACACACGAATAGACCCAGCAGGAAGGGGGCATGACCAAGTCTGAGGAGAAAGAAACCAGAAGGAATTAATTCACCTGCCATATCTGAGTTACTTCCGATGCAAGTAACGAAGAGTTGTGATGGAACTGTGTTTCCTAATTTAAGTCGACTTGTGACACTTGTAGGAATTTTATTCCTACCATGATACATTATTTCTTTTTTAATTCTGCGTATTATAAATGGATAGAGTCAGTGGAGGATTGATTACCTCGATTGACACCAATTTTGTAGTTTAATTTACGAACGTAGATAGGCAGCAGTAGTTTTAGCTTTCTTTTCAGTTTTGAAGTGAAGACCCGGCGTTGAAGTTCTTCGTCGGCAAACATTCGGAGATTTATTCAAGTTTTCATTCTATTCCTTTAATTTGCTTTCGGAGCTAGTGGATCTAATTAATTGAATTCATCGTTCGAGTATTATTATTTTATGACACTATGGCAAAAAGGAAGAAGGGAGGTGGGTCCTAAGCCTATTAGGAGGCGGGTGCCGCGACAGTAAAGGGAGATGCCCACACCTGCCTCCCCATATCTAGTTATTGGAGCGGATGCAAAGAGCACCCGTCTCCAATACCTAGTTATTGGAGGCGGGTGCATAGATCATTATTGGAGGTGGGTGATCTATGAACCCGCCTCCAATAACTAGTTATTGGAGGTGGGTGATCTATGCACCCGCCTCCAATAACTAATTATTGGAGGGGGGTGAATAGTACACCCGCCTCCAATATCAAATTTTTTTTTTTTTTAGTGTCTGATTTTTTAGTTTAAAATTTTTTTTCTTCAATTTATGCATTCGTTAGGAATCAAACTCACGCCTGCAGAATCACTTAACTCTTGCACATTAAATTTACCACTAGGCTACATATACTTTTGTATTTAAAGTTAAAATCGATATGATATATTTATATATTTCTTTCTACACTTTGTGATTTTTATTACCTACTAATTTATTGTCTTGCTCGAATATCGACAAAATTTTAAAATTATTTTTAATTTTCAACAGTCCGAAACACAAAAAATTTTTGAAACACAATATAAAAATTGACGAAATGCTTTTGAGGCGGGTAAAAAAGCTGCACCCGCCTCCAATAGATTAAACTATATGCACCCGCCTCCATAAACTTTGGAGGCGGGTGCATCATGCATCTGCCTCCAATAGATATTGGAGGCGGATGCATGCTGCACCCGCCTCCAAAAGCGTTGCCGGCCTCTTTGGAGGCGGGTGTTAGTGCACCCGCCTCTAAAGGGGCGCCTCCCTTGGGTGATTTTGTAGTAGTGTGAGTTCATAGCAATTTATGCATGCAAATTATTCCCGTAGCTAATCAGTTATTATTAGTTTATTTTTCCTTCCTTTTTGATTTGGGTAGCAATTTCCGGTGGAGAAGCGTTCCGTAAAGCAACATCGGTTTTGGCCTTCAATCTAGTATTTTTTCTCTTCCTCTTTGATTTGTTTCGGCTCTGTTCAATTAATAGTGTTAGTTAGTTTAGTAATTCAAGTTCTCAAGTGCTTAATTAAATACGTAGTTGTAGTATTAATTTATTATTAGTATATGCATGCAATTGATCTGCCGACAGTAGCTATTTAGGATTATTACTTATTAATAATTAGATTAATATGTCTTACATTTATATTTATTTAATTAGTTTAATTACTATGAGTAGCTAAATCTTTAAATCCAGCATAATGTAAATAGCAATTAATCTATGCATGTCATGAAACCGAATTGTTCGTAATTAATATGCATGTGTTCCCTTTCACTCTGGGTATCTATATCTTATTATTTGAATTTATATGAGCCTGATCAACTTGTGTAGATTCAGTAGAACCAATTAATCCGTCTCACTACTTCATGTCATTTAGTGGATAGGGTAATTAGTGGTGAAGTTACCGTCAGGTAATACATGGTAAGGGGTTAGTAATTTCAAACTGGTGACGAGGCTAAGAATAACTAGAATCAGGTTCTCCTAATTATTAATGATGTTGGTATAGTTAATGGGTGTCGGCTTTTCCGGCCTGCTCTATATTAATTAGAGTACAATTATGTCTGTACTTATTCACGGTAGTTGTCAATAAATAAGGAGAAATTGGGTTATGTCTGTGCTTATTCACAGTAATCTATAACTGGTTGATGTATGCCTATTAATATATCTTTGAGTTTGTGATTGACATGCATGAGATTATTGTACATTTACATGTTGCTGGATTGCTTTTATAAATTTGATCTCCTTCATTAGTGTTTTTACTTAGTAATCACAAGGCACTCCGGTGCACAAAGGTGGTTGCTAACCAAACAATTGCTTGAAATTAGTAGGTTTAGGAATAATAATCACCCCGTTCCATGTGGATTCAACTCTGCTTTTCACTATGCTAATCTTAGCTATTTTGCAGGTCTGGTAGTAAATTACTATCTTTTGTGAGGGCGAGCGATAGCTCTACCAATTACCTTTTCCAACAACAGACACAACATGATTATTTCCAAACCTCACTGTATTCCTGTAGGTCTCATCAATATCAGAAAAAATTTCCTTTCTCCCACACATATAATTACTATAGCCGGAATCAATGTACCACTTAGAACTTTATCTTCTTCACCAACCCCAATAGTAAATAAAATAGTTTCTTGATTATTACTACTACTTTCAGCTATTTGAGCTTGCCCATCATTATTATCTTTCTTCAGACCCCAACATTCCTTTTTTATGTAACCCATCTTTCCACAATTATAACATTTAACTTTATACTTATCATGCTTTTGCCCACTACTTTTACCATCGAAATTAACCTTTGGTTGGTAAGAAAAGTTACCTCTACCACGGCCTCTGCCTCTGAAGCTTTGACCACCACGTCCCTTGAGAATTCTAGCCCTGCTGATAGGTTTCACCATCATCAGTTTCTTTAGGCTTATATGCCAAAGCCTTCAATGTTTCTGCCACCGCATGAACAGATGGTCTGTCACATAACATATCATATGTCACCAATTCTCCTTCCAAATCAGCATATGAAAAAAGTGGAAAGATCTTTAATGGCCTCAAGAATCTCCTTCTTGGTGTGAAATTTTGAAGTCAATGTCCCAAGAACTTTAGACACCATTTGCTCTTTCGTCACTTTATCACCGTTGATTTTTATCTGATCAGCTATGGATTTTACCCTAGCCATGCATGCTTGCACCTTTTCATTAGGTTTCATCTCTGCCAACTCGAATTGTCTCCTTAACTCCTGCAGTTTCTTTCTTTGAACGTTTCGTTTCCTCGATTGGTAACTTTTAACTTCTCCCAAAACTCCCTAGCTATCTTTACTTCCATTAAACTTCTGCATACGTCTAATCCTTCATTCTTAAATAATAGAGTGCATGATCATTGTGAGAACGATTCTTCTCCAATTCTTTACTTCCTCACCTGTTGATTTTTCATCTTCCTTGTCTTTTTCAAGTTTTTCAAAACCTGGATCAATTACATGCCAGATACCAATCATCTTGAAAAAACTCTTCATAAATTGACACTAGATTTCAAAATCATTTCTTCCGTCAAAGACAAATACATGGCAATCAGGAGGATTAAATAAAGAAGACATCTTAAACTTCCAAAAAAATAAGATAGTCTCTGATACCATATATAGGACCCAAAATAAATCAAACCCACAAGAAAACAGATGTAGGACTCGAAGTCGAATCACAAACTGGAAGGCTGAAGGAACTGATTGATGAAATCAATTAATTGCATATAAACCGAGAATCACATTCACACAAACAAATTAAGCCAACTCAATTTAGTTGCTGC
This sequence comes from Leptodermis oblonga, assembly GCA_016801395.1. Classification (NCBI taxonomy): domain Eukaryota; kingdom Viridiplantae; phylum Streptophyta; class Magnoliopsida; order Gentianales; family Rubiaceae; genus Leptodermis; species Leptodermis oblonga. Next base: position 27,481,171 of record CM028754.1, read on the forward strand.
ACCGAATCAAATTTCACGGAAACCGAAAAGATAGCAAGCAAGCAAGAATAAAGCTTTAAAAACAAAATTAAAGCTAAACCGAATTAATCCAAAGCAATGGGCTGCGTAACTTCGCACGACCCGAAAACAAGCCGCAAGGCTTTTCTGATTTCTTTGTAATTTTCACTGTAATTACAATGGCAACCAAAGGCATGTATTTATAAGCTAAACTATCCCTGAATCCTACATTGATTCAGATTGCAACTATTTCCTAAAACAATTAGGTTTTCTAAAACAAATACAAAACCAAACAGGAAACAAATGAATAGGAAACATTAACCGAATAGGAAATAGAAACTAATAGGAAATTTAGTTTAATTATTCTACAAGATTTGATAGACGAGACAGAGTACACCAGATCTAGCGCGGTGATGCGCCCTTCCCTCCAGAGAGATTCAGATTAGCAATCTTGCTCGGCATTTACCCGACCGGAGACCAAGGGGAAAATGGATGCAACTGCAGCATAGCTGATTGAGAAAAAAATTAGCCTATTCATGCCTCAATTTAGTAATCATCTCAAAATGTGTCTGGTTCCTTGCAAAATTATTTCCCAATTGCAAATTACTATTAGATTCTTCTTTGAATAAAAGAGTGTTTCTTTCTTCACTCGGCCCTGGAAGGGTGAAGGACTTAATATTGGTTGCATCGATCGTGGACGACTATCCAGATGGGTAGACAGACAACTTTATGGACTAATGGACAAAATTGCCCTTCAATATTACAATCATTTGAGCTTTTCAGTTATTTTTAACGGCAAAGGAATAAAGTGTTCCTTTTGTAAATTTTAAGGAGTAAAAATGTCATTTTCAAAGGGTAGGGACTAAAAAAATTAAAAATCAATATGTAAATGACAAATTTTGGAGTTTACTATTTTTTTAACACAATTGGAGCTCTAGATTTTGTAAATGAGTCTTAATGTTTTTTTTATCATCTTTAACTTTGTTCTCTTTTTTTTTTTTTTTTTTTTTACTCAGAAAGAAGCGTAGACCTTATATGGAAGAACATCTCAAGATGTGTTTTGAGATTAAAAAAAGGTAAGCCCTAGACCAAAAGGTGATTGGAAAGTATTTTATAATAGGCAGTTGTTATTGCTAGATTAAAAATTAGCATACAGAACAACTTTTTACTTATCTTCCTAAAATACCCCTTATCATATCAGCAACTTATCTTTTCTCTTTCACCCCTAAAATTCCGATGCTGCTTTGGCAGTTGGTCGTATCTTCTTCAATGTCAGGACTGAGTCTTGTCGGTGATGACTCTTTCTTCCGGCGTGCTTCTCCATTCGTGGCTGCCCTCTTCCATCACCTGCTGCAACAATCTTTCTTCCTCTCGTAAGCCTCCAATAGCAACCACCGTCTTCTTTCTCATCTTGCCCAGTCCCGGCAAGAGCGCCAAAGAATTTTCTTAACATTGAGAATCACAACAATTGCTATCGAATCACCTCTTAGGAATAGCTCTCAAAGAGAGCCTTATCGTCGTAACTGAAATCATAATCGCTGGACTTCTCGACGACCACAATGGAAACAAGTTAAACAACCAGCCTGCTTTGGCTGGACGACTTTTTTCGGCGGTGATTATTGTGGAATCTTTCATCAAGAACAATCCCTGAGACCGACAATCATGATGTTCTTTGTTTTCATGATCGGAATTGTAGTGTAAATTTTGAATACGAATTAGGCTGGGGTAGTTTACTTTGCTGAGATCAGATGGAACGTGGGTTACCTTCTCAAGATTCTCTTTTTTTTTTTTTTTACTTTCAATTATTTATATTTTAGGGAGACAAATGAAGATCTTCTGGCTTCCAATTTCAACATGGAGCATATGGGTTCTACTTTGTCCATTGTTTCAGTATTTTCGAAGGGCATCATTTTTGAGTGTTGACTTCAGGATGAAGATGGGTTCAATGAAAATGAAGATGGGTCTGGAAATAATTAGTTTCATAATTAAAGAGGAATTTGTTATGCAATTCCACCGGAATTGGAGGAAGGTAGAGGAGAGGAAATAAATAATTTTCAAGCAGTAAAATTAGAAAGGGTATTTAAGGAAGAAAAGCAAAATATTACTCCGTATGTTAATATTTGCTCTGGCAATAACATTTGCCTTTATAATATCTCACTTTATAATTTTTTTATGATGTTGTTTGGATGCATTTTGAAAAATAATTTCTTAAACGCGTTGGGTCAGACCACCGTCCACCACGGCCAGTGTGTCGCCCCTATTACCCTAAGAATGTCAAAACACGTAGGGATGATAATTACACCAAGTTAACTCACTTTGATTTAGCACATCCTAATACTTGAATTGTAAAATTATAAGGAGATTTGAGAACTTAACTTTTGGATATGAAGTTTGGAAATGTAATATTAAGATTACTTCAAAATTTTGATAAACAAACTTAAAATTGAAAGTTCGAGATTTAAAATCAAAATGATAGGTAATGACATTATTTATAAGCCTCAAAAAGAAATTAAAATGTTTCAAGTCACTACAAGAAAAATGGCCTTTAGTGATTAGACACCTGGTGAGCAAAAACAAATTTGGTCACCAAACGTACCATTTGGGGACCAAAAAAAAAGTTTGGTCAACAAAGCTCGGTCACATCTTCAAAATAGTGACCAAATAAAAAAGTGGTCACCAGTTGGTTACTAAAGGTCATGGCGGGAACTTTTCCTGCCAGATTGAGACTTATTAGTAACCGAAATTGGTGACCAGAATGTTAATGGTCACCAATAATTGGTAAGAAGTCTTAATGTTTGGTCACCAGTTTGGAAACTTTTGGTGACCAAATTTGTGGTCACCAAAAATGGTGGGAAATTTCCCTCCAATTTTACAAGTGGTCAACCGTGCATCAAATTTTGACCCAAAAATGGTGGGAAAGTTCCCTCCAAATGTATTCCTTGTAATGGCCACTTTTGGTGATGAAAAAATAAGTGGTCACCAAATATTTTTTTCAGAATGTCTTAAGTGACAAAAAAAAATGGTCTCCAAATCATAAATTTTAGTTATAAGAAATTTTGGTCATTAAATAAACATTAATTTCTTGTTAAATTAATGACAACTAATCTATACTCACCAAATGGGTGACATATCAGTGAAAAAAAAGTTTCAATGACTACTTTTTTAGGCCACTAAATTGGTAAATGTTGTGAATTTCTTATTACATATATTTTTGTTATTGAGTTTTTAGTTTTGTTAATTTAATGACTACAATTTTGGTAAATGTTTATGAATCTGTTGTATATTGTTTACAAGCTCAACAACAAATAGTATGTTTATATTGGTAGATTAAGTATTATTCATTTCATTATACTAGAATAGTCATATTTTACAATTGTACAACTTTTATGAATGTTAATGTATAATACTTAAACTAACTAATTTGACAATATTTGTTTCATTAATGTTCTTACTTTTTAAGTGAATGTTAGTTGTAGAACATATAATTATATTAGTATGAGTCAAAAAAGTAAAAAAATTAAAAACTTATATGGAAACAAAAAAATCTTTTCAAAAAACACTCTTGTAATTAAACATATTGAGTATATAGTATTACCTATTGATTTGAGAACTCTATTGTGGACAAATTCTAATTGGGCCTCACTCTATTGACCAATACGGTTGGGCCAAATATACTATATTTAATTAATTAATCAATTCTTCAATAGTAAAGAAGTTGGGAATTGTAATCAAAATATTAGTCTAAATTTATAATAATTGTATTATAACACCCTAACATTTATAAATTGTGTACAATCCTATAATCTAGATATACTAAAATGTTTATTACTAAATTATTATAATTATACAATCCCATATTATTAATATACAATTAATAAATGTATCTAACCGGTTCTTCAAATTATAATTGAACTTATCTGGTTATCCAAATGTTAATTCAACTTAAATTTTAGTTGGGCACTTGCTCGTTATCACTACAAGAAAAGTGACCTATTGCGACATAGAAAATGTGTCGCTAAAAGTCTATTTAGTGTCACGAATACTAATTTACGACACATTATGCGTCTCTTGTTAATGAGTCGCAAAAGGTGGTGTAGGAAATTTGTGGCGCTTTTTTTTCACTTGTGCCGCAAATGTATCGCACTTTTTGCATCACTAAATTAATTGTCGCTTAAAAGTCACGACACATTATGCGTCAATTGTCCTAGTGACGCACACTAATTTACGACCTTTATTTGGGTCATTAAAATGAGTGTCGCAAGATTATTTGCGACAAATGTGGCGTCACATTTAAAACGCCAAAGGGTATTCGCGACATGCAAATTGTGTCGCTAAAAGTCAATTTTGTGTAGCAAATACTAATTCGCTACACATTATGCGTCTTTAGTTATTGAGTTGCAAAAGGTGGTGTAGCAAATCTGTAGCATTTTTTTCACTTGTGCTGCAAATATATGACACTTTTGCAGCACTAAATTAATTGTCGGTTAAAATTTGCGACATATTATGATTCATTTGTGTTAGTGACGCACCCTAATTTACGACACTGATTTGTGTCATTAAAAGGACTGTTGCAAGATTATTTATTACAAATGTGGCGTCACATTTGAAACGTCAAAGGGTATTTGCGACATGTAATTTGTGTTGCATACACAAATTAGAGACACAATTTTGCAACAAACTTAATCGTGTCATAGCCTTTTTCTGGCATTTTTTTTCACTAGTTGTGCCACAAAAGATATGACATTTTTGCATCACTTAATTACTGTCGCATAAATCTTGCGACCCATTACGTGTCATTAGTTTCACTGACGCGTTATTAATATTAATTTGTGTCATTACGGTTAATGTCACATTTATTTGCTACACGTGCCATCATTATTTGAAATGTCATATTGTTATTTTGTGACATAATATCTTATCTGTAAAATTTATGTCACATAATAATTGACAACACAATTTACATCATTAATTTTTTCTGTTGCATAAACTTTGTCAACACAAAAGCATTAATAGAGTAAATAATTCACTATTTGTATTTATAAGATAACTAGAATATTATTCAAAATATAAAATTAGATAGCTGCTAAATGTCAAAGTGGGAATATTATAATTTAAATTCATCACTCAAAATATATAAATAAAAATTACAAATGTCTAAATTTATCTTCCAAGGGTAGAATGCAAATTCCATAAGTCAAATTATCACATTTTGAAGAAGATTATTTTGCCTTCCTCTTGCTCCTCCTAGGACTTTTTCCTTGTTTCTAACAATTTTAACAAAAATAAATTATATTTAACAAATATAGTTGAGAAATTAATAGAAAAGTATAATCGTTTATATTACCTTTGATGAAGTACCATTTGAATGGATGTTTGTGTTGTTCGTATCTGTGTTATCTATTTCTTTTCTCATCTACGACAATTGATAACAAAAAAGAATATTAATGCACTAAAATAAAACATAAAAGGAAATAAATGAAAATTTGATTATTTACCTCAAGAGTTTCATTAGAGTTCTCTAAATTCATAAATCCTTGCGATGATGACCCATTATTTGAAGCCTGTACGCGTTTAGAATTTGAAGACCCCGGTACCTTGTAGATTATAATTTAATAATATGAGTATATATATGTGTGTGTGTGTGTGTGTGTGTGTGTGTAATTAATGAACAAAGTGTTGACTTACATGTGTAGTTTGATCCTCAAATGGGAGAAATCAAGCTTGGACCATCTCCATTTTTGAACACATGTCATCTTTAAATTTTGATAATTGTTCTTCAAAACCCTTCTGAATACTTGCCACTTGGTCATTAGCTTTGTCTTTCACAGCTTGATCGAATTCTTCTCGGGATATGAAAATCAATTTCTTACTCTTTGAAATAAGACCACTACTGCGGAAACATCCTGGTGCGTCTTTTCCAATAACTTCTTCATAAATCTCATCATTAGCTTAAATATCATCGCGCAAACCTTCTGGTAACTTTTGCATCTTCTCCTTTAAAATAGCCTAATTACAAAACATAAAATGAAGAAAAACTTAGTTGAAAAAGTGAAAACACTACTCCAATTTAGTATTTCAATAGTAGGTAGTTATTATTAATTGTAAGAGTACTTACTATTTTTTCTGAAGTAAACTTATCAAGTGGTTTTCCACTCTTCCCCACTCTTGTAGCAATAAACAAATTTGGCTTGGATGGTTCTTAACCATATTGCTGTCGGTACTTCAAACAGAGGAACAGAGAAACAAGTTATAACAACATAATACAACACATTTGAATTAAACGACAATTTGTGGAAAGTATTTTATATATATATATATATATATAATACCTCATGTTTAGCACTGTTCGTATCCTTTCTTCCCAGTCTAGACGGCAATTTGACATTCTTTCAACTAGTTTTGTTGTTCTTACTAACTTTCTGTAATTCAACAAAATGCCAAAAGTTACATTTTTAAAGAGCGTGTAATATATACATACACACACACACACACACACATAATGTTAAACCTGTTTACTAACCTTTGCTTTCTCAGTGCTCCAATAGTTCACCAGCACAGGCCATTGATCAATTTCCACCCTTAGTGGACATTTGGATAGTATGTAAGTTTGGTTATGCCTATGTGGGGTATAATGTTTTGCTTTCAATCTACTTTTCCAATCCTTCCAAAGTTTCCCAAGTCTTTGGAGGCATCTTTTTTTGTAACTGTCAGGCAAGTTTGTATTCTCCTACGAACAAAAAATAGACATGCATGTAAAAATCAGCTCACTGCGACTTAAAAATAGGCTGCTGGATAACTAAGCTCACAAAACATTAGAAATGAAGTTGGAGGTCACAGCAAATGTGAAAACTCCATTGATGAATAATGCCTAAAAACAAATAATAGTACGCAAACATCTATAGGTCTTTTCATTCTCATTTGATAGGGAGACAATGAAAATTTAGGACACGAATTATGTATTTGAACTTCTGAATTTCAGCACATGATGGGCACAACTGATGCTTCATCCACTTCTGATGGAAACAACTCGCCGAATGGGTTAAAGTGACCTGTTTTGACAGCTAAGTGGTTTAAGTTAAAAAAAACAAACAAACAAAAAAAGAGTGAGAAAGTATAATGTTAGAAAATTTGGTGGCCTAGAAGGTTGTTCACCGTAATCACACTAATAATAATGGACTGTAGAACATCCATTGGTCATCAAATAGTTGGGCTCTCAATTAGTATGGGAGAGGAGGAAAGAAGGAAGTTAAGATTCAAGAGAGTCTATCCTTTTTGTGGGAGGTCTTCTAGAAAGAGGAACTGTTACATTGATGCTTCTAATTTCCTAATGATATATTAATAGAGTAATGATTTTTTAAAGCTGCATATGCTTGATATGAATTGTTAGTGTATAGATTAGCCCAATGGGCTGTTAGTGTATAGATTAGTCTAATGGGCTTAACCCAGTATCCTACTTGTACTACTTGTACTATTGTACTACTTGTACTACACCTAGTGTACTACTTGTACTACACCTAGTGTACTACTTGTACTACCTGTACTACACTTAGCCTATACCTAGTCTATATATAGGCTCTCTTTGTACAATGTTATACACACAATAAAATCATTGTTTAACAAATCTTTTCTTTTATATTTTTATCATGGTATCAGAGCCATTGCTCTAATTCTTTTGGTTCCTGTGGATATTTCCGGCGTTCTTCCGCTGCCCTCATCTTCATCCGGTAATCCGGTCAGAAGAATAGTCCCGCCGTCACGTCCACAACTCTTTCCAGAACTCGGTCTCCCACGCGCCGACAGCCGGTTCTGTGCCTGACACCACGCGCCTTCACGCGCCTCGAGTCACCTCTGCACCACCAGCGCACGTCTGCCACTTCAGCAAACATACATCATATGGCTCAACAAAGTGATCCCGACGTCATACGTCCTATCAACATTCGCTGTGAGTTTTGCCGTGCTAAAGGGCATGACATCTCCGTTTGTCGCAAACTGCAGAAATTTATGCAAGAGCAGAATAAAGCTTCTCTTCCTCGGGCAGCTGCTGTATCTCCTTCTGATCCATCGGTTCCTACCGGTCCACCTTCGACTTCCTCACTTACTACGGCTGATATTGAGGCAGTTGTTCAACAGGTTTTATCCCGTACTTCCACTGCCCTATCTGTCACCTCAGGTAACCATTCTTGGTTTTTTGATACTGCTTGTTGTAACCATATGACTCCTGATGAATCCCAATTTTCTGATAAGGCACTCTTAGAACATCCAATCACCATTTACACTGCTGATGGAACTCCTATACCTGTTAGTCATAAAGGAACAATCTCTTCTCCTTGTTTATCCCTTAGTGACACTTTTCATATCCCAAAGTTATCCCTCAATTTGCTGTCTGTTGGCCAACTTTGTGAATTAGGCATAGATGTTCTCTTTACTAATCATGGTGTGGAAGTGCAGGATCCCCGGACAGGTCAAGTTCTTGGGACAGGCCGTAAGGTTGGTCGCATGTTTGAGGTTCATGACCTGAAAATTCCTTCCCGAGTCGTTTCTGCAGCTGCTGCCACTATTACCTCCTCACCTGATCTATGGCATGCTCGTCTTGGTCATCCATCCTTATCTCGTCTTCAGCTGTTGGCTTCTCAAGGTCATTTAGGTTTGGTTCCGTTTCAAAAATTTGATTGTACTTCTTGTCATTTTGGCAAACAAACAAAATTGCCCTTTCATAATAGTGACTCCTTTTCTTCCGCACCCTTTGATCTTATACATTCTGATATTTGGGGTCCTGCACCTGTTCCTACTGAGGGGGGATCTAGATATTTTGTCATATTTGTGGATGATTTTTCTCGATATACTTGGATTTATTTGCTTCATCATAGGTCTGAACTTGTGTCTGTTTATCAAACATTTCATAAAATGATTCAAACACAGTTTAATCGCACTGTCAAAGTTTTTCGATCAGATAATGCTCAAGAATATAATGATAAGTCTTTCCTATTCTTTTTAGACAATCATGGTACCCTTACTCAGAGGTCTTGTCCTTATACCTCCCAACAAAATGGTCGTGCAGAACGAAAACATCGTCACATTCTTGATGTTGTCCGTACCCTTCTCATCTCTGCCTCTCTTCCTGAACGTTTTTGGGGTGAGGCTGCCCTCACTGCTGTATACACCATTAATCGCATCCCTTCACCAACTACACACAACAAATCACCATTTGAGCTTCTCTATGGTCAAACCCCTGACTACTCATCTCTTCGGGTTTTTGGTTGTGCTTGCTTTGTCTCTCTTCCTACTCATGAACGAACAAAGCTCCAACCTCGTGCTCGTCTCTGTTGTTTCCTTGGTTACGGTGTATCTCAAAAGGGATTTCGCTGCTATGATCCCATTTCTCGTCGTCTTCGTGTCTCCCGTCATGTTGAGTTTTGGGAACATCGTCCTTTTACGAGTCTCCAGCAGTTTCCTGCATCCTCTTCCTCCGAGTCTCCCATTTTTACTGATCTTCTTCTCCCTCTCTATCCTAAACTTGTGGAGGATTCTTCAACATCGGCTGCCTCTCCAGACGACTCATCTACGGTTCTGTCCTTGGCACATGACTGCCTGTCTTGGATCCTGTGGCACCACCATCTCCTGAATCTCTTGATGGTCCAGAACTTCGTCGTTCCACTCGGGTAAGCATTCCTCCCTCTTATCTCTCTGATTATCACTGCTCTTTTGCCCTTGCCACCCTCTATGAACCTCGCACCTATCGTGAGGCACATACTGACCCTCTTTGGCAGCAAGCTATGAATGATGAACTAGATGCCCTTAATAAAAATCACACTTGGGATATGGTTGATTTGCCTCCTGGTCAGACTGTAGTAGGTTGTAGGTGGGTCTACAAGATCAAGACCAAGGCTGATGGATCTGTTGAACGCTACAAGGCTCGCCTAGTTGCCAAGGGTTTTACCCAACAGTATGGCATTGACTATGAGGAAACATTTGCTCCTGTTGCTCGCCTTACATCTGTCCGCTGTCTCATTGTTGTGGCTGCTGTTCGCCGTTGGCCTCTTTATCAAATAGACGTGAAAAATGCTTTCCTCAATGGTGACCTTAATGAAGAAGTGTACATGCAACCACCCCCTGGTTATCCACATTTAGGCAGTCAAGTTTGTCGTCTTCGTCGTGCTCTTTATGGCCTCAAACAGGCTCCTCGAGCTTGGTTTGAAAAGTTCAGCTCAGTTGTTGCTCAGCAGGGTTTCACTTCGAGTCCTCATGACACTGCTCTCTTCGTTCGCAAATCCTCTGCTGGTATCACTCTTGTTCTTCTCTATGTTGATGATATGATTATTACTGGAGATGATTCTGCAGGTATCCGCTCTCTCCAGTACTTTCTCAGTCAGCATTTTGAGATGAAAGATTTGGGCACTCTCAGCTATTTTCTTGGGCTTGTGGTTACCTCATCCTCTGATGGATACTATCTTTCCCAAGCTAAATATGCTTCTGATCTTCTCTCCAAAGCCGGTATCACTGACAACAAGACTGCTTCCACTCATTTGGAATATAATGCCAAGCTCACACCCTTAGACGGTGAACCTTTATCTGATGCTACTCGCTATCGTCAGCTGGTTGGTAGTCTAATCTACCTCACTGTTACTCGTCCCGATATTTCACATGCTGTGGGTATGGTTAGTAAATTCATGGATGCCCCTCGTTCTGTTCACTATGCTGCTGTTCTTCGGATACTCCGATATGTCAAGGGTACACTTTATCATGGTCTCCACTATTCCTCTTAGTCTTCACTTGAGCTTCATGCTTATTCAGATGCGGACTGGGCTGGTGATCCGACTGATCGATGCTCTATCACAGGCTTCTGTTTCCTGTTGGGTACTTCTCTTGTCTCATGGCGTAGCAAAAAGCAGGAAGTTGTTTCCCGTTCCAGTACTGAGGCTGAGTATCGTGCCCTTGCCGATACCACCTGTGAGCTTGTCTGGCTGCGCTGGCTCTTGGCTGACATGGATGCTCCACAACCCATTGCTACTCCTCTTTATTGTGACAATCGTAGTGCTATCTACATTGCTCATAATGATGTCTTCCACGAACGTACCAAGCACATTGAGATCGACTGCCACATTACTCGCATGCATCTCAAGAAAGGCACTCTCAAGTTATTCTCCAAATCATCTGCTGACCAGCCTGCTGATATTTTCACCAAATCTCACCCACCTGGTCGTCTTCGAGATCTTATATCCAAACTCCAGTTGGCTTCCTCCTTGCCACCTTGAGTTTGAGGGGGGATGTTAGTGCATAGATTAGCCCAATGGGCTGTTAGTGTATAGATTAGTCCAATGGGCTTAACCCAGTATCCTACTTGTACTACTTGTACTATTGTACTACTTGTACTACACCTAGTGTACTACTTGTACTACACCTAGTGTACTACTTGTACTACACCTAGTGTACTACTTGTACTACCTGTACTACACTTAGCCTATACCTAGTTTATATATAGGCTCTCTTTGTACAATGTTATACACACAATAAAATCATTGTTCAACAAATCTTTTCTTTTATATTTTTATCATGAATAATAAATTTGCAGGCCGTGTTTCCTTGTTCAAGTCCTCCAACTAGTTGCCTTGGAAGTATTGAGCATGAAAAAATTGACTCTTTTTTGTATTTATATCACCTACTAAATACAAAGATTTTACATTTGATTATGAGAAATGTCTTCCCACGACAAACATTGCAGAAATTATCTACACATTCGTACTGTTCATACTGTCATTTATGTACTTTAACAAAGGAAAATTTCCGCAAGGAATGCTGAGCATGTCAAAAGGCACGTCACAAGCAATTGGGGTACATTCAGCCACAGAGTACTTACACATACGGAAAATGGAAAAACGAAACGAAATTAAATATGGATGACAAACCTAGCATCCCTTGTTGCTTTATATAGCCAATATGTACCATCACTTAAATCTAGCCTTAGATGGTAACTTTTTCTGTAACAGCTTTAATGAAAAATAAATAGTAATTTAAAAAATGTAAAAATTAGACAGATGACCAGATCATCGAATGTGAGAGAGAGAGAGAGAGAGAGAGAGAGAGAGAGAGAGAGAGAGAGAGAGAGAGAGAGAGAGAGAGAAATAGATAAGAAGTCTTGCTGAAAGTAAACAGATTCACAAATACAGTATCTGATGACTTAAAATTGAAAAATTCATTTCAAGAGGCAAAAGTTTGACCTAAATTGTTTCAAATTGTTTCTGAACCAACAAGTAACATATTACTCAGTCAATCCTAAAATGAAGTTTGGAGACATCAGGCAAAATGAAGATCACATATTAGAGTGCAGACAGCAAATCAAAAACACAATAAGGGATTTCACGTGCACACTGTATTCAATTCATATAACACATTATGGGCAGATTGGCACTGGTTTGTTTTTTAGAGGGAGAGGATCAGAGAAATGTACAATTGATAAGAACCATAGTTACAATAGAATATCACAAATAGAAGACAAACAAACAAATGCTCCCCTCCCCGCCCATCATCTTCCTTTTCACAAGGAATTTTATGTGGATAGAAGTTAAAAAAATAAAATGTATAATTAAAAAAATTCTTACGTCGAGTAGCTTTAACCAAAAATTTAAAGAACTAAATTAAGCGAGAACAGAAGAAAGCAGGTTGATGGGCATAAAAGCTTAGTTGTGGCTGCAGTCTACAAAAGATACTAATTTAGTAATGGAATAATTTTAGGAGAGAATAAATGTACACATAATAGCTATCCATCAAAAGTTCAAAGCTCTAGATTATTGCAAACTAAAAAAAAGTCTTACGTCAAGTTTCTTGCCCAAAAGAAGATCTTCAATTCTAAATATATAATATCATACTAGAGTCTAAAACAACAGCCGAATAAAAAAACTAAACTAAAACCACATCGACAAATCAAGTTTCTGGTTTAATCCTCAACTCCATGGGATGCAAAGTCATCCATTAACGACTTAGCAGTCAATAAAGGAAATTATTTCATTCCAAAATCACATCAAAATTGAAGCATTATTTTCCACTAAAGCATTCTCTGTCATCCCAGTTAGTGAAACGCTTACCAAGTCCCTTTCCATAACACAAAACCAAACAGAGTGGGAGTGGTCTTCATAGTATGGTGAGAACCAAGGACATAAAAAAATTAAGCACTAAAAACATTCATACATAAAGTAATAACCAACGAGTCCCGAGGTTACAAACCATAACTACACAATGAACAATGTATCTTAATTAAAATTACAGACTAATGAACCCAAATTGAAAAATAAATCCTGAAAATAATTAAGCTTTTGAAAGATTAATAAGTGAGCAAGAGTTCATTACAATGAAGGACAAATAAAAAGATGAAAGAGGCATCTATGCAATTCCATGATTAGGAAAGCGAACCAACAAGGGAAGACAGAGTGGGAAAGTAAATTTTTTGCAAAAAAGGAGCTTGCAAAAACATCTTTCTAAAAACTGGTGCACTGTAACATGGCATTACAGAAATTATTATTCCAGGAGAGGTGTACAAGAATAATACTAAAACTAGCTGCACTTAACAACACTGGCCAAGAAATGATTTATTGGTTTCTGAAGAGATTTAATTATGTACTTACCACTAACTCTACTTTAATTAACTTCAGCCGCTCAACTTCAGTTGCCAAGAAGAAATCACAAAGAACCACAACAGTCTCTGAATACTGAATCAACACACAATATTGGCAACAACTGCAGCAAAACAATCCTTCTTAGCTTAAAACTGAAGAATAAGACAATATTAACCCGTTAATAGAAATCAAATCCAAACATACAAGTATTTTGATAAAACAAGGGTGTTATGCCCAAAGTAAAATCTACTAATCACAGATTATCCCGAAACTTTCGAAAACAATCATAAATTCCCAGCTCATCAACAAGAGTACAGAAAGACATCCGGCCTATAGATCCAAAAAGGAATCATACTGAAATTAAAAACAAGATAGCATTTACATCCCAGCAGAATAAGGAGCACATTGATTGAAACCATATTGACAAAAATGGAAAAAAAAAAATTTAAACAAGTCCCCCGTTGCTCCATACATAAGAGCCAACTTGACATCACCATAGCATCATTCAAAATCTGAAAAGAGGTTACCCAATTAAGACAGGAGTGTGGAGGCGGTGATGAGGATAATGGCTTAATGCCGAGACTTGCAATCTTCAGCAACTCACACACGTATTGAACATCTTCTAAAAAAATTAACACGACGTAAAGACATGCAATCTTCAACCAAACACTATATATTCCTGACGTAATCTCATTATCAAGATCAAATCTTAAAATTTTAGTATCTCTAATCTTTCGATTTCACATCCGTGCGTGTGCGAGTGTAATTGAGAAGACCTACCTTTTAATGGCGTGTTTCATTCATAGAAGCCATTTTCTTTGATAAACCAAGTCCCAACCATCGATTGTTAGCTTCTTTGAATCCCGATTGTAAGCTTCCTTCAATCTTTTGGCACCCATGATTTCTCTTTGGTTTCAGATTTTAATTTGGGGGTTTCGGGTTGTTAGATAAGAGGAAAAAGGGAGATGTTGTATTGTTTTTGGGGAATAAATTTTAAATATGCTTGTGGGTATCTTCAAGTGGAATAGCCGGAGAGAGACGAGCGAGAAGGAGGGGATGAAGTGAGGGAGAGACGTGGGTTTTTCTTTTCTTTTTTATTTTTTATTTTTTATTTTTTTTGACAGAAGACGATGAGTTTTTTTTTGTCTCATTTCTCCTTTTTTATTTCTTCTTTTTAATCTTCTGATTGATGTGGAAATCCTTGCCAAACATATTAATTTCCTATCCTTTAATTTATCTTAACTACAAAGTAGCCCACAAGTTCTTCTAATTCTTTCTCCAGTTACCCCTTCTCTTAATTTGTTTAATCACAATTTGGCCCTCTTAAGTTCAACCCCTCTTGGGTAGCTCAAATTGTATTTCTCTTTTCTTCACATTGCTAACTAGGCGTAATTACATATATATTTTTTTAAATACTAGTAATATTTTAGTTAAGTGTTTTCTCTCAAAACAACCTAAGTTTGGTTGAAAATTTCTGTCTTTAACTTGCAGTTTTAATTTCGTTTTGACACTTACTATTAATATAATATTTGTTATGGTTTTGATTCTAAATATTTAATTATTTACTGTACTTACTTATTTTATAATTTTACTATCTATGTCTTAGATTAATCTTAATTGTTAGATTGTAAACTTCATATTTTGAAGTTTTAATTCTAAAATTACTTTATAAATTTGTATAATCGAAATTTTAAAATTTACTAAAGTAAATCTATTAATCAATTCATACAAGTCTCTTTGATGTGTTTCGGGAATTAGGAATCACGTGACGTACAAAGTTAGAAGATGTTGAAGAAGGGATACGATAGTGAGAGATGACGATGGTGCAACTTGAGTTCTCACAAAGTTAATAGAGGTTGAAGAAGGGATGTGATAGTGAGGGATGATGATGGTGTAGTTTGAGTTCCCGAGAGGGGATAGAAAGATAAATAGAAGGAGAATATTATGAACTACATATTCATTATTTTTTCCCCTCTCTTACTCATTTTTTTTATAATTACATATTTCAACTAATTTTGAATAATTACTTATCAAACCTAAAATATTTATAGTTCTTTCGATGCCATCCTTTCTGTTGTACCAGTCATCACGTATTCATCCTACCTAAATTTCCTAATAATAATTCTGATCCATTCATTAATTTCAATTATTTTCTCTCTCATTTTCACTTTTTTATATCCTAGTCTCTTGGATTTTTTTATTAGTAATTATTCATAATTTTTGCATGAAACCTCCTAGAATTTTGAATAATAAATTTTCATTTGTAAAATATTCTAATCTTATAAACTCTATTTAATAATTGGGATCAAACTTAATATATTCTAAAATTGGTCATAATTTATAAAAATGGTATTATGTCAACTTACTTATACTTTTGCCCCATAAATTTTTTTAATAAAGATATTATTTTGATAAAAAAAATTTGACTAATTGAAAGCACTATTTATTTATACTACTCTAATATTTACTTGTAATTTATAAAATGTAATTCGATGCAAATTTCAAATTTTACTCCTATTAACATAATATAACATTCATTAATAGATTTCAAAGATATAAATTTTTGTTAAATATGTTTTATTAATTTTAAATACGGGCATAAAATTTTAAAGAGACTTTTACATATTATAAAATAAAAATAAAAATTTAAATGCACATTATAATTTATGTATAAAATTTATAGAATAGATTTATCACCAATTTATCTTTCTTAACCAAATTATGTAAAGTTATAAGTTTATTTTATAAAAAGTAATATCTGAATCTTAACAGTAAAAAAAAAGCATTCGTGAAAGGAAGAAATGAAAATTTTGTGGAAATAAAGAAGAGATTGAATGGCGGGATACTAATTCTAAAAGGAAAAAGTAAATAAAAATGGCGGGCTATAATAAAACTTAACTATTTGTGAAAACAAAACTCTGGAACGCATATTAGCCTATTAGGCCAATTATAAACAACCCTCCCTCATTTCCACAATTCCACTACCACCGCCATGTCGCCACCTCTTTCACCGCGGCTCTCTTCCTGACTGGAAATCAAAGTAGATCGGAAGCCCATACAAAGCTGATGGCATGAAAAGAATCCCTCGGCCTACCATGGACTACCCGATAAAATGCAACCAGACCACTATTAAGCTGCCAGGCCAGAAGCGGCATGAACCTTCTGTAGCCCCTTCTTCTGCGGTTATGTAGCCGCCTTGGTGAAACATAAGAAGTCCCTTCAAGCTGAGGCTGTCTGACTAGCACTCCTACAAGGCAACAACGATGGTGATTACCTCCAAAAAATGTGGAAATCAATGAATTCCTCAAGGGTATTTCCAGTTCCTATGCTCTGAACATGATACTTGTTTTGTTGGTTTTTATTTTTTCAGTGTGCGATTGGAATATAATCGAATTTCGATGGGTTTAAATTAGCACTGAATTGGATTTGAATTTGAATCGTGCATGATTGGTTTGGAAAATTTTGTGTTGCTAGATTCCATTTTAGACATTGGAATGATCGTGCAATAAATAGTGTTTCGTTTTGGATTTTTTACCCAAATAATCGAATTTTATTGGAAACTTTCGAAAGTAAGGGCTACTGACAATTGTTCCCAAAGGGTTTTTTTTTTTTTTTTTTTTAAGCTTTGTGCAGAAGGCAAGGTAATGCTCTTCTTAATCTTCTATTTAAAGCATTGAGGTACTGCTCTGCTTATTCTTCTATTTCAAGCATTGAAGTACTGCTCTACTTTGTGTTTCATGTACTTTAAGAAAGGAAAAAAAAAATTATGCAAGAACTACTCTTTACCCTGATGGCAGAAATATTCGGGTTTTAAAAATTTCCAATCTTGCCATCCTGCAAAATTGTGATCACAATAATAATTCTTGTTTTGTAAAGGTAGCAGATAATCAATCTTTCATGTTCAAGGATCCAATTTTAAGGTTACCCTTAACTTGCTTTTCTTGATTATGATGCTTTGTAAAAGAAAATCAAAATTTTATGGATCAGAAAAAGACACAAGAGCTAGGTATCATTGTCAACTTGATCTTTCTTCCTATGGCTGTTGCAGGAGTACAGTTGCATGTTCAAGATGATCATGATACAAGTTCTGTTTCTGTCTTTTTGTGTTTTGGGCTCTCTTGTATATGGTCTTCCTGTGTTTTCTGTTATCCTATTCAATAAGTTGATTTTGTTTCTATACGGGTTGCTGCTTTGACCATGTTTACCCTCATTACTCTCGATTCCCAATTATCCCAATATTTCTTTCCTTGTGAGTGCATAGGTTTTCTTATGAGATTTACTTCTTTTTTTTTCACCCCTCTTACTCTTTCTTCAGATCATCAAATTTATTTAGTCCAGTCAGTTTATCAACAATGATTTGCATATTTATCATCTGGGGAGAAATACCCTGGCTTTGGTATGAACTTTTAATTTATATGAAGAACATAGGCAGGTGATCAAAAGATTGGCTATTTGATTTTTTGTTACTTGAACAGAGAGCAGCTACTAAACTATGATTCTGATAATTCTTTTTCTCACTCGACCCTCATGAGGTTCATATGAAAGATGAAATCTTCATTACTATATTGTTTCCTTGTTCACTGCTTGAATTGTTCTTGAAAATTATTTACTTCAGCCTTCCTGTGCTAGGTGGAGTATGTATTTTCAAATGAAGCTGGAACTTTGATGAGAAATTTGATAGAGTTCTTCTAAAGTTCCATTGGAGAAAGAACTGTCACATAGAGATACTAGGTGTATTTCTAGTTGCATATATGATGCTTGAAGTCATTTAATACTATTACATAAAGCATAATGCTTAGTTGATGGATTTAAACCAATTTGTTAAAACTTGGAGTAGTATAGATAAATATTGGTTGACAAGTTGTATTTACTATGTGATGAATTTTTTATTTATTTTTACCTCTATTATTCTCATTCTTCTCATTATTCCTCAATTTGGCTTCTTCAATTGATTTTTTCATGTTTCTAAGTAATTCCATCGTGCGCATAAATCTTTGAATTCAAGCACTTAGATTTTCTAAACTATGTTTATATCTAAGTTTTAGAACATTCTATTTTATGTAGGAAATGTTGCATTAGGAAACATCAAAGAGGATTTCAGCAAAAAAAGCAGTGGAGCATCCATAATTTCGATGATCTTGACAAGTCTGACCTTTGAAACAACTCTGACTTCCCCTAACCCCATGTATTAGTTCTTCGGAAAACTGTGGGTATATTACTGTTTCTTGGTTTGCTTGGTATACTCTTTGATTTACTGTGTGTAGTTTTTAGATTTTATCGGTGTTGGGTTATTTGAGAATAGATGTTTTTGGGACGGTTTGAAGGATATTTTTAATTTATATATATTTTATAATTACCCATTTTATAGCGGGACTGAAATCTGGGAAAAATGTAGGCGGGCTAAAAGTTTGCATTTAGGCGGGAGTGAAATATTAATGAAAATTTCAATTCAGTCTCGTTGCTTCGTTGGCGAGACGTTGATTATGAAAAACCCTTTCCTAAACGTAAGTAAAGACCTTTAATTCTGACGGCTCTAGTGATGATGATGACTTATTTGAAGAAACAATCCCATCAAACGAGAATGAAGAGGACTAGAGCAGGTTTCGTACTTTTATTCGTTTTTGGGCGTTATGTTCTTGTATTAGTTAGTTGATGTAGTTTTTGCATTTGTTGTGACCTCCAACTTCATTTCTGTTGTTTTGTCGGCAAGCTAAGCTTAGTTATCATGCATCTTGTTCTTCAAGATACTTGTTTGTGCTTTGAATGTATCAGGTTTCTCAAGATACTTGTTTGGTATTTGTTCTAATTTTTCAAGGAACTAACGTTAGTGTGCGGTGATGATGATATCTGCTCAGCTTTCATTTAGCTTTGTCTTTGTACTGTGAGTGTGCTGTTGACACTTGCATCCAGGCTCTTTTTCAGAGCTTTTGCTTTCAGATTTTATCCTTTCTGACTACTGAAGAATGAAAAATTTTGGAGAATGAAGGGGAGGAGATCAATTGAAGAATTTTTAAGATCATAAAGATCCTACTCTAAAATTTGTTTTTATCCCTGTCTTTTCTGATTTGGTTTTCTTACTTTATGTCATATCTGTTGGATTTACTGCAAGAGAGGCTCTTGCTGCTGGTGCGGGACACGTGTTGGTGCGTGACTGATAAGTATCTGTTTTGGATTTTGTTTCTTAAGAACTTCGTAATCTGAATGAGTTTCTTCCCTTCTGTCTGATTATTTTCTTTCTTTCCACTACATCTTATGGATTTACTTATTATGGTGGAAAAGCTCGTGTTGCTACCTTGCTGGTGCTGGTGCTGGACCTATATTTGGTGACTGGGCAGGTATTTCTTTTGGATTCCTGTAGCACAAATGTAGCTCTTTTAGGTTGGGTTTTTTAACTTGTGTATATTAGATTTGGGTTGAATTTTGCGAATTGGTTTGCTTTTCTGTTTGTTAGAGTTTGTATTAGTAAACCTAAACTTGGTTTCCCTCATTTGCTTGTCTGCAAAATGCTCTCTGTACTTTTGAGTTGCAAAGTTTGCATAACAAGAGAGGGTGGCAGCAGAAGGGATCTCGAAGAGCCTCGTACTGGGCAGCACTGTGGTGGTTTGGATCCTAATGTACACCAAACTGGTTATTTGATTCCAACCTCCTCACATAAATAAGTTGAATAATATTATGATGTTCTTTGAATCCAAAAATTTACATTCAATTCTGCTAGTGAAATATTCTATGGTCAATTATGGGTTAGCAGAGGGGGGGCGGGGCTGGGGGTGGGGGAAGCTGCCCCCATTGCATCTATCTTCTATAACCACTAACAATGAGAATTTGGATATCATCTCATCTGAGAAGCAGATCTGGAAGTAGTTGCAAAAGGTCAGCCCATCATCCTTCTCTTTTCTTTAATTTTCAGCACATTCAATCTTGGAGACCTTGGTTTTGTGACTTGCTTGGAAAACTTCTGAGGCAAGAAAGGGTGGCTGAAATTAGGAACTAGTCTAGCATGAGGAACCGATGTCCTTCTCAATTGTTTCAGAGCCTTCTCCTCCATCAGCTTTTCTGATTCAGCTTCCTCTCAGTATCTCTTGTACATCATTTCTTTCTCCCTCACACTTTTATCAAATTCAGCTCTATCGACAACTCGGTGTGGTACTTGTAGATTGAATTCCTGAACCTCTGTAAGTGGAATGCGTGGTTTCTCAGGAAGTGGAATTGGATCCTCTTTCAGTATAGGCCGAGCCTTGAAAATTCTCAGCTGGGGTTCTTCCAACTCCTTCTACCGCCTTTCTTCCTTTTCCTTCCTTACTTCCTCTTGATGCCTTACAAGATTCTCCAATTCAAATGGTGTTGGTTTTGTGCAGGGCTTTGGCTCTGGTTTTGGTGGGACCACAGGATAATCTGTGGTGCAAGGATATGGATTTGCTTTGGGAATCCTAGCGTGTTCCAGTTCCCACTCTTTCTGCAAAATTTTAGTGACCAATTTCTTCTCTTTCTCTGCTCCTCTTTCCTCAGTCTACAAGTGGAAAGGTTTAGGGATAGTGTTTCTAGGAATAAGTGGTTTGTCATGCTGAGGTTCCGATCTAATTGACAGCTTGTCAAACATGTCAGCAACATGGGTTGGAGGTGGAATCCTTTCATCTATGGCAAAATGGAATTCTTGAGGAATAGTTATATGCTTTTTTGTGTTGCAGAACATCCCCATATGACCTTTACTCTGAAATATGTCCAAAGGCCTTGCCTTAAACTTGGGAGCCTTTTCAAGTTCTTCCTTTTCCAGTTCTTCATAAATTTTGACACTGAGCGGTCGTGCCCTCAGTGATGTTCGAAGAATAGGTGAGTTTGGTGCTGTGAGATGTGGCTTCCATTGATGGCTCTGAGAAGATTCTACAGAAACTACAGAAGATGTGTCTACATACTGATTGGCTCTTGTCATTGTCTGAAGGTGGAACTCCTTAAACTCAGGAAGTTGTGGTGTGCTTTTTCTTGGCAATGCAGGTGAAGCTTCCTCAATCTTTTTATTCAGTGGCCTAGCCTTAAACTTGGGAATTTTAGCCATTATTTCCTCCTCCAGCTCTGCAGAACTCTTTACTTTTACTGAACGAACCCGCTGAGCTGTTTCAAACTCAGGTTCCTTTGGCCTGGTCAATGTGAGCTTGGTCTTCCTCTGCACTATTATTCCAGTAGCATCATCATGTGCAAGCGAATCGCTCATTCGACACAGGGACATCTCCCTTATGTTAGTCTGAAACTTCCTCATCATTTCTTCCATGGAAACAAATGGGGCAGCAGGTTCTCGAACATTAAGCTTTCTGTCCTCCTTGCTGGTTTTAGCAGTTGCTGAGCATAAGTTGGAATTGCTGCTAATGAGGCCATCTCTTGTTTTGTGGGGCAATATTTGGGGCTTGACATTCAGTATCTGCCTGGATTTTCCTCCTAATTTTTGCCACTTTATGGCTTGATTTTCCTGAGCGAATTTAGGAGTTTCTACAGTTATTTTCTTATTTTTGTCCCTTAATGGCTTTTGTTTGTGATTGTTGAGGCTGATATTTTGACGTCAATGCTTAAGGATTCTTTAGCAAACTGGCAATTTTCTTTGCTGTCTGCTGCAGGTTTTTATCCCTTCCAGATTTCGTTTGTGGGGCTGGAGTGCAAACTTCTGCTTTCACTTGGACAGATGATATCTTCTCGTCTAATACAGCACTGACAACATGATCTTCTTTATGCTCTTTCGAAATAGCATCCTAAACTTCAGCAGTCATTTCTTCTTTATGCTCTTTCACAATCGCATCCTCCTTAACTTCAGGAGTCATGACTTCTTCGGCCTGGAGCCTTGTTCCCTTCTCCAGTTCCAAAGATGACTCCTTGGCACTATCAGAAGCAGTTGATTTTAATGGAGCTGATACTTTTTGCAAATGCTTGCCCTCACTAAAATCAGAGACAATATCAAGTTGCACGGACCTACTAGTCTTAATTCTTGGCATAAATAGAGGAGTGTAACTACACTGGTTGCCGAACCAAAGCTCTGCTTCTCTGGGCGGTTGGGCCTAAAAGTATTCACTATTCCGGCTTAAATTTAAAGGTTTAGTAATAGGATGCCCTGTATATAGTTGATTGTTATGCCTTTATTTGGCTTAGCCTTGATATTGTTCCCAGAACTAGGAAGTAGTAGCCTTTCTCTAGCATAGTTGATCCAGTTTTTGAACCGCTTTATTATGTGAATATAGTTATCATCAATTATTAGGCGATAAGACTTATTTCATGTTTGTGCTGCGATATTTTTCTTTTACAAAAAAGAAATCCAGCTAATTTAGCTCAATCTCTTATGGTATTGAAACATTTGATGTATGTTCTTTTACAAGCCAGCTTTTGCTTGCCGAGGCTGATATAGAACAAGCATTTGTCACCTTCTAGATTGTATTTGATGGAGATAGGAACAATGTCCCTACTCTACTTGGTTAGAGATTTCTTCTGTGCTTAGTGTTAGATGGTTTTTTATTTATAGATCTCATGTACTGTGTGACATGGTGGAGAGATGTTCTTTCCAAATGTGATGATTTTGTATTGTGCAGCTTCTGTTTAATCTATTTTACAAGAACTTATTACTTTGGATTTGCAGAAGCTTGTTTCTGCTAAGTCAATCTAGGTTCCCATTTGAGAGTATTTGCTCTAATGAAAGATGTAGAAAAATTCTAGGTTTGTGCAGTTATTAACTTTAGCTTTTGTTGTGCTCAGACTTAGTCTAATGGGTTTATGAATAAAAATAAAAAATTATAGCTTTTTAATTTGAACTCTACTAAAATAGCAAACCTATGTAATATTATTAAAATGACTGTATCATTGTATTCTCACATTATAAGTTGAAGCAAGGGTTATTCTTCAAACTATGGATGTTTTATTGACCAAAGGATTTTTAAAAGTTTACATTAATGAGGATTGCCAAATAGTGGTAAAGAGTTGCTCTAAATGTATTACTCTCCCTACGACATATACTTGC
This sequence comes from Leptodermis oblonga, assembly GCA_016801395.1. Taxonomy (NCBI): domain Eukaryota; kingdom Viridiplantae; phylum Streptophyta; class Magnoliopsida; order Gentianales; family Rubiaceae; genus Leptodermis; species Leptodermis oblonga. Next base: position 27,504,763 of record CM028754.1, read on the forward strand.
AATGTCGCACAAGAAAGTCACAAATATGTGGGAAGAAATTCAAATAATGCATCTATTATTAATTTAATGCATATCATTGAAGTGTTGAATATCATTGAAGCATTAATTTAATGCATATCATTGCAGTGCTGAAAAAAAAAAAAAAAAAAAGGATCCACAAGTGCTTGGAATAATTTTCAAAATAAGTGTAACTAATTGATGTTCCTTCATATTTGGTCATGTTTTGTTTTTATCCTGAATTAAAAAAGGTTGCTTTAATCCTAGTTGTATGTATTTAATATATATAATACGTAGTAGTAAATAAATTTAAGGCTCCACCAGCATTTAAATCTGGAAAATTCATACAATTACACAGTCTTTGAATTTGGAGTACGAAAAGGACCCCAAATCTACGTGCATTGATTTCACCATTTCTTTGAGTTTGAAAGTTTGTGAATTTAATAAATAAGAGGGATGATTGTTTTCTTAATAAATAGTTAATGCGAATTTTACATGAAATTGCAATATATACACTTGTAGTGTGCTGCAATTAAAACACAATTTTGCGTCATAAATGAATTTGAGTAGCTAATTTAGATCACTCTATCAAAGTGTCACAAATTTTTTGTCACCAATTTAAGTCATTAAATTAAATGACGCAATTATGCCACCAATTTATGACATGCTAACAATATGACACAATTGTACCGCTAATTTGGATCACTATATCAAAGTGTCACAAACTTTTTGTTGCAAATTTAAATCATTAAATTAAAATGACATAATTATGCCACGAAATTATGACATGGTAACAATATGACGCAATTGTGCCGCTAATTTAGAATACTATATCAAACTGTCACAAATTTTTTGTGGCAAATTTAATTCATTTAATTAAAATGGCGCAATTATGCCACCAATTTGTGGCATGCTAACAATATGACGTAATTGTGCCGCAATTTTTCGACAAAATTATAATTGTGTCGTATAATTTTGGCATTTTATTGAAGTGTCGCAAAAAAACTGTAGCAATTTTGAGGCACCAAATTCAGTGTCACGTCTATGTCACAAAATCGTGACGCAGTAATTAAATGATGCAATAGTGTCACAAATAAACGTCACAAATGCATAAGTGTGGTATATTTATGACCCTTAGTGTAATGTCGCATGAAAAAATGTCGCAATAGGTCACTTTTCTTGTAGTGTATTCAATTGATTGAATTGTTAATTAGGAAGAATTTACTTTAGTACATATGAAAATGATTGGGATCGACACTGAATATATAGAATAAATGATACTATGTCAGTCACTCTACAATTTTATTCTGAATTTTCACTGATTGTATTATCATTCATTAAATATATATCGATTTCGGTATGTAATAATCGTATTAGGACACAAATATTACTTATGAAGTGACTTATATACTTGGCTTTGTTACATTTGATCACCTCTTTAACTTAGAAACATTTTATCATTTACTTTATTTGTGTTTTTTTACTATCTCTTTTGACCATTGGTCAAAGGGCATATTAAAGTCATTAGTCTATGGTTTATACCCTTTGATATTTGGCCCAAAGAGAAAGCCTTAGCTTTGAAAAATTAGGAAGGGATCAATATCAATAATACACGAGGTAAAATGTAATTGGGCCTACATATAATTTATATGAATGAAGATCTGGATTTTTATTTATTTAATCATAAGTTTGAAAATTTGATGAAAATCAACAAAGTAAAGTGATAATGAAAATAGTAATAATACTCATTACAATTAATTTACCATAACTTTATATAACAAGTGACGTGTCATACATTCATTGACCAATAATGTGATATTAATAATTATTTCATAAATATATAGCTAATAAATGCATATATCACTCGCTATGAAAAGTTGTGATGCACATCGATCATTACTCTAATGAAAATGATGCAAACTAAGCACGAGTTATCCTCTCTTCTAGTGAAAAAGTCCAATGATATAACTGTGAGTTGTATTGTACAATTTCAAACATAATTATTCATTTGGGATAGATTGAAGAGTATTTTTGAGATACTTTTTTTATGAATCAAATTTATATTTCATTACTATGAACATGAATAAATGGTTAATACACTAGCAATTACATAATCTAATATGATAACAATCAAATGTACAAATAGTTGAAAATCTACTAAACTGAACTTATGTATATCTAAACACCTTTATGCATATCTAAGCTATAGACATGTTCTTTGAGACACTTAACATCTCTATAAATATATAAGAAAAATGATTAAGAAAGTGAAAACATTCAGTGGTTTACATGGTATCACATGACATTAGCCACTTGGTGGTTTTACCAATCCACTTTTGCTATCTGGTTGCTACATAGCCGATATGAGAAATTCATTATAATTTTTTATTAGGTATGGGTATAATTTTTTACACAACCTAAAGCATTTCTACCTTCCACATGTACTGTAATGAGGTCCGGTAATTACGTCCGCCTCTTCTAGTTTTTTAAAAAATTATTAATAATTAGGGTCGCCAAGCCCGCCAGCCACTTAATCGGCTATTTAAAATATAAAAAAAGGGTATAGGTATCATCATTATTATGTAATATTAGTTAGTCCCTTTGTTTCATTAGAAGAGTCCATGTTGAGAAACATTTTTTGTTCCAATAGAAAAATTCACTTTCAATTTGTTTACTCCTACTACTCTTACTAATATAATCGTGTGTGGTCCACAATTCATACTTAATAATTAAATATATAAATGGAATAAAGGGTATCGAATTAGCTATTTTATATGGTGTACCTAGATATTCATAATAGTTGTACATTAGTCAAAATATGATTTATAATTAAATGTCTATTATGTTTGTAGAAATAAATGATGGGAAAATATAGAAATTAGAATTGGACTCTATGCTGGGAAATAAGAATTGAAGGTGGGGTGGGGAAATAATGGTGGAAAATAATCAATTTTTGGAAAATTTTCAAAATTTTTGGAAAATGTTGAATGAAGGCTCTTTGCCTCCGATAAAGACTTCCCCCTCAACAAAACACTTGAAGAAAAATTCCCCCTCTCTTTACAGTCGACTCCCTCTAGATCTGAGGTTTCCCATCAAACAACAAGGTAAAGATCTCAGATCCCTGCAATATCGTCAGTTAGCTATTGAAATTTTCCTTTAGAAATTGGTTAGTTGGGGTTTACGCTTTGAGCGGTGAGGTCCGATCAAAGAAGTTAGGGGTTTCACTTAGCTTTGGGGCCTTCTTGATTCGGCTAATAAAGTTAGTGGACTAGATGAGGACGATCTCTCACCCGAACTCTCATCATCCCTTTCGGTCGATTGGAGCTTTGGCACTGCGGGTAGAGATGGCCGCGGTTCCGGTTCGAACTAGAACCAACCCAGAACCGGACCGCCGGTTTTGGAACCAGAAACGTGGCCCCCTGTTCCAGAACCAGAACCAGACCCGCCTCTGGCGATTAAGGTTCTGGTTCCTCTTGTCTGAGAACCGGGAACCGGCGGGTCGGAACAGCCAGTTCCAAAGGGTCCAAATCTCCGTTTCTAATGTGAGAACCATAAAAATAATAATTTTTATATTCCTCTTGTATAGATTCGAGCACACAACCCTTTATCAAAAATTGAAAGGCTTTAAGCAAGGATTTTTTCCTCCAATAATCAAATAGGAGCACAAAATTACAAAAATAAGCAAAAATTTTGTTTTTTTCCGGATCTATAGAAAACGAATCTGCCAGATTCGTTTTTCCAAAAAACTAAATTTGGCAGATTCGTTTTCGGTAAAAATAGGGAGGGGAAAAAATTAAAAAAAAAATCGAATGAAAACGAATCACGGAAATTCCTTTTCAGTAGAAAACGAATTTCTATGATTCGTTTTTTCTTTGGTTTTTCAAAAAGGAAAACGAATTCATTGAATTTGTTTTCTATGGAATTCGAATTCTGTGAAATAGGGAATTCGTAGTGAAATTAGGAGAAAAAAAAAAACCCAAAACCCAGCAAAGAGGGAGAAACGCGAAACCAAAACTGCTGCTCCGGCGACCGATTCTCCAATTCAGCGCCGCCGTCTCCAAGCCCTAGACCGTGAAAGACGAAGCCGGGCGCCGCCGACTCGACCCATCCGGTTGACCGCCTCCATTGTCGTTGAATTGAAGCTTGGCCGACGGATCCCTAGCTCCGAAATTAGTCCGGTTACCAGCAATTCCGGCGGATTAAACGATTTCCCCTTCAGTTCCGGCGGGTTCTGGCAGACGTCGGTCCGATTGTCCAGTAAGCCCATCCAATTCCGATGGACGTCGGTCCGAAAACTAGACGGACAAGCAGGTTGGGTAAATTTTTTCCATATTTTTTACATTGTGTATTTCAATTTCAAGAGAGGAAGTTTATCGTATATAATGTAGGTAAACTATCGTGGTGACACCCTCCCCCATCATACTTAGTCTCTCCTAGTTTGTTTCGTCAAATATGTGCATGAATGTGTGATAATTGTGCTAATTTTTCTTGGCTGCATTCTTGATTTCATTTTGATGCTTTTTTTAGCTTTTTCTTCTTGTTTCTGAGGTTTATTGGTTTCTGTAAACCTCTGAGTTCAAACGAATCTTGGATATCAAAACGAATTTGGTCTTGGACATTTCGGGAGGTTTGCTGATATTTTCACTTTGAGGATGCAACAAATTGCTGGAGTTGTTAGTTTTTAGTTGTTTGGATGAGCATATTACTGGGGAGGATCAACTAAGAAGCATTCGTACCTTTATATTCTAACCACTCCGTAGTCCAATTTACCGTCTCCAGTTCTGAAACAATTTCAGCATTAAACTTCCAACTGGTTCTCTTTGTTCTGGACAGTTTTTTATGTTTTCTAGGTTGTTTTTGAACTGGAATTCTGGAATTTGGTATGTATTTTTTTTTTCTGGACTATTTTTTAACTGCAATTCTTACATTTGGTCTGTTTTTATGTTTTCTGGACTGTTTGTGAACTTTAAATTTTTTCTGTGCTGTTTTTTATTTTTTCTGGACTATTTTTTTCTGAACTTTAAGAGGCAAGCAAGACACAATTGGACAAAGATTGGTGAAATTTTTACATCCTTAGTTATTATGCTTTGCTCATTCAGGTTTGAGTGCTCTACAGTTGAGGTTAATATGGCATTGCTATCTTTATCCAGGTGGAAGAGCAGGAGGAGGTAACGAAGCTTCAGTCAGCTGAGAATAAAACTTGAAATTCGTCTGTCAGGAAAGCCTTGGAATAAACAGGTAAAGAAGAGGCCAATTGCTTCCTCTTTTGCATAACTGTGATGTGTAATTTATGTACACAGAAGGATGAGTTTGATAGCTATGAAGTATAGTCTTGACTTCTAGCACCAAATATCTATTGATGTGGATTGATTACCTAGAAGCATGTGATTTTTGTTTTTCTTGATATAATTTTCTTTCTAAATCTAATTCATGCACAATGTATGTTAATTTGGACAAAAATTTGACTTTGAGATTGGTCAAGATACTGTTATTATTGGAATTGAGAAGGAAGAAGCAATGATTAAGTTCTATTTGTTGTAATCCAAATAAACTGCCTGCACACAGTCAACAAACTCATATTATCATTAGGACTTGTGGTTGTGGCTAACAACAACAACAACTAAGCCTTTATCCTACTATGTGGGGTGGTTGTGGCTAACAAATTAGGAAAATCATATGTTTACTTAAAGCCTTCGAAACTTGTATGGTTAGTCTGACTTTTCATGCCTAATGTATTGTTCTCTTGATCATAGAAACTCTGAATGTAAAAGGCAGAGCTAAAAGAACTTCAGTCCAGGAAGTGGTGTTCAAGCTGGAGGTCTGATTGTACGTTCTTTTGCCATGGACGGTTTCAGTTTCTGGTATATGATGTCTGCCATACCATCTGAGTCCTTGTGTTCACTTGAAAGATGCAATAAGTGGTAAATGGAGCAAAATCCCTTTGCCTTGGAAATCATGGTGGATTAGAGCTTTTACCTTTTTGTATGTAATAGTTAGAATGTAGATGCCCTCTTACTGATGGGCAGTGTCCATGCTTGTGCTTCAGCTTCAAGCTTTGTGGGTAAATGCTAGTTATAACACTGTAGCTGTTAGAATCTGGATTCTATAATCTAAATGATTTTAATTTTAGCAGACGAATTATATGTTAGTTAAATTAAAATTTGTTTGTACAGATATTTGAATTGGCTGGAATCATATAGATTACTAGTTTTAGCTACTCCTTCCGTTTCATTCAAATATTTTACGACTTATAAACAATTATATCATCTCGTATATGTAGTTTCAATTTACATGAACATGAAGGTCAGCATCACGCGTGATTGGTAAATATCATCTCTTTGATTCTCATTAATTCATTCATTCATTCTCATTGCATACAAGAACGTGATGTGGCCTTGCCTCCATAGGCATCTTGGGTGAAAAGTAGAGACTAGTTTGAGACTTTGAGGGCTAGACTTGATTGGAAAACTTTTAGTTAATCTTCCAACTCTGCTTAGTTGATGTGCAGAGTGTATATTTTAGCAAGGTACTAAGTTTGTCTTCCAAAGGAGAAAGAGAAAAAAGGAAAAAATAAAAACAGATATCACTACTTGGGCACCGCACGCAGTGCGGTATTCTATCAACTAGTCATTATCTAGAAACGAAGTTAGTGAAAAAAAAAAAAAAAAGGGAAAAGAAACGAAGCTAGTGAATTCGTTTCTCTAACTTCGTTTATATCTAGAAACAAATTCACTATGTTTCTAATTAAATTAATTTTTTTCTATTTTTTTTAAAAAAATTCCGTTGGTATTCTATGACTGTTGAATTCGTTTTCACTGAAAATTATTTTTAAATTAAAAAAAAAACTTTAAAACAAATTTGGAAAAGTATTTTTAAATTAAAAAATAATTTTAGTTGAAAAGGAATTTGGTGAATTCGTTTTTAGGCGAAAACGAATTCGCCAAATTCGTTTTCAACTAAAATTAAAATAAGTTAGAAACGAATTCAGCGAATTCGTTTTCACTAGAAAACGAATTCGCTAAAAATTATTTTTTTAAAAAAAAATGTTTTTGAAGAAAACGAATTCGGGGAATTCGTTTTTAGATGAAAACGAATCTCCCCACTTCGTTTTCTACATTTTGGGAATTTTTTTTTTTTGATTATTTTGGTATTTATATGTACCCAAAATGAATATTAGGGGAAATAAATCCTTTAAGCAAAGTTGATTAATCACTTCAATTATTTGCTTTTTTTGAACTTCTTTCTTATAATTATAATTATATTGTATGTTTAGCATATAATATATAAAAAAATATTTTTAAATATATATTATAATAATATATAAACTAATAGTATACTCTTTATATATATTATTAATATAATATAAATAAGCATTAAATTAAATTAAAATTAATTAATTATTAAATTAAATTAGATCCAACCGCAACTTCCGCAAATGATGAATTTATTTTGTAAAAGTTTCAATGTTTCAAAGTTCAAACTCTGATTTCTCGCGATTTATAACAAGGCATCACTCTCTTGATTTTTTTAAAATAATATACTGAGGTATTATTCATATGTATATATATATATATATTCACAATTTATTTTTGTATCTTTTATTATATAAATCATTTAATTGTTTAAATGTATGTACCGTCACTACAGATTTAACTTTTGTAATTTTAATTATTTATAAATAATTGAGTTATTAATTGAGTTAAAATAAAATAACATTTATAAGTTAAAATTTTTAAATAAATGAAAAAAATTATTAAATAAATGGAAGAGATTGGAATCGGAACGGGAACATTGACAGAACCGTGACAGAACCAGAATTGGAACTGGAACCGGCGGTTCTAGAACCGGTACGGAACCGTCCCCCCAAGGTTCCGGTTCCACTGATTTATGAACCCTAACAGGCGGTTCCGGAACCGTGGCCATCCCTAACTGATGGTGGGTGAGCAAGTTGACGGCTGTAACACCAACTCAAGGTTTTAAGGTTCGACCGCCATATACACTCATGTCTCCAAGTTTGTTTGTTTGCACTCTAATCTTTATTTTTTTTTGTTGGTGCAAAACCGTAGCTTTCACATGTTAAGACAGATCTGAAGCTACTTTTTTTTTTTTTTTGATAGAACTGAGCTAATCTCTATTTTTAATTAAGGACAGATCCTAAGTTTTTTTTTTTTTTGGGACAGAACGAAAGCTCTGTTTTTTCTTCCTTTCCTGCGATCTTAACTGGATATTTGCTCTCTTAACGTTAACAGAACTTTTTTCTTGTTGCCAGCATCAAAGTTCTTTTTTTATTTTTTTATTTGAACTGAACCGAAGCTATTTATTTTTGCTGGGGCTTCCTTTTTTATTCTATACGATGTATTTTATTGAGTAAGTAGGCTGAGTTAATTTGGTGAAGTAGGTGTTTGATTGATTAGGGGGATGTATTGGAGAGATTGTCTCAGTCTTAATGAATCCTTTTGGAGACATGGTATTAAGAAAACAGTCGTGCAATTATGGTTTCCAGAAGTTTAGACTTTAGTTTAATTTGATCTTCTGAACAAGACTGAATCCTCTCATTACTTTTTTTTGTATGAAGACTTGAATGAACATTAGCCTGAAAACGTTCCCTGCACACAAAAAGTTTACAACTTGGCACAGAAGGACTGGAGATTACAAAATTGTGACAAAAATCAGCTGCAGTTAATCCACAAAACTTAGGCAAAAGTTAATCCGAAACAGGTATAATCTTTCCTACCATCACGAATCGCAATACAAATGAACACATTGGAAATCCTTCATTCAGAAATCTGGACCCAAAATTCTGATAAATTGCAAACATAATCTTGAAATAGCATTGAAGTAAAATACAGGACCAGAAATTCATTTATCCAACTCCATTGCTTGATCAGATTTAGCTTTGGCCAATTTCGTCAATTTTGTTTTCAACTTTTCTTCCCAACTTGAAACCGACTCCCTCCATTCTTTTTGGAGCTCCCATCCACTTTCATCTTGTTTTTCTTGGCTTGCAGCTTCTTTTCCCTCTTTTCTTTCTCCTCTTTTTCTCTTTTGAGGTCAAATTCGTGTTGCCTTTTTCTCGTTGCTAAATTGTTCTTCTTCGACATAATGGGCAGCTCCTTAATCTAGTTGCTCTGCTGCTGGTCAAATCCTCTTATTACTTTCTTTAATAATGATACCCTTTTCCCGACTGTTATTGAATAGCCTGTGCTGCATAATTTTGTTATTTATTTTCTAAGGGTCGTAACTGAGCACATGGAATTTCTATGGAGTTTTTATTGCATGCAGTTCATGTCTCAGAATGATGTTGTGTGCCTTATGTTTTTCTCGAGTATGAAAGAGGCAAAAGGTAAGGGTGAATGATGAAAATTTATCATTGTGCATAATGCAGCCCTAGCTGAAACTTAAATGGCTTGTGATGCAATGAGTGGCACTTTCCACACAAGATTTCTGAATCCCTCTTGTTTGATTGCATCTTCTGTATTTGGTTTTATTGTTTTGCCATTAATCGTAGTTTCGTTCTCATTTTGGAGCTTAAATCTTAATTGTATGGAAGTTATGATTTTGATGCTTGAATATTTTCTTGGTTGGTTATGGTTTATTATCTGCATCCACTAAAAATCTTCGATTTCAAAAATTAGGAGGATGTTTGTTGCATGTTTTGGATTGGTGAAGGCTTGTAGTTTGCATTTTCTTGATTGGGGGTCATAGTTTCTGCATTCTTATTGTCATCTTTGTGAGTCAAAAGGTACCGGGATTTATTTTGTATCAATGGTCGATCACTGGTTGGGGTTCATAGATTCTACCGCTGTTAGATTAATATATATTGTCGTATGTTCTTTGTCAGGGTTGCCTAAGATTTGTTTCTCATAATTGTTCAGAGGTGGGATCTTTCTTAGTTTATTCTAAATATATATGCTTAGGCAAATCAGATTGTAAGCCAAGTTGAACTTTTATATTCCAAATTATGGGAAACTATTCCCCAAAATTTTTACATTTATTTCCTATGCATCTTCTACGTCTTTTAGAGAAATGATAAGTCCATGTAGTCATTGAATGCTTTTGATTTGAGGGAAAAGGGTTGCATATGCATTTAAGAATAGATGGGTTGTAGTTTTACTTGACGCAGCTGTTTTACATGGAAAGGTTAACAGTTTGATATGCATGCTTTCCTCAGTTCCTGTTGTGCTCTTTTAAGTACAAACTCTTTTCTTTGAACTAAAGGCTCAAGAACCATTGCTTTGAAATGGTTATTAACCTTGAAGATTGGGAAAACTGTTGTGGACATCTCTAAGTTACCTTTTCTTTTGCATAAGTGATTCTGCTTCTTACAAAGAACTGGCCCTTGAGTCCTAACTAACGAATGTGTGAGCTTTTACTTAGACTTGAAGGAAAAATGGAAGCAGAAGATATTACTATATTGATGAAGAATGACGTTGAATGTATTTTCAGATTGTTTCCCACATGATTACTTAATGGTGAAAAGTTCCAAAGAGCAGTGGATAGATATATTGTCTTCTCTTAACAAAGGTATGAAAATTCTTTTCTTCATGTTTGTTTGGCTGGCAAAATTTTGTTGCCATTTGAGTTTGGCTGTTCATTGTACCATATCTTGATTGTGATCTACTGTCTATAATGCATTTGTAGGTGGGATTTTTTTATCTAATCTTTCACCTCTCTATGGTCTTTCTAGGAAGGTAGGATTGCCTTTTTTTGTCTTTTAACTAGTTTGGAAAGTATTATCTTTCTATAAGTTTTAAGGTGTTTTTTATTTGAAATGACTATACATGATTCTTTCACAGGCAGGTATTTTTTGAAAATGTAATCCTTTAGCTGGAGCATTCCCTTAAGAAAACATCTCAGTTTCTTGGAAGTTTCAAGGTTCTTCCACTAGGTTGAATTTGTTGTTGGTTTTTTCTTTGCCAACACTTGGGTATCTCAATTAGATTCTGTCCCTTCAAGTCATTATTGCCCTTGTATTAGTTCGTAGGGAGGTTACTTCACTTTGTTTTTGGAATATACTTAACTGAGATTTTTTACCTAATGTCAACGGCTAAGGACATTTCTTATGCAGATTCAAATTATGTGCTGATTGGTATTCTTTTAACTGTTGTCTGAGACGTATAAACAATGCTTATTATGATGTATTGTGTCTTTTGCCCTTTTGTGTTGAGCTTTCTCTTGCATGCAGCTCTTTGATTGGTATTTCTTTTGCATGCACCTTGTTTCCTCCCAGCATACATTCCTTCATATATATTCTTATATGCTATCTTGATGATCTGTGAGTCTGGTTTAACTTGCAATTAAGTTTGGACTTGTTTTAATGCCATTGATTGTCAATTTGTAGGTATTTACCTCACAGAAGCTGATAGAAAAGGATATAATGGCAATTTTTAGCATGTTGCTTTTGTATTAGCTCAAATTTGAGACATGAGTTTGTAAAAAGTTTGAAGATACATTCAATTGTTTTACAATACATTTTGAGCGTGAGATTTTTGTATATTATTTATATAGATAAAAGTGAATAGACTGGTAACCAAATTTGTTACCAATGTCAATATTTGATTAGATGACCGCAACATTATCAACTAAAATACAAATATATAAATGTTATTTTGGTGACCAGAATTTTGGTCATTAAAAATACTCAAAAATATGGAGACCACAATTTTTGGTCACCAAATTTGTAATTACTTTTAGTTAATTTAATTTTTTGGTGACCAGAAAAGTGGTCACTAAAATTGGTGACTACTTTTTCTTGTCACCAAATAGTATCAAACGGCGTTAACGGAGAGTTATTGGTGACCAGAATTTCTGTCACTAATAAAAATTGGTGACCAGAATCTTGGTCACAAAAGCACTCCCTTTGGTGACTGGTTTGTGCCCTTTTGGTGACCAAATTGGTGACAAGTAAGTGCTGGTCACCATCGGTGACCACTTGGTTTTGGTCACCAAAGAACCCCTTTGGTGACCACCCATTTTTATTTGGTCACCAGACCCTTTGGCGACTGAGCTTCAGTGACCACCCGGTGACCAGCACTTTTTTTGGTCACCAAAAATCTTGGTTGTCCCCAAACACCTTTTTTCTTGTAGTGAGTGAAACTAAAATTCTCCGACCTAACGTAGTTAAGTAATAGAGAAAAGTTAATTAAATCATTAAAATGTTCTACAAAGAAAATAGATATCTTTATTTAATTAACAACCTTGAGAAATTAAGGTAACTAATTAAGTTCATAAATGATAGTAAAAGTTAATGGGATGAAATTGAAATTAAACAATATAGAGAAAGACCTAATCACAAGACTATTCAAATTAGTGGGTTAGATTAGTAGATGAAATTAAATTAATGAGAAGAAAGATAAATCAATTAAAATTTTATCAAGGACCTAAACAAGTGTCAAAATGCATGCCACCTTAATGCCACCTCTTCCCTTCCATTTCCTCACCGAAATTATCTCCTCTTCTCTTCCTCATTGACTAGGCAAGGAGACAAGCAGACTACACACTCTTTCTCACTCTCTTACCCAAAATGAAAAACAGAACAAAACCCTCTCCTTCTCTTAATTTTCTCAGCAGATACTGCAAATTTTTTCCTCCCAAAATCTGAACCCAAGCTCCTTCCCTTTTCACGTCCCTCTATGCCCAAAACAAGAGATCCATAGTCTTTCTCACTTTCATTGATATTTTGCCCAAAATCTGAAAGCATTCGCAGCCCCCTTAATGTAGTACCCCTCTCTCTCTCGACTCTGCAGTTTAAGAGACTCAAAATATTCTTGCTTCTCACTTTCCAGAATACTTTTATGATCTCCCAACTATAACCCACGACTTTTAGAAATACGATAAGAGGGAAAATCAAGTAGATTAAATCAAATCAGTCTAGGGGAGTCAAAGAGGAATCATAAATCAAAGCTAGGAGGGATTAAGGGCCTGTTCTTTTTGGGCGTTTTGAAAATAATTTTGAAAACAAGTTTTGGAAAATAGTTTTATATTGTAAAAAGTGTATTGAAAATGTAAAAAATAGATACTGAATAGTAAAAAGTTGTATTGAAAATAATGAAATATGATTAAAATATATTAAATTTACTATTGAAACCAAAATCGTTTTCAAAACGAAACAAAAAGAACATGCCCTAAATTTGTGAAGCTCAATTTGAGATCAGTAAGGAGATGGGTTTGGAAAGGAGGTCAACCATTAAAAAAAAAAAAATAAGGTAGGATATCAAAGTTTAAGAGAATGAATTGAAGAAGTAGAGCATGCATGTAGGATCTTTAAAACGTGTAGGAAAAATAAATAAAGATGAGTGCATGCTAAGTGTTTGAAAATATGATTGTCATACCTTTTGATTGATTGAGAATTTGAGAACTGTATGTGTGCAGGCTTCGTAGAATATTTAGTAGCTTTAATGAATCCACTAAGTGAGGTGCTCATATTTATGCTTTAAGTGATTTTACTCTGATATCGTTTGTTTCTGTTGTAAGTTAATTTTGATATGGGATTTTGGATTGCTGAAAATCTGTTTAAATGGGTGATTTTGGACCTGAGAAAATTATGAGTGCATTTGGAATGTTATTAGAACTTTGATCCATGAATTATGTGGCAATTTGGTTGATAAGCTTGTAGCTAAAACTGAAACTCTTACGAACATGTGGATATATAAATATGTGTGTGTATATATATATATATATATGCTTAAGGGGAATTAATTGGAGAGATGTTGAGTCTTGTTTTATAACAGCTGGAATTGATTTGGATGTTTAGAGTTTCAAATCATGTATGGTTGTTTTTGTGACTTGAATATGCCTTATTTCTTAGGACAAGATGATTCCAAAACTCTTTAATACTTTACAATAAAATGAAGCTTATGATGTCTATATGTTAAAGCATATTTGAGTTCGATAACTTCAAGTTTTTCTGCATATAAGATCTTTTGTTAAAGCTCTCCATTGCCTTCTTTCTTTTGATAGTTTAGGAAGACTCATTTGAGAATTCCCAACTTTTACACTCACCTAAAGCTTATTGCAAACTTTACAAAGCTTTACTCACTAAAATGAAGGGTTAAAATACTCGTATGTTATAGAAACTTGAATAAAATGATCAATGATCGTAAAGTAATATTTCTCAAGAGTCTAAGAATCTAAATTTTGAAAGCATTACATATGGTTTAGTGACTTCTACGGATGTTTAAGATTAAAAGGAGCTAGAAAGGCTTGAGTGACTTCTACCATGTTTTGAGATTAAAAGAAGCTATAAATGAAGTTTTCTATTTTGAGAAAGTTAATGTTCATTGAGTTCGCAAGAACTAATAGATTTACGAATGCATTATCAAACATAGTAGTACTTCAACTTACATATTTGATTAGAATCTATGTTGCTCAGACTTGGGTACGGATGTCAGGAATGGGTGCTAGTATAAGTGTCGGGTGAACTTTTTCCTAAATTTTAGGGTACGGGGACACCACTACGGGTACGAGTACGGGTACGGGTACGGGTACGGAGATATGAGGCAATTTAATATAGAAGAGGGGATATGAGGCAATTTAGTATATAGAATAAGGGTTGATAACCTATATCTCTTACTTATTTTGTTTGAGCAGCCACTTTTTCCCTTAGTAGTTTTGAAACTGAAAGGACTCTTATTTCCCTCATCTCTCCCTCTTATTTTGCTGCTATATTCCTTTCTATTTCTACTCTCTTCCTCAACAAGTCAAACTCCTTCACCTTCTCTACTACCTAAACTTCTCTCCTTCCTCATCACTGCCTCTCAGGCCTTCGGTGCAGCAATCTCTGTTTTTTTCTTCTTTTGAATCCATTCGTCATCAATCAAAGGGTCCAAAAAATCAGGACCGTGTCTGACACGGATCTCAAACCCATACCGGTATCGACTCGTGTCGACAAGGGTATGCAACAATATTTTTCGAGTCCGAGTAACACAGATTAGAATATTCGGTAGCTTTGTTTCTGCCGCATATGCATGATGATTTATCATATTAGAATGAGTTAAGATTGATAGGTTTTGAAAATATGTTTCGGTAAGTGCTTAGGACCAAATAAGTACTGTTTTTAATCAAGCTCAAGATACCTTAAGTCAAAATTGCTTCTTTACCTAATAAACCTGTTAACAAATCTGTTTTAAATTTGTTGGAACCATGGACAGTTTGAACTTGAGAGTTGCATTTCTAAAAGTGAAAATACACTTGAGTTAAGCTATGTTTTACAACTGATTATAAGAGATAGGACTCTTTCTTGTTTTAAAATGTAATTGGGAGTTAAACTTGTATTCTGTTTGGGTTTATCCTTGAGCTTGAGTTGTGCTTCGCATTTGAACTTATAATATAAAATGCTTTCTTGTTTTAAAATATAATTAAGAGCCAAATCTTTATCCGTTTTGGTATAATTTGAGCCTGAACTATATATGTCATGCGTTTGACTATAAAAGCTAAAAGTCTTTCTCGTTTTAAAACATAATTAGGAGCTATACTGCTTGGTTTTGGTTTATGCATGGACTGCAATTTCAAGATGAAAAGTAAAAAGTCTTCTCGGCTCTGAAGTATAATTATGGTTGAATGAGAGTTCCATTTTTACTTGAAGGTGAGCCTAAGATAAGGCTTGTTGTCAATTTCAAAAGTAAAGAGTCTTCTTGTCTTATAATGTAATTGAAGTTGAAGTATACTGTCTTAACTTGTTGAGGGAAAATGCTATGGTGCAGGTTTACATATTATCTTGTGTCAAATGTTCGTAGTAGGCAAGGAAAACTCTGAAATTTGGCAGCTTGCCATTTGTAAAACTTGCTTAAGTTGAATTCATAGTTTTAAACCATAAAGCTTCACAAAAATACTTATAAGTATATAGGTGCAATTAGAAGAGCATACCAGTCTAAGATTTCACATGTCGAATTCATATTAATGAATGCTCTCAAAATTAACACAAATCCAAGTTAGTTTTGAGGAATGTTGGCGACACAGGTGAGTGTTCTCACTGACTAAGAAGAACTGTTTAATTCGCAACCTAAATTATGAACCAGTTTACTGCTTTCTTATGATGATTTCTCATGAATACACATACATATATATCTTGAAGATTATGATTACATGAAATTAAATTCTCGACTATGCTCCATGTGCTCAGTATTGTATTGTTGCCAAATGACTCAATGAAATTGTATTAATCTTGTAGTTGACCTTCCTTGAGATAATGTGAATATGATATGTTAATGCTATATGGTTCTTGAGCATTATTTGGTTTCATAAGGCCAATTGTGTACTTTATCACATTGGACCTGTTGTTTGATGCTAACTCTTATTTGATAAGGCCAGTTGTGTACTTTACTGCACCGGACGAATGTATGAGTTGATTACATAATCATTGTAGTTGTGGATGTTATTCCAGTACTGGACCTGATTGTAAGTTGAGTCGAAACCAATGGGGAAAGGCATAGAGCCTAACCGGAATGTGAGACAACTACACAGGAAAAATTTGGCAATCAAGTGTTGGTAAACCCGATTCAGTGAGATCTCACAAAATATAAGATATGACGGGCATTGTTGACGAACGTTCGTCGAATGGAGAATTTTGTAACCCATGCATATTGATATAGAGTTTCTCGAATAAACCTTCAGTACTCATATAGAGTCGACTGGTTTATTCTTTAGACCCACCGTATCTTTTATTTATCATTCAACTTGTGTTTGAAATTATTTGAGGCAATGATATATGGGCTAGTTGTTTCTTGATTTATATGTTAATGCTATTGCTTTTGACAGTGTTTTAATGGATGTATGGGCTAATCACTCGCTCGGTAAGTTTGCCAAAACGGTGAGACCTCACTGGGTAAGAGCTCACTTAGTCAGTTTTAATTTTACAGGTACCCACTTACTTGAGCAACTACAGGAAAAGAAAATTTCCGGTGCTAAACTTGGAAGCGTATAGGCATGGTGCGTAGCTTGTAATTGTTAGTGACTTAGTAATGAAGCAATAGATGTAATCATTTTCACCTTGTAGTGAAAACTTGTAATAAACGAGGGCTTTATTTAATAATATGCTTGTATCATTACTGAGTTCAAGCAAGAGCTTGGCTAATGCTCCCATTCACATCCACTCCTAAGTAGGGAGGTGAAATCGGGGTGTTCTAGCCAGACCACCACCCGCCGCCACTGGACCATCACCCGCCGCCATCGGGCCATTGCCCACCGTCAAGCTACCTCGGACCCCTGCATGCCACCACTGACGAACAGTACCAAACATCTCAAAATACATTTTGGAATACATTTCAAAATGCATTTTCAAAATATATTTTGAAAGTGGATAGGCCTTAATGTTTTCTAAATTGGGTCGTCGTTACCATTCCTTTGAATTAAACTGCCACATTGTATAACAGCATATTTATGTAATTACTTTTTCTAACTGATTGCATCTAAGTCTCATATTCTATGTTTCTGTCTTAGCTGCATAGTTCCACCTACTTAGGAGAGAAACGACGCGTCGAGCCATATATGCAGGTACAAAACAGACTTAACCCTCTTTATCATTTTAAAATAGCAATGGACATGAATGTAAATTTGAATGCATAGAGAAGATGAAAATTGCTGCTCCGGATGTCGATGACGATGTTTCGTGAAACTACCATTACCTCCTCGAGGTTTTAGAAAACTACAACTCTTTAAATGTTAAATTTTTCCTTTTCAAATAACAAAAAGCTCTAGAGGTCTATGTTTATCTTTCTCACGAACTGACAAGGGCCAATAACGTACAACTAATCTGACAAAATCTAAAGAAAGAAATTAATAATAAACAAATATAATAACAAGAAACAAGATAATTAATATTAGGGTCTAGCGTAGAATCTGTTTGACGATGTTCTAATTAATCATATGATCATATTTTAGGCATGTATTATAATGTAGATGATACGCTAATTTCTTATATACCCCTATTTAAGGGCGTTATCAAGCCTAACTCATAGTTACTAATGCTTTTACGGTAATAATTGGGTTGTTAGTCATTAAGACTAAGTACCGCACGCATCTCAAAAAAAGATGATGGTACATTTCTATTTACAATGTCAATTGTATCCCATCAAAGTGATCTATTTGAGGTGCGACATATTATGACTCATACCAAACAACTTTAAGTTTTAATGGAGTTGGCCTTCCCCAATTTAAGCTTGTTAGTTATTTTTAAAAAATGATGAAAGCATGAATAACAGGCATAATCCATAACAAATCATGTATTAAGGCTGCACCTCTTCATTTCAGTTATCATTTACCTATTTCCCACTATATCTAATTGCTAGAAACTAAGAAAACTATAGGAAAAATGCAAGCAAATCATATAAATGTTATATAAGAAAAATGAAAATTAAAAAATGATTAGAATGTTGCAACTCCTTGTGGGCAATGTGAAGTTTGAAGATTTCTTTCAAAAGATATGATCTTGGTACAAACCCAAAATTTACTTAGGCTATAGGGTAAACTAAGAAAAGCTAGAAAAAGAAACAGGGTAAACTAAGAAAAGATAGAAAAAGAAAGTATTAATCAAATCATATATATTCTAATTCAAACTATTTACATGGCTATTCCCCATGCACTTGTTGCTAAACTAAATGAGAATCTCTTCTATTGATAAGCAAATTTATCAAGGCTCAAAGAGAGAAGTTTTCGAATTTGCAAACCCGCAGAAACGCTGCGATGCCAAAATTGGCACCACTTTAGCCTAGAAAAAAAATATTCATCTTCAAAGAGGAAAAAGATTTGGAAAGTTGCAACGGCCTATCTATTGCCATGCCTTGAAACTCCACTCTAATTTTTGTGGACTTTTAGATTGCTGCAGCTGCATGTATATTAAGTAAAAAAAAAACTTCAAGTCTCGGATGATTGCAATGCCATTTCTGACGCTAGGCTTTATAAAAGAATATCATTTCTTCATTTCCTTCGGAACACGGTATCATGTTCATGTCATTCTTTCTGAGGGTTTCCTCAAATTTGTGCATTTCACCCCCCCCCCCCCCCCCCCCCTCCAATTTTCAGCAACTCTCCTCAAATGTCGCTAACACAAAAACACTACAAAATAGTCAAAATTTTTCATCAAAACACATTATTCAAAGGATATAATGATTCAATTCAAGGGTATAAAAGTGTATACAAAGTTTTTTAACCTGGTAATGGTAATTTCCCAAAGCTCAAGGGTAGCGGTAGTTTTGCGAAACATAGAGGGGGTAAATATATTTACCATATATTCTAATGGAAGAATTATTAGTTATTGATTAATAATATTAAACTCACTTTCTACATGTGATTATTGTCATTCATTAATGAAATTAAATATTTCTTCTATGATGCTCTAGTTCTTTTGACCCGGAACTAAATTTTACTCTCTTTATTTTCTGATCAATGCCTCATTTGAGATGGGTAGGCAAAGTAAGGAGGTGTACAAATTTCTTATTTTATCCTTATTTATATTTATTGTTTAACTAGATATTAATTCTAGAACTATAGTAATTCCTACAAAGGAAATTCCATATATAGCACGACAAATTTGTCTTGTACAGTACATGCACAATTATGTCTCGTACATTG
This sequence comes from Leptodermis oblonga, assembly GCA_016801395.1. Classification (NCBI taxonomy): domain Eukaryota; kingdom Viridiplantae; phylum Streptophyta; class Magnoliopsida; order Gentianales; family Rubiaceae; genus Leptodermis; species Leptodermis oblonga. The sequence goes on from CM028754.1 coordinate 27,524,326, forward strand.
CACAAGTCCCATAAGTTTCACAAATATGTCTCGTATATTTTGATAAGATAATTTTTTTCATAAGAAGGGCAAAGACTTTGTGAAAAGAGTGGTGTTTTCTCCAAATGTTTCAGTTGCTTAGAAAATTATGCCGACCATGCCAGCTAGTGCAACATTAGCTGAAACAGTAAACATATATGAAATTGTAAATGTCACAAAAGAAATTTTAAATGAATTAGCAATTTTGTGTATTAAAAATGATATTTTAGAAAATATTGAAAATAATACTAGATAATTTTGCATCATAAAAAGTATACAGAAATCATTATGGATCCTTTTTACATTATTACAATTTTATTTTTGGCGTGATTTATCACTTTGCTTTGTGCCTCCTAAATTTAAGCATTGTGCTGGTGTCATGCCAAGAATGTCACATGTATATGTGTGTGTGTGTGTGTCCATGTATATAAAGAAAATAAGCCAATAGATTCTTACCAACAAATTCTTATGGATTGCAAGCCAAGGAAAATAAGGAAAGCAAGGTGATTCTTTAAACTTCAGATAAAGTGATGCAACACATTGTATCATGTAGCAATAGAGCAGCACAGGAAGAAATAATATTTGTCCAGAGATCCTCCATAAAGTAAAAATGGCATAGGATTCTAGCAGCCTTGTCAATAGATTCACATAAAGGAAAAAACATTTTTGTAGCCGAAAATTGTACATTTTACCATGTAGCTTGGTTGTACTCATGTATTCTGCTTGAATGATATCCTTCAATAACAACTATATATATCTACCCTATATAATAGAAACTAACATAAGATTAATTTTAACTTGCCACTTGGCTGCCACATAAGCCTATTATTTAATGTAATTTATTGCCACTTGGCTGCCACATCATCTACTCCTTAATATTACTTGCCACTTGGCTGCCCTTCTCACAATTTAATTTCTCCATAATTTTGCATTTAAATTTATTGAGTGCATAAACCTTTTTTTTAATTAAATAACATTTTTCCTTCTCTTTTTTAACTTCTTAAGTTATTTTTTTTTTTAATTTTATCTTAGATTAACCTTCATACTATATAAGCATTAGACTCTTTGTATTCCACTTATATATAGATATATATAATACGTATGTGTGTATACATATCTATTTTACCTATATGTAAAATTTGGATTAGACATATTTGTAAAATAGTAGAAGTTTATATTGATAAATAAGCTTATTTTGTTACAAATAAATATATTATTATTAATAAATAAATTTTTATTTAATGCATGTTCGTGTTTATGTAAGGGTGAGTGAAATATAATATTAGTTGTTTAAATTTGTTTTTTATTTCTTATACTCTTTATTATTGTCATTCACTAATTTTTTTTTTAAAATTTTGTGACTTTTTTTGTTCTATACGTTTCAATATCTGTAAAGGCTATTGATTGTATTATGATTATTTACGTTGTTGACATCAACTTCCTTTATTTAATATACAATTAGTAAATGATTAATTATTTGAAAACTCTTCGTAATTCATATAAAAGAAAATGAATAGACACTTTAAAATCTATATATATCTTCAATCCATTAAAAACAAAGACAACTTTCTTCTTTTTCAGAATCCTATGTGCATGTTTAATTCACATTAACGGTGCAACTTTTTGTAATATATGTAAATCCATTTTAATATATTTTTGTTTAGAGAAATATTAAAATGCATTTTTCTCATATCTCTTCTTCAAATTTGTAGGTTTGTTCATATTCTACTCCAATAAAAAAACAAGGTTTCCCTATCAAAAGCTTCGAAATATGTATCCAGATTCACTTCATTTGACAACGAAAATTCACATTCTGTCGGTATCTACTTATAACACACATCGAAATAGAAAAAGTTGACATATATTTGAGTAGGCCAATTGAGTAGAGTAGGCCAATTGTATATTTGAGAAAAAGTTTCAAGTATTTGTATTATATTTGACATATATTTCTTCTTTTTAAATATGTATTTATAATAAATTGATTATTATTCATAATTTTAATTTTTTACACTATCACATAATGATATCATAGGGCATTCACTGTGCAAATGCACATTGTTCCCATCTAGTATATATATATACACACGCACATACCTTTTTTTCCTCAAATGCACAGAAAACAATGGAAGAAGAAGACTAATTTGAGCAAGAAATGTAATGTGACGAAGATAGTGTAGATGGGAGCCAGATTAGATTTGAAGCTCCAAACAAACTAATGACAATAAACTCTGAGTGACAAACCACATATAATACATCTCCAAGTCCAACTTGGTCCCTTATGTTCTCCTTGTTCAAAAAAAAAATTCCTCCCAAACAGTCCTTTTCTCGAGAAAGAAAAAATCGCATAAGAAGTGAATAAATCCTTCTACGCACACACACACACACACACATATACCAGAACAACAAGGTAAATTTTTTTTGGTGTATATATGTATACACACACATATTACAAACGACATGTAATATTTTACTAAACTTTTTGGCCTTCTTAGGATCAAAAGTATTATTTTACCAAAGTATGAGTATCTAAAACATGATTATGCAAACGTATACTATCAACATGTAAGACTCGTGCAATATGTGGGATAGATTTGTGCGTGCAATGTGTGGGATAGACTCGTGCGTCAATGTGCGTGACAAACTCATGCGTGCAATATGTGAGATAGACTCGTGCATGCACTGTGTGAGAAATATTAATGTTAAGTGTTGGGGTGAAGCATCATGGAAATTGAGAATTTGTAAAAATTAGCTTAGTTCACAAAAGGTGAAATACTCTACAACGTGCTCACATTTCAGTGGGCCTTAATAGACCGTTCTGATGCAAGAGTCAACTCATAGTTATATGATGTAACTGAAACATTTTACTTTTGGAATAGGGCATTTGACTATTCCAACATAGTAATATTCATTTGACTATGTTTGAGATTAAAATTTGGTCGCATTTGTAGTAAAAATAAGAATAAATTTAATTAATGTAGTAAGCTATGCATTCTGAAACCCGTGAAATTTCTTAAGTACATCTCCCCTGAGAATCAGCAATAAATGATCTCATTTCATTCAAGTATTCCATTTCATTCTTCGATTTCATTCTAATTAATGTTAGTGGCTAATCAATCAAGAATGCTTAAAAAGAGACAACGGTCGGGTATGGGTTGGATAGCCCTACATATTTGCATCCTATTTTTTGCAACAACAAAGTTCTCCAACCATACACATTTTTTTTTCTTAAGGTGCACTTTGTAATATAATGATGTTCTCTTTATATATGGATAGTAGCTAAACTCAATAAATTATGGTATATGATCTAATATGTATGTGTATTCAATATGAGAGATCTAAATGAACTTAATATTTTGCTTGCATGTGATTTTTTATTCATCTCTGCTTCAATAGTCAATGTTTTAGATGGTTAGATTTAATTCAGTGCACGATTTATCTATGTAACTAATCTAATGCGGTTTAGGTGAGCAGCTGACTTGATAGCAGCACATTTTGCTCGATTGATTTGCGGTACACTAAATAGCCACGCTTATGGAGATAAACAGACGGGAGTCAAATTTCCTGTCGTTGATAACGTAATTCGCTTGCCTTCGATTCTTCTAATTTATCATGATGCTAAATATTCAAACTTTGTTCGTTTGCGGAAGAACTCGGGATAAAGGGGTAATATTTGGTCGGGGATAATCACTTTAACCAGGACTACAATTAATTAAGAATTGGTATTCAGAAGAGTTCCCAGGACTATAATTAATGGGATAATATGCCATAAAAGAAACTATATTTGAATCTATGATCTATTGAGCACACATACATATTTAGCATCATTTCTAAAATTTCTTTTAAACCTAATGGACTCTATACTCACTCGCTCTTTGTCACCATTTCTTATTCACTTGCCCAAGCTGTTATTCGTCAAAATCACTTCACTTTCATAGTTACTTTATGAGAAATATTGATCATACTGTTTCCCATGGATTCAGTACTCAATTACCACTCTATTCAACAGAGTAGCTTGAGAGAGATTCTTTTGGCGCGATGAATGTGTTTTTTATTTTGTATGGTTGTTATTAATTTACCAACTGCACAAGACTCTTAAGCCCTATTCATTTTTATTGTTTTTTATTTTGATTAAATTTATTCTTTAATTTTAATATAAATTTTTATCATTCAATTAAGTATTTTAATACTCCCTTGTTTAACTACAAAATTATGGGAATTTATATGATGTATGTACATTTGGAAAGAGGAGGTAATTAATAGATCAATTAAATTAGGGGTAAAATAAGAAATTTCTTAACCTTTTGAATTAGATTTTGAAAAGGGACACTCAAACAAAAAAAAAAAAAAATTCTTAAAGGGACACTCTTTAGATCTTTAAAGAACAGAGGAAGAATTTTATATGAAAAATGTAAACAAATAATGATCTTAATTTTAGAAAATTTTCAGAAAGATACCTAACCACTTCCCTAATTTTTGAAATTTTTGCTTACAGCTGGTATTTAGGGGTTAATTAAATAATTTTAATTTTTATGATGAAATTTAGAATTGTTGGGGCCTTCCAGAAGGAAGAACCCTCCAAAAATAGGTGTATGCTACTATTTGTGGTGCGCACACGGTATTCTTTAGTAAAAGGCGAAAGATTAGTTCGCTATGTGCTCACCACGCAGCTCCGTGATTTGAAACAAGCGGCCTGCCTCATTTAAATAGAGCTTCCAACTTCTGAAGCCTTCACCTACTTCCGATGTGGGAATCCGGTTCTACAGCGTCCATGGCCCAATTACAATTACACCCCGGGCAACTTTTGCGTTTACAATGTCATCATCATCTTCATCACTATTAAATCTTCTTCTCCCTTTTCTATAAACATCACATGGACAGATTTCATACCACTAACTTTGTATAAAAGCGGCAATTACTTGCTAGTCATCGAGATATGATCCATATAACCAACTCAAACATATTTGAGTTGAATCATGATAGCTTAAGCAAAGTAGCAATACATCTAATTCTAATCCAGTACAGGCAGAGGCAGATCAAGATGCCGCCCAAAATATGAAATCGTGCATTGAATTGTTTTGTAATATTAAGATCAAAACTGTACTTTCTAGCCATGAATCATTGTTTAAAATTGCAGGAAAGATGGAGAAGTTAAAATGGTGTCAATGACCCTAAGTGAAAATGACGTCGTACAGATTCAAAGTTCCACGTTTTAGCTGTCGATGATAGCGTGATTGACTAGGAGCTGATTGAGAGGCTCCTCAAGACTTCTTCTTTTCAAGTTACTGTGGTTGATTCTCCGGCTAAGGCTATAAGATTTCTGGGATTAGAAGATCATGAGGATAAGGAAAACGCTTGCTGCAATCGAAATAATAAGGAAATCAATCTGATCATCACCGATTATTGGATGCCGGGAATGACGGGTTTTGATCTGTTGTGAAAGATTAAGGAAACTTCACATCTGAAGGATATTCCAGTTGTGGTGGTTTCATCTGAGAATGAACCTTTGAGGATTAAGAGATGCTTGGAAGAAAGGGCTGATGATTTCTTCCTTAAACCCGTCAAACAATCTGATGTCAATAAACTCAGATCCGATTTGGTCAGAAGAGAGGGAAAGAAACCCAGCAAGATGATCAGCATAGGGCCAAGTTTTCAGGGAAATTTTTTGTTTTTTTTACTCTTGAGAAGTAATCAGGTAGACTTACTGTAGAGACTAGTTAGGTAGGATTAGAAGACTTTTAACAGCCTGACATTGTGATTATGTATGAGATGTACATTCGAAAACACAGAATGGAGTAATCCTTCGACTTCCTAACTTATTATTACAATTATATTTTATGTTTGGAACACAATTGGAGCTCAAGATTTTGTAAACGGGCAAAGGTACACTTGTACCGTAAAAGTTTTTCACAAGATTCAACTTTGTCCCATTTTTTTTATCTCGGCACTAAGGCTCCTTTCTCTTTGAAACATAATTATGTTATTTTTTTAATTTATGTGAGTAAAGATTTAGAATTAACTTTAAAAATTAAATTTTGAATTTAGTTGAAAGTGAGGTCGTTTATAGTTGAATGGTAAAAAGTTGTATTGAAAATGATGAAAAATAATTATAATGTATTAAATTTAGTTTTGAAACTAAAAACTAAACAAAAACAAAAATAATGAAAGGGAACAGGCCTTTTAACATTTTTTTTAAATTGGGTCGTCCTTACCATTTTGAATTGAGTCGGATCCCCGTATTGGATCGGGGTCGGGTTGGGGCGTTACCATGACTATTGAGTTTGACACTAATAACTCCTTAATCCGTGCTTGAAATGTGTCGTTCATGGAACGCGCGCAATGCTTAAATTTAGGAGGCCTAGACCAAAGTAATCAATCACGCCCAAAATAAAATTAAATAATTTCAAAATGAACCATAATGATTTCTTTGGACTTTTCTAGATGCAAAATCATCTAGAATAGCATTGTTTTCTAAATTTTGTAAAATATCATTTTTAATACACATAATTGTCAATTCATTTAACATTTCTTTTGTCACAATGTCAGACATGACCGGCCGTCTCAGCAAATGTTGCAGTAACAAGCAGGGTAGCATAATTTTGAAAATAATTGAAAATTTGGAAAACAATCTACACCTTTCAAGAATTCTTTGGCCTTCTTAGGAAAAAGTTATCTTATCAAAATATACAAAACATATTTTGTGTGACCTATGGGACTCGTGCAATTTACAAGACATATTTGTGCACGTAATGTACGTGACAAATTTGTGCGTGTAATGTTAGTGACAAAAATGTGCATGCTATATATGGAATTAGATTTAGTGTATTTAAACAATAAACATAAACAAATAAGGGTATAATGAGAAAACAAAGTGAGTACAATAATCACAGGTAGAAGACCTTTCTTTCTTGCACAAATTTATTTGGCTTGTTCTGACATCCGTTTCCATGTTTTTGAGGCAAAAAAGGACTTGCAATGGGGTGGAATCATTCAGAGGCTTCTTGTTGATATTTTTCAATTGGTACTTATTTCTAGAATACGTTAGGAGGAGGCTTCAGCACAAATCTTTCTCAGCTGATCTATGGGATTCTCAAAAATCATTTTTCAGAATTTGCGAGTTTGCATATGGATCAAGAAGAGAACATAGGATGTTTGGAGGAGGAGCTTCTAATTATGTTAGAAGGATGAAGATAAGTTATACAAGCCATGATGTCACTGATTCTAATTTTGGTGAGCATGATAGTAGCACCCAGCATAAACGCAAAGAAGTTGTCATTCTTTGTGATCCTACAAAGGAAACACCAATACAAAAGCTTTACATGATTTTGTAGAAAATGCAAGAGAAAAACATGGTAAGGATATCCGGAATACAGAGATACAAAATCCTCTTGTGAAGAATCTGGAAAATGCTAAAACAAAATTTGGCGAGATTGGGCAAAAGATGCGAGTCAACCATTAGGATTGTCTCTTAAGGCTCACTTAAATGCGAGCACATTGCAGAAGTGTTTTACATTTGTGAACTACGATAATTTTTACAAATTCTCAATTTCTATGATGCCTACCCAACACCAGCACAAATTTGTCTCACACATTCTACGTATTACCTTCACATTGCATGCACGAATCTCTACACATTGCACGGGTTTTATAAGTTGAGAGTACACTTTTACATTATAAGTATGTTTTCAATACTCAAACTTTGGTAACATATATCTTTTCCTAAGAAGGCCAAAGATTGTTAAAAGTGTAGTTTGATCTCCAAATATTGCAATTACTTAAAGAATTATGATGATCATGCATGTTACTATAGCATCAGCAGAGAGGAGTTTTTGAAAATTAAAATTTTGAAAAACATATTTGATATCGTCAATATCACAAAAAAATGTTTAATAGATTGGAAATTTTGTGTATTGAAAATTGTACTTTAAAATATCTTGTAACAAACACTATTTTAGATGATTTTTCATCTAAAAATGTTTGAAGAAATCATTATAGATATTTTTTAATTTATACAATTTTATTCGGGCCTCATTTATTATTTCGCCCCGAATCTTCTAACTTTAAGCATTGGTTCTAGTTCAGAGGATGATATTATTCAAGCACGCATTTAGGAGTTAGAGTATCAAACCCGATATAGTTACCAGAGAAATAAATTTACTTTATTTTTGTGTTATATATATATATATATATATGCATATAGTTAATGCAAAATAGGTACTACATGTGATGTGATCTAATTCTAAACTGTGGATTAGAACAAGACTTGCAACTTTATTGAGAAGGCATAATGGAGCTTGATGATGAGGCTAAAACTCGTGCAAGGCAATCGAAATGGGCTATAGCAAGGTACATAAAACAATTGGTTTTGGGGGTGTAGTTAAAATCTTCAAAAATTGTAAATCTTGAAGCAAATTGAGCGAAATGCTCCAAGGTACATCTTGACCATATAAAATGTGCATGGTTGGAACTTTGTTTTTGTAAAGAACATGAAGCCAAAATATAGAGTTCTCCAACCCACACGCCGAGCATTCTCTGCTTTTCGGGTCACATATAAGGATTAGAATTAAATCTAAAAATGGAATGGAATACCTAAATGAAATGGAGATCACTTATAGTTTATTCTCATGAGAGATCTTATGAATTATCTTTTTCTTCACGTGTCAAATTTCAGAATGCATAACTTACTATATTGGTTATTTATCGGTATTTGCTGTAAAGGTGACCAAATGTTAATGTAAAAAAAAGTCAAACAAATATTAATGCATTCGAATAGTCAAATACCCAATTCCAATGACAAAAATAGTCAAATATCTTCATGCTTGTCTATTAAAGCTCATTTAAATGCAAGTGTGTTGCAGAAGCACTTCACATTTTATGAACTATGATAGTTTAACCAATTCTCAATTTTCATGACACCCCACCCCTACACTTGGTGTCATACATAAGTTTTGACTGGGAAGAGTGCCACCGTGTTACAGGGCACACTACCAAAAATATGATCTTTAGCACTGGTTCTTGAGTCCCTTTTACACTATTTTTTTTAAAATTTTAGAATGCTGCGAGAGTACGTTGCTAAAGATCTCGCGTCTTTTACACTGATTGTTTTAAATTCCAGTGTAACGGTTACACCGGTTATATAAAAATTGGTGTACCGTTTGCACCAGTTATATTAAAATCAGTGTAAACATTTTAGAACCCAAAAAAAAAAGAGGAAAATACACAGCATGTAGATTCTACGCAAAAGATAATTCAAAAATTTTCATTGCAAAGAAAACTACAACAACATATGATTCAGTCAACTTTACATATCACAATGAGTATTTATATCAAACATGTAGTATTACATAGTAAAAATACTTTAAATAATATATTACAAAAAACTCTATGTGCCAGAAATATAAATCATATTTTTCTTCACCCTCCTCCAAATCAATAAGAAAAATAACCCAAGGTTGCTCTCGAACCACTTCCATATTTTTATTCCTTCCCTTTCAAATCAATAACGGCAATAGTTTTAATTTACTCTCGAACTATTTCCATATTTATCTGAACTAGAACACTATCTATTATGACTCTTTGATCGCATATGCAAGGGCAGAATCAAGGGGGTGGGATGGTCCCCGAACATCTCTAACCCCCTTTTCCGTCCTTATTAAGTGTATATAAAATAACTATCAAAATTATATATACATATATTTATATATCTATATACACACACACACAGACACACATACACACACACATTTAAATGAAAAAAATTACTCATATGTTGGACCCTTCGGGGAATTTTTTTTTTTTTTTTTTTGGTTTCGCCAATGCGCATTCGCATCCACCCAACAAAACCACTAAGAATGGAAATGGTTGGATGACTGAAGAATGGAAGAAAATGTAAATCCTTCAAAGAAAAGCAAACGTTGTGGCTTGTGATGCAATGAGTGGATACAGTTATTTTCCATCCACTGCATCACCTTTCTTGGCCATCAACTCGGAAAATAGTAGGAACTTAAGAACGGTGTACTAAACTATGTGTCTTCAAAATTTTTTTTTTAGCCAGGAATGTACCTAAACTAATTTAAAGGGGCCAATAATGTACTAGAGCCGTTAAATCCTAATAGGACTAACAAAATTGGCATCATGTGACGCTCACATGATTTTTTTGGAGGGCATTTTTGTCTGATCACTGTTCATCTTCTTCCTTCTTCTTTTTTTTTTTTTTCTCACTCCTCTACTGTGTCTTCTTCTTCGTTTGCCAGCAATGGCCTTGAACAATAGGAAATCCTCAAACACAACAGTGACTTCAAGAAAACTAAGGAATATGCAAATCACAATCCAGAAGAGCAAATTCTTGTTGTTTCCCAAGGCGCAGGAAATAGTTGTTGCAACAGAGCTTATTGAATTCATTAAGATCAGGCCAACCAAGCTATTAATCAAACCCCAAAAAGACAGTCAAGAAGGACTTTCGTATACAGCACATCCCAACGAACAACAAACATAGCATAGAAAGTTACTTTAAAAAAAAAGAAAGAAAAGAAAGCATAATGCTCGAAATAGAAGTAAGGATGTACACAAGCAATATTCAATAAATCAAAAGGTTCTGCAATCAAGTCGCACCAAAACACAACCGGTGAATTTTTGCCCACAAAGAATTGAATTAAATCCACAAAAATCAAACCAAACCCCATATAGTCAAATCTAACACAGAATTCTTAGGGGGCAAAGGGTAATAGAAAGCAGCGGGAGTAGGGAACAACCTTGGATCGAATTGCAAGAGAAAAAACCCAAAAATGAACCGTAATTAATAATGGTGGAGAGCTTAATTGTACTTAGAGGAGGATGCGGAGGGAAAATCAAGAAGAGAGCCAAAAGGAGGCAGCGAGTGAAGACAGAGAACGAGCCAGCATCGTGTGGCCGCAGCTTATAACCAAATTTCAAGGTTAGGCAGTTGGAAGATGACGTGGCGCGAGGGGGATTGGTTATACGTGGAGAATAGGTACAACGCCGTTACTGGCAAAGGAAGAAGAAGATACAATAGTGGAGTGAGGAAAAAAAGAAGGAAGAAGATGAACAGTAAATAGACAAAAATGCCCTCGAAGAAAGTCATGTGAGAAGAACATGATGCCAATTCTATTAGTCCCTTTACAATTTAATGGCTCCAGTACATTTTTTGTCCCTTTAAATTAGTTTAGCTACATTCTTTGGCTAAAAGGGAAAAAAAGTAAAGGTACCGAACTGGACACAAATGAAAAGTAAAGGTATATTAAAGGTAGTTCGCTCAATTTTGTATCAACACCAACCACCGATCAGTCCAAGGACAACCATAAATAAGATTGAACAATGTGAGCATATAAAGGATATAAAAATCAGACTCTTCAGTCTTTAACCTATCAATTTCAAACTTTCAAAACAAAGTTTTAATACAATGATAGTCCAAAAAGTACCTATATAGCTCCAAAAGCCAATATAAAAAATCTCAAGCTAGGTAACACGTGTAATAATTTTGGAACAAAAAATCAAGTCGACCCGCACTGCAGGCCACCCGATTGGCACTATAGCCAACTCGGCTTGCACTGCAAGGGTTCCAACTCACACTAAACTGAGTACACTCAGTTTACAGGAATAAATTTATAAAATTCATCAAAGCTTGAGAATATGTGTATTTATTCACAAGAAAAACTAGTGGTTCTTGACCAAGAAAAATAAAATATTTAAACATAGCTAAGAAAGAAACAAACAATGCAATCACAAAAGCTGAATACTACCACAGATGCCCTAACCACCACTAACCCAAGAAACAATTAAAAAATGAAGCATCATACCATAAACATAGATTAAAACGAAATTGAAAATATTCATAACTCAAATATAAGAAAGAATTTAAAGCGCTTATATCTTTAGACATAGATTTTGCTTGCTTGCATTTTAAGAACCATAAAAGTGGTGTTTAATTCAAAGGAATGGTAAGGATGAACTAATTTATAAAACATTAAGGGTTTTTTTGAGCTAAGAAAAAGATTTAGGGTCCGTTTGGTTGAACAGATTTAGAATTGAATTGAAATTGGAATTCTCTAGAATTGAAATGTAGAATTAGAATTGCAAATCCACTTGAATTCTATTGGTTGATAAAAGAATAGAATTGTGTAGAAATAAAATTGCAATTCTAATTTTTTTTTGTTTGAATGTATAAAACTTTCATATAGAATTAGAATACATTTATAATTGTAAAATAGGCATATATATATATATATATTGTTTCGTTAATTATAAGTGTTCAAATTGACCGGCCATACTCGATTTGACTGAAACGAACTGACCCGATTCGACTTAACTAAATAGTTTGGATCAAGTTCGGTGCGCGCCCAGAAAATGGCGGTTCGGTTCGATCGAGTTCGGGCTCTACCCGAATTGACATGTTTTGTTTTGTTGTTTTAAAGTAACTTTAAGAAACTTTAAAATGTCCTATAATAACAAAAATAAAAACCCCAGTCCACCTCCCAACCAAAATAAATAAATAAATATATAATTTGGGTATGTACCCAAATAAGAAACCCCAACCCCAGGCCCCAAACAAAACAGCCCAGTCGCATGTTAGGAACTTGGGTAGAACTCCCCCTCAAAAGCTAACTCATGAAGGGAGGGTACCCAGGTTCCTTTTATATCACACATTAGAGTCTCCTACCTCCAATGTGGGATACATGGAGTCCTAACAACCACCACGCTTCCGTTCCAACGTCCACGGCGGTTCACTCTGAGTGGCCCACTCTAGGTGTAGGTCGCCCCTTCTCACGTCACCCCTTCTGTCCACCGCCGGTTCACTCTAATTTGCCCCACTCTAGCGGTAGGTCGCCCCTTCTCAGGTCACCCATTCTGCAAATGTGGACGAAGTATGGGGCTAGCTATGATACCATTTGTCAGGAACTTGGGTAGAACTCACCCTCAAAAGCTAGCGCATGAGGGGAGGGTGCCCAAGTTCCTTTTATATCACACATTGGAGTCCCTTGCCTTCAATGTGGGATATAAGCATTCATGACAACCACCATGCTTCCATTCCGACGTCTACGGTAGTTCACTCTGAGTGGCCCACTCTAGGCATAGGTCGCCTCTTCTCAGGTCTTCTTTTTTTTTTTTTTTTTTTGTCTCTTTAAGTTGATTCAACATCGAAATATTGTATCATTCAATTGAATTGAATGAAAATATACCCAAAAAGGGTAAACTATTAGTTTATAAGGACTAATTTAAAAGAAAATGGTACTTTAAGTATTAAATTGTAATTAACAAGAAACTTTATGGATGTAATAGTCTATGTGCTTCTCTTTAAGTTAATTCAACTTAGAAATAGTACGTATTACATCATAAGAAGGTAAAGTTTAGTTTTTAAGGACTAAACTGAAAAAAACTAACACTTAAAATACTATATTAGAATTTGCATAAAATTAAGGGATGTAATAGTCTTTTTATGTCTATTTATGTTAATTCTATTTAGAAATAGTGTATCTCAACTGAATTTAATTAAAATATACAAAAGGTAAACTATTAGTTTCATAACGACTAAATTGAAAGAAAATGATACTTTAAGTACTGAATTGTAATTTGCTATAAAATTTAGGGACATCAGTCTTTTCATGTCTCTTTATGTTAATTTGACTCAAAATAGTGCATGTCAACTAAATTTCATTAAAATATACCAAAAAAGATTAAATATTACTTTATATGGACTAAAATTGAAAGAAAATGATACTTTAAATACTAAATGACAATTTACATTAAACTTTAATGACCCAGTTGAGATTTTAGAACGACTAAATATTATTTGTAATAAATAAATTTCTAACGAAATTAGTTCTATTGGGTACATTTTTATAATTATTATGTTGCCACAATATAATAATTATTTTGTAGTGGGTGTAATATTAATAAAATAAACTACAAATATAATTGTTGAGTATAATTTTTAATTATTAGGATGTCCTACTTCAACTTGTATTTGTTAGGGTGTAAATTGTAATAAAAGTTAAATATAATCACTTATGTTAGGGTGTTTTAGAGAAATTATTAAATTATTATGGACAAAAAACATTATTAGGAGTGTAATAGTATGATTTAAAACTTAAGGGACCAATTCTACTACAGTTAATTATTTACTTAAACATATAAAAGTAGGTTAGTATTAACAATTTAAGATAGTTTAGTTGGTAAAAGTTAGGTTTTACTTTTTTTGAGGTCATGAGTTCGAAACCCCTAACATAACAAAATTAACTTGTAATTTTATCCGTTCATTCTATGGCGGTTATACAAAACTCGCCTTAGAAAGATACTTTCTATGGCGGTTATATGTAGAAACCGTCATAGAAAGTCTGCCCCTTTTATTGAGGTTTTATTATACCCGCCTTAAAATGGATTTACTATGGCTGGTATCATAAAACCGCCATAGAAAGTCCGCCCTTTCTATGGCGGTTACGTCATAACCGCCATAGAAAGTAGCTTTCTAAGGCATCTCTCAATAAATCACCATAGAAAGTCTGTGTTTTCTTTTTAATGGTGATTTCCTTCTAATCTGCCATCAAATGACCGCCATAGAATTCCCTTTTTGTAGTAGTGTAATTTGAGCAAGAAAGGTAGAGTCTGACGAAGGAAGCATAGATGGGAGCGAGACAAGATTTGAAGCCCCACACAAATTAATGACAATAAACTCCGAGTGAAAAACCATATATAATACAACTCCAAGTCCAACTCGATCCCTTATGTTCTCCTTGTTCAAAAAAAAAATTCCTTTCAAACTACCCTTTTCTCGAGAGAGAAAAAATCGCAAAGAAGTGAATAAATCCTTCTACACACACACACATATATAGACACACACACACATATACCAAATAGATGTAGATATATATATAACCATATAATATATATATATATATATATAGAAGTGAATAAATCCTTCTACACACACACACACACAGATATATATACACACACACACAAATACCAAATATATGTAGATATATATATACAACCATATAATATATATATATATATATAGAGACACACACACACATATTACAAACAACATGTAATATTTTACCAAAGGTTTTGACCTTCTTATGATCAAAAGTAGTATTTTACCTAAGTATGAGTATCTGATTATGTAAAAGTATATTATGGACTTGTAAAACTAGTGCAATATGTGGGATAGATTTGTGAGTGCAATGTGTGGGACAGACTCGTGCATGCACTGTGTGAGAAATATTTAATTTGTAAAAATTAGCGTATTTCACAAAAGGTGAAACGCTCTGTAGCGTGCTCATAATTCAATGAGCCTTAATAGATAGTTCTGATGCAAGAGTGAAACCATATAGGTACATGACGTTACTAAATTATTTTAGTGTTGGAATAGGACATTTGACTATTCCAACACACTAATATTCATTTGACTATTTGTCAAATAAAAATTTGGTCACCTTTGCAGTAAAAATTACAAACAAATTTAATTAATGTAATAACTAGCTTATGCATTCTGAAACCCGGCGTGTGGAATTTAATAAGCACATCTCCCTTGAGATCGGCCATAAATGATCTCATTTCATTCAAGTATTCCATTTTGGTCTTCGATTTCATTCTAATTAATGTAAGTGGCAAATCAATCAAGAATGCTGAAAAAGAGACAATGCTCAGAGTGTGGGTTGGAGAGCCCTATATATTTGCATCCTATTTTTTGCAACAACAAATTTCTCCAACCATACACCTTTTTTTTTTTTCTCAAGATATACCTTGGAGGATTTTGTTCAATTTCATTCAAGGTTTACAAAATTGAAAAACTTAACTGCGCTCTAAAACAAATCGATTGGTGTATGTGCCCTGCCACAGCCCATTTCGATTTCCTTGCATGAGTTCTAGCCTCACCATCGAGCTCCATTCTGCCTTCTCAATAAAGATGCATGTCTTATTTTGATCCATTGTTTCAATTAGATCGCATCACATCACCTCACATGTAGTACCAAATTGTGCATTAATTATTACAAATATATATATATATATGAACAACAAAGTAAATTTATGGTTATTAACTATTGCATATATATATATGTATGTGTATATATATATATGAATGACAAAGTAAATTTATGGTTATTTTCATGTATTTATGATCCTTTGGATTGTCAAATTTGTGTTGTGAGGAAAGTTCACTAACTGTCCATATTTATCTCAAGCAAGAAAACCTACATAACTCTTTATTGCAATTAGTGTACATGCTATGTATTTTTCTTTTGTTATTCAAAGTTTACACCGATTTTAATATGATCGGGCAAATTAACAGCTTGTCTTGGGAAGAGTAAAGTCCCCTAAACAAGCTTGAAAAGATATCATTATTGCAATAACAATAATGTTTTGTGTGAATCAGGGAATCCCAAGGAGCAAGACGAAAGTAGCAAAGTAAGTGTCAAAACTAGAGCAAAATGCTCAAGTTCGGACCACACCAATCAAGTCAGGGAATCATCGCTGGAATACCCATACGAATAGGCTTCCAATTAACACACAAAAAGAAAGGAGAATTCTTCATTGGATCCATTTCCTCTATTCTTTCGGTGCAAGTTATCCTTAAAGCAACGCAGATTCCACTTCCACTTTTACAATGATCGCAGATTCCACTTCCTAACTTGCGAAGATTGCCAGTTGCTATTTTGAATGAACGAGTTCTCTTATTTCTCAAATTACTTTTATTCCTTAACTATGATGCTTACCATGTAAGGCCCTGGATATCTTCCTATAAATCTAAAGGTTTAGCATCAATTTAGGATATCTCATTCATTGTGTTTTCATAGCGGGGGATGAATTCCAGTTAGAGTAGTTGCAGAATTTCTTCTAAAGAAATTCTAGGTAGTTTTGTGAAGCTATTCGCACTAGCTTGCCCAGGAAACCGTCCTTTGTAGGGTGCATCTTTCTCCTTTTCATAATATAATGGTGTTTTCTTTATATATAGATATTTGTTTGCATGTGATTATTTGTTTATCTCTGCTTCAATAGACAATGTTTTTAGATGCTTAGATTTAATTTAGTGCATGAGATTTATCTATGTAATTAATCAAATGCTAATTAGGCGAGCAGCTGACTTCATAGTAGCACATTGCTCGGTTGATTTGCGGTACACTAAGCTAGCACACTTAGGGAGATAAATATACTAGAGTCAAATTGCATGTCGTTGATAACATAATTCGCTTGCCTTAGATTCTTCTAATTTGTCATGTGCTAAATATTTGAACTTTTCTCGTTTGCAGAAAAACTCGGGATAAAGGAGTAATATTTGGTTAGAGATAGTCGCTATAATAAAGTCAACAATTAATTAAGAAAGAATTGGTACTCGGAAGGGTTTCGAGGACTATAACTAAAGGAATAACATGCAATAAAAGAAACTATCCTTGAATCTATGATCTATAGAGCACACAGATATTTACCATCATTGCCGGAATTACTTTTAAACCTAACCGAATCTAAATTCACTCGTTCTTTGTCACTATTTCTTATTCACTTGCCCAGGATTTTTTTTTTTTTTTTTTTTTTTTTGAAATGGAAAGAGTTTTATGTTAAAGACACTAGAAATCATCCAGCAACGTTTTAGTTACAAAAGAGAGTGACACAGGCCAGCAGGACTCCTGCTGTGGATCAAGAAACTGTATCCAAACTTTACAATTTGGATCAGAAATATTACAAATATCCCTTATAACACCTGCAGAATAGACAATTTGGAATCTCCTTCGTCTGAGTATTTTCAACTCTGAGATAGGAGAATGAAATGATGGCACAATTTTGTCTAGGCAGCAACCAGCGCATTTGAAGGTTTGGATCAAAAGTCCCCTTCTTTCCTCTGTTGAGTTCAGATCTGCCTCCCAACCATATTCTCTCTTTTTTATTAGATCTGCTACCTCCGTTGGCACCGGAATAGTGTGGTGGGATCCCTCCGACTCCACCACTGCCGTGGAGACCAGCATAAGACCAATCAAGAGAAACCCAACAACAGTCCTCATCGTAAAAGCCATTGTTGGAGTAGTATTCTGATTCTCTAAATTCTTCATCACTGGGTTAGCATCCATTTCCATATCTGAAGAAAATAGATCTAAACACCAATAATTATTTTGACACATAATTCAAAAAAACCTTCTCCCAAGAGAGACTAAAAACTCCCAAAGGAGGACCAAATACTCTCTTATTGAGAGACTTAAACTCCTAGAGAGGGAGAATAGAAACAGAAAAACAAAAAAAAAACAGCAACCGAGCCCCCCCACCCCTCTTCTCCCGCAGGGAAGAAAGGGGGAAGGGAGGAGGGTTTCTGAAAGTTTAGAGGGAAGGAGGAGAAAAGTTTAGAGAGAGAGAGAGAGAGGAAATTAATTGATTGATGCCACTTGCCCAGGCTGTTATTAATTAAAATTACTTCACTTTGATTGTTACTTTATAAGAAATATTGATCACACTGTTTCCCGTGGATTTGGTACTCATTCACAATTATTCTATTCAACAAAGTAGCTTGAGAGAGATTATTTTGGCATGACTCACGATGTGCGTATCAATGACCGTAAGTAAAAACTGAAGGATAAAATGAAGAGTGAAAAAAGTATAAGTTAAGCGACGTGGTTTAGCAGTTTGGATAAAATTAGATAGATTTTCCTAAATAGAGGAAAGGATCCACTCTCATTATTAATGGACTCGTAGCGGGGTAGTTGTCAGGACTTAAAGCCTGAACTTGTACAAAATAGTAAGTAACCAGAAAGAATTGTAAAAGGATGAGAAGAGAAGAAATAAGAAGGAAGAACAGAAGAACTTGAGATGAGAAAAATCACATAATCAATTCATAATCTCCCCTATGATCTGAGCGCATACATATATGCTGTCACAGGATTACACGAACAAAGATAAACAATCAATTCATAATCTCCCCTATGATCTGAGCGCATACATATATGCTGTCACAGGATTACACGAACAAAGATAAACAACATAGAATGGCAGTGTTTTATAAACAACTTGCGAATTACTTATTTAGCCTAAGAATGACTTAAGTGCATGACAATCACTTCTACTTAACAATAAGCTTGTCCTCAAGATTGGAAAGATGAAATTTGGTGAAGTCCTCCTTCTCTTTTGAACTTACAACTTCAATTGCTGAATCCATTTTTGCATGTATGAATAAGCAAGTGTAAGTTCTTATGCCTCCCTTGAATTTAGTCACCATTTCATTCCATGGTTTCGGGAGAGCTCTGGCTAAAACTTGATTGCTCCAACTCTTATCCAATTCATTGAATCTGCCAGCCAACACCTTCAGCCTTTTGAATGTTCCAAGGTTCTAAAATTTTTTCCAGCAAATAACTATAAAATTTGGATGAGCTATGATAGCATGAATGGAGCACAAATAACTTGATTCCAGCCAATCCCCGAATAATTACTCCAGTTGGTGTGAAAAATGCTTCCTGCTTCCAGTACTCCAATTGCTTTGTTGTTTAAAATTGTTTCCTCCTTCTTTAGAGTAGAGCATACATGGACATGACTCCCATCCCTTCAGTAATTCAGCTTGAAATTTCTTCTTATCAAGGAGAAAAATTGCAGCACAACAGCACTTATTTATAGTCCATATCATAGCATCTCTCATTGCATTGTAGATGAGATTTGGCAGCTTTAACATTATTTTCCCTCAGTTTCTGAATCATAGGCTCCAATTTCTTAACATGACTGCAGCACCATTGATAAGAAGGACAAACCCACTATTGAGTTTCATTAACTTTGGACTGGAAATATCTTGATTCATCAATGCCATCTATCCAGTTCTTAATCCACATGTAAGCAGCAACTTCTGTAGAAAACATAACAATTGGCTTTCCACCTTTTACCAACAAGAGCTTCTCACTATAGCCTGTTCTATAAAAGAGAACTTTTGACTATGAGTTAAAGACTCCAACCTGAGCACCCATCAACTCAGTACTAGCTGAATCTTTTAATTCTTGATCTAGGCATTAAGGCTAGAATCTGAAATGGAATCACCCCCCTATGGATAGTACCATCTTGAAAACCAGTCACTTTCATAAGCCATGAATTATAATTCCTTTCACCTTATTCGTTCTCGTATCACCAACTTCAATACTTATATAATCATTCTTAATTGCAGACAAATAGCCCTTGCTGAATTGAGAGCCAATCATGAAATGAGTATGAAGTTGGTCATTTGATGTGAACGCCCCCTAGCTCATTGACAAGTCCAGCTCAAGCAGATCCAGAAGATGGTGTAGAAAGTGCAGCTGAGGTTCGAGTGCTTCATCGAGGCCCGCCAATGCTCCATGATCCAAGTCCATATCAGAGAGATCCATTCGTTGATATAGTTGGGCCAATAACTCGCAAGAGGACTTCAAAGTTCAAAGCAAACCTTGCAACCTTTGTTCAAAGGTGTGCTACAGAAGCCCAGCTCATATCCAGCTCCAATGAACTCAATGAGAAAGAAAGAAAGCTTACAAGAGTTACCCTACTCTCCATCAAGGTGGAAATGGTGAATACTAGTCCTTCCCATTAAGGAAATGGTGGAAATGGTATTTCCACGCTCTGCAAATGTTGGAAATGGAATTTACGAGCTAAAGAAATTGTGGAAATGGTAACTAGAAGTCTTTCCAGTAAAGAAATGGAGATTTCATAAAGTTTGAAGAATTTTAGAAGGGAAATGTTTTTTATGCTTCTGAAATGATTCCGGAAGCTTCTACATCTATATCATCATGCTACATCAATTGGGTTGAATCCATCAAGTCCACTCCATGAACCCACATCCGGCCAAGCCCAAGGCCAAGGAGAAGCAATTCTTAATTAGGTTAGGGTTAGGAGGAGAATTAAGGTTTTGTGCATGTTACCTAATTCTCTTCATAGTTTCCTCTTTCCTTTTCTCCTTTATTTTTCAGTTGTCCATTTTCTTTAAAGGTAAAATCTGAATTTTTCCTTCCTTTTTCTTGTGAGAATTTTGTGCATTACTTACCTTAAAGCAGCCAAAATTCTTCCTTCTTTTCTTTTACTTTTTCTGCAAGTAAGTTCCTTTTTCTTGCTGATTTTTGTAAGTTACTTAATCTCTTGATTAAGTTCCAATTTTGTGTTTTCTTTCCTTAATTTTCCTTGTAATTTCATGCATCCTCTACCTATATATAGGGGTGCTGCACTTCATTATTCTTTTGTGATTAATTTATTGATAAGTTTATACTTTATTAATTCACTCATCTTTATTTTGGCTTAAGTAATTTGCATGATTGTTAATTGCTAAAGTACAGGAACTATAGGCTAATTAGATAATTGTTCTGTCTAATTGCATGATTTGTTTCGCCTCTATTATACTCCACTTGGTTCAAATTGCGTGCTTAATTTAACTTGTTAAATTAGTAGTCTGCCGAATCCAAGGGTAAGGATTCTAGAGTTTTGAGAGTTGTGTCTTGCATACAGACTTTCCTTGGCAATTTTCTGCATTGAGTTCTTGTTTTCACAAGTTGGAATCAAGGGTTCACATCATCATTACTTTCTAGTTCAAGAATCCAAAATCCCTCACATGCTATCAAATAATGGTTACCCACATTTTTCCAAATCGCAAAATTCACATCAATTCTCTCAACCCTCCACCTACTCAACCTTTCTTCAATGAAAATGAGCAAGTCTTCAAAATTTAGTAAGTAAGGAATCCTACAGCACAATCTAAGAAGCTTTGTATAGAACTTAATGACAATTGTAGCCATTTCTGAAATGATAACCAGATCAATCAAGCTAACCATTCTTTGAGACATTAACAACAATGGCTTCACAAATATTTCAAAACAATACTTTAGTTCCCGAATACAATCAACAACTGAAGAATCTACATCAATCAGCATTCCAAAAGAATTCTCATCATCAACAAACAATGAACTAAAACTCCACTCAACTACACTTCCATTTAAATAAATTCTCATCTGTTTAATCCGATCCTTTAGTTCTATTTTTGAAACCCAATTCACCTCTCAATATTCATTCATAAGTTCATAAACTCCATGAAAGACTTTATGTAAGGACTGGCTGCCAAGAACTCCCACACAACTAATTAAGAGTTTGATGATTAACTCAAAAACTCCATGTACTAAGAGTTTCCCCTCATCTATATAGACCCACTCCTCAACAATGATATCCCTTAAAACAGAACATTTAACACTCTTGCACTTCTTGATCTCATTTATACCCTTACTCCTTTCATTTTCTAAGAAGTTGAACAAGTCTTGACAATTCACCATGTAACAAGTTCTACAGCACAACATCAAGATCTCTATAGAAAGTTTAAAGAAAGCAACACTACTAGCATCTTTGAAACAACAATATTCTTCAATGAAGTATCCACTGAACTCGACTTTCCATTCACCTATATAATGCCCAAAAAATTCTAACATATCCTGTACAACCAAACAGTAACAATTTCTATAGCAGAACCTCGGAGATTTCATAAAAAGTTTTAGGAAATTAACTTGAGTCCACTGATGAACAAACACCAAAATCTCAGGTATAATCTCCATATCACTTTCATCATCATGAACAATAGTTCCACCTCTGAAACAAGTTATCACTTTAACCCAAGGTTCATGAATCAAAGTTTCAACAGCCAATTCAGAGTGATAAGTTTATTCAAATGCTTTCACATATTCACCCTTATAAGCCACTTCAATAGCATCATCTAACTCATAATGAGATCCAGAAAATTCATCAACATTTTCATGTCTAATCACACAATCGCAAATATTCTCAGGTTTATCATAAGAGCTAAAAGAATTTTCATCTTTAGAAGTCTCAACACAAATCGATTCTGCCTCCGGTACTTCTTCCGGAACCACCAATGACTCATTTTCGAAATCTTCCTCCTCCTAAAGTTCAAGTTCATCTAACTTGTCCATGGCCACCCACACTTCTGAAATTTCACAGCTCACCTCATATTCCCTACTGGAAAATCTATCAAAGAAACTACAAAATTGATTGAGGACGAGTTCTGCAAAATTATCCCAAGCAATTTGCAAGCCTCTGAAACTAAGTTTATCAAGAATAATTGGTTGAATTTCAGAAGCCAAACTCTTGGGTTTTGGCCAAAGAAATACGGGAATTCCACTATCACGAAATGAAGCTTTAAAATCGAAGGAATTTACAGTTCAAGGAAGGAAAGCTCTGATACCATTGTCAGGACTTAAAACTTGAATTGGTACAAAATAGTAAGTAACCAAAAAGAATTGTAAAAGGATGAGAAGAGAAGAAATAAGGAGGAAGAAGAGAAGAACTTGAGATGAGAAAAATCGCATAATTAATTCATAATCGCCCCTATGATCTAAGCGCATACATATATGTTGTCACAAGATTACACGAACAAAGAGAAACAACATAAAATGACAGTGTTTCACAAACAACGTGCAAATTACTTAATTATCCTAAGAATGACTTAAGTGCATGACAATGTCCATTTCCCTGCTCTCTCTGAATGTGAGAGACACTGTTGAACAGATGTTCCCCCCACGATGAAATATACAATAAAACATAACATGTGATGTTATTTATTCCTGCAGCTGTCCTTGAGTAGAGCTCGGTAAGAGGACACCCCACAGAACCAAACAGAATCTTCTTCATATCAAATTCAAACTTCAAAATAAAATCTGGATCAATGATTATTATATTGTTCTACTTCTTTGCCTCCTCCTTCTATACTCTATATACCAACAAAGAGGATCTCACATATCCTCAACATTATAGGGTTGAAATCGAATCTCCTTTTTCCAAACTATCAAATATTTTTGATCTCTATCTTCTGATCTCCCCGTTGATTGTACCCTTTGGGACTTCATGTAAGTTCACCAGTAATCCTTCTTTCTTTCTTCACTCAGAATTTTCTTTATCCGGGCTATTTCTCTCTAATCTTCACCTTTCCAGATCAATTTTTGATCCTTCAATTCATCTTTTGGACTGGGTTTCTTCCAGCAAACAATTTCAACAATGGGAGCAGTGGCTTGTACAGATTCAAAGTTACACATTTTAGCTGCCGATAATAACGTGATTGACCAGAAGCTGATTGAGAGGCTCCTCAAGACTTCTTCTTTTCAAGTTATTGATTCTCCGGCAAAGGCTCTGAGATTTCTAGGATTAGAAGATCATGAGGATAAGGAAAACGGTTGCTGCAATCGAAATAACGAGGAAATCAATCTAATCATCACCGATTATTGGATGCCGGGAATGACGGGTTTTGATCTGTTGCGAAAGATTAAGGAATCTTCACATCTGAAGGATATTCCGGTTGTGGTGGTTTCATCTGAGAATGAACCTTTGAGGATTAAGAGATGCTTTGAAGAAGGGGCTGATGATTTCTTCCTTAAACCCATCAAACAATCTGATGTCAATAAACTCAGATTTGATTTAGTGAGAAGAGAGGGAAAGAAACCCAGTAAGATGATCAGCTGCCGCAGTATTAATCCTCAATTCCTATGTTGGAAAATCACAGCATAGGGCCAAGTTTTCAGGAAAAATTTTTGCTTTTTTTACTCTTGAGAAGAAATTAGGTAGATGTACTGTAGAGACTGGTTAGGTAGGATTAGAGGACTTTTAACAGCCTAACATTATGATTATGTGTAAAATGTACATTTGAAAACACAGAATGGGGTAATCCTTCGACTTTCTAACTTATTATTACAATTTTATTTTATTTTTGGAACACAATTGGAGCTCAAGATTCTGTAAACGGGCAAAGGTACACATTTACCGTAAATGTTTTTCACAAGATTCAACTTTGTCCTATTTTTTTATCTCGGCACTAAGGCTCCGTTCTCTTTGAAACATAATTGGAAAATTTTTGCTGTAGAGAAGGATTTTTTTGTTTAGGAAAAAAAATATAAGAATTATGCTATTTTTTGAATTTATGTGAGTAAAAATTTAGAGGTAATTTTAAAAATTAAATTTTGAATTTAGTTGAAAGTGAGGTTGCTTATAGTTGAATGGTAAAAAGTTGCATTGAAAATGATGAAAAATAATTATAATATATTAAATTTAGTTTTGAAACTAAAAACTAAACAAAAACAATGAAAGCGAATCACGCCCAAAATAAAATTAAATAATGTCAAAATGAACTATAATAATTTCTTTGGACTTTTCAAGATGCAAAATCATCATAATAGTATTGTTTTTAAAATTTTGTAACATATTATTTTTAATACACAACAGGCATGGGAGCATAATTTTGAGAATTTGTGAGTTTGAATATGGATCAAAAGAGAACATAGGATGTTTGGAGGAGGAGCTTTTGAAATATGTTAGGAGGATGAAGATAAGTTACACAAGCCCTGATGCCACTAATTCCAATTCCGGGGAACATGACAGTAACACCCAGCATAAACGCAAAGAAGTTGTCATTCTTCGTGATCCTACAAAGGAAACACCAATACAAAAACTTTACATGATTTTGTTGAAAATGCAAGAGAAAAACAAGGTAAGAATTTCCAGAATACCGAGACACAAAAATCCTCTTGTGAAGAATTTGAAAAATGCTAGAACAAAATTTGGCGAGATTGGGTAGAAAATGCGAGTCAACCATCAGGATTGTCTCTTAAGGCTCATTTAAATGCGAGCAGATTACAGAAGTGTTTCACATTTTGTGAACTACGATAATTTTTACAAATTCTCAATTTCCATTATGCCCTGGGGCCCTGCCCGACACTAGCACAAACCTATCTCACACATTACACGCATTACCTACACATTGCATGCACGAATCTGTACACATTGCACGAGTCTTATAAGTCGAGAGTACATTACTTTATGTTGTTTTGAGAACAATTTTGAAGAAAGTTTTCATAACATTTTGGTTTCAAACTAATTGTAAGAAACATGGTTCTCAAAATAAGTTTTAAAGTACATTGTTAAGTATTATTATTATTTTCTTTTTCTATCTCCTCCCCTTTCAACCCTTTCACCCGTTTCTCCCCTTCCACAACCACTCTTCCCGCTGCCGGCAGCACCACCACCATCTTCCCCAATTTGTGAATTTTGGAAATCAAGGGTTCCACCACCAAAAAATCAAGGAGTTCCTCATTTCCTTAGTTATAAATGGGACCCTTTTGCCTTAAACCAAACCTAAGCCTTAAACCAAACCTACCAAAAATAAGTCCCTCATAGAAGAGAGAAGGCCACAACTCACTCCATTCTCACGTTCGTTGTTATTTTCAAACCATCATGGAAATGGGAAATTCCTACAATCCTCGCAATGGGTATTTTTGTTGTTGTTGGAGTAGACAACATTCGACCCGGGAATACGACCGGGTCAGGTCTTACGTCGCCATATCCAGCAGATCGAAAGCTTTCATGTGGTAGCTATGGCAGAAGATTAAGAGGGAGAAGAAGAGAATGTTCGAAGCTCAAAGAGTAGTGCTTCCATGAGATTTCCTACGATCCCTACATTTATTCTTGGATCTATGATCACGGGTCGACGTGGGCTGACCCAGATGGGATAACCTCTCCATGTCGTTTTCTGCCCAGTTTGTAGTTTTGGCGAAAATGTTCGAGAAAGATGTAGGATTAGTTGGGGGAGAAGGGAGGAACTCCTTCGCGATGGAACGGAGGGCATGAGGAGACAAGTTTTGGGAAAGTGGTTGCTAGAGATGGGTTTGATATTTTTTTTTTTTTTTTTTTTTTGCCAAAATATGGGTTTGAGATCCAATCTCAATATTACCAAAACAGTTTTTGGTTTAGCTTTGGGTTTGAAAACCAAGTGCCAAACAGGCCCTATAAGTATGTTTCATTTTGGTCTTGGTTTTATTTTTTGTTTCAACAGTAAATTTAATATATACATTTTTACTAATCAGTTATACCTTTTTACAATTGTAACAGTCATTTTAATGCTTTTTAAATTGGGTCATCCTTACCATTTAGGCCTGATAAATGGACCCATGACTCGTCAACTCGACCCAACCCGTCCATATTTTTAGCCAGATGCAATAATAATACCTTTCTAGCTTGTTTAGGGTACTTTACCCTTCCCAGAAGAAGCTATTAATTTGCCAAATCAACTCTCATCTATCTCAGATTAGTCTTCTTCTCCTATTAGTTTTGATTCGTTTGGGGCAAGAAATATGTATTTATATATATGTATATATATATATATGATATATATATATATCTTTATTCATCTACCATAACAACAAAGTAAATTTCATTTGTCATTGTGATATGTTATTATGATATATTGTGTATTATTCTTACATCATTAGTAAGTCCATGTACGAACTAGGTAGAAGTTTGGTCAGATCCCCCCATCGGATAGGTGACCGGGTTGGGGCGTACAGTAACTATTGAGTTTGACACTATAACACTTGAATGTGTGCTTGAAATGTGTCGTTCATGGCACGACACCCGCACGATGCTTAAATTTAGGAGGCGTGGAGCAAAGTAATCAATCACTCCCAAAATAAAATTAAATACTGTCAAAATAAACCATAATGATTTATTTAAAATTTTGTAAAATATTATTTTTAATACACATATTTACCAATTCATTTAAAATTTCTTTCGTCACATTTATAATTTTAGACATGTTTACCATCTCAGCTAATTGCAGTAACAGACATGGCAACATAATTTTTAACAAATGATAATTTGATAAACAATCTACACTTTCCACATATTCTTTGGCCTTCTTAGGAAAAAGATATATTGTCAAATATGCAAGACATATCTGTGCGACTTATGGGATTTATGAGACATATTTGTGCGTGTAATGTACGTGACCAATTTGTGCATGTAATGCACGAGACCTATTTGTTCATGCTATATATGGAATTTCCTTTGTAGGAATTATTGTAGTTTTAGATTTAGTATGTATTTAAACAATAAACATAAATAAGGGTAAAATAAGAAATTTGTTCTCCTCCTTAAATTGTATACCCATCTCAAATGGGACACTTATTAGAAAACAAAGAGAGTTCAATTTAGTTTCGGGTTAAAAGAACTAGAGCGAAGGAATTTCATTAATGAAGGACAATAATCACAAGTAGAAGACCTTTCTTTCTTGCACAAATTTATTTGGCTTGTTCTGACATCCGTTTCCATGTTTTTGAGGCAAAAAAGGACTTGCAATGGGGTTGAATCATTAAGAGGCTTCTTGTTGATCTTTTTCAATTGGTACTTCTTTCTAGAATACGTAGAATCTTTCTCAAGTAGCTGATCTACGGTATTTTCCTTGGATTGAGAATCATTGAAGTCAGAAAAATCATTTTTGAGAATTTGTGAGTTTGCATATGGATCAAGAAGAGAACATAGGATGTTTGGATAGGAGCTTTTGAAATCTGTTAGGAGGATCACGATAAGTTATACAGGCCTTGATGCCAGTGATTCTAATTTTGGTGAACATAACAGTAACACCTAGCATAAATGCAAAGAAGTTGTCATTCTTTGTGATGCAACAAAGGAAACGCCATTACATGATTTTGTTGAAAATGCAAGAAAAAAAAAAACAAGGTAGGAATATCCATAATACTGAGACACAAAATCCTCTTATGAAAAATCTAGAAAATGCTATAAGGAAATCTTGCAAGATTGGGCAGATAATGCGAATCAACCATTAGGATTGTCTCTTAAGGCTTATTTAAATGTGGCCAATTGACAAAGTGTTTCACATTTTTTGAACAACGATAGTTTTTGCAAATTCTCAATGTCCATGATGCTCTGCCCAACATCAACACAAATATGTCTCACACATTGCACACATTACCTACAAATTATTCCATGCACGAATCTATCCCACACATTGCACAAGTCTTATAACTCGATAGTACACTTTCACATAAGTATGTTTTCGATACTCAAACTTTGGTAACATACTTCTTTTCCTAAGAAAGCCAAACACTATGAAAAGTGTAGATTAATCTCTAAATATTGCAATTACTTAAAGAATTATTATGATCATGCATGTTACTGTAGCATCAGCGGAGAGGAATTTTTGAAAATTAATATTTTTAAAAACATATTTTATATGGTCTATATCACAAAAAAATGTTGAATATATTGGCAGTTTTGTGTACTTTAAAATATCTTGTAACAAACACTATTATTGATGATTTTTCATCTAAAAAAGTTTGAAGAAATCATTATGGATATTTTTTAATTTATATAATTTTATTCGGACCTCATTTATTATTTTGCCTCGAATCTTCTAACTTTAAGCACTAGTTCTAGCACCAAGGACAATATTATTCAAGCACACATTTAGGAGTTAGAGTATCAAACCTGATATAGTGTCAAGAGAAATAAATTTACTTTATTTTTGTGTTATATATGCATATAGTTAATCCAAAATAGGTAGCAACCATAGCTGCTGCAAAATTGGAACATATCCCAGACTATAATAATGCACTGATCAATACTCCACTTCCTTCAATCCCATCTCCAATAACAATCCAGGATACGATGAAATGCATTGCATATGAATTTACTAAAATAGCTATCACACCTATGTGGTCCGATGTAGTCCAAGGAGCACTTGAAGTGATTCAACATAATTCTTCAAAAGCTCACAAGTCGCTCCCATTACCTAAATTGAAGCCGTTACAGACGATTTTCACTCCCGTTGAAGCACATAGGATTCCTACTATACTCAGCTCATCAATCGCATGCCGACGAAGCCACATATTCCAACTATATTATCTGTGCCCCACTCATCAAAGGATCTTAGTGATGACAACCAAGAAGATGAAGGAGAGACAGCTTATGGCCCCTGGAAAACTGATGATGAAGAAGACTTTGAGGGCGAAGCAGAGAACTACATTATAGGGCCTAAAAAGCACGAGCCATCAAACTTACTTTGAACATCGACTTTGGAAGCAGGCTAAAGTAGATTATAGAAACTAAACAAAATAGACCACAATATGTAAACCATTGGGTTTGATTTCCTTTTCTTATTTTCTATTTTTCTGCAATCAATAAAATGGGTAACCAACGCCACTTGCATCTTTATTGAACAAAATGCTCCAAGATACATCTTGTGCAAACAAGATGTGCTTGGCTGGAAACTTTGTTTTTGTAAAGAACATGATGCAAAAATATAGGCTTCTCCAACCCACACGCTGAGCATTCTCTGCTTTTCGGGTCACAGATAGGGATTAGAATGAAATCAAAAAATGGAATGAAATGGAGATTACTGATAGTTTATTCTCATGGGAGATCTTCTTATGAAATACCTTTTTCTTCACGTGTCGAATTTCAGAATGCATAACTAACTATATTGGTTATTTATCCGTATTTGCTATAAAGGTGATAAAATTCTAACGTAAAAAGTAGTCAAACGAATATTAATGCATTCGAATTGTCAAATCCCAATTCCAACGACGAAAATAGTCAAATATTTCAACACTGCCATTTAACTACGGTTTAACTCTGTACCCAAGGGTTTGACCCAGCGGTACATCCAATGGATGTTAAAATCTTTGGCTTTGGGGAGACATTTAACTCTTGCCTATCACAGCCACGGGGTGAATCCAGAGCCATTATCTTCATGCTTGTCTTTTAAAGCTCATTTAAATGCAAGCGTGTTGCAGAAGCACTTCACATTTTATAAATGATAATAGTTTGACCAATTCTCAATCTCCATGATGCCCCGCCCCAACACTTCAGTGTCATACCTAAGTTTTGACTGGGATGAGCGCCACCATGTTATAGGGCACACTACCATAAATATGATCTTTAGCACTGGTTCTTGAGCTTTTACACCCTTTTTTTAAAAATTTTCACAACGGTGAGAAAGTACGTTACTAAAGATCTCGCTTCTTTTACACCGGTAGGTTTAACCCAGTGTAACAGTTACACCGGTTATATTAAAACCAGTGTAATGTTTGCAGTAATTATATTAAAACTGATGTAAACTCTTTATAACCCAAAAGGAAAAAAAAAAAATACACAGCATGTAGATACTACGCAAAAGATAATTAAAAAGTTTTCACTGCAAAGAAAACTACAACAGCATATGAGTCAGTTCAACTTTACATATCACAATGGGTATTTATATCAAACATGTACTATTACATACTAAAAACACTTTAAATAATATATTACAAAAATTCTATGTGCCGGAAACATAAATCATATTTTTCTTCATCCTCCTCCAAATCAATAAGAACAATAACCTTAGGTTGCTCTCGAATCACTTCCATATTTTTATTCATCCCCTTTCAAATCAATAATGGCACTAGTTTTAATTTGCTCTCAAACTATTTTCATATTTATTTGAACTAGAACACAACTCTTTGGTCGCACATGCAAGGGTGGAACCAAGGGGGTGGGATGGTCCCTGGACCCCTCCAACCCCCTCTTCCACCCTTATCAAGTGTATATAATTTAACTATCAAAATTATATATATATATATAGAAAATTTCTATAGTCCCTCTCTTTGTTTTAGGGGAATGGTTCTTTTTCACTTAAGCCAATAGGACTTTGACACATCATTTAACTAGCATATATGCTATAATCCATTAATTAGTGGTGACCTACTAATCAGGTGAACATACCAAACTAAAGAAATTTGCAGGTAAACATAGAAAATGTAAATATGGTAGTTTTATTTATTTATTTAGTTGTAAGGAATCAAAAGTAATTTTTAGGTGTGAACATTGCACATTTACTTATACACAACTGCACATCTATCTCCAATACGTTGCACGTTTGATGTTGGGGCATGGCACATCTCATATAAAAATTTATAATGATATGAACTTGTATTTTTTACTCCTATACATTGCACATTTGTCCATTTACTCATACACAGTTGCATATATATAGGTCGGTGTACGTTGCTCAATTAAAAGAAAACTATTGCACATATAATTTCATAACATTACATTCATATAATAGATAATTGCACCTTTTAACCTTTTATGAAAATTACCTGAAAAATATGTATAAATTGCACTTTTCTTTTATTCGGGACATGTGAAAAAAATTCTCAACCCTCCTCAAGAATAAATAAGTTTGGGATAGATTTAAAAGAACAAGAAAAATTATTGATGGAATTTCAAATCATTTTATTTTTTAAAATTCGGGATCTCTAAAAAAATTTCCAAACCATCCGGGAGAATAAATTAGGTTTGGGTAATTTTACCGGAACAAGAAAAATTAATTTTCGACAATATAGAGCATTGCACCTCCACTAAGTACTGGTTGCTCCTCAACAAAGGCTCCACTTTTTTTAATACTTATTTCCCTTTCAATCTAACTTTGCCTAAAAAAAACCCTCAAATCATTTTATTTTTACAATTTGAGACCTCTTAAAAATTTCCAAACTATCCGGGAGAATAAATGAGGTTTAGGTAATTTTACTGGAACAAGAAAAATTAATTTTTTTGACAAAATTGAGCATTGCACCTCCACTAAGTGCTGGTTGCTCATCAATTTTCGAAGGCTGCTCTTTTTTAATACTTATTGCCCCTTTACTCTAACTTTACCAAAAAAAAAAAAAAAGGTTCAAATCATTTTATTTTTTACAATTCAGGACCTCTTAAAAAATTTCCAAACCTTTCAGGATAATAAATGAGGTTTGGGTAATTTTACCGGAACAAGAAAATTTAATTTTTCGACAAAATTGAGCGTTGCACCTACACTAAGTGCTGGTTGCTACTCAATTTTCAAAGGCTTCTCGTTTTTTAATACTTATTACCCCTTTACTCTAACTTTGCCTAAAAAAAAAGTTCAAATCATTTTATTTTTTACAATTCGGGGCCTCTTAAAAAATTCTCCAACCATACAGGAGAATAAATGAGGTTTGGGTAACTTTACCGGAATAAGAAAAATTAATTTTTCTACCAAATTGAGCGTTCCACCACCACTAAGTGCCGGTTGCTCCTCAATTTTCAAAGGCTGCTCTTTTTTTAATACTTATTGCCCCTTTACTCTAACTTTGCCTTAAAAAAAAGGTACAAATCATTTTATTTTTACAATTTGGGAATGCTTAAAAAAATTTCAAACCATCTGTGAGAATAAATTAGATTTGGGTAATTTTACCGGAGCAAGAAAAATTAATTTTTCACAAAATAGAGCGTTGCACCTCCACTAAGTACTGGTTGCTGCTCATTTTTCAAAGGCTGCTCCTTTTTTAATATTTATTGGCCCTTTACTCTAACTTTGCCTAAAAAAAAATTTTGAAATCATTTTATTTTTTACAATTCGGGACCTCTAAAAAAATTTCGAGACCATCGACAAGAATAAATGAGGTTTGGGTATTTTTACCGGAATAAGAAAAATTAATTTTTGACAAATAGAGCATTGCACATCCAATAAGTAGAATTAGCAAAACCAAACTGAAACAAGAAACATTTATTCCTTTTTTTTTTTTTTTTTTTGCCCTTGATTTATGGTACTAATTATACATTTTCCTTTTCACATAATTATTTATTTTTAACCTTCTAGTGCCAGAATTTTTCTACCTATAATACAAACTAATGTTGCAACAATATATTGCCGCTTAACTAATGTCAAACTAGATTTAACTAATGTGGCTACATAATACTGTTGCATTCGTTAAATCAATCCAATGTGCCCACACAATATTGCAACACCAACTAATGTGATAATGTTGTTACATTGGTTAAAACAATCCAATATGGCCACACAATATTACAATACCACCTAATGTGACTACTTAATGTTGTTACATTGGTTAAAACAAACTAATGTCTCAACACAATGCGGCAACATTAGTAAAGAAAATTTAATATTACTCTAAAATATTGGTTACCGGTTGCAGGTCATCCATTCCATATTTATTAATTTTCTTTCTTTATATATTGAAATATATTAATCTAATGAACCAAATTCAACTACTCTTATCCAAGGGTTGTCATTAATTTGAAGAACCATTCCCTCAAATTATATAGAGGGACTCTAGACTCTCTCTCTTTCTATTTATATATATACACACACACACACACGCACACACACACATTTAAATGTAAAGAAAACTATTCATATGTTGGACTCCAAGGGAATTTTATTTTTCTGGTTTCGCCACTACTCATTTGCATCCATCCAACAAAACCACTAAGAATGGAAATGGTTGGATGACTGAAGAATGGAAGAAAAAGCAAATCCTTCAAAGAAAAGTAAACGTTGTGGCTTGTGATGCAATGAGTGGATACAGTTATTTTTCATCCACTGCATCACCTTTCTTTGCCATCAACTCAGCAAATAGTAGGGAACTTAAGAATGGTGATTGTACTAAACTATGTATCTTCAAATTTTTAATCAACACCAACTCCCAATCAGTCCAAGGACAACCATAAATAAGATTGAACCATGTGAGCATATGAAGGATATAAAAATCAGACTCTTCAGTCTTTAACCTGTTCATTTCAAACTTTCAAAACAAAGTTTTAATACAATGATAGTTCAAAAAGTACCTATATAACTCCAAAAGCCAATATAAAAAAATCTCAAGCCGGTAAAACGTGTAATAGTTTTGGAACAAAAAATCAAATCAACCCGCACTGTAGGCCACCCGATTGGCACTATAGGCAACTTGGCTTGCACTGCAAGGGATTCGACTCACACTAAACTGAATACACTCAGTTTAAAGGAAAAAAATTATATAAATCATCAAAGCTTGAAAATATGTGTATTTATTCACAAGCAGAACTAGTGCTTCTTGACCAAGAAAAATCAAATATTTAAACATAGCTAAGAAAGAAACAAGCAATATAATTACAAAAATTGAATACTCCCATAGATGCCCTAACCACCATTAATCCAAGAAACAATTACAAGTGAAGCATCACAACTTTAAAAAAGATTAAAACGAAATTGAAAATTTTCAGAACTAAAATATTAGAAAGAATTTAAAGCGCTTATACCTTTAGATGTAGATTTTGCTTGCTTGCTTTTTAAGAACCACAAAAGTGGAGTCTTTTCCATAAATTCCTATTAATAAATTCAACCAAAACACATTAAAATTTTCATAAACTTTCGAAACATTGGATGATTAATATTAAAATTTTACCTTTATTTTGATTCTTAAAGATTTGATGACCAAAAGTTGCTCCTACACTAGTACAAAGGAAATTACTTAATGAGATAACAAATATGGTAAATGTTGTTTTCATCTCCTCGTTATCATTTGTAGTCATCACATGCACATGGGGTTTTCAAAAAAAATGGTGTAAGAGATCCAAGTTTACAACGGGGAGAAAAATAATCCAGTGTAAGTGGTCAGTCTCTTACGCTATAGTTAAGAGACCTGGTGTAAGTGTCGGTCATTTACAGCAGTTTTAGGATAGTCGGTGCCATTGCTCTGGTATGTTACCATTCGTACCGGAATTTTCGATACCCGATGTAAGGAGGCTACGCTACAAACTCATTTTGTGATAGTGGCAATGCTTATAAGGATATTGAAGTCCTTGACTTACTTGTTAAGGCGCTCCTCCTCTAACAGAAATTCAATATATTGCATTCACGAGTTTGTCCCATACATTACACGCAAGAATCTGACTCACATATTGTGCGAGTCATATAAGTTGATGATATACTTTTACATGATTTAGTTTTTGTTAATTATACTTTGATGAGATACTTTTTTTTTTTCACAAGAAGGCCAAAGACTTGGGAGAAGTTTAGATTGTTATCCCAATGTTGCAATTGCTTATCAAATTGTGCTATATATACATATCACTACAACATTAGCTGAGAGATGTTTTCAAAAATTAAAATTATTGAAAATATATTTGAGACTGTTAATCTCACAAGAAATGTTAAATAGATGACAAATTTGAGTAATGAAAATGATATTTTAAAAAAACATTGAAACAAATGCTATCAGGTTATCTCCAAATGCCCCTTTGCATATGTGACAAAGAAATTTATTTTTTTTAATAGTTAGGTAAATGAATTTAGTCCCTAGTTTTTTCAATTATTTATTTTTGTATGTTTAATAAATTGGTATTCTAACCCTTAGTCTATTTCGATTATCATTAATTCAGTTTTTTTTTTATAATTATTTTGCAATATTTTTCCATTTAAACATTATATTGGTTTATTATAATTAAGAATTTGATTTTTTTTTATTATTATTATTAAAATAGTCAACACCTAGTGCAATATGTATTAATTAATATTTTTGTATTATATAAATCATAAACATTTATAGATTTGATGAATACGTGCAAGAAATGAAAGATTATAAAATTAATAAAGTAATATAAATTAATTATGAAATAGAATCTAAATGAAATATTCCTTTTAGAGATAAAGATGGAGAAATGATTGGAGTAAATCTATTGTACTTGATGCAAAATAAGAGAAATATTACTACAAACTGGGGGAGATTGTTAGACATGCCCTTATAGATGACTTTGCATTTATAAAAGGTAGAAAATAAATTTATTATACATAATTGTACATTATTATAATTTTATTTGGGACACCTTAATTAATTTTAATATTTCACCCCAAAACTTCTTAAAATTTAAGAACAGATGCGAGTGCCAAGAACCAAACCTTTCAAGCACGTATTTGTGAGTTACATAGTGCCAAACTCATTAGTTACATGCTGAAAATCTACAGTTGAGTGTATGTTAACATGATAGAGCACGAGACAAAATCACGTGTATCAATAATCATATACCTCACTAGAAAATAAAATTTTATTTTGTTGTTGTGGTATTGGTATATAGTAAAACCTCCATAAATTGATAATATTGGGACCATGAAATTTTATTAATTTAGAGAGATATTATTTAATCAATAAAGTAATAATTTATTAATTTAAAAATATTTTCAACATAACAAAATTCATTTTAGGATGACACAATCTCAAAGAATTCAAATGACATAACTTTTTTTTAAAAAAGGCATTCATGTATTTTAAAATATGATTAAATTAAAATTTTGTTTATCGCAATAGAATGAATGTCAGTAACTTATACTCAAATGAAAATGATAACTGTTTAGAAGTCCAAAATTTAGTAGAAATTATGAATAGTTTTATTGAAAATCATGTTGTTAATGCAGTTGAAAATGATTCAACACATTTGAAATCAATCACGCAAAAAGAAACATTCAAAGCAGTGCTGCAACGAATCTTCACAATTTTTTGTTGCAGTTAGCGAATTCGACACTGGTACATTTGGACGCAATTAAAATGTTATATATGATATTTACATGAATTAAATTTTGAGAAAGGAAAACAAAATTAGATTATATTTTTAATAGATTATTCTAGTTATATTCATATTTTTTTTCAAGATTATTAATTTATGATATTGACGGGACTATACATTTATATATGGGTCTTTCTAAAATTTATTATCTTAATATATTATTAAAATTTGTAATTTTTTAAACTGACCCGAGTCAGGACTAGAGAAAAATATTATTTTACAGAGATTATTAATTAATAGAATTTTATTTTTTTGGAGGTTCTACTAAATATGGTTAATGGACTCGTAACAGGATAGACGTCCTTGTCCTTGCCCTCTCTGTATGGACACAGGTTCCTCTGTCCATTTTTTGAAATAATGTTACTTTGCCACTCATTAATATTTGAACATCAAATGAGTATGAATGAGTGGCAAAGTAACATTACTTTACCCTCAGTCTGCACGAAAAAATAAAATAAAAAATAGATAGAGAATCCAGTGTCCATACAAAAAAGGTATAGACCTCTCTATGGGAGCTGCTTTTTTGGACCGACTCGGTCTAGTGCCAAAGCACGTGAGTGGAAATCCATGTCAGAGCCTCCATGCAGAAATAATAAAATGCCCTAACTATTTAACGTGAACACCTCATTAAACGGGGCTCTGTTTTATTGCTCCTACGTGGAATATGGGAACGTGTATACGTGATTGATTCTATTATTTCTCTTCTTCCCCCTTTATCCATTCGGTTTCCGATTTCATTCATCTTCCCCCGATTCACCTGAGCTGAAGTCCTAATCGCCGAACAAACTTGGTTGGTTCATCATATAGGCTCATATCAATGAAAATAGCTCGTTTCTTATCAGAACTCCGACAGTTTAGAGCAATGCAATGCACTAAACTTTATGAAATTGTTGCACATTAATGGTGATAAATGCTAAAAGTTTTCTATCCTTACTTCAAAAACGAAAGTACTATGGAGTTATTTCAATTTCATAGTTGGTTAGTATATGAACTACCATATTCGAAGAAACACGAAACATATCTACTAAATATATACAATACAGTGTTAGTTTTGAAACAGCACAACCTGAAAAGTAAAACAATACAGTCTTCATAATATATGAGAGGTACAGTTGCTTGGACACTTGGACAAATGTTCCCACCAATATGAAATGAGGAGGCATTAAATGGACCGAAATGGTCAAGTCCCGAGGGTTCCGAGATGTCCAAATTTCATAAATACCCTTAGTGAAATCCCTCTCTCATATCTCCTCTCTCCTCACCCCTCCTCTTCAACCGCTTTTTCTCCTATCTCTCTCTCCTCTCTCTTCCTCTTCATCTTCAACTGCTTTATTCTCCATTTTCCCCTCTCTCCTCTCTCACCCTCTTCCTAATTGCTTCTGAAACTCCTCTATCCTTTCTTCTTGGGATAGAGATGAGGATGGAGCCACATTTTTTAAGCTCATCTCATGGATGCATTGATGTAGAAATTGCAAATTTTATGAAGGCATAAGTGATCTTTTGGAAGCTGAAATATAGAGATTAATTTTATAGCTATTATGTTTTTTTTTTCTTTAATAAAAATTTCATATAAATATTGATTTTATGACTTTCAGTAAAATAATACAGAGTAGTAAAAAAAATCAATAGTCTTTATTGTAAAAGAATTTTTAGTAAAAAAATCAGTATATTCTTTATTGTAAAACAACAAATAGTAGTCATATTATAAATTAATTGTCATAAATTTATGACTCACCTTTTTTACGATATTGTTTTTCAAAAATCTGGACGAAAGATGAAAGGAAAAAAATAAAAATTAATTGTCATAAATTTAAGACCTATCTTTTTACTATATTGTTATTCAAAAATTTGGACAAAAAATTTAAAAAAAAATAAAATCACCTATTGAAAGGATCATAAAAAGGAGGATTAAAAAAAAATGAATAGAAAGAGATGAGGAATTGAGGAATGTGGAAGAAGAAAGAGAGAAAAGAAAGCAACTGAGAAAAAAAGAGATGGAAGAGAAGAAAGAAAAGATCAGATCGATGAAACTTGGTAAAAATGTAGAATCCAAAAGTTTGACGTCGGCCATGGACAGATTTGGTAAAAATGTAGAATCCAAAAGTTTGACATCGGCCATGGACAGATTTGGTCCAAAAACTATTTCCCTATGAAACATACAATGACATTACATGTGATGTGATTTAATATTGCAGTTGTCCCTCAGCAGAGCTCATGCAAGAGGACCCCCCACCACCCCCACAGCACCCAACCGAATCTTCATATCAAATTCAAACTTTCAAAACAAAATCTGGATCAGTGATTATTATACTTCTTTGCCTCCTCCTATCCTCAGCAGGATACCAACAAAAGAGGAT
This sequence comes from Leptodermis oblonga, assembly GCA_016801395.1. NCBI lineage: Eukaryota > Viridiplantae > Streptophyta > Magnoliopsida > Gentianales > Rubiaceae > Leptodermis > Leptodermis oblonga. The sequence continues at coordinate 27,563,874 of CM028754.1, forward strand.
CTGCCCTCATCGAGGAGATCCTCAACAGTATCGGGTAGAAATCGAATCTCCTTTTTTCATACTGTCAAATATTTTCTCTATCTTCTGATCTCCTCGTTGATTGTACCCTTTGGGATTTCATAGAAGTTCACCAGTAATCTTTCTTTCTTGTTCACTCAGAATTTTCTTCATCCGAGCTTCTTCTCTCTGATCTTTACCTTTCTCGATCAGTTTTCGATCCTTCAATTCATCTTATGAATCGGGATTCTTCTGACCCGCAATTTCAACAATGGGAGCAGCTGCAGCGGCCTGTACAGTTTCAAAGTTCCATGTTTTAGCTGTGGATGATAGCGTGATTGACCTGAAGCCTTAAGACTTCTTCTTTTCAAGTTACTGTGGTTGATTCTCCGGCTAAGGCTCTGAGATTTCTGGGATTAGAAGATCTTGAGAAAAAGGAAAACGCTTGCTGCCATCAAAATATCAATTTGATTATCACCGATTATTGGATGCCGGGAATGACGGGCTTTGATCTGTTGCGAAAGATTAAGGAATCTTCACATCTAAAGGACATTTCGGTGGTGGTGGTTTCATCTGAGAATGAACCGTTAGGATAAAGAGATGCTTGGAAGAAGGGGCCGATGATTTCTTCCTTAAACCTGTCAAACAATCTGATGTCAATAAACTCAGATCCGATTTGCTCAGAAGAGAGGGGAAGAATCACAGCAAGATGATCAGCAGCTGCAGTATTAGTCCTCCATTCCTATGGGGGAAAATCACAGCATAGGGCAAAGATTTCAGCAATAGTTTTGTTTTTTTTTTTTTTCTTTTTTCTCTTGTTAGACAAATTAGGTAGAATTAGAAGAATTTAAGAGCCTGACATTATTTGTAACATGTATATTAAAAACAAAGAAAATCAACCATTCATTGACTGCTACGAAAATGTGGAGTCTCTACTGCTATAACCAAAACCATATTATATAACCAGATGTTCATAAATTACACACTCGGAAAAATAGCTTTGCCAAAAGCTACAACGGAGTATTATTGCAACAATGCAACGCTCGGAAACCATAAACAAACAGAAATCCGGCATCAGAAAGATAGCAAAAGCAAAACATTTGCATGCACATGATGAAGGGGAAGCCTTCATGTAGCCTTCCATGTTGACAAAGGTGGAGTATCAGAAGTTTGCCAGGTGCTAGCGCCAGGGCCATATCTATCACCCTTGACTGCATCAGCTGAAGCAATGGACTCAAGCTCAGCCATGTCTTCAGCTGAGAGTTTTACAGACAAAGCTCCTATATTCTGCTTGAGATTCTCAATCTTCGTAGTGCCGGGTATTGGGCAAACATCATTTCCTTGGTGATGGACCCAGGCCAAGGCTAGCTGTGATGGGGTACAACCCTTCTTTGCAGCTATGGAGCTCACACGGTCGAACAACTTCTTGTTATGCTCCATATTTTCTGCTTGAAGCCTTGGCATATACTGGAACAGATAATTCAATTTCAGTTAAAAACCGAATTGCCAGAACTTTGATCTAAGCTACTAAACTAAACTTTAAATAACCAGTCCAGTTTCCGGTATGCATATTCAACTTTTTAACAAGATAAGGTGATCTAGGTGCTCCAGTTTTCATTACTGTAAATTCTGTAGAACAAAATGCATTTCACCATGTTACTAGAAGGAAAAGATTATAGTGAGTTTCCAAATAAAGCACCTTTTACAATTACTAACGGAGAACTTCTTAGAATTACAATGAAATTTAACGTTTTCGAAGAAGGTTAAGATTCACAAACTGCCAGTTCAATTTTCCCTAAAAGAAGACTTAAGTAGAACTAATTAGCATCACCAAAACAGTTAAACATCAAGGATGTTCTAGTAGTATTAGATGATTTTATTCCTGTCTGTAAACTGTACAAAAAAAGGAGGATACAGCAGACGCGCTAAATAACTTTTTGAAGGTATGGCCCTTGAGTTGCAATCTCATCAGTTTACAAATTAACTAACTTTTTGAAGGTATGGCCCTTAAGTTGCAATCTCATCAGTTTACAAATTAACTAACCTAGTAACCAGCATTTACAAATATCAACCAAGGTGGATACTTTCCTTTTTTAACTGGGGAGTGAGTTGTTGGGTTGAGCATTTCTATGGCTAGTGAGGTTCGATCCCTTCCCCTCTAGGTGGGAGCTGAGTGTCTAAACTACTGGCCACTATGGTAGATTACTAAGAGGCAATCTGTAACAAGTAACTTAATAAACCCCTTTGATGCTAAGAAAATCATCATCAAAGTGAGCATGCACAGACCTTTCGAAAGTCGCCTTCAGCCATATTCTCAAGTAGTTTTGGACCAGTTGAAAAGAACCCTCGTCCAAGTGGACTGTATGCCACAATGCCTATGCCAAGTTCTCTAAAAGGAATTCAAAATAATACAGTTAGAACCAGTTTTATTTCCACAACCATAGATGATGCAGCAGAATAAATACCAGACCTGCAAGTTGGAATAATTTCTTCCTCTACATCTCTGGACCACAAGGACCACTCCAACTGTACAGCTGTTATTGGATGAACAGCATGCGCTCTTCTAATTGTTGAAGCTGAGGCCTCAGACAGACCTATATACTTTATTTTACCCTCTTCAACAAGCTTTTTAAGTTCTCCTATCTGGGAAAAAAGAGCATTTCAAGAACAAGAAAATGCAGCCATTTAATAACCTAATTTTAATAAACATGTGGCTAAGGGAGAGTACTTGAAAGTTGAAACTAATAGTAAAAATGGTTGTCAAGAGTACAACCCAATGGCACAACTCTGCACAAGTATACATTTTGTGGAAGGAATAACAAAGAAAATGCTATCATCTACCATAAGTAGTTGCTTTATAACAAATATTCTTTTCAATCCCACCATTTCAGTTGCAACTATAAGAAAATAAACGCGAAATATCACTCCAGTCACATTTAGAGGTCGTAACCAGAATTAAGAACCTTATATGGTTATGCGAGTTGCTTTTGTTCAAGCCTATTTGTTGTAGTTCAAGCATAACAATGACTCAGTTGTATGAGGAGAAATTTGCTTCCAAATACTGAAGAAATTTCACAAGCATCCTTTCAGACCAAATTTATAATTCAAGCACATAAAAAAATGTTAAATAAGCTCCAGCCCTAACATATAAAAATGCAAACGCCCATGTCAGATAAGATGTCTATTAACAAATGCTGGGGTGCATTGCTGAAGGCAATTCCTTATTTCTTTGAGCAGATTTGACATTACTTCTTTTAGTTTAAACCAACGTTCATCATCCATAAAGATCTTGTTTGCATAGACATCAAAGGAAGGAGAATACCTTTTTCATCCAAAAAAGAAAATTACAGAAAGCTCATTGCATCACAAGAAAGGATAATTTCTTCCTATGTACAGAATATTCTCCTCTAAAATCTATCTGGAGTATCCTAGTGCACCTCATTATCAAAGTACCTACAGTTAGTAGCTGATATCACAAGTCCACATTTCCCTATATAGACATAAAAGGCACAACTGTGTATAGAGGCAGTCCACCTATCGGGAAGAATGCGAGAACTTTATTTTCAGCTCACGATCTCATGTTAAAATCTAAAATATATTTCTGCATCTTAATCTAATGCCAAACTACTTAATCATGAAGTCCTGTTGGTTGGAATAAAAAAAAAAAAATACTCTGTATTTCCTTTCATCAAGTGTGAGATGAAACAATAATACACAAAAGAGAGAAAACAAGGTTTTTCTCAAGTGTGAGCTGCAATAATAACACCACTCAACAAAAGTGAAGCTAACCGTAATTTCAATGGGAAGACGCGTATCAATGCGATGCTGATAGTAAAGATCAATGCAATCAATCCCAAGCCTCTTCAAGCTGCCCTCACACGCAGACCGAACATACTCTGGATCGCCACAAACCTCACGCTTGCCATCAACAAGTCTGACACCGAATTTTGTTGCCACTTTCACTTTCTCTCTTACCCCTTCCTTCAAAGCCTGTTCACATTTCCTCATAATATGAACATCCATACAATACACAGAAGCATAAAAATAACATCTCTTTTCCAACATAAAAATTAATCTATTAAATAGAGTTAGGATGAATACTAGAACAGAATGGCCTACCATTTATCCCCTTCTTACAACTCAGCAGAACCCATTATTATGTTACACAAGGGAATACTAAAATTGCTATATAAATTAAAATTTGATACTGAAACAAAAAAGAAAGTAACTTTATACCTAATGACTCCTCCTTACTATGAATCACTGTACTTGAGCAAGAGCGAATCGAACCCAAATATGGTCAAACTAAATCGAAAGGGATAAATGTCGGTTTTTATTTAACATATTAGATTAAATCACTAAAAATTAATACAGTAGATCAAATCAACCATTCAAAATTCCTCAAGCATAAACTAATACAGAGGAAAAAAATGGGATGAAAATAAGCTTAAAATTCAACATCCTCAGCAACTCGAACAACGTACAACCTCTGAAGCACAAAGTACATTAGAACCGGGACTACTTTACCTTGCCGAGGAGAATCTCGTTGGTGTAAGGCCCGTACATCTCGGCCGTATCGAGAAAGGTGATGCCTCGGCCAATAGCGTAATGGATGAGCTCGATCATTTCGGGTTCGGGCTTGGGCGGGCCGTAGAAGGCTGACATCCCCATGCATCCCAGCCCTTGAACTGAAACTTCGAGCCCTTGTGAGCCCAGCTTGATCCTTGGCACTTTGATTTCCTCTCGAGTTGCCATTTTCACTCCAAAAATCACACACAGTCAATGCTGAGGAGAGCAAAAGGAGAAGGGGAAGAAGGAGAGGAAGGAGATGAGAGTGTACAAGTGTTGATTTTGTACACTATTTTATAGAGAGTGAAGGCAAGATAAATGCGAGAGATGGAGCCGTTGAAAAACTACTCTCTACTTTGACCAGAGAAGTCACATACGTAAAGGCATTTCGTTTTTTCATTATTTTTGTTTTTGTCTTAGTTTTTTATTTTTTTTACATAAAATTTAAGATAAATTTTTAATTCTTTTTAATATATAATTATATAATTTCAATAATTTTTTACGTTAAAAATTTCTTTGAAAAAACATATTTTCAGAAATAATTCAGAACACAATCATGAGTTTATCCGTTATTTCATTTAACTATGTTATTCATAAAGATCAATTTGAGAATTTTTTATTTTGGGGAAGAAATTTTTTTTTGAGGAAATTTTTCTTTGAGAAACTGTGTAGGTTAGAGAAAAAAGTGTAATGATTAGGTTATTTTTTTTAAAAAAAAAAGTATGATTTATATGGAATTCTAAAATTCGAATTTTGAATTTAGTAAAAAAAATAAAGATCTTTGTAAACGTAAATTTTTTGAGAAAAGATAATTTTTTCAAAAGAAATGAAAGTAAATAAGGGCTTAGATTTTTCTAAACCTTTTTGTCATATTTCTGACTAACTTTTTTTCTCATTTCACATTCTTTAGTCGCAACATAATTGCCCTCTAGGTGTTTAGATGTCAGTTTAACTATTTAAATGATATAATACAATTATTAATTAGACAAAATTCAAAATAAAAGTTTGAAAATTTACCTAAATTTTATAGAAATAACATTATCCAAACAAAAATAAAAATATTTTTTGAATAAAGTAGAACAAAAACCTAAAATTCATGTCCGCAAAATGTAATGCGAGAAACGGGAAAAGTATAAAGGAAAAATGTTGTGGAAACATGATGTAAGCGCTTGGGTAAGCAAATCATTTTCATTCAACATTCATGACATTTATTAGCGTAAGTAAGTAATTACTTATGATTATGAATTCGAATCCTTACTGCTTTTTCGTTCTTTACTAAACCTGCTTAATTATTATTATTATTATTAATCAAACATTTGCACCCGACCCTCCTCGCTGGTTATTTTTGGCTTTACCTAACTTTTCTATAGTAATTTTTTTTCTATAGTAAATGAGTTCACACTTGATTCAATTACAAATCTTTTTATATTCATACTTAAACATGTAAATCTTATTTACACTTGAACTAGCTTTGTTTCACATCAAACTTTGTATAAGTCTTCACTCTAAAAGCAGGTAGAACATTCCAAAAAATTCTACTCCATAATCACAAAAATTTTTAAAAAGTTAGGATTTTCTACTTGAACATATTTTGAAGAAAATAAAGAACTCTATCTAGAACTTAAAGATTTCAATCAAGATCTTCAAAAAACTCCTCCTCTTCAAGTTGCAAGCATTGATGACCGGCATCCTTACTTATCAATAGTGATACTTTATAGTAAATTTCATCATTACCCTTAGGGTGTGTTTGTCTCCCATGGAATTGAAATATTGAATTGGAATTGGGGCTCTAATTCCAATTGCATTGTTTGTTTGTAAAATAATTTTAAGAATTGGAATTCAAATATCTTCAATTCCACAATTTTAATTCTTTGGTTGGACTTTAGGATTCTAATTCTATTGATGTGTAGTGTATGTTGTGGGTGAATGTGTTTTGTGTGTGTAGTGTGCGTTGTGTATGCGGGTATGTGTGTGTGCGTGATATATATATATATATATATATATATATATATATATATATCGACCCAATGTGGCCTTTTTTTTTCTTTTATTTGATTTTTTTTTCAGCCCATAAATGTTTATGTTAGTATTTTTTTTTTAAATTATTTTTTTCTACCGTTGCGTTTGGACAAGTATTTCAGAACAAAAAAATAAATAAATAAAAATGAGATAGTTTAAAAGGTGTCTAGGCTAGTATCTCATAAATGTTTTTTTTTATAATGCTTTTAATTATCTAAAATTATATTTTAATATATACAAAATATAATGATGATCAATATTTTCTTAAATAAAATAAATAAACATATTTTCTTAATAATTTTAAAAGTAACAAATTCAAAATGAAAATAAAACAAAAATAGGGATGAGGAATTTTTTTTTTTTTTTTTTTTGGTGGGGGGTGGGGGGAGGAGGGGGTGGTGCTGGGCGGATAAGGGGAAAGGAAGGGGGTTGCTTGTTTTTTTTTTTTTTTTTTTTGGGGGGGGGGGGGGGGGGTTGAGATAACCAGGGGGGGTGTGTGGGTTTTTTTTGTTTGGGGCTGGGGCTTTTTATTTGGGTACATACCCAAATTTTTTATTATTATCTTTTTTCCGTTGGGAGGTGGATTGGAGATTTTGTTGTTGTTATTATAGGACATTTTAAAGTTTTTTTAAAGTTACTTAAGAAAAATAAAAATTAAAAAAGTGTCAATTCGGGTCGCGCCCAAACTCGACCGAGCCGAACCGCCATTTTCTGGGCTTGCACCGAACTTGATCCAAACTATTCAGTTCAGTCGAATCGGGTCTGGTCGGTCAATATGAACATTTTTATAATTAATAACACAAAAAAATGACTATTTTACAATTATAAAGTAATTTTAATTCTATATAAAATTTTATATATTCAAACAAAAAAATTAGAATTCAAGTGGGTTTGCAATTCTAATTCTACATTTCAATTCTATAGAATTCCAATTCCAATTCAATTCTAATTCCATTCAACTAAATGGACCCTTAATTCATCCTTCTATTTTAAAGGCATTTATTTAGTTCCAAGGGTTTGGAGATACTCTTGACTTTGACTCGCCTTTGAAACCCTTCAACAAATCACTTGAAATAGAATTCACTTTTTTTTTTTTTTACACTGGAAGCTTTGAACCAAAAGTTTCTTGTTGATTTTATTTACAGCCCTTATCTATCATGATCTTTGAGCTTAGTTGTATGTATATTGGACAAGGATTAAGCCAGATCAAAAATCCTTCTTGTGATTTTTGCATCATTCTTGTAGAAGATATTGTACAGAGTCTTGAATAAGTTAATTGCTTAGTTGCCAAATTCTGTTATGCCAGATCAGCACACACATAGTAGTGGAATTGCACGAGTAGTTGGTCAAATACTTGTATATATACTAGTTATGTTTGTCCACGCAAGGCGCGGACGAATCTGCATATTATTATTGGCTGAAATTTACTTTAAAAATATGAAAAATGTGGCAGTAAATAAAGTTAAGTTACCAAATTAATTAAAATTATATTAAGTTTAAATTACAAATTGGTTTAAAACTATGTAAAAATCAAATATTAAAAAGAGAATTTGATCAAATAATTAGGAAAAATACAACATAAAATATCTAAAAATGTGGGTAAAGATTTTCAATTACATATAATAACAACATTTGTAACTTCAAATAAGCCAGGATAATAAAAGAGAAAAATAAAAGGAAAAAAAATTATATATTAGCCATGACTATAGTTCATGATAAAAGTATTAGAATTAATTAATCTTGTGTTTGGAAATTTTAAATGGGGAGAGAATTTTAACTAATAAAAAAAAATAAACATATAAAAATAAAAAGTAAAATTAGCACTCTGAATGCATGACTTTGGTAATGCTAAGTGTAAAATGATATTCTTCGGTCAAGAATATAAAGATTAATTAAGTAAACTAGTAAATAAAATCACAAACAATATATTGAAATCTAAAAGAATTTTAAAAAAAACTTCAAAAAAGGGGGAGTTTATGTATATGTAGAAGTCGCACTTCATATTTTACCCAACAAAGTAGACAAACTATAACACAGGGGTGGCAATTAGCCGGGTTGGGCGGGTTATGGGTTGGGTCAATTTTGACCCACACTTAACGGGTCATGATCCAACCCGACCCGTTGACGAACGGGTCAACTATGGGTTGGGTCATGTTCAGGTTGGGTTATAACCCGCTTAACTCGCGAGTCAATTTATTTAACTCAATAGATCAAATTTACTTGACCCAACGGGTTATAACCCGCTCAATCAGTAGTTTAACCCGCAAATTAATGTTTAAAGAAAAACTTTTTCCAATACTTTTAAACCCTATGCCTTCCACAACCACCCACCCACCCCCATCCCCCACCCACCCACCCACCACCCATTCCAGTCCTCAATTCCCTTCCAAACCCGTACCCCAAAACAATTAATTAAATATATTTATATATATATATATATTTTGAATGTGCTATATTCGTTAATATATATATATATATAGCGAATGTGCTATAGCGTATGTACAATATTTTTATATATATTCATATGCATGTATACTGGATTTATATATATACGTATATATATATATTTACGTCTATATATATGGTTAATATTATTTAATGTAATTTTATTTTAAAATATCATTTAAAATAATTTTATATGAGTAAATTAGGTAATCGAGTCATGACTAAACGGGTCGACCCGTTTAATTCGACGGGTCAACCCATTGATCTATCCAGTTTAACCCGACGGATCAACCCATTTAATTTGACGGGTCAATTCATTTAACCCGACGGGTCGACCCGCTTAACTCGACGGATCAACCCATTTACCCCAACTGGTTGCCCCGTTTAATTTGGCGGGTCAACCCGTTTAATTCAACGGGTTAACCTGTTTAACCCGACGGGTCGGACCGTTTAACCCGACGGATCAACCCGTTTAATTCAATGGGGCAACCTGTTTAACTCAACGGGTCGACCTATTTAATCTGGAGAACTGATCCATTTAACCCGACAGCAGTTTAACTTGACAAATCAAACTTTTTTTACACTTAATTATTACTTAAAATTACTATCTTTTAAATTAATTTTCTATGAAAATATTTATTATAACACGTGAATACGTGAGTGAATTATATATATATATATATACACCACGACACACACACACGCCTAGAGACACACATGTACACACAGAACACAAATCACCTATGCATCATATGATTCATATGTGATTCATTGACCCGCGGGTCAGATTCTCATTAATTCAGTCTGACCCGCACGGGTCAGTCATTAACAAAAAAATAAAGGATTGGGCGGGGGGTTGTGAAAAAAAATGCAACCCGCCGGTTAACCCTAACCAAACCCAACCCAACCCACTAAGTACGGGTCAAATTTCAACTCGTGACCCGTTCGACCCATAACCCGTTCAACCCAACCCAAGGGATTAAAAAGGCGGGCGGGTTTGGTCGGGTTGACGGGTCACGGGTCAATTTGCCTGACATACTATAACATAATGAATTCAGAATAAGAAAATTAAACTAAATTCAAGTCATAAAACAATTAAGTCATACAACAAATTTCTAATGTAATATATGAAGCCAAATCAAGCAAGTGATTCTTCTTAACTAAAAATAAAAATAATTTAATTTACACTATAAAACAAAGTTCTAATAGTTAAATGATAAACCCGTCGTAGGACTATCAAATGCAATAAAAATACTATTAAAAACCTGCTTCAATTTAACTAAATAAAATGTAGCACAGCAGAGTACAGGGTCGATCCACAGAGACGGCAAATTCAACACAATTTCCAAATTAACATGCAGTTTAACCAAACTTGACTAGCAGTCACCTTTTGTGTCTCCTAGAGACCTTGAATTTGTATAAATGTGAAATAAGCAAAACCAAATATGCAAAATAGATTAAGAATCAATTAAGAAGAATATCCTAGCATTATGCAATCCACCTTAACCGTATGCATGTAATCATAAACCCCTTTTACTGTCTAATTATCCTATGTCGTTTCAGTTATAGATTACCGCGAGTCCCCGCAATCATAATCCAATTCTCCCTTAATGAATCGATAACCCCCGTGAGTCCCCACAGTCAAGGTTATTTCCCTATCTAGTTTAATTAACAGGCCGCGAGTTCCCGCAATCACCGTATTAACTAAGCTAGAAGCATTAAGAATAAGAAGAACCCAAAACCAGTAACCCCCCTCGACGATGCTCAAGAGATTACTACCCAATTAAACCTGTACTACTCAGTCGGTAGTCGTGCCACTCACTGGCCATACCAGATCTATATTAAGGTGATCAAACTTAATACGACCTTAGTTTTTAGACATATAAACACAGGCAATTATGGAACTAGTTAATTAGACTGGAATTCATGCTTTGGTTTCATACATGCAATGGTTAAGGTTTCTCACATAATACTAGAATAAGAGAATTTAGCTACTCATAGAATTAAACATCTCACTAAATAAGATTAAAGCAGCCATGAAATGAAGGCAAGGATAGAATATGAAAAAGAGATACTTTACTGAATATTGCTACTGGAGACTCTTCCCGTTTGGGCAATGAGTAGCCTGCCGGAAGGAACTCTCAAATAAAATAGAACTACTGCTAGAATAATGTATCGTGAAATTCTAACTCTATCAGAACTAAAGAAAGAACTCTACGTGAATAAAGAATGAGAAACTAAAATGAATACTGAGTGTAAATCTGAATCAGAACTGTGTGTGAAAAACTCAATGAATTCTACCTATGAGAGCACTCATATTTATAGAGAGGAAAACAATCATCTCTCTGTAAAAATATCCCATCACTTAAGGAGTAGAGCAATCTTTGACAAAGTCAGCACATCACTCAGATGAAGGAAACAACCGATTGATTTCTGGAGATTCTTCTAGAGCTTCTGATTTTAACTTTCACTGCAGTAATTTCTGGATCCTTCTAGAACTTCAGCTGCTTCACTGGGTTTCAGTTTTCTCCTTCTTTTTGGGGCACAACCCGTGTGACATTATGCTCGAACATCTCTTGCCCCAAAATCCTTGTTTTAGCGTATTTCCTCCTTATTTGGGCTGTTCTCCAAACCTGTCATAAAACACTAACAACTTGGGCAAAAGCTCGTGAGAACTGCCTTCAAAGATGCTAAAATAATAGTCCAAAATTAGTCAGATCATTAAATTAATTAAACAAATTTAATAAGAAATCAAGTATGGCTAAAATAAATAATGTGCGTACAAAACACCAAATAAAATTAATATGAGTACACAGTAAGTCTAGTTATTGCTACAAAAGAACTCTACTAAGTAATCAGAGCTGATTCTCATTTAAATAAAAATAAATAAATAAAACAATAGGATTGATTTCAATAAGAGAAGAAGTAAGCAAGAGATAGATGATGATCAAACTATGTGCCAAAACTTTGACTATCAAAATGTGAAAAAAAAAAATAGTAAACCAGATAAACATCAATAACATACATGAATTATCACAAACAAAACAGCGCCCCCAGCCCCCAACACAACAAGGTAAAATTAAAGGGAACCACTATAGTCCCTTTGCTGAATGATTCAGCGAGTTAATAATAACCATGAGATGACGTGAATCAATTGTAGCCGTATGATTGTAAAATGTGTAATATTAAAGTCAAACACGCCAGCATGAGGAATTCGACCGGATACCGGAAGGGATGCAATTGCTTAGGCAGTTGCATCATTGCGAGCAATTGCTTAGGCAGTTGCATCATTGCACGCAATTGCTTATGCAGTTGCATTATTGAATGCAATTGTTTATGTAGTTGCATGACTAAATGCAATTACTTATGCAGTTCCATCATTGAATGCAATTGCCCGTGTTGTTAAACAACTTTAGAGGGAAGAGTTTAAGTATTTAAAGGATTCTATTTTAAATCGCACACTTGAAGAAACTACATAGGAAGTGGCGGCTGAATCTATACAAAACCTAAAAGCCTTCTATTCTCTCATAATTGTCTCTAGAGAAAAACTTATCCCAGACAACCATCATCCTGCTTCCATTAACATCAAGTCTAGACAGGGTATGAAGTCATTATTTTATTCTTAATAAATATTTTGCTTACATCCTGCTGCAAATTAAAAAAGAAGCACTTGCTCTTACTAGCTTAGTATTGATGACAATGTTGGTGCTATCAAATTTACTAATTTTACAATTAATTGTTCTTAATCTTTCTGACAGAGAGAGTATGTTCTTTCATTTTGGTCATTCCTTGCAGTTTGGTTCGAATATTTTTCAAACCATTTTAGACTTTTTTTTATGATTCTATTATTGGTTTTCTTTTGTCTTTTTGTTTTTGTTTTTAGCTTTGGCAAGGATAACCTTGCATTTGCTTAGAAGCCTTGTTCTTAAATCTTTCATGTATTTAGAGGGGCTGTAGTTTTTATATTTTCAGCATATTAGAAGGTTGCAGATTAATTGGAATTGACCTGGAAACCTGAGTATGGTTTTGAATCCTTATGTATCCATACTCAATGAATTCACTCCTTTTAGCGTTTTTTGGCTACAATAATATCCGACTGTTTTCATTTAGAATTCACCATCCTATTTAGTGTTCTTCCGCTCCCCCCCCCCCCCCCCCCCCCCCCCTCTTTATCCTCCTTTGGTTCTTAGATTGATCTCGTATGCCTTACATTGTCTAGTTACCTAACTGCAATAGGTGTTACTTCAGTTTGGCCAATTAATCTTCCTATAGCCACTTCCTTCTTTTTCTGAAACATTTCCGCCTTTAATTATAATCTAACTCTTGGTGTTTGCTTTACAAAGAAAAGCGGCAGTTATCATTTCCATTTCTTCTAGGGTTGTAGGTTAGTTTTATTCTGCTCGTGCTGTAGATTTAGCATAGACTCAATTTGTTTGGACTTGAGTAGATTAATATCACTTATATGCAGAACACCTTGCATAATAGCTTCTAAGAAATAATAACCTTGTATTTCTTCCCCAAATATAAAGAAGAACACTGAGAGTAGCAATATAATTTTTTATTCCTTTTCTGCAACTACCAACTGGTGCAGAGTTCTTGTGCCTCCTTAATTTGAATCTAGTCAGCACTTTATCGCATGGTTTGGGAAGTATTTTAGTTATGATGTAATTGCTCAACCCCTATCCAATTCTTTCAATCTTTCAACAAACACTTACAGCCTTTTAAATGTCCCAAAGTATTTTCCATCATCAACTATAAAAATCTGAATGATATGTTAGCATAAATAGAATATAAATTTTCATTTTCCAACCTTTTTCCAAACTCACTCCTGCCATGATTTCTCTGAATAGCCAACAATAAAATGAAATCATTTTCGCTTTTTCTGTTTGTGAGACCAGCATTTCTTGAAAAAATTAAGGTGTAAGACTCATTTATGATGGTCAATTCTAAAACGGGTCCCCTGGGTGAGCTCTTTAAAGTGGCTGAATGTTTGTGATAATTTCTCAATGTTGAATCAAGTCCATATACAAACATTGCCATACTCCATGACTCATGTGTTCCTGAATTGCTTTAAGTTGCTAGCCATATTTTTCCCATACACTACATGCGCCAACCTCCCAAATGATAGTCATTAACGTATCAAATATAGAGCAGCCCCACATCTTTTCTTTTTCAAATTTCTTTACTTTTTCAAACAAGGACCACTACTACAAAAATGACTTTTAATTGCAGTTTTTTAGGGCTTTTAACGGCGGTTTTCGGCATTTTTGAACCACCATCTATCCAGAAGCCGTAGAAAGTTTACAGACTTTCTAGACTTTCTACAGCAGTTGTTTTCAAAACCGCCGTAGAAAGTCCGAACTTTCTACGGCGGTTCGCTTAGGAACCATCGTAGAAAGTTGGCTTTCTATGGCGGTTTTGAAAAAAACCGCCGTAGAATGTCTAGGAACCATCGTAGAAAGTTGGCTTTCTACGGCGGTTTTTTTCAAAACCGCCGTAGAAAGTCTACTTTCTACGGCGGTTCCCAAGCGAACCGCCGTAGAAAGTACCAAATTTGTAAAAAAAAATTTAATATTTCATTTTTTTCTCTACATTCAAAAAATATATATCAAAAACAGCAGGAACAGCCTTAGAAAGGTTTTGATATATATATATATATATATATTCAACTTTATTCAAAATATATATATCAAAAACTTCCATGCTAATAAACCGAACAACCACCAAGCTTCACAAAATTTTTGTGTGCATCCATCAAATTCTAATTAATTTAATCATTAATAGCAAGAACAATACAATAATCACTGATATAACACTAATCAAACCTGAATTTAATCATTCATCATCTCACCAAACCCGAATTTAACACTAATAATAAACCCTAGGCCAATCACAATAATCAAGTAACAATAAAATTTGTAAAGCTTAAATAAAGTTGAAACTATTCTATATTACCTTTTTTATGATTTGAAGCCCACAACAAGGACCGATTGTGGTGAAATTATGATGGGGGATTAACTCCAAGTGGTGGGTAATGGCCGATTAAGAAACCATATCCGGAGTTGGGTGACCGCGGATCTTATTATCAACGCTGCCGGAAGAACGACTTCGGGGGAAGACAAGAGAAAAAAATCGACGGAGAGAGGATGGGCGTCGGCAACGAAAGAACGCTTCGGTTTGCTGGAGATGGAAACAGGGGGAAGCCGCGGCTGGCTGGAGATGGAAACAAAGGGAAACCCTTAAAATTCAAACAAAATCAAATTAAAACCGTCGTAGAAATGGACTTTCTACTGTGGTTTTAATTAAAACCACCATAGAAAGTAACTTTCTATGGCGGTTATGAAGAAACCGCCATAGAAAGTAACTTTCAGTTATGAAGAAACCGCCATAGAAAGTAACTTTCTATGGCGGTTTTAATTATAACCGCCGTACAAAGTCCATTTCTACGGCGGTTTTAATAAATCCGCCGTAGAAAGTCCGTAATTGTGAATTCCCGCCCATTCCTCTATTCCTGTTAATTTCTAGTTTTTCTATTTTTGTAAATTAACCCCCAAATTTTTTTAAATTTAATAATAAATATGTATTTTACTATTTATCAATTTTTATAGTAAAATTCATCATATTTATTAATTATACGGCGGTTAGAAATACAACCGTTTGGAAAGGGACTTTCTACGGCGGTTAGAAATAAAACCACCGTAGAAAGTCTCCTTTTTACGGCGGTTTTAGAAAACCGCCGTAGAAAGTAGGGTACTTTCTACGGCGGTTAGAAATAAAACCGACTTTCTAAAGCGGTTTATTTCTAACCGCCGTAGAAAGTCCCTTTCTACGGCAGTTTTATATAGAACCGCCGTAGAAAGTCCGTACTTTCTTTTTAATGGCGGTTTTGGTCTTTCCGCCGTTAAAGCACCGCCGTAGAAAGTCCATTTTGTAGTAGTGGACTCCAATTGGCCTGAAAGATGCACATTGCTCAGTGCTTTACATGATTCAGACTTCCTTAATTCATTTAAATTCCTTGCCCCGTACCAGAGATCATCCCATTTCAGTCTGCTATATATCTTCTAATCGTTTTGGCAATGAAAAACTAGAGAAAATAAAATTTTTGTTGTGTCATACATGTTGTGTGCATATATACTGGTGTTGTGGAAAGCAAACAATTACAAGTATTCTTTTGGACAACCTGACTCAAAAAATTAATTTTCCCTATAATATTATTTTTCATCGTATTCATGTCATGTAATTTATTTTGAACCTATGACATCGTTGTTCTTAACTTGTTGTTTAAAAAAATTAACTCATAATTATTTTAGTTAATGAACAATATTATGAGATGGTAGGTACATCCTATATACAATTGAAGTATAATGGTAAAAAAGACGTGCATAATAAAAATATATATTTCTACACTAATTTTTTGTTATCATTTTAGATTCAGGGATTTTGCATCTATTTTCACTGTAGTTAAGCCAAGTTAACAAAGAAAAATTAAATTTTTACTAGTGACCTCTTGGTCGTGGTATAATAGTTTTAAAATGGTAGGTACATTGTATACAAAATAGTAATGTCATATAATACTTAAAATCGTGTGATTTCATTTTTTTTTAAAAATTCTTGTCTCATCACTGTGTCATACATGTTAAGTGCATATATACTGGTGTTGTGGAAGGCAAGCAATTACAGGTATTCTTTTGGACAACCTATAAATTTTCAGTCGAGGTACAATAGCTCAAAATTGGGAAGTACATTCTATACATTAAAGTACAATGCAATACAATGTTTGAAATGACTAAAATTTTTTTTCCTTATAATATTATGTTTCATTGTATTCATGTCATGTAGTTTATTTTGAACCTTTGCTTAAAAAAATTAACTCATAATTATTTTAGTTAATGAACAATATTATGAGATGAGTAGATACATCCTATATATAGTTGAAGTACAATGGTCAAAAAAGACGTACATAATGAAAAAATATATATTTCTACACTAATTTTTTCTTATCAGTTTAGATTCGAGGTTTTTGCCTCTATTTTCACCATTGTAGTTAAGCCAAATTAAGAAAGAAAAATTAAATTTTTACAAGTGACCTCTTGGCCGTGGTATAATAGTTTTTAAATGGTAGGTACATTGTATACAAAATTGTGGTACAATGTAATATAATACTTCAAATCGTGGGATTTTATTTTATTTTTTTAAAAATTCTTATCTCATCACTGTGTCATACATGTTGTGTGCATATATACTGGTGTTGTGGAAGGCAAGCAATTACATGTATTTATTTTGGACAACCTATAATTTTTCAGTTGAGGTACAATAGTGCAAAACTGGGAAGTACATTCTATACAAAATTAAAGTTCAATGCAGTACAATGTTTGAAATGACTCAAAAATTTAATTTTTCCCTATAATATTATTTTTCATCGTATTCATGTCATGTAGTTTATTTTGAACATATGCCATCGTTGTTCTAAACTTGTAGTTTAAGAAAATTAATTCAAAATTGTTTTAGTTAATGAACAATATTATGAGATGAGTAGATACATCCTATATATAGTTGATGTACAGTGGTCAAAAAGACATGCATAATGAAAATATATATTTCTACACTAATTTTTTCTTATCATTTTAGATTCGGGGATTTTGCATATATTTTCATCATTTTAGTTAAGCCAAATTTAAAAAGAAAAATTAAAATTTTACTAGTGACCGTGGTGGTATAATAGTTTTAAAAGGGTAGGTACATTGTATAAAAAAAGTGGTACAGTGTAATATAATACTTAAAATCGTGGGATTTCATTTTAAAAAAAGTTCTTATCTCATCATTGTGTCATACATGTTGTGTGCATAGATACTGGTGTTGTGGAAGGCAAGCAATTACAAGTATTTTTTTGCATAACCTATAATTTTTCAGTCAAGGCACAATAGCTCAAAATTGGGAAGTACATTATATACAAAATTAAAGTACAATGCAGTACAATGTTTGAAATGACTCAAAATTTTAATTTTTCCCCATAATATTATTTTTCATCGTATTCATGTCATGTAGTTTATTTTGAACATCTGTCATCGTTGTTCTAAACTTGTTGTTTATAAAAAAATAACTCATACTTATTTTAGGTAATGAACAATATTATAAGATGAGTAGATATATCCTATATACAGTTGAAGTATAATGGTCAAAACGATGTGCATAATGAAAATATATATTTCTACACTGATTTTTTCTTATCATTTTAGATTCGGAATTTTTGCATCTATTTTCATAAATATAGTTAAGCCAAATTAAGAAAGAAAAATTAAAGTTTTACTAGTGACCTCTTGGTCATGGTAAAATAGTTTTAAAATGGTAGGTACTTTGTATACAAAATTGTGGTACAATGTAATATAATACTTAAAATCGTGGAATTTCATTTTTAAGTAAAAGTTTTTATCTCATCATTGTGTCATACATGTTGTTTTTATAGATACTTTCATTGTGGAAGTCAGGTGAACTCATGTGTTCTTTTTAAAACCTATAATTTTCCTATCGATGTACAATAGTTCAAAATTGGGAAGTACATTCTATACAAAATTAAAGTACAATGCAGTACAAAGTTTGAAATGACCCGCAAAATTAATTTCCCCCTATAACATTATTGTGGATCTTATTAATGTCATGTAATTTATTTTGAACATGTGTCATCATTGTTCTAAACTTGTAATTTATGAGAATTAACTTATAATTATTTTTAATTAATGGACAATATTATGCAATTAATAGCTGAATTATGTATACAATTGAAGTGCAATGGTCAAATTGATTTGTATAATAAAAATATATATTTCTACATTGAGTTTTTCTGATCATTTCTTCATTATGTCAGATTGTGTGTTTTTGTATGTATTTCATAATTGTGGTTAAGCCAAATTAAAAAAATAAAATTTTAAATTTTACTAGTTATCCCTTGGTACGTGGTGGTATAATAATTTTAAAATGGTAGGTACATTGTACACAAAATTATGGTACAATGTAATATAATACAAAAATTGGTTGGATTTTGTTTTCTAAAATTTTATTACATCATCATTGTGTGGTACATGTTATTTTTATATATACTTTTGTTGTGGCAATCAAGCAAACACATGTGTTCTTTTGAACAAAATTTGATTTTCAGTCGATGTACAGTAGTTCAAATTGATAAGTACATTCTATATAAAATTAAAGTACAATGCAGTACAAAGTTTGGAATGATTCAAAAAATTAATTTTTCCCTATAGGATTATTTTCGTCCTTATTCATATCATGTAGTTTATTTTGAACCTGTGTCATCGTTGTTTTAAACTCGAATCTATTCTGAAATCCTTCTAACTTGGAAATATTAGTTTAATCAACAAATAACTACTATTTTTTTTAGATATATACAATTATTTAGTATGAATAAATATAGTTTATACATAATCGAGGTACAATGAAGTACACTCCCCAAATTATATTAGACTATTATATTTTTTTTTCTATCTAATAAAATTGTTATATCATTATGTTGATAAAATAAATTATTCAAATTTTGTATTTCCTCCTATTATTTGACCCAAAATATTAATTTCATTATTAAATGATAACAAGTTTTCTTTTAAACTTGGTGTAATACGGTAAAGAGGTAATATGTACAATCTATTTACAATTAAGGTTCAATGGAATATAATACCTAAAATAACTGGATAAATTACTTTTTCTGTTGAATAAAATTTTCTTACGTTGCCATTGTGTCATATATATTATTTGTATCTACATTATTGTTGTTGCATTCAATCAACCACATGTTTTCTTTTTAATGCATTATGATATTTTGCTTGAGGTACATTAGCTCAAAATTGAGAGGTAAATTGCATACAAAACTAAGGTACAATGTAGTACCATGTTTAAAGCGACTCACAAAATTACTTGATACCTATACCATGCATTTTTTCCAAACTTACTCATGTCATGTTCTCCCAAGAGAACATTCGTGTTTAATCTTTTCTATAATTCAAGCCAAAATATAAATTTCTTGGTTAGATAATAAGAAGTTTATTTTTAATCATCGTATAACGTGGTGAAATGCCAATATATACAACCTATACAAATTTACGGTACAATGTACTAATACAGAAAATGGTTGGAAATCTAACATTTTTCGTTTACTAAAATTTTCTTTGTTTATCATTGTGTCCTACATGTTTGTAAATATATATTTTTGTTGTAGCAGCTAAGCAATTAAATATGTTATTTTCAAAACTATGATTTTTCAGTTGATGTACACTAGTTCAAAACTGGGAGGTACATTCTATATACCAAATTACGGTACAATACTCTTGTACGATGTTTCATGGAGTACAATGGTAAATTTAACTAACATATTTTACTTTTTATCGACAATAAATTTTCCTTATCATTTACTCATCACATCATATTTTGTGTTATGAATCTTTTTCAACAGTGTAGTGAAGTTAAATTTTTAATAACAAATTAACATTTTATCGTTCACATTTTGATAGACTTAGTATTGTTTGAAATTAGTGGGTACATTACATACAAAATTATGGTACTGTAGAGTACAATAGTTACAATGACTTAATCCATCATGGTAATAATTATGCAATCGGTATTATTTTATTTTTTTCCCCATGCAATTGCATTGTATTTTCAGTTTTGCCCATGCACTTGCATTGTTTTTTGTAACTATGCAATTGCATTGTGTTTTGTTTTGCCTTTGCAATTGCATTGTATTTTTTTTTTGGCCATGCAATTACTTCATTTTGAGCCTTACTGGTTGTACAGGTTCAACCGGTAATAAATATTTTGTAAATTTTTGTGCTACATATTATCGTTTATATTACTCAATTATGTGTCAAATTCTCATTGAATAAACAAAATTATAGAATGGTTCCTTAAAATTTGATGAAGGGACTATAGTATTTCCCAAAATTAAAATCATGAAAACATAAGCATAATAATTATGATAGCTAAATCCTGACAGAAGAATTAGGCTGGCCATCTTCGTGAGAAAATAAAATAATAAGCACAAAAAAGAGTAATTGGGAAAACGAAAAATCGAGCCCTCAAACCATTGAACCATAAACCTGTTGTATAAATGGAACAAAATAAAAAAGAAAAGCTATTATTACTTTTGAACAACATCTACGGTAGAGGTTAAGAAATGACA
The DNA here is from genome assembly GCA_016801395.1 of Leptodermis oblonga. Taxonomy (NCBI): domain Eukaryota; kingdom Viridiplantae; phylum Streptophyta; class Magnoliopsida; order Gentianales; family Rubiaceae; genus Leptodermis; species Leptodermis oblonga. The sequence continues at coordinate 27,585,088 of CM028754.1, forward strand.
TACGTTCTATTTATTAGAGAACTGATACCCAGATTTTGAAACGTAGAGATTATCCAAGCGATATATACATACTATATAACTAATTAACTGGATAAAAAATAATGAGTGATTCAAAAAATTAATTTAAAAAATAGAGATTATCATGCGTAGAGATTAATTTGATCAAGCTTAAAAATAAATAATAAAAAATAGATGATTCAAAAAAAAAAAAAAGAATGATAATTCATATTAACTGATATAGATAATTAATTTCGTAGGAAGATGAAACTTAAAAAAATAAATAAATAAGGATGAAGAGTTGTTTATCACAACTAAACCTTTTATTTAGTATTAGTATATGGATGATAATTAAAAGAGATATGGATTGGATAATTAATTTGATGAAGTTTTTAAATTTTTAAATAAAAAAAAAAACCAAAACGGATGAAGAGTTGTTGATGACAACTAAATCTTTAAATGTGAGGGATGGATGACATGCCAAAATTAATCTAGATGGCATATGAAGTGTCATATGCCACATGGCAAAAGGAGAACTATGACTCTTAAATGTGATGTTCTTTTCTAATATAGTAAGATATATATAATCTCTCTCATTTCTCCACACTGCCGAACCGTGCAGTGGTTGTGAAATCTCTGCCATGGCAGGACCATCTCCTACTTATGCTCAAACTCCACAGGGTAGTGGTACTACTCCTCCACGCACTACTACTACTCATGCTCAAACTCCACAGGGTAGTGGTGCTACTCCACCTCTTCCTCCTCCTAAGGAGACTCCTGATACTGCATGCGGAAGAAGGGTTAAATCCTTCAATGCAACTACCCACCAAGTCGTGTTCATTGGGTGGACGGGCATGAATATGATTTTAATCTTATCTATAATATTCGCTCTTATCCTCTGCATTTGTGAATCACTGTGGAAGATGCACCTTATCGCTAGGAATTGGAATTACGCCCCTCCTCCCCATTCTAGATAGAGTTAGCCTTGATTTGGAAGTTGAATTGTAATTGTGATTTGGATCAATTTGATTGTTTAAGTAGTTGTTTAACTCTGCTGATTCGAGTTGGATCGATTTGGATGTTTAAGTAGTTATTTAACTCTGCTAAAATAAATAAATAAAATATATGTATATATATGTAGTTTGCTGTACAAAGATTTAATTAATACAGTATAGAAAATCAGAATTCCCAATTGTCTTCCTCTCTCTTTCGATTATTCAGTAATGGTGAATTAGGGTTCTTGATCACTTCATACTTGTACATGGTATCAGATAGGGGTGTAAATGCACGAGTAGCTTAGTCAAAATCATGCTCGAGTCGATCTAGAGCTTAAGTTCAAGCACAAAAGCTCGCTGTACTCCGAGGTCGAGTCTATTATAATTTTGACGAGCCGAACTCGAGCCCAAATATTTAGACTCGATCGAAATCGAGCTGAGCTCGAGCTTGACCCTTTTTAATCAAGCCCAGCTTGGGCTCAACTTGGCTCGTTTACAGCCCTAGTATCAGAGCTTCAGGAACTTTAGAATACTCTGTACTGCTTCCTTTTCTACGGCAATTAACTCAATTTCTGATTAATAGATCGAATTGCTCTCAATTGGTTTCCCTTCATCTAATGACATGGCCAAAATCGAAGGAATGATGATTTCTCTATTTAATCTGACGATCCTCTATATATTCAAGGATCCGACTACCCTGGCATACCGTTTCTTTGAACAAGTTTAATTACTTCGCCTGGAACTGATCAATGTGCATTGCACTTGACGCTAAATACAAGCTTGAAATTTGTTGACGGTGGCTATGAGATGCCGGACGAAGCTTCACCTTACTATGAAAATGGAAGCGAGTCGATTTTATGGTCACTTTGTGGATTCTGAATCCCATCTCCTTAGAGATGGTTGATGCTTTCATCTATGCAACTAGTCCTTAAAATCTTTGGGAAGAGCTCGTTGAACGCTATTGAACAAGGAACGGACCACAACTGTACAAATTGCAGTGTGAGATTTCTTATTGCAGTCAAGGAAATATGAGCGTAGTGAAATACTATACTCAATTGAAGAAACTTTGGAAGGAATTAGAACAAATTATGCCTCTTCCAGCTTGTAGTTGTGGTGCTGTGAAATGCATAAGTGAAACTGAAGGCAACATCAAGTTAATGCAATTCTTGATGGGATTAAATCATGTGTACGACAGTGCAAAAAACTAAATTCTGGTCATGGATACATTGCCAACTGTGAACAAGGCATACTTCATGATTCTACAGGTTGAAAAACAAAATGGAGGTGCAGATAAATTTTCTTGACACTAACAGCAATAGTGCTATGCTTGCTAGAGCACCTTTTGGCCAAAATTTTGGAAAGAAAAAGGATTCTAGAATTAGAAAGTCTGATGTTCATTCTGAATATTGTCATGTGGAAGGGCACGCAAAGGACAATTGCTTCAAATTGATCGGATATCCTAAATAGTGGAAGGGATCTAAGGGACCAGTTAAACCTCAGATGTGTAATAGAAATATGGCCAATGTTGCTTCCACTTCTACACCATTTAAGGAGATTGATTCAGGTCAGAAGGAAATTGGCAGCACATTATGACCACTCTTTATTTAGCAGGAGCTCAGCAAATTCCTTAGAACTCGGGCACACAGGATCAGGCAATTGTGAATTTTTCTCACTTTGAGGATTTTGCTGGTATGAATACTCGTTGCTTATCTGTTTCTCTTGCTAAATTAGGCAGCGGTTCTTGGATTCTTGATACTGGAACAACTAATCACATGTGCATAAGCCACACCTCATGCATACACCCACAAAACTTAATCACTTCACACCAATATAGTTGCCTGATGGCTCTATTAAGACTGTTCATCACACATGACACATTAGCCTTCCAAACAATTTGTTACTTTCGGATTGTTTACATGTGCCTGATTTCAAGTTTAATTTATTATCTATTCAAAAACTCGTAGAAACTGGAATGATTCAGTTTCTCTTCTCTGCTAAATTCTGCGTTTTACAGGACCAAGCGACTAAACGGTTTCTGGCTGTGGGAATGAAGAAACTATATGTTCTTGATGATTTTTATTTTGATACTATATACATTCATACTTTTGTTTCCTCTGCATTTAGTAGTTCTTGTTTACTTTCATCAAATGCTTTACGTGTATCTTCTATTGATAAAGGGAACAAGCCTGTAGGTTTAAAACTGTGGCAAAATAGGCTTGGACACCCTTCTTTACCTGTAATGCAGCATATTCCTTTCCTTTCAGAAAATAAAGAATCTATCTCTTGTTATGTATGTCCTTTAGCCAAACAAACACACATTTTTTTGTCAGCTTAGTGACATTCATTCTGTCAATGTTTTGCACTCATTCATGTTTATATTTGGGGGCCATATCATGCCCAAACCACTACAGGTGCTCACTATTTTCTTACCATAGTTGATGACTATTCTAGAGCAACATGGACATATTTGATGAAAATTAATTCTCAAACCACATATATTCTAGATTCCTTCTTTCAACTTACTCAAACACAATTTCATCTTCTTGTCCAAACAATTCAAATTGACAATGGCTCAGAATTTACTAGTCTAGCCTCTCAATCCTTATTCTCTAAACATGGCATCATACCTCAACGTACTTGTGTTTATACCTCTTAGCAAAATGGCATTAATGAGAGGAAACACAAGCATATTCTCCAAGTGGCTCGAGCATTTCTGTTTCAGTCAGGGCTCCCTAAGAAATTTTGGGGAGAATCCATCATTTTTGCCACTTACGTCATGAATCGCATTCCCTCCCCAGTTTTAAATTGGAAAACCCCATATGAGAAGCTCTTAAACAAGCCTCCAAACCTTCAACACCTCAAAACCAATACTAGCCCCCAAAGAGACAAATTCAAAGCCATAGCACACAAGGCTGTTTTTCTTGGCTATCCCAGTGGTCAAAAGGCTTACAAACTTTTGAATCTAGCTGATAATACCATCTTTATCTCCACGGGTGTTGTTTTCCATGGAACCATTTTTCCTTATCTACATGCTAGGCCTACCCAATCCATGCCCATTCCCGCCATTGAATCCTCCGTACATGATACCCTTCCTGGTCACCCTTCTCCTCATATTTCCTCTGCACCAAAACCAACACCCCCTCCCTCTGATTCTCCTTCCCATATCTCCTTTCCCACATGCAGTGATCGCGTTCGCAAGCTTCCCTCCTGGCTAACTAACTTTGTTGCTAATTTCAGTTAGAGTGAATTGCTCAGTTCATCACAAACTTTTGAGCATGTTAACCGATTCGACACAAGCCGTCCAAAATTAGTTTTTTCATCACAAACCTTTCAAAAATGTTACAAAACATTACATTCCGTCACCCTCTTCGTTAAGTCACTAACATCTCCACTTTTGTAGGTAAAATCTTCCATACACTATTGGCGGGACTTTTTATCTTACATTTTCCCTATTTTACTTTTATTGCCAAATAAAGTCCCAAATTTTCATTCTTTTTACCTCTTCTTACCATAGAAATGATGAAATATAATTTGCGAAGGACAAATTACCAATATTTCTCTCAGGTCACCAAAATAGTAAATCCTTTCTTTACAAAAAAAAAAAAAAGGGTAAATGACCTTTGTGGTCCCATAAGTTGGTGTTACAGTTTTAATTGGTTCACTATCTTCAAAATAGTTCATTTTGATCCCTTAACTTGCATTTTTGTTTTTAAATTGTCCTATGCTTAATTTCCATCAAAATTTTTAACGTCAATTTGCCAAGGGCAATTGATGGAAGAAACGAGAAAAAAAGAAGAGCACAGTCATAAGGTATCTTGTTGGCTTTATAATGTTAAAAACTTAGGGCTTGTTGTAAGTGGAGTCGTGCAGATACACACACAAAGTTTGCAAGGATGATAGTGCCGATTCACAAGAAGGAAGAGCATGATGACCAACTGTCACTGTGGAATCCCAATTGGTGTGAAGACTACATGAAAGCCTGCAAATCCCAGAAGGAGATTTACTGGAATGTGGTAAGTAAGGGAAAACTGGAGCTTGTAATTTCTGTGAATGGTTGGATCAGAGAATGTGTGACAGATCGAAAGCCATAATTCCTGGGCTTTTGAGGTCATTGAATGAGAAGGATGATATGTAGTGCAAGGGCAAAAATACAGAGAAGAAGCTGAATTTTGCACTTGGTATTTTATTGTGTATTTTTCTGCTATGGTGGCTGAATTATAAATCCGTGAGTTGTTAATTTTGTTTTAAGTTTGTATCGGTTGCTTGTAGGCGGTGTTGTAGGTTTTTAGCATTGATCCTTACGGTTTTGAGAAAAAATTTCTTAGTTCTGAAAATTATTTCCTGATACCTTAAGAGTACTGATGATGTATGATTGTATGTTGTTGGTGTTATACTGATAATGTATATTATAATAAGTAATGGAGAAGTTAATCAATCTTTTTTCAGCATCTTCTTCAAAATCTGTATTATTAGTAGTTGGAAGAAACAAACTTGCACACATTTTGATCAAAGTTTACTTACAAATTCTTAAAAGAAGAAGAGCACTAGAACTAGAAATAAGAACATGCTGCATTTTATTATTACCTTGTCTGCAAAGGTGGAGGATGAACGCAGTCAAAGTGGCTTTCTTTCCAAAAAAAAAAAAGAAGGAAAAAAAGTGACGTGGTTGAGCTTTGCATCTTGTTCAGAGGACTTGTTCAAAACTGCAATAGCAGTGTCAATACTCTTAGGCTCTGTTCTCTTAGTCACACACTTAGAAAAAATATTACACAAAAAAACAACATCATTTTTACTAAATTCACAATTCAAATTTTAAAATTTTTTCTAAATTTCCACTCACATAAATTCAAAAAAAACATAATCATTACACTTTTTCTTCTCTTTCCTACACAAATCCCCGAAAGAAATTCCCTCCAAAACAAATTTCTTCCCTAACCAAAAAATTTCCTAAGAATGGTGACTAAGAAAACAGAGCCTTAGCCTCACAAAACTGCAATAGCAGTGTATATAGTTTCATCGGACAAGACTCCCTTTTCCTCCATGTGACACAACAGCCTATATGCTTCCTCAAGAAGAGTATTGTAACATGACACATCTGGAACCAAACCTTTTTTCTTCATCTCCTATAGGGATTCATAAGCTTCTTTCGGTCTCCCCGCCTTGCATAAGAATGTAATCTTCACATGATAGCTTTGTATATCAGTAAAGTAGTCGTTTGCAGACAGAACCTCAAAGACCTCATCCAACTCACTGAAACCTCCATGCTTACAAAGATTCACACTCAGAGAGGCTTTTGTAGCCAGAAAATGGGCTTAAAATAATTTTGTAATACTATCAGGAAACTTTAGAAATAGCTTCCTTGTGGTAGAGCTCATGAAACTTTAGACAGCAGCAAACTTAAGACAACATAATTTTTACATCTCTGAGATAACTTGGCATCAAAATCAACTCAAATCTATTGTCCATCTTCCAAAAGAACAGAACCTACAGCAGTAATTTGACTTCATTTTGTACCATATCACCCACACCTTCAAAGAAATAAATAAGAAGAGGAACACTAAAGCAACAACCGAATTGTGAACCTCAAATATCATCCAAACATTCCTTCCATTAACACAAAAGAAACCATCCAAATATTCTAGCAATACAAAAGCCACCATCCAAATATTCCTACATCACTAGACACCATTTAAACAATCCATCAACAAAATAGGCATTATCCAAATATTTCAACAAGCAAAAGACATTATCCAAATATTCCAACAAAACAAAATACATCATCCAAATATTTCAACAGCCCAAATCTTGACGTGGAGCTTCAACTTTTTAATCATGTTGCCTTTTAATCTGCAACTTCGACTTTGAGTTTGTTTGAAACTTAAAATCATGACCCGGAGCTTTCTTCAACTCAGGCATGATGGATGAATCTTTCTCCCCAACAACATCCTCAAGCATAGCCTGTAAAATGTCATCAAGTTCAACAAAGTCATTAAAATAGAAAAATACAAGAACTTATTATAAAAATATATAAGATGGAATGCATGGTTTCATTACATTATGCACCCAAGTATAGTAATCTTCCCCTTCAGCATTTTCAGTCATCACTTGGCTATTGAATCCTATCAGGCTGTGAATGTAGAAATATAAATGTAAACAAATGGGCATATATGAAACTGTAATTAAAATGGTATAAAATATCGAAGTATGACCTGACTTTCGATATTCAAGCAATCCCAATTCACCATATTAAATATGGTATCATTATCACACTCCATTTCAACATGAGTGTTTTGAACATTTGATGTCTGCTGTGCAGTCTCTATATTTGTTACAGCCTGGATAGAATTGAATCAAGAAACAAAATTGCAGTGTCCAAAATGATCAACAAAAGAAATCTCCTTATGACTTGAAAAGTTGAACAACTCATCGGATTAAAAAATAAGCACAAAAGAACAGAATATTTTCTTCAGATTAAATAAAAGTCGATGCAATACTCTCTGAAATACTTCTTGTTAGCACAATACATATAAAAGATCAATCTAACAGTTGGAAAATAATTTACCATGGTTGCAATCTGTTTTTCCATCCTTCGTTTCAATGCTGGACAACAAGTCTTTGTGTGCCACTTCAGCTTGCAGTGTACACACTTGTTAGGTGTAGGACGCCTAACTTTTTTGGGCTTTGAAGTCATCTGCATAAGTAAAATACAAGCATAATTTCATTAATATTATTAACTATTCAGTAATGCTTTACCATTTTTTCTGAAATGCAATCTCAAACCTGATTAGCCTTTGACTTTTGCACCCTTATCGGTCTTTCAAAGCAATCTTTTCTTGTATGTCCTGTAAAACCACATTGTGTGCAACTGCTGAAAAGTATCTCAGTAATGTGATGAGCTGCTGGACCATCACCGTTATTTTTGTCATTGATCTCAATGCCTTGCTCCAACAGAAATAAACTAACCATTAAATAAGCTCGAAATGCATAATTTGGGCATTTTACTGTACTGAAAAGTACATATACCTGAAGTGTTTCCTTGGCAAATTCTGTATTGGTGCTCGTTCCAGCTATAATTGTTGGACAAGTTTTTCTTGTATGCCCAAGTTCCTTGCATATACCACATTTTTTTAATGATTTTAACCCATATTGTCTAGTTCCCATTAAATTTTCACCAACACTAAGTGGTATTCCTTCAGCTTTATCTGGTTGCTGATTACTCTAGTTGGGAACTCCACTTTGATGGTCATTCTGACCAACCTGACTAACTGAAACTTCAATTTCATGCTGCAAAACAACAAACTCACACCATTAGTCCCCAAATTTAAGAAGCAGTATATTATAACATAATTTGATGCCACTTACATACACTATCTGTGTAACATCTTGGTCATGAATATGCGGTTGAGCTAATTGAGGACATCTCTTTTTCCTGTGACCAACCTGTCTGCAAACACCACATTTATTTTTTCCTTTCCCAGCTTCTTTGCTAATCACTGCAGCACCAAACTTGTTTTTCCTAACTAGTGAATCTGGATATCTACTTCTTGCTTTTTTTGGCCTACCTGGTTGAACTCTATAATGAGGGGGTAACAAAGGGTATGCACTATCAATTACGGGCCATATTTCTTCTCCATTGATAGGGTAAATCACAGGGGAATAAGCTTTAAGATAACTCTTCTCCATTAATAGGGTTAATCACAGGGGAATAAGCTTTAAGATAACTCTCCCTACTGTACAGTGGTTCAAGTATGCTTCTGGGTCCTCCCCATTGTCAATTATAGCCCCGATTGCATGGGAACATGGGATACCAGTTCGATCCCATTTCCTGCATGCACAACTTATAGAGGGCAAGTGAACAGAATATTTTTTTGTTCCTGCACAGGTTATCTCAAACTTCCCATCTCCTGCATACAGACAGCTATAACCAGCAGCTCTCTCAGAATACCTTTCCATTCTAGTTCTAATCTTCGGACATACATCCCAATCATGCTTACTCATCCACCATCTTTTATGTTGCAGTTTAGTTGTCATCCAAATCCTAAGCCATTCTAGCAATCCAGGTATAAGCATATTCCTTGCCCTAAGTATTTTAGCATTTAAACTCTCACAAATATTGTTAACTAAAATATCATACTGTGTAAGAGTAGAGAAATGTGACCTGCACCAAAATCGTGCAGCCTCATCACTGAGCCACTTATAACCTTTCTCGTTTTCCAAACTTAGCTCCTTCATTAATCGAGTGTACTTTTGCATGTATGTTGTTTTGGCTATTTTCCAAAGCTTCGGTTTTAGAGCCAGACCTTTGTTCTCTTTCTTGAAATTTGCATAGAGATGTTGAACATAATGCCTATGAGAAATGTTTGGGAGGAGCTCATACATAGCTGGACACAATCCCTGCATAAAAAGCAGAAAAAAACAATGTAAATTACTAATTTACAACCTTAAAATGAAGTAAGAAAATTTGCTAAACAATAATTACCTTTTGCCTATCAGAAATAATGACCCACTCGGGGGTATCTTGGATGCTCAAATCTTCAATGAGACTACTTAAGAACCATGACCATGTCTCTTTGTTTTCCACCTCAGACACAGCATATGCAACTGGGTACATGTTGTTGTTAGCATCAACTCCTACTGCAGTAAGAAGCTGCCCTTTACAAGGTCCCTTAAGAAAACAACCATCAATTCCAATCAATCTCCTACAACCATCCTTAAATCCCCTCTTAGTGGCACCCCAACATACATATATTTTTGAAACCTATCAATCTCATCATCATCAGTTTTAATGAAGATTGTTGTGTCTGGATTTGTCCAACGAATCTCAACAACATAGGACTCCAGCTTGCCATATTGGTTTGCAAGCTTACCCAACACTAAATCTAATGCTTTCCTCTTGGACCTCCAAGCCTGAGTTCTAAAAATGGTCAATTTCTTTTCTTTTTGTACCCCACACAAGAGATGAGGCACATATAAGTTGGGTTCATTTGCAAAATCATCTGCATACCACTCAGAAACCATGTTGGAGTTGCAATTCCTTGTGTTCCAAATCTTTTTACATACATGTTCACCTTTGTATGTTCTGATTTGAAAGGTTGCAACATCTTCCTGTTTTGCTGCACCTACATACTATTTACATTTTTTCGCCTTACATCTTGCCCTAACCTTCTTTTTGTCAAATTTATATATGTGAATTTCCCTTCTATCTGCAACTGCATGCATTCTTAATGCCATAACTAGCACATCTTTAGACGGAAACAACATTTTAAGTGAGAAATGTGGGTTTGTCATGTCTGTGTCAGGATTAAACTCACGAGCCTTATTTATGTTCCCCAAATACTTATCAGATCATCTCCAGAACCTAAGTCACTAAAAGATGCACAATCATCCTCTTCAAAATTATAGATTCGCCGATATTGTACCTGATAATTTAGAGAGTAATTGGCAGTTCTCACGGGTTTTTTGCCCAAGGTTTGTATTAATTGTGTAGATTTAAAAGAGCAGCCCAATTAAAAAAGAAAAGTTCTAAGAGGTGAATTTTAGGAGCACAAAGGCATCCAAGCGGATCTAGGACGATCTGAAGAGCTGACCTCGGCTGGACGATCTGAAAAGCTGACCTCGGCAGCGACCAACCTAAAGTCCAGAGTCACTGATGCAGAAAGTGGAGGCCGATGTAGCGCCAGCTTGACGTCAAGTTGGGAGGCGACACAACTGCCTTGCAAGTAAAGGAAGCAGAAAAGGAAGGAGAATCATAGAAGGAAAGAAGAAAATCGGATCTCCAATGGCAAAAGATCTCCTTACCAAATCTAAAATGCTGATTGATTAATCTCCATATTTGATTAGGAGATAGATTTTTATTCCAATTACTAGATTGCCTAAGTCCTATAAATAGGCAACTTGAGATTGTACTCGACATGTTTTTGATATCTAGTTTTACCTTTTCTTTTATACAGTTTTAAGCTTCGGTTTTCTTTCTGAATTCCATAGCATAGTAGTATATTAATTTAGCTTTTGAGATACTTAATCTTTGCGGAATCATGTTCATCGATTCCCGATTGCGCAGTCCAAGTATTCAAGTAAAGTATTTCGTATTTTCCTCATGATTTCCATTCCAAGTTGTTGCTTTGATTCTCAATTCATGAGTAGCTAAATATATTATTCTAGTGTTATGTATTGAACTCGTAATCCATGCATGTATCAAACTTGAATTAATCTAAGTCTAATTAACTATGTTCTTAAATTAATCAGTGTTCATAAATCTAATTACTAAGATTTTATTAAGACTGATCACCTTAGTTTAATCTAGTAGAGCCTTTGAGTGGCACAACCTTTGGTCGTGAGGTGCTATTAATTGAGTAATAATTCCTTGAATTACGACGATAGGAGTTGTTAGTGTTAGGTTTCTTTAGATCTTAATGCTGCTAAATAATTAATTAGGTGACTAGCAGGGACTCGCGGCTTAATTAATTAGTTAGTTAGAGAAGTAATCTTGACTAGCGGGGACTCGCGGGGATTACCGAGAAGTTAAGGAGAAATTAGGTTATGACTAGCTGGTGCTCGTGGTAATCTATAACTAACTGGTATAGGATAATTAGACATCATAAGTGTTCATGATTACATAATACTAGAATACCTTCTCTATACTTTATACAAGTTAATTGTTATTTCTGTTTCTCTTAAGTGTTCGTGACAAACTAAAGGCTTCTTAAGGGACACAAAGGTGACGAATCGTCAAAATAGTTACTAAAGCATTAATAAACAAAAAGAAGTTAAGAATAACTGTCCATGTGGATTGATCATGACTACCATTGTATTAGATTTATTTAATCCTTTGACTGCCGGTTAAAAGCAGTATAATTACTGTGTTTGCAGAGGTACACAACAGCTCTATCAAAATAACACCCTTGCCGGGGACAGTGTCCAATTTTTGATTTCTTTTTCTTATTAATGTGTACTGGTGTGTTTCTGTGTAGTGTATGAGCAGGTCGTCTAAACCAATTTTATTGAGTGATCCTGAGATTGAGAAGACTGCTCAGCGACTTGCTAAGGAAGCACGGGAACGTAAGTTGGCAGAGCAACCCAAGCTAAACTCTGCCAAGGTGAAATCCGCCAAGGTGCTGCGTGAATAACTGGACGATTTCTCCGGTACGAGGTCAACCATTTCTGATCTAGCAACTAAGAGAATGGCGGACAGGGAAGAACGAGAATAAGAGAGGCAGGCATTACCACCCGCCGAGTTGACGTTGAAATAACTATGTAGTCATGAGACTACCGATAAGCCGTCGGCATTATGAAGCCTAACTTGGCTAATGGATTTCCCTTGAAACTTGGATGGCTAAATTCTATGTCCAAATTTCATGGGAACAGAGGAGAGGACCCCTATCGATTTTTGGAAGAATATATTCGTAACTGTGATGTGGGGGAATCCCGACTGGAGCTACACTGGAGCAACTCAAATTGGTAGCTTTCCCGTACGTGCTTACTGGGCAGGCATACAGATGGTTTACCTCTCTGCCTCTGAATTCGATTACTGAATAGGGACAGATAAAATAGTTATTTTTGAAAAAATACTTTCCATCTACCAAAACGAATGAGGTTATGAAAGAGATAAGTTGCATCCAACAGGATATTGATGAATCCTTGAGTAAATACTAGTTGTGATTTCATGAATTAGTAGAAAGCTATTCGAATAACAAATATTTCCCTGCCCAACTAATCCAGTACTTCTACCAGAGAAAAAAGGAATCTGATAGATTCGGCCAGCGTGGGAGCGTTTCAAAATAATACAGTGACATCTACTACAAAGGTAATTAAAGACATGATTGAGTCCAGAGCAGAATTCGGAGATCTAGTTCGTCTGGCCAGCGACAGGTCAAAGTGAAAGTCGCAGACTACCTCGGTAGTGAAAAGATAAGTCAGCTGGCCACTAATATGGAAAGGTTAACCGTGGTAGTTGCCAAATTAACTATGTCACGTGGTTCTAGCAGAGAAGAGGTAGTTTGTGCGTGTTGTGGGCACAGAGGCCATGCAGCCAATCAGTGCAATCTTGCACTAGAGGAGACAATTGCTGATCGGCTGGAACAATTCCAACAACAATTGGAATCGAAATAGCCAGCGCCGAAACCCGTACTCTAACACCTATAACCCAGGATGGAAGGATAACTCCGTATTCAGTTGGAAGAATCCCGAGGAAGGAGTGCAAGTTCCATTTAAGTCAGAAACAGAGCAATTGACGCTTCAGGGCATAAGCAACCAGCCGACGTCCCAGGTTGGAGGTCCCCGAACTCAGAGTAATCCATACAGACCGTCGTAGCAGTGCCAATACCAGAACCAGGAACCAATTCAGCAACCAAGAGGAGGACAAACTGTTGAGGAGGGAATTATTCGATGTTTACTGGAGTAACAAAAAGAGACCCGCACCACCATGAACGGGATTGCTAAAGTCATTTCCCAGTTGTCAGCATCTATGCAAGAGATAAATGGAAATCAAGGAAAACTACCTTCGCAAGTCTAGGTGCCAACCAAGGAGTCCATTAGTGCTGTTGATTCAGTGACCCTCAGAAGTGGCAAGATTCTGGAACCAACAGTGGGCAAATCACCTAAGCGGAAGGTTGCCACTGAAAAGAATGACGTTGAGCAGCCAGAAGTCAGTGAGGATAAGGATCCTGAGCCCGAGCCAACTGAGCCCAGCCCAGTTACAGAGACGAGTTCTGCCCCTCTCACAAAAAGGAGAGATGTTTTCAAACCTATTCCCCTTTTTCTCAACAACCTGAAACCAAGGGCTAAGAAGATGAAGGAGGAACCAATTGACTATCTTGCCGTGTTCGAGAAGATAGATGTCAACATACCGTTCTTAAAGGCAATCCGAATTCCAGTCATTGGGAAGTTCTTGAAGGAATTTATAGCAGGTAAGTCGAGGAAGTTAGCAAGGTAATTCATGGGAGACAATATCGGCAGTGATTCAAAAGAAGCTACCATCAAAATGCAAGGATCCAGGTATGTTCTCCTTACCTTGTATCATTAGAAATTAGAAAATTTAACATTCTATGTGTGATTTAGGCGCTTCTATAAATGTGATGCCCTTATCTGTTTACATGACTCTATCTGGTGTGGAAATAGCTGAGACTAAAGTTGTTATTCAATTAGCTGATAGATCATGTGTGTAGCCCGAGGGGGTACTTGAGAATGTATTAGTACAGGTTAACTATTTTGTTTATCCTGCTAATTTTTATGTGATTAGAATGAATACTGATCTTGCTAGGGAATCTGTTAGAGTGTTATTAGGTAGCCCATTTTTAAAGACATATAAAGCTATGATTGATGTGCCTAATGGGTCAATTTGTTTGGATTATTGTGGGGAAAAGTTTAATTTCAATATTGATTCTGTTATGAGACAGTCTGTCGATGTTGAGAATGTATATGGAATTGATCTGATTGACCCCCTCGTCCAAGAATTTCTTGAGATCTCTTTTGTGAAGGACAAGATGGAGACTGTACTTACTCAGAGTTTGACCGAGATCGACACAGTGGGCTTAAGCGATGAAGAAGTCTGTCAAGCAATACGAACCCTCTCAGCAGCCGAGGTGCCGACTACAACCAACAGCTACCCCAAGCCAGTAACTACTGATCGACCAGCGCCATCCCTGATCAAAGCACCAAAGCTGGAGTTGAAACCTCTCCCTGACAATCTAAAGTATGCTTACTTAGGAGAGGATGAGACTTTGCCAGTTATTGTCAACAACGGACTATCATCTGCTGAAGAGGAGAGATTACTACGAGTGCTAAGAGAAAACATTACGGCCATCGGGTGACCTTAGCCGACATCACTGGAATTAGTCCTGACGTCTGCCAACATTACATTTTTCTGGAACAAGATGCCAAGCCAGTTCACGATCCTCAGAAGAAGCTGAACCCGAATATGAGGGAAGTTGTGCTCAAAGAAGTGGGTAACGAGAAGAACGAATTGGTTCCTATGAGGCTACTTACTGGGTGGAGGATGTGTATTGATTTCAAGAAATTGAGTGCAGCAACAAGGAATGATCACTTCCCTCTACCTTTTATTGATGAGGTGTTAGAAAGATTGGTAGGAAAAATGTTTTTCTATTTTCTGGATGGATACAGTGGCTACTTTCAAATATGGGTTAACAAAGATGACTAGGAAAATACAACATTCACTTGCCCATTCGGCACATATGCTTATAGAAGAATGCATTTCGGGTTGTGTAATGCACCCGAAACTTTTCAAAGGTGCATGATGAGTAGTTTTTCAGATATGATTGAGAGGTGCATTGAGATTTTTATGGATGATTTCACGGTATATGGAGACTCCTTTGATGAATGTCTAGAGAACTTGGACACTGTGCTAGCTCGATGTGTTGAAAAGAATTTAGTTCTCAACTATGAAAAATGCTACTTTATGGTAAGAGAAGGCATAGTGCTAGGCCATAAAGTTAGTGAAGGACTCGAGATTGATAAGGCTAAAGTGGAGTTGATTGCTAAGTTGCCATACCCCCCTACTGTGAAGGAAATTCGTGGTTTTCTAGGCCACGCTGGATTTTATAGAAGATTCATCAAGGACTTCACCAAGATAGCTCAGCCACTGACGAATCTATTAAAGACCGATGTCCCGTTTGCCATGTGGGTTGAGTGCAAGGTTACTTTCAACAGTCTTAAGGAGAGCCTGACCTCGGCACCTATCATTCAACCAGCGGACTGGGAAAAGACCTTCGAGCTGATGTGTGATGCAAGTGATTATGTAGTATGAGTAGTTCTAGGTCAGAAGATCGGATAAGAGACACACAGTGTACTATGCATCGAAGACTCTAAATCCTGCTCAGTGTAATCACATTACTACAGAGAAGTTTGAATTCGACAAATTCAGACAATATTTGCTTGGTTCTAAGGTAATCGTTTACACCGATCATGCTGCCTTAAAGCACCTACTGAACAAGAAGGAGTCCAAGCCACGATTAATCAGGTGGATTCTACTTCTATAAGAGTTTGATTGGGAACTCAGAGATAAGAAATGGGTGAATAACCAGGTGGGCGACAATTGAGTAGGTTGGATCTGCCTGAAGAAGAATGGCCACTTAAGGAAGAATTTCCAGAAGAGTACTTGTACTCCCTCAATTCCCTAATCCGAGGTGAGCAGCTGGCCGTTCAAGCCTTACATGATCATAATCCCGATCCATGGTATTCACATCTGGTGAATTACCTCTCTACTTCATTGCTGCCTTCTGAATTCACTCATCGGCAAAAGTTACAACTGATCCAGAATAGCAAGCAGTGCATATGAGATGCTCACACTTTGTGGAAGTATGGAGCCAATCAGATCATGAGACGATGTGTTCCAGAATGGGAGCAGGGGGAGTATACTTCGTCACTACCATTCTGCTACCTGTAGAGGTCATTTTGGGAGCAAGAAGACAGCTCAAAAAATTCTGGATACCAGTTTTTTCTGGCCGAACTTGAATAAAGATGCCAATATTTTCACCCAAAAATGTAAACGATGTCAGCGGTTTGGGGAGATCAGAGTTCGAGACGAGCTGCTGCAATTGCCAATCAAGGTGTGTGAAATATTTGATGTTTGGGGCATGGATTTCATGGGGCCATTTCCGATGTCCAATGACCAAGCATATATTTTAGTAGCTGTGACTATGTGTCCAAATGGGTGGAAGCAAAAGCCACATCCAATAATGATGCTCAAATAGTTAAGGTGTTTCTTAAGACACACTCGATTTGGTATTCCCAATGCTATTATAAGTGATCAAGGTGCCCACTTTTGTAATCGGACCATTGCCACACTCATGAGCAAATATGGGGTACAGCATCGATTTGCAACACCTTATCACCTCCAGTCGAATGGTCAAGCAGAAGTCTTCAACAGAGAGATAAAGAGAATCCTAGAGAGAACAGTGAATACATCGAGGAAGGATTGGAGCACTAAGTTGGAATATGCTCTTTGGGCTTATCGAACAGCTTTCAAAACTCAAATAGGGATGTCTCCATATCTGTTAATGTCTGGGAAGAGGTGTCACCTGCTTGTTGAGATGGAACATAAGTCTTATTGGGCAGTACAACAGATGAACATGGATGCCAAGGCTGTTGGGAAAGAAAGGCAATATCAACTTTAAGAACTTGAGGAGTTGCGCTTAAAAGCCTACGACGTTGCCAATTGGTACAAGGAGTGGACAAAGCTGAGATATGATAAGCTCATTGGCCAGAAGGAGTTCCGAGTGGGCCAATTAGTGCTGTTATACAAATCCAGGTTGAGACTGTTTAGAGGAGGCAAATTATCAAGTAGGACCTTTGGAGGTCGTGGCCGTTTGGCCAAGCGGAGCAGTGGAAGTATGAGATCTAAGTCCAGAAAGCAGTTCAAAATTAATGGGTATAGGCTGAAGCAATTCTACAATTCTACCCAAGTGCAGGAGGTGGATGCGCTTCACCTAATTCCCAGTCCGAACCACTAAGGAACTTCATACCGTCTGGCCAAGACGTTAAAGAAAAGCGCTACTAGGAGGCAACCTAGTGCTTTGCTTTTCCATTTTATTTTACGTTTCATTTATATTCTCTTTCTAATTTTCTCTTGAATTTTCATTTATAGCATTAAGTTCGGGCACTACTGATCCGATTTTATGTTTATAGGGCCAAATTGCAATTATTGCAGCTCCAGTACGTCAAAGAGTTACCATTGGCGCCTGTACGAGACGTTGTACACTGGAGTTGAATGTTGACGTCGTCCGACCCAGTCCACTGGAGCCCGTCCGCGGCCAGCCCTACTTTTCCCCAATTTAGGAGCCAAAAGTTTCCCCCACTTTCCCTCTAACCCAATTACCCGCCCCCGTGCCCCACCTTTTCCCTTGCCCACTAGTTTAAATCCCTAGTTTTCCCCCTCCCAACTTCTCCCTCCCAAGACGCCGCTTCCCCTAGTTTTTCCCTGTGCTCTCTCCCACTTCCTCAAGCCAACCCTTCGTCTTCTCTGATCACGCCAGGGCCACCACCAACACCACCACCAATCTACCAGGGATCTGCCGCCAGTTTGCCGTGGCCAAGCGCACTAGGGCTACCGCCACACGCCCGGACACCAACTTGGCAGCAACATCCACCACTGGGAAGAAGGCCAACGGTTCCCAACGATGGCCATTGACGAAATTTGCTATCCCGGTAACCGACTCCAACTGCCAGGCCTCCCTTGTTGCCTCTGCTAACCTCCACCGAGCGACGATGGCCGCTATTCCAGACACCACCGTTCTCGACTCCGATGGTGAACCAGAGACTACCCCTGCCCAGTAGAAGGCTAGACACAGCACGACCAAGCCTTCCACATCGATGGCGTGTACTTCTACCGCTGCCCCTAACTCCCAGCAGGCTAACAATACTCCAGTCTGCATTCCCCCAGAAGCAAGGCTCCTACTTCTACGGCCTCTACCCCAGCAGGCGAAGACCATAGGGTGAGTACTTCTACTGGCCTTACCCCGACCCCAGAGGCGATGACGTTCCACGCTGAGGAGGCTCGTACTTCTACGCCTTCTCCTTCCGCGAGTACAGCAAACCACTCCACAGCCGAGGTGAGTACTTCTACTGCCTTGACCCAGCCATCCACATCGTCAAGCAGGCGATGGTTCACCACGCAGAGGGCGAGTACTTCTGCTGCCCTTCCCAGTATCGAGGATGAACCGGATGAGGCCAGTCCTCCCACACCGGCTCATGCCCCCACTACCACCCGGGATCAAGTACAGAGGAACCTGTAATTCTCCTCAGAGGACCACGATGAAAGGTACAAACAGGTTTGTTCCCAAAATTTTCTTCCTTTTTATCATTTGGATACTTCTGTTTTAGAGCAATTACGTATTAGATAGCAGGTCTCCTATTATTTTGAGGCAATTGGCTGGGCTTGGTTTTTAGATATTCTTGAAAACCCTTATTTTGAGGAGATGCTGAAGAAGTTCTACACCACGGCCACGAAAGCCAAGACTAAGGGCTTAAATAGTACTCAAGAGTTTATCAGTTTTCGGTTGTTTAATGCTCAGTTTTCTTTCTCTATTAATCAATTTAATGTGTTGTTGGTATTTGCTCGGAGGAGGACTTAGAGTCCGAGGACTATCTGAGCTGCCCTATTAAGTTCCTTGCTTTTGACTGACGAGCTACTTGGGCATGCCCGACCTCGTCAGAAGCTGCATACTTCTCTACCCGATCCCTTGCATATTTGATTGATGATCCAGCTTTACAATTCTGCCATTACTTGCTTGTTGAAAATTTAAGAAGTAGGACGTCGTCTCAGCATGTAGTTTCTAGCCTTTAGTTGTATATTCTTCAATGCATGCTTGATGGGACTCGGCTGAATCTTGGTTTTTGGATTGGGTACTATTTAGGTGATATTGCTTCTCATCCCGTCCGACATCTGTCTCTGGGCTATTTTGTGGGGTTGATTGCTAACAAGTTAAATTTGTGTGAACCTCTTAATACTTGCATGGGCCCCTGCCCTGCTCCTATTCTTCTTTCTGCTGATTATTTGGTTACAACTGAGCTTCTCTTCAAGGCCCACGATGGGGCGTTATGCTTTCATAGTGCTGACTGGCCGCCACCTGCTCATGCAGGACCGGCAGGGTTTAATAAGGTACACAAAGAGCTCAAAGAGCTGCGAAAGAAGCAAGCCCAGCTCCAGGAGGAAATGGTAGCCATTTTTGCTTCTGTCATGCAACTTGTTGCCGAGGTCGCTGCTGGTTTTGCCTCCTTTCTGGACAAGTTTGGGAAGCACGTTTGAGTGCCGCAGATAAGTTTTCTTTCCCTCTTTTCTGTTTTTCTGTCTTTCTTAGTTTTTCTCAGTTGCTATTTCTGAATTTTCGTTGTCAGTTTGAGTGTCTATTTGAGTTGGTCAATTCTTGTGGCTTGAATGTTTTATGCGTCAGTCTTTCTATTTTTTGTTTCGAGTCCATTGGTCAATTTCCCTACACGCTCTGGTTCCTTGAAGACAAGCAACAATTTAAGTGTGGGGAGGTTTTCTGTGTGTGTCAGTTTGTGTTTATAATCTGCCCAAAATTCTGAAGCTGAGTTTGAAATAAATATCATAGATGAAGTAAATACTCTGTGAATATGCATGCTAATGGGATTGCGGATTGTGAATGCCCTGTTGATTTATCATAATTATACATGTGTTCTCTTTCTTAAAGCTTAAAATGAACAAGTTCTTTGAGCCTTTCATGGAGATTTTTCCCTGAGAACTAATTATTTGCCGACCTGACTGTCAATATGGTATAGGTGTGTGCACTTGTGGATAATGGGGGACCCTTCAGTAGATTAACCATTTTGACTTGAGCAAAAAGCCTACCTAATTTTCCATTTATGAGCCAAGTTGAGCCTAATCTGCAATTCTTGTGAGTTACAAATAAAATCTTGAAGTTAGCCAAGGCTTTGTGTTAATCCCTTTTCCCCCAGTGTGATACTAATATGCTATTTTGGTGCTGCAGTGAACAAAAAGGGTATGTTCTGCTCTAAAGTGGTTTGTAAATGAATGTGCTAAGCTTTTACATAAGTATTTGTGAAAGGAAAGAAGCTCTATTTTGAATTTGTCTTGTGAATGCCCGAAAATATATTAACCTGCAAAAGGAAAAGTCAGTCCATCAGTAGAAAAAGTCAAGGACTTAATGCAGGGGTAAAAAGAATAGGGCAGTATGCTTTTAAAAGTTGAGCTGTGTGCTGAAACATATTGAAATTGCTTATGTTTTCTGGGAAGTGAAGAACAGGACAGCACCCAGTTGCCTAAGCTAGAGGGTGGTAAGTTCTGCAAAGAAATTTTGAAGTATTTTGTTTTGATACATCACACTAGAGTTTCATTTCACAGGTAGCCTAGAACCCATAGGAACATTCCTGGTTCAGACAAATTTAACCTCCATTGCGTCCATAATTTCGAGGGTTATTTCTTAACGCTTATGCACTATCCTCTTTTATACTGTGGCGATGGTTGGTTTTCAAATTTTTGTGATTCTGACTAGACTAGGTGCTTATAAATGTCTCACTTTTGCTGAAAATTGTGAGTTTTATGTGAATCATTGTCCAACGAGTGTCTGCATGGAACTTTCATATACTTGTGCTAAATTGATAAGGGAATGATTGGTTTGCTTCGAAGGAATGGCTTGCATATACTTTGATGAAAACTGAATCTGTGATGTGAGTAAAGCTTGGAACAAGAGTTGGGACAGAATTATAGAGTTCTGTTTTGTTTTAAATTTTAGAGTCTTTTGTTCTGTTTGTTTTCGAGTCAGTCATTTGTCCTGTTTTGTGTGTTGAATATAAGTAGTTCGTCTGTTGTTTTGCCAAGTGACTGGGTTCCTAAGTTTTGAAAAGTAATCCTTTGTGTGAATGAAGTCTTTTGCATATCTGTGCTATTTCTGAATTTTTCATGCCATGCTTGAGGGCAAGCATGATTCATGTGTGGGAACATTTGATCCGCCGATATTGTACCTGATAATTTAGAGAGTAATTAACAGTTCTCACTGGCTTTTTGCCTAAGATTTGTATTAATTATGCAGATTTAAGTGAGCAGCCCAATTATAGAAGAGAAGTTCTAAAAGGTGGATTTTAGGAGCACAAAGGCATCCAAGCGGATCCGAGACGATCTGAAGAGCTGACCTCGGTGGACGATCTGAAGAATTGACCTCGCCTGGACAATCTGAAGAGCTGACCTCGACAGCTACCGACCTGAAGTCCAGAGTCACTGATGCAGAAAGTGGAGACCGATGTAGCGCCAACTCGACGTCAAGTTGGGAGTCGACACAACTGTCTTGCGAGTAAAGGAAGCAGAAAAGGAAGGAGAATCCAATAATAAAGAAAAAGAAAATCGGATTTCTAATTGCAAAATATCTCCTTACCAAATCTGAAGTGCTAATTGATTAATCTCCTTATTAGATTAGGAGATAGATTTTTATTCCAATTACTAGATTGCCTAAGTCCTATAAATAGGCAGCTTGAGATTGTACTCGACACATTTTTTATATCTAGTTTTACCTTTTCTTTTATGCAGTTTTAAGCTTCGGTTTTCTCTCTGAATTCCGCAGCATAGTAGTAGATTAATTTAGCTTTTGAGATACTTAATCTTTGCGGAATCCTGTTCGTCGGTTATGTATTGAACCCGTAATCCATGCACGTATGAAATTTGAATTAATCTAAGTCTAATTAACTATGTTTTTAAATTAATCACTGTTCATAAGTCTAATTACTAAGATTTTATTAAAACTGATCACCTTAGTTTAATCTGATAGAGACTTCGAGTGGCACAACCTTCGGTCGTGAGGTGCTATTAATTGAGTAATAATTTCTTGAATTACGACAATATGAGTTGTTAGTGTTAGGTTTCTCCAGATCTTAATACTGCTAAATAATTAATTAGGTGACTAGCGGGGACTCGCAGATTAATTAATTAGTTGATTAGATAAGTAATCTTGACTAGCGGGGACTAGTGGGGATTACCGAGAAGTTAAGGAAAAATTGGGTTATGACTAGCGAGTGCTCGCGGTAATCTATAACTAACCGGTATAGGATAATTAGACAACATAAGTGTTCATGATTACATGCATGTAATGAGGTGGATTACATAATACTAGAGTACCTTCTCTATAATTTATACAAGTTAATTGTTATTTCTGTTTCTCTTAAGTGTTCGTGACAAACTAAAGTTCTCTTATGGGAAACAAAGGTGACGACTTATCAAAATAATTACTAAAACATTAATAAACAAAAAGACGTTAAAAATAATCATCCCTGTGGATCGATCCTGACTACCATTGTATTAGATTTATTTAATCCTTTGATTGCAGGTTAAAAGCAGTATAATTACTGTGTTTGCAGAGGTATATGACAGCTCTGTCAATCACCAATATACTCACAGCCTACTCTAGTCTTCCCAGCCTCACATACAACAAGTTGTGTGTTTGTTTTTTCATTACAACTACCCAACCCAGAGTGCTCGAACTCAGCATCTATATATTGGTTGAACAATACATCATTATCTTGGCTCTCTGCATAATCACTATCAGATATAATCTCATAATCACTTTCCTCACTTGCCTCTCTAATATATTCTGTCACAACATCATCAGAACCACCGACATACGAGTTCAATTACATAAAAATGCATAATTCAACATTGAGTATGTCATTCATTTACAGTAGTTCATTCATCAAAACCATTATCGTACCAAACACATTCATGATACGTCCAAATCTAGTATATCACACAATACTATTCTATATCACAGTTTTTTTGTAGACCTACGTATAAGAAACTTCAACCATGCAATAAATAAACATTACTGAATAATTAATTGCATAATCATCCACTAATTACAATTTTACATATACTAATGCGAAATGTGTAGTGGCTCTGTATCCCTCTGAACCCGACAACATAATCCCACATGAACCCCTCAAAATTAAACACGATGAATATATTATCCTTACCAAGTATTGGCTGGTCCCTATCTTTTTGTTCAGGATGTTGGAAGTTTCTGTCGTCAAATGTGTTATGCTTCTCCATGCCTTTTCCTTTCTTTTCTTTCATCTTTACATTAGCTTTGTTCATCTTCCAAAGAACCTCTTTTTCTCTATCGCTAACCCTAGTTCTCCATCTTCCTGCCCATATATCTCCCTCAACTTAAATCTAGCGTGCGAGGGAAACAATCTGCTTTTTGGGCGCCTTTTTCTCTCCCTAAGCTGAAATTTATTTTACGAAGTTAAGGGACGATGATTAGGTTTGTGGGTGGGACCCATTCTTTTTTTTTTTTCCCGTTTCTTCCATCAATTGCCCTTGGCAAATTGACGTGGGTTAAAAGAGATGCTGGCGTGCCGTTAAAAATTTTGACGGAAATTAAGCATCGGACAATTTAAAAATAAAAAAGCAAGTTAAGGGCCCAAAATTAACTATTTTGAAGATAGGGTACCAATTAAAACTGGAGTAAAGTCCTCATTTGATCCCTTACATATTGCTTAATGATCTTTTTGGTCTTCTACATTTTAAAACGATATTTTTGGTCCCTTACACATTGTTTAATAATCTTTTTGGTCTGGTCCCCTATATTTCAAAACGATCTTTTCGCTCTTACTTTTATTTTTTGAACTATTTGATCCCTTGACCGTTCAACTCGAGAAAAAACATTAATATCAATCACGTATCGTTCACACGACTCTATTAGCGAAGGCAAACTTGTCCCAACATAATTACTGGGATGCTAAAAATGATGTTTGGACAAGTTTGTCATTTGTTGACAGAGTCTTGTTAGCAGCATATGAGTGATATTAACGTTTTCTTTCGAGTAAAACGGTAAGTTTGCCCTTTAACTGATGGAGTCATGTAAACAACACTTGAGTGATATCAATATTTTTCATCGGATTGAATGATCAAAGGACCAAATAGTTCGAAAAACAAAAGTAAGGGACCAAAAAGATTATTTTAAAATGTAGGGGACCAAAAAGATTATTAATCAATATATAATAGATCAAAAAGATCATTTTGAAATATAGAAGACTAAAAAAATCATTAAGCATTATACAAAGGGCATGTTCTTTTTCATCGTTTTGAAAACAATTTTGAAAACAAGTTTTGGAAAATAGTTTTATAATGTAAAAAGTGTATTGAAAATGTAAAAAGTAGATGTTGAATAGTAAAAAGTTGTATTAGAAATGATGAAATATGATTAAAATATATTAAATTTACTGTTTAAACCAAAACTGTTTTCAAAACGAAACAAAAAGAACAGGCCCTTTATTCTTAAAACTGCAACATCAACTTATGGACCACAAACGTCATTTAATTAAAAAAAAATTATATTTCAGTTTCCAGTGTGTTGCTTGTCCCGGCTGCATCATCTTCTTCTTCTTCTTCCGAGTTTTTGAGGTCGTCGTCGCCGCCTCCATCTCACTTCCACCCATGGCGTCTCCTTCTTCTTCTCCATTTTGCACGTTTCCATTCGGTGAGACAGCCACAACAGCCCAGATCGTGAGGTCCGCATCATCACTGATCTGAAGACCACCCTGCCACTGCTTCACCATCTTTTCCGCACCGCCGGCTCCTTCAAAGAAAACCATGCGCGCCTCTTTCCGACTGCCACCACCATTTCGATCGTCTACCCAAAATTCCGATCGCGTCTACACCCCCAAAATTCCAGATCCGTAGTCGTCGTCTTCAGCAGCACCGCTGCTTCTTCCAGATCTGAAAGCGGCCCTACAACCACCAGCGCTGCTCACCGACTGCCTCCTTTCAGAACCACCGTTCACCTTTCTTCCTATTGTTTTTTTTTTTTTTTCTGTGTGGCTAGAATTTTTGTTTCGGCTTGTATGCTTCAATTTTGGTTTCAGTTTTTATTTTTGTTTTTTATTTTAATTTCTGATTTTAGTTTTAGATATATGAAATTTTGTTCTGGGTGCTGATGATGGTGGTGGTGATTTTGTATAAATGAAAAGAAAATTAGATTATTGATTAAGATCTTTGCCGGAAAAATATGAAGGAAAAAATAAAGAGAATTAAATGTCGCCGTGAAATTCGCCAAGGCATTTGGAGCTAAGGTGGCAGTGATCAGCTCGGAGAGTAAAAGGAAGGAAGCCATTGAAAAACTTGATGTAGATTCATTCTTGGTAAGCCGGGACCATGAAATTGGAGGCTACGGTGGGGACCTTGAACGGTATCATCGATACAATCTCTGCAGTTCACCCTGTGATTCCGTTGCTCAATTTACTCAAGTCTCACGGAAAGATGATCATGGTTGGCACACCAGAAAGCAACTGGAGGTCGCCATATATTTTTTTTTTTTCTAATAATGGGGAGGAAGACTCTCTGGGAGCGCCATTGGAGGTCTGAAGTAGACTCGAGAGATGATCGATTTTGCAGCGAAACACAACATTTTAGCAGATGTTGAGGTAATCCAGATGGACTATGTTAACAAAGCCATGGAGCGCCTTGCGAAAGCTGATGTGAAGTATCGATTTGTATCGACATGAGCTCGATAGATGTGTGCATTCTTGATGCATTTTTCTTGAAGATTTAGCATTTATTGTTTATGTTGGAAGTGGGAATTATTTGCAGAGTCTCTTTTTAAGTTGGCAAAAATCGGAGTTGTTGTTTGTATCGGTACCCTGTTTTTGAGCTGTTATTGGATGTGGTACCCTTGTTAATCTTTTCTATTGCGGAATATCAATAAAGAGACTCGTATTTTTTTTTAATAGTAGCATGTAAAAATTTTAAAGATAAGAAAATTAAAGAAACTAAAAGAGTGGATAAAAAAAATTTTAATTGAATATGTAAAAAATTTTGGGGTTTATTTTGTAATATAAAAAAAAGTTAATTGAAAGGTAATTATTAAAAATGTAATTGTCATTAATTATGGAAAAAAATAAAAATAAGAAAGTAATAATAATTAAAATATAAATAAATTTATTTGTTGGAAGAATATGAAAAAAAAAATGAAAGATTGTGGTAAATATGTAAAATATGTAAAACAAAAAAAATAATGACCAGAAAAGACAAAAGAAAAGTAAATTGGACAATTTGGTCCTAAAAAAAATGGTTATGTAAAGTTTTTAACGCATAGACTTGACGAAATGTCATGTTCTATAATATTTTTGAAAGGTTTGTGATGGAAAACCTAATTTTGAAAGGTTTGTATTGAATAGGATAACATAGCCAAATGTTCGTGATGAACTGATGAATTCAGTTGTATTTCACCTCCTACACCTCTTGCTCATACACTCATCACTCATGTATCTCATGTTAAATCACCATTTTTCTTTCTGATTCTTACATGTATTTTTTGGCTAAGTTATCAAAAATTCAAGTATCAAAGTCTTATTTTCAAGCTAGTAAACACTACTACAAAATGGACTTTCTACGGCGGTGCTTTAACGGCGGAAAGACAAAAACCGCCATTAAAAAGAAAGTATGGACTTTCTACGGCAGTTCTATATAAAACCGCCGTAGAAAGTCCCTTTCCAGACGGTTGTATTTCTAACCACCGTATAATTAATAAATATGATGAATTTTACTATAAAAATTGATATATAGTAAAATACATATTTATTATTAAATTTAAAAAAATTTGGGGGTTAATGTACAAAAAAAGAAAAACTAGAAATTAATAGGAATAAAAGAACGGGCAAGAATTCACAATTACGGGCTTTCTACGGCGGATTTATTAAAACCGCCGTAGAAATGGACTTTTAAAACCACCATAGAAAGTTACTTTCTATGGCGGTTTTATCCATTTCTACAGCGGTTTTTATTAAAACCGCCATAGAAACTTGATTTTGTTTGAATTTTAAGGGTTTTCTTTTGTTTCCATCTCCAGCCAGTCGCGGCTTCCCCCTGTTTCCATCTCTAGCAAACCGAAGCGTTCTCTCGTTGCCGACGCCCATCCTCTCTCCGTCGGTTTTTTTTTTCTTGTCTTCCCCCGAATCCATTCTTCCGGCGGCGTTGATAACAAGATCCGCCGTCACCCAACTCTGGAGATGGTTTCTTAATCAGCCATCACCCACGACTTGGAGTTAATCCCCCATCATAATTTCACCACAATCGGTCCTTGTTGTGGTCTTCAAATCATAAAAAAAGGTAATATCGAATAGTTTCAACTTTATTTAAGTTTTACAAATTTTATTGTTACTTGATTATTGTGATTGGCCTAGGGTTTATTATTAGTGTTAAATCGGGTTTGGTGAGATGATGAATGATTAAATTCGGGTTTGATTAGTGTTATATCGGTGATTATTGTATTGTTCTTGCTGTTAATGATTAAATTAATTAGAATTTGATGGATGCACGCAAAAATTTTGTGAAGTTTGGTGGTTGTTCGGTTTATTAGCATGGAAGTTTTTGATATATATGTATTGAATAAAGTTGAAATATATATATATATATATATCAAAACCTTTCTAAGGCTGTTCTTGCTGTTTTTGATATATATTTTTTGAATGTAGAGAAAAAAATAAAATATTAAATTTTTTTTTACAAATTTGGTACTTTCTACGGCGGTTATCTTCAAAACCGCCGTAGAAAGTTAAAAGACTTTCTACGGCGGTTCGCTTAGGAACCGCAGTAGAAAGTAGACTTTCTACGGCGGTTTTTTTCAAAACCGCCGTAGAAAGTAGACATTCTACAGCGGTTTTTTTTCAAAACCGCCATAGAAAGCCAACTTTCTACGGCGGTTCCTAAGCGAACCACCGTAGAAAGTTCGGACTTCCTACTGCGGTTTTGAAAAAAACCGCCGTAGAAAGTCCGAACTTTCTATAGCGGTTCATAACCGCCGTAGAAAGTCCGTAAACTTTCTACGGCTGCCAAATAGATAGCGGTTCAAAAAGGCCGAAAACCGCCGTTAAAAGCGCTAAAAAACCGCCATTAAAAGTCATTTTTGTAGTAGTGAAATATGCAAAATTGATCTCAGCCATGCAGCTAGAACTTGATGTTTTAGAAGCTAATGATACTTGGGAACTCACTCCTTCCTTTGGCCAAGAAACCTATTGGATGCGAGTGGGTCTTATAAGGTAAAATGGAAACCAGATGACAGTGTTGGGCGCTACAAAACTCGGCTTGTTGCCAAAGGTTATAATCAAGTGGAAGGTATTGACTACACCAGTAGCTTTTCTCTCATTGCAAAATTGGTTACTGTGCAGGTTTTCTTCGCTATTGCTGCGGCCAAAAGTTGGCCCTTACAGCAACTTGACATCAACAATGCTTACATGGCTTTATTATTGAGGATGTTTACATGAACCCTCATCTGGTTATCAAAAGGCTGCTCCTGGACAAGTATACAAGTTGACATGTTTTTTTTTATGGCCTAAAACAGACCTCCTACCAGTGGAATCTTGAGTTTACTTTACAATTGTTGGCTTATGGTTTTCGTCAGTCCTTCACTGATCATTGCTTATTCATTAAATTTGATTCTTCTGTTTTCCTTGCTCTCCTTGTTTATGTCAATGATGTTCTTATTACTGGTTCCTCTCTTGACCATATTCAACAACTGAAATCCTTCCTCCATCAGAAATTTACCATTAAAGATTTGGAAGAGGCCCGATACTTCTTCGGGGTTGAAATCCCTTGATCCACTGATGGCGTCTATCTTAATCAATGGAAATATGTGCTTGATATTCTCCAAGATGTCGGTATGCTTGGTTGTAAACCTACTTCTACCCCCTCTTGCTCGTGGACAAGATCTTATTTATTCCTCTAGCCCCTTATTAAATAATCCAGATAAATTTAAACACCTCATTGGACCGCTCCTTTATTTGGGATTCACTAGGCCCGATATCAACTATTCAATTCAACACCTCAGCTTTATGAGCCAGCCTTCTCATGCTCATTGGCATGCTACCACACACATCCTCCGCTACTTAAAGGGTTGTCCTTCTCTAGGTTTATTCCTTCCTTCCATCAATGGCGAATTAGGGTTCTTGATCACTTCATATTTTTTACAATTTTGATATCGTTTGGATCGGTTAATGATCCATAATTTAAAGTGGTGGACATCAACATGGCAGGAAAGGATATTATCGTTAATGTTCGAGATGCTACTTTGCCAGATTTAAAATAGTTATTGACTTTATCAAATGGGCGATTACATTTATCTCCCCGGGGTTTGTTGAATTTCAAATAAGTCCCTGTCATTCTAAAAATTACATTTACATTCCTGAACTATGTAAAAAAATTTGTTTCGTGTTTTTTTTTTTTTCCACTAATAGTACGGGTAATATTGAGTTGGTTCATGCCAAAATTTAGAGCACTCAAACTAAGATTGTTTATGCAATAATCGAGTTTAAAATTTTGTTGTACATAATGGAATCACAAAAAGTTTGTGTTCAATTTGGACTCATTTGCATTAGTTAACACGGTACGTCGAATTTACAAAATTCCATGGAAACTTACAGAATTTTTCAGGAATCTATGGAACATTTTAAACCTGAGCAGTACCCTATTAAACACATCTTTCGAGAGGCAAATTCAGATGTTGATACCTTGATAAAAGAGGCTACTATTTTGAGATTTATAAACATGATACTACGGAGGATTACAGCTACCCCAACATATCACTGGTCTAGCTTGCTTAGATAGGATTTCGATAGATTAGTTAGATTTGCATAAATGTATCCAAAATATTGCATATGCATTTATCACGTATTTTGTACACTAGATAAGGCTCATTATGTTCTCTTTGGTCAAATTTTCAAAATTTTGAATTTTAATAAAAGGTCTCCATGCCTCTCAGCGACTAAATCGGCTGTTCCCAAAAAAAAAAAAAAAAAAACCTTATGTAACTTGACAATCCGACGCATGTTTATTTATTTCCTTTTTAATGAAGAAAATATGATACTATTTAAATTTTAAAAAAATGCTAATATCGAGTTTAACCTCAAAACTATCATATGTATATTCTAAAATACCAAAAAGTTGGTCTTGTGTATGCGACAACTGTTCATGAAAACAATATGTGCGTTATTTTTTTAAACTGATACTAATATTCATAAAAAGCACCACATTGTTATTGTGCACGAATATTAGTAATACTTTGTTCAAATATCACTTTAAAGATGAAAAAAAATACTTGTGAACTGAATCATGTTCACAATTATCAATATTATTTTTGTTCAAGTATCACTTTAAGGATAAATAATAAAAAAAATTTATACTTGTGAACAGTACTAGTGGTGCCTTGAACAGTAACAGTTGTACTGTTGGCGAGTATCAGTAAAACTATCCTCAATTATCACTTTAAGGGTAAACAAAACAAATGACCAAAAATAACTTTTCAAAAAAAACTAATCAAAAATATTAAAATTGCTAATTCAAAAGAGTAGAAGTGCTAACTGAAAATGCTACTCTTAAAGAGTAAACACCAAAGAAGAAAAGGAATAGAATAATTAAAAAAAACAAAAAAGTGTTATTTCTAATAGTACAGATGTTACTTTAGATGAGTAATGTGCTACTCTTAAGAAGAAAAGAAAATGAAAGAAAAAAATAAAATAAAAGTAACACTTCAGAATAGAGTATGTGAGTAGCGCTACTGCTCTTCAAGAATAGCACTTAAGAAGGAAAGGAAATTTAAAAAGTTAAAAAGAAAAAATAATAATAATACTAATAATACTTGTGCACCGTGGTATTGGTCACGAGTGTCAGTAATACTTTCTTTAAATATTACTTTGGTGAACAAAAAAATGCAAAAGAAAAAAAAAAACACTAAGACTTTATAGGGACGTGCTGCTAAACGAGCATCCCAAAACCCATAGATTACATAAACCAGATTCGGGGAAGTTTTTGCAAATACCAAATATTGCTAATAACCTCTAATATTGTATCGTGTATATCTTATGACATCTTATTTATCAAGTTTAGCTGCTCATGTATAGCGTATTTCTATATAAAAAAAAGTATCTACGTGTAGTGAAATAGTTATCAATTTTATGAGTTGAAATATCGTGTATTACTTCAATTTTAATGATTAAAGCATTGTCTTTTCCATGGGAAAAAAGAAGAAGACGAAGAAGAAGAAGAAGCAATCGGTCTGAATATGTTAATATAGGCAGTTAGGTGATCATTTTATTCATCTCTAATGTACGTGTGTCGCTTATTCCATCTAATGTAATGACTATTGAGTTTAGCTGCATTTGTGTAGCTTGTTTCTAAATAAAATTATCACTATAATGGCAAAAAAATTTATCGATTTTAAAGGATGAAATATCGCATGTAACCTCTCTGATGTACTAAATTTAGTTGATGATATATCACATAATTCTGCCGAAAATAATATGTATATATATATTGCAAAAATATACATATATATATATATATGTTTAATTTTTGGAGATAAACATAAAAAATAAAATAAAAAAAGTGTTGCACCGTCTAATCGATCTGGTAAAGGACCCCTGGTGGAATTTATCAATTCAGACAGTTAGAGATCATTTTATTCATATTTATGGTCTATTCATTATTGAAGGTTTGAGTTTTGATTTTTAAAAAAATAGTTTTATAATATAAAAAAGTATAGTTAAATAGTAAAAAGTTATATTAAAAATAATAAAAATTAATTATAATATATTAAATTAGTATTGAAACCAAAACTAAAACTCAAACCATAACCTAAAGAACAAGCCCTTAAAAAATTAGAGATAAAAAGAAAGTTAGAAAAATTGTTAGAAACTGAAAAAAATTAAATTGTAATATGTAGAGAACCAAAAGTAGAATTATAAAATTTTATTTATGGCGTTAAAGAACTATATATATATAGCCATATGAGCTTGGCCAGCACACACTGACCCACGTGTGACACACCCTACACTGGTCTTTCAGTAGTGAAAGGATTTTGCAGGGAAAATGGCGACGGAAGTGAAGCGGATCAGGTTGGGTTCGCAAGGTATGAAGGTTTCAGCCCAAGGCCTTGGTTGTATGGGGATGTCCTTCGGCTATGGTCCTCCGAAGCCCGAAGCGGAAATGATCAAACTCATACACCACGCCATCAGGAAAGGCATCACTCATCTCGACACTTCCGATGCCTACGGTCCTCACACTAACGAAATTCTTATCGGAAAGGTATTTGTATATCGGAGCGAAACCAGTTTTTTATGTTCCGAAACAATTTGATGTTGGTCAAGAGTTGTTTGCGGTGTGATCAGGGGAGGAGGGTATGACAAAACCAAATCCATTTTTTATGTTCTTAATTTTGATGGCATTGAAGGTGTTTCTACGTTCAATGTTGAAACTGAGGAAGATGAAATTCATTTCCGCTTAAAATTTAATTAGTGATTGCTCGTTGATTGGAAGGTGTTATTTTCATATTAATTTTAATTTTTGGTATTTGCTTCTTAAGATTTCTAGAACGATTAATGCATTGATTATGGATAGATTATTTTCTTTTTGTTAGGTTTTCTCTTAATGATTTTTATCTGGCTTTTCAGAATTTTGGGATTTTGAAATATTGGGTTCGCAGTTTCTAGATTTCTCATGCAATAGTATGGTTCTTTATCATTGGGGGCTTTCCATTTTTTATTTTTTTATTTGTTAGCTGAGTTACTGGCTTTTCTAGAGGAAATTTATGGGGTTCTTACATTTTGCAGCTGTTCCTGTTGTGTTTGCATTGTTTTGCCCCTTCCTTTTTGTGTCTTTGAAAGAATTTGTATGGGATTTTTCTTATGTAGGCATTGAAGGGAGTTCCAAGGGAGAAAGTCCAACTTGCTACTAAGTTTGCTAATAGAATTCTGGAAGATGGGCGTAGGGAAATTTGTGGTGATCCTGCTTATGTAAGGCAAGCCTGTGAGGCTAGTTTGAAGCGACTGGATGTTGATTATATTGATCTCTATTATGTTCATCGCATTGATACCCGGGTCCCGATTGAAGTCACGGTTTGTTCTTCTCTCTGATGTTACTTTCATTAGTCATTGTCTATGCTGATAAAAAAGGAAACAATGAAACCTTTTATCCCACTGGGGCTATAGGGATAATGCCTCACTGTCATGTTCAGTTGACAGCTTTTACATGATCTTATCTATCCATATCAAGAAGTTTGACAAATTTTTATGCTGGTTGTCCATCGAATGCAATCCTCATTACTTAATTATTTCGGTTTTATGACTGAAAATTCCTGGTTTGCGACATGCTGCCTATAGGCAGGGGAGTTGTTAATAAACAAGCTGAATTTTAATTCTTCTTCAGGGCTTAAAGTACTCTCTGATTTTTTTCCTTATCCGAAAGAATTGGAACTGAAATTGCGCTGGTTTTTATATGATTTTTGTTTCTAAATGTTGGGAACGTCATTACTAATAGTTGCATTCTATCCAAGGAAGAATGTGCTTACCAGATCAAAATCTCATTTCAATTACATGTTTTTGGAATCTCAGCCTTGTGGAGAATGAATCAAGAATGTGCTTAATTTTTCTTTCTGAAAGCCCTTTCCCTTTCAAACTTGCTTGTTTTCACTTAATCAGCTTTTGTCCTGTACCCTTAAGATGTCTTCTATATAAATTTATGGATGAAGAACTCTACATATTATTCAGTTTGTTCCTCTTGCTGCTGGGTGGAATTTGTCTATATATATAACTCAGACTTTTTCATGACATCTGTCTAAAATATTTGGCTGCTAGATTGGAGCATTGAAGAAACTGGTTGAAGAGGGTAAAATAAAATTTATAGGTCTTTCTGAGGCATCACCAGAAACAATCAGAAGGGCTCATGCTGTCCATCCCATAACAGCTGTGCAGCTAGAGTGGTCCTTGTGGACAAGAGATGCCGAGCAAGAAGTTATTCCCACATGCAGGTGACTCATCTCAAAGATTTGCTGATGCAATTTATCTTTTGGGCTCTTGTCAGCCGTTTTACCATTGTCATTTCGCTCTTTCTGCATGAGTCTACTGATTACTTTTTATTTGTAGGCAACTTGGTATTGGAATTGTTCCGTTCAGTCCTTTGGGCCAAGGATTCTTCACAGCTGGTGCAAAGCTGTTGGAAACTTTGTCCAGCAGTGACTTTCGCCATGTATGTCTTAAGGCTTTTGTTTTTCCGATATGGTCATGTAGTATTGCTTAGACATCTCTCTAGAGCGACCTAGATATGTTTTTCCAATTGTATGTGACTTGTCCGATTTGCGCCTTGCCTCCATTTAGTCAGGTAAGGAGACCTTTTTCGGTGTTTAATCCAGTTTACTTCTAAACCTTCCTTGAGCTCGCCTTACAAATGATTTTATATCGATGGTATAGTGTCTTCAAAAATTATATTTTGTCGAGCTTTGGATAGATTTTTACCATTTGAGGTCAGGGTCACTTTATCTATATGTATAACTTAGTAAGTACTTCTCATGTCTATTGCTATGGTTTTCTGTTTTAGATATATCTTCATGTTTCTGTTTTGTATGCCACCTATCCACCCGGACTTCAACCACAACACTACGAGGCTGGTGCTGCTGTTGCAGCATTTGAAAATAAATAAATGCTGCAAACTTTCTTTCTGCAATGTTTATTTAACAATTTTGAACAATCTTGAACCTAAAAGTTATTGTTGCTTTAAGTTAAGGACTTCCTCATTTAGCATTTTGTGGTATATATCAGTGTTCTGAAGCTAATTGGATAACTTATTTAGATTCCTTATCATATATCTTTTGTTATATCTAACGGCTGTAACTAGTGGGAAGCAACTCTTTTTTTGCATGGATTGGTGTCTGGAAATGAAAAGGAACTAGCTAAAAAGGTTCCATTGCTTCTTTTTGTTTACCTTCTTTTTCACATTAAATTCCATATCAGGATGCAATTCAGCTTCCCTTTTAAAGCAGCTGCACAAAAGGAAGTGATGATTTATTGTTGGTTGAACACACTCAGCTGTCATAACGCCTTTTTTGTCCTTCATAAAAGTAATAAATTTGTGCTAGACTATTTGTTATGGCATCCTATGTTCTTTACATTTTCTTAATTTCCCTGAACCGCCTTATTTTTGACTTTAACTATTCCCCTTCCCTGTGGTAATTTTGCAGTCTGTCCCAAGGTTCCATAAGGAGAATGTTGAGCAGAATAACAGGCTATACGAGAGGGTTACCCGAGTGGCCACAAAGAAGGGTTGCAGCACTTCCCAGTTGGCCTTAGCGTGGGTTCATCATCAAGGGGACGATGTCTGTCCGATTCCTGGCACAACCAAGACTGGAAACCTGGAGAGCAACATCAAGGCGTTATCCGTAAAGTTGACGCCAGAGGAAATGGCTGAGCTTGAGTCTATTGCTAAAGCTGAGGCTGTCAAGGGTGAAAGGTACTCTGCTGAACACATGGCTAGGACCTGGAGGTTTGCAAACACACCGCCTCTGTCATATTGGAAAGCTGCATAGAAAGTTAAAAGCATATGTCCTAGGCGGTGGTTTACATTGTCTTATTGGTCATGATTTTGTAGCTATTTATTTCGGCATATTCTATAGAAATTATGAGATGTAGAACTGTGTTTGAACATGATGATGGAGGAATAATAATGGATGAATTTTCTGTTATATTCATTGTCACTATTACATGCTCCTATTGTAACCAAAGTGTAAAACTTATTTCTTCTCCTAATTGGAGCAGTTTAATTTGTGTTACTATTTTTACCAATAAAAATATAATTCTTCTATTGAAACGAAAAGAAGTAGAGTTGTGCTAATTTTCTTATTTTTAGGCAAATTTATACTTGTCAAGGGTATAACCGTATTAGATCGGTACAAATTGTTGAATGCTCTTTTTTGTATTTAACATTTTAAATGGTGGAACTTCACAGTTGGCTATTTTACATTTTTTTGTTGCTCACTAATTTTTCTTCAAAAAATTTGAATGAAATGAGTTTATACATGCGATGTCGCATCATTCATGCGTGCTACTTTTATTTATTAAGTATTGCAAAATACGTGTACTAATTTGATGTTGAAAAAGTATCAACTAGCTTTTTAAGAGTCCAAAAGAAATTCAGGTATTACTTGGCTAGCAATTGAACTTTTCAAGAGTAGCCGTTTAGTTTTTTTTTTTTTTTTTTTTGGTGTTACTTCAAGTTTTGTTTTTGTTTTTTTTTTACAAAATGATCCTTGAAATAGA
The DNA here is from genome assembly GCA_016801395.1 of Leptodermis oblonga. Lineage (NCBI taxonomy): Eukaryota > Viridiplantae > Streptophyta > Magnoliopsida > Gentianales > Rubiaceae > Leptodermis > Leptodermis oblonga. Next base: position 27,621,636 of record CM028754.1, read on the forward strand.
GTATTATTGATAGAGAATTGTTTTTTTAAATGATTTCATGTCTGCTTTATATTTGTCAACCAGATTCGAAATGGGAAAGTTATATATATATGAAGACAAGTAGAACGTAAAAGTTCAAAGTGTTCAGCGACTGCTGCCCAACTCTATAGATTAACTCAATTTGTATATATTTGAAGTGATTTAAGTTATTGAAAATCCTAACCGGTACTTATCAGGTTAACAAATTTATTACTCTATTTGTCTCTTTAAAGCAGTTTAGGAATACAACTTTTAATTTAAAAAGGTATAACTCGAAACAAAAGTCTTACATAGAACGATAGTAATTCTTTTCTAGTTATATATGTGCTTTTGAATGACTTTTTAAGTACATATGTTGTGTTTTCGTACTTAAAAGAGAAGTTGCAAGTGAAGCAAAAAAGTGAGAAGACATTTTTCTAGTAGAACCTCTTCATGACTGATCAAAATTTGCTCATTTGACAGATTTCTTGCCTCAGCGTACAAATTCTATAGTAAAGATAATGCTACTCTTTTAACACCTGAAAAGATCTTTCCTCAACATTCTTTCTGAATCACTTTCTTGGCAAAAGATGGCAAACAAAAAGCTGCAGAATGGATCTGATTTTGCAAACAGGAACGAGAAGAAATCAATGAGAATTACAGCATTTCAATAAGCAAGAATGTGAAAGACACTTAAACAATGAGCTGAAAGAAGGTACCTCAGTTTTGTAGAATTTCAAAGGTCTGCTAGTTTTGGAGTGGCTGTCATCTAGGTCAATCGGGTTGATCGGATGCCTGAAATCTACTGACGGGCCCCCGGTAGAACAGAGCATGAAACCTATTACTCCACTGCAGTTGAAATTAACACGTTTGCAAATGGTCAAAAAAGAGGCATAAGAATGGAACAAAAAGCTTTACAACAAACTATAAATGGAGGAACCAAAATATGGGGTATGGTTAATATAACTAGGAGGATGGTATAGTTATTTCATTCCTTCAAAACAGAACATACTAAGCAATATATAGTGGTAATTCAACTAGATGGTGAACCAACAAGGTAGAGTTTTGGGAAACGGGAAAAAGAAAAAAGCCAAAACCGGCATATATATCATCAAACATGCTACATAGGCCACCAGATAATTACCAACTTGGGTATAGACAAGGCGAGAGAAGACAGGATACCTTGGATAAGTAGGAACTGATGTCCATGCATAATTTACAGATCCCTTGAAAATTTGCCTGCAGTTCGCAACAATGCCTTCAATGATGCGCATGTGAAGCCAAATGCTTTCGGCCTGTGTGGATACAACTCCTCCAGGACGAAGAGCTTTTGCTATTGACTCAAAGAACGGCTTCTCAAACAACTCTTGTGCGGGGCCTGCAAGTCACAAAAATTTGCATTGTTATCTCATGAGAGGAGCAAAGGAAGCAAGCGGCTTTAACAGATGTATTACCAACTGGATCAGAAGAATCCACTATAATTGCATCATATGTTCCTTCAGGAACATTCTTCAAAAAAGCAACTCCTGCAAGAATGAGGAGCATATAGAGAGAAGAGATGTGTTCAAGAAAGTAATGAACCAGTGAAAAATATGAAGTTTGTAAGAACTGTAAATTATACCATCGTCAATATGAAGGACAACAGAAGGATCCTCAAAACCAACAGCAATTTCAGGGAAAAATTGTTTAGAAACCTGAAGCGGCTGCTCCACTTTGTGCTTAAGGAGCGTAACTCTTAAAAACCAAGTAAAATGTATCATTCATAATTTGTTACGGTTCAACCAATTACTCAGTAATCATCACCAGTATAGGTTCACTTCATAGGCAAAGAGCAAGAATGCACAATACTATATGTTTAGCATTCAAACAGTGAACAAACGAGATAATAAGAAAAATGTACTTACAAGGAAAGTATACAAAAAAGAGTAATGACTTAAGTAGAACAAGAAAAGGATATCAGAAAGACTTACATCAACCACCATTTTATCAATCTCACAGATAACTATCTGCTCAACAGAAGAATGACGAGCCACTTCACGCAGTACGCCGCCATCTCCTCCTCCAATAACTAAAACCTATCAACATGTAGATCAAGATATTAGACCATAAAAAATAACAAAAAGCATTAGCTAACTACCACAGAATTTGGCACAAGAGGGGAGGAACTAGGTAGCAAAGATAACAACTAAAATGCCCAATTAAGTCAACAGATACTGAGCACATAATCATGGAAAAAGAGAACCTAAGTGTAGATGAGGATAATACAGTCCCAGCATACTTTTGAATCTCTTCTTTAACATGATCCACTGTGAATAGAAAGTTAGTCTCCAATACAAATTTATATAGATTGAGCACCCGAAAACTATGTGTAAGATCCTGCTTCAATTCAGTTACTGACCTTCTTTGGGCCCAGAATAGAGCAGAGTGGCAGATGCGTAATCATTTCTTGATAAGCACATTCATCCCTCTCAGTTAACTGAATAACTCCATCCAAAACAAGCACCTTCCCATAAGATGCTGACTGGAGCAATAGCCAATCAACACATTAATTACATAAAGCATTTGATCTACTTGAAATTCCACCGTGGATGCTACAAGACATACAAAATTAAAACATAATTAAATTAAAACATAATTATATGCCTGAAAGACCATGACATTTTGGTAATCAGATTTTCCCTGGAACAGTATCTTTTCCACCTTTAACGAGTGTGCTTCTCCTGGAATTTCAAAAATGAAACTAAATTAAGAACCCTGACCAAGTTACAATAATTCCTGACCCTTCTTACAACAAATAATAGCTCTGCAGCCTCTGATTAGTTTGAAGCCCAAGAATATTAAATTACTAATTCATTTTTTCTAGACGTTTCTAAATGGAGACAACAAACAAAACCCAAAGAAGAAAATGAAGGTTGATTTCTAACAGACGCAGTTAAGTAGCATAATATTGTGCTAAACTCATCTATAATAACACAGACGTGCACACAAATCCAACAAGACAACAGTTTCTCAAAAAACTTATCCACGGACATAGCCCAAACAAGGACAAATAATTACAAATATAAATTGTTTACTGCAAGTCAACAAAGAACTCTGTCAATGGGATAACACCAGCCATTCACTAGCGTGCTTACGCGGATATTAAGCTTACCAATCACTTTGGACATCTCTTCACCATTTATGGGACATATATTTCTTCAGAAACGTCAGCTCAGTATTAATTGTTGCAAAACAATCCATGATTAAGCTTTCTACTAAACAATATAAATGGAAACAAAACGACTCGTGGAAATGCTTAAAAAGAATGACACAGGAGTTCACCATTAGGCTATCTAAACAGTAGATTTTGAACTGGTTTAAAGAAGTTTCAAAATTTAAGATGACAGAAAAAGTTTCTTACGCCTGCGAACAGAACATTAACTCACCATTACATTTATCAAAATTATAGGCACATGAAAGAACAAAACAGAACCACAAAAAAAAAAGCATGGTTCATAATCAACAGATCACGCAAGTGAGCAAGTCCATAAACCCCAAGAAAAAGAAAAAAAAAAAAAAAAACAGTGACACTAAAATCCCAGAACGAACCCATGAACGCATAATAACGACTCTCCTAACAAGCAATAAGATCCCCAAATTCCAATCTATCATTAACTCAACCCCTCATACAACCACTAAAACACAAACCCGCAAACCAAAATTATCTACAATGCATGAAAAAAATATATATATATGGAAAAGGGAGAAGACTAGAAACTGACCAGGCCACATTGGGCTAATTTCAGAAAACCATCCAGGAATCACAGAAGAAATGGAGTCCGGGAGTTGCTCATCTTTCTTGGCAATATTGTCTTTGTCAGCCATGTCAATGGAATTCTGACAATAACTTGTCCTAAAGGACCCGTTGTCACCAGCGGGCGGGCGGTGCAGCTACGAGTTTACAACCTCAGTTTGCTGCTTCGTTATTTCTTACTCTCTGTTGTATGACGGCGAAGGCTTAATAATACCAATCGATCGTCGCTTTTGATCAGAATTTCTAAGGTTCATGATTTTTGATTGGGCCAACAGTCATTTTCTCACACAATAAACATGTCCCCCGTGACACATGTACGGGAATTAATTCATTGAAAACAACCAAGCTTGTAAAATAATTTTTGTCACATTTAAAAATGTCATTTTAATTTGTTTGGTCACCTCACAATTGTATATATTTTAAAGTAGATTCTTTAAGTGGAATGAAATGAGTTTTAAAACTAGCTCTTCTCCTTCGCTAATGACTATGTTAAGTCCCAACACACTAATGATAGATAGTAATATTTTCGTGTTTATTTATTATTTTGATTTGAAAACACTCAAATCTTAAACATGATTAGTACAAAATTAATGGTAAAAATGATTTACGTGCAATTTAGGACCTGTTCTATTCGTTTTGGTTTTGCTTTTGCTTTTGCTTTTGTTTTTGTTTCAACACTAAATGTAATATATTATACTCTCACGGTTCCATTAGAAGAGTTCACTTTGTTATACTAAAACAGTATAACAAAATGGACTTTTCTAATAAAATGGGGGGAGTAATCATTTTTCATCATTTTTAATACAATTTTTTACTATTCAGCTATACCTTTACATTCCCAATATACTTTTTACATTAAAAAATTATTTTCCAAAAACATGTTTAACCGGGTTTTAAAATATCATAAACTACAAACCTTTAGATTAATCTTGGGTAGTTAACATAAAAAACGCGGTTGAAGTATGAATCACATAAATGGTTTTAGAGAGACTAACCATCTTCAAAATAAATGACGTTTTAACCACACACAAAAAATCTCGAATTTTCCCTTATATTAACTTATCTACTCAAGAATTAATATTTATCTTAAATACGCTAGTAATATTAATCGATTATAATTCTCTCTATCTCACTCAAAAAGTCCACTTCAAAAAAGGCACAACACAACAGAAGTCTTTCTGCACTCAAACTGCAAGCGCATCTGCATCCGTACTGCAAAAACCCAACTTGCATAATCAAGAAGAACCCAGATAAAACGTATTTAGTTTCCTCTAGGGTTTCCCTTTGTGAGTGCTAAGGAAATAAATATCATCAATTGGAACTTCCAAGGTTTTGGGACTTATAGAATTATACAAATTTCTTCGCAGGTATTCCCCTCATCTGGTGTTTCTTTTCAAGACCAAATATGATAGCAGCCTGGACGAATTGATACAACGTCTTTCCAATTACTCTGAAGTTGCAGTTGAAGCCGCAAGAATGTCCGGAGGCTTAGCCTTCCTCTGGAAAAAAAATACCTTGAGGTTAAGCTAAGCTTAGGGGCTCCTCCGATAGGTTCATCGACATTGACGTTGACATTAAGGGAGGTGGCGATTGGGTTCGAGTCAGGGATACTACAGTGAGCCTACGCTTTCGAAACTTAGAAATTCCTGGCAGGAATTCAAAACCCTCAACACAGATCCATCCCGGCAGTTGTTGGTGGTTGGGGACTTCAACGAAGTGTTAAACCAATCAGAATCTTGCGGCTCAGGCTCGCGAAACGAAGGTCAAATGAAGGCATTCCGGGATGCGCTCAATGATTACGGATTGTACGATTTAGGGTACGACCGTGCAGGGCCGCCGTTCACCTGGCGGAGACTAGTGATTTCGCCAAAAACACAGCGAGTACGACTTGACCGAGCCAAATGAAATCAGGCATGGGGACACTACTTTCCTCGGAGTTCCGTTATCCATGTCAATTCCTTCCAGTCCGACCACTCCATGCTGTTGATTCGATGCTGCCTAGGAAGCGTTCCTTCTGGGCTAGAGGCGTATTACCTAAAAGCTTCAAAAATTGAGTCTATGTTGCGGCACAATTGGAATTCAAGAATGTGGAACTTCTTGTCCGTACCACCAGGTAAGATTTGTTGGAATTAGTTTGTAAATGCTAGAATTTGAAAATATTCTAAGTGTAGTTTTGACACCAATGTTCACGTCGAATAAACTCAGTGAATTTTGTCTGAGTTAAGGATTTTCACAGACTGAGTTCGACGTCAAACAGGTGTTAAACCTCTTCGAATAATAGCTTCAGGAAATTGTCTCACTAATAACCAACGAATTGGTGACTCTTTACCTCTATAAATAGGTGTTGTTAGTCAGAATTAAATCAACTCTTGCCCTTCTTTTCTTGTTCAAACAAGAACTCTAAAGGTTATTGCCACTAAACCCGGCTAGGGAGTATAGTGGGTGCAATAAACTCTATAAGGACAGTGGATTACACGCCTTAGATTCAATACTGTAATTCGGAAATTCTCATTTACAAGTTGTTCTTGTGTTTTCTATTAAGTGTTCTTAGTGATCACTTATGCTATATATTAGGGTCGTTCATCCAACCCACGGGTCGTGTCGGATCACGCTGATCAGATCCGAAATTTTGGACAACAACTTTTCGAATTTGTGTAATTTTTGGATCGGGTTGGATCGGATCCGAAACTCAAAAACAAAAACAAAAAAAAAAAAGAAGAAAAAGAAAAAGAAGAAGAAGAAGGAGGTGAAGGTAAAGTCAGCCGGCCCTAATTCTATGCTAAAAAGCAAAGACAAATCGTTTTTATCTTTTGTCTCTCTCAAGTTCCCAACAGTTTGCTTCCAAAAGTTCCACCAGCCATCTCCTATTTTCCCTCCACCAGTCATCTCCGACCTGCCCTCCATCTCCGCCAACCAACTCCTCCACGATTGTGCTAATTTTTTTTTCTTTGTCTCAGCCAAAAGAAATCCAATGATGATGATGACTACTGTAACAATACATCTAAGGCTTGAAGTCTGAACAACTGTTTTTTTGATTTACTCTCTCTTCTTTTTTTTCCTTTTGTTTTTGTCTGTTTCTATCAAACAAGAAAGGATTTCAGATCTACTAATACATCATTGTGCTCTTGACTCCTAAAGATAAAATCTTTCAACCGAAAAGGAGAAAAAAAAAAAAGAGAGAGAGAGAAGGAGAAAGGGTTCAGATTAGTTCGGATCGCACATGATCCGATCCGAACTGATCTGAAATTTCGGATCACCGATCCGAATCCAATCCGATCCGTTCGGTTTGGATCGGTTCGGGTCGGATTTTCTAGTTTGAACAGCCCTACTATGTTTTGTTGTTCTTGGTTTGTGGTTTCCTTACCCCAAAGTTTCCCAACCATCTTAAAGAGTTTATAGTATCCTTTTCAAAATGACCAGCCAAAAATCCACCCCAAGGATGGTGATTAAAAGGAATTGAAAAAATAGCAGGAGAAGCATCAAGAAGATAATTCTTGTGAAGTGTTGCATAAGTATACTACTCAAAGTTAAGGGAAAAGATAAGTTCTTATTCTTTGATTTTATATTTGATCATAATTCTTCTTCTATGAACCAAATATAGATTTTCTAGTGATAGTTTCTTATTATTTTAAGTGATTTGGAATATATAAAGGTTGAAGATGGTGTTATGATTTTTTACAATATAAAATTGCAAGTGATCCTAAATTTGGCTAAAAGATGAATGAAAAGAAAAATCTGAAAATGTTATTCCAGGTGACAAGAAAAAATGGATAGAGTTGTTACAATTGTAACAGTTAAAAGTCCATTTTAAGGCTGAATTCATATGCCACAAGAAGCAAAAAAGGAAAAAATTCTCCTAATGCTAATTTTGTTAAAATGAATGATACATTGTAACATGAAATGAAATAGATCAAAATACTTTAAGTGTATGTATTTGGTTTGATTATTGGTGTTCAAATTATTGGATTGTATTAGAATTTTACAAATTCTATTTTTTTTTTGTCTAGAATGAAAGCATTTCAACTATCTAGTAAGTGAGAAAATAAAATCAAAAGTGTTGTAATTTGGTCCTTGATTGTTAATGTGTTGAGTTGATTTTTTCATTCATAAACCTTATATTTTTGTCTAAAATATATGCATTTTGGTATGATTTTTGTGATAATGAATTTGTATTATCTTGTGATTAATATAATCATGTTTAAACTTCATCAAATTAAGTGTGATTGGGATGTCAAATAATTATAAATAAAGTGTTTTGTATCATACTTATTTATAAAGTGTCTGCAAGAAGTTAATTAATGGTTTGATTGGATAAAACTCATGTGTTTTGCTAATTTTTTAAGTAGTAAATTTCTGAAATTTTGAAGGTGTGTTCTATGATTATAAGACTCAAAGTTTGTACAATGTACATTTGTTAACAAAGTAATCATAGTAACTATGAAATTTTGAATTTTGTAAAAGCATGTGAATATGTTTTAAGTGTGGTGTTGTCATTGTTGCGCAAAATTATGGATCCATTGACTAAATCTGAGATATAATTTGGAAGCATTTAACAACTTAAGGAATGGGAAGTAACTTTAAAAATAAAGTCACCAACAATGGTAACCCAACCTCCTTCTAATACATTCTTAGATTGAGAGGTTTAAAGGGTATCAAGTTGTTTGGTGATTGTAAACATCATGTTTTTGTGTATACCATTCCAAGTTAAGGATGCAAAGATTGTAACTCTTAAGTGAGAGGATGAGCATTAAAGCTCTTAATGGAATTGTTTCATTGTGTTATAATTAGGATTCAATTAAACTTGAAACAACTTCCACCTATGTGAACATAAGAAGTGGTGTCGCTTCTACCTAAGGTTTTGGGTGATCCTTAGTACAATATCATGAAATTAGTATGAGCACATGGCCAAATAAGTGCTACAAATGTTGTGAATGGAGTATTTCAGAAATTATGTGTGTTATAATTTTTAGTCAAAGTTGAGCATTAGTTTAAGCAATGTGCCACCAATTTTCTTGCTTTGATCTTGTGAATTATAAATACTAAGGCATAGTTTAATACGAAAGTCACTTTTCTAATGAATGATTTCAAAGTATGTTGGTTGGGTCAACATCTACAAACTAAGTGGGGGATTGTTGGAATTAGTTTGTAAATGCTGGAATTCCAAAATATTTTAAGTGTAATTTCGACACCCATGTTTGACGTCAATAAGGGTGTCGAATAAATTCAGAATTTTGGTTGTGTTGTGGATTTTCACAAACTGAGTTTCACGTTGAACTGGTGTCGAACCTTTTCGCTAAAGCTGCTTTCGGTTCAGTTTTGAGTGAAGAGTTGCGATTGTTCTTCGAATAGTTACTTCAGGAAATTGTCTCAATAATAACCAACGAATTGGTGACTCTTCACCTCTATAAATAGGTGTTGTTAGTCATAATTAAATCAACTTTTACTCTCCTTTTCTTGTTCAAACAATCAAAGAGCTCTCTACTTAGTTGTTTACTGAATCTATGTATCCTTAAAGGGTATTGCCACTAAACCCGGTTAGGAAGTATAGTGGGGGCAATAAACTCTTTAAGGAAAGTAATTACATGCTTTAGATTCAATACTTTGATTCAGAAATCTCCATTTACAAGTTATTCTTGTGTTTTCTATTAAGTGTTCTTAGTGATCACTTATGCTATATATTGTTGTTCTTGGTTTATGGTTTCCTAACCCAGAAATTTTCCAACAAGATTTGGCAATTAACTTGGTTACGGTAATTCACTGGGAATAATAAGCCGGTAGAAGGAGCGGTTGGTGAATTTGCAAGAAAGAGTTGAGGCGCACGAGGCAAAGACAACGAAACTTGAAGATGGAATCATTACTGAGGAAGTTAAGATGCGTCCCATCGAGCTTAGGCGCCAACTCGACAAAAGGTTGGAGTATAAGCCCAGGAACGGGAACAAAGGAAACGGTTCTTCAGGTGGCAATGATGGGATGCCTCAATTTTATTCAAAAGATTTTGGCTTATCGTTCTGCACTTACTCTATAATTTTGTTTTCCTTTATGTCATTTTAATGAAAAATTCAAAAAATGTTTCTCAAGTCCATTTATCAATTTATGTAATGTTAACATCCTCCCTCGACCCATTAAAAAAGTATATGTTGTTCGGCTATGCTACGGAGGAAAGATGCATAATTTGCTACTTGCTCTGCAACTATATGAACGTGCTTCGGGCTAAAAATAAAAAAATAAAAAAATAAAATAAAAAACTATGCCAAGTCTGCGAAAATGTTCTTTGCCCGAATTCCTATATATGTATATTACTCCCTCCGTCTAAGATTATGACTCCTTGGCCCAAGCCCATTCGCGAATATGTCAAGAAGAATCACACAAGGAAAGTGCATGCTAGCCAAACTCGGCTAGAACTCTATTTTCCTTATACCCAATATGCTACAATCCCAAGTGGATTCACTTACCTTGTCTCACAAGGTAACTCATCTATAAATACACCTTGTACCCATGGTTGAAATACTCTGCAACTCTAATTACACTACTCTCATAAAACTGCTTACTGAATTAAGCATCGGAGCATCAAAGGTAACCAATTCCCATTTTTGCAAGTCTACTGATCGAGTGCCGATGACAATGAAGACCTCAGCCACCCGTTGAGCCAGTAGATTCGACACTCGTCAATTGACACTATCTGTGGGAACTTTTTTGTTAAACAAACCACTTTTATCTCTTAAAGGTTTATATGCTCACAACTCACTCCAATGGCCGACAAGATCTATAACATCAAAACTATTTAGGAGATTCCCATGGGGATAGAACTGGCAGCCTTCACCATATGTTCTAGTTCTTCATGGCCCACACCTAAGAAGTATAGGAATTAGCCAGACATAAGGAGGAAGCTAAGGCCTAGAATAAGCAATACCAAAAAAAGGGTCTTTAACACCGGTTATTTGACGATTTAACACCACTTTTCCACAGTTTCTACGCCGGTGTGATGGATAAGCAGTTGCAATTATCTTGGCTCATCTACACCGATTATAGGACAACCGATGTTAAAGGTAACGCGTTTTCAACACTAGTTATCAACTACAACCAGTGTTAAATTCTTGAATTTTGTAAAAACAAAATTAATTTAGCAATTAGTTTTAAAAAATGATATAATTTACAAATGAAATACATTATGCAAAAGCTTGATTAAAAAAAAATCATTGAACTAATTTATAAATACTTAATAAAATGCAATAATATATTCATCTAAAAAACAATTATTATTACATAATTTCAGAAAATCAAATTCCTATTACAATCTAAATGATAACTTATATATTCATCTTCCTCTTCGGTTTATACTTGATAGTCAACTCTTCATTTTCCTCTTCGTCTTCCACTTGATAGTCAACTCTTCATCTTCTTTTTCGTTTTTCATTTGAGAGTCAAATCTTCATCTTTGATTGCCTCGCTCAAAGTAACCCCATCCTCCAATTTTTGGATTAGTGGATGTTCTTCTTTGGCTTTGGCTCCATTCTCGTCGCTCGTCATGTATTGTCCTCCTCGTCATTGTCTTCACAACAAGTGAAGATTCTCAGAATTATGTGAAGGAATTCACTAGAAGACTATCGTGATGATCTCTTTGATAATGAGGTGGAGGTGGAGCATGCGATTCTTAATTAAATAAAAAAATTTAAATAATCAAGAGTTACCCCCCTCCTTCTCATCATAGAACGGATCATCAGGATAGTATTCTAGTGAATCCTTTCACGTGATCAGGTATATTCACCGTATATTTACTAGTGTTAGAAAATTACAACTTTTCTAGGTATCTCTGGACCATGTTAATAGATATACTTTATAGCAACAATATCACTTATAACAACAATACATCAAACAACATATTTAAAAAAAAAACACTGACTTAAGATCTGAATGAAAACGAAAATATAATTAAACTCATAGCAAATACCAAATATAGTTTAGATCGAATCGGACTGCAGGGTGCCAATTTAATCTAAACTATTCTAAAAACTCAATAACTATTTCATATCACAAAATATTGTGAAAAAATTAAATTAAACAAACTAGGATTTAGATCGAATCGGACTACAAAGGTCCCGATTCGATTTAAACAGTTAAAAAAGAATCACTGATTTCATATCCGAAAGAAAAAATAATAATAACCAAATTCACAACCAAAATAAAAAATACGGTTTAAACCGAATCAGACTACAGAGGTGTCAATTCGATCTAAACAGATAAACAAAGTACTACTTTCATATGAAAAAGACAACACATTATTATCACAAAAACAATAAGCATTAACGAAACAAAATTTGAAATTAAAAATAAAAAACGATATCGGTCGATATTGCTCTAGTTCTCCTTAAGAACTGAAGCTATGGTGTCTTCTTCTCCATCGAAACCTGTAAAAAGCTAAAACAAAAAATGCTAAAAATGAAATTAAAAAAAAATACCTGCTAGGTTTGCACCAGGTTTCACTGACAATATACAGCGACTAACTAATTATAATATATTTATACACTAAATTAAAATATGATGCCTTTTAGTGCAATAATGCAAAATTTACAAGTTTAGTTCTATAACTATTACAACGATCACGCCTTAGATACCTAACATATATAAAATTTAATCTTATAATTCTGACGTTTTTCATAATATCGCCCTTAATACCTATAACATGCAAAACGCCTAAGGAGTGGGCTCCAAAGTTCAGTGAGATCGCACTATCAAAAATCATTATCAAGTAAACAATTACCGGCACCTAACACATATTTACTAATCAAGTAAGGGGGAACTTGTAAAGGATAGAATAACATAACTAGCAAGTTATACCAAAGGAACTATATGACCCTTCAAATAAACACTACTAATTATACTTTACCTGTACTGAAATTCTTTGCACGGTGACACAAAACACGGTGTCTTATCGTCAACCACACCTATGAAACTTGGTGCACAAAACATAGTGCACAAGACATGGTGGCATACCTCGAGATAATACCAAACACGATCATTTCAATCATTTAGTCGAACATGCAAGCCCAATACTGACACGCCTGATTTCAACGAACTAAATAGGCTTTGGGGACCCCAAATGGACAAGCAAGTAACACGAAACATGCAAGTAAACAGAACATGGTGCACAAAACATGGTGCACGGGACACAAACAGTTAACACTGAGCATGGATATAACACTAGACACGTAACATTTCATACGTAACTCTTAAAACACAAGTACGCAACAAATTGCATTCACACGATAACTTTTAACAGGTATTTCACTTGTACACATAACTCAGTGCTTAAGAACATTTATATAGATATGGCACAATAATTGCATAAAGTATTTCACAACATGACTTTGAATAGCTATCACACATAAGTATTATCGTAAGTAATACATGCTAACTTGTTTAATTACTCATTTAAAACATTTAACTCCTTTAGTGCAAGCAATCACCTTATGTCTCAAGTACTTTGTGAGCAAATCTGCATTGCATAAATATCATAGTTTAAATTTTATCCTTGAATCTAGAGTAAACATTTTAGAGTTAATATATGACTAAGGCTGCAGAATATTGTGTATCTCAGTGTGAACATCGATATGTACATGTAGCCGAGGGCCTTACATGGTAAGTTAGTAGGATATCTTGGCGATTCTCCCATAGCCTGTGCTATATATGAGAAGTAAATCCTCCAGCTGGTGATACGGATCTTCGTACGAGGGAAGTAGAGTTTGAAGGCTCTACTTCTTACGTTATCTAGCTCTTTGAGGCCTTATCTGGGTAGGGCTAAAGTCGAGGCCAGGACCTGGATAATGCTAGGGCTTAATTCTTCAAACCTCTGTGAAGCGTTTCGGCTAGACCAAGTATCTCGATCAAGTCTTAGTTATGTGGGTTCTCACCCAATCCATGTTCCATCAAACGGGGCACACGTGTGTTTCCGTAGCATGCATGAACCTATTTCATGCAAGACCATCTCTTCTACATCTCAACTATATAGAATGACCTTAAAAAGTCACGTTAAAACTTTAGACATCTTTACGACTTTTTCTCACTTTAGATATCTCTACTTACAGATCTCTTATTTTTTAGATATCTCTTATAGTTAAACATATGGTCTTAATCTTAGTTTTCATGATACGAATACAAATATATGAGTTTAGTTAATTCTTTTCACTTGAAGTCATTTATAGAAAAGATGTAGAAAAAGTGCAGCAAATCAAAGTGCAAAGCTAGTCTCAAAGTCCAAGAAAAGGGAAGAAAAGTTCAAAATAAGACCAACGCAAAAAACGGCGAACAAAATGGAGTTCAAACGAAGAAACTGCAAGCAAAACAAGAAAGTGTCTAACCCGAGTGTAGACATGGTGTCTACTTCGAAGCTAAGCCCAGAAAGTGTCAAACACGACCTTCGAACTTGAACCTCAACCTTGAACCTTACCAAGGAAGTGTCTAACTCGAGCCTAGACAGGGTCTCGACACCCTTTGAGGCTACTGGCCAAAAAGAGAAGAAAAATGGTGAAGTTTCGAGCCCGACCTCGACACCATCTCGACCTCGAAGCATGCTGCCCAGAAACGTTTGACTCTGAGGCTCGACACCCTCTTGACTTTGAAGCTATTAAAGAACAACTAAGAGAAATGGAAAGAAAAGAAGAAGAAAAAATCTGGAGGAGGGAACATCGGTTTTAACCTATATTTTAGCGGTTATAGCCGATCTTAGATGCTGAGTGCAAAACTGGAGAATTCAAAAGTGTTGTATTAACCGATCTTCCATCGATTATAACCGATACTGTGTCAGAGAAGACATGCTCTGAAACTAGCCGTTAAAGAGCCGTTGGGAGCCATTTGGACACTCCTATAAATACCCCCAAGCTACAAAATGATGGGTAATTATCCCTTTCAAGTCTCCTACACTTTAGAGACATTCTCAAGCTTTATTTCAAACATTTGTATGTCAAATTAGCTTGTTAAGGTAGGATTGGAAAGAGGCCTTTGTGCCCAATTGTTGTGTCATGTTGTAAACTCCATTTGTGGAGATTCTCATTTTTGTAAACACTTTTGAGAAGTCCTAAACACTTGAGTACGTGTTGTAGGCACACTGTATGTGAGGCAAAGTCCTAAACTCGTGAGTAAAGAGTTAGGCAAGAAGAAAGGGGGAGATTGAAGAGAAGGAGAAAGAGCTATAAAAGTCCTAAGTCTTGAGTTAGATCAGACATTTGGTATGAAGACCTAACTTAGAGCTAAGTTGGGCAATTATGAAGAGGCTTAAATTCTAGAGGTTGAATTTTGGCATTTGTAAAGGTTTGAATTACACCTTTAAGTGATTCATTTGAGTGGGTTAGAAAATCTCAAGTTGTAGAACTTGGGTAGTGGATTAGGATTCAAGGGGAATCCGAACCAGTTTAATTCGTTTGTGTTTTGTCTTCCTTTTGCTTTGCTTTCATGATTTGCAAAACACTAATCACACACCCACTTGGTAAAATTGTTTTTACACTTGTCTTTGAAAAAGCTTTTTCAAAGTAGCTCTTCTTTGTAAAATAAATTTTTAAAGGATCAAGAATCTAATTCACCCCCTCCCCCTCTTATGTTGCTATTGATAATTGGGATTTCAATTGGTATCAGAGCTAGTACTCAAATTTATAAGTTTAACAACCTTGAGTTTAAAGATCAATTTTTGCAACCTTTTTGACTTTTAGAGTCTTACTTGCCTACTTGAGTATTTGTGCTCTATTTCTCTTGTTTTGCTCAAAATGGCTAACAGTAAGAAAGCCACCAAGAAGGTGACCAAGCTAGCTAAGACTTGGGATGATTCCTCAAGTGAGAAAGAGAAGGAAACCACACAAAGATGCTTTGTTGGGAGTTAGCTACAAGAGGTAATAAATTCTTCCCAATATTCTTCTTGTGGTAGTGAAATGCATGAAAGTGATAGTGACAATGATAATGCTAGTAATACTAAAGTATACAAGTATGTCACTTTAATGCATGAAAAATGTGTGAATGCCTTGAAAATGAATGTTATGCATGAAAAGAAAATTAACTCTTTAGAAATTCATGTGGCATCATTAAAAAAGAAAAACTCTACTTTGAAGTATGAAAATGATGAGTAAAGAATCAAAGTATGTAAAATGAGTACTTTGCTAGAGAATGAAGATGCAAAGTATATTGATTTGAAAAGGTATTATGAGCATGCCTTAAATGAAAATGTAGAATTGCATGAGAAAGTGAAGTCTCATGAAAAGCTAGAAAATGAGTATAATGATTTGAAGAAAAAGGTTGAAGACCTTAGCTCTAGCTTGGAAAAATTGACTTTAGGGAAAAACAACTTAGAGAAGTTGTTAGGCAAACAAAAGGTAGGAAATGATAAAAATGGCTTAGGTTATAAAAGTAACCAAAATTGTGATATGCCCTTTACTTCTACTACCTTTGTTAATGCTACAAATAGCAACGTAAAATTTACTTATCCATCTATTGAAGCTAAAAAGAAGACTAATCGCGCATGGTTGTATGAAAAGAAAAAGAAGTCTTCTAATTATAAAAATGATGTAATGTGATAAATTCATTATTTTATATGCCTAGAAAAATACATATTCCCATAGGCATAGTGAAGCTTATAGTCAATTTCATGAGTTTGCCTTATGTGCCCCAAAGAGGGATCTGTGTTTGTTAAATGCTCATCATGCTCCTAGATGTATGAATATGCATAGTTCATTTAGAAATGAACCTAGGAGACACTATGATAGAAAGAATGATTCTAGGAGATAATGCTTACCATTCTAGAAAGAATCATTTTGTTCATATGCCATTAAATAGGCATAATGTAGTTGACAATAATAGAGTGCCATATGCATATAGAAGAAATGCTAGGACATTTCCTTTAATTGATGCACCTATTGTATGTCATTATTGTGGTAGACTTGGTCACACCTCTTCCAAATACTTTGATAAGAAAAATGTGAAAAAGGGAAGAAAGGTATGGCAAGTAAAGGAGCAAGCTAACCCTCTAAGACCCAATAAGTGTTAGGTACCAAAATCTTGTGCTTGATTTCCTTATAGGTACTTGATGCTACTTTATGGACTAAATCTCAATGAAAATATACTTGAAAAGTAGCAAGGATGATTGATTGGAGCCAAATGGTGAAAAGTGCAAAAATTACAAAAATGGCTTCAAGAATGGTAATGAGCCCATGAATGCTCATTTGAGGTAACATGTATCATCTCTTAACTCACTTTGAGTGCTTTAAAATTGTTTTGATGATTATATTCAAATTGAGTTGAATGTGATGAACATATGTGATTTAAATTCAAAATGATGGATATGCTATATAGAATGCATAGTTTGAATATGTATATTGTGCTTAAATGAGAAAGTTGACTTGTATGTTAACTTCATATCTTTGAATCATTTTGATTGAAAGCACATTTTGATGAAAGTCTTTAGGACTTTATGAGCTTTAAAGGAAAATAGCTAGAAGTTTAACATTAGGTTGACTTTTAGACTTTTGCATGCTTAAAAGATGAAAATTGGTCTAATGTACTTAGAATGTTATTTGAAATATGATAAGACCAATTTTGAAGTTAAAAGACTCAAGAAAATATGAGTTAGGCAAAATAGAGAAAATTTGAAATTTGCCTTTGATTGATGAGTCTTTAAGTGATAGAATCCTAGAATGCTATGCTTTTAAGTTAAAATGATGCTTTAGGATCTATTTCACCTTTGGTATTTTAAATTCTTGCATGTTAAAAGATTTGAAAACTTTTCAATTGAAGATAGCAAGAATTAAGCGTGTTTGCATTATTTGAAAATGGTTGACCAAGTGGTTGACTTTCAATTTACACATGTGTTAGCTTACTTGAGATTTTAAGCATGAACTTATTAACAATTTGAAGTTGCTCACATAAGAAAATTAAGATTATATGATTCAAAATGGCAAACTTCAATGATTGTATGCTTTGTATACTTAAAATTGAAAATGCTTGACCAAGTAGTTGACTTTGAAAATATGCATGTTTTGAATTGTTTGAATCTTTATGCATAAACTACTTGAGCATTTAAAGTTGCTTGGATAATAAAATGCTTGATAGAAACTTGAAAATAGCAACTTTCAAAATTCATAGCTTAACTTGCTTAAGCTTGAAAATGGTTGACCGATAGGTTGACTTTGCACATATGCATGATTTGAAATGTTTCATTCCTTTAATATGTTGCATATGTTGATTAAAACTTGTTCATATGCTTAATTGAGACTTACATGATAAAATTGACAAGTTTTAAGAAAATAGGCATTGCTTTAGAAAAAACTTGACTTTTAGTTGACTTTCAAAAATGTGCATGAAAAGTGAATATTTGAATTATTGAAAGGCTTTATACGCCTAATGGAATTTGCTTGCATAAAGAATTGAAGTTTTTAAACTTAAGAAAAGCAAATTTCATGATAAGTTGAAAAGTTTGCAAGATTAACCAATGAGTTGACTTTGACATAATGCATCCTCTATTGTGTTAGATGCATACATATTGATCATTAGGGTCATTTGAAGTTGCTTGCATACTTTTCACTTGTTTTAAACATGAGTTGATGCCATATTTCAATAATCTTGAAAACTAATGTATTTAAGAAGGGTCATTCTTTAGAAAGAATGAACTCCTTTTATTTTCATAGCTTAACTTTCTCTTTGATTGAATGAAGCTTGTATGCTTCTTACTTGATTAGTTAAGCTCTTTGAAATGTACATACTAGAATTTAGGGGGAGAAAAATTAGAATTAGCATAGACAGTAGATGTTAAGATTAGCATAGAGCCCATAGGATTAGGCTTAGAACTAGAATGAACTTTTAGAGTGCATTTACTAAGGGGGAGAAAGTGCTAAATGTGGCTTGGCTTAACATTATGCTTACTTGTTAAAAATGGCTTGGCTCATGAAAGAACACTCCATTGTATGCTTAAAGGATAAAATGATGACAAAAAGGGGAAGAAGATGTGAATTATGCTTTACTTTGTCATCTTAAGTTTTGGAGTTTCTTAAATTAGAGAAATATGTTATTATAATGTCTTACTTTATATTTCTCTATAAAATCACGTATTTGTTTTGTCATCATCAAAAAGGGGGAGATTGTTAGACCTATGGTCTTAATCTTAGTTTTGATGATAAGAATACAAATATATGATCCTAGTTAATGCTTTGCACTTGAAGTCATTTGTAGAAAAGATGTAGAAAAAGTGCAGCAAATCAAAGTCTAAAGCCAATCTCAAAGTCCAAGAAAAAGGAAGAAAAGTTCAAAAGAAGACCAACGCAAAAAACGGTGAACAAAACGGAGTTCAAACGAAGAAACTGCAAGCAAAACAAGAAAGTGTCTAACCCAAGTGTAAACATGGTGTCGACTTCGAAGCTAAGCCCAAAAAGTGTCGAACCCGACCTTCGAACTCAAACCTCAACCTCAAACCTTGCCAAGGAAGTGTCTAACTCAAGCCTAGACAGGGTCTTGACACCCTTTGAGGCTACTGGCCGAAAAGAGAAGAAATGGTGAAGTTTCGAGCCCGACCTCGACACCATCTCGACCTCGAAGCATGCAGAAATGTTCGACAACGAGCCTCGACACCTCTCGCCTTCAAAGCTATTGAAGAACAACTAAGAGAAATGGAAAGAAAAGAAGAAGAAAAAATCTAGAGGAGGGAACATCGGTTTTAACCGATATTTTAGCGGTTATAACTGATCTTAGATTTTGAGCGCGAAACTGGAGAATTCAAAAGTGAGGTTTTAACTGATCTTTCATCGATTATAACCGATATTGTGTCAGAGAAGACATTCTCTGAAACTAGCCGTTGGGAGCCATTTGGACACTCCTATAAATACCCCCAAGCTATAAAATGATGGGTAATTATCCCTTTCAAGTCTCTTACACTTTAGAGACATTCTCAAGCTTTATTTCAAACATTTGTATGTCAAATTAGCTTGTTAAGGTAGGATTGGAAAAAGGCCTTTGTGCCCAATTGTTGTGTCATGTTGTAAACGCCATTTGTGGAGATTCTCATCTTTGTAAACACTTTTGAGAAGTCCTAAACACTTGAGTAAGTCTTGTAGGCACACTATATGTGAGGCAAAGTATTAAACTCTTGAGTAAAGAGTTAGGCAAGAAGAAAGAGGGAGATTGAAGAGAAGGAGAAAGAGTTGTAAAAGTCCTAAGCCTAGAGTTAGATGAGACATTTGGTATGAAGACCTAACCTAGAGCTAAATTGGGCAATTGTGAAAAGTCTTAAATTCTAGAGATAGAATTGTGGCATTTGTAAAGGTTTGAACTATACCTTTAAGTGATTCATTTGAGTAGATTAAAAAATCCCAAGTTATAGAACTTGGGTAGTGGATTAGGATTCAAGGGGAATCCGAACCACTCTAAATCGTTTGTGTTTTGTCTTCCTTTTGCTTTGCTTTCATGATTTGCAAAACACTAATCACACACCTCACTTGATAAAATTGTTTTTGCACTTGTCTTTAAAAAAGCTTTTTCAAAGTAGCTCCCCTTTGGAGAAGAAATTTTTAAAGGGTCAAAAACTAATTCACCCCTCTCCCTCTTAGGTTGCTATTGGTAAGTGGAATTTCACTTATCTTTCTCTTTCCTCCAACTCATGTTTTTGTACTATTCTTCCGAAAATCAGGGCAAACTTCCCATTTGATTCTTAATAATTTGATGTTATCTCAATTTTTCATTTTTGCTTCTTTTCTTTGAGAAAAGTATCCCACGTTATCCTTCCTTCTTTCTTTTTTATCCTTCAATAATTAATGCATTCTTTTTCTCTTACAACAATATTATAATACGTGGAAAAATATTATAATATAAATAAATATTTATCTACATTTAGAAAAATGTTTTGTCCCCAAATTCATTATTTAAAGGGTAAATTGTTAAAATCAAATGTTTGTGCGCCAATTTATAATTTTAAAAAAGTATGAATAGTTTTTACAATTAACTCTTTTATATATAATATACCGCAAAACTTTCATCTGACGCATGTTTTTGTTGTACACACTCTTTCTTTTTTCTTTCTTTTTTTTTTGAAACATGTGATACTTGTTACTTAATAGTTTAAAAAAAGATTAAATTTAGCCTCAAAATATCACATGTATGTATAAAGTATTGTGTCTCGCATTTAAATGTATGCATTTAACCTTTGATTTATTGCGTACTACGTATAATCTCTGATGTATCGAGTTTAATTATTAATTTATTGTTTATTTCTTTAAAAAAATAGTATTGCATGTAGTGAAAAGGTGATAAAAAAAATATTCATTATAAGGATTGATCGATGTAATTGTTGTTTCAAAAAGTATTGGTGTAAAAAAAAAGTATTGGCGGTAGAGGAAAAAAAACTTATTTTAAAAAGTATTGCATGTTTCTTCAAACATCATGTGTGTATCACACGGTACATATGTCTCATAGGAGACTCCATAATATGTGAAAAATATTTACACACATTGAATAATACTACAATACTTTTTCTTTTTCTTTTTTTTATCTCTGTTTATGTATGTGTAATGTGTGTATATATACTTACATAAATCGAATTTACTATAAATACTAAATTTATATTTTATACACATAGAAAGACTGTTTTTTTTAAATTGTAAACCACAAATCTCAAACTCATGCCACCAATGTCGCAAATTCTCCCTTTTATCACTTCAATTCTCTTCCACGTAGAAAAACTATATATATATATATATATGGAAATACTATAATTCCTTCAAGGAACCATTCAGTCATTAGAAAATGACCTATGCAACCATTTATGCAATTGCATTATACAATTACATAAGCCATTATTTGATGACTGAATGGTTACGTGAAGGGACTGTAGTCAGACCCATATATATATATATATATATACACACGCTTATATAAAAATAATTTTAGTGTTATTAAGTTAGACTAGATTATATATATATATATGTTTGAATTAAAATTAATATATAACAATAATACTATATATATGTGTAAATGAGAAATATATATATATAGACACATAAGAATGGTGATAACAGTATTAATGATATGAAACCATAAAATCACAATATATATATGTGTGTGTGTGTGTGTGTGTCAGGGGTGATAACGAGTCTAGCCGAGCCGAGTTTTGACATGTTCATTTATTGTTCATTTATTTATCGAGGTTTAAATTTTGTTCATGTTCGTTTATTTATTAATCAAACCGAGCCGAACTTGTTCATGAATATTCGTGTGCATTCTATCTCGTATTAACTGATAAAAAATTATAATGTTTAGTTAATTTAATATACTATATCTACTTACATAAAAATCAAAATTTAATTTAAACTCATATATTGATATCTATGTACACATAAATATATATATAAAGATTCAATTATTTGTATTATTTAAAATTTTAATATTATATATACTTATTTTATTTATATTATATAGTTAATATTGTAATCGAACATATTCAAGAACATTAACGAGCTTTCAACAACTTGTTCGTGTTCGTTTATTATCAAGCATAAAAATCATGTTCGTGAACGTTATTATCGAGCCGAGCTCGAGCTTGTTCGTGAATGTTCGTTCTAAACCTTATGTGTGTGTGTGTGTGTGTAAATATGAGGCATTGCACCTCAACCTTTGCGTCTCAATGGTTGGAGCCCACCTCAATCTTTGAGTTTTGACTGTTGACACCTCATTTTTTTTAAATTTATCTTTGTTTTAGTTATTTACAATTTAATTCTTAAGTTAATTTTTATCTCTTGTTTCAATTTATTAATCAAAACACAAGCTTTGTTATTATTATGATTTTAAGAGTTTACTTCATTAATTTGTTATTCTAAATGTGATAAATAAAAAAAAAGGCTTAATCACTATTTAACCCCGTGTTATTCCATTTTCACTACTTATCCTTCATGCTTTTAAAACTAACTCTTTACCCCCTTTGACTAAGTCCTGTGTAATAATCATTGAAATAATAATATTATCCTTATTATCGAGCCGAGCTCGAGCTTGTTCGTAAATGTTCGTTCTAAACCCTATGTGTGTGTGTGTGTAAATATGAGGCACTGCACCTCAACCTTTGCATCTCAATGGTTGGAGCCCACCTCAATCTTTGAGTTTTGATTGTTGACACCTCATTTTTTTTTAATTTATCTTTGTTTTAGTTATTTACAATTTAATTCTTAAGTTAATTTTTATCTCTTGTTTCAATTTATTAATCAAAACACAAGCTTTGTTATTATTATGATTTTAAGAGTTTACTTCATTAATTTGTTGTTCCAAATGTGATAAATAAAAAAAAAAAGGCTTAATCACTATTTAACCCCGTGTTATTCCCTTTTCACTACTTACCCTTCATGCTTTTAAAACTAACTCTTTATCCCCTTTGACTAAGTCCTGTGTAATAATCATTGAAATAACAATATTATCCTTATTAAATGATGACATCTCCGCCACGTCATAATTTCTCTCCTTCCTTGGCGACATCATCTACCTTCTCTCTCCGCCACATCATCGCAACCACCTTCAAATAAATGGCAAAAATTTTGCTACTAACTAGGGATTGAACACACAACCTTCAACTCTCATGTGTGTAGACTAACCACTAGGCTAGTGATGTTTTTTATACTAAGTATAATTCTCATTAACTTTATCATTTACTCTCTCTCTCTCTCAACTATCTAAATAAAAGAGCATAAGACTCTGTTCTTTTTTATTTATTTCTACAAGAATCATTGTTTTTTTTTTTTCAAAACTTTACATAAAAAAAACTTAATTTTCTACTCAATTCAAAATTTTGAATTTTGAATTTAAATTTTGAATTTAATTTTGAATTTTAAAATTTGAATTTTGAATTTAAACTTTGAATTGAACTTTTGAATTTAATATTTTAAATTTTAAATTTTGAATTTTGAATTTTAAATTGAGTAGAAAATTTAGTTACTTTTTTTTATGTAAAGTTTTGAAAGAAAAAAAGTAATAATTTTTTTAGAAAGGAATAAAAAAGAACAGTCTTATGCTCTTTCATTTGGACAGTTGAGAGAGAGTAAAAGATAAAGCTAGTGAAAATTATAATTGGTATAAAAAGTATCACTAGCCTAGTGGTTAGTCCACATGCAGGGGAGTTGAAGGTTGTGTTTTCAATCCCTTGCTAGTAGCAAAATTTTTGCCCTTTATTTGAAGGTGGTTGCGATGACGTGGTGGAAAGAGAAGGTTTTTGCCCTTTATTTGAAGGTGGTTGCGATGACGTGGTGAAAAGAGAAGGTAGGTGACGTGGCCAAGAAAGGAGAGAAGTCATGACGTGGTGGAGATATCATCATGGGTAAATTACCTAAAACCCCCTTGTGGTTAGCGAAAGTTATTAACCGGCCCCCTAACGTTTAAAAAGCTACGAAGAACCCCTCTCTACTTTTTCAATATCTGTAACCGTTAACTTTTCTATCATTATTAACCGTCAAACTAAAAAGTCAACTTCTCTTCTTAACTTTTTCAATAAAATGACATATTTGCCCTTACAAATAAAATACCACATTTGTCATTGATGCAAATGACATATTTACCCTTAAAAAATAATATACAAATATAAATATTTTTATTGTGTATTTTTTCTTTTCAGAATCTATTCTGTATCTTTCAATTTCTTTTGAATATTTATAAATCTAATTATTCTCTTTTTTGTTTTAAATTAGTTAAGGCTTAAAAATTACTTTCCTTTTTAAAAATTTCAAATCAATTTATTTTATATTCCATTATTAGTTCATAATTTCTTGATTTCCATTTTCTTCTTTTCCTTTTCTAAAATTTCTAAATTTTAATTTATATTATTTATTAATTTTCATAATTTCTTAATTTCCTTCTTCACTTCCACCAATCATATGATATACTTTTAATAATTACCCTCTTCTTTTTAATCAGGACTTTTTTCATTGAAAGAAGAAAAAAAAAAAAACTTAATCCTGCAATTCTAATCTAATCCAATCCAACAACAACAGCAACCAAGGAAAGGGAAAATTAAGCAAAGAAACCAGAGAACTTTTGCAATGCCTGAACAGCAACCATAAAGAAAATGTAAAATTAAGCAAAGAAGCGAGAGAGAAAGCTTTTGCAAAGGCAATCAAATGCCCTGCTTCATCTTCCATTTCCTCAACAGCAAATGCAGAGAGGGTATTTCTTGTTTGATATGGATTGAAGAAGAAGTCTCTTCGTGCTTAATCGCTAGCTTGTTTGCAGCGTGGACCTCAACACAGGGCTGCCTCATTAGCACAACAAATAACAATTGCCGGAGCTTTCTCACACACATCACACTGGATCTTCATCTTAGTTTACAAATTAACAAAAAAATACAGTACTCCCAAACTTCGAAATGAATTCGTCACTATAACACCACCAATGTAGGCCTTTGGACTAGCCTCAAAAATGCATCTCAGAATCAAGTATCCCTTCCCGGAGCTTTTATCATATTAACAGCGGTCCGGCAGCAACACCTATGGCGCACGACACAGATCTGCACTACTCCGACATTCAGATCTGCTCTCCCCGCTCCCAATCGGACTCAAGAACACCACCGATCGACTTCACTCGATCTATGGCGGCGGAGAATCAGTTGACTTCTTTGCGCGACTTGGGACTCCGCTACCGTTCAACCTTCGGAGACAACATCGGTCGGTGCTGTCTTTTTCTTCCTCACATCATCGCTAACCATCGCTGCTGTCTTCTTCTTCCTTCCGCCGCTGAAGCGCCGCTGGTGTCTTCTTCTTCTTCATGCACTGAACCAAGGTGAAGGGGAAGGGGAAGGGAAGGAGAAGGACGAGAAGAGAGCGATGCGTGACAGAGGGGAAGGGGAAGGGGAAGGGGAGGGGGAGGGGGAGAGTGATAGCGGTGGCTAGAGTGAATAGAAGTTTTTTATTTTTGGGTTAATGACTGGAGGTAGGTAAATATATATTATAAGTAAAAAAAATAAAAAATAAAATAGTAAAATGAAAAAATTAACCTTTGGGCTGTTAGATATAACGGAGAGTTCAAACGTTACTGATATTAAAAAATTATAGGGGTTTCTTTGTAACTTTTTAAACGTTAGGAAGCCGGTTAATAACTTTCGATAACTATAGGGGGTTTTAGGTAATTTACTCCATTGTCATTTCAATGATTATTACACATGACTTAGTCAAAGGAAGGTAAAAAGTTAGTTTTAAAAATATGAAAACTAAGTAATAAAAAAGGAATAACACAGGGGTAAATAGTGATTAAGCCTAAAAAATATATATAAATAATTATTAACCGATTCTACTTAATTAAAGAAAATTTTAAAAATTTAAATAATATAAATATGATTTTCGTGTGTTCCAGTCACCTTTTATTAATTTTCGTGTGTTCCAATCACCTTTCTTAATTTTTGTGTGTTGTAACTAATTTTAATTTAATTTTTGTTTTAAAAATTTTGATTTCATACTAATATAATTATCATTTTATTATTAAGCAAGTGAATTTATTATACTACATGAAAATATAAAAGAAAATAATTATTTGAGGTATTATGTAAATAACTTAAATAGTAAAAAGGAATTAAAATTAAATTTAAAATTATGTGTATAGAGAAATCAAAATATTGTAGAATATACTTTTCTAAAAGGACATATATAGTTGCCGATGTGGTAAATTTACCATATAAATTGAAATTTAGGGCTTGTTCGTTTGGAGGTTTTGTAGGCTGGTTTTGGAAGATAAGTTTCAAAAATTGTTTTAAAACCAAAATCTCATTTGGCACGGGGTTAAACCTTTGTTCTACAAAATTTTATTTTTAAAATAAATTATTTTTTTGACCAGTAAAAATTAAAAAAAAAAAAACAACAACTCAATTCTTGAAGAGAAATCTTATTTGCAACCTATTATCATACCAAACAAGATTTTTAAAAAATTGATTCTCAAAAGTGTTTTACTAAACATGGTTTTTGCAAATAATTTTTAAGCGTATGTCATATTACTTATTTTTGAAAACATATTTTAAAAAAATTTGTTTTTCAAAACCACTCCCAAAACAACTTTCTAACGAAGAGGTTCTTAGAAATAAAGGTGATTGGAAGAGAGAAAACTGGTAGAGATGCCCTAATAAATAGTCAGCAGACTCAGCATGTGTTGTGTTGTGTCCATCCATGCTTTTCTTTATTTTTTTTAGTAATTCTTTTTGGAGGAAAGGGGGATTTATTTCCCCCAATATTCATTTTGGGGGATATAAATACCAAAGCAAACCAAATTGAATTTTATTTCCCAAAATATAGAAAACGAATTCGGGAGATTCGTTTTTAATTCGTTTTCAGTTGAAAACGAATTCTTCAAAAAGAAAATAAATAAATTTTGTTGAAAATTCTTTTTTCCAGAGAATTCGTTTCCAGTAGGGAATTATTATTATTATTTTTTTAAATTCTGACTTCGCTTTCGGTTCTAAGTTTTTATAGTTTTTTAAATATAAATATTATTTAATGTAAAACGAATTATAGTGATTCGCAATTGACACCCGTAATTCATTTTTCAATTTTAGGGGAACAAAGGTAAGAGCTAATTATATAACTGAAAATCTAATTTTATTAAGCTAAATTTGTTTCTTTCAAAAATATTTAACAAAAAAAAACCAAAATAAAAAGTACTTAAAATATTTATTAAATTACAAATTAGATTTTCAGTTATATAATTACAAAAGTCTTTTTTTTCATAAAAACTGAAAAACCGAATTACGGGGGTCCATTTCGAATAAACATAATTTGTTTTACATTAAATAATATTTATATTTCAAAATATATAAAAACTTAGAAACGATGTTAGTGAACTCGTTTTGAATTACAAAATAAAGAAGACAAAGGTAATTGACCACCATTTCAAGAAATGACGTAAATTACTTCCTCTGAAATTTTATTAAATTAAAATTAAATTTTCAGTTATGTAATTATATTTTGCCTTTTTTTCATAACAACTCAAAAATGAATTGCGGGGATTCTTTTGAATTAATGAAATTAATAAAAAAACAAAAAAGGAAACAATTAGTAAAAAAAACAAAAAAAGGAAGAAACGAATTCATTCAGTCCTTCAAGAAGATTTTTTTTTTTTTTTAATTCTCTAAGAAAACGAATTTACCAAATTCGTTTTTTATAGATTGGGAATGAATTTTTTTTGTGTATTTTGATAATTAATTGCCCTAATAAAAATATTAGGGAAAAAAACTCAGGGAGGGGGAAAGGGGGGGGGGAGGGGAGAGAGGGTGTGGTCAGGATATATCCCGAATTTCCAATGTGTTTGGATAATCTGACTTTGGCAACGTGGCATTTATTAGAGGGTCTACGGTTCAATCATTCAACTTGATATGCGGATCTTTGCGGCATGTGTCCGTCCGTAGAGATAGGGCCCCTCACCCCTACCTAATAATTTTTAATTTCTTTATTAATTATACTCAATTATATTTGAATGGCGTCATGGGCCACAACCAATATATTAACTTCATCGAACCAAATTACATTTACTTCCTTCCAGTTTTAGTAAATTACAAATACCCCTAATTTATTACGCCATCCGTCCTACTCAAAGATTTCACTTTCAAATATGCACAACATATTATGGGTTGTGAGGTATAACACTTAAAATAAGTAATTTATCATTATATTTTTCACGTATATCCTTACTTTAAAAGTAAAGATTAATTGTGAACCACACATTATAATATTAGTAAGGGTATGTAATATAAATAAATTTATAGTGGACTCTTTAAATGAGACAAGATTTTTTTTTTAAAAGTGAAATTTTTGAATAAGACAGAGAGAGTATTATTATTATATATATATATATAATAAATGCAAAACTTTGTATGAAACTGGTTCATATATGCGACAATTTTGGGACGCACGTCCCTTTACAATATATATATATTTTGTCTATACACAATTTGTTAAAAAAAAAAAAGATTTAAAGTGATATTTGAAAAAATATTTCTAATACTATTGAACAATACCACAGGTACTGTTTACCAATATCATATTTCTTTGTTCTTTCACTTTCTTAGTTAAGTGTTACTACTGAATAGTAGTACTTATACTCTTTTTAAGTGCTACTTTAAAAGAAGAGTAACACATCTTCTAAGTGCTATTCTATAATAGTAGTAACACATTGTACTCTTCTAAAGTTGGATTTATAATATTCTTAAGTGCCACTCTAGTATTTATACTATTCTGAAATAGCACTCTTAAAGAGTAGTAATGGTAATCCAAAGAGAGTAAGGGTGGTGGGAGTGGTAGGTTTTTGTGGGTTTAAACCCACAAAAAACCCACAAAAACCTAAAACCTACCACTCCCACTTGCCACCTCACAAACCCAGGTTCTGAAAACAGAACCTGGGTTTGTTATATTTAGTGGGTCCCACCCGCTAGGAGAGTGCAGCTCACGCTGCACTCTCCTAGCGAGTTCCTCCCACTCAGCGAGTGGGAGGAACGGCTGGTGGCAGACAGCCCCTTTTTCTTTTTTTTTTTTTTTTGTGTTTTCTTCTTTTTGTTTGTTTTTTATATGTAAATCAAATGAATATAGCCGTTAGTTTTTCTTTTAATTTTTTTAATTCACTTTTTTGTTGAAATTTTTTTTTCTTTCATTCGATCTTTTTAATATAAATTCTTTTTTTTACTATTTGTTTTTCTATAAATACTTATTAATTCTAATATTTCTCTACTTCAATTTTTTAATTATGTAGTTTTTTTTTTGATATTTTAATCAGGTTTTTTTTTTAATGTAACGTACTTTAAATAATATTTTACTGATTATCGTATTTTTTTTCTTGTGGTTTATTAAATTATATAATTTACGAAATTAAATATTTTAATAAATTAAAATAAATTTATAATTAAATATAGTTGATAAATTATAATTAAAAAGGTATAAATGAATGTGTATAGAATTGTTTATTAGTGGGACCCGTGATGAAGTTGCTTTTCTGGGTTTATTGTTGCTGGTGGTAAGTTTATAAAAGTTGGTGGGTTTTTGTGACTGATGTGGCGCTGATGTGGCGTGATAAACCCGCTTTTCTGGGTTTATCACTCCCACCACCCTAAGAGTTCTACCCACTTTTACTCTTCTAGAGTAACACTAATACTCTTATGAAGTAACACTTATATTATTCTGAAGTAGCATTTATACTCTTCTGAAGTTTGTTTTTTGTTCATCCTTAAAGTGATACTTGAACAAAGTATTATTGATACTTGTGAACAATACCACCAGCACTGTTCACAGTATCAATTTTTTTTCTTTTGTCAAAAATTTTTTTTCCCTTAAAGTGATACTTGAAAAAAGTATTACTGATATTATTCACAAGTATCCGTTTTATTTTGTTTAAGTATCAAAAAACATACGTACTGTTCACGTGAACAGTGATCGCATGCATAAACTCGCTTCACAAGAGACCACCTCTAGAACACAACAACTTAAATAAAATTGGTTTATGTATGAGCTGACCTGCATACCTAAAACCCTTCATGAGCTTCTAAAATATTTAAGGGCACACACGTTTAGCTCTAGCCTTTTTTATTCTTAAAGGTTAAAATTCTTATATTTGGTTCATATAGGATTATGATCTTTTGACATATTATATTCTGAAATTGTTATTTGCAGGAAGTGAATTACTATTTACAGGAACATTTTTCTGTGAAAAAGTCTATAATGCCCCTAAGTTATAAAAAAAATACTATTCAAGCAATAACAAACATTGCTCCTCTCCCTCTCTCGTGTATCTCGCTTCTCTTTGGAGAAAAAGGAAGGAAAAAATCGGCCGAGCAAGCCTACAGGGGAATTCAATCGGATAAATCTTAAAGCGAATCGGGTCGGCAAAGGTTAGTGCTTCCGATTAGTTCAATTTGAAAAAGGATTGTTAAATTTTAGAATGAAATTCCTATTTGTTTCATTGGTTGTTTTGATTGATTTGTATATAATTTATCCGGATTTGTTATGGGTTTACTGTGGGTGGGTGAGAATTGCGGTAATTGTTTGTTTTTTTGGCTGAATTTGCGATTTTGAGGCCAAATCCATTCAAAATTGGGTCTACTCGGCGGGATTTGAGTGAAATCCCGCCACAGGACGAGGGAATTTTACGGAAATACTGCCGAGTTTAGGCGGTATTTTCTAAAAATTTCCCCGTCCTGCGACAGAATTGTAAGGAAATACTGCCAAGCTCAGGAAGTATTTTGGTAAATCCTGCCTAAACTCAATTAGATTTCCAGAAAATCTCGCTGCATTCAAGCGAGATTTCCCGAAAATACCACCTGAGCTCGGCGGTATTTTTTGGAAATCCCGCCTAGCTCAGGCGAGATTTTACGGAAATCCCACCTAAGTTCGACGGGATTTCCAGAAAATTACTGCCGAGCTCAGGCAGTATTTTTGGGAAATCTCGCCCGAAGTCGGCGAGATTTTCATTTTTAAAATTTTTTTTCCCATTAACTGTTTTTTTTTTCCTTATTTCCCTTCAATTATTTTTCTAGTGATTATTGCGTCTTGTTATTATTTCAGATGGGAGATAGATTCAAAAGTTTGAAATTAAAATTCGGCAGAAGGACAAAAGGAGGAAATTTGAAAATTATTGCAGACAATGAGGAAATACAATCCAATGATGAAATAAGAGCCATAGAGGTAATACAATCCTCTGAGGGAATAGTTGCCCGTATCCCTCCCACGGCATCCGAGCGTCAGAGAAGGGTGCTAGGAAGATCGCAAGGTTCTTCTTGGACGTTAAATATGGAGGGGGCAAGTAACATTAAGTACGATGAAAATGAATTTGCACCGCAATACATTGAAAATGCGGTAGAGGAAGCAGCAAGGGAAAATGCTGAACGGATTGAGGGGAAAATGTCTCAGGGGGAAATGAAATGGAATTCGGAACGGTTAGACGATGAAAACGAATAGGCAAATGCAAGCAACCAACCAAGGGGGATTGGAAAAGGGAAAGCATTAATGGGCTCCGAAAGTAGGTCAGAGTCAGGGTCAGGGATGGATGCTGGGTGGAAGACATACCAGATTCTAGATGGTCCGATTGACGGTAGACTTTCAAATCCGAAGTTGTTAAGAGTTTTAAAGGTTATGTTGCCTACTACATAGGGCATGGACAAGTATCGTATTATGCTTTATTACTTATTGTGAAATATGCTTTATTAGTTGTTTCGAATTATGCTTAATAACTTGATGCATAAAATGTGTTAAAATATTTATTAAATTACGTAGTAATGTGATATGTTGAAATGCCATAATGGGTACAATCAGCTAATAAAGTGGGATTTAGCCGAGGGAGAAATGAAAAGGCTAGTGGGACATCCGGTTTGCACATTTGGGATGATGCATGCATCTTGAGTTAGACTCTTCATTGCTCTGTGCATTTGTGGAAAGATGGCATTCGGAAACCAATTCATTCCACATGCCGTTCGGAGAGAAGAGCATCACTCTTCACGATGTGGCCTATATATTGGGAATTTCGATTGTCGGATGTCCCATTTAAGTAAAAATTAAGCCGTTAGAATTACAGGCACAACTTTTAGACATGTTGGGAATAGAGCCAGCTGAGTTATAGAATTACAGGCACAACTTTTAGACATGTTGGGGATAGAGCCAGCTGAGTTAGCTAGGGGAGCGAAAATTTTCAGTGTGAGGATGTCCCTGCTTCGATATTATTATGGCAATAGACCGGGGGAACTTGCAATTCTGTCGCAGGTATTTGTTGTGGTTAGTAGGAAATACTCTGTTCGTGGATAAGAAAAAAACCCACATTCCTAGGTATTTCCTGCCTTTCCTCCGCGATATAGATGGCGTAAGGGGACATGCTTGGCGTGCAGCTTGCTTGGCGAACTTATATCGCAATCTTGGGAGAGCCTCTAAGGCGGACGGTGCTCAGCTTGGAGGGTGTTTGACATTATTGCAGGTTTATATGAATCATTTTTAAATTAGTTCAATACTCCATAATGGTTCATTAATTTCACTAAGTTTTTTTATTTTCTTATGCTTAATAGAGCTAGATATACGACTATTTTCTCACATTTAGTCCTCCAAAGCTGAGATCCTGGAATGTCAACTCGCATGCTGCCCTCAAGTGGCATATCGAAACCGGCAAGAATAGTGAGGCTGGACAGGACTTGGTGTCATACAGACTCGCACTTGATAGATTGAGAGCAGATGAGGTAATATTTCCATATCATTTAAATGGACAAAAGTTTTTATGTGTAATGTCCGAATTGGTCGATTAACCACTGACTTATTTTCAAATGAACTAAGTAAATTAGCTTCTTTTTGAGCCAAATCCTACCCTGTTTCATCCAATAAATTGTATAGGGGTCTTATTTATTACTGTGGTACTACAGAGCCCTATATGTCGGATCAGTTCTTACGACAGTTTGGGTACGCGCAGGCGATCCCTCATCAAGTTTTTGAGCCCAAGAGTTGTTACAGAAGCCCTCAAATTCTTAAGTATAAGTGCCAATACGATCCAAATTTTATAGGATGGTAACTATATAACTTGAGGGTATTACATGGGATAATAAGGGCTCAGTGGGCCGATAAGGCGTGTTCTGAGTACCTCGACTACTTCTAGCCGCGATCTCACGTTCGTGTTAATCCATATGAGATGGAAGTGGAAGAGCCATCGGCTCCTAGATAGCTATCCATGGCTGTGGTAAGTACATGAGCTTTATGCTTACTTTTGGCTATTAATTATATTTTTTATTTCACTGTTTATTTACTATATTTGATCTTTTTGTTACCATGTAGCGTTTGCAATATTTAGCTAGTAGACTGGTTCTAATACATCCACGGACAAGGCATGCAGTACCCAGAGAGTTGCAGCAGAGGGCCATAGATGAGATGGCTATTCATATGAATGATAGGATGCCGGGACTAGATGAACTTGCGGCAAGATCATTGTTCAAGATTATTGATTGTTGTTTTCAATAATATTAAGAAAAATTATTGAGATTTATTATATTCGATGTTTGAGGCAGTTGATGAATTAATATTCCATTCGTGATGCTATCTATGTATTGTCTATGTGTTAAATAATATTAAATTTGGTTGTTTGAATATGATATGGTTTTTAACTTTTTTTCACAGGGACTAGTTAGGCCAAAAGTATGGGATACTCTATCAAATTTTTTTCAAAAATAATTACATATGAAACAAAAATAAGAAACTTATACTGTGAACATAAAAGCAATAATAAATGGCAACTTCGGTTGTGTACGTAATAACAAATTTCATTCAATATTAAAACAGTTTCATTACAGAACATCTAATACAACACTCAATAGATTTAGCCCTAAATTCATCAAATCGGCATTGTAAATAAGAGCTCCAACTCTTCATTTGTTCTCAGGCCCTGTTTCTCCACGTCGGATAGACTGGGGGTAACAAGAAGTCGCCTGTCGTTAACAAACCAATGAAATGATTTTGGAAGACATGCCCCATATTGATGAAACTGATCGGATCATTAGAGATGCCAGACCCCTGCAACTGAATTGGAAGGAAAGTATTACTCTAATAAGCATATAATGTAACAACCCTTTGGTATTTCGTGACAACGAGTAATCCAAAAAGATGATAATCAAACCAAAATTCTGATATGGTCGGAGCTATATAGCAATCTACCACGCAACATACTAAATCATAATCGACTGGGGCAATAACGTGTTGCCACAAAGTAGCTTCATCGCGCAGTTCTTCTAACAGTTATGTCCGCACCTACGATCAATGCTCCTCATCTTCATGTACGAAATAGGAAATTACTATAAAACCATAATGGCCATCGGGCACTACATTGACGTGATCGTCAACATAGTCTAACACGAAATGCTTCAGAAATTTGGGAAGGTCAAAAAGTCATTTAGAATCTTGAGGCTTTAAAGCCTTTTTGTTCCTCTGTCTTTCTGTGGATCTGCGATTATAAATCATATTAAATTTAATACATTGATATATAATTACACACCGTTACCGATACATGAAAAGTAATATTTGTACCTCCTATTGCATTCATTTCAGCATGCTCATACCCTGATAAATCTCATTGGGTTGGATTGTGTCTCGGTCTGCCCCTGTGTGGCCTACTTATCGGATCAGCTAGATCAACAATTTTTGGATAAAGCATCGCATGCACGGCACCCATCTCCCTGTATATCTCAACACTTGGATGCATCAATATATCAACAAACATGTCATGCAGTCGCCTTTCAGCCGTTTGTCTCGCCTCCTCATTGTTGGGAATATCATTATCTCCCAAATGCAGCATCTTCCAGAAGTCGTCCCAATCGACATGATCAATTGGACGGTGTGTTCGCACCAACTGCAGCAACTAGTTCGAAATTCGTAACCACATGTCTCATCATCTTCCCCGATAAAGCCAACTCTTTTTGTATTTTATTCTTCTAACATTGTAATACTAGCGAAAGAACCTATACCGTTCAACCTACTATACAGTAAGTAGTTGCTCTTCCGGCATGTTTTGCTACTAGAAGACTCCATTGCAGTACGAATTTTATCAAATTGCTCTTCTATCATAATATTAATTCTCTGAAAAATACCTGAAAATGCCTTTTTATCAGTGCCAATTGTCTTCTTTAACTGTGCATGTGCACTCTCAACCCTAAAAGCCAATTAACATTGAAAATTAAACTTTCACATAGGAACACTATTATCAGTAATCATACAATATAAAAACTATAAATTAAAGTTATAAGTAACTTACATGTTCGTGGTGCACCATCCGTAATGCTTTATATTCTTAGTCCAAAAAGATACAAACTTGCTCCTGTGGGGATCTAACCATGTTTTTTCAAGTATGAAAGCACTTTTCTGAATTTAAATTTACTTCCATATTTAGTATCAATAAATTCTACAGTTTATGTGATCGATTTGTATGTCAAGGCTTTCACCACTTACCCCCACCGATATAGAAACACTTTTGTTGTCTTTTTGTCGTTGACTGACTCTAGTACATTTTTCTTTACATCCATTTCAATGTCTCATGCACAGTAGTTGTCTAGCTTGTGGAAAGACTTCATGCACGGCGTTCAGTAAGACAGTCTCTCTATCAGTCATGACAACATGTAGGTATTTGTTGTGATCGAATAACTTTCTCAACTGAGTCATGGCTCAAAAATAGCTCGAGTAAGTCTCATACGTCATGAAAACAAAAGCAATATGAATAAACTGAGATATGGGTACATGAGCCACTATCTGCAGTAGAGGCATGTCATACCTGTTTGTCTTATATGTCGTATCCATAAACAAAACGTACGAAAACAAACCAAGTAGACATGGTGCTTTCTTGTGGGCAAAGAACACGTGCCAAACTACATTATTCTCCTCTTCCACTGTGTGCAAATATACGTATTCGTGATCATGCAAAAGTTTGAAAAAATACTAAATGGTAGTCAAATATCCCCTCGCCTCCCTTCTAACGTTTGCTGATTCATTGTACATCTGTCTTATGTGACTGACATATTGCGGATCATCTGCTCGCAACTGGGCCAACATATGCTTTAGCTTGATGTTAACACTTGTCATTTCTTCAATCTTCTTCTTCTCCAGTTCTGTTAACTGTGAGTACATTGAATGTCAATTCCTAACCTCTTGTAATTGATGATTGTGCTTATAGTTTTTGGCATCTAACCTCCAATTTCCCCCAATAATTTCTCTTCCCACAAGTTTAAATGGACAATTTGTCGACTTGCTACTGGTATTGTTCCGCCTGTTTTTCCCTTCAGGTAGGGTTGGCTTATCTCTGACTTCTCCCGATCTCTCGCACCCGATATTAACTCGCTCTTTTCTCCCTTTTGTAAGGAAAAGTCCCAAAATTTTGTAAGAGAAAGTAATTTTTGTAGTCATATTATTTTCGGTTGCTCTAGCTCTAACCCAAACAATCAAATATTCCCTACTTCTGAATTCTTCATCCGTCTGAAATATATCCGTGTGGTCGGCAAATATTTCATCCCGTCCACTACATATATCCTGTCAATACAAAAAGATGGGTGAGCATACTTAAACAATATTTAGATCGAATATTTGTTTTCTTCAAAATCTAGCCATGCATGGTAAAATCTCGCCTATGCATGGCGAAATTTTGTCAAATCTTACCTCCTGGGGGCAAAAGTTTTTATAACTATTGGTGTCGTGTGGCGGGATTTTTTAAAAATCCCCTCACAGGGCGGCAACATTTCCACAAAATGTCGCCTAGCCCAGGCGAAAATTTGACAAAGTCTCGCCATGGCTGGCGACAATTTGGGCGAGATATGGGGGCGACATTTTGTGTCAAATTTCGCCCGGGCCGGGCCAGACTTTGTCCCAGAAAGCTAAAAAAATCTCAACTTTACGCAAAAAAGTGTATAGATTGTTTACTTACGGTGTAATATGAATCGTCCTCATGACTATCGGCCATAATTTAATACACTTGTGAATGAAAAATGAGTGAGTGTAAATGGATAGAGTGATGGAGTGAAGATGAGTGAAGTGAAATTGGGTGCAGTGAAATTGAGTGCATTTTCAATATTTGCAAGGAATTTTTTTTTGTCATGTGAGGAAGAGAGTTACGAGAGGGAGAGGAAGAAAGGAACATTAGGGAACCCTTTTTTTTAATAACTAAGAGCATTATAGTAAATTCATAGAAAAATATTCTTGTGAATTGTAATTTGGTTCCTGCAAATAGTATGCCCCATATATTCTTTAAAGTCCAATACAATCCTTTTAATGGAGAATTATTTCACTCTTGTACATGAGATGCCCTCTATTGTTACTTATATTTCCGCACCAAAAGAGTATTAATAGTTTTTTTTTATATTATAGAACCAAGCATAAAATTTTAATCTCATAAATTAATTACTCATTCCCTGTATTCTTATTCCACTGCGCTAAACACACTCTCTTTAAGAGAAAGAAAAAAAAAAAAAAACTAGTGCTAAACGCGTGTGCCATTAAATATTTTAGAAACTCATAAAAGTTCTTAAGTATGCATATCATCTCATACATAAATCGATTTCATTTAAGCTGTTAGCCTGTTATGTTCTGTAAAATTTGCATTTTACAAATTTAAAATCCCTCCAAAATCTCCCTCAAATCGTCTTTTATTTATTTAATTTTTTTCAGAAATAAGTACTCCTTCCGTCCATTCAAAGAGTTCACTTTGTATTACTGTTTTTAGTAATACCAAAATAGACTCTTTGAGTGGGACAGATAGAGTAGATTATACTCATAATAAATTTAATGGATCAAATGATCCTACAAAGTTGCCAACATAGACCATTGATTTCCTTCAATTTTGAAAGTTGAAAGAAAAATACGAGTTTCTGACTCGATAAACCCTAACATTAAACATTGCTAGTAAAGTATAAACAACTATTAGTGCTCAAAGAAAATATTACAAAAGACACACTTCTTTTTCAATCATTGTGTCCACAAATTTGCATGCAAAAATTATTCAAATTTTCTAGAAAAATTTATCACAAAAAAAAAGAAGGAAAAAAATCTTAAACTAATTAAGCTCTGTTCTCTTGTGACTTGTATAGGAAAAATTTTGTTGGAGGAAAGTTTTTTGTGAGAAATTTTTTGGAGGAAAGTTCTTTTTAGGAAATTGTGTATGTGAGAGATAAAAAAATGTAATGATTGTGTTTTTTTTTTAATATGTGAGTAGGTATTTGGAGAGAATTTTAAAATTTTAATTTTGAATTATTGAAAAAATAAAGTTATTTCTTTGTGTAAAGTTTAACAAAAAATGATAATTTTTGAAAAATTGACACAAGAGAACAGAGCCAAAAATGGAGATAATAACAAACGGTCTAAAGCAAGCAGCCCACCGAAAAGTCTTAAAACAGACGGGCGTGATTCACGAGCAATACGTCCAGCAAAATAATTATCCCACTTCCACTTATTGTCCTTCCTGAGTAGGTAAAGTTTTCTGTTAATTACATTTATTTTCTTGTAATTTGGAAATATCAGTAATATTTAATTAATATTTCTACATATTATTAATATTTCCTTATAGTTTAGTCAATATTATTAATATGTCCTCATAATTTAATTAAATTATTAATTAAATCCTGTCACTCAAAAAAAAAAAAAACACAAACTTCATAAACAGTTAATATTTAGAAAGTTTAAAGATATTAATGATATTTAAAGATTTAGAGAAATAATAATTTTTTCAAACTTGAAGAGAGATCAATATAATTATCTGTAAAGTTATTGCACCAGGGTGATACATAAAAAAAAAAACCTCACGCCAAACATATTAGCTTAATATGTGTATAATTAGGTATATTTTAAAGCTCTTAATTGAAATTTTGATCCACTTTTAAAAATAAAAAATATTTTATTGAATTTGAAATATTCTTAAGCATTATTCCCTCTGTTCCGTTAGAAAAGTCTTATAATATTATAATAATATTACAAAGTTAACTCTTCTAATGAGACGTGAGACTATCAAACAATTATCATTTGGAAGTGTCAGAAAAAATTATACTAACTCTATGTATCTAAAGATTTTCCAAGGATCTTTCTAATTATTATCCACTTCATGCCATTAGAAGCATTCATTATCAATTAACTCACACTTAAAAATAAGTACACAAATATAACAAATAGTGTCAAATTAGCCATTTTAAGTGTTATATCTTGATATCCATAAAAAGTTACACATGTACATATGTGAAAGTTGACTTTTCTAATAAAACGGGAGTAAATTACTTTTCAAAATCTATCTAACTTTTAAACTTTAATATATACATCTGATAAATGATTGTTAAAAAGACTCATAAAAGATTAACTAACCATTAAGTAATTAACTATACACAAAGCAAATTTTATTTATCTAATTAAAATTCCAGCGAATGTATAGATGAACTTTACAAATAAAGATCTATACATGTATCAAAATTATACCTTTCATTCTATAAAATGAATCATGTTTTTAAAATTGCTTTTATATTTCAATAGAAAACACATATTTCTATTTTTTTAATGTCGCATATACTTATGAACTAATATTAATATAATAATATAGGGTCAAATTATAGTCTCTCATGGAATCATTCAGTCACTGAATAATGATTGATGATACATTACAAAGCAATTGCACTATATTCAATGGTTGAATAGTTTCGTAAAATAACTTAATATTTCTCAATAATCTATAATTTACAATTAACACATACTTCAAAAGTAATGACACAAGTGAAAACAATAACGTCAAACTACCACGAAGTTTAAATGGTATAACCCGCCTCTCATGAAATTACCACTCACAGCAAGTTCTAATTTTTGTAAGGGCAAACATCTCATAACCCCCATGTGATTTGGGAAACTTTCAGATGACCCCCCCTCCTAAGGTTTAAAAAGCTACAAATGACTCCCTTGTGGTTTTAAAAATATACCAAAAACCCCCTCGTGCTTTAAAAACTACAAAGAACCCCCCTGTGGTTTTTAAAATGATACAAGAAACCCCCTTGTTGTTTCTAAAATTTTAAAGAACAAGAATAAAAAAATATTCATAACCCCCTTGTGCTTTCAAATGTGTGAGGAGGTTCTTGCTAATTTTTAAAATCCACAGGGGGGTTATTTGTAGTTTTTAAAACACAAGGGAATTTTTGGTGTACTTTTAAAATCACAGGGAGGGGTCATTTGTAACTTTTTAAACCATAAGGGTGTCATTTGAAAGTTTTCCAAACTACAGGGGGTTATGAGGTGTTTGCCATTTTTATAAACACAACTTTAAAAAGCATTACAATGACTACAAGAGGAGAATACAACTTGAATTAACATTTACTCTCTCAATTCAATTAGAGGAGTTAACTTTTGAAAAACGTATAACTTTTTATAGCTAGTAAGATATAATATCTAAAATAAATAATTTGTCACTGTTTATCTTATATTTTAAGGATGAATTAATTGTGAACCAATTATTATTTTATTTGTAAAAAAAAAGCATGATAAGTAAATAAATCAAAACTTACTCTTCTAATCCAACAAAATAACATTTTGAAATTTGACTCTAGTAGTGAAACGGATAGAGTATCATTTATAAAAAGTGTTTAAGAAAATCTCTCACGCAAATCATATCGTTTGTGTTTCCAACTTTTCAAACTGCTTTTAGTTACATCACACTATTTTATTTTTTTTAAAGTTTCTGCTCCGTTCACAACTCTCGTCCCCACAAGCTACTCAGAATCAGAAATTGGTACACTTGGCTAGCTGAATTGAAAATTTTGAGATTTATATAATCCGTCGACAGATTTGAGATTGAGGCACAAACAAACAAACCATCAAGAGAGAAGTGGACTTGCAGTGGTCGAAGTGTTGGAAGAAAAGAACCAAGTTTTTGAGTGCAGGCACAGCAAATGGCGGGGACTCTGGTGAGGACGATTGCTCTGGGTTCACAGGGTCTTGTGGTTTCAGCCCAAGGCCTTGGTTGCATGGGAATGTCCTACAGCCATGGCCCTCCCAAGCCTGAGGAGGACATGATCAAGCTCATCCACCATGCGGTCAGCAAAGGCGTCACATTTTTCGACACTTCCGATGGCTATGGTCCTTACACAAACGAAATCCTCATCGGCAAGGTATGCTGTTTTTCCCTTTTCTGTTTCTTGGTCGGTTGGGGTTTAATTTGAGGGGAAATGAAAAAAAGGGATGAAATTTGAGGTTTCTAATCTGGGCTCTGTTTGCTGATTTTGCTAAATTAGCTCGCTGTTGTTGGATCTGGGAAAGTTTCGAGTTTGGCTAATTTCTTGGCTAAATTTGTGTGTGTAGGCACTGAAGGGGTTGCCGAGGGAGAAGGTCCAAATTGCTACTAAATTTGCCTTCAAAACCTTGCCTGATGGAACCATGGAAATTTGTGGC
The DNA here is from genome assembly GCA_016801395.1 of Leptodermis oblonga. NCBI lineage: Eukaryota > Viridiplantae > Streptophyta > Magnoliopsida > Gentianales > Rubiaceae > Leptodermis > Leptodermis oblonga. Next base: position 27,663,291 of record CM028754.1, read on the forward strand.
GATCCTGATTACGCCAGGGAAGCTTGTCTGGGTAGTTTGAGTCGCTTAGGTGTTGACTACATCGATCTTTACTATATTCATCGGATCGATACTAAGATCCCTATTGAAATCACGGTTCGTTCAGAATCTTAAATCAACGGTTGATGCATTTAATTTATGTTTTTTAGTTAGTCTTTTGTATGACCGTTAAAAGTTTTGGTTGATCTTTCATTTCCTGTTCTTAAAGAAGTCAATTTGAACTGAGTACTTCTGATACATCGGAAGTAGTTAGTTTTTTCAAACTTTTTCCTTAATTGGAAACTTGGATGAAAGGGCTACCTTAGTTATTTAGTTCAGTAATTAATATCTGTGTTTCGATATTTTCCCTCACGTTCTTATCTTGATGACATGTTGCAACTCATTTTAGATGGGAGCTCTGAAGAAGCTGGTTGAAGAGGGCAAAATTAAGGGCATAGGTTTATCTGAGGCCTCACCAGACACTATCAGGAGGGCTCATGCTGTTCATCCCCTTACTGCAGTTCAGCTTGAGTGGTCCTTGTGGACTAGAGATTCTGAGGAAGAAGTCATCCCCACATGTCGGTGAGTCATCTAAGTGATATATTCCAATTCATAGTTTGTAAGATCGGGATCTCACATGGTATCGATTTGGGTGTATGATCAAATTGTAGGGTGGTAAGATTCTTTGCAAAATGTGAATGTGTAAAATTATGAGATCGTAGAAAGGTATATGGATTCTGCAAACTATGGTCTGGTTAATGGTAAATTTGTTTCAATCTGTTAACTTTATGATGGTAGGTTCTATCTAGATCTTGTTACTCCAAAAGCTAGCTTGATACTTGGCACACATTTAGGTTTGAAAATTGGGGTTATCACAGTTTCTCACTTGAAACGCTAGCTCAAGAATTGATAATCTTCCATATATACTTGTAATTAGTACTTGGATACTTCTGTAGTTGAGATTAATAAACCAAACATGTAAGGGTTTTGGATGATGAGTTTGTTCATTGATTCCTTTTCAATGTGTAGGGAACTTGGGATTGGAATAGTTACATTTAGTCCTCTGGGCAAAGGTTTCTTCACTTCTGGTGCCAAGATACTGGACAGTATGGCCAAGGATGACTTCCGCAGGGTATGTACTTATGTGGCTCGTATCTGTTACAAATTCGCCTCGTTTGAGCCTAAACAATTCATGTAATCTTATTGCATTGTGGGGGTTTTACAACCTCCATTGCACCAGATATGATGCTCAACCTGCAATAAATGCATGTTTTGTGTAGAATCTAGATGGAATTAGCTATTTTTTACACTAACTTTTCTCAAAATGCTTCAGCATACTTTAGTCACCACTTTTATTTTCATCATCCAATTATTATTATGCTAATCTGCAAGTATTAGTGACATTCTAGTTAGAGCTTTGAATTTTTGAATGCTGATGTTCTAGGGAAATGGATGGAGAATTGGACAGGGAAAAATTTTGAGGCCACCTTAATGGGACCTTAATGCCTAATTGATTGTTTCCCTTTTATATTTTTAAAGGGACTATACACAACTTGTATAAGTATTCCTAGTGTTAATTACTTATTGCTGAAACAATCCCCTGTTGTGTCTCTCTCTGTTTGTAGTCTGTCCCAAAATTCAACGCGGAGAATCTTGAGCACAACAACAAGCTGTTCGAGCGGGTTACAGAAGTAGCCCAGAAAAAGGGTTGCACCACTGCCCAATTAGCCTTAGCATGGGTTCACCACCAAGGTAATGATGTCTGTCCCATTCCGGGCACCACCAAGATTGCAAATTTGGAAAACAACATCAAGGCTTTGTCCGTGAAGTTGACCCCGGAGGAGATGGCTGAGCTAGAATCCATCGCCTCCGCTGATTCATTCAAGGGCGACCGATACTCTGGTGCATTTGGTGCCCTTACTTGGAGGACAGCAACCACTCCGCCACTCTCATCTTGGAAAGCCGGCAACTAGGAAGGTTCGATGTTCCTTTTCATGGAACGTAGTAGCGCTTATTATCACGTTCTGGATTGTATGTTTGGAGCAGTGTTTTATCTGTGAAACTCTTCTATGAAGGAATAATGCTAGACATGAATGGCAGTTAAAATAATTTCCCCTGAGGTTTGATTGCTTGCATAATGTTACTCTAGTCCTATATCAAAGCAGACATAATTTGCGCAGAAGTGCTGGAGGGAGTTTAGGTTATGGTTAAAGTTAGAAGAGTCATAAGTTGCTATTAATGGGTTAAATTATACATCATTTGTTCCATTAAAAAATTCCAGTTTTGTTTAACTTTTTATGAATGTAAATACATAATCTAAAATAAATAATTTGACGTTGTCAATGGCGAAACCAGACAAATATTTGAGGGGTTCAAAATGCATACATGAATTTTTTTATAGTTAAATACAAACATAATGTTTTTCTCTACAATTAAAAATGTATAACTAATACGGGTGGAGGAGAGGTTTGACTGAGCCGGGGATCACTCCACCCCCATGTATACATACAGTCATCCCGAGGTATGTATATTTATTGGAAATTTCAGTCAACTCCATGGAAAAAGTTGCATGGTAATTACTTTTTGCCCCATTGTGTTGATATAGTTGTTTTACTTTCAAAATATTATTTTCGATCCACAATCAAAGTTATTTTCATTGTCTTCAGATTAATGAGGGAATTTATTTAATGACGATAAAACACTATTGTAATTTATTAAAATTTGTAATTTTAACTCAATCAATACGACTTTTATTTTGGATGAGAGATGTATATTTTTGCTCATTCAAAATTTTCAGTCAACTTTCCCTATTTTATTTTATTTTTCTTATTCAAAACGGGGTATAGTATAAGGATATGTTATGTTTGATGGTTCTGAAAATAGTATTGAAAACATGTTCTTGAAAAATAATTTTATAATGTAAAAAATATGTTAGAAATATAAAAATATATAGTTAAATAATAAAAAATTATATTAAAAATGATAAAAAATAATTATAATATATTAAATTTATAGTTAAAATAAAAAATAAAAAATAAATGTCCAAAGATAATTTGCTCTGGCCACTACCGACCAGAATTGAAACTGTGGACTTGGGTTCATGGGCGTGCGTTGTGCGTACGTCCACCCGCATCGTTAGGTAGAAAATGGTCGGCAACTCTCATACGTACAACAATACGCGGTTACCATAAAGGCTTAAACTATAAATGAAAATGAGTAATTTGACTATTTGTGTTCTCAATGTTGGTGACAAGGAATTTGGCTCATACAGAGAACGACGGAGTCCACTATTCCTCAACAATAATTATCAACTGCGGATTTATTAGTCCAAATCTCCTCTAAGATTTGCTTAAATTACAATTTCATTTTCATGATTTTTTACAATTACAATTTAAACGGTTCAAAATTTTTTTGAGTAATAAAATGGTCCTGTGGTTTGTGTAAATTTTTTGGACTATCAAAAGATGATTTGTCTGTTGAACAAACTGGAGAGTGGTATTAAGAAATTATAGAGATAAATTTGTAATTTAACTAAATCTATTAATATTTCTAAATTAGTATTAAAAGGTAAAAAACAGTTTAGTAATTTCTTACTATTAATAAAATGGGTAGGAAGGGACTCAAACTTTCACATATTATATTTGCATATATATGATAATATCCTGTTTGCTAAAGCGAATCAAGCCATCTTATAAGCTGTAAAGTGTGCTGGAAAAACGGAAAAAAATCAATTTTTATAAGTCTAAGTTGTTTTGTAATCCAAGAATGGAGGAGGCTAAACGTATAAAATGGAGTAGATTTCTTACGGTTGTTTGTAATGAAGGGAAGGGTGGTACATACCTTGGGATCCCGTTTCTTATTGAAAAGTCGAAAAGGGGATTTTTTTTCTTTTTAATTAAATATTTTTATTTTACAGTTAGGGGATATGTACAAGGGGGACTCCTCGCGCGCCTAAGTTTCCTGTGTTGCTTCCTGCTCGCGCATGTGCTTCGTGTGCTCCTGCTTGCGTGAGCAGATGTTCTATCCAAGAAAGATTACCCAAATATGTCCAAATGCAAAAGTGGTGTTGTTCTACTTATAGTTTTTCACTCTCTTCAGTTAGTATAAGTTCTTACTTACTATGGTAAAAAATAGCACGAGGCTTCAACGAGAAGAAAGACCAAACGCCTTCCTTGTATACGGACGAAGACTAACGCTTCTAATTTTCTTTCTTTGCTTTTTTTTTTTTTTTGGAGGAAAGGTAAATGATTTATTCCACCAAGAATTCCGGCTCAAAAACCGGTAAAGATCAGACCACAAGGTGATGGTGTTTCTGTTCATAATACAACCCATGAGTGGGCACTAGGAATCTCCTCCCCAGAGGGCGAAAATTCGTAGTGAGAGAAACTCTCAAAACCCTAGGAGGGAAAGACACATTGGAATCCAAAATTTTCTATCTATTACAATCATCAGTACATTAGCCCCAAATTCTAATGGAGGTTCTTCCTTGTCTTCATCAGCTGAAAAATAGGTAAGTCTGCCCAAGTGTTGGGTAGCCATTCACACTCATCATAGGAAAAATATCAGGATCATGAGTACATGTAAAACTACTTTGGGTAAGTAGTCAACTATTACCGGATTTGATAAGCCTTTACCGGACACCGGTCAGCCGGGCTAGGATGACTTTCCCGTAGTCATCTACGTAGTGGTCTGTACCACCAACCCCCTTTTAAGAAAAGGGGCAGCTGTTACCGGGTTCTTGCCTTTACCACTTTCCGATAGAGGTGGGCTAGGGAGCCCTTACCGTGGACTCCAACGTAGTGGTTTGTACCACTATTTCCTTTTTTAGCAAAAGGACAGCTATTTCCGGAATTGATTTGCCTTTACCACCTACCGGTATAGGTGGGCTAGGTAGTTGCTTAACCGCCAACTACTGCGTTATTCCTGGCATCCCCAGTTCGGGGTATAATTCATACATAATTCTACAAGTGTTAGTCTTGATAATCACAATAAGGGATTCCGGTCTAGTAGACACAGAATCAAAAATAAGACTATTCCTGCATTTCCAAACATGGTACACGGTTAGAGCAAATGCAATGAGAGATGCTTTAAACCGTTTCTTGTCCCTTCTAATCTCTTTCGTCACCCATTTCAGAGTACTTTGGATGGTTGTCATTCTTCTTGGAATACCTAACCATTGTCTAATTCTGCACCAAATATAGTTAGTAAAATCACAGGCAAAAAACAAATGCTGAATAGTCTCTTTTTCCTTACCACACAGAGAGCAATCTGTATTTATGTCCAAAAAGGATATGTTATCACATGTAGACAACCTACCCTTGAAACATAGCCACAATATAACAGAATATTTTGGGGGAATAAAATTTTTCCAAATGTTCCCTGCCCAAAATGAAGCATTACCTTTATATCTCAACAAATCATAGATTTTACCAGTAAGAGAGTTTCCTGTTACAGACCATTGAGTTATAGTTCTAATACATGCATCAGTCCCCCCCAATTTCTGAACAAGTATATCCCTAATACTAGCCAAATTTTTGAACATAGGAGAATCATTCTTATTAGGATTCCATTCCCAAACTGATGTCCCTTTAAGATATGAACCATGAACCCATTTTATCCACAAACTATCCCTCTTCATGTGTATATCCCACAGATTCTTAAACATTAAAGCTTTATTCCAGAATGTCGGGTTCCTAATCCCCAAACCCCCTTCATTTTGTGGCAGACACACATTTTCCCACGCAACCAAAGGTCGTCTCCCACCCCAAAAGAATTTCATACATTGGCTTTTAACTCTATCTAAGATACATGCGGGCACAGGTAAATTTTGAAGCCAAAAACATTCAACTCCTTGAATGACAGATCTAATCACTTCAAGCCTTCCTGCATATGACAAGGTCACTGTTTTCCAGGCATTAAAGATATTAGAAATTTTATTCAAGAGAGCATCATAATGTACAGTGTTCAACTTATGGGCCGCAAGTGGCAACCCCAAGTATCTTACAGGAAATGTAGCAATAGGAAATCTAGCAACATCAAGGCATCTCTGTAACTCCGTACCTGCCATTCCTGCAGTAAATATCTCTGACTTGTCCGGATTGAAAGCCAACCCAGACACCATTCTGAACTTATCCAAGCAATTCTTGAGGATAGATATCGATTGCTCATCCCCCCTTGCAAACAGAAGCAGGTCATCCGCAAAGGCCAAATGCGAGATCTTTGAGTTCCCACACCTCGGGTGATAGTTAAAGTCTTGCTCAACATTCTTTTTAATTAGCCTTGAGAGATACTCCATGGCAATGGTAAAAAGCGCTGGCGACATAGGATCACCTTGTCTCAAGCCTCTCTTCCCTTTGAAGTAGCCATGTAGGTTTCCATTGACTGAAATCGAGAAAGAGGTAGTTGTGACACACTGAGAGACCCACTGTACAAACACATTCGGGAACCCAAGTACCCTTAGCATATTAAACAAAAAATCCCAGGACACAGTGTCATAAGCCTTTCGTATATCTATCTTCATCATGCACCTGGGTGAGATCCTTTTCCTTGTGTAGTTTCTTATAATCTCCTGCGCGAGATAAAAATTGTCTGACATATTCCTTTCCCCAACAAAGGCTGCCTGTGCTTCATCAATAATGTGGGGAAGTACTCTTTTCAACCTGCCTGCCAATATCTTGGTGATCACCTTGTACACTGTATTACAACAAGAAATGGGTCTGAAATCTGAAACACTAGGTGCATGAACCTTTTTTGGAATTAGAGCCACCACAGTATGGTTAATCTGTTTGAGCAACCTTCCATTCTGGAAAAACTCCATAACCGCCTCTTGCACCGTATTACCAACAATATCCCAATTCCTCTTGAAGAATCCTGCCGGGTAACCATCAGGCCCTGGAGCTTTATCATCATTAAGAGAGAAAGCAGCCTCTTTTATCTCTTGCAAGGTAATTTGTTCTGCCAACCTTATCTTGTCATCATTCAGTACACATTTTCCAGCCCTAATCATGTCTTCATCAATGTCTTGCACACCATCCGCTTGGCCCAAGAGGTTTTGGAAGAATTTAACAAACTCCTCTCCCAATTCTTGCGGTGAGGAAGTTAACGTGCCATCTTCTTTCTCCACCACCACAATATTATTCTTCAGGTTATTCTTTTTGACCAACCCATGAAAATATTTGTTACATCTATCTGAAAGCTTCAAATGCATTGCTCTAGCTTTTTGTGCTAAAAATGATCTTTCGGCTTCCATTAGAAACTCTGCTCTCTTCCGAAGTTGGGCTTCTCTTACGACAGAATGATTGTCCGTCGGGTTACTGACCAACCTCTCTCTTGCAACTTCCAATTCCTCCACCGCACGTTTAGCCTTCTCTGAAATGTGGTGGAAATGCAACCTGTTCAAACCTTTCAGTGGAATCTTCAGCTGGCTTAATTTCCTGCAAAGAATAAACTGTTTACTACCTCTCTCCCACCTCTGCCAAACCCCTTGAATTAATTGCCGAAAATCAGAATGCTTCATCCACATATAGTAGAATTTGAAAGGTTTGTTGCCTTTAAAATCCCTCTGCAGTATAGAAGCAATAACAGGTGTATGGTCCGATAATGGGCCTTTTGCTCTGAAATCTGCGTGACAATGTAAGTTCATATCCTGCCATTCTTGATTGATTAGGAGACGATCCAACTTGATAAACACACCCCCCCTGGCCCAAGTGAAATATTCCCCAGTGGAGTTAGCATCTCTCAATCCTAGTTCTTGACAAACCTCCCTCAGATCTTTAAGATAGTAATCTGAGGGAACCACTCCCCCTTTCTTTTCCACCACTTCTTTGCAGCAATTAAAATCACCTAAAACCATCCAAGGAAGGTTTAGGTTATCTCCCAACCTCCTCAATTCATTCCATAGAAGTCTTCTTTCTACAACCGTATATAACCCATAAACAAAAGTACACATAAAATTTAATCCAGAAGATTTACAAAAAACCCTGCAGTGGATGGCCTACTCCGAGGTATGAAGTACAACACATTCGACCATTTTGGGATCCCAAAAAATTACAATTTGACCCCCTTTGACAACATCAAAGTTATCATCAAAATTCCACCCAGGGCGATATCTATATGCAAAAGAACTCAGTCTATATGTTGATAATTTAGTCTCCAATATCCCACAGAGGGATATGTTATTACCTTCAATAAGCTTTGTTACCTCCCTCATTTTAAGGGGTTTATTTAAACCCCTTATGTTCCAAAAAGCAACTCTCATCTATGTAGAGGATGAGACGGAAGAGGCCGCCTCACGCTCCCTACTCTCCCCTTTCCTCCGACCTCGACTTCTACTTCTATCCTTCCTCCTTGACCTTTGACTGTGGCCATCATCCCTATCTATTTGGCTTCCATCACATGCCTCCATACAAGTATGTTTAGCGAGCGGCTCAAATTGATTCGTCCCTTTTGCCTCCTTTTGTAGCATAGCATTTTCTTGTGGTATCATTTCTTTCCCTCCTACATCCTTCTCCTTGTCTCCCTTCTTCTGTTGATGTTGGCCTCCCTTGTTTAGATGCTTTTGTTTCTGCATACCTTCCGTAAGGATAGAGACACTTGACGGCATAGGTGGTTTTTGTTTACCTCCTTTCTTCTTGACCTCCCATTTGTTCGGTCTAAGATTTAGTGGCTCAACAATACTTTCAGTTTGTAATCCTTTCCCATGATTTTGAGAAATGTCAAGGGTTTCCTTCAAGGTTGGAAAATCTTCCACACCTTTGTCCTTCCCTAAGGGAGCCACCCGCTCCTCCAATACGTCATCCACTTGATGGACTATGATAGCTTCCTCATCATTGATTTGCTGCTCCCTTTCTTCCTGAATCTCATCCGAATGCCTCTGATTTCCTCCCTCACCTATGACTTTTTCAATCATGGCATCAGGAGCCTCGATGGTTTTCAATTTGCAATCTCCTTCGTAGTGCCCAAATCTTTTGCAATAGCTACAGTACTTTGGCAATTCTTCGTATATCACTTGTTGCTCAAAAGTGGCTCCTTTAGGCAAGGTAATCACGAGAGATGCCGGGGGAGGCTTGGACACATCTATTTCAACTAACACCCTTGCATATGCCAACTTTCCATGGTTGAGAGTAACCCTGTCAGTGTTAATCGGTTTCCCAATCTTGGAACCAATCTTTCCCAAAGCTTTTGTCGTCCAGCACTCCAGTGGAAGCTTGGGCAGCTGAATCCACACAGGCACAATAGAGAAAACATAGGACTCAAATAAAAATTCCTCAGGAACCTCCTGCATATGTAATCGCCTTCCATAAATGGAATGTGGCCCTGCCGATAGCACCTTATTCCTGTCCTCATTGGTATCAAATTTAAACATGGTCCACCCATTTTGGCACGGAACCGGGTGGCACTTTACACCCCATCTTGATATGATGTCCATCACAGCTTTCACTCCAGGAAATCTCCCCGTAAAACATCCAAGAAGAGCATTCTGCCACACTTCGTTTACATTCGCTACATCCTCCACCCCAAGGTGCAAAGGACCATCCTCCTGCGGGAAATACTGAACCCTGACATCTTCTGAAAATTTCCTGTTGTCCTTGAATAAGTTCACCCACGGAGTCTTGATCGATTCAGTTTTTTCTTTTTCATTGACTGGACCTTGTGGTGGGATTTCCCTTTCTTGCCGAGGTAGAGTGGCCATTTGTGACCGAATGCCACTCTGTATCCACACAAAGACAGCAAAAATAGCACACCAGAAACAGTACAAGCAGCAAAGAAAAGCCTAACAGGTATTAAAACAGCATGATAGCAGTTCAAGGAAACAGGGCAGCAGCAGCGAAATACAGAAAAAAGGCCTAACTTCAGCAGCCAAAACAGAAAAAAGGCCTAACACCAGCAGCCAGATACACAACGGAATGACCTAACACCAGCAGCCAACTAATAATTGAACACTTACCTTTCTCAAGCAGCACACTTACCTTTCTCTTGTCGCTAGGAAATGGAATAAGAAATTGCAAACAGAACACTTAATAGAAAATTAAATGAGAAAAACCAAACAGAACACTTGACTAGGGCATGGTAATTAATGGTTGAAGAAATTTAATGGAGATGTCAAAATATGCAATCAAACAAGGAGGTTATACTTAGCTGAAACTGTATTTAACTGAAACTGAGAACAGCAAGCAAATCGGGAATGGTGTGCACGGACACCCACAGCGAAGGTTCAGCATGACAGTAGTTCAAGCAAAACAAGGGAGCTGCTGAGGTGTGTTTTGTTCTGTACATAGGGTGGGTTGAGACTTGAGCCATGTTGGTGGCTGGAGCATTTTGTCGAACACCTCCCAGGCGCCATTATGGGTTGGTAGATGACGCGCCAGGCACACTTGTAATGGATCGAAGGACAAGCAGAAAGAACTGATCTTTCTTGATGATCAACTTCAAGTCCTCGTCTTCTACAGTCCTCCAGAAGAATTCAAAAAAGATCCTAGATGGTAAACAGAGCCGATCAAGATGATTATTGCAGATTCTGCTGTTCTTGAAGAAGCATGGGTCGGGAAACATCAAAACTATCAAAACTAAGCCCACGTTCACCAAGACGTCTACTGGGAAAAACGGCGGATTATTTTGTGTTTAGGAGAAAGAGCCATCGTCATATTTCAATTTCAGTGCAGATTTTGCAGTGATTAATCCGATTCGAGCAATGGGAAGCAGAGTATTGCTTTTGCTAACTCATCGAGCACCTATGGCGGCTCACACTTCATGCTTCAAGGGAATCTCTCTTCCTGTCGTGAAGAAATCGTTTGCAGTTTGCAGGAATGGGACGGCAAGATTAGTGTTAATTAACCACTAAGATGAGTCTTCGATATGGTTAGGATTAAGTAACTTTCGTGACTATTGAATATTGATGATGCATAGAGGGCGAGGATGAATTGGGAGACGGAAAGATGGAGAGAGAAATGTTGGGAGATAATCTTGGATGGTATTGAATCGTGCTTAGAAGGGGAACGCACGAATCGTTTGCAGTTTAAGGGGTTGACGGGGTTCGAATCTGGGCTTCCCGTTAGCACCCCCCCCCCCCCCCCCCCCCTTCTTTCTTTGCTTTTCCATCTTTCTCTAGAGGTTCATCATCAACATCACAGCTCGTCTTCCTCTATGTCCAGACTTGAATTTTTTTTTTTTTTTTTTCTTTCCTTTGGATTTTTCCTTGTTGTCTGGAGGTTCGTCATCAACATCACGTCCCGGACTCTTTGGCATTCGACTGGTATTATGCCCTTTTTTTTTTCCAAGGTGTATACTCCATTGCCTTTTACTAAACATTTGGTCATTTTCCAATTTTCATGATAGAATAAAACCAACTAAATAGAATATACAAGTGCATGATTAATGGGAGGATCTTGTAACCTTGAAATAATGGGTTCGATTATTGAGGATACAAGTGTTAAAAAAATTAGGTATAGAATTAAAGAAAAGGCGTATTTCTAGCAAAAGATTTCAAGAAAGCGAAATACTACTAAAAGATGTCAAAGTTTAACCATCTCAATAATTTGAGCACCACCCATAGCCACTCCTAATAGTGAGGATTGTTTTTTTTCACTTATATGATGTTCAAAAAATATTTATGAAATTGCATTTAGAAGTTCAGGGGAATTTTTTTCTTTAATTTAAATCATTTCAGCATTTTGGAGACAATTGTCAAAACACATTTTGTACGTCCACTATACCACTTCAGAAAATCCATAAAATTCAAATAAGCTTTCCATAATTTACATATACAATATTATATACATATAACTTGTTTCGAAAGCATATACATATAACTTGTAAGTGCTATTTCGATCATTTACTTTAATACATGTTTTTATCATGGCACATAGCAGACAATTTGAAGAAAAAAAAAAAAATTATGGTACATAGAGATGCAAACACAAGGCATTCATACAGATAACACAAGCATAGTTTATAGTCAGTAATATTCAATGTCAGAATCACCTTTTTAGGTGCATCACAAGATAATTATTGTAGTAATTTATAACCTAATTGTAATACCTACGATAATTTATTTTATCATTAGGTTATTCATGCGAAAGCTAATGAACAAAATTTTGTGATCGATGCACTACATTCATTGCGCATGATTGATCTACTTACTGTACTTCTGCCACTTTTATTTTCTAATTTTGGTGATGGTATTTGCGTTTGCAAAAGAGTTTTTTCTCATTATTTTTTGTCTCAATATTTATGCCTTTTCTATTGATAGGTACAACAGTCTCTTAGTTTTGATAATTTTGGTGCTGTTGCATGCAATGAGAAGTGTGCAGGTGTACTTCCATGTCTTTATTGTGACATTTTTGCGCTTGTAAAAGACAAAAATAAAGACAATTTTTTTTACGGACAAAAATAAAGAATAATTAATTGGCTTTTTTCATTTTAAGTTGGAATTCCCACTTTCGTACAATTATTGTTGTTATGTACTTATGTATGAGTATCGTTTGATCTTTTGTATCAAAATAGGAAGTCATAGAAAGCCTTATAAGTAAATAAACAACTTACAATTATTAAATATTGGCAACTGACCTGTATGATAATTAATATCTCAAAACTTCTAATTGTGCATTACTCTATTTTTAACGTAATCAATTAAATATGATATATTACTCTTTCTTTAGCGTAATCAAATTAAATTTACCTATTATCTAGCTAGCCAGAACCATGACAACATGAAAAAAGGGTGTTGGAATATCAATCTCAGTGGGTTTTGTGAATTGAAGCAAAATTTTGGAACAAATTATGGCAATAGTGTATTCCTCCTAAAATAAAGATTTTTGCATGAAGATTGTGTCAAAACATCGTACTCATAAGCCGTGTCGAAGTTAAAAAATAATAAATCGGGAGGCCAACATACATACTATTTATTTTGTTTTCAATATATATATATATATATTTATAGATATATTTATAACTAAAATTCTAAATTCACAATTATAAAAGCTAACAGAGAGCTTAAATTTAAAGTTGTAAGTGAAGGAAAAAAAGTTACATTAAAACTTGAAAATTTGAAGAAGTTTAATGTTGAGTCATGACTGCTATTTCAAAGGCTCGAAGTTGGTTAGGGAGTGAGTTGTAGCCACTATAAGAGAGAAGAAAGAAGATCAGTGTACTGTTTTGTTCATGTTTGCTGAGCGGGTAAAGGAAAATAATCTTTTTTTTAAATTTAAAAAATGGCAAATTCCTCAAAACCACCCTGTAGTTTAAAAAATTACGAACAATCCCTCGTGCTTTTCTGAAATCTGTAAAGTGGATGGAGTCACTGAACCTAACGGCGCGTGGGCAAATCGCGGATGTTCACGCGAGTTATGTACCCCATCGAGTTCTATGTGACCAAAATGCCGTATTAAATTACTTATAAAAAACCTGAATCTCCTTTCTCTCTTGGGCTGCATTGGTGGGAGAGAGAAAAAAGGGGGAAATGCAACTCACCCATAATGTCCTCTAGTTCATACAGTGGTAGAAATGGTGGGTGTTGCGGCCGAGGTACCAAAGTCGTTATTGCGCTTGTGGTAGAAAAGCGGCCATAAAAAATTATCGAGTCCGAGAAGTCAACGAAGGGCATGCTTTATTTTGTTTGTGAAAAGAGGCAATGTGATTTCTGGGCTTGGTGCAATCCGATCAGTGGCGTCGCAGGTCATCAATTTTTGGGTAGAAACACCAATTGACACTGGACGACAATCAAGTCAATTACCGCGAAACTCTGGTAAATTCTAAAGAAATACCTCGATAGAGAGTTAAGATGGAAGATTGGTGCAACACAGAAAGAATGGTGAAGACAATCACCATTGTTGCGGTGCGTCCATGATTTTTACTTGTTTCTCAATTATTATTCTATGATTTAAGAAATGACCATGAACATACATATTTTCACTTAAATCATCGAATCTGTTCATAGTCATTTGAATGTGTTGTAGCTTTGTTTGGGGTATACGATTTGGTCCGATATGACTGTTCTATTACATTGAGATTTTGCTTCTCCGTTCTAATTAAATTTGGTTCTTTAGTTTGTTGAGTAGGATTATTGTCTCTGTTAGCTAGCATTCATATTCTGGTGGATAAAGTAACGCATAAAATGATAGCTACTAAAAAAACAAACATAATGGTCATTCCTTTCATTATGAAATTATAAAAGACTCAATCATACAAAAGTATACAAACTGACCCAAACAAACTAGATTGCATCCAAAATAGATTAAAAAAAAAAAAAAAGAGTCAACTACAGTGGTAATTCATTTCATTATGAAATTGTAAAAGAGTCAATTCTGCATAAGCATACAAATTGACCAAAAGAAACTATATTGCATCCAAACAATTTCACATAAGCAACAAAGTGAACAAAACCTGACCATATACTGACCATTCATAGGTTCAGTATTACAGATGTAAAAAAAAAACATTGAATATTGACCATTCATAAGTTCAGTTTGACATAAGCTAACAAATGACATTAAATCCTAATCATGTATAGGTTCAGTATCATAAAAGCTAAGCATTACAACCAACAATCACATAATCCACTGTCAAGAGTAATCATCATCTCAATCACAATTTAAGGAACAAAAAATCCTTCCAAAATAATGAGACATAGTATATCCAACCATCAAAGATCTCTAATGTTTCTTCCTTCTTGCTATTAATTTCTCCAGAACACTAGAAATAGTGGGTGGCTTGGAATTCCTCCCCTTTAGTTTGACATTCACTTGGCTGCTTTGTGCACTAATTCTCCTAATCCGAACAGAATAAGCTTGTTGGGTTTGAGGTGCTGGTTGCGAATAAAAAATCCAAACAGCTATAATTAAGATTCATCATATTACATTCAAATAAACATAAATATCCAAATAGTCATATTTTATTCACCTATGAGGAGGTCAATTGTTGCTGCTAATTCTGTGATTTAAAGGCATCTACACTCGTCTTTTTTTGATTTTGCTTCGTATTTTGGTTGGAGTTAGAGGGTGTGACACCCCAGATTCACCACCACACATACAAGGGGTTAACTTCACCAGATGCTTGCCTGGTTCGCACCAGGACTCAGAACATGCAAAACATAACAATAAGTTTTCCTTTTATTGTAATTGCCAAAACTTAATGTACATATATCAGTTCCTAATACAAAAGTGGAAACTTAATTAAACATAACCTTTTTATAAATACTATCCAGCTAATATAATAGGTTCAGCCAGCATGCAGTCCCATCCTAGTACTGGTAGTGAGCAAAGTCATTTTCATACCAAGGATCTGTAAACAAAAATTTGAAAAAAGAAAACAGAAAACAGAAAACAGGAAAATAGAATGAGTCATTGCCCAGTGAGAGTCCACCAATTTCGCAAACAATTACCGAGTTGCAAAAATTATCCATGTGTACAATTCAAGCATATCCTAACAAATAGCATTCATGACTCATGCAGGATTCAGAGAACATATAACGAGAATGAGAGGCGTTTGCGAGCGTGTACAAGAACTCTAAACGACGAACTTGCTCATCTCAGCGTAATCATAAATAAAGAGGATGAGGAGCGTTCGCCAGCATGTACAGGAATGCTAAACGACGGACCAGCTCATCTCAGCGTAATCACAAATAAAGAGAATGAGGGGCGTTTGCTAGCGTGTACAGGAACTCTAAACGACGGACTAGCTTACCTCAACTGAAATATATCATTAGCCAACTCCCAACAACTTATACATATATGGGCCCCTGTGGTCGGGACTGATTTCGAAATTAGGAACCCAAATGATCCCGACGACCAAGCCCGATGCTGGCTCGCGTGATCAAATTGCACATACATAATAGATCCGACACATCTTATGATAATATAATAGATTCAGTGCACAAAGAAAGTACAAGCGTAACAAGTACATATGCATTTCAGCCAGTAAGTAAACACAACTGGAAGTTTAAAATCATAAAGCATTTCAAACATTTTTCGAAAGCATTTAAAAACATGTCACATAATAGAGTTCAATGCATATTCAATTGTTAATTGCCTTAAAATGGTATCCATTTTCAGTGATAAACTCATCTCGGTCCTGAGATGCCTGCTCACTATTTACCCATGATCTACAGTTTATAAGTATTGAAAGTTTTCATTTTCTATCCTCAAAACAAATTTCGATCTTCCTAGGGTTCCTAGGATTATAACATCCTAATTTTCAATTTATCTAATCCCAAATATTTCTTAAAAAGATATGATTAAAAAAAGAATTGCGAAAGGTTTTAAATTGAAAAATCGAGAAAAATCAGTTTTTAGAAAATCAATCGGTTTTAATCGATTTTTGGTTGATTAAAACTGATCCAATCGTTTTAACCGATTGATTGATCGGTTAAAACCGCTCCAAATGGTTTTACCCGTTTCGGAATCGGAAACGGTTTTCAACGTTTTTCTTGAGCATGGATCGGTTTTACCCGATTTACAATCGGTTAAAATCGATTCGTGCCCAGAAACTTCACTTCCAAACTTTTTGCTTCGGGTCTCTATCAAATCCTTCCCAAAATCGGTTTTTCTTTGATTATTTTTGCTAAAAACTTTTCCTATAATGTTCATGCATCATTTCTAACGTTCCATAACTCATATTCCATACCAACTCAAAGATTAAATCTTCAAAATTCCTAGAAAAACCAAAACTTCACCCTTTTTCCATTTCATGCATCTTCGTGAAAGCAATCAAAATAAGTTACATTAATGTTATGGAGACTCCCTAGCACGAAATCCATCGTGTGGAAATCCAATCCTAGCTTCAAAGCCTTCTTTTTCCTAGCTTTCTCCTTTCTTCTCCTTCTTCTTCACCTTTTCCTTCCCTTTCTCTCTTTTTGGTTTAGTTTCGCAAGGAGTGAAATGGCGTTTTAAAGGGCTGGAGAGCCCTACTTATAGGCAAACTTGCCTAATATGCCAAAAAGGCTCGAGATTATCTTGAATTTTTTTTTTCATTTACAACATGCAATGTCCATAATCGGGTAAAACCGTTCCAATCGGTTTTACCCGCTCTTGGATCGAGTAAAACCGGTCGGAGTAATTTTGTCTCTTTCCCGGATCAATTTTTCCAGCTCTCGAATTGGTTAAATCGGTCGTTCAAGCAGTAAGATATTTTTCCAACTTTTGGGATCGGTTTTACCCGTTTAGAAACTGGGTAAAATCGCTTTGTGAAGCGATGGAATCGGTTTTACCAGTTCCACAATCGGGTAAAATCGATTCCTCATCCATTGCAGTAGGTTTTACCCACTCCTGGACTAGATAAAACCGCTCAGTCGGTTTTACCCACTCCTGGACTGGGTAAAACTGGTTGGTCCATATTTTCTCATTTTTCACTTATTTACTAATTTCTATATTTTTATTACTTAGTTACTTTATCACTTATTACTTAAACATGATTCTAACTTTATTGCTAATGTCTTAATCCTAATAAAACATCATAAATAATAATTCAAAAATAATTCTTCATTTATTAAAATTCTTAAGAAAATCATACAAATTCATAACTATACATACTTTTGAGAAATAAAATAAAAATGATTTACACAAAAATACAAACCTATGGCTAATTTGAAGGCAAAATTTACGAGATCCACAGAGGGTCTTTTGGTGCATGCCCTAGTTTGGCCTAGAATTTTCAAGCGGTTCTGCAACACCACCCTCGGCTGTGGATGATGTTTCATTTGCATTACCTCTATTACCTCCATTTTTAGGGACCTAAAAATTGGAAATACACAAGTATTAATGTCATTAGCCAATTTTGAAAAAGAAAAACAGTTACCACTTAATAATTTCACACCTAACCTTATAGAATCTAGGTTTCGGATATATTTGAAATTTGCATGTCTTTGAATTGGGTCTCTGTCTAAAACATTTTTTACAAGTAACAAGAAAGTTCTTCTGGGTTGATGTTACTGAGTTTCCTTTATCATCATTCCTTCTCATTTCCTTCTTTGGTCTCCTAGTTTGTCTTCTAACAACCGCGGGCGGGGGGTATTAATGTTATCACCATCATCTCAAAACTCTATATTGCCTGCAATTGTGTATTCGTATGTTGTTAAACACATTTCCCTCCCAAACATGCGACGAACAAAATCGTCTAGAATCAGTTTTGCAAATCTAATTGCAGTAATGTCATTGGGACAAGGAATCCCAGATAATTGGAAAACTCCACATGTGCAAGTTCTTGGCCCCAACTTCACAATAAAAGTACTTTTACTCCAATCAATTTCATAGATCCCTAGACATGAATATATAGCCACACAGTAACGGCTCAAATTTATATGCTTCTCTAATATTTTTTTGTATATTTGGGCATATAGAATGGAAATGTTTTTATCATTCCTTCTCTCTTTTAAGGAAACCTACATATCAATTTTCTCTGAATGCACTTAAACATGACAATTACAGGCTTGTCACATGCTTCTAGAATATATGAAGTGAGACACTCATTCATATTATTCACTAACACATCACACTTGCAATTGTGGTAAAAATGAACTGGCCATGATGAAAGTGGAACATTCATTAACTACTTAGCAATTGTCATTTTATCCCCAATTTTAGGATATGTATTCTCCAAGTCTTTTAAAGTCCTTCTAAAGTCTCTTATATTTGTGGCAGATGCAAGTGCCCAAAAGAACCTGTTCAACTCCTTTGTTCTAAATTTTTGTTTGAAATTTGCATATAAATGCCTTAAGCAATATCTGGGGAGTGAATTTGGAAACATAGACCCTAATGCATTCACCAAACCCTTATGCTTATATGAAATAAAAGTTTAATTTGTGAATGTAATACCAACCTTTAGCTCAAAATTGTTTCTCGAATTCCACATCTTGATTGAATTCAAGAATGTTTCGCTTCTTAGCGATAATGTCTTCATCCACTTCTTCAACAAACAATGTTGCATACGATCTTATTGGCTCGTTCCAATGCTCATCAACTGGATCCTCCTCATGTCACCTTTAGGATTATTCTGTATTACCACCATACGATTGAGTATGGGTCCCAGAACTTGCACCGAAATTGGAAGTATAATTGTCTTAACCCCTCCAAACTTCTCAATCTCTTCAAACCATGCAACATCATATTGTTCGCCAAAGGTAGGATCATCTTCCTTATCAACTAGACCATTGTTCTGCTTCTCTTTCTCTTTCTGTTGCTTCTTTTTTCCTTTCTGTTGCTTCTCTTTCCCTTTCTGTTGTTTCTCTTTCTCTCTGCCCCCAAATTCCAAGTTGGTTTCAATCCCAATATATTTCCCACCAATAATTGTTCTTCTTAGAGTGACTGATTTTCGAGCTCCTGTCTTTTTTCTTTTAGGGGTGTTTGTATTATCACAGTTGCTTATTGAATCTATAAGTCCTTATACTTTTCTTGCAACACATTTTCTGCATTGCGCCCAACATTCTCAATACTTCCTCAACAGTGATTGAGGCACCCCTTCAACATTCCCAAAAGGACCCTTAAATGTTTTAGAAATACTAATTGTACCCCAACATAATTACCCTTAGCACCCACACAAATGTAGTCATAGACCTAGAATCATCAAGACTTACATAATTACGACATAAATATGAAGTTATTTACTACCACTGTGACTAGTGCACATAATTTCCATGTCAGTGTCATCATTATCTGGCACAATCCCTACTTCTAGTTCATTACAATTTGCAGTAGTGTAGTAATATTGCAAAGCAGATTCTATTCCTTTTCCTAAGGCACATTCATATATGTCAGTGATAGTAAAGTGACTAATATTATCTGATTCAAAATTTTCAAACACCCTTCTCTTCCTACTATCGTACATCAAAGTTGGATGCCTAATGAACTCCACCCACCGGGTACTGCAATACCACATCATTAGCAGCACAATTAGTGAACGAATAAACTTTACCTACACATTTAAAGCAAAGGAAACATTAAACCATTCATATAAAATAGACATACACTGTCTATTTCAAAATAGGAAAGTAATTAATTATTCCAACATAATCGAACCCACAATTCAATCACTAATCCTAGGGCATATTAAACAATTCAACAATTCAAGGGCTAAACAATTTAAAAGGACAGAAACCTGGGGCACATTCAAGAAACCCTCCATATAAAACAACAAATCCTTTCTACATATTTCAAAATAGAAAAGTATTTAAATATTTTAATAGAAAGACGTCTACAAGTATTCACACAGTAAACAATTCATGCCTAAATCATTCAACAATTCAAAATCTACAATTAAAAATGACAGAAACCTATACAAAAAACCACCCCCCTTCCCCCCCACCTCTTATGCTCTGCATAAACCGACAAAAGTAATGAGATTCATAAGACTAGCAGTTAAAAATTTTGAATCTTTTCCGACATGGTCGACCAAAACAAAAAAATTGGTTCCCTCCTTTTTAACTGAGCAAATGAGACACACAATAAATCCTAAAAGATGCATTACCAGTCATAATTATGGTTACGCTTACCTCCATCCATTTCGAATCGAGGGTTTTCTTCCGCCGATTGATGCTTGATATACAACCTCCGGTATACCTTGAATTCTCGTCGTAAATTTACAATCCCATCAAATTCCCTCACTCCCGTCGAACCCACTTCATTCTCGTCAAACCAATTTCACTACCATCAATTCCATTCCACTCCCTTTGAACCTGTTGGAAATTTTTTAATAATTTATAAGAAAAATGGAGAAGTTGGGTAGTATGATTTGGTGTGTGAGTCACAAGCAAGATCGGATGGTAAACCAAGAGCAAAACTGGAGCAAATGTCATTTTGGTTTTTGCTGATGAACTGTCATGCGACAGCTCGTGCGAGTTGCACGATAAGTCACACGAAGTCTCGTTGCATGTAGCAAGCTTACTGCGGGCAATGTCCATGCGAGAGCCGTGCGACTTGCGCTAGTTCTCGTACGGTGTTCAGTAAGCTCCAGCAGATTTTCTTCATTCTTGAACAGTTGCACCTCTTCACAAAAAGTATAATTACATGATCAATTTTTATCCGAATTGAGTCCCATTTTTTCCTACCTCTTTATAAGAGTTATGATTATTTAATGGTACCCTTTAGAGGTCTATAAATGTATTCCTTTGGACTAATATACGGAGAAAAAATTATTCTCATTTTACAAGGTTTTCTTGCTCTTTTCTCTCTTGTTATTAGTTTTGTATAAGTTAGTGCAGACTTATTATAAAAAATTTCATCTTATCCCATATGATATTAGTCTTGAATCTCTTGCACATCAAAGATGACTAATAAAGCCTTAAGGAAAGTGCCTACCACGATTTGAAGTAGCATTTCCTTTTGTACTACTTTTGTAATAGATTAGTCTTCAGTTTGAAGAATTCATTCATATTTCTTCTTGTTGTTAGTCATTGTTGTTATTTCAGGAAATGTCCAACAATCTTTAGGCTTTATTAGTGACTCAACAACATGAAGAACTTGAATTCTTCAATAGTCAAACTAGAGAAGTTCGATTGTTGAAATTTCATTCGCTCGAAAAGAAAGATGCATCTTCATCTTGTTTCTTTGAACATTGCCTATTTCCGAAGAGATCCAAGCCACAGAGTGATGATGAAGAGACGGAGGATCATTCTCGCAGAAGGCAGAGATGAGAGATAGACAATGAATTGTGCAAGGGACATATCATGAATGCAATTGGCAATAATCTGGCTGATATGTACTATTTATTTCCCACGGCTAAGGAAGTGTGTGACAAACTGAAATCAAGGTACATGCAGGAGGATTTCAATAGTAAGAAATTTATTATCTACATTCTCTAAACTTAATATGTTAGATAATATGCCTAAAATGCATTAGTTTGCTGAAATCAGAAAAATGTTGAATCAATATGCACAACACGACATAATTATAGAAGAATTAATGGTTGTGAGTGCTTTGATTGATAAATTACCCCCCTCTTGAAATGACTTCAAAAGATATCTCAAAAGTGAAAAATAGGATATTAGTTTTGAAAGTCTTGCTAATTCTTTTCGTGTTGAAGAAGAATTAAGATTGCAAGGAGATTCTAAAAAAAACTGAGAATTTGCATGTCAATGACAAATGCAAGAAATTCGGGGTCAATGTCATTGAAGAAGGACAAAAGAACAAGTCCAAAAAGAGGATCAAAGATAGTAATGATCTTGACAGAGGAAAAAAGAAGGATAGCAAATGCTTTCATTGCAATGAAATCGAACACTACAAACAAACATGAGTGTCAGTTGCTAAAATAGCAAAAGACAGAGGAAAAATCCTCTAGGAACATTCAAATGGAAGCACTTGTGGCCAGGATTTTTGACATTAAAATTTGATAAAGATTTGTCTTTGAAAAAGACAAGTGTGTTATGCTTTGGGGAAGGATATGTAAACAAGTTGTATTTGTGATAACATGAAATAATAAGGTGATGTTCTAATGTGTTGCATTAAATAACTGCAGTAAAATTATAGTTGCATACTTTGGTTGATTATGTTATACATAAATTTAACAAGTTTCACTTGAACTTCTACAACTTGTAAGAACTTGAATGTAAATGCATATTGTGAATTAATGATTACATAATTTGTTAAAATTATGTAAAGAGTTCTGCATGTAATATGTGTTTTGGAAAACATATGATCATTTTGTAATGATTGTTTAAGTGCATGATATTCTAAGAAAACTAGGTTGATTTATGCATGATTAAATACTTAAAAAACATAATATTTGGTAATCCTTATGTTTGATTCTTAAATATAATTAAGTTAAGGATTATATATATATATTATGATTACTTGCTTTGATGAACTAAAATTGTAATTGGAGTATTTTTGCATTATTCATAGTTCATGTGAGATTTCAAAATTTTATGAAGTATGTGTGTTAGATGACATGGAAATAACATGATCATGTTGTATGTTTTGATGAATGTATGATTGTTTAATTACAATTGGATTCATAATGCATGAATGTAAGTTTTAAAGTTCCATGTTAGAACAAATTGTGTAGAATTTACTTATGCAATAAATTTTTGACATGTACACTAAGTGTGTATAATGAAATCTATAAATGCAATTTGATTACTTGTTTGGTCACATAAAGGAGGATGAACCTTTGTTGATGAATCATCTATAGATTGATGCAAAGAGACATAAATGAAAATGGATTAAAAATCCAAATTAAAATCACTAAATGGTATAATCATAATCTATGAGATTAAGTAGTAACCATTTGGAATAGTGATTTGAAAATTCAACAAGAGAAAATTTGGTTAAACTAATTAGGCAAACCAAAGAATGGAGTAAGACCTAAAAGGAAAGATCACCTTCTATCAAGAAACATGTCCTAGGCCACTTATAATAAACCCTCAATTTATTTCTAATTAAATTACTAGTTCTGAATTCAATGTAGCGAAAAGTACATTGTCTAAATGGTTGGAACACTAAAACTTTAGTGTTATAACTTGCCAGTGAGTATAGGTTGAACTTGGAGTTCTTAACAAGTCCAAGATAATGCTATATATGAGAAAGCAATAAAATGTTAGAAATTCTCATATAGTGGGGCACTTTGAAACTTGCCTATATGCATGTATAATGAATATTCATAAAAGAATTTAGGTTAAATCCTGGAAACATTCATAAATGGATTGAGGCACATAGTTGTTATGTGTTGTTTATAACATGTAGTAGAAAAGCGAACTTGTGTGTGATTACATTAAGGCTTGTCAATGGACTGTTGGTTCAAAACTTGTCTACCAAATTAGTTCGACTGGTTTGCAGGATATTTTTACTAAGGCTTTGGTTCAATTGAAAGACACCATAGCTAATGCATAAGTTATCAGGAAATGTTCTTGACTTTGAGAGGAAGGCTATTTTCCAAATCATTGGAAAATAGCGGGGAATTGTTGTAAATTATTCAATAATTTACTAAGGAAAATGGAGAAGTTGGGTAGTATGATTTGGTGTGCGAGTTGCACACAAGATCGGACGGTAAACCAAGGGCAAAACTAGAGCAAATGCCATTTTGAGATTTGGTGATGAATTGTCGTGCGGCAGCTTGTGCGAGTCGCATGATACGTCTCATGATGTCCAGTTGCAGCAACCAAGCTTGCTGCGTGCAATGTCTATGTGAGAGCCGTGCGAGTCGCACGAGTTCCTGCATGTGTCCTGTAAGCTCACATTTTCTTCATTTTTGAGCAGTTCCACCTCTTCACGAAAAGTATGATTACGTGAACAATTCTTATCCGAATTGAGTCCCATTTTTCTACCCCTTCGTAAGAGTTGTGGCTATTGAATGGTACCATTTGGAGGTCTATAAATAGACTCCTTTGGGAGAATTTACACATAACAAAATCACTCTCATTTTAGAAGGTTTTCTTGCTCTTTTCTCTCTTGTTCTTGGTTTTGTATAAGTTAGTACAGACTTATTACAAAAGACTTCATCTTATCCCATAGGATATTAGTCTTGAATCTCTTGTACACCAAAGTGGACTAATAAAGCCTAAACAAAATTGCTTAGCATGATTTGAAGTAGCTTTTCCTTTTGTACTATTTTTGTAGTAGACTGGTTTTCAGTTTGAAGAATTTATTCATAGTTCTTGTTGTTGTTAGTCCATGTTGTTCTTTCAAGAAATATCCAACGTAACCCACTTCATTCTTGTCGATTCCATGTTAGACCAATCGATTTCCTCCAAGGATATTTAGTTGCCGTTCCTTCTTTGAGAACCCCCTAATTTTTTTCTCTTAAAGAGTGGAATGTTGCTCGACTAATGGATTTCTTTAAGGACTGATGAAGTAGTCATTAAAGGAAAAATAGTTGTACACACTCCTCTTACCCGGTCGTCGCTGGGAAAGACAAGCGCAAATAGCTACAGCATGCGCGTCATCACAAAATAGTAGTAAAAATGGAAACTTCTAACCGCCTATGAGCGGTTTTACCCTAGTAAAGAACGGGTAAAACCGATTGGACCTAGTCCTCCAATCGGGTAAAACCAATTAGGGGATAACGATGAAATTTTGATCGGTTTTACCCGGCCTCCAAGCGGGTAAATTAAAACCGAATGTAAAAGTAAGAAAAATATCTCATCGCCTACGGTGTGGTTTTACTCGGCCTTCAAGCGGGTAAAATCGATTTGCTAATTAGGTAAAACCAATTGGGTGCCAGAGATAAGAAAAAATATCTCCAGGTCGAGCTACGGACCTAGGGGGTCTAGGCACCCCTAGGTTTTGTTTTATACGACTCCAGGGGCCTACAAATATCCCTGGATCATTCACAAACCAATCCTTACCAAATCAAAGCAAAAAGTTAGAGAGAAACTCAAGTTAGTAGAAAAGTTAGAAAATTAGGAAGAAAGGAAGAAAGCAAGATATTTGGACATAAAGTTGGTGTTGTAATATGAAGGACATGACCTAGAAAGCTTCAGGAATCAAAGGGTAAGTAATTTTACATTAGATGTTAGAATTCAAATACAAAAGTTTTGAAATTGTGAAGTTTTATAGTTTTCTTAAAATTTTGATTGATTCTTGATTTTTGGACGTTAGAAAAATGTTTTGAAATGTTAGAAGTGTTGTAAAAGTATTGTAGAAATGTTTTTTAGCAAAAAGAATCAAAGAAAAATGAGTTTTCTATAAAAATCTAGCCAAAACCTGAAGCAAAAGCTTGAAGATGAGGTTTCTGGGCACGATCGATTTTTCCCGATTGTCAATCGATTTTACCCGATTTTCTTAAGCAAAGTAATCGGTTTTACCCGCTCCCAGATCGATTTTACCCGATCGTGCCCAGAAAATGTTTTCTTCAACCTTTTGCTTCGGGTCTCGATCAAATCCTTCACAAAATCGGGTTTTCTTTGATTCATTTTGTTCAAAATCAATCCTATAACACTTATACAATATAACACTTTAATTTACATTGAATCATAAAGATTTGAATCAAAATCTTCAAAACCTCCTTTTTCCTATTTTCATGCATTTTTTTCCTATTTCCTAGCACACAAACGAATGAAACGTTTTACCTTAATAATCTGGAGTCTCCCTAGCACGAAATCAACGTTGTGGAGTCGAATTCCTGCTCCAAATTCCTCCTTTCCTAGTTTCTTAGCTTTTTCCTTCTTCTTTCACCTTCTTTTCCTATTTCTCTTTTCCTCTCTTTTTAGTTTGAGTTTGCAAGGAGTGAAATGAGTTTCTAAGGGTTGGAGAGGTCCTATTTATAGGCAATATTTGCCTAATACGCCAAATGGTTCGTGATTATCTTGAAAATATTATTATTTTTCATCTACAGCATGCAATCGGTTTTACCCACTCCATAATCGAGTAAAATCATTCCAATCGGTTTTTCCCGCTCTAGGATTGGTTAATATGTTCATTTAAGTGGTGAGATATTTTTCTTACTTTTTGGATCGGTTTACCCGTTTAGAGACGGGGTAAAATCAATCCGTGAAGTGGTGGAATCGGTTTTACCTGTTCCATGATCGGGTAAAACTGGTCGCTCATCCATTGCAATCGGTTTTAGCCATTTGTGGACTGGGTAAAACCAGTCAGTCCCTATTTTCTCATTTTTCACTTATTTTCTAATTTCTTTATTTTTATTACTTAACTACTTTATCACTTATCATTCTACCATACTTCTAACTTTATTTCTAATATCTTAACCTTAATCTAAACATTAAAATTTTATACTTCAAAAATAATTCTTCATTTATTAAAATTCTAAAGAAAATCCTACAAGTCCATATGATGTAAGACTTTGATTACACGAAGATTCTAGACAGACACCGGGGGCCGAGACACCAAACAAATTCCCTAGTACTACTATAACTCGCATAATATAGACCATGAAAATATGAGGTGAATACGGCTGCCATGTATCTTGATGGTTTAGCCAAGTTCTGGGTGGCCTTAGTGATCCCACGGTGCCGGGTGGAAGGGGCCTGTTTCGATGAAAGGCCACAGAAGGGCCAAAGCACAACAAGCCTGGTATGTTTCATGGACGAGCTTCAGCGTGTAGCAGATCCATTTCTTACTGCGTCGGGGGGAATGCCTGGGGGGTCCGCACCAAACAAGCTTTGTAGCTCTTAACTAACCCATCAAACCGAGTTTTGATCTTGTATACCCATATATAACAATATTATATATGTATCCCAAAAAAATGTTTATTTTTAATTTTTTGGCATTTAGTCTCTTATTATTTTACAGTAAATTCCCTATATTATTTTTTTCATATGTGCACAAATAACCAAGCTTCTATTGTTTTCAAAAAAAAAAAAAAAACCAAGCTTCTATGCATTAATTTTGTAAATTTTTTTTTTCAAGTTCAAATAAGAAGTTAATTATATGCTAACACTAAATAAATGATTAATTTTAATACAAAATTCTCTCACATTAGTTTTTTTTTTTTTTTTTTAAACGCTCTCACATTAGTTTATATGCCGCTAGTGTCGCACGCTTTCTTGAAATACAGTTACTGGCTTACTGCCTGATTCTACGTCGTCGTTTCATTGCTCCAAACTTTAAACAAAAACAATTCTGGTGTTGAGTCTCGAGCATAGTTATTAAACTCGTAACTAACCTCGTCGAGTCTACGAGCCGGATGAGCAAAATCAATCCCAACTCAGTTGGCATCGCATTTTAAACCAGACTCAGGCCTAAATTCGTTAAAATCGACAAGCACCAGTAAACTCGGACGAGTTTATGAGTGTAACTCGATTCCAAAAAAGTTTACCATAGGCTGAATTCAGAGAGGTTGGGGCCAATAAAACATCAGCCCAACTTACTCTCTCTGTGCCAAAAAAAATTTTCCGGCAAATTATTGGCTACAAACGTTAGTAATCGTCTATTGACCTCGCTAATAATCTCATGCTCTCATTTCTCCTTTTATAAAGGAGTTTTCTCTCTCCAACTCCCTCTTCAACCGATGTGGGATTTTATTGGAGATCCGAAACAGCAAGCCAAAAAATGTAATTGAATATTCTGGGTCTGGGACTCGAACCTTGGTGCATTAGAAAAGAACCAGTACTCTCCAAGTGAACTTACCACTAGGCTAAGCGAGTTTTGTATACTTAAAAGTTTTGGAATTTATATATCTATATTCAATTTTAAAACTTGTGAGTTTTAGTTTTACTAAATTTCTCTTTGAGTGAAATCACATTTGTTTTCTCTAATAATTGTATTTTTCCTATTAAACTAGTAATCTCTCACCCATGTTCGAATATTTTGTCGACAAATTTTCAAATATTTTTCTTAATTTTAAAATTTTCATTTCATTTGAGGATAAATTGTTTTTTTTTTCTTTTTCTAAAACATGTATATTCTTATTAAATTTATAATTCTTCCCAATTAATTAATAATTTAGTAAAATCATTGAAAATATTAATTTACTTATTTTATTTTCAAATATTCATCATAATAGTTTATCTATATTTGTTCAAAACATGCATATCTAACCTTTATAATTAAATTTAAATGATTATTAGTAGTTTATATACTCTATTTGTATGCATATATCATTTATAGTCAATTTTTAAATTAATTATACAACTTTTAGCTATTTTTCGATTCCAATATTCGATTTTACGATTTCAATTCTAAACTTAAAACGATTCCAGCTAAGAACCTTAGTCTCGAGTCTCGACTGTCCGAGTCCAGAGAACACCACGCACCGCCAACGCGAGAATCGGAGCCGAAGAGCTAAATCAGAGTCAAGCGGAACAAGAAGAAGAACGACGAACAGAAAACCAGGTGCCCTCGAATCGCATCCCTCAAGCTGAATTTCTTTCTTGGAAATGCCGAAAGGTCTTTTCTATCCTATAAAAGTTCCATGTTTTGTTTTTGGTTTGTGTTCCTTTTTCACATCCTTGCTTAATTATTCTATTGTTTGAATGATATGTATTTTATGGTTGTTGGGGATGTGTCAAACGATGTTTGCATCAGAATATTTACTTTTCTAAGCATGCCTATCACTTTGTTTACCTGTGTTTATGTTGTTATGTTACCATAAGACACAATTATAGGGGGAATGGAAATTCTGATAATAGTTTAATCTTGTGGGGTTCTTGCTAATTACTGGGTGTGGAGTATTTGAGGGGTTTCATTTATTATTGGGTTTTAGGATGGAATCATGGAAGAAGGGAGAAAGATTAGCTTTGTTGCCTAAATTATGTTAGACCTTATGTAAAAATTTGTTCTTGAGGCAGTTTTGGTAACAAGGAAAATGGATAGGGCAAGAGAGGAGGGATTAAGAAAGGGTAAAGAAGGGGAAAGGAAAGTTGGAATTGAATCCATTTCAAATTTTTGGTTACTGTTGATTGCCTAATCCTTTGCCTGTGTAAGCTAAAGTTTTTCAAAGAGTAATTTTTTATAAGTGATCTTGATGAGTTTTTTTCCGCAAAAAATTGGGGTTCAAAACCAAAATTCCCAAAATGTTGAAAAATTGAAATTTCTTCCTAAAGTGGGTAAAATAAAAAAGTGAAAATGCTAGTTTCATTTTCTTTACAAATTTGTCTGGGCTAGTGTTTGTAAAGAAATGGAATGGTGAATTTAATGGAAAACAGAACTGGGAATTTAAGAAAAAGGAATTGGGCTAGTTTCTGAAGAAAGACCCAGCTGAAGTTTGAGGGAAATGAATTATTCTCTGCCCCTTCCAATGGAGTTCTTTTCCCAAAAAAATGACCTTTTCAGTCAAATTCTTAAAATAGAGGAAAATTTTAATGCCTTCCCTAAGTAGGGAAAATGAAGTCATCAGCTTCGCTTTCAGAAGAACGAAGATGACAACTTTGTTTTCTACTTAAATTGGGTTGGACTGTGTTTGTGAAGAAACAAAGGTGGGAATCTCGTTTTCAGCTGAAAAATTCTTCTCAAAGCAAAGTTCGCTGTATGGAATCTCGTTTTTGGCTTTTAAAAGACTTGGTTCATGTTCTTGAGTTTTGAGAGATTTGGAAATACTTGATCTTGAATCCTAGTGTGTTTCAGATTCCTGGTTTTGTAAATATTTCGCAGCTCTACTTTTCAAGGACTTCAAGTAGCTATCTCTTTCTTCAGATTACTCCTGAAATGGAAAACCAGTTGAGTATCTTGCGTACTCATGTTAAACGAGGTAGTCAAATGAGGTACCAAGTTTGGTTTAGGAAGAAGTTCCTTGGTTTTTCTGAGAGGGAGACTCAAATGATTGACATCGTTAGGTTTATTTGTTGTGTGCTATCCTTCTAATGAAATTATCAGATTAGATATCATTCCTAGATGGGCTGTAATTGGTTGGTTGCTTAAAGCGTGCCAGAAGAACTTTGTTGAAACTAATGTTAACCTCGCCTTGTTTTATGATTGGCTTTTCTTTGATGAGAAGGTTGACTGTATAATGAACATGGAGCCAGCAATGCTGTTAATGTACATTCTATTCCTAGATACATTGATGTAACTCATAAATTTCTTGAATTTCTCCGAATTTTGGTTGAAAACTGGTTGACATTGATAGAAAGGATATGATTATCACTTTTCAGAGGAGTGTCTTCACTTTTCAGTTTACTTGTTAAAATAGGGTGTAGTTCAATCTCTTGATTCTTTGACTAATTCTGATATGCTTTCTCCTTTTCTGAAGCAACTGTTCTTGAAAATGTTTGCGGATATTTCAGCTCTCTCTTTTAAAACTATCTTAGCTACTCTATCTTCCTCCCTTACTCTGAGTTTGCAATTCTCAAACTCCTTCGCACAGGGAAAGCTGAGGATCAAAACACAATGTGATGACTTGGGATGGAAAACAAAGCTATCATCTTTTCGCTTTTCCTGAAAGTGGAGATGATAACTTCGTTTTCTCTATTTTGACTTGAAAATTCATTTTTTTGAAAAAAAAAAAATCCCTTCCAAGGAGAACGAGTCTAACATCTGCAAGTACTGCATGGATTTTCAAGTACTACGCAAGGTATTTCACTGCTTCCCTTTATCTTCAATGCTTAAAAGACCAGTCAAGACACGCA
This sequence comes from Leptodermis oblonga, assembly GCA_016801395.1. NCBI lineage: Eukaryota > Viridiplantae > Streptophyta > Magnoliopsida > Gentianales > Rubiaceae > Leptodermis > Leptodermis oblonga. Next base: position 27,694,225 of record CM028754.1, read on the forward strand.
CACATACACAAATTCTTAATGCCAACATTGATTCAGATTTTTATATTCTTCGCTGAATGCAGAAGCTATGGAAAAGCTGCACATTTGGCCAAATAGTTTCACAATCAGCAGGAAAATCATGAAAATATCACAGCTGCATTTTTCGAAGTGTTCGAAAGGGGTAGAGGGGAGTTTTTCCCCCCCTTAAACTTCAATTATGTCTTTCATCTGAAATGACAGCTACTTTTTTCTTAACTAATATTAAGAGGAAAACGTAAATAGAAAATATTTTTTAGGACAACGATACTAGAATTATCGCTTATCCGAAAGCGAAAATGCTAGTGTTGTTTTCCCTACTTTGGGAAGGCATTTAAAATTTCCAACTTTTTGGAAATTTGGCTTTTAAACCCTTTTTTTTGGGAAAAAGCTCAACCTTGAAGTATATTGCACTATGAGCTAATGTGTAACTTTCTGGATTGATCACTCATTAGTTTATATTCCATTTTAGAAAATATGACATTCTTTCTGACATTTCACTTGATACAATTCAATGTGAGCACAGTAGAAATTGCATGTTTTTGTGGTGCTTTATCTGAGTACTTAGGTGGTTGGTCATCTGCATTATTTTCTTTTTCCGATGAAAATATTTTATTTGGAATTCAGTTTTTTGTTTGCATGCTTGTTTCTTTTTTCTTGCTCTTAGGAAATGTGAAAGAAGGGAATTATCGGTTGAATGTTTTTAACCTACTTCACTTGCAGGACATTTAAGGTCTTTAATATATGTTCCTTTCCTTTTCCCTGTTTTGTACGGATTAGTTTTCTGCTTCTTCCTTGCTTTTAGTTGCTACTGGAGATGTGAGGGGTAGCATGGTCTGATGGATACTCAACTTTGGCTAAGGTAGCCTAAAATGTTTAAGGCAAGAAACCTACAAAGCCACTGGTATGGACTATATTCCTTTGTTAAAGTTGTATGTGAAAAGGACTGCATGAGAGTATGTTTGTTTGCAGATTCATGTAAATGGTTCCCTTAGTTCCTTATACTATAGTGGTCTCCTTCATACCATTGGCATGGTCTCCTTCATAGTGTACTATGGTGATTAAATGTATTCATACTTTTGCTGGATTTGTAAGTTGATAGTAAATACTGGTATGGCTTGTGAGCTAGCAGCTTTTGTGTTTTAAGGGGGAAATCGCTGATTATAACTGATTAACATTGATTTGCTTGACGCTGAAGCATCAGCTAGGAAAGCTGAAGCAGAAAGGAAGCGCGCAGAGAATATAGCTGCTGGGCTAGGGCCATTGAACGGCCGTGAGCTTTTTCAGGATGAATCTGAGGTATTTGATGATTCCTGTTATTAAACTATTATTGGAAAAAAACAATCTTGGGTGTTTGATATATAGTGGATGTTGTATGGTAGGTTCAGCCTCAGGTTATGGTATTGGATTTTTGATTAACATCTGAAAATTTCTTGATTTGTTTTTATTATAACTTTTATGAAATTTCCGTTCACGATACTTTTTTCTGCTTATGTCTTTATGTTTCCATTAAGAAAATAATAAGCGAAAAATAAAGTTTTTAAAAGTTTAAATCTTATGGAAGTTTCGCAGAATGTCATTGATATTTACACAGTTGGATGGATCATGGAAAAGAAAGAAAAGAATAGCCTGTTTAACTTGGTCATTCATTGCACATTGAAGTATTTCTTTTTTGGTCTTAGAAATAGGAAAAAGTGGTAGGGCAAGATAGGAGGGAGTTGGAGATTAGTGGAAAAGGGAAAATTTTCAGTCTATTGAGCTTCACATTTTCACTTAGCGTAGATTTCGTATTTGAGAGGGATTACTTAGACTCCTTCAGGTTGACTGTTAGAAACTAGGTATGCATGATGTATTGTCTGTGTAGGGAAGTGGGAAGGGGGAAAGAGAGAAGATTCCTAAGTCTTTGGTTCTTAGTCCTTAGCTTCTTGAGTATGCAAGCGACATCGTTCTAGTTAAGTAACTTTGACTTTTAGCTGATGTCATGATCACCTTCCACTTTACAGCTTACTTGAGATAAGGTAAATTGAACACACAGTAAAATACATGGTTTTAAGCTCCTACACTTGGATGACTGTTATGGTCGGTCATATCTGCATTTTCTTGATTCTATCTTTATGCCTTATTTTGTATTTTAGTTCTATGTTTCTATCTTGCCTTCTTTCCGGAGAAGTGAGAGACGAGGAGGGATGGGATAAGAAGGATAGTGCAAAGCATAATTGGCAGTGTTTTGGGGGCTTGGAGTTGCCCTGCTTAGTTAAAAGGAAAACTACGTTGATTCTAGACATAAACCTATCTGGCATTTTCTTAGTAGTTTTGCCTATAAATTTAGACCATTCCCAATAGACAAAAGAGAAATTGGGATAAGAGAGTGTTGCCTATCTTATCAGTACCAGTTCTTTAGTGGACAAACTTCCAACTTAATCATACTCTCAATTTAGGTTAAGCTAAATTTACAGAGGACTTAGTCTAAACAATTATGACATCGTTGGCCACTGTAATATAGTCAGAATAAAGGAGAAAAGTAATTCAAGCTGCAAATGGTAGTTTAATCATGAATGTAGATGAAACATAGGGTTATTAACATTTACCTTCACTAAGTTTTAGAAAGATTACTAGTACCCCATAGGTTTATATTACCAATGCCTCTTGAGATTTGTGTTTATTTTCTTGACTAACAAGGATTGATTGACAATATTGGCCAAATTAGGGGCAAATATTAGTGGTATTTAGAAACTTCAAGGGGCTTGTAGCTGAACAATGTTCCAAAATCTTAACAGGGTGCTAGAACTAGGTTTGTTGTGCTGGATTTAAAGTTGTTTTGAGACATGTTGGTGCTGTAATTTGACGACTGAATTTCAGGACTCGGTAAGATTTGATTGTTTGAGAATCTTTCTGAATTTGGGGAAACAGTAACATTTGATTGTTTGAGAAATTTTCTCCTAAGATGATTGCCTTTAAACCGTTTGTGAAAATTCCTCAATGAATTACACCTTAGCCAGGAACTTAACTGAAATATATTAGAAATAGTCATGGCTAAGTAGCCTGAACCTTAATTGGAGATGTAACTTCACGTGTGTATTTTTTGTTTTCTTCTTTCTTTTTTTTCCTTTTCTCTCTTCCTCACATAGAATTGCAGGAACGCTATTTTCGTCCTTGAAGCTTCGTCTTTTTCGGATTAAAATTTCGTCTATTGTTTGGGTTCTTTAATTTATTTGGAGAGACTTGAGATGGATTTCAATCAATCCTTGATATAAGGGGCTGATCTACATTCCGACATCTTATATTCTTGCTATTAGAATCCAGTTTTTTATTTTTTTTAAAGTATGCTTCCGGTTGGAGATATGAGATGGGTTTCAACACCATCGGTGGACAGCACAGTTTTTTTTTTTATTTTAAATTTTATATAATTCTTTTTTCTTAAATTTTTTAATGATGAATTTCTGTAATATTTGTTGGAGTTTTGTGGTACTTTTGGTGGTTTTGATGGAGGTTGAAGGAGGTGGTGATAGGTGCGGTGGTTTGGTGGTGAGGAGGGAGAGGGGAAAAAGAAAGTTATTAAATTTATGGGGTATTTTTGTCATTTTCCAGCCTTTTTGGTTTGACCAATGATAATGGGTTGACTGTTAGTTTTTGAAACAGTGAGGCTAACTGTCAAAGCATGATAATACTGGGATTAAAATGTCATGAAGCCTAAAATATATAAATATAGGGGCATGTTAATTGTAGGATTCGTTTTATTAAACACATGACACTTTTTAAAATTTTAAATAGCGAAAAGACTAATATACCCTTGATAGTTTCTAACTTCATAAAAAAAATTTATCCCACTTTTTTTCCTACACATCCCATTTGAATCCTTATTCAAACACTCAAATTTAGGCAACCCCTCATCCATACTCCCTCTCATTTCCACTCAATCATCTCCATTAAACTCTACATTCATACCATTCCATCAACAAGGCGATTTTCCCATTAAGAATCGCCTAGTCCAGGGAAAATCGTCGTCCTATGACGATTTTTTCCGGGAAGCGATTTTCCCTAAAAAAAACACCGTCCTGTGGCGATGTTTATAGGGACGAAGCGATTTTCCCGGTCGTTCGTCGGAAAATCGTTTTTCCGGCGAACAACCACTGAATTTACCCTAAAATAATCGCGAGAGGGAGCTGGAGCTTACGACCGCCGATGGAGAAGGAGCTGGAATCGCGCCGATGGAGACGAGTGAACGGCTGGCTTCTCGCAATGGAGATGGAGGAGAAATGGAATAGCAGTAAAATTGATTGAAATCAATTTTACTGCATAAGGTAGAAGAGAATGGATGGACAAAAATGTAAATTCACATCTAAAAATTTTAAAAAGTGCATTCATTTAGTAAACGGTGTTCTTCAAGTAATAATTCCGTAAATATATTGTAGTTTGTCAAATTCTCAAATTACAACAAGAAATTGTGAAGAGTCGTCGTCGCATCGAGTGTTTATTTGGATACCTTTTGGATGAAAAAAAACCATTGTTTGATATTATTTTCAAAATCTTCTATGTTGGGTTTGTATGTAATAGTTTAATTCAGCATCATACATTGAATGTTTTAAATTTAATTTATAACGAACATGAATTATAAATACAAGTGATATGTACATATTGAATATTTAAATTGCAAGAACTTTAAGACCATGAAGTCTCTTCCACTACCTGCTCTTGCCAGAGTTTTTTGCCAAAATAACTCTTTTTACCAAACTAATTCCTAAAATAACACACTTTCAAATTATATTCCCAAAATAATATATATTTTGCCCAGTCAGCTTTTAAATGCCCAGTCAGCTTGCCCAGTCAGCTTCTTCTTCCTTTCTCTCCTTCTTCTTCTCAACCATCGCCGCCCACCGCCGCCCACCGCCGCCCACCACCGCCCGCCGCCGCCGCCGCCACCAACAAACTCTCATCTTCTTCTTTCCTCTTCTCCCTTCCTCCTCTCTTCTCTCCTTCCTTCTTCTCCTCTTCTTCTCCTCCTTCCTCCTCCTTCTTCTCCTCCGCCTTTCTTCTCCTTCATCATCTTCATCACTCTCATCTTCTTCCATCTTCTTCTCCTTCTTCTTCCTTCCTCTTCTCCTTCTTGTTCTTCCTTCTTCCTCTTCTTCTTCATCTCTCCTCTTCTCCTTCTTCTTCTCTCCCACCGCCACCACCTCCGCCACCCACCGCCGCCACGACTCATCTTCTTCTTCTTCCTTCTTCTTCTTCCTCTTCCTTCTTCTCCTTCCTTCTTCTCCTCCTCCTTCCTCTTCTTCATCTTCAAACCCATGTCTCATCTTCTTCCTTCTTTTCTTTTTCCCCTTCCTTCTTCTTCTCTTCTTCTTCTTCTTCTTCTTCTTCTCCCTCTCCCTCTTCTTCTTTCTCCTCTTCTTCTCCGGCGCCGGAAGTGATGGATTGGAAGTGGCGGCGTGGAGAAATGGTGAAAGGGGGAAGGATTTTGCCCAAAAGAAAAAATTTTGCCCAAAGAAATAGTATTTAGGAAGAGGAAGGAGGAGGAGAAGAAGGAGGAGAAGAAGAAGAGAAGAAGGAAGAGGAAGAAGAAGAAGGAAAAAGAAGAAGATGAGAGTTTGTTGGTGGCGGCGGCGGCGGTGGGCGGCGGTGGGCGGTGGTGGGCGGCGGTGGGCGGCGGTGGGTGAGAAGAAGAAGGAGAGGAAGGAAGAAAAAGCTGACTGGGCAAGCTGACTGGGCATTTAAAAGCTGACTGGGCAAAATATATGTTATTTTGGGAATATAATTTGAAAGTGTGTTATTTTGGGAATTAGTTTAGTAAAAAGTGTTATTTTGGCAAAAAACTCGCTCTTGCCGGTCCATAAGATATATACAACAATGATTGCGCATGCGTTGCACAAGAATTGCACATGAGTTGGATAAGAATTGCACATGAATTGCGCATGCGTTGCACATGTGCTGCACATTATTATCATGTAAATCATCAGCTTATAATTTCTCAAGAATTTTTGTTTTTTTCAATATGCTAAAGAAATGCATTACTCTTCTATTCAATTGTGTATACATATTACCGCCTATAGATTCCACCTCTTAAATCCATTGCCAGTTCATAAGCTCTGTAGCACTGATCAAATTCTTTCACTTGGATCAAGGTTTAGTACTCATGGGTCATCACGAGGCACTTCTGGGGCTCTCCTTAGGCTCTAGGACGAATTCTGGAGTACTTCTAAAAGGTTCGAATTCAAATGCTCGAGAAATTTTTCTCACAAACCCCTCAACCTCAACTTCTCTAGCTCCTTAGGTCTATGTTGATGAATAGTTCACATACATTTTATCTTCCAAAAAATAAATTTTGTACGAGGCAATGTAATTCATCATGGATGAACAAGAAAATTCTTCGATATTTCATTTTCCGACCATGGATGAACATGAAAACTTTCTGGAGACTTTTGTTACACTTCCAGCCAACGATGACGACATCGATGATCATCGCGACGACTATACTAGTAGCAGCGACGTTCTCCGAATTGCAAACCCTTAATCGATCAATCAATCTGCGAAAGATTTTGCATCTTTGTACCAAAATCATATCCAACAATAACACTTCATACAACGATTTCTTATTGTCATTGATTTTATAGATAAAGATATTATAGTGGCAAAGACCCTTTTCTTCCTTAGCTTTGGTAAGTGCCAAAAAACAAGAATCTATTTTTTGAAATTTCCCTTTCTATTACATAATGGGACGGCCACTCTTAATTCTATACCAAAAGAGCTGCACAGGAATTGCACATGCGTTGCACAAGAATTGCGCATGCGTTGCACAACGATTGCGCATGTGTTGCATAAGAATTGCAAATGCATTGCACAAGAATTGTACATGATGTGCACAAGAATTATCACGTAAATTGTCAGCTTATAACTACTCAAGGATTTTTGTATTTTTCAGTCTCTGAAAGAAATACATTACTCTTCTATTCGATTGTGTCTAGAGATCATCTGCCTATAAATTCCACCTCTTAAACCCATTACCAATTCATAGGCTCTAGCATTGATCAAAACCTTTCACTTGGATCAAGCTTTAGTACTGCGCATGGGTCCTCACGAGGAACTTGTGGCACTTTCATCAGGTTTTGGGACAAATTCTGAAGTACTGCTACAAGGTTCGGGTTCAAATGCTTAAGAAATTATTCTCACAAACCCCTCAACCTCAACTTCTCGAGCTCCACATGTGTATATGTAACATGTTTGTTGGGTTGCATGTAACGTGTTTGTAGGAAGTCTTTTGGTTCTGAACTCTCGAAAAATGAAAGTAAGTAATAAAGGGGGAAATGAGATGAAGGAGAAAGAAGTTGTGGAACAGCCTGATGAGATGAATGGAAGCAAGTATTTTGGCGAAGAAACTGAAGAAATCTGTTGAAATGCTTCTGTTGCTGTTGCTAAAGCTGTTAAGTTGGCGATGGATCTGTTGAAAATTTCGAGAACTTCGCTACAATTGCTGCCAATGCCGCAGCGACGGTGGTGGTGGAGATTAGGGGATGAGGAAAGAAAGGAGGAAGATGAGAGGTGAGATGAATAATTCAATGGTGGCATTTTTTGAGGGGTTAGTTCATCAACTCATGGAGAACCAAGAAAATCTACACAGGAAATTCACGGCGGCCCTCGAGAAGCTCGATGAAGAAAAGAAAGCGAGGGAGAAGGAATGGAGGCACATAATGGAATTAACACTTTTAGAACCCATAATTCGTACCCTCTTTTTCCCATTAAAAGTTCAAACATAAGTTGTATTTTCGATTGTGTACAAGAGTTGCACATAAGTTGTACAAGAGTTGCACATAACTTCCACACGAGTTGTACATGAATTGCACACGAATTGCACATGAGTTTCATATAAGTTGTACAAGAGTTTTGCATAAGTTGAACAAGAGTTACGCATAAGTTGCACAAACGTTTCACATAAGTTAAATAAAAGTTGCACATAAGTTGTACAAGAGTTGCATATAATTATCACATAAATCATCAGCATAAGTTGAATGACATTTTTAGTATTAAAAGTTTACTCAATTCCAAACTTGAGCTTTATGTTTATACTTTGTTGCATTTTTAGTGCCAATACCTGCTATAGCAGGTTTTACGTAGTCAAACCAAAGTCAACGGAAATTTGAGCTATTTTACAATTCTAAAATTTTGTGGGGTTGAAAATATAATTTTTCTAATATAATTTCCAACATTTTCATGGTTTTCTTTCTTCTCTGTCGGGAGAAAACTTGTATGTCAACTGAGGAGAAAAAAAAAACAGCGAAAATGTTTTGGAAATAATATTAAAAAAATAATCTTTTCAGCCCCCACAAAATTGTAGAATTTCTAAAATACCTCTAAATTACCTTTGACTTCTTAAAACCTACTATAGTAAGTATTGGTACTAAAAATATAACAAAGTATAAACATAAAGTACAAGTTTAAAATTGAGTAAATTTTTAGTACCAAAAATATCATTTTTCCGTTTTTCAATTTGTTAAAGTAACCTCTTATTCTTCCATTCGATTGTGTATATATATAGATTAACCCCTCCACGGTGGACCCAAAAATATTTAAACAACAATATTCTTTTAATTCAAATTTAATCAACAAATTGATAATTAATTTACTTTTCTAATGAAATAAAATCACAAGACATGTAAAAAGATAACTGAAGAACTAAACAACAATGCCTCTTTTGCCTGGTCACTGTTGGCAACCAGGTTTCTTTCATGGCTATATTTTCAAATATCTAGCAATTAATGGTCAAAGCCTTTCACTTGCACATGGTCTTTTATATATATTTTGCAGATTTTCTTCTTCCCTTTGAAGTGCAAAATTTTGGATGATATAATTTATAAGTAAATGTGTATTTGTTACTTCTTCGGTTCCATTAAAAAAATTTATTTTTTAATACTAAAAACAGTATTACAAGTGAAATATTTTAATAGAATAAAGTGTTTATAATATTATGAAGTATCATTTTTTTGGGTCAAAACTAGTCATCTAAATCAGTCTAAACCTTTCATAGTAAAATTCTCATTCAAAAGCTTGATTGATAATGACATTTGCAAATATATGAGCCTAAAGGATTAGGTATGTCTAAACACATGAAAGAAAAATGCTAAATGCGGGGAATGAGAGATAGTATTTTTTATTTATACCAAAATTGCCCATACCTCACCATCGCCACCATCTCCTTGTGTTTGAATATCTCTCCCGCTTGAACAGCCTGTTGGAAAAAATTTGCCACCGCCGACTCGCCGGAGCTAATGTAAAGCTTTAAATTTCTTTTTTTCAAAAAATACAAAAAAAAAAAAAAACTTTTGCAGTAGATCTGGCTGCTTGTAAGTTGCAAAAATTGCAGCTGCAATTGTAACGAGAGACTAGCAGCAGCAGTAGTTGGTTTCCCGTTGAAAAACTTAACCGGGAGATGGCCTCTCCATTTCGGCCGAAAAAATGGAATTCTGACAGCCCTTTTTTCCTACAGCCTTCATAATTTTTATTTTTTATTTTTAAAGCTTAGGGGCCTAATCCCATTTTCTAGGGTTAGGATTCCTAACTCCAAAAAATGGCCTAACCCTATTTTCAGGTGTTGGGAAACCTAAACCCAGAAATGGGGTTAGATCCTAACCGCATATTCTGGGGATAGGATTCCTAACTCCAGAAAAATGGGGCTAGGAGCCTAACCCCATTTTCTGGAAAAAGGAATCCTAACTCCAGAACCTAACCTCAGAAAATGGGGTTTGGCCAAACCCCATTTTCTAGAAAGAATCCTAAACTCCATAACCTAAGCTCTTAGAAAATGGGGTTAGGAGCCTAACCCCATTTTCTGGGTTAGGACTCCTATTCTGGCAAAAATGGTGCCGGAGGCCAACTGGCCTCCCAAGGAAATTCCATTTTTGCAACCAGCTCTGGCTACATCTAAGCAGCCAGATGTGGCTGCAAAAATGATACAGCAGCTGAAATGAAACCTCGCAAGGGATTTCATTTCAGTTGCATTTTTGCGGCTTGTATGTAGCTTTTTAATTTTTAATTTTTTTTTATAAGATTTACTATCGTCGCCAATTCTTGGCGGTGGTGGGTGCTGGGGCGGCATGGTTTTCCGGCGATGGTTGTTGGGTTTCTAAATGAAGGAAATGAGAAATAGTGGGGGTTGGTGTGATAGATAGGGATAAGGGCAATTTTGGTACAAATGCAAAATATTACCTCTCCTTCCATGTGTTTAGCATTTTTCTTCCTTGTGTTTAGCATGCCCCAAAGGATTTTAAGTAAACTTCAAAATGTTGATAGGTGGACACTAGAGAACAGAATATCCCGACAGAGTAAAGGCAACATTGGATGACACATTTCAAAGCTATTAGGGTGGTGGGAGTGGTAGGTTTTTGTGGGTTTAAACCCAACAAAAACCTACAAAAACCCACAACCTACCACTCCCACTTGCCACCTCACAAACCCAGCTTCTGAAAATAGAAGCTGGGTTTGTAAGTTTTGGTGGGCCCCACCCGCTAGGAGAGTGCAGCTTAGGCGAGTTCCTCCCACTCGCGAGTGGGAGGAACTGTTGGTGGCAGACAGTTGTCTGCCACCACTTCTTTTTTTTTTTTTTTTTCGTTTTTTCTTCTTTCCAACCGTTCAAAGGCTTTGCTTGTTTTTAAAATTTTTTTTCTAGCCCTTCAATGTAACGTTAAAATGAAGCCGTTGGTTTTTTTTGTTTTTTTACTATTTATTTTGTTATAAATACCAATTTATTTTATAATTTCTCTACTCTTCATCCAAATTATTCATCTCTCTAATCAAGTTTTTATATATATTTATTTAATTATGTAATTTTATTTTTTAGTGATTATGTAAAATCTGTTTTAATTAAAATTTAAAATGTTTTACAACTATTGAATTTTTGACTTATGCAATTTTAGCTGTTGTAAACTAGACATTAAGAACTAGCAGTTGGCATGATACTTTATATAATATTTTACTAATTATATAATTTTTTCTTGTGGTTTATTGAATTATGTAATTTACGAAATTAAATATTTTAATAAATTAAAATAAATTTATAATTAAATATAGTTGATAAATTATAATTAAAAAGGTATAAATGAATGTGTATAGAATTGTTTATTAGTGGGACCCGTAATGAAGTTGCTTTTCTGGGTTTATTGTTGCTGGAAGTAGGTTTATAAAAGTTGGTGGGTTTTTGTGGCTGATGTGGCACTGATGTGGCATGATAGAGTTGCAAACTCCCACCACCCTTAGAAAATAAACTTTCTTTCTATATTGATTAGTATTAAAATACATAAAATAATGGTTGATATGTTTGTTAAGGATTGTTTTTGAAAACATATTTTTGAGAAATTGTTTTAATGTAAATTGTATTGAATAATAAAAATTTAGATTTTTTTACCTTAATATTCATTTTTGGGGAAAAAATTACCAAAATAAGCAAAAAAAAATTGAAATTCCCGAACTATTGAAAACGAATTTGGGAGATTCGTTTTCAGTTGAAAATGAATCCCCCAACTTCGTTTTCAACCGAACAAACCCAAAAAAAAAAAAGAAAAATTCAATTGAAAACGAATTCACGGAATTCGTTTTCAAAAGAAAACGAATTCCGTGAATTCGTTTTCAATTGAAAACGGATTCCGTGAATTCGTTTTCAATTGAATTTTTCTTCTTTTTTTTTTTGGTTTAATAAACGTATTCCATAATTTATTTTTTCCTTTTTTTTTATATTAATTTCATTAAGAAACTAATTCCACTACAATGGTTTTTAAAATGAATAAAAATATTGATATGTAAAAGAATTTTGTAAAAATTAAATTATTAAAATAATTGAATCGAATCGCCGTAAATAGTTTTTGAGTTGTTATAAAAAATAAAAAAAAAGGCAAAACATAATTATATAATTGAAATTTTAATTTGTAATTCAACAAAATTTTAGAAGTAATTTACGGCATTTTTTGAAATACATTAAATCTTCGTATAAATGAATTTGGGGAATTTATTTATTTGTAAAAATTTTAGTCACACATTTATATTTTAAAAATAATGAATTCCATTAAAAACAAAACTCATAAATTACTTTCGCTTAAAAAGAAATAACATTAGACCGATGTCGGTTTTCCTGAGACACGAATGCGCCAAAGTCGTTTTTAGTACTTATGTAGTTTTTTCAAAACTCTAGTTGCAGGGAAAACGAATTTGGTAGTTTCGTTTTTTCTATAAACGAATCAACCAAATTCGTTTTCCACTTAAATGTTTTTTTAAAGGATTTATTACGGGAATTAGTATTCATGGAAAACGAATGTGGGGAAATAGACCCGTAATTTTAGTAGAAAATCAATTCAATGAAATATTCGTATTTATAAAAGAAGCGATATACTGTTAGTTAATAATTTACTAGTAGAAACAAGTGCATTGTATAATAGCGTTATGAAAAGAAGAAATATGATTGTACTTGAAGGAAAGAAGATGGAAAAAGAGTCATGTAATATGTAAAATTGAATTCAAAATTACAATCGGTAGAAAAGATGACTTCATGTCGTAGAAGCGTTTTGCGTGAGAAAACGAAGTCGGCGAAATATGTTATGAAGGAAACGAATTCCATTAATTCGTTATCTGGAGAAAGAAATTTAGGAAAAACGTTGGCAATGAAAAAGAAATCGGGGAATTCGTTTTCTAAAGAAATGACTTCGTTCAAACCATGACTTCGCTTGAACTATAATTAGGTTTCGTTTGGCACGGAACATTTTTTTTGATTACAAAATGAATGCAGAGAAATAAAATTACGAAAAAAAAAGTAGTGTAGGGTTTAGTGAAATAAAGTGAAATTCGGGGAATTCGTCAACTAGGTGCGGGTGTATTTGAGAGTAAGTGAAATTCCGGTAGGATATAAGAAAAAAAAAAAAAGCACTCCCCTGGGAGTCGTAGAAGTGTGTTCATGAAATTCAGGGAATCAGCGAAATCGTTTTCCCTAATAACGATTTCGGGAGTCACCGAATTGTCACGAACAAGAGAAGGCATGTCCCGAATTCGTTTTGTAAGAAGGCGATTACAGCTGTTTAGTTTTCTGGGGAAAACATTCGGCAAATTCGTTTTAATGAGAAAACTTCGCTATTTTCGTAGATTCCTCCAGAAAACGAATTCGCCGAATTCGTTTTCTGGAGAAAACGAATTCGCTGAATTCGTTTTCCAGTGAAAACGAATTCAGCCACTGGAAAACGAATTGAGTACTCCAGAAAAACGAATTCTCTCCCCGAAGGGAAAAATGCGGTGCATTCGGAAAATGAATTCCCCATGTTGGAGTGAGGGTTTCCTATAAAACGAATGTAGGGAATTCGTCGTCTGAAGAAAACCAATTCATCGAATTAGTATTTTGGAGAATTCGAATTCCGCAAATGAGTTTTTTGAGAAAACAAATTTTACTTGCCGACAACACATAATTTGGTTTTGAAGGATTAAGTTTGAAATAAGCAGTGTATGGAATAATTAATTACTAGAATGCGAAAAAGGATTAGGTAAAGTCGCCAACTACATAAGGGTGTATTGTAGAGTAAGTGAAATAATGTTAGATTAAACATAATAAAAATTATGATTTCTATTTGTTATGTAATTGTACCAAGCCATTATTCGTTATCTTACTAAGTGAAACGACTTTTGTAACACAAGTAACCGCCTCAGACTTATTAAATTACACATATAATGCATTTTTTTTGTTTTTTATGCCTGTTTTAGTTTAAATTTGCATGTTCATATACAACAGCAAGGGTAGCGGAAACATACTAATCCTAACAAAGTTACGTAAGTTACAATAATAACAAGAAACATGCACTTATGCGTTAACAATAAGATTCCGTGCGTAAATGTAGGAATTTCGATTATGTATAGGTTTTATGTTAAGTTACCATGAAAATGGATTTTTGTAAAAAACAGAACGAATAAGGAAACCAGATAATTTCCATACAAGGTTATGCATTACAATGTGAACATGCGGGGCAATGCATGGACCAGACAATAATGGCAAGGTGACTCAATTTGCATAGGCGATGTTGAATTTTGATGGGGAAAAAAAATTGCCAGAGTTTCCCCTGTACATGGACCAAACTCCCTGTGAGCAGAAGGAAAAAATCCACAATTTCGAATTCTTAACTTTTAAGAGATAATTTCAAACAAAATATAAAATTAGAATACTAATTAGAATAATTCGAATTCACAACCAAAAAGGTCATTATGCTTTTTAATACAGTGAAGATTAATACGGTTATATCTGCCAAAATCAAAGCCTTATGACCTAACTTTATCCTTCTTCAAAATCAAGGAGACAATTTGGTAGCATTCAAATGAGAGGTCAGCATGTCAATGAGCCGAACTAAGAGGGCTGTCCCTCTGCAGCAGCAACCAAGCATCAGAAACTGAGCAGGCCTGGTGCATTTCTGAGGCGACCGGGAACAAGGATTCTTCTGTAATCTCAATCTGCATTGGTCCCTGCCATCAGACCAACAATGGCTTCAATAATTTGCAAATGGGGATATATCTCTAACTCAAGCATATGAATGTATTGAAGAAATGAACATGACATACTCCCAGTATTTAACTAGTTTAAGTTTGAAACTATGACCTCAAAGTTTCACCAATCCCCCAACCCTCACCCCAACTTCATTTAGACTAAATAGAAGATGCATAACTAAAGTAAAATATCCATGCAGCAACAAAGATAACAAATCAACTTCAAATTTTCAAGAAGATAATCACAACGTCTCAAGCAATGTGGTATTATTGTATCCATTCTATTCCCCTTGCTTGTATAGCTCAGTATTCTCTTCCTTTCCACCATCCGTTCCGGGCTAGTGTACACAACCAAACACACAGCAGATAATCCATGCATGCCATCAGGCCAGTAACAAAACTAAGAAGACTACCGAACTCTCAGCCAATGTGATTGACAACATTTCCATTTCAATCTTCTCTAGTGATGAGTACATCTAGGAGTAATACTTAAGAATACTTTAAAGTGGTTTAAAAGTTAACATCATTGTGAAATTAGTGTAAAATATAGCTATGGAAAGCAAGATGTCAGTGTACAAGAAAAGCTCCCACGATGAGCCTTGAATCTCACTATATAAAATTTCGGATGAAACAGCTCAAACCTATTGAACTTCTGAACAAATGCTCTAAATGATGAGAAGCTCTTTTAATGTTACCTCAAAATGAACCAATAAAATCTGAAACTTTTTTACTGTCTCCTTCAATTGACTGACTTGACTGGTGTTTGACGAAGCAAGAGCTGTACTGACTTGCTCAGGGGAATACCCTATGCCATTGTGCACAACCCGGAGCATCAACCAATTTAAAATGCAACACTAAACAAAGTTTAAAGGCCCAACAGTTAACATGAATTATGATCAACAATATATCTGTACTGATCACTTTCTAGAAAATTACAATGAACTAACATGCTGAATTACAAAGATAAACATTCAATGAATAAATAGAAACTAAACTGCAATTTACTGACCTCGAGTGATAGTGCTTTCTTTGATTCTTCCACTTTTTCTTCAAATTCTTTACCATGCTTCTTATCCAACTCAGGCATGGCATCCGCCCACTTAATCTTCTCCTGAATTGAGACAAGAAGATTGTCCGTCGTAGCCAACCTGTTTAACAATAAAATTTAAAGCAATTAGAGTATGGATAAGTCGGTCCTTTGGTGATACTCCCAATGATGAATGACTTATTGATAATTGTGCCATAATGTAACAAAGAACTACTAGCAGATAAAAAATTGAAATAGTATGTGCGGACTGTCTTAATCATCACAATGAAGTATAGGTAAGACTAAAAGGGTACACTTTTCGGGATTGGTCTCTTCCAGTTCTCAGAAACACCATTAGGCTACAACTTGCAGAAACCTTACAGAAACACAAGCAGTTGAACTCTAGCAATCTATACAAGAAAACTTCAAGCATCATACCCCAAAGACTAAAAATGTCCATGTGTAAGATGTTCTTCCACCTGTAGCAGCACTTATATATACATGTCCAGGTGGACAACTTTGAAAAAATTATCTCATAATTGTCAATAAACCCATCACTAATTAAAAAGACAAAAATTGTGTCAGATAATAGCATTCACCATGACTGAATAAACATAGGTAGCAGCACAAAACTGTAGATTACAGTCAATAAATCTGCTTGATTCTACCCCCAAAGTCAGCACTGAACAGCAACACACACCTCAATTAGCAAAAAAATGGGTAGTGCCAAGATTTAAACATTGCTTGCCACAAATGGTTTATGCAATTGCTTGCCACAAATGGCTTATGCAATTGCTTGCCACAAATGGCTCAGTAAAAGGTAGGGAAGGAACTTTTACGCTAAAGTTGCTAAAAGAAACCACTGAATATATATCCTGAATGATTACTAGCAACATTATCTACAGTAGAACTATCATTCAGAACGATATTCATAACAAAATAAAAATGGCCCCACAAAACCACGCAGGGAAAAAATTTGTTCTTCACCAAGGCTTGATGGACAAATTCAGCCGTTCCATCCCTCAAACAATTCCCTTAACAGCAAAACCTCAATACAACAACCATTTCTTCCACTATATAACCAATCAATCTAAAACTTAAAAATTGCAACCTACGGTTAAAACACAAAACCCAGAGAATCATACTGTGCATAATTTTAAATTTTACCAGATAAAGAAAAATGATACTAGCTGTGCTGAAGGGAAAAATGAAAGAAAATGGCAGAGTAGCAAGAAGAAAAGTGGAAAAGGTTTGAACAAAACCCTTGAGGACGCGTGGTGATGGTCTTGGGTCTCTGCAGCACCTAAAGCTTCGTGAATTCTAAGAGAAAGAGGCCAAGTCTGTTATGTTAAGCTCTGCCTGGATAAAGTTGGGTCGGGTTGGTTTGGTGGGTAATATTTTATACTTTCTTCGTCCCAGAAACAAAGTGTTGAAATTAACCCAAAAAATAAAAAAGGTTATTAATCACCAACAGTTACTTCTCTGCGCAGCCATATCCAGCTTTCGTTGTGAACAAAAACACAAGTAAAAATCCAAAAAAATAAGAAAACTATACGTATGATCAAGCACAGCACAATGAGTATCCAACAACTCCTCAAATCAAAGGTATTACTCTATTATGCATCCACTGCAGCGGCAACTACTGCACATTGATTCAATTATCATTCGCTTCATAAGCTAAAATTTCAAACTTCAAACTAAAAAGCCCAGACATTAGAAATTACTCAGTAATAGAGTTTGAAAATGCTCAGTAATAGAGTTTGAAAACAAATTATACACAAATTTATAACCCTAAGACAAACCTCAAGCAATTTCCAAGCAAATTGAGCTAGTAAATTCGGAATTTTGGTACCCTTCAAGAAATCCCCAAAATCTAGGGTCTCTTCTACACTCTCCTTCGTTTTCCGGTCAAATGGCCGTCGGTCCGGCGAGGTCGCGAGCGGCGGCGACGTGGCGCGGGTTCGGCCGGAACGGGAAGGGGCTCGCCGGTTAGTTGGTCGTGGTCGGAGGGTGGGGGGTCGCCGTTTAGTCGAGGGCGGGTTCGGTTGCTCTGTTTTGCTGCTGCGTGAAATTTTCACGCAGCTTTTTATACCATTTTTTTTTTCATGGAAAACGAATTTCGCAGATTCGTTTTCCATGACATTAAATTTTTTTTTTTTTTTCATGGAAAACGAATATGTGAAATTCGTTTTCCATGTTTTTAAATTTTTTTTTTCGAAAACGAAGAATTCGTTTTCTAAGGAAAACGAATTCAGCGACTTCGTTTTTGAAGGAAAACGAATTCAGCGAATTCGTTTTCCATAGGAAACGAATTCTCCTTTTTTTTAAAAACCGAAGGAAAAACGAATCTCGAAAATTCGTTTTCTCTGAAAACGAATTTCCGAGATTCATTTTCAGCCGGTTTTCTTTTTTTTTTTTTTTTTCCTGCGCCTCCCGGATCAAACCGAAAACGAATCTCCCAATTTCGTTTTTTGGGAAAAACGAATTTGGCAGATTCGTTTTCTATAGATCCGGAAAAAAAAAATTTTGTTTGCTTATTCTGGTAATTTTGTGCTCCTATTTGTTTATTGGCGGAAAAAATCCTAAAAATTTATATTAAAAATGATGAAAAGTATTACTCCTTCCGTTTCATTAGAATAATCTACTTTATTGTACTAAAATAATGAATTATTCTAATAAAACAAAGGGAGTATAAATACACACACAAACACCCCCCAACCACACACATACACACACAAAAAGAGTAAATAAGGCGGAAAAGGAGAGAAAGAGAAACAATATTTGGACGGAACAAGTCCCGGACCAAAGTTATTGATAGGGGGTCCTACATAGCAATTTGACATATTTTCCCCTCATAGTGGGAATCCACATAGGCTTGCGTGTAAACACTTGCTCCATCTTTTCTTCCTTCTCTTTCCTCTCTCGCCCCCCTCTTCCTTTTCTAAGTTGGATTTTCATATTCCTTTTCAGATTCCAACACCACCACTCTGTTGTCATCCTTGCCGAGGAGAGAGTCTTCTTCTTCTTGCTCGCTGACTGTTGTTTCTATCTAATAGAATGTGCGGTGGAAATTTTTTTTTTTTTGGCTTCTGCCTCACAAGATATTTTGTGAGAATTTTGGGGGAATTTCTTTATTTGTTTGACCTGGATTGTGAAAGGAATTATGGGCTGTTTTTATGCTTTTTTTGTTGAAAAATAGATTGTTTCCTTACGAGAATTGGCATTTTTTTTGTTAAGTCATACAATCACTTCTAGATCGTCGATCTCTATGGGCAAAATCGATGCTAAGTTGGTACCGGTGGCCTTTTTGGGTACGGGTTGTACAATAATCATATGAAAGCTAAAGTCAAAATTGCCAGAAAGAGAGCAGAAGGCGGATATGGGGGAAGAGAGAGCCCAGAAGGTGAAGAAGGATGAAGCTCTACAAAAGAAAAGGTTCGATGAAGTTTTGTCTTTGATGGAGGAATTCCATAACAGCCAACTCTACCAGATCGATACTCCTCCCAAAATTTGGAGTTCTTCTAACTACTAGCAATCTTGTAAAGAAAACAAGACGGTGGCGCTCAAGAAAAAAAATGAAGGACTGTTAATTTTGCTTAATTTAATTACTGCCCAGTGGCAGGCGGCGGCGAGTGAACGATAGTGGTGGTAGCTTGGTTTTCTTTTGTTGTTGTCTAGTTTTTTTTTTCTTTCGAAAGTCGTGGTTGTCTAGTTTAATGGTGGCGGTGGGTGAACTGTGGTGATGGTAGCTAGGTTTTCTTGTGCAGTTGTCTAGTTTAATTAGGACTTGTAGTTATTATAATTATAAACCCTAGCATCCACCTCTCCAAAACAACCAAAATCCATTTCCCCTTCCCCCCTTCTTCCCTTCGGGAGAAGGGGGGACTTTGAACATTTGCATCTTTTTTTATTTTTTTGTTTGTTTCTTTCGTTCTCTCTCGTTGGGGGAGCATTTTGGCCTCTCTTTTGGAGAGTGTTTTTTTTGGTTGTTTGGGTTTGAAGATGAGGAATGCTGTTGGATTTCTCATGGTTGGTCTTGCGATGGTCTCCGTTGCGGTGGTGGAGTAGACGTGATCCCACCAAACTGTTCCGGCGCCTGTGGTGGTCGCATATCTGATGGAAAAAGGGAAGCATGTTTGGACGGCAGATCTGAACTCAACAGAAGAAAAAAGAAGACTTTTGATCCAAACTTTCAAATGTTGTAAGGTTTGGATACAGTATCTAAGTACATCTGTTTGTTGTGCTAAATATAGCTCTAGGTACATGGCGGTGACTGAACCATCATTTTCTATAGCAAATCAATAGCAGTTGGGCGTATTTCCAGTAAATTTATAATATTGGCTTTTGTGTTTTTTTTTCAAAAAAAAAAATAATAAATTAGGACTTGTCGAGTTTGTTTATGAGTTTCAATAAAATAATTTTTAAGACTATGATCGGGTCTGGGATTGGGGGGGGTATGGTTTTGGGTTATGAAAGAGTGAGGGAAAGATTATTTTAGATTTTGCATTAGCATATGATTTAGTTATAGGTAATACTTTGTTTAAAAAGAGAGGAACACTTAATTACATTTAAAAGTGGTTCTTACAAAACACAAATTGATTACTTTCTAACTAGAAAAAGTGATAGAAATTTGAGTAAAATTGTAAAATAATACCAGGAGAAAGTCTTACAACACAACATAGGCTACTAGTTTTTGATATAAACCTTAATAACACACGAAAGAGGAAAAGTCACCCACCATACCTAGGATTAAGTGGTGGACTTTTAAAAATAAAGACGTAGAAGATACTTTTGTAAAAACCATATTATAAAATAGTACTTGGAAAGTAGAAAATGACTCAAAAAGCATATGGGAAAATGTAACTGAACAAATGAAAAGAATTGCAAAAAGTGTCTTAGGAGATTTGAAAGGTAATAAATGGAATGAGTTATGGTGGTGGAATAAAAATATTCAAGAAAAAGTAAAAGCAAAAAGAGCAAGCTACAAAATGTTATATACTTGTAGAAATGATGAAAATATTAAAAAATATAAAAATGCTAAGAAAGATGTGAGAAAAGTAATAAATGAAGCAAAGACAAAAGGTTTTGAAGAATTCTATAAAAAAATTAGACACTAAAGAGGGTGAAAAAGATAATTATAAAATAGCTAAAATGAGAAAAAAGAAAACAAGAGATTTGACACAAATTAAATGTATAAAAGATGAAAATGAAACAATTTTAGTTGAGTACGAAGTAATAAATTAAAGAGCGTAGGAAAAATTATTTTATAAATTATTTAATGAAGTTAATAATAATGAAATTACATTAGGAGAATTGGCCCATTCAGAAAACAATATGAATTTTACATATTTTTTGCAAAATTCAACCCTTAGAAGTAGAAAAAACACTAAAAAACGCGAAAAATGATAAGGCAGTTGGTCCTGATGATGTTCCAATTGAGGCATGGAAGTGCCTTAGAAAAGTTTGGATTACATGGCTTACAAACTTATTTAATATAATTATAAAAACTAAAATGATGCCTAGTGGATGGAGAAAAAGTGTATTAATTCCATTGTATAAGAATAAAGGGGATATGCCAAATTGTTCAAACTATAGAGGTATTAAACTAATGAGTCATACTATGAAATTATGGGAAAGAGTAATAGAAACAAGATTGAGAAATGAGACTAATACAGAGGATAATCAGTTTGGTTTTATGCCAGGTAGATAATCGATGGAAGCTGTACATTTAATAAAAAGATTGTGTGAACAATATAGTGAGAAAAAACAAGACTTACCTATAGTATTTATAGATTTAGAAAAAGCATATGATAGAGTAAATAGAGATATAATGTGGCAGGTATTAGAAAAGGAAGGGGTAAGGGTAGCGTATATAGAAACTATAAAAGATATGTACGAAGATATTACAACATGTGTAAAGACACCTTTAGGTATTCTTGGTGATTTTTCAAATAACATAGGGCTACATCAAGGATCAGCTTTGAGCCCATATCTCTTTGCTTTGGTAATTGATGAAATTACTAAATATTTGCATATGCGATCCCTGAATGTTTATTATTTGCAGATGGTATAGTTTTAATAAATGAAACGAAAGCAAGGTTAAATGCTAAATTAGAAGCATAGAGAGAAGCTTTAGAATCAAAATGTTTTACTCTAAGTAAAGTTAAAACTGAATATATGCACTGTCACTTTAGTAATCATGTAGATAACAATACTATAAAAGTTAAAATTGGAGAACATGAATTAAATGAATCAAAAAGCTTGAAATACTTAGGATCTATAATAGAATAAAACAAAGCAATTGATAAAGATGTAACACATATGATTCAAGCAGGGTGGACCAAATGGAGAAGTGCGTCATCTATACTTTGTGACCGTAAAATGCCCCAAAAGCTAAAAGGAAAATTTTATAGAACGGCTATAAGACCGGCGATTCTTTACGGCTCGGAGTGTTGGGCGACTAAATACGAACATGAACAAAAAATGAGGGTAGCAGAAATGAGAATGTTGAGATGGATGTGTGGGCATACTAGGTTAGATAAAATAAGTAATGTAAAAGCATTAGAAATAAAGTAGGAGTAGCCCCAATAGATGAAAAAATGAGAGAAACGCGTTTAAGATGGTTTGGACATGTACGTTGGAGACCCCTAGACACCACAGTAAGACGGGTAGAAAACAGATAAGCAATTAATATTAAAAGCGGTAGAGGAAGACCTAAAAAGAATCGGAAAACAATTTTAATATATAATATGTCATATTTGAATATAAGTGAATCTATATGTTATGACCGTACAAATGCTTAGTAGTCGTAGTTGTTGTTGTTGTATATATATATATATATATATAAAAGAAAAAAAAAGACATACAATCAACATTATTATAATGAAATATTATCATATATTATTATAAATAAATAGACAATATTCATAAAATCAATACAATAATATGAAATATCATCATACACTTTTTATTGTAAAATAATACATAGTAGCCATAGAATCAATACAATATTATAAAATATTACCATACAGTTTTTATTTTTTTATTTATAAAATCAATTCAATTGTATTAAATATTACCATATAATTTTTTATTGTAAGACAGTACATAGTAGTCATAAAATTCATACATTTAAATTAAACATTTGATACAACGAACATATCAAAATGATACATGTAAACTAAACATTTGATACAACGTTCGTATCAAAATGATACATTTAAAGCAAATATTTCATGTGTATTAAAATGATAAATTTAAATTCAAAATTTTCTAAAAATACAATAAGTGAGAAAAAGAAAATTAATCATTCTAACTATTTCTTTTCTAAATAAAAAGAAATCAAAACATAAAACAAACTCAAGATATGTATATATAGAATGGAAAATAATATCTATTGCAAAATCATAATTCTATTTATCTTGGAAAATATTTTTTTTATAGATACTACTTTCGAAAAGTATCATTGTTAATGGAGCTTAGCCTAAAATAAATAAATGAGAAAAGTATATTTTTAAAATTTTTGAAATGTATAATTCATTTTACAAAGTAACATTTATACTTGTGAAATTAAAAGTTTTACTAATGATAATTACATTTATACTTTAAAAATGAATTTAATATACCAAATATTTACTTTGAATGTATCATTTTAATACGCACGTTGTACCAAATATTTACTTCATATGTATAATTTTAATACGCATGTTGTTACCATTTAAATTTATTGGGATCCACCAAGTAATATTTTTGAAACTACAAATCTTATTTATAGTACAACAATTAGTAATTTTTTTCTATATATAAATATAAATAAAAATTTCTCATTTTATGTGTTCATGATGCTCTTGATAGTATGAATAATGTCTTGCTAAGTTTATCTTCCTACACACACACTCTATCTAGATTTTTCTCATTTATATATTAATACATGTGTTGTAACTATTATATTTTATATTTTCTTATAAAGTAAATCCATATTATACTTTATAGGATAAACTATTTATTTTTAAAGTATAAATGTAACTATCAAAAGTAAAACTTTTGAGCTCAGTAGTATAAGTGTTACTTTATCAAATAAATTATACATTTAGGAAATGTAAATTTAATTATTTTATGCTAAGTTTTATTACCATTGATACTTTTCAAGAGTACTTAAGATCATTTTTTTATTTTTTATTTTTTACAATATAAATAGAAATATGCATTTTCCATAGATATTATTTTTTTATAAATTTTTGTATTGTTTTGATTTCCTTATATTTTTTTAAAAACTTTTAGATTTTTAAAATTTTCATTATTTCAATTTTTGTATGTTTATAAAATTTTGAATTTAAATGTATCATTTTAACATGCACGTCGTATCAAATGTACTTTGAATGTATCGTTTTGATACGCACGTAGTATCAAATATTTGATTTAAATGTATCATTTTAATATGCATGTCGTTGTATCAAATGCTTGATTTAAATGTATCATTCTAATATGCATGTTGTAATAATTATGTTTTGAAGCAAGAAATTACAATGTGAGTATTAAAATTCTTCATATACTATATTAAAATTCTTCATGTATTGTATTAAAGTAGTTCAACCTTTGAATAATATTGGTCTTTTTTTTTTGTTTTTGTTGAAGAAAGGTGCGTACAAACAATTCACCATTATTTTCATCTTCTCATATAGTTCAAACTCATATTTCTTAAGTCATTTTTTGAAGAACTTATTAATCAAAATAGTGTAAGCATACTTATTAGCCTCCTAACAATACAACACTTTAGCTTTAGTAATATTGCCATAGAGAAGCAGAGAAGAAAGGAAGAGAAGAAGAAGCATAGAAGAAAGAAAGAGAGGAGAAGCATAGAAGAAGATGCAGAGAAGACAGAAAGGGAAAAAGAAAGTAACCCAGGGAAAACATGAGAGAGGAGAGAGGATAGATGAGAGAGTAAAGATGAGAAAAAAAAGAGGAGAGAGCAAAGATGTTACTTATCTTGACAAGGGTATTTTTGTATTTTGGACCGATGCGCTGATGTGGAATTCCACTCACGTGCCTTGATCTGCGTCGGTACTTGATAAAATCAGTCAGTTTTATACCACCCATTCTGAAATGTCTGCTTCTTCCTATGTCAACAAGCCCTTTACATCTCTATGCAATTCCAAGTCTGAAATTCATCCGGAAATTGTTTTCATGAGAAGGAATCCTTTTAAGGTCATTTCATTGAGTTTTTGGTATTTTCAACCAACATGTTGAGAAAAATCCCAAAGTGTGATGAAAATAAAAAGAGTAGTAAAAAATAGGATGCTTTTTGTTCTGTGGAAAAAAATAGGGTTGTTGCATTCAGGAAATGCAACTCTTCATATAAAGTTGCATTCACCAAATGCAATTATATATTTTCACTTCTTAATTATTTAAATGTGAGATATTAATTTAAAATGTAAAAGTTGCATTTTCAGAATGCAACTTTAATTAGTGTTTTTTTCTGGGTTTTGTTTGACGGAAATTTTGAACTTAACGGAAGTAAGATCAAAATTGCATTCTTTAAATGCAATTTTAAAGATTTTGTTTTTTAATTTTTTTTAAGAAAACGTATACACCAAACGAATAGATTGGAAAAAGCCCTAAAAATTAAACAGGGTTTGAGAGATTCTTTGTCTAGAAAAATTCTCCCAAAGGGAAATTTCTAGTTCCCACAAATTCAAGCTGAACCACAGATTTCTACGAGAAAGCTGAAAATTACCCATTCAAATTGAAGTTATTCTAGCTCCTGGCCGAATTTGGTTTTTGGTGGTGCGGCATAGTGGCTTCGGCCTTGGCGGGAATTTGGACTGCCCATCCCATTTTGATGCATATTTTGAGGATATTATGATATCTCCAATCGAGTGGGAGAAATTCGTGCTTGGAAGAAAAGCAAAATTTGAAATCGGGATATTCCAATATCTAGGTTACGCGATCTACTGTTCACCGAGTTTTGGATGGTGGAAATTGGCCACTGCTGAGGCAAATTGGTGCACAAAAATTGAAGGATATACTGGGCTATGAAAACCATCCAACCCAGTGCCGGAATTAGGAACTTTTGGTGGCTGAATTAAACTTGCCGTAATGGGTTGCAGGCGCGACTGGACTGCTGGTGGTTCTGTCGGCAGCCAGTTTTAGGGGCTGTAACAAATGCTGCTTACTGGGCTTCAGTTGCTGGACTACATTTCTGGTTTTGGTTGCTGGAATCGTGATGGGAATTTTTAGAACTGTTCTGCATTTCTAGAATTTCCTTGCTGCATTTATGGTCTGAAATTCTAGATTTATGGACTGAAATTGGTTTGTATTTCGGTATTTGACTGAAATTCTGGACTGGAATTGTGGCTGAAACTTTGGACTGCATCTTTTGCTTGATGCATTTCTGATTAACCGAACTGCAGGTAAGTAATAATTGCTGGTTTGTCTGTTTTTGGGCTGCCGGTGTTCATGCCCTGGGTTTCATTTCTGGATTTGTTAAAAATTACACAGTAGAGATGAACTGAAATTTTGGTAATGTTCTTGCTGTTTTATGTAATTTATGGAGTTGGTTTCTGCAGTAATTTGTTACAAAATTTATCTGCTGCTTGGGATGCTTTCTTGTTGGTAATGCTCTTGCTGTTGAATTGGCATTTTTTTCGGAAACAAGGAAATCCAAAATAATGATGGGACAACATTTGTTCCATGCTGTTTTAAATTTTTTCTGGACCGTTTTTTGAATTGGAATTATGTTTTTGTTATATTTTTTTTTTCCTAGATTGTTTTTTAACTGGAGTTACTGTTATTTGTTTTTGCTCTGTTTTTTGGTTTTCTGCGCAATTTTTTGGCTGGAATTCTTACATCTGTTCTATTTTTTTTTTTTCTGTTTTGTGGACTTTTTAAATTGGAATTCTTACATTTGGTGTGTTTTTTTGTTTTCTGGACCTATTATTTACTTGAAATTATTACATTTTGGGCTTTTTTTATGTATTTTTCTGGACTGTTTACGGAGGATAGCATTTTCGGAATAATTACGTAGTGACATTATACGGTTTTTGCCTTCTTTTATATTGCAAAAATGTTGGAGTTGTATTGTGAGTTAATTTCTTGTATTCCTGTGATCAATGGGATATTTTATAAGGTCATATCCCCCTTTATTTTAATTTTTTTACCAGCTGAGTTTTGTTGCAATTCTGTGATTATTTCTACTTTCATTTAGTTTTTTACATTATAAGGCACATGTAGGCTTCCTGTGTAGCAGAATTGTTTCTTGAATATATTGCTGAAAGTGACTCAACTTACTCTTGTGATGTTGAACGTGGCTATATCTGGAGTGAGGATAATAATAGAATTTGTTTGGGCATGTGTTTTACGGATAAGAAGCAGCTAAAAAATGCGATAGGTCTATGGTCGGTTCGTCAAAATAGGGAATTCAAAGTTGTGGAGAGCAAGTTGAATATGTGGGTTGCAAAATGTAAGCTACAGTTTGAAATGAGGGAAGGGGAGGACATTTGCCGAGGCAGATCAAGTTGTTTGTGGGTGGTTCGCGCCGTTCATAAGCGTACACATGGAATGTGGGAAATTAGAAAATGGGTGACATAACATAATTGTCTTGGTGTCAATCAAACAAGTCATCATTCAAACTTGACATATGTTGTTATTGCTACTCATATCAGGCACGTCATAAATGGAAATCCTTCATATGCGGTTAAAAGTATTCAAAAGGATATTAAGAATGATTTTGGTGTTGATATTTCATATAAAAAGGCTTGGCAACGTCGGTGAGCAATCGAACTTGTGTATGGTACATGGGAAGAATCTTTTGCAGATTTGCCAAAGTATTTGGAAGCCTTAACTCGTGAGAATCCTAGTACGGTGGTTTCGTGACATCATCACCCAAGCAGCAATCAGATGTTGAAAATATTTAAATATGTATTTTGGGCATTTGGTCCAGCAGTAGAAGCATTTAAGAAATGTAGACCCGTGATAAGTGTTGATGGCACACATTTGCGAGGCTCTTATAAGGGGAAAATGCTTGTGGCAGTAACACATGATGCAAATGAATGTGTTGCCTTTGGGTTTTGCAATTGTTGATGAAGAGACTGCAGAGAGTTGGAGTTAGTTTATGGAGCAATTTAGATTATATGTTGCCATCGATAGGAATCCTTTGTGTGTTCTTTCTGACAGACATAAGGGCTTAGTAAACGTTATGACAAACATGGATGAGTGGAAGGAACCGTTTGCATATCAGAGATTCTGCTTAAGACATGTGAGAAGTAATGTGACCAAGAAATTTAGAGATTCAAAAGTGAAGAAACTGGTTTGGTCCCTTGGTTGTGCTACCCAGAAATGGAAATGGAAATTGCTGCGAAATGAAGTAAGATCCTTCAGTGAAGAAGGTTGGAATTACTTATCTGAAATTGATCGAAAGCAATGGTGCCTTGCATATGATGGTAACCATAGATGGGGTATTTTGACTACGAATGTGTCTGAGAGTTACAATAATGTATTACGGGGGGCGAGGGACTTACCGATTAAGGCTGGTATTGATGTTACTTTTCATCGGACAGTAAAAATGTTCACTGATAGATCTAATGAGGCCACCAACTGTAAGTATGATTTGCCAAGAAAGATTTGGAACAGGTCCAGGAAAAATGGCATTGCATCAAAGGGACATGAGGTTATGAATTTTGACCACAATTCCGGAGTGTATAAAGTGACAATTCGACGTCATATAGATGGTTCAGGTGGACATGTTCATACGGTGAAATATTTTAAACATTCTTGTACTATGAAAAGTGGCAAATGTATAGACTACCATGCTCACATGCATTGGCCATTTGTCGGGTAAGGAAAGCGATCCTTTATCTCTTGTTGATAGTGTTTACACTGTTAGTACTTTTAAGGCTCAGTATTCAGGGAAATTTGTCCCTATTGCGCATCCTGACTACTGGACTGATCCAAGATGGACTCTTCAACCAGATATGAGCATGTTTAAGTCACTTAGACAGGGTCGAGTACGTGCCAGTCGACTACACAATGAGATGGATGAGAGACTACCGGGTGGTTCACCTAGGTGTAGAAATTGTCATCAAGTTGGACACAACATGAGGAATTGTCCTAATTCTCAGCCTACAGCCTAATGTATGCATTTGGTTGAATATTACTTAGACTTTCGTGTTAACATTTATTGTCTTTAGAGTTCTGAAATTATGACTTTTTCCGTGTTTGCATATTATTTCATTTAACTTTTGAATATTTATTAATGATGTGGAGGTCTCTTTTGAGTTTATGTACCTCTTATTGTTTTGGTTTCTTTTGTTATTGGTTCATGACCAAATTGAGATGATAGATGCTATTACTTGGTCCCTAATATATATAGACATCTTTAAGGGGAATTATGTCTACATACATCAATTTTTTTAAAAAAAAACTTAATAATTTACTACCTTTATCAAATATTTTGTAAAAATTTATCAAACTTATTAATTTACTAGCCTTATCAAATATTACTAGCCTTGTAAAAAGTTAAAACTTATTATGGTCTTTCTCCAATGTAAACCTGTATTCTATTAGGTGAACAATGTATAGTTGCCATGGCTATCAAAAAATATCAAGTACCAATTTAATATTGTTAAATATTTATAAGACTCTACTAAAACCCTAAACCCTCTAATAATACTTTCATTTTCCTATAAAAAGCTAAATTAAGAATTTCTAATGTGAGATAAATATTTTTAAATTGCATAATGAGAAGAAAAAAAATATTAGATACATTTATTACATTTCTTGTTACAATATTTCATATTTACAATAATAAAATTAGATATGAATAAATTTTTGAACATTTTCAAAAATTATTTTAAAACATATACCATGAAACTTGCATTTGTAAAATGCAAGCGCTTTCCTCATAAAATGCATCTTGCATTTCCCTCAATTTTGACGGGAAAATTAAATTTAGGGTGAAATACAATTTCCCCCCTGTGGTTTCATGTTTTGGACAGTTTCCCCCCTATGCTTTCAAAACTGACAGTTCCCCCCTCATGATTTTGGACTGAAGTGTCCACTTAACGGAAAATGACTCCTTTAACGGCGCGTGAACTGAACGCGCTCAAAACGAGAGTGGGGGTAAACAAAATGATGATGTCATTAATTTTGTTCCCAAAATAACCCCAACTACAAAAAAAAAAAAAAAAAAAAACTGGAGCCGCGGGTTCCATTTCAGTTGCTGCAACAGAAATGGAACCCATCAAATGGGTTCCATTTCAGTTGCTGATGGGTTTCATTTCAGTTGCAGCATCCCGCAACTGATATGAAACCCAACAAAATGGGTTTCATATCAATTGCGGGAGTGATTTAGGTTTAGGGGAAAAAAAAAAAAAAAAAAAAAAGAAAAAAGGGTAAAGGAAGAAGGAAGAAGACGATGAACAGTGCCATCGTCTTCTTCCTTCTTTCAATTTTTTTTTTAAGTTTTTTTTATTAGGGGTAATTTAGTCATTTTTTTAACACCGTTAGAGGAGTCATTTTTCGTTAAGTGGACACTTCAGTCCAAAACCATGAGGGGGGAACTGTCAGTTTTGAAAGCATAAGGGGGAAACTGTCCAAAACATGAAACCACAGGGGGGAAATTGTATTTCACCCTTAAATTTAATTTCAACAGTTATATTTGCCAAATGCAACTCCAGCCTTTAAAAATAATAGCTAGTGAAAAAAACTAACATTTCTGAAGTTGCATTTGCCAAATGCAACTCCATCCTTTAAAAATAATAGCTAGTGAAAAAAACTAACATTTCTGAAGTTGCATTTGCCAAATGCAACTCCATCCTTTAAAAATAATAGCTAGCTAACATTCTGTAAACTTCCGTCAATTTTGACGGCAAGACTCAATTCTTTAAAAAAAAAATACAAAATAAAAAATTCATATGTTGCATTTACAGAATGCAATTCCAGTATTTTAAATCAATATCTAGGATATAAATAATTAAGAAGTGAAAATGCAACTACCCTATTTTTTTCCACAAATAAAAAAGTATCCCATTTTTGTCCACCCTTTTCATTTCCATCACACTCTGGGATTACTCTCCCAACATGTTGGCAAGAAGGAAGCCTTCCCTTTCCTTTTGCATCTTGAAAAGCGGTGTCCACTGAACAACAGTCTGAAACGGAGATTATTTATTTAATGTGCAGTTTTACTTTAATTAAATCTATACCAAATGCAAGAATAGGTTTCTTAAATAACTACACGTTTAGAAATTTTTTTTTTCTCACTTCAATTAGCTAACAATGGATTTGAAGCTTTTGTAATTAAATAGAACTAAATACTTTGTCAGTCATTTAATATTATCCCACAAATGTTAAGTTTTTATTAATTAGTTCAGTAGTGAAAAAGTTAAACTATAATAATCAAAAATCTAATTTTATAATTAATAAATATTTATTTTCAAACTCATGTAGAACTAAATACTTTGTCAGTCATTTAATATTATCTCACAAATGTTAAGTTTTTATTAATTAGTTCAGTAGTGAAAAAGTTAAACTATAATAATCAAAAATCTAATTTTATAATTAATAAATATTTATTTTCAAACTCATGTCCCATTTTTAGAAAGTTCTGATCAAACATAATGTGCCCAAGGAATGAGGGTACCTGGAACGGAACTTGGTAAGTTTTCTGCAACCTATACGGGAACTTGATAATACGGCGATAGTCTACTCAAAGACTTGAATCTGTAAAGAAAAAGGAGAAGGGCTATGCTCCTATTCAACTCTGGCAATCAAGTCACTAGAGAAATGTCTGAAATGAAATTGACAAGTGTATAAGCTTAATATGAAATTGTGTACCTTGTTTTGATAAAGCTACCAGTTTATATAGCTTACTTGAACAACTATTGGTTGCACCTTTTCCGGCCACATTGGGCTCTCACCATAACTATCCCTGCATCTGGCTCCCATCATTATTGCTCTCTTATCCTGTTCGTATTTTGAATGCTCCATGCGATACCTAACTTTCACCATAAATACAACCAAATTCTCGCCTTTCTTCTCTTCGGTTTCAAACATTTATGCCCTTTCTTTACTCCTCCCTTGGGAGCCGGTAAATCTCATCTAGAATCCCGGCTTACTTTATCTCCAACACTCTTACAATTGGGCTAATCTTCATAATTGTTTCAGGCCCACTAACCTATTCACTTTTGGTCACACCAAGTTCTTTACAGTTTCTCTATCTTCAAATCTAAATATTCTTTATTTACAAAGATTTATCATTTACATTATTTTGTTATGTAAATTCTCAATCCAAAAATAATTTTTCCCTAAATATTTTAAACATTGTACTCTATACTCTATCTTTAATGTCATTGTAAATAAATTGTGCATCAACACGTAACCATAGTATTTGCCTAATATGCATGCAACACTTTAGCATAAAAAGGTATTTTGATGTCCAACAAATATGACAAACTAAAATTAAACATCTATCATCTTCTTTTAGTGTTGGGAAAAAAAAAATTGGGGCACCCCAATTTTCTGTTTTTATTATTATTATAGTAAGAAAAGTTTTCAACTATCTATATATTCTCAAACCATGTATCCATTGTGATATGGTTATTTGATTCCATGGGCAACTTATGTGGAATGAAGTTTAGTGTTGTCGGTACCGCCGTTGATGACAAAATCAAATTGTAGTAAAATGATGAAACACCTCGTAGTAGGTCGAGTTTTGAGATGACTGTTGGAAACTTATGAATAAACTCCAACATTTTGAAATTTAAGTTAAAATAAGTTAAAGATATTTTGACATAGTTTCATTACCATAAATGATCACATACCATCCAATTGGGTTGGACCTAATATTTATAGAAAACATTGATTTCTGTCCGTTGGCTGACCCCAATTATCTTGGAATTGCTTCAGGGTCTGGCCCCACGATCGGTGATTCTGGGATTGTGGGGCGTGTTGGTTTGAGCCAGTCTCAAAAATCCCAGAACCCCTGTAACCATTCACTAATCGGACGTGAGCGACATGACCCTACTTTCTGGGATCTAATGCAACAACACAACGACATCCCACGAGTTTCTCAAACCCGGCGCAATGCCTTGCTGACGATCCCTCTTGGCCTCGAAATTGGGTCTAAGTGATAGGAACCAGCCCAATCCCAAAAGAGCAAGTTCATACCCGAGAAAGAAGGCCCAATCCATAGAAGCCAAAGTCGTTCAATATGTCCAATCTAAGATGTTGTATGACTATTGGTCAATGTACGATGGTTGCATGTTGGTGGATAACTTATATATATATATATATATATATATATATATATATAATAATACAATACAATATTGGTTTTTAAGATGAAGTATTGATTATAATTCATAGGAAATCTAAACACAACCCACATTGGGACGTTATATACAACTCACTTTAAAACACTAAAACGTATCTCAATATATACTTGAAGTATCATATGGATATCTTGGTTACAGTGAGTATGACATTGAAGCCGTTTGTACACCACGCCCTGACCAAAATTTGTTTAAATTCACAACTTTTGTTAGGGGAGTCTCATGGTGTATGACCTTGTGCACTAAGTATTTTTCAACTTGTTGACATATTTTCAAGCAATATAAGGAAGAATTAAACTTATTATGAAAATGAAATTATTTTCAATTCTTTGGATCAAACCAAATGAATAGATTTAAACTTGTAATTTTGTTTTCAAACCTCAACAACTTTTTGAAATTTGCCCTAAAAAAAAAGCTTTCACGTGGAAACTATATTCTACACTCGGGTTCTTTCACGGTGGCTTTGGAATTTTCAATTTCATAGTCGGGGGATTTAAGGCGTTTCAGAGGTGCACATTTGTTTCTCTTATCTTTTTACCATTTATCTCCTCTATATATTTCTCGTTCATCTTCATCTTCTTCGGCTGAGCCCTTCGAACCCTAATTTTTGCCTTCTCTGCTTGTTTCTATACTCGAATTACAAAGATATATTGGTGATTTTCCTTTGTGTTTATCTTCCTCATTCGTTGCTGCATTGTAAGTTGTGTTTATAATTCCTATTCCTTATTCCAAGTGTTTTTTTTCCTACCTAGATATTGCAACTACTTCAAGTACAGATCATATTGGTAGATTGTTGGTTTCTCCTTATAGAAAATCTCCTAATTGCAAGTTTAGTAGTCTTATTATTCATGCACCTTGCTTAAATGTATCTTGGTACCCCAAATATTTAGGCTCGATCGAACTCAAATTGAGAAGAATAGAAAATAACCACATTTTTTTGTTTTTATTTATTTTTTGAGTTGTTGTGCAATTGTGTCAATGGTTTAAAGAGGGTCTATTTTCTGGTCTACTAGTGTTGTCAGTTGTTTGTTCCTATTTGGTAATGATCTGGACCATGGTTGTTAAACTCGGGTCTAGACTCGTAGAATCGGCCGATTCTTCGAGTCTAGACCAAGGAATCGAGCCAAACTCGGGTAGAATCGCATCTACTAGAGTCGCAGCAGCAGCCTCGGTAGAATCGGCCTAGAATCGTAGAATCGGCCGATTCCATGATTCTAGGCCGATTCCACAATTTATTGAATGGGCTCGAGATTGGACCAAAATACAGTGAAATATGTGATTTGGGAGGCCCAAATTTGGTAAAATTTTGGCAGCCCATATTTATAATTATACTATTTAGCAGCCCAAATTGTGAGCAATAATTTTCCCCTATCTTCAATCTTCACAAATCACAACGACGGGACTCCGTTCAATTGGGATTATGCATGGACATGATATGTAATTGATTTGGCTATGGATTATTGAATTGACACTTTTAATGTGATTTTTATCGAACAATTATGAGTTTGTATGAGACATTCCGAGTTTATGATATAATTATAATTAAATAAGTGTGTATTTGTTATTTTTCGATTCCAGGATCCGATTCTACGATTCCGATTCTGGGCATAAAACGATTCTATCCCAAATTTCGAGTTTAACAACCTTGATCTGGACAACTGCTGTAATTTCTAGTAGCTAAACATGGCCACCAAAACCTCGAACATTGAGAACTTCCGATTCTGGGCATAAAACGATTTTATCCCCCAATCTGTATCTCCTTCTCCCTCGATTGATTCATTTCTTTGGTCAAACCAGCTGGTCAAATGGGTTAATGAAACTAATGGGCTCAAGTGCCATTAATTGGGCTTAGTGGGTTGGAGACAAACCCAATTGGGTGAACCCAATTCAGCCCAACATGCCACTTTATTTGCATACAAACTAAGGGTTTATTTTGCAAGAACTTTGAGTTATACATGAGAATCTTGTTGCTAATCATTCTTCAGACGGGTATTCAGTAAGCAAAAGAATGAACTGCCTACTTATTTAA
Source organism: Leptodermis oblonga (assembly GCA_016801395.1). Classification (NCBI taxonomy): domain Eukaryota; kingdom Viridiplantae; phylum Streptophyta; class Magnoliopsida; order Gentianales; family Rubiaceae; genus Leptodermis; species Leptodermis oblonga. The sequence goes on from CM028754.1 coordinate 27,729,113, forward strand.
TTTCGATGCCAGAATGAAACATTAGTGAACCAACTATTGAATTTTCAGGTCATTTCCAAACACTGTTTTAATTGACAAGCAGCTTTGTAAAGTGTTTCGTCAACCCTGGTTCAAAACCAGCACATTCCTTTTAGAGTATAGAGAATAAGCTTTGGGAGAAATTCCCCCTGCTTGCTATTTCCACGATTGATTGAATCACAGAGAAAAGAGGAGGTGTTTGGAGGAAGGAGATGTCGAGGATCTGGGCAAGGTTTAGGGGATTATTTAGCAATAGATCGTTGGTGGGAGTGGACAAAGCCGGGAATCGATACTTCAGCGTGACTGAAGAACTTGATGGTGTGAGTAAGTGGGTCTTTCTTGCTCCTCCTTTATATGAGTTTGAGATTTTTTTTCCCTTCTAAATTTTCAAAATGAGTGTCTTTCTTTTGTCTTGTTTCTTGGTTTGTATTATGAACTGTGCTGGTATGGTTACATGTTACTGAAATATTTTTGGCTGTTTCGCCCCAAAGGCTTTCTGGGATACTCTGTGTTAGTGGATAATTTTACTTGAAGTTTGGAATTTGATTTTTACATTTTTTTTAGCAAAGTTGATAGAAAGCTCCATTCTTGTATCATGTTTCTCATTTTAGCTCCCTTTAGACTGCTGGAAACTATCTCCGCTTAATCCAACTCCTTTTTCCATTAAGCATAACTCTCCTTGTTGTAGCGCTAGCAGTCCCATTCAACATATAATGGGATATTGAAAGACAAAATTTTGCATAGGGTCGTATTGGTTCATGAATGTTCTAGTAGCTTTGGGGACCATCTGATAAAAACATGTAGTTTCTATGTCATTCTGGAAGTTGATTTAAGGAAAGAAGTTGTAGTTTGAAGGTTTTTAATGTTATTAATGTTTCTGGACCAGTGAAAGAGAAACGGTGGGTGATATTCAAAGGAGAGCAGGAACCAACTTCTGTTCCTGGTATGTTTGTTTGGATGGAACGCTTTTTCCCTTTTCTTCTACTATAATGCTCAACCATGGATTTCATAGATCTGAACTTGTTTGCCTTGTTAGCGCCATTCCCTAGCTAATGTTTGGCAATGCAGTGTAGAAAGTGTTTGATGAAATCATAAACTTGAAAATTTTCTGGTTATGGATTAATGCATCTGCTCTTTTGCACTCACTCATAATGATGCTACACTCTGGAACTCTGCACTTTGAATTTATAAAGTCCATGAAATTAATGACCAATACCTTACCTCTCTTTATTTGTTGCACATATCTGAGGTCTTATTCTTTAATGATTGTAGTTGAATGGATATGTTGGCTGAATGGACAACGCAAGAAAGCTCCTACACCTGAGGTATTTGGGCGACCTTGGCCATTATTCCTCCTTCTTATAAGTTATAATGCTAACTGAACGTCACTTGTATATCAGTATCATAAGGTTGCTTGCACTATTGGCTAATACAGGGGTGCTATAATTTACTGTACTTCAAGTTTCATTTCAAATTGTGCAATTATATACTTTTTCCCCACATAAAGACTTGAATAAAGAAATTTTACTTAGTTATAATTTGGTTATTAGGAATTGGCTGAGTTGGAGGCAAGGCGGGAACGAGTTAGACTGAACGTTGCACGTAAGTATAAATTGTGCCTTACCTTTTGGTTTCCATTAGATTCTCTTGGTGCTCTAGCTTTCACTCTCTTCTCCTTGACCCTGTGTCTGATAGATGATGGAATGCACTAGATAACTTTGTAAGCCAGCCTTGAAATCATGCCCCTGGTGTCTCTTTTATGTTTCCACAGATAGTCTGAGTTCTGCAAAACTTTTTTCTGTCTTAATCGTGATAGAATGCCTAGCATGCCACAGAAAACCTTACTCGAGTGAGAAGTATTTGGTGATTCGATTAAGAGTAGGAACCAATTTTACATTGTAAACTAATCTTATAAACTGGATGCTTCCCAAAATAGAACTTTTGTGAGTGCTAAACTTTGCTTTATTTCTCTCAAACAAATGCTTACCAGTCATATAATTTTCTTCAAGTTCTCAAGAAAGAAGAAGAGGATAAGAAAGCCAGAAAAGCTACTAGTGGAAAAGCTGGCGGTACTGGTACGTCATGCATGTCTTTGTATACGGACAATAGACAAACAGCATTTATACCATTGCATGATGGCTATATCCCCTGTCATAATAGCTCGCTAATATATTTGTCATAGGTAAGGTAGCAGGACCAGACTTGAAGAGCTTTATCCGACAACTTCCAGTTACTTCAGAAGGTAGCATTATTTTCTTTAATCATTATAACTAATGTTTTCAATGTTTCAAGTATTCTATAGCCACTATTGCTACTAATATTCATACAGCAATTTCAAGATCAGTTAATCATGGAGCGTAGTGATTAAAACATATTGCTTTTCCTGTGTGGAATGCATGATTTTCCCCTCCTAAACCCCTTTATTTTGCATTTCTGATCAAGGTCTTGTAGTTGAATCACAATGGTACTGGATGAGGTTTCATTGAATTGAACCATTTAAAGCTATCTATACTAGTAACATGTACATTTAGTTGAACAGTGAAATTTCCAGGAGTAAAGTTTGCCGCATCTAAACAATGTGCTCTTCCATATCTCTTCAATCTCATAATGTTTCCAGTGTTTAGCCTCAGTGCATGAAAAACCTGTGATTTTGGAAAATATGCTCCTTACTCATAGAATTCCTTCTTAAAAAAAAAAAAAAGAAAAAGAAAAAGAAAATAATGTAGGCAGAATTATCACAAAGACATGGAGTGCGTGCTGACAACACCAGCAAGTTGAGACGAGAGTAGTGGTAGGCAGTCGTGGGAAAAATCTTGATAAATATTGTGATCATTTTCTAGATTGATAACAGATTTGGGTGGCAACCACATGTTTCGACATCAAACATATATGCCTTGCCACCCCCTGGCACTACCACTTCCCCTGCTATTATTCTTTTCTTGTTTTTTCCTTTTTCTTTGTGAAAATTTACCTTTAGTTATTATGTTTCTCACTTTTAGCTGGTTATTCAGTAGTTGAAGGTGATAAAACTGGGGAAGCATCTGATGAATCAAGTGGCCTGAGGTACGCTACTTATACAATTATTTATAGCATGGATCAACTGAAGCTAACAAAACAACCTTCACTAACTACTTGAAAAATGTTCAAAATGCATAGCACCTGCAAGAAAGTCTACTTTTTGTATTCACTTGTTCAGCCTTCATTGGACAGTAATTATTTGCTCATAATTATTTGCTCAAGTACTATATGCTCAACCAACGTTACAACTCGGCATGTCTTTCCCATACATGTCAGCATGTCTCTGGATGTTGGAGCAAACGAATGCGTGGACACGATATGGATAAAATAACGGTTAACAGAAAATGATTGCGGAAATAACAATAGATAATAAAGACACAGAGATTTAACGTGGTAAGGCAATTTGCCTACATCCACTGCCGGGGAGCACGGAGAAAATTGTATTATGTAAAAACAGAGTATTACAAGACTAACACTTACAATCCAAGCCTTATAGTACCACAAAGAACACTCACACCGGAAACCCCTTTGAGCAACACTCTTATTTCTACCCAAGAGATAAATTTCAATCTCTATAAGAAATATCTTCTTTCTTCTCTCTTTTTTTACCACTCCAGAATGGAGCCAAAAGAAGCTACAAGAAAAGATGAGAAATGCTCAAAGCTTAAGCAGTTAGCTTGCTTTGCTCTTGGTTGGTTTTGGTGTGTATCAAATGGATAAATGACAACTCTTTTTATAACCAACCAATGGCAATTCAATGGTGGAGATCAATTGCATTCAATGGCTTTCAATTGTCTCCACCTAACTTTTTTTTTGTTATTAAATTTGGCAAAAGAATGGCCACCAAAAGCAAGTTAGGTGGGGATAATTAAAAGCCATTGGATGCAATTGATTTCCAACATTGAATTGCCATTGGTTGGCTATAAAAGGAGTTGTCATTCATCCATTTGACATGCACCAACCAAAGCAAAGCACAAAGCTTTGAGTTCTCTTTCTCTCTTTCTTGTAGTCTTCTTTAGCTTCATTGTGCAGTGGTGAAAAAGGAGGAAGAAAGGGGTTTTCTTAGAGAGATAGGAATTCATCAATTGAGTTGAAAACTGAGTGTAGCTCAAAGGAGTTTTGGGGTTGAGTGTTCTTTGTGATGCTATAAGGCTTATGTTGTTAATACTCTGGTTTGACATAGTGAAATTTTATCGGTGCTCTCCGGCGGTAGATGTAGGCAAATTGTCAAACCACGATAAATCTCTGTGTCTTTATTGTCTGTTGTTATTTTCACAATTATTTTTTGTTAATCGTTATTTTATCTATATCGTGTCCACGCGTTCGTTTGCTCCAACAAACTAGTATCAGAGCGAGGTGTTGCCAGTATTTTCTTAATTCTCAGTATGCTCTATGGTTGCTGCTTGTGACTGATCGTCCACATCAGATCAGACTTTGAGGGTATTGCTCAATTGGAAAGGTTTCGGCAGGTACTACGGTAGTAGCCAATACAAAATTCTTCTAAGGAGACTGGGTTTTAAGTGAGACCGTTTGTGAACCCTTCAGTCTTTCCTGGGAATTTTCTGTTGTCTATTTGTGGTCCTGAAAAACCTATTTTGAGCAAAATTATGGCAGCTACAAAATACGATGTGGCTAAATTCAATAGTGAAAATGATTTCAGCTTATGGCAGATCAAAATGCATGCTCTGCGGGTATAGCAAGGGTTGGCGAAAGCATTGAAGGTTAAAGATGCTTTGCTGGAGACTCATATAGACTTTGAAAAAGACGACATTATGGAGAAGGCAACCAGTGTAATAGTGTTGTCATTGGGAGATGAAGTTCTACGGGAGGTGTCAGAGGAGAATACAGCGGCAAAACTGTGGTTGAAGTTGGAAAGCTTGTACATGACCAAGTCACTTACCAGTCGGTTATATTTGAAGAAGAAAATGTACATTCTTCAAATGTAAGAAAGCAAGCCGATGAAAGAACACTTGGATGACTTCAACAAAATCATCCTCGACGTGAAGAACATTGGTGTCAAAATTGATGATGAAGACTAGGCGATCATTTTGTTATGTTTGCCGGATTCCTATGATCATTTCATTGATACTATGATGTATAATTGTGAGACTGTTACCATGGAAGAGGTGAAGGAAGCCTTGAACTCGAAAGAGTTGAAAAAGAGAGTATCGGAGAATCGAAATGATGATTTCGGGAATAGTTTGGTTGCAAGGGGGCGAACTGACAAAAGAATTGCTGGCGGTAGAGGCAAAGGGAAGCCTAGATTGGTCTAGGAAAATCAAGTGTTTCCTGTGTCACAAAGAAGGGCATATGAGAAAAAACTATTATGAGCTTAAAGGAAAGGAGAAAGAAAAATCTTCTGATTTTGGAGGAGCAGTTACAGCAGACGGCTGTGATGATGCGGACGTTCTTTTAGTTTCTGTTACTAACTTTATTGACGAGTGGGTTCTTGACTCTGGTGTTCGTATCACATGTGTCCCAACAAGGATTGGTTCACAACTTATCAATCCATTGATGAGGGTAAAGTTCTTATGGGGAACAATGCGGCCTGTAAGGTGGTGGGCATTGGCACGGTCAGAATCAAGATGTTCGACGGAATTGTGAGAACCTTGACAGATGTCAGACATATTCCAGAATTGAGGAAGAACTTAATTTCTTTGAGTACGCTTGATTCCATCAGCTGTAGCTTTAAAGCTGAAGGTAGAGCTATGCAAGTCTTGAAAGGTGCCCTGGTGGTGATGAAAGGAAAGAAGATTGGTGGCCTCTATATTTTGCAGGGAAGCACAGTTATAGGTGCGGCTGCAGTATTATCAATGGTGGATTCTGACACTTCGAAGTTGTAGCATATATGATTAGGGCATATCAGAGAGAGGGGGTTGTCCGAATTGAGTAAGCTATATTTGCTTTGGGGACAGAGACCAGGAAAATTAGACTTTTGTGAGCACTGTTCGGAAAGTAGTGCAGGGTAAAGTTTAATATGACTTTTCACAAAATTAAGGGCACAGTGAATTATATCCATTCAGATATGTGGGGTCCCTCTGGGGTTGCTCCTCATAGAGGAGGAAGATATATGATAAACTTCATTGATGATTATTCAAGGAAGGTTTGGGTTTTTATTCTTAAACACAAAAATGAAGTATTTGTCAAGTTCAAACAGTGGAAGGCTTTAATAGAAAAGTAGATTGGGAAGCTGGTGAGGCAGTTGAGAATTGACAATGGGTTGGAATTTTGTGGAGGTGACTTCAATGCGTTCTACAAAGATCACGGTATCGTGAAGCATCGTGCAGTGAGAAACACTTCACAGCAAAATGGGCTTGCAGAACGGATGAACATAACTTTTTTGGAGAAAGTAAGGTGTATGCTTTCAAATGCTGAGTTGTCAAAAGAGTTCTCTGAAGCTGGTAACACAGCTTGTTACTTGGTCAACAGATGCCCTTCTTCAGCTATTGGTTTCAAAACTCCTGAAGAAATGTGGTCAGGTGCCCTTGCCAAATATAATAACTTGAGAATATTTGGTTGTCCTGCCTATGCTCATGTAAATGAAGGCAAACTTGAGCTGAGGGCAAAGAAATACCTATTTCTTGGTTATTCCGAAGTAGTCAAAGGGTAGAAACTTTGGTGTCCTGAAACAAGAAAATGCATCACAAGTAGGGATTTGATCTTCAATGGAGCAGAAATGCTGGAAAAGGAGTTGGCAAAAGAAACAGAAGATTATAGCGTCGGTGAGAAGGTGAAGCTTGAGGTGGTGCCTTCTAATAAAACCTCAGCGGACCAAGATGTCGTGGAACAAAAAGATGGACGTCGTACGGAGGAGAATAATACACAACAATTGCAGTACTATACCTTGGCGAGAGACAAGCAGAGGAAAGAGATCAAACCTCCTCAAAAGTATGGGGCATGCGGGCTTAGTGTCGTACGCACTAAGTGCAGCAGATGATATGGATAGTCACGAGCCACAGTCATCTCGTGAAGTTGTCAATGGTGGAGAATTTGCACAGTGGATTGTTGCAATAGGAGAAGAGGTTGTATTATTTTTGAAGAATCATACTTGGGTGATTGGGAAAAGCTACTACTGGCCTGGGTATGAAAGTTGTGTTTATTTTAAGAAGCTCGAGGATGGGTCATTAGTTGGTTTGCTCTTGTATGTTGTTGACATGTTGATTGCCTGTAAGAACATGTCGGAGATCAATATTTTAAAGGCTCAGTTGACTGCGGAGTTGAAGGTGAAAGATTTGGGTGCTAAGAAGAAATTTCTTGAAATGGAGAAGGTGTTGGAACGCTTTGACATGAAAAGCGCAACACCTGTCAGTACTTCATTGGCGGCACGTTTTAAACTTTCGGTAGACTTATCTCCGGAGACTGAGGAAGAGATAGAGCAAATGTCTCATGTTCCATATGCTAGTGTGGTTGGCAGTATTATGTATGCCATGATTTGTACTATGCCTGATATCGCTCACGCTGTTAGTGTAGTTAGTCGATAGGTTTAGGGAATGTCCATTGGATAGCAGTAAAATAGATCTTGTGATATTTGAAGGGTACTACTAATGTTGGCTTATTTTATGGGAGACACAGAGACACCACTGAAGGTGTTGTCGGATATGTGGACTCAGATTATGCTTCAGGCCTCGACAAGAGGTCCTTGACGGGTTATGCTTTCACACTTCACGGGTGTACTGTCAGTTGAAAAGCAACGTTGCAATCGATTGTTGCTTTGTCGACAACTGAGGTGGAGTATGTGACAGCCACTGAAGTAGTGAAAGAAGCTATATGGCTACAGGGTTTGGTCGGCGAGTTGGGTATACTATTGGACAAGACAATATTTTACTGTGACAGTCAAAATGCAATACATTTGACGAAGAATCAAATGTTTCATGAACAGACCAAACACATCGACGTCAGGATGCATTTCATCAAAGATGTAGTAGCAGGGGGTGCTATTACGGTTGAGAAGTTTCACATAGTGGATAATTTTGCAAACATGATAACTAAGCCGGTTCCAACGGAGAAGTTCAGGCATTACCTGAACTTGATTGGTGTTGCCAATAGTTGAAGCTTCAAGTTGGGGAGCAGCAAAAGAAAAGACTATGTCCATCCTTTTGTCCAAGGTGGAGAATTGTTTGCATCTGGCCAAAAGAATGGCTTAACTTGCTTTTTGGTTATTAAATTTGGCAAAAGAATGGCCACCAAAAGCAAGTTAGGTGAAGACAATTAAGAGTTATTGGATGCAATTGATCTCTACCATTGAACTGTTATTGGTTTGCTATAAAAGGAGTTGTCATTCATCCATTTGACATGCACCAACTAAAAACCAAAGCAAAGCATAAAACTTTGAGTTCTCCTTCTCTCTTTCTTGTAGTCTTCTTTAGCTTCATTGTGAAGTGGTGAAAAAGGAGTAATAAATGGGTTTTTTTAGAGAGATAGGAATTCATCTATTAGGTAGAAAAAAAAGTGTAGTTCAAAGGGGTTTCGGGGTTCAGTGTTCTTTGTGGTGCTATAAGGCTTGGGTTGTAAGTGTTAGTGTTGTAATACTCTGTTTTGGCATAGTGGAATTTTCTCGGTACTCCTCGGCAGTGGGTGTAGGCAAATTACCGAATCACATTAAATCTCTGTGTCTTTATTGTCTGTTGTTATTTTCGCAATCATTTTTTGTTAACCATTGTTTTATCAATATCGTATCCACGCATTGGTTTGCTCCAACACTAGATTTACGTATGATCCTAAAATTTGTCGTTTGACATGTCTTTGTGATCACAGGAGCTCCAAAGAAGCAAAGCCCGAGCCTTTCAGACGAAATCAAGAAGAGTAAGTGTGCTAGTCGTTCTTTTCTTTTTATTTTGCTTCATGAATGCTTGCACACATTCCATTGTAAAGATAACTGAATTCTGGGTTTTATTTTAGTTGGCTTTTGGAGGTTGCACAGCTAAAAGTTGGTCAAAAGTCTTGACTTTTACTTGCTTTACTTGAAGCTATTGATTATTTCTAGTTATGCAAATTACTTGTAGAATCTTTCCTGTTTTCAAAGGCTTGATTTTCTATAGCATCGATTTCAGGTCTTCCGAGCCAACTGGATCCGGTGAATCATTCAAACCAGGGACTTGGCTGCCTCCAACATGACTAATACACTTCACCGGCGCGTGTTGATCTTCAATGCACTGAACAAGCTGCATTCAGAGCCTACTAGATTTGTGGTTCCTGAAACACATGCATGATACTATCCATTTCAGAATTTTTCGCTCTTTATGGTGAAATTTTTTTTTTTTTTTCCTTTCATTGTTACTAGGGGGTAATTGTCTGGGAAAAGTATTATGTAACCTCAAACTTTGGTAGAGAGTTTGGTAAACTTGGTCTGCATCAAGGCTCATTTGTTGCCTAGTTGTTAATATTCTGCTTTATATACTTTTTTTGTTGTTGAGAGCAGACGATTAGGTAGCTGTGGGGCTTGGTGATCATTTATTAAATAATTTAAATATTGCGAATACAAAGAAATGAGAGGGACATAATGACCTTACCTCTTTTGTCAAAAAGCAAATTCCAAACAAACTTCAAATCTTTACTAACCTAAGATTTGGGATCAAACGGCTATCAAGTGCAACTCGCCCCTTGACCCACCTAGGGAGCTCTAAGTAGATCTGGTAGTGCTTGCTTGTCATGCCAAGCTATCTGCAACTAAGTTACCTTCCCGGTAGACATGCGAATTCCTGTGCTGTGACTCCATCAGGTGCCATAGTTGCTGCAAAAATTTGAGATTGACCCAAGAAACCTTAAAGATGCGCCTAATCATTTGCACCAAAGGTAAAGAGTCCGACTCAACTTCCACCCCTGTAATGCTCAATCTACTATTGTCCCTTAGTCCCAGAAACGAAGCCTTTGCCTCAGCTTCAAAAGTTGTCCCATATCCCAGGTATACAGAACCCGCTGACACAACACTCCCATATCCCTGATCAGAAAACCTGCGCCATGTAAGCTGGATTTCCTGGAGCTGATCCGTCCACATTTAGCTTCCAACGGCCCATTGGCGGAACCCAAGCAATGAGTTTCGCCTCAAGTCTACACGGCTGCCGCAAACTATGGACTAATCCCTTATTCATCCAAACACCCTCCACTCGAAGGTCCCCCCTCCATTGGTCGTGCCTGTAAAATCGACATAAACAGCCCCTGAACCTCTCTAATCAGTCCCCTTGATGTCGTTTCTTTGGTTTCAAAAACCCATCTGTTTCGCACTTTCCAGACCGACCAAACCTCCAAAGACGGTAGCAAGTGAACTAGCTCCCTCTGTACCTTCGACTTAGCCTGAAATTACCATAGAAAAGCCAACTTATCACAAATAAGCGGTTGCAAAATTGGGATCTCAAGAATATGTGAAAAATCCTCCCATACTTGACTTACTTCCCAACAATCTGCAAAAGTGTGATGAATACTTTCCACATGATCGCAAAACACACACTTCAACACGAGGGGAAAACCAAGGCCCATTAATATATCATCCAGTGGGAGCAAACAGTTTAGCAATCGCGAAACAAATATTAACTTTGCTCCTTGATGATTACTATGTACGTCTGGAGCTGAGATTGATTCAAGATTTGTGAGATCTTCATTGCTCCTAACAGCTTTAGCCTTTATTTTTAAAATTTTTTTTAGAGAAATAAGTAGATTATATTGATAGTAAATTTGATTGATAAAATGATCCTACAAAATAGTACAAATAGACTATTGATTTCCTTCAACTTTCAAAGCGGAAGGAAAATATTAGTTTCATCTTTAGTTCAATGACAACTAGCATAATACATTGCTAGCGAAGTTTTAAAAAAACTCATAAATATAAACTATTGGTACTCAAATAAATTGTTACAACTAATAAAAGTTAAAGTTGAACAAAATCACGCTTTTGAACTAGATCTATCTTACTTTTTTTTTTTTTTTTCAAAATAGATGTAACTCCAAACTTATCGGCATGAAATACACCAGTAATTTAAGGTATTGTAGGGATAATTTCCATTGAGTGATGACACAGTCAATGAAATTTTAGAGTGAAATTGTAGAGTAACTGACATGGCATCCATATGACAAAAATTTATTGAACATTTAAAATTAAAACTGCCAACTGTAATTACGAGATGATGCCACATGATTCACTATACACTTCCATTCTATATTTTCACTATCTCAATCATTTTACTATGCGAGTATATATTTAACATCAGTCTTTGGAATGTAAAAAACCATCTTAGGTGTGTTTCTCTCTCTCTCTCTCTCTCACATTTATTGGAGCTATTTTTATTTTATTTCTAATACTTGCATTATTTTTACTAACCTAGTATGCCTATGCATTCATGTCGATATTCTCATTTCTACTATCTACATTTTTGTTCTTGTTCATATTTTGTCACCTAACATTCTGAATCGTAAATCATCAGCAGTCTTTTAGCCGTTTTATAAAACTATATTTGGGTTGTAACTTATATAGAGAAATTTTTCTTAGGGAGATTTTTGTTTTTGTTTTTTAGAGGGAATTATTTTCTAAAAAATAGTGTGAGAAAGAGAAGGAAAACAAATGTAATGATAATGTTATTTTTTGAAATAATGTGAGTGTAATTTTAAAGAGAAATTTAAAATTTAAAATTGAAATTTATTGAAAAATAAAAATATTTAGTTATTAAGGTTTTTTGAAAAGAAAAAGTGAAGTCTTCCCTGAAAAAAAGGAGAGAAAACAAAGAGAGCCTTTCCTTTTAGTTTTTATGGTACTTTACGCTCACAAATATAGATAATACATTTCTCTATTTTATTCCACCATGTTTAAATCCTGTATGTTACATCTTTATCAGTTGCTCACTTTTCTTTTACTATAGACCTTAAGTATTTGAAACTTTTTGATTCATTTAAATAGATTGTGAATCTTTAATTAATATTAAAAAGTTAGAAGAAAACTTAAAAGGAATTAAAAAATAACTTTAAAGCATGACATGTTAATATTTGATGATAAATGGATCAATGTATCTCGATTATACATGATAAAAATATATTATCCATGTAGCCAACCTCACTTTGTGTGTGTGTGTGTCAATATATATATATATATATATATATCGTTATCACTTTCTGAGTATTTGAGTATTGATATTATGAAAACTAAGTTTATGAATTCAGTTGATAACTTTGTTTTACTGCTTAAATATAAAATTTGCATTTAAAATTTTGAACTTTTCATTAATTTCATTTTTGTCCCTAATCTATGAAAGACCATTTTTTAGGCTTTTACTTTCTTTACATTAATAGAGACACTGTTCGTTTGGAAGTTTTGCAGGCTGGTTTTACAAGATTATGGGTTTCAAAATCTTTTTCAAAACCAAAATCGTGTTTGACACCGGTTCAAAACTTTGTTCTGCGAAACTTTATTTCAAAAATAAATTTTTTTTTTGAGTACCAAAATTTTTTTTTTTCTTTCTAAACTTGAGCCTTGAAGAAAATTTTGTTTGCTACCTACCACCTTACGAAACAAGATTTTGAAAAACCTGATACCCAAAAGTCATTTACTAAACATAGTTTTTGAAACCAGTTTTTAAAAACCCATTCGGTCACTGGTCTTTAAAAATATGTGTTTAAAAATCTATTTTCTAAAACTTCTCTTAAAACCTTCTAACGAACAGGCCCTTATCGTTAATCATATTGATTCAATTAGTTGTGTTTAGGACTCAGGTGACATTTGCGAAATTTGCATTTAAGTCCATATTTTCCAATAATCTTTTCTTTTATGTCAATTTTACTTTTAAAAATGTGTTATTCTCTCTTTGTATTACCTTAATGAGTTTAATAAAACTAAATTGTAAAAGTTTAAAATTTATGAAATTGCATTATAACCCTTAAAGTTTCAAATCTTACTTCTTTAAAGTGCAATTCAAGAATGTTATAAGCTTATTTTAGTAATTTTCTACCTTCTTTTAAAATATTAAAATAAAATTTACTGTTAAGCATTAGTAAACTCAATTACCATTTCGAGGGTAATAGTAAAACTTTCACTACAAACCAAACATACAAAATCATACACTACTTGTAGCAACCATCATTTTCATCCTCGTTCCTCCTCGCTATTACCATTCTCGTCCTCATTTCTCGTAAGAATCAAGCGCATTTTAATAATGAGTCGATGTTCCAACGGTTAAAATGTATAGAAGATTACCCAAAAGTTAAAGATACGAGTATTTTTGTCAATTTCTATCTATTTAAAGTTTCAAGTTAAAATTTTTTATTTAGACTTCCCAACTTCTTTTATTTCCTTACTTATTACTCTCTCTGTTCCATTAAAAAAAAAAAATTCTTCACTTTCATAAACATTTTTGTTCTAATAGAAGAGTCTACTTTTAAATTTTTTATTCTCATACACTAACTAACATGGCCGTTTCTACAAGAAAAAGGGCCATGTTCGGTAATTTGAATTTGGAACCTTCTATATTATCGCAAATGTAAAATAAAAAATATATATTCAATATCATATAATTTCAATTTATAAAATGCTGATTCAATTTTTAAAATTTCAAATGTAATTTAATATTTATTGTCTAAATTAAAATTTCATATATATATTTTTAATTTGAATTATAATTTATTCAACCTCTAATTGAAACTATAAACATCATTTAGACTAAAATTATAAAATTCTAATTTTAATTTAAATTCAAGTTAAACACCTAAAATTGATTTAATAATCTATAAATTTTTTAAAAAATATTTAAATTATTAAAACATAAATAATCAAATTTTAAAATATAAACTAATCTTAAAAGAGACGAATTATTATTCGTTGAGAAAAAAAAATTATAACATCCAAAGATCAAGCTACAAACGAAACAGAAAAAAAAAAATTTGTATTTGAATTAAAAAAATAAGAATGAGAGAAAATAAAAATATTCACAAACCTTGAATGGGGGAGGGAAATTGCTGCAAGAGGAGGACAATGGTTTATTCCCAAAAAAAGACAAAAAAAGAAAAGAGGAGGATGAAGCTCTGGCGCTAAAGAAAATTGATTAATGTCGTTAAAAAAAAAGAAAAATCAATTTAGTGGATCAATGTTGTTTTGAGATTTTTTTACCTTAATATTCATTTTGGGGGAAAAAATTACCAAAATAAGCAAAAAAAAATTGAAATTCCCGAACTATTGAAAACGAATTTGGGAGATTCGTTTTCAGTTGAAAACGAATCTCCCAACTTCGTTTTCAACCGAACAAACCAAAAAAAAAAAAAGAAAAATTCAATTGAAAACGAATTCACGGAATTTGTTTTCAATTGAAAACGAATTCACGGAATTCGTTTTCAATTGAAAACGAATTCCGTGAATTCGTTTTCAATTGAATTTTTCTTTTTTTTTTTTGGTTTGTTCAACGAATTCCATAATTAATTTTTTCCTTTTTTTTTTTATTAATTTCATTAAGAAACTAATGCCACTACAATGATTTTTAAAATGAATAAAAATATTTATATGTAAACGAATTTTGTAAAAATTAAATTATTATTTTAATTGAATCGAACCGCCGTAAATAGTTTTTGAGTTGTTATAAAAAATAAAAAAAGGCAAAACATAATTATATAATTGAAATTTTAATTTGTAATTCAACAAAATTTTAGAAGAAGTAATTTACGGCATTTTTTGAAATACATTAAATCTTCGTATAAATGAATTTGGGGAATTTATTTATTTGTAAAAATTTTAGTCACACATTTATGTTTTAAAAATAATGAATTCCATTAAAAACAAAACTCATAAATTACTTCTTCGTATTAAAAAGAAACAACATTCAACGCGAGTGATATTAAATTTACTATTGAAACCAAAACCGTTTTTAAAAAGAAACAAAAAGAACAAGCCCCAAGTTTCTTTTAAGAAACTAATTTCTTCTTTCTCTTGTTTCACGCATTAGTTGAGAGATTTGTGAAGGTAATTTTGTGAAAATATTTTTTTTTTGACTGAATCACGTAAATTCTTGTATCGTTATTTTCTATTTTTTCACTTTTAATTCTCTTTGTTATTTTCTTGCGAATGTAGGCCAGTGCTGACTTTTTGCATTAGAGAAACAAATAAGTAATCCAAAAACATGAAATTGAAAAAACCAACTTGATTCTTCAAGTTTTGGACTATGCAATTCATCGACAGAAACAAAAACCAACAGCTCACAACACATGGTAAGTGTTTTCGAACCATAGTAACCAAAAATGTGATTTCATAATAAAATGACGTCTCGTAATAAGTTTACAACTCTGTGTTTTGGAGTAAAAAATTTTGAGTATCATAATAAACTATGAGAAATTACCACGGCGTGTGATCATTTTTTTATTTAATTATTAATGTGGATTAACGTTGGTCATTATCATTTTTTAAAGTATTGTTCTATGTAACGTGTTGATTTTAGTTACTTATAAATTAAATTAATTAATGCGGATGAAATTTCTAATTTTAGTAATCAATTTTTACATATGTACTGATTTTAACTGCTAATGTTTCTAGAAAGGTGGTAAAATAAGATAATTTTTTATTCAACGCGAGTGATAGCCTTTACAATTCCTACCAGTTATATCCTTATTTCTATAAAATTGCCCCCCTCTACCCCCCATTACCTATTTCTTCCATGTTAATTTAAAACATATAGTATATTAATAAATGTACCAAAAGAAAATAAATTCAAATTTACCTATTCTAATAGAATAAAAAACCATTTTGAAATTTGTCTTTTCTAATGAAATTGAGGAAATATTATTTTTCATTATTATGGATTATTATTAACATGGAGGAAATGGGAAAGAGGGTAATTTTATAGGGGTAAAAATAGAATGGATAAAAGTTGTACAATTCTATCCCTCCATCCTGTGTTTAGTAATATCAAATTGGTGAACTTAAAATATTTTATTAATTTATAGATGTAATTTACCATGTTTGTACAACAGAGGATTTTCTTTCAGATGCTCTGCTTTCTCTTCATTTGGAATAAGAAATGAGTCATTACAGACAGGAAAAAGAATGAACATATATTCTCCAGGTTTCTTTAAAAAGTCATTCTTTAGCATTGCATTCACTGGTAAGAGAAGCCAACTCCTCATTGAGGATCTTGCTCATGAGCTACCTCTTCTTCATTTGGAAGAAAGACCTATACAAAGAAAACAAAAGACATATTAAGAGTGCTTAGTAAACATGCTGTCTTTGTCTCTGCCTCATTACTAAAATTCATATATTATTTTAAAAATTTTCCAAAATTAGCAATGATATCACTTTTAATATGAGATTATGTTGTGTAAAACTGTAAAAGCAACAATGCACAAATTAGCTCTTACCAAATTAGCTCTTTAGCATTGCATTCACTGGTAAGAGAAGCCAACTCCTCATTGAGGATCTTGCTCATGAGCTACCTCTTCTTCATTTGGAAGAAAGACCTATACAAGAAAACAAAGACATATTAAGAGTGCTTAGTAAACATGCTGTCTTTGTCTCTGCCTCATTACTAAAATTCATATATTATTTTAAAAATTTTCCAAAATTAGCAATGATATCACTTTTAATATGAGATTATGTTGTGTAAAACTGTAAAAGCAACAATGCACAAAGTTCTATTTGACAATGTTGAAATTTCTAATTTGGCACAGGAGCATTATCTTCTCTCTTTTATTTTTCTTTCCTCTCTTTTTCCAAAGTGATGATATCTTTATTTTAAAAATATGACTCAAAAAACCAATATGCAGATACATGGATAGAAATGTGATGATAAAATATCATAAAAGTAAATACAGTTGATGTACTTTGTTATAGCTATTGCTTTCAATAATGCTGCTTAATTAGTTAAACCATATATTACTATATCCATGCTAAACTAATACTAAACCAAGGCATTCCATGAGGGCTAAAATGTGATCAATGATCAACTAATAACACAGTAACTGTCTGCACTATATTTTAAAACCAGGCATTCCTCATCGAGTTAGTTCATTATTTCTAATTTTATCAAAACAGGATGAATACTCAGTAAGCCTTTAAACCATTAAGATAAAGGCTAGGTAATAAAATGAATATTTGCAGCAGAAATTTTAAACAATTTTATGGAACAACACTCACCTCTGAGATTGCAGGGACTTGTGAGAGAATGTCAGTGAGATCAATCGTTTGAAGCTGGTAAGATCTGATCCAGTCCTTCAATCGGGTTAATTGTTTTTTGTCCTGTCCATGGTCCTCGGTATCATCCTGTCGTTACAACCAGAGAAGCACACACAATTTCACACCAGAAGCATGCCTTTATGCCCCAACTGTCACTTTGATCAACTCAGCTTTGCAGATAGTTGTCTCCCAACACTGATCCAGCCGAGTTTCTGTTCCATATTCAGTAAATCCATAAGAGAGAAAACATAATTAGAAGAGCCTTACAACACCCTTACCAATACAGTTTCTCCAACTAAATCACGATGTACTCGCAGATGCATAGGGAACTGCCTCAAAATAGAAAGCCACTAATTTAGACAACCATGAGGAGGCAATGTAACTATATTTGCCAAATAGAACTAAGGTAGCGAACAAAGCAACTACCATTCACACCATTAAGACACGTTATAATACGGCTGAACGCTGACCTCTATCCTGAGCAATGGTAAGTTTCCGCGGGTGCAATTCAGCAATTCTCTGGTTCTCACAGAAATGTGTTCTGCCAATCAACTATGCAAAGGATCAGCAATAGAGGAAAATCAAAATACCCACAAAAAAGCATGTGCTTGGTACAACAACTGAAGAACAAGGAAATGAGATGGATAGAGGTACAAGGAATTCTGAAAGATAGTTGAACTTTTAAAGCTAGTGACAGACAACAAGTGAACCTCTAAGGCACCTAAAACCATTGCAAGAACAGAATGAACAATTCAGATTACAGACATGAAAATAAAAGGATTCTTTCAACATTTGTGATTCAATAGATGGATAAATGGAGATCAAAATACAGAGATCAATACAGAACAGGCTTCATCATTACAATGTCACAGTAATTTATCAGCCAAAACACATTCTTTGTATGAGCCAAAACCCAAGTCAAGAAGCTTGAGTAGGCTATGAAATAATAACTAGTACTTCTTTTCGCCAATCAATCAGATGCTGCACTTCAATATTTTCTTGTATTATCTCATTTCCTGCAAAAGCTTATCTAGAACTCATTCTTCCTTTCTGGACTAATATATAAGAGAAAAAACAAAATTCGAGTTCTTAGTAAATATTCAGAAGATTCAGTAACTAATTCAATCATCTATATTATCAGAAAATGAGTAATTCAGAAGCAAGATGGGTATTATCACTTACATTTTCAGTAAGGTTTCAATATTCTCAAGAATTCATAATGACTAATGCAGGTGCAAGGTAAACAAAGGAACTCCCTTGAATCAATAGAAGGTGAGTTCCAAAAATGAGTTCAGTATTGTTGAAATTCCAAAAGGCAACAACATTGTGGAAATTACAATAGCACAGTATCCCTCTGAAGTCATACAAAAGGACAAACAAATCAGTTCCATGAATATATACCAGCTAAGCCAATTATCTGTCAAAAGACAAAATATTCTTCATGGCCATAAGAAGAAGAAAAAAAGGCAAAAAGGGAAGTAAATGTAGATGTGTGACTACAGCATTGCAGCAAGGATGATTGTAGGGTACTATCTAAAAGGCTGAAGGCGACCCATCCAAAGAACAAGCTGGATCTAACAAGTGATTCAGAAGAAATCGACAACTCTTCACTATCCTTAGATTCGATGAGCAATTAACTTCATAGAAATACAACATTGGCATTGCCTGCATATCCTCTAACTTTGATCCCTTTATTTAATTTTAAGAAGTGGAAAATTATAAGCATTACTACAACAGGTGCTAGGAGAGTATCAAGGAAAACATATAACTTAAATGAGTATGACTAGGACTACTACGAAATCAAACTAGATTACATGTCATAAATTTCAGCATTTCAAAACAAGCCCTCTATAAAACACATGCCTGGTGGTTCCCAAAACCGCTGATTGCATGTAAAAATATGAATACAAGATCAGAGAATGTTTATCTTAGGATGAATTACAGTCAATTCAGCAGTCTCTTGTTAAGAAAATAAAGCTAAGCCATAGAACAGAAGTTAGATGGCTTATTCTGATCAACATTTACCAGACAGCATTTTATTTATCATATATAATAGGTAAAATCTGTTAGTTCAGGTCATTCTTTGCACAGTTTCTCCTGGATTTGAGAATATTATTTTCTACCATAAACATTGTTAAATGTCCCAAGCAGTTTTGGTCATTGAACTTCTGTGACTACCATATGATATCGAAATTAGCAAGAAGCATAATAACTGAAAAGAAAACCAAGGAAATGAGCTATAAAGAATTGCAATTACTTCATCTAAATCAGAAGCTAAGTATCCCTAGTTGGAGCATTTTCATCATCAATACCAAGCAGCCGCTTCCGCTCAACGTCCTTGGGATCCTCTATCATTATAGTTAACTTGATTTGGAAAGCAAGAAATAAAGCTATATAACAAAAATAAGCTGAAATAGTACAAAAAAGGGAACTAACTGAACGGATGACAAATTTCAATAATTGAGCTAATCCTATCCATTATACCTTCACAATTCCTAACCCAAATAAGTGCTAATTCTTTGCAGCCAGTATCATTAGGTAAATAGTGCGATAAAACAACCAAGAAGCATAACACCAATTCCAGCAGTAGACTTCAATACAATTACCATGGGAAGGCACTCCAAACCATTTCAAGCAAACCAAAAAGATCATACACCCAGAAAAATATCAAGAATCCAAGAGAACACAACTGTTCCCACGAAAAATTGGATAAAGATAAGAACCTTTGTCATATCATAAAGGTACCCACAACAACCAAAGAAAAAAAAAGGAAAGAAAAGAAAAGAAAATTCACAGTTTCAGCAACTGAAATAGTTCGCCTTGGAGGAGAACTGTACTCTGAACCATTGGGACCCCGAACAATTCTCCCATCCCAATATAACATCAGTCTAACGGATTTCCCTCCCATTGCAGTGCAGCAGAGATGTACCACCACGTTCTATATACCTCAATCAGCAGAAGCTCTTGTGCAACTGTTTACCGGACTACTTTAGTTACAAAAAATATCGCTATAAATAACAACAACAACATTTCTACGAGGAAGGTCAGAACACTAGGGCATATTCCTAAAATATGAAACAACCGCTAACAAAATATCTGAATCATACATTTCAACCTACATATGCAGCATATATCGAAGATCTTGAATCTTAAATGCCTAGAATGAAGAAATTGAAGAACTTCTATTCACGAGTTGAACCCTATACCCTTCATACGGCAAGAAAACATATACAAAGCCAAACAACTTCTAAGAGGGAAAACTCCTAAATTTTAATACTATAATAAAGAGAATTTCAGTCTCTCTCGCAAATCACTAGAACCATATCCCCGTAATACAAATCAATAATAAGATGAAGGACAATTTTCAATAAACCCATAAACCATGTGCAAGAAGGAATAGTTACACATCATTCATAATACATACATTTCACTAAACATAAATATAAGATAACTATTACATATAAACATTAACATAATTAGAGCATGCCAACTCATTTATTTACTCCATTAAAACATTTACCCCTTTAGTGAGGACGCTCGCCTTTGTCGCCAACATCCTCAAGGTTTGAGTGGGTTCATTAACAATAATTTTAGGAAAAGAAATATCAGTCTAATATGCTCCTTATTGCACTATATATGCCCCGAAGTAAATCTAAATAGCTTTAAGGTTCAAAAGTTCCAAAATTGCAGTCTTCATTTGAAAACAGAAATCTTCCTTATTCCAAAGTTTCAACATCAAGTATATTTTCAGGAAGGATAAACCTCAATGCATTTCCCAAACATTCCGAAACATTCAAGAATGATTTACAAAAACTATAGCAACAAATTCAGTCAAGAGCTAGGTAAAACACAATGAAGCTTCTTTTTATAAACTCCAATTACAACAATCACCTCATTCTAATTCGTAGAGATTTGTATGGTTTCAGACTTTCTAAATATTTTAAATCGTCTAATAGAAAATGTCAATCAGAAAAAAGATAAACACTCTCCAGAAATCTTATTTTCAAAACAAAGTGAGCCTCCTCCCCCTTTTCCTAACTGAAAGTTCATATTCAAATTCTAAGTTCAGCAAGACTATGATCAAAGTTATGATTTCAGGAAACTTGGCACACTTTAGAAAGCTTTTTAAAGTCACAAGGCTCCATTTTTAACTAACTTTCGACTAAGCTCATGTTCCCTGTGATTGAAGAGATTTCTAAATATCATAAAAACCCCTCTCCCAACAGTTTAAAGCTTTAATCGCATTCTGCGTGCACTTTTACAATTTTCAGTTCCAAATGTAAATCAGAATTGTAACAGCCCAATTCAATAATAATTCAAATCAAACTACAGCAATATATAACTTCCTTCAACCATACCCAATGAGTTAAGCTCTTTATTAGTTCAAGAACAGAGCTATGAGTCTACATAACCTATAGAGTTGAGCCCATAACATGATTCTCACCAGTTACTAATTAAAAGCTACTTCCTCTGTTTTATCAAGCTCCTGGCTTCCCAGGAGAGTCCCATTTAATTTAATCACCAAACGTACAGGTTGTAATTTAATTTCCTGAAACATTAGGTTGATTACTTAGAAAAAACAACCCAAATCAACATCAACACAACGAAGTGCATCATCAAACAACCCATCCTGAAGCTAAACCAAGCATGTGTAAAATAATACAATCTAATCTTCCTGAAAGTGTGCCCGGCATCCGTTTCTTTCTTCTTTTATTTTTTATAAACTGAGATCTAAATTTCAAACTCACAGAGTAACAAAATTCCAGCACTATAATCAAGTTTTTAACACAGATTCATGCCTCAAGATGGTTCAGCCCAAAAGAATACCATGTTTCCTCTGTATTCCATTCCCAAAATGAAAAATATCATCCAGTAGTTCCAGATTAATAACCAACATTTACCAGCAGTACTATAAAGTCAATCTTCCAACCAATGTTTAACATTATCATGAACCAAGTACTCCCTCAATTTGGCAGTTGCAAACTTAACTAAGCTTCAAAACTGAAACATATACTATATAATAAAAAAATAAAAACGAAAACACCACGTGAAACAATTTTCAAGCACAATTGTATGACAAAATCATACATTTTACATCAGAATTTAGGAAAATTACTTCAACTGTAGTGGAAAATAAGAATCACCTTATACAATTTAGATGAAGCGAACTATGAAAACAAACATCCTTCCCTATCCTTTTGATTTTCAGGACCAAATTAAAGAAACGGAAAATTACAATACACTGCAACTCACATTTTTTATGTCAAAATCTGTCCGGACATCATTGTTCCATGAATTTTAGGGCGAGCAAAAATTCACATCCCAATTTGACCCTAGGCAAACAAGATACACTTTGACAATTTTTTATCACCCTCTAACTCCACACCAACTACAAAGGACATCACACAACCGATTCCTTTCTAAAGGATGGTGCAAGAAAAA
The DNA here is from genome assembly GCA_016801395.1 of Leptodermis oblonga. Taxonomy (NCBI): domain Eukaryota; kingdom Viridiplantae; phylum Streptophyta; class Magnoliopsida; order Gentianales; family Rubiaceae; genus Leptodermis; species Leptodermis oblonga. Next base: position 27,751,719 of record CM028754.1, read on the forward strand.
ACGAATGCTTCTATTCCATTAAAAAAACAACACTCCCCGAAATTTCATAAAAGGTGTAACAAAAAGCAAATTCGATTCCCCCCTTTTCCATCAACATTAACCACTGCAACTACCACAATGCGTAACTTACTTTCGCTTTTCAATGCGTAACTACCACAATGCGTAACTACCACAAGCTAGGTTGAATTACGATGATTTATCCTATTCGCTTTTTAATTGTGTAAAAAACACTTGTTTGTATCACAACATTGAGACAAATTACAAACAAATTCATGGGTCCCTTACCCTCTTCCTAACAACAACAACACCCATAGCGGGGAAAATAAAAAAATCTTTGCATTCCATAATCTATGCCCAACAATTCCAATGAAATTTGAAACAACATACAACCACACAGTCCACACATCACATTATAGACCAACCTCAAAGTAGGTCCTATCTTATACATGAAAACAAAAGAGAGAGCTATCACCTAATATGGTGCATAAAACAGGACCCCCCAACTCACATCATTTTACATTGATATAGTTTACAAAAATAATTTACAAAAAAGTACTTCGTCTCCCATAACAGCCACTCCACAAATAAGCTCTTGTATTAGAAGAAAATTGGAATGGGGATTCAGTTGAAAATTAGAACCACCCATTTAGAAAAACATAATTAAAACGAATCTTCACATATACGGATTGTGGGCGGACACACTTCTCAATCTATCAATTGTGTTTGTGAATTGATTTCTAGGAGGAAAAGCAACACTCAAGTTCACCAAGGCATTAACCAACTTATTCATGTTCAAACAAGCACAAATTCCTACAATACCCAACAGTACTATTCATAAATTTATATCACCCAAAAAATTTGAACTTACAAATACAAAACAAATTATACACAAATGTATAACCCTAAGACAAACCTCAAGCAATTTCCAAGCAAATTGAGCTTCTAATGGCGGAATTTTTGTACCCTTCAAGAAATCCCCAAAATGTAGGGTTTCTTCTACACTCTCCTTCGTTTTCCGGTCAAAGGGCCGTCGGTCCGGCGAGGTCACGAGCGGCGGCGATGTGGCGAGGGTTAGGCCGGAACGGGAATGGGCTCGCCGGTTAGTTGGTCGTGGTCGGAGGGTGGGGGGTCGACGGGAACGGGAAGGGGCTCTGTTTTTTTTCTGCTGCGTGAAAATTTTCACGCAGCTTTTTATACCTTTTTTTTTTTAATTTTTTTTATGGAAAACGAATCTGATAAATTCGTTTTCCATGTTTTAAAATTTTTCTGTTGAAAACCGAATTCGCTGAATTCGTTTCTTTTGGAAAACGAATTCAGCGAATTCGTTTCTTTTTTTAAAAATCCGAAGTAAAAACGAATCTCCGAAATTCGTTTTCTCTGAAAACGAATTTCCGAGATCCGTTTTCAGCCGAAATTTTTTTTTTTTTTTCCTTCGCCTGCCGGATCTTACAGAAAACGAATTTGCCGAATTCGTTTTTCCCGAAAAACGAATTTGGCAAATTCGTTTTCTATAGATCTGGAAAAAAATTTTTTTTTTGCTTATTTTGGTAATTTTGTGCTCCTATTTGTTTATTGGCGGAAAAAATCCGTTGTTTTGACATCATTCCAAAAACAAAAAAGAAATTTCAAAATATGTCTTGAGATTTGAGGTCTGCTTACTAATATAATCATTTAAAATGTATAGATATAAATAGAATAAATAATATCGAATTAACTTATTTATGTATTATATTATAAAATTTATAATAATTTGTATATTTATCAAAATAAACTTTTGGAATGAACCAGAATAGTAAATACGACATTATAATAATTAAGTTAAAGAAGGCAAAAAAAAAAAAAAAAAAAACCCACTCTCATAGATTTTTTTACCTAAATATTCATTTTGGGGGAAAAAATTACCAAAACAAACAAAAAAAAATTGAAATTCCCAAACTATAGAAAACGAAGTTGGGAGATTCGTTTTCATTTGAAAACGAATTTCCCAACTTCGTTTTCTTCCAAACTAACCAAAAAAAAAAAAAAAAATTCTTTTGAAAACGAATTCACGGAATTCGTTTTCAAAAGAAAACGAATTCCATGCATTCGTTTCCTTTTGAAAACGAATGCATGAAATTCGTTTTCTTTTGAAAACGAATTTCATGCATTCGTTTTCAAAAGGAATTTTTGTTTTTTAGTAATTGCTAATTACTAAAATGATTTTTTCTTTTTAATTTTTTCTTTTTTGTTAATAAACACATAATTAATTTTTTCTTTTTTTGTTTTTTATTAATTTCATTAAGAAACGAATTTCACTAAAATGATTTTTAAAATAAATAAAAATAATTATATTTAAACAAATTTTTTAAAAATTAAATAATTATTTTCATTGAAAACGGTTCACCAACATATTTCTAAGTTTTTATTCATTTTTAAAAAATAAATATTATTTAATGAAAAATAAATTTTAGGGTTTTCGAAACGAACCCCCGTAAATCGTTTTTGAATTGTTATAAAAAATTTCTAAGTTTGTCTTCTTTATTCTCTCCATTTTCTATGTTATCGCGCCTGCCTAATCTCACTAGTATTCATTATGTAAGCTCATTTAAACTAAAAACAATTAAAAATGAAAACATCAATATCGGTCTAATGTTATTTCTCTTTAAGAGAAACGAATTTATGAGTTTTGTTTTTAATGGAATTAATTATTTTTAAAACATAAATGTGTGACTAAATTTTTAAAGATAAATAAATTCCCCAAATTCATTTATACAGAGATTTTATGTATTTCAAAAAATGTCGTAAATTATTTCTTCTAAAATTTTATTAAATTACAATTTAAAATTTGAGTTATATAATTATATTTTATTTTTTTCATTATAACTCAAAAATGAATTATGGGGGTTCTTTTGAATTAATGAAATTAATAAAAAACAAAAAAGGAAAAAATTAATTTGAAATTAATAAAAAAAAAAGAAGGAAGGAATTCATTTGAAATCGTTTTCCGTGAATTCGTTTTCTTTGAAGATTTATTTTTTATTTTTTATTTTTTTTTTGTGTTATTCTTGAAGAAAATGAAGTTGGGAAATTCGTTTTCAATGAAAACGAATCTCCCAACTTCGTTTTTTATACTTTGGGAATGAAAAAAAAAATTGTCTATTTTGGTAATTGTTTCCCCCAAAATAAATATTTAGGGAAAAAATCCCACTCTCATAGAAGCTGCCCGAGTTAGTATACAAATGATTAAAGATAGGCCTCACGTTCTCTCTTGGTTTGATCGACATTTGTTTTGTCGTTTTCAGCTTTGCTATAGTTCTGGTCTTTGTGCACAGATTTAAGATAGGGAATATTACATTATGGCTCATAACATTTTGCCAAAATACAATTTTGTCCTTAGAGTTTCATAAAAGTACAAAGACATCCCTTCACTGCAAATAAAATAAGAATTCGGTCCATTTTACTAATAGTAGTAACAGTTTTTGAAATATGTGTACATGATATGATTTAAATACTCTTTGACTGTTTATTGCTTTGCAACGTATACTAAAATGATACTTCTTCTATAATCTCATCATAATGGTATCTAAGTTATATAGACGCATATTTTAACTATCGTTAAAAAAGAAAAAACTGTCATCTCAAGAAAAGAAGAAACTGTCATTAAAAAAGAAGAAGCTAATTCGGCAGTAGATGACCTTGCACGAGAGGCAAGTTCGTGCAAGTTATCACAACACTTTATGAATCTTCCCCGGAAAATTGCAAGACTTGTTCGGCTAGATCGAGATTCGGTCCCAAACTTTAGACTATAGTTATAGATTAGCTAAAACTGCATGAGTGTAATCAAATAGTTTAGCTTATGCATTTCCATTCAATTTTTGTGAAAAAGGATTAACCTAGTATTTATGAATTATATATACTTTAAACAAAATCTTTTTTCACAATGTTAATTTGCGAGGGTAATGCTCATTATGTCCCTCCTCTTTTGGGTGTAGTTTTCGTCGATTAATTAATAAGATGGTACCAATTCCGTTAACTACTTAATCGTCTGTGTTTAATTATTTATTTTTTATTTTTTTAATTTATAAATTGTCACCACCATCAGCTAAAGGGGCCGGACTGTTATTTACTAACGGTTAAGGGGTGATTATATATTTCTTGAAACTACATGGAGGGGGTTGCATTGTGGCAAAAGGTTAGGGGGTCTGGATGTAATTTTTCCTTTAAAATATAATAAAATAAAAAATAATATTGTAGACATGTTTCTCAGTCAAACAGATTTCTTTTTGAAAGATAAATCGACGGAATTTTCGAGTTCTCTCTCAATTGATTCCGAGTTTAAGTGAACTGAGCAAGTATGGCGACTTCAGTGAAGAGAATCAATCTGGGTTCTCAGGGTCTTGAGGTTTCAGCCCAAGGCCTTGGTTGCATGAGCATGTCATGGAGCTTTGGTCCTGCAAAGCCAGAGCAGGAAATGATCAAAGTCATCCACCACGCCATCAACAACGGCATCACTTTTCTCGACACTTCAGATGTCTATGGTCCTCATACCAATGAAATCCTCATTGGCAAGGTAGTTTGGAATTTGAGCCTCACTGATATGCCCTGCTTTTGTTCTTCTTGTTTAATTCATTAGGAAATTGGAAATGGGTGGAGTTGTGGTTTCTAATTTTTCTGGGTTTTGTTTTTCTCAATCTTTTGTATATAGTAGCTTAATGATTATTTGTGTGTAGGCACTGAAGGGGTTGCCAAGGGAAAAGGTCCAAATTGCTACTAAATTTGGTTGCATTATTGTGGACTGGAAAATGGTTGTTCGTGGTGATCCAGAGTATGTGAGAGAATGCTGTGAGGGTAGTTTGAAGCGTTTAGGCGTTGATTACATCGATCTCTATTATGTTCATCGGATTGATACTAAGATTCCTATTGAAATCACGGTTTGTACCTTTTTAATTGTTTTATAACTTTTTCTGAAATTAATCAGTTGATTTCTGGATTTGATTTTGTTTTTCTATACCAACCATGATAGTAGCTGTTGTTCTTGCTTTTAGTCATTGAATTTTAATTGGTAGTCCTAACTTGTAAGCAGTTTTAGATGTTTTCAAGAATTTGTTTATCAGTATGTTGAAGTATAATTTGTGTAAATTTAAGAAACTTTGTTATAGATTGGGGCTCTTAAGAATCTGGTTGAAGATGGAAAAATAAAGTACATAGGTCTATCTGAGGCCTCACCAGAAACTATCAGAAGGGCTCATGCTGTTCATCCCATAACAGCAGTTCAGCTTGAATGGTCCTTGTGGGCTAGAGATGTTGAGGAAGAAGTTATTCCGACTTGTCGGTGAGTTATCCAACAAAATATTAGGAACTTTTTGACAATTGGGAGAACTTAATTATTGTCATGATCACCTCATATATTTCTAAGCATTAGTATTGATGATGAACTCATGAAATCTTTATAATTTTGTAGAGAACTTGGCATTGGAATAGTTCCATACAGTCCTCTTGGTAAAGGGTTCTTTGCTTCTGGTAGCAAGATATTGGAGAACTTGGCCAGCGATGACTTTCGCAAGGTATGTGCTTATAGCTCGTATGTACTTGATAATATGTCTCATTGAAGTTGTGTAATTCAAAAGTCTTGCTATTGTACTTGCCTACTGAGGCATTGGATGCTCAAAATCCTGTTGATTTCTGTTATCTGAAGAAAATCTGTTATCGAATTGACTAGTTTTTCTGTTGTATTTAATTTAAAAGTTTTTATCATGTTTTGACACCCTTCTAATTGCACCATCAAAATATTGCATGAACATGTACAGAATTCAATAGAGTCTTGGATTCAGTTGCCTAAATAATTCATATACATACTTTTAAGTGCTGAAGAGACAGTTTGATTTTGTGTATATTGCTATCTTTGTAGACTGTCCCAAAGTTCCAAGGAGAGAATTTTGAGCATAACACCAAACTGTATGAGCGGGTTGTAGAGTTTGCTGCAAAAAAGGGCTGCACTACTTCCCAATTAGCCTTAGCTTGGGTTCATCATCAAGGGGATGATGTTTGTCCCATTCCCGGCACCAGCAAGATTGAAAATTTGGATAGCAACATCAAGGCGTTATCCGTGAAGTTGACACCAGAGGACTTGGCTGAGCTTGAATCTATTGCCAGTGCTTTTAAGGGCGACCGGTACCCCCCTGATTATATGACGAGTACGTTCAAGTTTGGAAATACCCCACCCCTTTCATCATGGAAAGCTTCTTAGATAGAAAGGTCTTGGCTGTTTTCATTCAGTCTAACCTTTGCTCTTCTTATGGTTTTTGAATATTGTTTCTGTCTATGAAATTATAGCATGTGGTGGAATAAAGATGCTTTACATGAATCCATCCTGATTAGAAAAGTTCGAAGATCACTGAAATCTTCTCCAAAGTAGTCGCTGCATGCCATATAGGAGAGCTGCTGCTTCTACCCGAAAACTCGTTAAGAACCCCAGATACATGCTTACCGCAAAAAGAACCCATCCACTACAATCTCAAACTACTATCCCTACTCCTGCAAAACCTGGGTTGCCTCTCGGCGACCCATCCACGTTTAGCTTGCAAAAAACCGGATGGGGCGGATTCCAGCTAAGCAATCGCGGATGCTTCTTTGTTATGTATGCTCACCTAGGTATCACACCAGTCCACTGAAAACGTTGCTGCTGCCATACCAATTGGCGGCCAATTCCAACCCAAATCATAAATCATAAACCAAATATCAAGATGAATGGTAAATTTCGTCCGAGCGATAGAATTTTTCCCTTACTAGTGCACGTGCAGAAGGCCTTCTTGATCTCCCATACCATAGCTACAGGTGGAAACGACTTCAACCCAAGAGGGAGCTGAATGTTTTCCTGAAGTTTCAGCCTCCAAAACTGATCAAGAACATCCCAGAGGGAATTGAGCTCACCCTGATGAAACCGAACCAACTCAAACCATCGACGCCTGCATATACTTCCCACAATAGGGAAGTAGAAAAAACGTCTTGCATACTGCTCTCAGCCTCTCAAAAAAATACATTAACATAAAATCCCAAGCGTTTCAGCGCATCATCAAGGGGGAGAAGGCTGTTCGAAACCCGCCAAATACACACTGATAGCTTCAAAGGAATTGGGGCCTGCCAGTAAACTGAACTATGGACATGATGTCCCAACGGTAGCACTAAAAATTAGGCAGACTTTAGTGTGGAACTGCCATCGGCCACAGGGTCCAAATGATTTTGTCAGGAACTTCTGTAAAATCAAAAGGGACCCCGCCCATCAATTCCTAAACTCCCAGTAGTAAATATCTCTCGATGATCTCGATCTCAAATGAATCTGAAAAAAGTTCCAGGAAAGCCAATCCAACCTCCACACAATAGCTTTCCGCTTTATGTATCGGCTACATCAAGAGTTCAGGTTGGGGAACTAAGGGCCTATTCTTTAAGTTTTGGTTTCAATTTTGGTTTCAACAGTAAATTTAATATATTATAATCAGTTTTCATTATTTCTAATACAACTTTTTACTATTCAGTTATACTTTTTTATATTATAAAATTATTTTTCTAAAACCAGAACTCAAACCTTCCTAAAAGAACATTCGCCCTAAGTTAGGAATGTTCCCCAACATCTTGTCAATTGCCACAGAGCTATCCACCCATTTTTCCGAGAACAAGTCCTTGAAATATTCAGTAGCCACTTTGCCCACCTCCTATTGGCCTCTAACTGTGTCACCTGAACTATTTTTCACCTTAAATATCCCAACTCAACAGTGCTTATTTTTCAGCGCGGCATGGAAGAACTTGGTATTGTGCCTCCCTCCTTTAGTTATTTTACCCAAGACTTTTGACACCAGAAGATTATTCTCCCATCAGTCGCTGAGTTAGTAGTGGGCAAGACCAGTGGTCTTATCGAGACCCATGTATTCCTCCCCCCCATTGTCTGAATATAGGCTAATGATTTTCCGGGTGAAGAAATTTTCGACAAGGGCTTTGTAGCGAGGGAAGATGGTGGTGACGTCAGATTTGAGTTTGAGGGGGTACAGCCAGATGTAGTGGGTGAAGTGATCCACAAAGATGACATAATATTTGTAGCCATCGACAGACGGGGTGGGGGAGGTCCAGACATCGGAATAAATAAGTTGAAGAGGAGATGTAGACACAAGTGATGAGACAGAAAATGGTAATTTATGACTTATTGCTCAGACAGTCATGACAGAAGAGGTACTGGAATGAGTCCTATCTACATCTAAACCACATTTAGAAGTGATGTGTCTCTGGGTTGACTCGGATGGATGACCAAGGTGGTGATGCCATGTACTGGCCGGAGATTTGCTGTTAGTGTAGGCAGTGGGAGGCTGGGACGAGGTCAGAGACTTGTATTTGGAGTGGGTGAAGGCTGAAGTGCAGGTCGCCCATTCATACACATCATATTTAGTTTTTCCTTCCAGCACCTGGGTTCTTGTCAGTAGATCCTTCACACGAAAAGAATATGGTAAGAATTCAATGCAAGTATTGTTGGTTTTACAGAATTGAGATATGAAGATTAGGTTTCGTTTCATATTAGGAACAGAGAGAACATCATGTAAGTGAAAGGTGTGAGAGGAGGTAGGAAAGGAAGATGAGCAGTTCTGGAGATGTGGAGCCCAGTACCATCATCGATCACGACGTTGTCAAACCCATCATACGGGGAGTGAAAAAAGAGGTTGCCGAGATCCGAGGTGACATGGTGGGATGCGCCACTGTCAAGGAGCCAAGTGGGAGGCGCGGCTGCTGATGTCTGAGCGGCATAGGCTTGTGGTGGCCGCTGGGGTCCAGGAGGTGAGGGGCGGGTTCCCCCTTGGTTGGGGACCGGGACTAGACTGAAGAGGGGACAGTGGGCAACATAGTGACCCAGTTGTTTACAGCCTTGGCACTTGCCCAAATACCTAGAGGGATGGGGTGCAGGATGAGGAGACTGGGTTGGGGCCGAGTGCTGAGGTCCGAGGCCAGAGGTAGGGGTGAGAACTGCCAGTGTTGGTTGGGCCGAGGTGCGGACGACCACGACTGGTGTCATGGCGTTGAGTGCCGAGGAGGACCGGTGTGGCGAGTCACTGCTGCTTTGGCTGTGGCAGGGTGGGAGAATGAAGGCGTTGAAGACTGCCTCAGAGTTAGTTCATGGTTGATGAGTTTCTCATGGAGTTCGTCGAACGAGATCGGGGTGTCCTGTCCATCGACGATGTCAGCGATGTAGCGATAGTCCTCATCGAGACCTGCCAAGATTGATTCAATGAGGTCCTCATGGTCTAGCGGTTTGCCGAGGGCCGTGAGTTCATTGGATTTGCCTTTGATGAAGTGCAGGAAATCCGAGATTGACTGGGAGCCTTTCTTCGCCCGCTTGATTTGGTCTTTGATTTGCTTGATGTGACCGCGAGTTGGGCGAGCATATGTGTTGGCAACTGTTTACCATGCGTCGCGAGACGAGGTGGAATTCTGGATGAAAGAAATGAGGTTGGACGAGATGGAACCGACAAGGGCGCCAAACAGCAGTTTGTCTTGTCGGGTCCATGGCAGGTAGGCTCAGTTGGGTTTTTCACCATCAGTTGTGCGGACAGTGGCCGGTGGGTAGGGATTCGAGCCATCAATGTACTTGTAGAGGTCATAGCCAATGATCATGGCCTCAACTTGAAGTTTTCATGCGATGTAGTTGGTGGATGTGAGTTTTATGAGGTTGGTGTAGAAGAGGTTTATGAGGTGAAGGGATTCAATGGAGGAGGAGCCAGTGGGCAACTGGGTGGAATTGGTTTGGTTGGGGATGTCAACAATCTGATGATCAGCGGCCATAGTAGCGATGATGGGAAGAAAAAAAAATGGTATGTTGGGAGCGGTTTAGGATCGAGGAGGCTCTGATACCATATAGAAATATATTCAATTGTATATGAATAATGGCATGCATTTACATTGAGTATAATCTCCTATTTATAGCTAACCTTTACACATATGATAAGAACAAATTAATTACAGGAATAATTCTAGGGATACAACATTAATGGGAGGGGGATTGCATGGAGAGGATAATGGGATAAGGTTTGACTGATACGACTGGCTTCAGGGGATGACCCGGGGAGCTCACCTCTGCTGGCTTTAGTGGACGACCTGGGGAACTCACCTCGGCTTCACTAAATCTTATCTCTAACAGTGCGTGTGTGATTTTCCTAAGAAAGTTTGGAGAGAAGAGTTGAGGGGAAAGAAGTGAGCAAAGGATATAGGGCAGCGTTATTCAAAATTGAAAATCCGACCCAATCCAAGCCAAACAGAACATTTCGGATCCGTTCAAATTGGATTAGGTGCGATCCAAACTAACCCATTCTCTTTTTATTTTTGCCTTTTGGCTGCAAGCCATTTTGTATTCTTTAGGAGTCCAAGGCCACAGAACCCTCACATTCTTCAAACAATTTCCTATTAGTTGGGAACGAAAAAAGAAGAAGATTAAAACGAGGAAAAGTGGATCTAGAAATTGGTTGTTCAAGCTTGAATGTATTGTGACAGTGACCATCATGATTATTGGATTTATTTTGGGAGAGAGCAGTACGCAGGATTTGCAGCACTGGAAATGAAAGAAAGGGCAAGCACACGTATTATTTAGTCATGGAAACTCAGATCTGCCAAGGAACAATAGCTGAAAGAGTCCGGGTGAGACTAGGGAAAAAATTTAGTGAAGCCGTGAAGAAGTTGGTCGGCGAAGGACTTGGTGGAAGAAGATGGTTGGTGGATGGCCATCCTTTCGGAAGCAAGTTGTTGGGTAGACAAACATAAAGGGTACATCTTGCTTTCTTGTTAAAAGTTTCTCTTTCTTATTTATTTATATTTATTTATTTTTATATTTTAGGATAAAAATTGATCCGATTCAGGCAATCTGATCTGACCAAATCGCGAATCATTTTGAACAACCCTAGTTTTGGGTTTGAGAATATTATGAATTTATGTGCAGCTATAATGTGTGGTTTTGATAACTCTGTTCTAGAATCAGATAAATCTGACTTGATTATAGTAGGTTCTAAAATAGGGCAAAATTGAAGCTTGCCTCAATTAAGTTTTTTTGCGTGTAATTTGTGAATAGGGTTTTAAAGATTTTAAACCAAATTTCACAAGATCCAAACTCAGTGGCGGAACCAGAAATTATATGAGTGAGGGACTTGTGGAAAATATAAAATAAAATTCATGTGATGAAATAAATATATTTAACTCTTAAAATCCTTAAGTGGAGTGCTTTACCTAAACCCTATAAATTAAACATCTAATAATTTCACATCTAAGAGACTAGAATTCATAATTTTCTAATTCAATCTATGAAATATCTAATACAAATCTTTAATTTTTGTAATTTTTGAAAACCCTAATTTCTCTAATTTTATACCTAAAATTCTTTAAATTCATAATATTGCTTGAAATCATAAAAACAAAATTTCAAATTTCTCAACTATACAAACACCTACATACATTTATATAATCATTTACATTTTACAACATTAAATCTACAACTAAAGGTCTACAACAAAGTAAATAAATTATAATAATCATTCAAAAAAACAACTTATAACTTGCTGAGAATGAAAAATTAGAAAACTGAGAAAAGTAAATTACCTGCTTGTGCATAGTGCAGTCTAGACTATAGAGCAAGAGCTAAGTAAAATTATCAAAGAGAGTAATAAACATATAAAAGAAGAAGATGGGTATTGGAAATTTTCAGCTGCGCCACCAAGAGGGTGAAAGAATGAAGAGTCTAAGTTTAAAACTACAAATTAGGGTCTTTCGATTGTAATTTTACATATAATTTTATTTTAATTATATGAGTAAATTAAATAAACTGCTAGCACTTTCTAAATGGCGCTAGCATTCTACTAACTGATACAAGGGCCTAGGCCCATTAAAAAGAAAAAAAAAAGAAAGAAAAGAAAAGCAGGATAATTCACAATCGTGAAAGGCTTGCACTGGAATTGCCAAATTGGAACGAGAAAGGACTGCTGGACTAGGCCGGAGAAAAGGAGAAGACTGGGGGCTGAGTCGTTGGTGGTAGTGGGGACTGTTCTCTGATCTCGACAGGGATGGTGGGTACTATTTACAAGCAGTGGCTAGCGAACTTGGTGAGGGTGGAGCCCACACCGGCCTACATATAGGTCCGCCACTATCCAAACTGCAAGAAAATGAAGCTTCAAAGGAAGTCCAAATCTTTAGCTTTTGGTTCTTTTTCATGTTGGCCCATGTAATTGCCAATACATCAATGGAAAAATAATTTCAGATTATAAGGGCCTGTTCTTTTCGTTATGGTTTTGATTTTGGTTTTAACACTAAATTTGATATATTATAATCTTTTTTTCATCATTTTCAATTCAACTTTTTACAATTTAATTATACCTTTTTACATATTCAATACACTTTTTACATTATAAAACTATTTTTTGAAAAAATGTTTTCAATGCCATTTTTAAAACATCATAAAGAACACCCCCTAAATTAACTACTAAATGAACCTTGAAAATGAAGATAGTTTGACTAAAACTCCTGGGGGAAAAAAAACAGCCGATTTTACAAAAAGGATTTGCATTGAATAAAGTCGTAAGGACTATGTGCTTTGAGGAGTTTTGTTCGTTATATTTATTGCTTTTAGTTGCCTCTGAGGTTGGATGTATTTATGTCAACATACCTTTCTAATATGTGGAGATGCTTGGAATAAGAATTATATATGACTCGTGAATACTTTTCCAAATTAAAATTAGATGATTGCACACAAAAATGTCATCTTAAATCTAAAGGACTACAAAAATGGTCACCTTAATTACACCTGAATTGGGAATATAAACATCTGAACAAGTGTTTGTGCTGGTTTAATAGAGGAGAAATTGGTGGAACAGTGGTATAGCATTGAAATGTCAGGGAAATTAGTTAGACTCATGTTATATTGGGATGGGAATATTGAGAGGGGGCTGAATGGTTCACAGTACAGTTGTCCGAAAAAACGAACTATTTCAGTTGCTAAGAATGTCAATTTCGATAGCCTTTTTCGGTGGTTTTACAAGGTGAGTAAAACTTTTACCTCCCAACACAAGCGATAGGTTTATTGTAGATCTCCAGTGATCGTACCTGCCAACACCCCTGAACGGACGATGTTTGAGCCTACACTCATAGATGATGATGAAATGTTGAAGGATATGCTCACGATACCCACGGCTTTTCCCTTTGTTGTTGCGGTCCAAATTTATTTAATTAAAGAGGCAATTGAGTATTCAACCCACCATGATGACCAATATGACTTTGACATTATAGGTTCCTTTGGAATGTTGTTCACACAACTACTGAATAGTGGAACTAGAGAGGGAATGCGGACAGTTTTTCCAAGTCAGTCTATGCCTGAACATAGACTAGATGAAGGGCTTTAACCAAACCACACTTACATTGTTATCTTATCCACAAGTAGTTCAGGGTTTGCATCATTCTGAGTATGCAGTGCATGGGAACCAAATGCCAACACCGCACATAAAGCGCATCTACTTGATGTGTAGTCAGATGATATTGATTCATAAGGCAGCATTGAAGAATGTGTTGAAAGTAAAAATGATTTGGAGATCAGTCCGATGTTATTGACTAACTTCTCTCTTGATGAAAAGCCGCATGAAGACATTGGAGCCAGCATTAGATTTTTTCAAGAGATTGGGGATGAGGAGCATCACATGATTGATCAGTTCCACGATGGTAAATGCCTGGTTTGGGAAGATGATTTGTCTTCCAATCTGGAAAAGGGAATGATTTTTGTGACAAAAGAGAAACTTCAGAATGCTGTTAAATTGTGGTCAGTCCGGGCTAACAAGTATTACAAAGTGTTGTATTCTACCCTAACCCGTTGGACAATTATATTCAAATACAAGGATGACCAAAAGTGTCCATAGAGTGTCCATGCGACTTGCAAAAAGAGTAGACACTTTAAATTTACGCAGCAGATCTTTGAACACACCTATGCTCCAAAGCTTACGGGACATGATCATCCAAATATTGATTGCAAAATGATTGTGCATTTAGTCCGAGACAATGTGGAGGCAAATGCATCTTACAGGGTTCTTGATGTGCAAGAAGATGTTAAAAACTGGGGGTGGACATTTCATATAAGACGTCTTGGTTTGGGGAAAAAAAAGGCCGTTGAAATGGTGTATGGTTGTTGGGATGAATCTTACAGAGAGTTGCCGAGAAGCGTTACTATTGTTGAGGGGAGACATGCGGATGGTAGCACAACTGAATGGAAGGTAGTTCATTCTGTGTTCTAGTTATTTAGGGCAAGAATAGAGAGTTTCAGGCATTGTTGACTAGTCATTACTATTGATGGGACACATGTGTGGGAAGTACAATGAAAAGTTATTTATTGCATGTGGCGTTGATGCAATGGGTCATTTTTTCCATTGGCGTATGCGCTGCCGGATGAAGAAAACTTGGCTAATTGGTCTTGGTTTTTGGAGAATCCAGTAAGACATGTCATCGCCGGCCGACGTGACATTTGTTTAATATTTGATACGCATAGGGCTATTTTGGCGACTATTAAGAACAAACCACTTTTACTATCCCCTTTGTTCATCACAGGTTTTGCTCACGACATGTGAAAGCCAATTTTAGTAAGAAAGTCAAGGATGCTAATATGAATAACCTCATGGCCGGGGCCTCTAGGGCTCGGCAACTTCGAAAGTTCATTGCGATAATGAGGACAATTCAATCGGTAGATGAGACTGTGTACAAATGGTTGGTATACATTCCATTCAATCAGTGGATACTTTGTCATGATAGCGGATACCGATACGGGATAATGACAATCAATAATAGTGAGTAATTTAATGGTGTATTATTGGAGGTCAGAAAACTACTAGTTACTGCATGTGTGCGTTTTACTTTCTTTCGCCTGGTTAAGTATTTTGATAGGTACCATCAAGAGGTGCTTAAATGTATGGAAGAGAATGACCCATGGCCTAAAAAGGTTATGGAAAAGTACCTAAAGAAACAGCACAGGTCAAAGTATCATCAAGTTACCCATTTTTATCGTGCAGATGGTTTGTACCAAGTTCGCACCAGTGTTCGTCGTGATAGGAGAGGTAACCATTCACACAGTTAACCTTCGAGACAAAAGCTGTAGCTGTGGTAAAATACAAATATACAAGATTCCTTGTTCTCATATTATCAAAGTCTGTGAGGATTTGAGAAGAGATGACATGGAGTTGGTTTCTCAATTTTATTTTGCCAAGATGATGGTTGACATATATTCAAATAATTTCTATCCTATAATGCATGAGAATTATTGGCCTGCTTCTCTGTTTGAGTTATTGGCAAATGCGTCTCGTCTAAATGATAACAGAGGAAGACCCCGCACAAAGAGATTCAAAAATGCTATGGACAGTCAACCAATGAAGCAGTGCAAGGCTTGTCACCAACATGGGCCTAGTAGGAAAAAAAATGTCCAACTATTGCACAACTGTGCGAGAGGGCTAGCACACACAATTGAACGATTTTTACATTTGGATGTTGACTATTTTGTATTCATATAACAATAACATGCTTATTGTTTGTGTTATGTTATGGAATGTAGTTGTTTCCTTTACAATGGATGTATTTGTGGTTATTCTGATATATGTGTGATGGGTTGAATTTTTTGAACAGGAAATTTGACTCAATTATAGGCGAAACTCTACCAATTTTGTAAAAAAATATGAAATTATAATTTTTATGGCCAATTTCTATTTCAACCTTTTCATATAATTTTTATGGCCAATTTCTGTTTCAACCTTGATTACTTCTATTTTTCTATTTCCCAGATTCGTTAGGAATGATTGATGCTGTTAAATTAGCTACTTAATGTGATGTTATCGTGTGTTTTTTGGATTTCAGGAGCTCTTCAATGGAAATGAGACATGAGCAGAATCCTTTTGTATATTAGGACCCTGGGCCTAAAGACCGAAGTGTACTAACATTGCAAGAAAATCATCGATCTAAATTGATTTGGGCGGATTCGGCCAATCCTTTATTGTCTTTTAAGTCCAATAATGATTTGTGGAATTATGGTGCTATTGGTGAGTGCGTGATAACTCTTTTACAAGAAGCAGTATTTTATGGTGTATATAGAGGTGGTGATATAAAAGTGGACAGACATTTAATAATTGCAATGGCTGAGAGGTGGCGCCAAGAGACGCATACATTTCACATTCCAGTAGGTGAAGCTACAGTAACATTGCAGGATGTTGCAATTATATGGGGCTTGCCCATAATTGACCAACCACTTATTTCTAATGATCCTTGACGAACTATGAAGGAATGGCAAGGTTTACGTTTGCAGCTGTTAGGTTACGAGCCTGCAAAGGATGATATTAAGAGTGGTCAGCTGAGTTTGATCAGTATAAATGACCACTTGATTGAGTATCTCATTACAGAAGAATCATCAAATGAAGAAGTTATCCAGCACACTAGGTGCAGATTGATGCAGTTGATTGCTCTGTTATTTAGTGATAAGTCTGTATCCAGGGCCAAACTAATGTACTTACCATTTTTGGCCAATAGTCATGAGATAGGAACATATAGATGGGGTAGTGTTACACTGGCATCACTATATCAAAATTTATGTAGGGCAACTCGTCTAGACACAAAAGAGATCTGTGGACCTCAATTGCTGCTACAGTTGTGGGTTTGGGAAAGAATCCCTAAAATGATTCCTACAATCTGAAGCACTGTCCCCATGCAAGATTTATTTCCTCTCCCTCGTGGTAGCGCGTGAGTTATGCCTTATTACTCTTTCTTTTCCACTCAAAAGTGATGTTTTTTAATTTTACTAACTGCTACCCTATATTGTGTTTATGATGTAGATGGAGCAAGAGATGCAGTTTTGTGAATGTTGGCTCCCATTTGATATATCGATTACGGGACCAATTAGATCATCTCGTGGAGGGAGATGTGAGTATTATGTTGTTATGTGTACTTAATTAATATGGTTTTGTTTTCCTAATGTGTAATGTTGGCATTGTCATTTTACATTCGTAGTTTATATGGAACCCATATGATGAGGATGATTTGATGAAGTTGCCTTAATATTGTTTAAGTGGAAGAGCAATTTGGCGAGCACATGTCCCTCTCATTAACTTTTGCGAGGTCGAGATGCATCCTCCAGAGCGGGTTATACGATAGTTTGGCTTTCAACAAGGAATTCTGCCCCATATTGATACAAGTGAATGTCTTCACAATTTGGGTTTTAGAGGACGAACTACTAAAAAATGGGCGGTAACACACCGCCCGCATATTGCCACTTGGGCACAGGCAGAACAGAATGTTATTGTAGGGAATATTTCTAATGATTCTATTGATTACTTTTCTCCTTACAAGACATGCTATCGCAATATCACTTGGCAGCTGGTGGGTAATCCGGCTAAACCTCCAAATAAAGCGATGCGACCGTACGGAGCATTGACCGAGTACTATGTAAGTTTCTCCCCTTTAGTCATTCACATCTTAATAACTCATATCTTCATTAGGTTAATATATATCTTACTTTTTAAAATACTTACATAATCAATCCATGGAGAAAATGTATGCTGTAGTGGGAGATATGCTGGACAACCTACATTTGGATGGTTATCATCTGGAAGACAAACTCTTTTATATGCGTGACCAAATCACTAGTACTCTCACTTATGCTGTCGAAGGTCATCGCCTAATCGATGGTTCATCCTCGTCATCTACTCACTACGGATCATTGCATGCGCGTTCAACACAAGAACACACATCCTCGTCAACTCAGACCCGACACCTTGCCTCCACGTCCAGACATCGAGAGAGTAGAGAAGATGCTGTTTCTCATCACACTGATGATGATTGGTCATATGACCAGACATCGCATCATGTGAATGGCACACCTAACATCAATACTTTTGATGCTTTTGCTAGGAATAGCACTTCTAGCAGTCCTCAATGCGTGCCCTAAGACAAAGTGCATAAGCGTCTTAAGCCCCCAAATAATGGTGGGAGAGAAAACTACATCACCTATCCATGCATAGTGAGCCAACTACGGATACTCTTCCTCCACCTTCACGTGTGCATCGTCCCACCCATAGGCCCACTTTTGGATGTTTACTATTACATATTTGTACATCCGAAACATGCTTATTATTTGTGTTACTTTGCAGAATTTATCATCTAACTATTATTGATTTGGATGGACATTGTAGTTTTGGTACAATTGTGGTTTATGATCAATGGGTCACAGGGAGATTGGTACATTTATAGGGGAAACTCTGTCAAAATTTTTTCAAATTTTGTTTTTCGAAAGAAATTTTCATGCTTGCCGTTGCAAAGTGAGGCCACTTTTATGGGTGATTTCCTCGGTGTGATGTATTGCCAAGTATGTTGCAAATGTGATGCCTCGCCAAGTATGGAAATTTGGAACTTTGATGATTTCCATATTTAATTTGTATTTGAGAATAATCATAAGATTATGAAATAATTTCATCGCAATTTGCCAAATTTCTACATTCAAACATGTAACCTTATTATTAAAACATAAGTTGTTGTTTTATATAATTCATTTTAAGTTAATTATTTCCACAAAAATGTATGAATTATTGAGAACTTATCTATATTCCCTATACATGCTCATTTAAAATAAAAACAATTAAAAATAGAAACATCAATATTGGTCTAATGTAATTCCTTTTTGAGAGAAACGAATTTATGAGTTTTGTTTTTAACGGAATTAATTATTTTTAAAACATAAATTCGTGACTAAATTTTCAAAGATAAATGAATTCCCTAAATTCTTTTCTACGAAGATTTTATGTATTTCAAAAAACACCGTAACTTACTTCCTCTAAAATTTTATCAATTGCAAATTAAATTTTTAGTTATATAATTACGTTTTACCTTTTTTTCATAAAAATTGAAAAACGAATTACGGGGGTCCGTTTCGAATCACCATAATTTGTTTTTCATTAAATAATATTTATATTTAAAAATGTATAAAAACTTAGATATGATGTTGGTGAACTCGTTTTCAATGACAATAATTACTTTTCCGCCAGAGGGAAGAGGCCATGAATTAATCTCCACATAAAGAATGATATTTTGTGGGGGATCTCTTTAAACCATATTGACGCCAAATGGGGCTGCCGAGTTTGGCGAGAGTGCAGGAGATTATAGGCGGATTTAATCGTGACCACTCCCGATGGGTTTAGCGTCCAGATGGAGCAATCTGGAAGCACAGTAAGAGTGTAGAAATGCATTGCAAAATGCTGAGTAGCCTAGGTTGGGAGACTATTTAAACTAAATGGGGGAATTTCAACTCCAGTAGTTTGAATCAAATCTTTAATATGCAGTGGTGGTAAAGGAACCTAGACTGTCAACGCAATGGTATCCAGTCTGCCAAGTCCCATCCAGTCTGTCGCCCAGAAAGAAGACTCGCCATCCCCAACTAGTAGTCAAACAAGAAATTCAGTCCGCTCCAATCCGAGATCAGTGAAAGTGTAGAAATGCATTGCAAAATGCTGAGTAGCCCAGGTTGAGAGACTATTTAAAACCAATGGGGGAGGTTCAACTCCAGTAGTTTGAATCAAATCTTTAATATGCAGTGGTGGTAAAGGAACTTAGTTTGTCAATGCAATGGTATCCAGTCCATTGCCTAGAAAGAAGACTCGCCATCCCCAACTAGTAGTCAGCTCCCCTTGGAAAACCAGGTAGCACATCTTTCATCCAAGCCAGTGAAACAAGAAATTTAGTCCACCCCAATCTGAGATGAAAGCTCCCCAAATTCCTTTTCGGTTGGCAACCTTCCAGAGCAACTTGCAGGAAAAAGCTCTATTAAATGTATCTAGGTGCCTAAGTCCCAAGCCATTCTTCCCCTTCCCCTCATGATAAGTGCTGGAACATAGTAAATTTAAATATTATAATTATTATGGTTCATGTATTTAGTATTAGTTCTGCAAGTGTCTATTGATATTCTAGGAGTCCAAAAGTCTAAGAGTCTTTATATTTAATGAGTAACGAATGAGTTAATGAGATTTACTTCCGTATTTCAAGATCAGTCTAGATAGTTCTATTAGTATAATAAATAGGGAGTCTTATTAAGTGTCAAGTAAGAGTGGACGATGATAAACATGACTCTTAAGACATTGTAATCTCTCTCTTCCTAGTAATGATATGAGTATTGGTATATTTGAATATTGTTTATATTCCTATCTCTTCTCATCTTATCTCATTTCCAAAAATACTTCCCTACCACATCAATTGTTTAGTTGTTTTGTCTATGCTTTCGGCACTAATATATCCAATTGATAAGTGACTTTATCGTGTCGTACCAAATACTGTACAAATCACTATTTTTATTCATGCCAATTACTAACTATAAATAGTATAGGAAAGCACAAGATCGATCTATAGAGACGTAGAAATCACTTCTAATTCCAGATTAACACAATAAAACCCACACTTTTGACGAGTCGTCACCTTTGGTGCCTCTCAAGAGACCTTAGAGTTGGTTCAATTTATAACTACTAGCAAAAAATAATAATCAACAAACAAACAATTGATTAAAAAATTCCAGTATTATGCAATTAATTCTCCTCGCATGCATGCAATCATAAACATCTTGTGGTCTAATTTAATCTACACCGGTTAGTTCTAGGTACCATGGGGTCCCTCAGACGTACCCAATCCCTTATGTAGTTCGGTGTTCCTCCGTGGGTCCCTTACAAAGATCACTGCCCGAAAGAGCTTTTAAGAATTAAGGAACCTGACACTGTTTATTCTTTATTAGCCATAACCGTTAAAGGTAAACACTAATCTATCTGGAACTACCTAGCCGACAGCCTTGTTACTTGATAACAATTACCAATGCAGTACTAAGGTGATCATACCTAATACATAATCAACAATGAAATGGATTCACAATATAGAATAGAATATAACCAATTAGATGCAATGTTAATTCGGTTTCATACATGCATGGATTCGAATATCTTACATAACACCAAAATTAAGAATTTAGCTACTTATGCTTTCGAAAGAATATGACATAGCAAGAATGAAAGAGAGATAAAAGAAATTACTGAATTAATGCTGAAATAATGCGGAAGTCACCCGTCTGTTTCACTAAATAGTCGACGGCCTGGCATACAGATGCAGAAAAATCCAAACATAACAAAAACTAAGCACTAAAAATGTATCGTGACTAGTAAAACTTTGCCAAAGACTGAATGGAAAAAACTCTCCCCTTCTTCCTACGAAAATATCCCCATTTATCGAGATGGTTATCTGTCAGCCAAAGGAAAATAAATCAAATCTCTATCCCTTAAGGAAAATAAATCAAAATCTTGAAAAGGCAGCAGATCACTCCAGAAAAGGAAGTAATCAATCCTTATTGCTTCTTGAGATTCCCTTTTATCTCCAATTGCTCCAAGAAAACAGCAACCAAACTTTTTCCTTATCTCATTCAAATTCGCATTTCACACTTTGAGATGAGTTCTACTTCTCCTGTGATTGTTGGACATAATATTCCTTCTGGATCCTCCTTCTAGACAGTTCTGGATTAAACTGCAACACTATGGTTGCTTTCTGTTGGATCCCAACTTATTGCCGAGCTCGCGTGACGTCAACCCCCACCTTCTGCTCCTTGCTTTTAGGATCCCCTACATGCTGTGAAGGGATGCTTCATATCTGCTCCCTTTGTCGCGCACTTAGGTCACTGTAGCCCAGGTTGTCCGAAGATGGGGTCGGCTTATCTTCACCCCGTCCGTGGAGGACGGGGTCAACCCTAGTTCACGTCGTCTTGATCTAATATCCACTTCAGGTCATCCCAGATGAGGTCGGCCTAGGTCGTCATGGATGAGATCGGCCCAGTTAATCACGGATGAGGTCGACCCATGTCTTTTAGCTCCATATTGCCTTCTTTCCTCCTTTCATTAGCAGCTTCTTAACCTGCACATAACCATACAATACCTGGGCAAAAACCCATCAAATCTGTAGGATAAGACTCTAAAATTAGGCAACTAAAAGGTGTTGATCACCAGTCATATTCCGATCCAACAAGTGGTATCAGAGCCAGATTGAGTCAAGCCGAGTTGATTCAAGCGAGACAGGTGGAACATAATCAAGTTGAGCCCAGTAAGCTCGTTTCGCTTCTCCCGATAAATCAAGACCTAGGATTTGTGTCTCCTAGGATCAAAGAAGAAAAAATATATTTTGTTGGCATCTCCGGATTCAAGAAAAAGAAAAAGGAATCTGTTGAGAAAAATTTTGTGTTCCTCCAGGTTTGAGAAAAGGAACCTGTGAGCCCAAGTAACTCCACAAAAAGAAAAGAAAAAGGGTGGAAGTGGCAGAAAAGAAAAAAAAAGAAAAGAAAAGAAATCAAGTGGGGAAGACATTTTTTGAAGACATTATTAAAGATTGGAGATGGAGATTGAAGAGTTTCAAATTGTTACCATACTTATGGAGGTACTAGAAAAGTTTGACATTGCTATTGATGAATTAAAGAAATTGATAACAAAGTTCCAAGAAAGAGAAGTTGAAGAATCAAAAAGCAATGAAGAAGATTGGAGAAAGGCCGTGGAAGACAAAGTTCAAGTGCAATTGAAGAAAACAGTCGAAGAAAGTGAAGATTTGAAAAAGATAATTGCAGATCCAAAGACTTCGGGAAACGGTTGAAATTAAAGGTGAAGAATTTCAAAATTCAAGAAATTAAATATTTAAATTTAAGGGGGATGTTGGAACATATTAAATTTATATATTATAATAATTATGGTTCATGTATTTAGTATTAGTTCTGCTAGTGTCTACTGATATTCTATGAGTCTAGAAGTCTAAGAGTATTTATATTTAATGAGTCAAGAATGAGTTATGACATGAACTTTCGTATTTCAAGAGGAGTCTAGATAATTTTATTAGTATTATAAATAGGGAGTCTTATTAAGTGTCAAGTAAGAGGGGAGGATGGTAACATAACTTAAGACATTGTAATCTCCCTCTTCCAAGTAATGATATGAGTATTGGTATATTTGAGTATTGTTTATATTCTTATTTCTTCTCATCTCATCTCATTTCCAAAAATACTTCCCTACCACATCAATCGTTTACGTGTTTTGTCTATGCTTTCCACACTAATATATCCAATCATATTCTAATCCAATAATAAGCCATGGCATCCCAACAGTGCCATACCTTATGATCTCCCCCCCCCCTAGAGAAATTTCGCAAAAAGTATGACCCCCTTCAGCACTTGAGAGGAAGCCAGAATATGTGTGGGCATAGTGCTTAAAACATGCTTCAAAGGAATCCATTTCACACCGGTTGAGAGAAATTGTGTTTTTCGATTCTCCAAACAATTACGTAGTTTCCCTCATAGCGGTTTCGACCGGCCATGAATAATACTACACCCCAGATATAGGAAAAGAATAATTCCCAAAGCCACACTTGTAAAATGAGCAACTAAGTTTTTGGCCTCAAGTGTTGCCCTTGCTGGGAGGTAAGAAGAAATTTTTAGCGTATTTATCTTTTGTCTAGTTGCTTGCTCATATAGCAACATACAATCAGATAGGGCCTTGAGTGAATTGTGATGCCCTCCACAAAAGATAAATAAATAGTCAGCATAGCTGATATGGCTGGATACTAAGAGACACCCCCTTGGCAAAGAGAAAGGCAAGATTGTTCGTGAGTCAAACAAGCCATTGAGCCCATGAGTGAGAGCCTTCAAGAGAAGTATAAACAAATATGGTGAGAGTGGATTGCCTGGTTTGATGCCGTGACTTGATTTGAAAAACCCCCTACTGAACCATTTACTATAATTGAGAACGAGCTTCCTCGAATATTATTCCTTACTAGATCAACCCATCGGCCATGAAAAACCAATTTGCTAAGCAACTGGGGGAGAAAATACCACTAGACTCTATCAAACACATTCATAATATCAAGTTTAAAGATGCCATTTTCCCCTCAAACCTTGCGATCAAGATGATAGAGCATTTCCTTCAACATTAGAACTAATATCAACCATTTCCCGACCTTGGACAAATGCCTCATGTTCCTTCGATGTTAAGCTGGGTAGCACTGGCTGTAAGCGCACTACAAGAATACGTGTACAGACTTTGTTGAAGAAAGTACAGAGGCTAATTGGCCTGCAATTAGAAAAATACGCAGGGACTTCTTTTTTAGCCAATAGCACAATTAAAGTGCTACCTATTGATATGGGAATTAGGACTCCACAGAAAAACTCTCTGAGTCCCTCAAAGTGGTCCAAGGAGATGATATCCCAACAAGGCCTATAGAGAAAACCATCAAAACCACCAACTTGGGAGCACTGTCTGCTAAGAGAGAGCAAACTGCCTTATAGGCCTCTGCCATTTCAACCTCGCGAAGCATTATCTCATTTTGCTCAATGCCAACTAAAGTGGGGACAAACTCTAGGAGACAACCCATGGCAGCCTGCTCCATAGGGGTATGATCCGAAAGAAGGTTCCTATAGAAATCCACAGTGCGATCCGCGATCTGTTGTTGGTCATCTAAGCACTCCCATTATGGTTATGGATATCCTACCAAAGCTTGTTCTCCACAAGTATAGCATGGAAAATTTTTGGTGTTATTATCCCCCAACTGTAGCCATGTAGCTAGCGCTCGCAGAAGTTGATCCTGAGCATCTTTGTAGACCAAAAACTCCGAAATGAGCTATGGGCCATCAAAAATTGCCTCTGCCAATTTAGCCTTATTCTCTGCATGTACTACCACATGAACATTACTAAACACACACTCTGAAAGGAGCTGTGGGCCATAAAAGATTGATTCACGGCTGGAAAGGTGGAAGAGGAGGGTAGAGAAAGGGTTTGGCTTGAGGTATTTTGAGTGAAGGGAGCTGGTGTTTGGGATATGGCGGTGGAGGTGGGATTTGATTGAGAGGAAGAAGAAGCCATTACTAGGTCTCTGATACCATGAACGAATAGAGAGAGAAAGGGAATATTTAATGATGAAAGAAATTGTTACTTTCTGTATATTGCAGTAAATGGTATAGTACAATATACATAGTGCTTGTGCTATATGACAGTAAAGTGTGACCTGTACAAACTAAGTAATCTATACAATTAGCTACTACTAATTCTATTTTCTTAACAATGTCCAATTGATGAAGATGCCAAGACTTACTTGCGGTAATTGCCAGCAAGAGTCTCACTGTGACATTCTTTACAACTTGTGAGAAACTCTCCAAAGAATCAATGCCTTTAATTTGGTTATATCCCTTAGCAACCAAGCGAGCTTTATATCTATCAATACTACCATAAGGTTTGCATTTCATTTTGTACATCCTTTTGCAGCCAATTGGAATCTTTCCATCGAGCAATATAGTGAGATCCCAAGTGTGGTTATTTTCCAATGCTTGCAGCTCTTCCTCCATAGCCTTCACCCAATTAACCTGCATTCTCATCTACGTATAGGAGTATGGTTCCTAAATTTTTGATTGATTTGGAAAAAAAAGACAAATATGCAGTAGAGAAAGAGGTAAATGGAAGCTGAGTGTGAGCTGAATTGGTGACAAAATCTTTTAACCAAGATGGTTTTCTACCTTCTCTATGGCTATGTCTAAGAGCAATTGGAGAAGGTGGAGTAGGAGTATGTTCATCATTTGTTGGAGAATTCAGGGAATGTGAGGACTGAGGAGAAGAGTCGAGGATTGGATCAGAAGAAGTACTAGTTCTAATTGTTTCTGTAGGAAAGGTAGAGGGAGTGTCCTGTAAGGAAGGATGGAAATCTAGTGAAGGAAAAGGTAAAGGAGTGAGATTACTTTCATTGTGAGGGATAGGATTCTGTAAGGAAATTTTCCTTCCTAAAATATAACATCTCGGGATATCACAACTTTCTTATGTTGAAGGTCATACACTTTGTATACCTTTTGATGAGGTGGATATCCCAAAAAGATAGCTAGAAAAACTCTAGGTTCAAACTTATCCTTGTGAGGGGAGGTATTTGTGAAGTGACATAAGCAACCAAATGCTCTTAAATGATCAAGTGAGGGTGACTGGTTATTGAGAATTTCAAAAGGAGTTTTCCAGTTAAGGATTTGAGTGGGCATTCTGTTTATAAGGTAAGTGGCAGTAAGAATAGAGTCCCCTCAAAAGAATTTTGGTAATCCAGATTGGAGCATAAGAGCTCTTGCAACTACAGGTAAGTGTCTATGCTTTCTTTGAATAAGGCCATTTTGCTGGGGTCTGTAAGAACAAGATTTCTGATGAGTGATGCCAAGGCCAGAAAAGGATTTCAGTACAGGATGAGTTAGTAAACTCAGTACCATTATCAGTCCTTAAGCATTTGACTGATGATTGAAATTGGTTTTGTATTATGAGAAGGAATTGTTTCAAGGTTTTGTGTGTTTGAGACTTATGACTGAGCAAGAATGTCCTAGTACACCTGCTATAATCATCAACTAGGGTAAGGAAGTATTGGCTACCATTCATTGTTAGAACCTTGTAATGCCCCCACAGATCTGCATGCAGTAACTGAAAACATGCAGTGGTATTGTGTTCACTCAAAGGAAATGGAATTCTAATTTGTTTCGCTAGAGGACACACATCACAAGATTCAGATGATAAGCAAGGAATGTATTCATGTAGGTAGTGCAAATGTTTCATTACATTCGTGGAAGGATGACCAAGTCAAAGATGCCAAACACTAGAATCAAAGGATTGCGCAACATTTGCATTACAGGGAAAAATAGAATGTGAGATTGAGCTTTTATTTGTGACATGAGAAAATTTTTGTATGGTATCTTCTTGGAATGAGCTTGAGTTCAGGATATACAGTCCTTTGATTTCTTGTGCTACTCCTTGGACTATATTAGTCACTAGGTCCTGTTGTAGGCAAAATTCAAAGAAATGAACATGAACTCCAGCTATTTTAGCAAGTTTGTTTACAGAAAGTAGATTGAGCTTAAACAAATGGATATGCAAGCAATCTTGTAAAGTTATTGATTCACAAAGGCTAACAGTTCCAGCACATTTGACTAGTTTCATAGAGCCATCAGTGAGGTAAACAGGGGTTGGGAGTTTAATTGGTTTGATGGTCTGGAGAGATTTAAGACTACTGCATATGTAACTTTATGCACCGCTATTAACAATCCAAGAATTATGCTCTGATAAAAAACAGAATTAGTAAATTGGGTAAGAGTGCTACCTGCAAAATCTGTGAGGTGTGCATAGTTCACCTTGTTGCTATCAGATAGTGTTTCCTTTATCTTTCCTTTCATCACCTTTCCAAGTTCAATTTGAATCAAGTTTGCCACCATTTCCTGCAAGTTTCCTCCCTGTATATTTCTTCCTTCCATTTCAGCATAGTCAAGGGGAGTATCTCCCATATCAGGTACATGATGAGTTGTTGTATTAGCAAAGTTCTTTCCCAAAGTATTGCTTGTTTTTCCATTGTTGCTGACATCTTTAGGACCTTTCCACCATTCAGAGTATCCATTGAGCTTGAAACAGATTTCTCTTGTGTGTCCTTCAACATTACAATAATCACACTTCAAACAAGCCAATTTGTCCCAAAATCGTTTCAATTTTGTGAAATAAGCATTGATAGAATAATTTCCCTGAGTCAATGTTAGCATATCTCGTTTCAATTCAAAAAAGAGAGCTCCATTGCATGATCCATACCTTTCTCCTAAATCCTTCCAAAGCTCCAATGCATACTTGGTAAATTGGAAACCATGAGAAATTTCTTTGCTTAGTGAATTGAGAATCCAAGAGACAACTGTGGAATTTACTTTCTTCCACTGCTTGAAGGTTCCAGAGTCTGGATCTTGCATTACCACTTCTCTAGTGATCAGACCAAGCTTGTCTCGTGATTCGAGTGCAATAATCATGGATCTACTCCATGCAATGTAATTCTTTTCCGTTAACAGCTCAGTTACAGGAACAACTCCTGAGTGATCTGAGCTATGAAGGTGAAGAGGATGTTCAACTCCATAGGATCTCTGCGATGAACTTCCTCAAATTTGATGTGAATTATTCATGATTGCAGAACGTGAGTTTCAATTAACCTTTCGATTGAGATGAACTGGAGCACAGAGTCACTCTGATACCATGTGAATTTTCACAAATTGGGGAAAATCAAGTAACCGCTAGAAAGAGAAATATTGTAGGTACATGATTTGATGAAGCTGAATCTCTTAATTGCTTAATACGCAGATGTACACTTATATACTTGTAGATAAATAAGATTAAACTAATCTAGCTGGTTAACTAACTTCTCTGGTTAGCTAAGTTAACCTTGCTGACATGGCAAGATATATCCACAAATATTGATGAGTGTCTTTTAGCTGTTTTATTTTAGCATCTTTTGGGTGCTTTTCATGAGTATATTTGTTGTTTTATGAATCCAAAAGCAGGTGTTTGGAGACTGAGTCAAGAAGGAGATGAATGAGCTAAAAGGAAAAAAAAAAAAAGAAAAAAAGAAAAGCAAGGCCCCAAAGAAGTTAAATGAAGAAGCAGCCCAAATGGCAAGTCCAAGCCTAGTCGAAGTCTTGGATCACAATTAATCAAAATTAACTGAATGTTGTATGGGAATGAAGACCATGATTCTGAAGTTTCACTGAGAAAGAAAGAGGTAAAAGAAGGTTCTGGAAGAAGAGAAGGATAAAATTTTATCCTTGGTTTTAAATCTTGATTTTTGATGAAGTGATTTGATAAGATCAAATTTGATCTCATCAGATGGAAACAAACGTGTGCAGCAGCTAGGAGGATAATGATTCTCCCTACTTTTTAGCTATTTCTACTACTATAAATAGAGGGGAGTGCTGATTGGAAAATTCATTCAGCTCTTAGGCATTTTCCTTCATACGAGAGTTTTAGTTTTCTCTCTAGTTTTTAGTTCTTCTTGTTTTCATTAGTTTTCCATAAAAGCTTTGATACATTTTTTTGTAGTTTTATTCATTTCTCCATTGATTTTATTGAAGTTTTCATAGAAGATTTCCTTTGTTTTTCATTCTGAGTTCAAGGAGAAGTTATGCAGTAGTTTGTTCTTCATTTTGTGTGCTGAATTGCTCCTATTCAGTCCTCTATTTGCCCAAACTGAGGGTTGGTTCAGACCTGCAATTATTAATAAGTATTCCTTTTCTTTTCCTTCTTCTTTGTTTCTTTGTCTTATGGCTTTTACATTAAATATGTGTGTATTTGCCACTATGAGTAACTAAACCTTTATTTCGGCATTATGTGGTGAAGTAGATCTATGCATGTATGAAACATAGGATTAAAATTGGTTGAAGCTCTTGTATTTCTATTTATCTTGTGCACATAAGTCTAAATGCTAGATTTAATTAAAGTCTGATAAGCTTTTGTATAATCCGGTAAAGTCAACAGGTGACAAACCTACAGTCGGGTAGTACAAGATAAATAGGTAACATCTTCTAAAGTTAACCCGATAGAAGTGTTAGTGTTGGGTCCTCCTGGTAATTAATACTGCTAATTAAATTAATAGGTATCGTAGAGAACCCACGGCCTATTAGTTTGGTTAGTTAGAGAGGTAGTCGTGTCGTAGGGAGCCCACAACGATTACCGACACACTAAGGGGGGATTTGGTTATGTCGTAGGGAGCCCATGGTAACCTATAACCAGTCGATACATTGTTCTTTGATTTATTTGTGGCATTAATGATTTCATGCATAGATTGATCTTATTCATATAATGTTGGAATACTCTTTTAATTAATACTTTAATTTGTCTGGTGAAGTTTTAGTTTTTATAAAGTGACAAATTTTTAAAGGTCTCTCTGAGACACAAAGGTGATTGCAAATCAAACCATTTTCAAATCGATAGGAATATGAGAGTTTCAGTCAGCTGTTCCCTGCAGATAGACCCTGCTTTCTATGCTATTTGTAGTAATTTCTTGCAGGTTTAAGCACTAATTTTTGTGCATTTTGATAGCCTCACGACAAGCTTTATCAAATATCTACAAGTATATTTCTACATGCACACTTTCTATTCTTTGGAATATATTTGAGTTGTCTATATTGGAATCTCCTAGACATTCGATTGCCTTCGAGGTTTAGCTCGACCTGAAGAGGAAAGAAATTAACAGATCGACCCACAACATTTGAAATATATGACAAAAGCAAAGGAGTTGTCCAATGCGAGAACTGAAAGTCTGCCGCATCAGTAACCGACTGAAATTGAGAACAAATGAATAAACACTAGTAATTGAAACTTTCATGGCCAGTTAGGCACCGAGGCTTGCCGAGGCCACTGAAGTACTCATGTTTCACAGTGTTTCTTCACAACTGTGATGCTCTCCTCCCATGTTTGATAATGAATTTTAATTTTTTTAATTAGGAAATTTGGTAAGGGCCCAGAAATACAGTGATGATCCAACGAAAAATTTATCTTTAATTGAATACAACTGTTAATATTTTGGGGGCAGTGATTGTTACATGGGAAGACATCAAAACAGGGTAAGAAATTGGACATGTTCAATAGAAGAACTGATTACAGTAGCTGACACAATGAAGAGCAATCAAAATTTTTTTTTGGCTGACAGCCGATTAAGTGACTGGGGGCATGGAGACTCTTTATTAGAAAAAATAAAAAGTAATGAACCTTACCTCTGAAAAATTACAATATGCAAGATGCAGATGATAAAGCATTTGAACCTAATACAATTTAAAGGTTTGCCAAGCGAATATATGAAAAACTACGCTCATCAAGAGCCATAAGGCCTTTAATGTCACAAGGTAAAGTACTATGAATGTAAAACTTTGTGTTTCGAGAAGCACTAGCCAGTGTAGCTAAAGCATCCACGGCAGCATTCGCTTCCCTGAAAATATGACCAATACTGACAGCTCCTAATAATCTTTTCTGCTTCTGGATTTCTTTCATTGCCTCTGCAGCTCACCACTGTATTGCTTGCCATCCAATATTGCCTACCAGATTATGTGAATCGCTTTCCACCTGGGTGGGGGAAAACCCATTTTGAACACAAACCATGAGCCCGTACACTAGAGCCAAAGCCTCCGCCGCCTGGTAGCTAGTTTGGTTCCCCAAAAACACACTAGCCGCACACACAATTGCCCCCGACATGTCCCTAATCGCCACCCCTGCCCCTGTTGGCCCGGGATTCCCCTTTGAAGACCCATCCGTTGGGGAGGGGGGGGGGGGGGGGTGGAGGTGCCTCCAAGCAACAAACATTGGCAATTTTCTTTTCCGATATGCCCACCGTGGAATGATGTTATCCTGAACCAAAAAATGGGCAGGCACATAAAATGATGACGGTCAAACTCCATATACGTATCTCAAAAAGCATTCTTCTTACCAAATTCAAAATATTAACCGATCTGCCAAAAAAATCCCATCAAATCGTCCTGTGTTAAAAGCTTTCCACAATTCCTAGCAAACAATGGATGAAGAGCAATCACTTGAGCTTAACTAACCCCTCTGTTAACTAATTCCAACTTCTGTTAATTTCACACTTCAATCCAAACTATAGGGGGTTAATTGTATATTTTAAAACCACAAAGGTGGTATTTGTTCTTAAGTAAAACCACCAGGGTGGTATTTGTCTTTCGCCCCTTGATTTTTGATTTTTTTTATAAAATTTTTCCTCAAAAAAGGTCATCATACATTTTAAAATAACCCAAAAGAGTCACTCGCAATAGCAGTCATTTAAACTAACCGAATATCATCCACGTGAGATGCACAACCCATTTTTTAAACATAATTTTTTCCAGTTAGCACATATTCTATAATTTGTTTGTCGATTTCAAATTTTATTGTTCATTATATTCTTTCTTGGATTCAAAATTTCATAGCACAATTTTAAACAATTTAAAAAAATTTCAGCAATCCATTTACACACGTTTGAAAAGATTGGATCTATCATGTGCGTTTAGCGCGCGACAACGAGAATAGGAGGAATGAGTAAGTGATTTTTTGAATTACAATATCTGTGTTTGGTTCGTATAAATAGGAAAAATAATCTAATCACTTTAATAATATTATTATTTAAACGACAATTTAAGATTTATTTAATGAATGACCCATCCATTTTTGTATATGAAATGTTCGTCATTCTCATTCTCAATTTTACGCATTAATGCATCGAAACAATCCATTTACAATCTCTAGATGGAAAATAGAGAGAGTTATTTTTATGAGTGAAGGGTTGTCTTCCTACCGAAAACAAACTATATATCGATTTCCACAGGTTGCAAAGGCTAATAAAGTATATATCTTGTAAAGGTAAAGTGCATGATTAAAAATGGCTAGAAAGTTGTCACACCACAGCTTGATCGACTCTCACATCGTGGCATGGGTTCTTAATCCAGCACTTTGACTTCCTTCAAGGTGTTCGCGTCACAGCACGTTACAAATTTTAAACTGCGGCGTGGTTTTGCTGGAGTTCCCTGTAGAAATCGACACTAATGCTATAACATGTGATGATTGTAATGTTGAAGTGTGATAAATTAGGAATTACTTTCTGGAATAGTCTATAGATGCCACGACATGTGTTTGGTTTACACACCGTGGTGTAGCTTGACCATATTTTCTTATCAAATTCTTCACTAATGCCATGATGTATATATGCATCTTTGGCGCCGCAACATGGATGTCTTCTTGTCAGTCTCTATATTACCTTCTTGATATTATAACTTTAGGGAAGTATTTTGAGGATTTCAAATGTATCATTCATAGTTGAAAACATCTCCTCGTTGAAATATAGATTTCAGTCATGGAAATTCTTGTTAATCTATCCATATCACTTGAAATATGCTAGCCATTTAGCTCTTGTTGATGGCAGTCAACAAAGTTGGATGAAAAGAAAGGATAAATCAGAATAAGTAATCTATGCTGTTCAGCCCGAACACAAGAAATGAAATGGCGCAGCTCATCTCAGAGATGTTGCGGATAAAGAAACACCTTTTCGAGGGAACCTATTTGGGAGCAAACCTGGACTTCTCACAATCACAGCAAAAGGTAATTGGAGGAATTCAAGGAACAATCAAGTCCAGACTAGAGGAATGGAAGGTCAAGGCATTATCGATCTCCGATGGGTAGGATAGTAATGGCAAGACATGGTCTAAATACAACGGCTAATATGCAGTCAACTTTTATCAAGAAAGTTCCAAGAAGTTCACAGTGAACCTTTTCAAACTTAGCTACCGAAAAAAGGCTAATATGCAGTTCCATGGAAAAAAATTAACATCTACCAAGCAGCTACATACAGCAATAGCAAAAGCTACAACTAAGCCTTTGTCCAAAAGACAGAACAAAAATGCACTCAAAGTCATTTATTAATGAAGAAATTTGGAAGTAAAGGTACCTAAGAACATACCTTAGGAAATATATTCTCTTATGGTTTCTGGAGATATTTATGCAAGAAACTTACGCATTGCAGTTTCAACAAATTTCTCCTTTTCAGCTTCAAAGTTTCTTCTCATCTGCATTGCATCTTCAAACAATTTGTCCTTTTCATCTTGAAGGTTTTTTCTCATTTCCTCCAACTCCATCCTTTGTCTTTCATTGTTAGATTCAATCTCTCTCTCTTAAACTGTTCCAACTCAGCCCTTTCTCTCTGACGACTCTTTTCAACCTCAGCATTAGTTGTTAGTGACTCCAAAACCTCTCAAGAAACCATATATGAAGACTCAGAACCATTCACTTTCTTTAGCATTTGATTAGTAAATCCCCTACCATAAATTCTCTGCCGTCCCTCATACTCCTTTCCCATAACAGCAAGAAAAGCATCTGCATCACTGTCTCCCTCAGCAGGCTTGTACTTTTTCATAGCTTCCTATTGTTAGTAATAAAATTTTCAAATGTTGACAGTAAAAAAAAAGTAAGGAAATATATAAATATATATATATATAGAGAGAGAGAGTTGAGTATTCGAGTTACAATCTTTTCTGCGGTGCCATTATATGGATCAGCATATTTTCTTCCCTCTTTTCTTTGGCGTGTGCGCTCATATAACTGAGCTGTGGAAGGTGGTACCTTGTCTGGATTTTCATTTTTCTGTATTGATGATTAATGTGTATAAGGTTATAAATAGAAGGCACAACAAATGAAATTAGGCAAGAAGGCAGCGACAAAGTTTTCATAAAGGAGGGTTGTTACCATTTCTTCATGTACCCTAGCAAAACTCTTTGGACCAGCAGTGTGCCTATCCTTTTGAGACTTAGAACGTTCTCTTGCAAGAGCACAGTGTTTCTACACACATGTATGTGAAACAGATGCTTAACTGATTAAGATATGAAAATAAGAATATTAGAAAAAAACATATCAACAAAAAACTAATTCTTACAAAATATACCTTCTCTGCCTTTTGGTTCCATAAAGCCAACAATTCCTTAAAAGCAATCTCTAGAATTGTTCTAGGCAGGTTGACCCATCTTTCTGTGTAGTTATTGTACGCATAGAAATGTTTTTTCTTCATTCGGCTTTTGTTATGCCTCCATGCATAACCAATAGACATCAACACCCACTTCGTAGCCACATCAGGAGCATTGTATTTAAGCTACACAAATATACATATACACATCACTATTGGTCCTCGATAGATAATTGAAAAGGTGGAAAAAATTAAATCAAGTAATTGGAAAACATACCAACACATACTCCCAAATCTTATTTTTATGCGGTATCTTATGCCACGATTTATAGGTCACGGGCGCAAGATTATAACCGTGGCCTAGTGTTCCCAAAAATCGAGAGAACTTGCCCAAGGTGTTTTTCTTCTCTGTCACTGGTCAAATAGGTTGGCCAAACTCATTACAAATGATGACTCGATGCTCACCTAATTCGTGATCATGAACATCATGCATCCTGGTTGGCCCTCATTTTCTCAAACCTTTTTAGCTGAAATAAGAATTTTAGTTGGTAGAACTAACTCTCTTGAAAAAGTAAAACTAAAATAAATAAAAAAAAGTGAAGAAAAATCTGGTAAATGGTTGTACAATGTCTACATATAAATATACCTTCTGGTTGTGACATGAGGTTTAAAAGTTCTTCATCAAGTTCATCATCTTCATCTTCACTAGATGCAATTTCATCATCTTCATCTTCATCTTCACTAGATGCGATTTCATCATCTTTATCTTCACTAGATGCATTTTCATCATCTACATCCATATGTTCCAGTCCACTATCGTTCCCAGTTCTGTTCTGTGTACCATCTTCACACATAATCTGATTTAGGTTTTCATCATCACCTTTCCCGCAAGCATCCCATTCTATGTCAGATAGGTCGGCACCTATTTCAACATGAAAAGTCAAGCACAATGGAATTACAAATTTCAAACATAATGGCTTCATTAATTTTGAACATCTACTTGTTTAAAGTAACACAGACTATTTATTTATTTATTTATTTTTGGGTGAGTGTTTCTATCTTAGACTTATCTTATGAAATATAGTCTCTATTTCTATGACTCCTGTTTTTTTTTCCTTTTTCAAAAAGACAAAATTGTTCTTCAAACATAATTAAAATGATCGAAAAAATAAGGTACCTTTAGAAGATGATTCAGTTCTCATGAGTGAAAACTTGGGTATTATTACACAGTTTCTGGGCATGTTCTCTGCATGGGTGTCTTTATGCTGTTGTGATTGCTTCTTCTGTAAGAGCAGTTCCCTAATACTTGTAATATTTTTATCCATTTTCCTTCTTGCATTCCTGCCATTGACAACTTGATGAGAATGCTTATGCCCTACTTTAGCATGTGTACCAAGTTGTAACTTCTTCCCACTTGCATAGGTCCTTGGTGTTTCTTACTTAAATCCACATATTTCTGCATCGACATTGGTGGAATATACTTTTGCTGCACATTCTTACCTGTACAGCACCAGGAACTCGTTCAGAAAAGAAAAGAAGTCTTTAAATTATAAAAGCATTGATTCTTTTCATTCAAACCAAGAGGGAGGAACAAAGGAGAAAACAGAGAAGAGCTGAAAGCTTAGCATATAGTACATCCATGTGTACAACTACAAACACATTCAAAATGAACAATCAACCAGAATTAATCTAAGAGAGGCAATGTTGCTATCCCAAAAACAAAGCACATGAAAGTTATGAAATTTTCAGCAAGAAACCATGTTCATGTTTCTCCATAATTGGCAAAAAAATACTCCTAATTATTTCTACATTTAAAGATAAACAACATAGATTATAGATACAAAACACTTTTTAGATAGGACGAAAATGGTTGATCACAAGAAATTAATGAAACAGAGAAGAAAGTCCTCCATGATTAGTTTCACTCTTTACATGGTAGTCTAATATCAAAATGCCTTATTATATTTATAACAAGTAGGACAAATACAAAATAAATCCATTAACTAGTTTCCCAATAAATGGAAATATTTGGTCACCTTTTTCGGGTCTCTAACATCTGTAGAGCATCCATCATCAGCATCACCATTGTCCAAATTATGAGCATACTCTGCAGCAGTGCCACTATTACTTAAGTTCTTTCTTTACGTGTTCGCCACTTTCTGACTAGCCACCAAGCTAGTCAAAGAAGTGAAAATATCCTTTACTCCAGGCTCTTGTAATCTTGATTTGTTCTCTTGAACCTTTGCATTCTGATTCTCTCCAATGGATTCATAATGCTTTTCTCTTTAACCCTTGCCTTTTCCAATGGAGACTAAATTCCTCAAATTGAAATCAACAACAACTATTTCCATCTTATTAGAGTATTTGTAACAATATAATAGGCTAGAATAAAACAAAATATTTATAACAAAAAGAACATAGAAAACTACAACTGTTCTCACATAAAACTCATGAAAGATGAGGCGAGAGAGGTGAAGAGGAGGAGGAGGCTGAAATAATACATTGAAATCTCAACTCTTAGTTGTGTTTTACTAATTTTTAGAGTCTTTTTTTTTTTTTTTTTTTTTTTTTTTTCAATTGAATAAGTAAAACACTAATTAGCTTTTTGGAAGGCCATTTTTATTGGAACAAATTAGGAAACTCAATGTAAGTGCATGGCAATGGATATCATTTCATTCAAATTTCTCTGAAACAGAAAAAGAAAGGCAGAAAGTCTCCCTTCAAGTGGAGGAAGAAGACTGCTCTGCTGCTGCAAGAGTTAGGACACGAAACATGAACAAAAGAATCAAAGCTTTGGTTTGAGGGTGGGGGCACAAAGGCACAAAGGAGGTGGGTCAACAGGCATAAAGGCAGCATCCATGTCTGCTGCAACTGTTCTTTCTTGTTTTGATATGCTGTCTCAGTAATTGGATTCAGAGATATAAAAAATTAAAAAAACTATATGAGAAAGCAAATCCAAGGAAATATTATTAAAAAAAAAAAAAAAAAAAAGGTCATGAACAACACTCTTAAGCCTACCGATTCTTTAACAAAAAAATTTAGAAGAAAAGCATTAGAATTTGATGGATATTATCAAAAAATACTGTAAACTAATTTAAACTAAAACCCGCTTACAATGAATTAATAGGCCATTCTTCAAGTTCTGTTCAAACCTATTCTCTACATTAAGAATTTGAAAAGTATAACTAAAAAGATTAGTTCATACTTCATATATATGGTATGTTTATGCTGTGCTGCAGATTCCATGGAATTCCCACATTGGATGGTAACAGAAAATTGAGAAATGCTTCCTGTAGTTGAACCTTGAAGGATGCTTGCTGCTGGGGCTGGTGTGCTGCAGTAGTGGGGGTTGGATATGGTGCAGAGAAGGTAGAGTACAATACCAGTTCTTGTCAAGTTTTTATATATGATTAGCTACAATACCAGTCCAATTCAATGAAAAAATACAAATGGTAATGGGCCAACAAATAAAATTGAAATGATAAATCTAGTTTGTGTACAGGTGTTAGTGGCTGTTCAATATCTGAAAGGAAAGCTACCTCCATTACAGATTGATACCTTTCCAAGAATTAAAAAGGAATATTAACAAATAATAATCACCATCTTTAAAAAGGTTCAGTAGCAGCCATGAAAAGAACATTTAAACTTAACCCTTTGTAGTTACACCAAAATCATATTTGTTCAAGTTAGCCCCACAATTTTGAGTGCTTATGAAGGCTATTGAAGAGGAAAAATCTCATTTGAGCTGCACCACTCGCCCAATTCATTTTGAAGCAAGAGAATTTGAGGCAAAATGGTTCACGATGGACTTTATTTGAAAATGACAACTATCATTAACCATTCATAAACGTATAAAAAAAGGAAACCACAAAAAAAAATAAAGAAAAGAAAATAAAGAATATCTGAAAACATGAACAGCCTGCAGTAAAAATAGAATCAGAAAAACATAAAGCACGGGACAAGAAATTACAATCAATCCATGCTCTAATTACCATGTTGAACTTGATCTCAAATTGCAAAAATTAAGCACAATATACCCCACGGTCAGAAAACCCCGCAGAAAAGGAAAAACTGAACAGGGTAGTACAAGATGGTTGATAGCAGAAGTTTTCCCAACCCAGCTAGCAAACGGAGCCCCAAGAAAATAAAAAACAGGGGAGTACAAGATGGTTGATAGCAAAAGTTCCACAGAAATCTTACCTTTTGTGGTGGTGGCTTCTTGTACAAACTCAAAGGTGAGGTTACACCCAAGAAAAATCTTTGCTTTCATCCACCCATCTAAAGAAATTTGCTGAAAAATAACAGAAATCATCAGTGCACCCTATCTAGGGCAAATTTCTTATTCGATTTCCAGACTGAAATATCAAAATTTTACCTTCAACAATTCGATGAAGAGTGACTAACGAGAAGAATGACAGAAGATTACCAAATTTGTAAGATTTGAGAGATAATTATTTGAATCTTCTAACCGATTTCGACGGAGAGATGGATAAGCGTTCAGTCCCGCCAAAGAAGAGGGGAAAATTTTAGCACTAAGGCTATGTTCTTTTCTGAGCATAATTAGGAAAAGTATCAATTTTTTTTCAAAAATATTACAAAAAAAACAACATTATTTTTATAAAATTCACAATTTAAATTTAAAAATTCCCTCTAAAAACTCACTAACATAAATTAAAAAAAAACATAATCATTACACTTTTTCTTCTCTTTCCTACACAAATTACCAAAAGAAATTTCCTCCAAAACAAAATTCTTCCCTAACCAAAAAATTTCCTAACTAAGTTGATAAGATGACAGAGCCTAAATTTTTCCCTGCCATTTTGTTTTTTTATTTTTAAGGAAGACCCTTTTCTTTTCAGAAAATGAACGTAGCGCCAACTTTATCCCGCCCTAATTTTCCTTGACTTTGGAATGAGGCGCGGCAATGTCCCACCCTTATTTTCAATATCAGCAACATTTTTAAGATGTTGCAAATACAATCCAAAAACGTTGCTTTAGATGTTTATTAGAATAGCAACGCTTTATTTGGTATTATGCAACGCTTCTTATGTATTATTTTTAAAGACTACAACAAGGTGCAACAAAACTCACAAGTGATGCCTCTAAAATGTTGCAATAGCTCTATTTTGGCGTAGTGCAAGTATCTGAAGAACCAAGATTTTTTGAGGATTAGATCCAAAAAATCTAGTTCATGGGGGTGGAGGAGTATTTTTTGGGGAAGAGACTTAATTAGCCCGCATCTGAGAATGAAAGTAATTAACGGAGAAAAGATAAGCATCATGGTGGAATGGATCCCAGGAACAACGTATCCTCTACCTGATGAACTAGAGAGCAGGTCAACTTAGCGACGTTTCAAAACAAAGTAGATGTTTCTGTAAATTGATATTTATATAAATAAAGTAGACGTTGCAAAACAAACCAAAAAACAAAAAACAAAAAAAAAGGGAAAAGAAATTGGATTGAAATCGGAACAGATGATGCCCTTTTAAAATACTGCAAAAATAGCACACCCTCGGCAACACTAGCTCCGAACCCTCATGTTCACCAGCTCTCGGCTATGGTTTCCAACACAGATTCACCAAAACCTTCTTCTAACCCGCCAAAACAGAACAGAATCGATGACCACCAGGGTCAATCTTCCTCTTCATAGGGTCCAAATCAAGAATTATACCCTTTACTTGTCCCCAACTTTCCTGACGAACTGGTTATTGAAATCCTTTCAAGACTGCCAGCCAAATCCTTGGCGTAATTCAGGTGTGTTTTAAAATCATGGCTTTACCTAATCTCGAGCTCACCATTCATCAAAACCCATCTCGCTGTATCTTGTGGAAGGGATGATCATGCTCACCATGGTCTCATCTTTACTTAATATTCTCCCCCACATTTTGAGTCCCGCATCAAGCTATGTTTGGTTAGTTCTTTCCTGGATGCGGCCACAACGATAACCATTGAGAGCCTAGCTGACATTGATTATCCAATGAAAAGTCCAACAAATTTATTTAAGGTCGTGGGGTCTTCCAATGGATTGGTTTGTATTTCTCTTATTAATCATTTGTATTTGTGGAACCCCTGTATTAAAAAATATATGAAATTGCCTAATATTAATTTAAATAAGAAAAAACTTTGTTATAAGTTGTTTGGGTTTGGTTATGATGAGCTGAATGATGATTATAAAATAGTCATGGTATTTTGTGCCTTGCCCAGAGGTTCTACATGTAAGACCGAAGCTAATGTGTATAGCGGAAAGAAAAATACTTGGAGTCAGATTGGAGAATTTAAGGGCCGGTGGTTGTTTCCGTGCCAGTATGCAAGTGGAAATCTCCACTGGGCTGCGATTCATGGTGTTGATTACTGGAAGATTGTTAGCCTCAATTTAGCAAATGAGACTTATGGAGAAATGGAGTGCCTGAATTCCAAAGAGATTGTTGATGAGTGCATAATTGGAGCGTTAGGAGGCTGCATTTGTGTGCTTTCTGAGTATGAAAGAAAAGGAGTAGATGTGTGGGGTATGAAGGAGTATGGACTCAAAGACTCTTGGACTAAAGTTGTTTCCATTTCTTTTTCTGATTTTCCTCCAAAACGTGGGTATGGTTTCTCTACGCCTGTTTGCTTGTTAAGGAATGGTGAAGTGCTGTTGATGTTGCTTTCGGAGCTGGTACTTTATGATCCAACGAGTAATACATGCAGATATTGCTGTCCTCAGTTAAAAGGACCTCTGAATGTGGGAATGTTTGTTGAGAGTCTAGTTCCACCTGATATCCATGATGAAGACCCCAGGCAACTCTCGAAACTCTGCTAGACAAAGTAAGTCGTGTGAATGATTTTTTATTTTGCATTTCCACACAATTCAGCATTCTGGTTTCGTATACTATTTCAGTATGGCATATCTGATTGGTTTTGAATAAACTATTTTCTCTTGTTCTTTTGAATTCAACTTGGAGTTCAGATAGCCTGTATAGTGGGTGTTTGGTATCTGCTTTTATGGGTTTGAGAGTTGTATGGTGTACGTTATGATGTAGCTTCTTTGATTTTCATTGTTTTTTCTCTTTCCTTTCATCAAAAAGAAGAAGAAAAAAAATCATAATTTGACAGAGAGTTGGATTTAAGTAAATGCACAAATAAAAATTGATGGAATATTTACTTACTCATTTAGATTTCTTAGATGACAATCAAAGAAATTATGAAAAATTGTTAATGAGAGATTACAAGCTCTGTCAAAGATGGGAAATATCTCTTCCAATCTACCAACCTGTTGATATAAACATAACTGCATGTAATTTTCCATGCTGGTTTTTGTCTTTAGTTAACTGAAAGCCCTGGAGTATACAGATTACGGAATAAGTTAAAGTTTTGTAAAATTTTTGAAGAACCTGATGATTAATTTTCAGAGAATCCTCATTGTTATTTACTTTTTAAACATTAACTTATAAATGATCCCATTTCTGTCAATTTTCTTGCCTGGAGTTATGTGTACATATTTTTTAATTATGTATCTCAGGCATTTAAGGCATGAAAGTTTCACCAAAAGCATGGCGTTTGAGAACAAATTAACTTCTGGTGGCTTAGATCATCAAGACCTCCAATTTGTATCGTTTCATTTTCTTATGTTCCAAAGGAAGCTTCCACCCTTATTCGTTTTAGCAGGCAGCCTTATTAGTTTTTGCTTATATATCCTACTTAATGAAAGATAAGTTTGCATGTTTTACTTTTTTCAAGTGCATATTGATGTCAAAATGCTTTATATTTACCTACTGAAGCGCAAATTGATTTGTTGCACATGGTGAAATAAGTTGCAAATGCATTCCTAAATAATGATTTGATGACATGTACAATAATTTGAATGCATAACAAAGTATTATTTTTTTATAAATTTTTTGTGGCATGGAGACCCTTTATTCATTTAAATTGAGAAAGAGTTGACCGAGGAGGACATAATAACCTTACCTTGGAGTACAAGAAAGCGGTGGTATGCCAATGATAATAATATACATACATCACCTTCCTGCAATTTTTCTTAGTCTAGGATTAGGAACTAAATTTCTCTCTAAAAGAGCTAGGCTTTGACCATGCTTGATAATCTCATAGCTTCATATATCCAAGGATGCCTCTTGTTTCACGAGCTAGAGCGTTGAATTCTAACACTTGACAACCCCCATCTATCAAGATTGATCAAACCTCTAGCCAAAATTGGTAATTTCATAAACTGAGAGAAAATATTAAAGTTTACAGATGATACACCATGGTTTGCTAAAACATCTTCAACTTGGTTAGCTTCTCTAAGGGCCTGTTCTTTACGATGTTCTGAGAACAGGTTTCAAACCTGTTCTTAGCCCAACTGGGTCTCAGTCCATTTCTAAGAAACAAGGTTCTGAGAACTGGGTTGTAATCCAGTTCTCAGCCCAAGCTAAAGAACACGGGTCTCAGCTCAAATTTAGTCCAAAATTCCACATTTCCTATTTTTAAACCTTCTATTCAATTTCCACTAAAGTTAGATTGTAATTTATTTTATAGCAATGAAAAAATTAATTTTTGATATTTTTTAAAAATTTTGAAAAAAATAAAAATAACATAATCCCAAATAAATAACCGACGTGCTTGACACCTTTTAATTTTATTGTTAATATGAACCAAAAAGTTAATTCATCTATTTGTAGCAAGAATGGAAACTATTTCTGTATCGCATAATTTTGAGCGTAATATCGAAACAAAATAATTATAAACTGTTAGAATAACATCTAAATTTATCCGACATTTACCAATAATACAAACGCATTAATAATCGCTCCACATATCCAGCCCCAAAAAACAAGTTCTTCAAATCATACAGTCCGAAAATTTTATTTTAACTAAATTACATTTGAAGGCTTTCTAACAATTGGTTCACAATGTTCATTCGCAGTTGGGACATTTGATTTATCCCCGCCTACGACTGATTAACCCCCATCGGCTCATTCCGACTCGTATCCCCGTCAATCACCACATTCTCATTATCATCATCGTTATCAGCAAACGCTTCAAATATCTCATCTCTGGGATTGTTATCTTTTATCAAATTATTGACAACACAGCAGGCCACCACAAACTCCGCCTGACTTCTTGGCTCATAGCTAAACATTGGTCCTGTGAGAAAGTGAAATTTACTCTTCAACACTCCAAAAGTTCGCTCCATTACATTCCGCACCTATGCATAAAACATCAAGCATTGCCATACACAAAGGTTGATTAATGAAGTCAAATAAATGCAATCCGCATGTAAATGACAATGAAGATAGGATCTTAACTGAAACAGTACAACAAGGATACAATTCGAATTCTCCTTAAGCCAAAATTTGTCCCATTCCACTGATTCAAAACATGAAAATTAATACATGGTTTTCACCGGTGCTGACGCAAATTAGCTCACCAAAGCAGCAGAACCTTATGAATTTACAAGATACCATTACAAAAACAGCACAAAACCTAACCACATTGTTAAACCAAAGACAACAACAAACTGAAAAGCTAAACAGACATAAGGCTTTCTAAACATGACAAATCCTATAAATTGAGGCAGAGGGGTGAGGCACACACCGAACACACACATAACAGAACCTATAGCCTACAGGAGGTATGAAAAAATTCAACAACACCATAGCATCTAAAATCACTCAGCAGTTTCAATCACAAAACATGCGAGGAAGTAAAACCAAGTTACCAACTAATAGGGTTTGGAAGATTGCCATCTTGGCCTCTTCACTTCCCCCGAATTCCAGCCTAGTTGCTAAATGGTTGACACAGAACAAATTAACAAAAAACGCAGCTGAAATTTACAGCTAAGCAGCTAAGAAAATCCAAATTAATTGAGATTGAAACAAGGTTTTTCAGTTGACTTCAACATAAGGAAAAGGGAAGAAAAAATAGATTATTCAAAGAATCGAAAATCAACTATTTAAGCAAGTAAACCATTATTCTTCTTCTCTGTTAATTCCCCTAACTGCAATTTCTAAATAAAAGTAAATGGAGGATAAACACGATGAACCACAGCTTGAATCCCATTTCACACGATGTCTTCGGCTTTTTCTTTTTTTTCCTTTTTTAAACATTGCC
Source organism: Leptodermis oblonga (assembly GCA_016801395.1). Classification (NCBI taxonomy): domain Eukaryota; kingdom Viridiplantae; phylum Streptophyta; class Magnoliopsida; order Gentianales; family Rubiaceae; genus Leptodermis; species Leptodermis oblonga. The sequence continues at coordinate 27,796,113 of CM028754.1, forward strand.
GACATTTACCAATTTCAAGGTCTCAAACTCCATTGAAGGACAGAAATTAAACATCAAAACTAAACCCCACAAAATAATAGAACAAATTATTAGTCGCAGGTTGTAGGAGTAGTAATAAACCGTACCTGGGGCGGCAAAACTTGGAGTGTATGTTTCTGTTTTTCCAGAACCGATACGTGGCTTCCCTTCTAATCGAACTGGGTTTTTTTGGTGTTTTGAAGAAGCGATAACGGAGGGAGTTCAGTGGACGTCACTCACCTTCAACCCGTTAGGCTGAAAATATTGGGTTGGATCGGAGGGGAAAAGGTGAAAAAATTGGCCGCCGTTCATGAGGATGAAATGAGGGGAGGAAGATTTGGGATTGGGCAACAGCTTCTGGGAAGAGGGAGGGTTTTTTTCACGGGTCTCAAACCTAAGTTGAAGACTTGGGTTTGAGTTTGGACAAGAGAACATGGGTCTGACCCTATTTAGGCCCATTTTTGGACTCAAACCCAAAAAACACCCAAAACCCATGTCTGAGTCCAGGGTAAAGAACAGGCCCTAAAACAATGTGTAAAAGATATCTTTTCTAAAGTGAATCCTTTAATTTCTTTGATGATTCTAAGGACCGAGTAAGGAATGTGCATATTACCTTTGAGCATCTCAATCAAACTCTCACAATCATATTCCACCACCACTTTTGTGTGTCTTTTTTGGATACAAATTTTCAGCCGTGAACAAATTGCTAGAGGTTTTGCCTGTAAACTATTCGAAAATCCAAAATCATTAGAGAAAGCAAACAAAAACCTTCCCTCATTGTCTCTTGCTATCCCGCCACCTCTTGCATTACCTGGATTTCCTTTGGAAGCACAATCAGTATTTAATTTAATAAAGCTCTCAACAGGTTTTTTCCAAGAAACCAATTTACATGTAAAATTGGACTTATAACTATCAAGAGAAGGAATAAAATCATGCCAACTATAACCCCAAAAAGATGTCATCGGAAAGTTTATTTCAAATAGCATTTTCAAATTATTGAAAACTTCATGGCAGATTTGTTGTGGCAGATTACTTCCATCATCAAATTTTGCTTTATTTCTTGCCACCCACAAATGCCAAAGAATTAAGCTAGGCAGAATCTTGAATAGCCAACTTTTCCAAGTATTTGAACCTTCTTTTTGCCACCAAGACCAACATCTTGGTTTAACATTCTTATCATAGTTGGCCAAGCCGCATAACAAAGTATTATGTTTGTTCAGGATGCCCGGAAGATTGGATTGGTGCTGGAGATATGAGTTTATCTCAACTATTTTAACACCATGGAAGAGAATAGGGAACAGTAAGAACCAAAACATGAGGGGTAGACCGTTATGCAACTTAGAAGGTAGAAGATGTTCTTGTTGTGTGTAATTCGTGCTTGACCTTACAAGTTGTGTTGTTGTGGTTGTTGCCCTTTTATGTACATGAGAATTAATCTATACAATCGAGGTTGTTTTTATCTAGTATTCTCTAGTATTAGCTAGACTGATGAATATGTTTTATTATTGCAATGAGAAGGATGATAAATTCTGAAACAGTGACTGGTTAGGAACAGTAGCTGCCTACATTGAGAGCTTAGAAATTCATCATCTTGCAGATTAATTTTCCATTATCACTGCAGCATTTACAATAAATAGTGATGTTTCTTGAAAACCCTTAAGCTGAAAATTTGCTTGGAAGTGAACTGAAAGGAAATGGTTTGGCATCAATGTGGCGGGTAGTTGCATTTTCATGTAGTAGAAAGTCTTTTATATATTGAGCAGTAGTTCTGTACTAACAATTTGTTTGCTTACCCAGAAAAGATTGAATGGTTGATGTCCAGCTTTTGCTCATCTCTTATTGTTGGTTAGCATGTAAAAATAGTCTTATTTGTTTCGCCTAAAGCCTGTAATTTCCCTCTCAAGCCTACTACCACATGTTGTCTTTTGCTTTTCTTGTCACAGTCACCGATTGATCGATTCATAGCCCGGTCACTGAGATACATTTAAGTTAATCTACATTTGTCTGCTAGATTTATATTGGTTAGTATTTTTCTGCTTTATTTTCTCCTTATTGATTAATTAAAAGCACCATGCCTGAAGTTGACTGTTTATTTCCAGAGAGATTTTCTCCTTTTTGGTTAGATTGATTATATAAGCATCGGTATTCGCCTTAATATCTTAATACTATAGTTGTTTTACTTTGAAACTGAACTGGTATACTATAATACTATGCATGTTGCTTGGCTTAGCTGTCTTCTCGCATGCTACGTTCTAATAATGGAAACATTTTCATGTGGTTGGGAAGTGATTAAGGTATCTATCTATTCTTTTCTTTATGCTGCCTCCGATTTCATCACCTCGCCTTCCTTCTTCATGATCGACTTTTAGCCTTAGACACCTTGAGTTTGGATATGCTAGCATCCACAGATCGAGTTTTTGGATATAAATTGCGCTTCCTCTTGGTCATTCCTCACAAACAAACCAGATAAAACAAAACTTGTAGAAATTGAAACTATAGCAAATGCTTTGTCACTTCTAACTTAGTCTCGGTGGAAGGGACACCACAACATTCATTAGGACTGCTCACTCAGATTCCCTGGCTTTTATACCACACCAGTGTTTGAGTTTCCATGTCTGCAATCCAGCCCTTTATTGAACCAGGAGACATGGAAACCAATTTTGGCAATTGGAATTTCTAGTTTTTGAACGAATTAGGACATTTACTCTGCCTTGCTTATCTTCCTATACAACGTCTCCCTCGTGCTTCAACATGACAGGAAAGCAACAAAAGTAATTCTATTTTGCATCTGGATGTCAATGTTTAGTGTTTCATGACCCCTAATATCCCAATTCATCAAGGAGCCCAGATGGAACGAGATACATGCACTTTGATCTCAGAAATCGAAGGTCTGGCAGGGTTCCACATCTTTCTGGATTCCCCGGTATCTTTTTTACAAAGATAATTGGAAAAGCCTTCATAGAAGTTTTTATTAAAGAGAGAAACAAAATTGCACCTTGAAGCTAGTCAAAGTGCTAGATTAAGAACCCATGCCACGATGTGAGCGTTGATCAAGCTATGGTGTAAAGACTTTCTAGCCATTTTTAATATTGCATTTTTACCTTTATTAGGTATCTACTTTTATTTAGCCTTTGGGAACTTGTGAAAATAGATAGTTTGTTTTGGGTAGGAAGACAACCCTTTCCTCATAAAGATAACTCTATTTTCCATCTAGAGATGGTAAATGGATTGCTTCGATGGATTTGATGCATAAAACTGAGAATGAGAATGACTAACATTTCATATACGAAAATGGATGGGTCATTCATTAAATAAATCTTAAATTACCGTTTAAATAATAATATTATATATTAAAAAGATTAGATTATTTGTCCTATTTATATGAACCAAACATAGATATTGGAATTCAAAAAATCACTTGCTCATTCCTCCTATACCCATTTTCGTGCACAAAAAGCAGTGAAATCAATTCTTTTCAAACTTGTGTAAATGGAAACTTGTGTAAATGGATTGCTGAATTTTATAAAATTATTTTAGTAGTGTTATGAAATTTTGAATCCAAGAAAAAATCTAATGAACAATAAAATTGAAAGACGACAAACAAATTATAGAATATGTGCTATTTGGAGAAATATATATTTGAAAAATGGGTTTTGCATCTCATGTGGATGCTATTCTGTTGGTTTAAGTGACTCTGCTGTTGCGGGTGACTTTTTCCACTTATTTTAAAAGCTACTGTTATTGCCAGAGCAGAAAGTAGCAGCCAGAGTAATTTTTTTATTCTTTACCTAAAATACCCCTTTATTATTTTAATTATTTATCTTCCTCTTCCCATTTAACCGCTTAACAATTTTACACCCACAAGAATTCAACTGGTACTCTCCCTTCTCTCACCCTAGTCATCTTCTCTCGCCCTTTACCTCCGCCGGGGAAGTCTCCTCAATCTTTTGACCGCCGCCAGAGCACCTATCATTCACTTCCTTTGCAGGCCAGCTCCTTCTCACTCCACCACAACTGCAAATTTGATATTCCCTTCGAGAAGTTGCAACTTCAATTGCTATTCTAAAATTATTCTAAATCGTTAACCATAGCCATAGCCATCACCTCTGTAGTTCTTTTTTATTTTTTTTTTGAACAATTTTGTAAAGATTTTTTTAATATTTTGTATTCTTGTCGTTGAGAATACAACATTATAGAGTCTCACCACAGGCTGTCTGGAGGAAGGAGATGGTGAATATGGCCTAATCAGAGTCTGAAGACAACTGCAGAGTTTTATATGAATAATATGGAATTAACAAGGACGACAAGAGGAGCAAAGCTAGTCTGAAAACCGTTACGATGGACTACAGTACCGAACAAATCATGTTCTAGTTTCAAGAATGATTTCTAAATATGAGGCAATTAAGGCATTGAGGCAATTAAGTACTGCCTTCTCAACTCTGGTTTCAAGAATGATTTCATCCGAACAGTTTGCTTGATACTGCCAACAACGATTAAGCAAGGAGCTGAGGTTCCGCAGAAAGTCTCCACAATCTTTAATGATATTATCCAAGCAATAAAAAATAAGCTTGATCACTTGTATTAAAGTTCCCAGCTGCGACCAATTAGAACAGGCTCATCTGTATTAGAGAATTAATTATAACAGATTTTCTTTCTATATGGTATCTCTTAATTTAGTCATCTGTACATATATAGATTATATTCTAAGGCATATTCTTTACTCTGTATATCTATATATATCCTTAGGCATATTCTTAAGCATATTCTTAGGCATATTCTTTACTCTGTATATCTATATATATTTTTAGACATATTCTTAGGCATATTCTTTATTCTGTACACCTATATATATTGTCAATAATATACATCAAGGTCATCAAGCCTTATTCACTTTCATGGTATCAGAGCCTAATTTTCCTGGGCATATTTTCCTCTCTTTTTTTTCTCTCAACCACCAAGATCAGCATCCTTCATAGACTACCAGTCCCTTCAATGGCTTCCGATACGACTTCCTCTTCCACCAACGATCCTATCACTATCCAAAATTCTCAAAATCCTCAACATCCTCTCCTTACAATCAATCTCTCCAATATCACCAAATTGTCATCCACCAATTATCTCACATGGAGCCTTCAAATCCAGTCTCTTCTTGAAGGTTATGATCTTCATCACTTCCTTGATGGCACTCAAACTCCACCACCACCCACCGTCACCGTCAATGGTGTTACATCTCCAAATCCGGCGTACACAACCTGGAAGCGTTAGGATCGTTTCCTTTTTAGCGCTCTCCTTGGTGCCATCTCCGTTTCACTGCAACTGCTTATTGCCCGCACCACCACTTCACTTGATGCATGGCAAACCTTAGCCAATACCTACGCCAAACCATCTCGTGGTCATATTAAACAATTGAAGGAACAATTAAAGAGGTGTAACAAGGGCTCACAATCAATTAGTGAATATATGCAGGCGATAAAGACTCGTGCCGATGAACTTGCTCTTCTAGGGAAGCCAATTGATGATGAGGATCTCATTGATCGGGTTCTAGAAGGACTAAGTGATGAGTATAAATCTGTCATTGATGCCATTAATGCTCGTGACACGTCAATTTCTTTTGCTGAACTTCATGAGAAACTTCTCAACAAAGAAGCATCTCTTCAGACCGCTCAACCATCTTCTCTATCCCTCCCAGCCACGGAAAATCCCACGGCCTTCCGGAATCGTCCACATTGGCGTCCACCAGCCACCAATCCCCACCAACCAGGCCCTACCACTATGCTTTCTCCTCATGATCAACGCCAACCCAAACCTTATTTGGGTCGTTGTCAAGCATGCGGCACTCAAGGACACACTGCCAAACGATGCCCGATGTTTCGGCTCGTCACAAATCAACAATCACCAACATCTCGTCCTCAAGGCTCTCGGGGATCTCGCCCCTCCACACCTTGGCAACCACGAGCCAATCATACTATTTTGGGCAACAACACTACACCTACTTGGCTGCTGGACAGTGGAGCATCTCACCACGTTACGTATGACCTGAGCAATCTCTCTCTTCATAGCTCGTACCAAGGATCTGATGATGTCATGATCGGCGATGGCTCGGCCCTTCCCATAACCCATACCGGTTCTACCACTATACCTACTTCCTCTCGCACCTTTACTTTACAAAATGTCCTTTGTGTCCCTTCCATGAAAAAGAACTTAATTTCGATTTATCAATTTTGCACTCATAACCATGTTTCTATTGAATTCTCACCCTCTGCTTTTCAGGTGAAGGATCTAAACACGGGGGCAATCCTTTTGATGGGTGAACCTAAGGATGGCGTATATGAGTGGCCGACTACAGCCCCTCCAGTTTCCTCTCCACCATTGCTTGCATTTTCTAGTGTCAAGACCACTTCGTCCGAGTGGCACTCTAGACTAGGTCATCCATCCTTCACTATTATGAAAAATATTGCTTCCAAATTCTCTCTACCATTGTCTAGTCTGTTATCCTCCTTCACACACTGTAATGCCTGTTCATGCAATAAAAGTCATAAAATTCCATTTTCTTCTTCTACCTTAACCTCATCCCACCCGCTTGAACTTCTCTTTTCTGATGTATGAACCTTCCCTGTTTATTCTGTTGATGGTTTTCAGTACTATGTTATTTTTGTTGATCATTATACACGATATATTTGGTATTATCCCCTTAAACGGAAATCTCACGTGTATGATATCTTTGTACGTTTCAAGGCATTAGTCGAAAACCAATTTAAACACCGAATTGTTACCTTCTATTCAGATAATGGTGGTGAATATCAAGCCCTTGATCGTTTCCTCTCCACCAATGGTATATCCCATCTTACTACACCACCCCATACACCAGAACATAATGGCTTTTCTGAACGACGTCATCGCCATATTGTTGAAACTTTTCTATCTCTCCTTACTCATGCATCAATGCCTTTAACTTATTGGACTTACGCCTTTGCCACTGTTGTATACCTCATCAACCGTATGCCCACACCCACACTACATCTTTCATCCCCTTTTGAGAAACTCTTTGAGTCTCCAACCAACTACACTAAACTTCGGGTGTTTGGTTGCTTATGTTATCCGTGGCTTCGTCCTTATTCTCAACATAAACTTGACTCTCGTTCCACTCCTTGTGTTTTTCTTGGCTACTCTTCAACACAAAGTGCCTACATCTGTCTCACTCTATCCACTTCTAAAACATACATTTCTCGTCATGTCAAATTTCTTGAAAACTCTTTTCCCTTTAGCACTCACCAATCCCATCTAGCTCATCCCACCCCAGATATCATTTCCAAATGGCTTCCCCCGGTCCAAATCTTACCAACTTCAAGTGGCTCACTCAATACGCCTCCACCAAGGGATCCCTCATGTCAACATCCGTCACCATATACCCAAACAGCCCACTGCCCTTCCTCACCAGTCGACCGTCAATCCCTGCCCATAGATCTCCCTTTACTCGAACACGGTTCGGTTAATCGCCAAGAAACCATGGTCGACCATTTACCACTAGAACCACACACTTCTGAGACCTCTTCTGCTTCAATCATAGCGCCACCTACCCATCAAAACACCCACCCCATGACCACTAGAGCGAAAAACAACATCCACAAACCCCTAACCAAGATGAATCTCACTGCTATCATTTCTCAACCATCCGACATTGAGCCTCATACTGTTTCCCAAGCCCTAAAAGATCCCAAATGGAGACAAACTATGAATGATGAATTTGATGCTCTTGTTCGGAATGGAACTTGGGAGCTTGTTCCGTCTACTTCTGTGCAGAATCTTGTTGGATGTAAGTGGGTTTTTCGTATTAAACGGCTTCCTAATGGTTCTATTGACAGGTACAAAGCCAGATTAGTTGCCAAAGGCTTTCATCAGCGACCTGGAGTGGATTATCATGACACTTTTAGTCCGGTTGTCAAGCCGACAACAATAAGGCTTGTTCTAAGCCTGGCAGTCAGTAGAGGTTGGCAATTGCAACAATTGGATGTTAATAATGCCTTTCTTCAGGGCCATCTTTCCGAAGATGTCTACATGGCTCAGCCTCTAGGATTTGTTGATAAAGACAATCCAACACATGTATGCAAACTAAAGAAGGCTATCTATGGACTCAAGCAGGCCCCACGGGCTTGGTACCTTGAACTTCGCCAATTCCTCATTGAGTCTGGGTTCACAAACTCTCATGCAGACACTTCTCTATTCATCCTACACTCAGGTGACACTACTATATATCTGCTTGTTTATGTGGATGACATTATTATCACAAGTACCAACACCAACATTATTCAGCGCTACATTGACCTCATGGCACAAAGATTTTCAATCAAGGATCTTGGCACCTTGTCTTATTTTCTCGGCATTGAGGTTCTACCCACTCCATCCGGTCTGCTGCTTACTCAAAGGTGCTACATTGCTGATTTTCTTGCCCGGACAAAAATGACTGGTGCAAAACCTGTTGCTACACCACTTGTTACAGATGGAAATCTCACACTTCATTCAGGTACAGCTCTAACTGACTGCACAGAATATAAAACAATTGTCGGCAGTCTACAGTATCTTTGCCTCACTCGCCCAGACATAGCATTTGCTGTTAACAAGCTTTCTCAATTCATGCATCGCCCGACGTCTGAACATTGGAATGCTGCAAAACGACTGCTTCGATATCTATGTGACACATTAACTCATGGATTATTCCTTCATAAGGCCAATCCACTTTCCCTTCATGCCTTCTCAGATGCTGATTGGGCTGGAAACAAAGATGAATATACCTCAACGAGTGCCTATATTGTCTATCTTGGTCGTCATCCTATTTCTTGGTCATCCAAGAAACAGCGTACCATTGCTCGATCCTCCACGGAAGCTGAGTATCGATCAGTTGCCGCTACTACTTCTGAACTCAATTGGATTTGTTCCCTTCTCACAGAACTTGGCATCACTCTTCCTACACCGCCTGTTATCTACTGTGACAATGTTGGTTCCACCTATCTCTGTTGTAATCCAGTCTTTCATTCGCGCATGAAACATGTGGCAATTGATTATCACTTTATTCGGGGTCAAGTTTAATCAGGTGCTCTTCATGTTACTCATGTTTCCTCAGCAGATCAACTTGCCGACGCTCTTACCAAACCGCTTCCACGAAGCCGCTTCCAAGATTTAAGGGTCAAGATTGGTGTCTCCTCCGGAGCTCCATCTTGAGGGGGCATATTAGAGAATTAATTATAACAGATTTTCTTTCTATATGGTATCTCTTAATTTAGTCATCTGTACATATATAGATTATATTCTTAGGCATATTCTTTACTCTGTATATCTATATATATCCTTAGGCATATTCTTAAGCATATTCTTAGGCATATTCTTTACTCTGTATATCTATATATATTTTTAGACATATTCTTAGGCATATTCTTTACTTTGTACACCTATATATATTGTCAATAATATGCATCAAGGTCATCAAGCCTTATTCACTTTCAATCTGTTGGCAAACAGATTGCACAAGATGTAATACTCTCAGTGTATGGATGTATTAAAACTAAAAATTGATTATTCGATGTAAGCCTTAAATTAGTTGGTTTACTTATTTCTGGAGTGAATTGATAAAAGGTTTGGAGAGATTAGTGGTGAAGGATAGGTGAGATGGGCATCACAAGATCACCGGCAGAGGTGAGGAGATGGAACAACCCCAAGATTGAGAAGACACCGTTCGCAAAGGTAAGTGAGAGGGGGTGGAGGCGAGGAGCGAGGAGAGAAAATTTCAGGCAGAGAGAAGAAGCCCGTCAAGTCTTGTGGCTGTAGAACTGTTAAAATAAATAGAAGGGTATTTGAGGAAAAGAATAAAAAAATTGCTCTGGCTGCTAATTTCTGCTCTGGCAATAACAGTAGCCTATTTTAAAATGCATGATGACCTTTTTTTTGAGGAAAATAAAAAAAATGTTCAAAAATCAAACTTTGAACAAAGTGAAAACTAAAAAGTATGATGACATTTTTTGTCTCACTCTTTTAGTTTTCAACTTAAGTACATCAATATAACCATCTATTTTTTACGAATAATTAAAACTAAAGCAGATTTAAATTTCTATAAAAGGGACATAGCATGACTCATGAAAGTGAGAAGCACTCTCAAAGAAGGAGGATCTACTAACACGCTCTTATTTGGATCAACTTAGGCAACAGAAAAACGTAGACTACGAAAATTTGCATAATTGTAAGCTATTTTTGGGCTGGATATATTTGATTTAATTTAATACTAGGGGTAACCATTCCCATTTTTATGTTTGAAAAAAAAAGAAGTGAGAAGCATGTTAAAGAAGAAAAAATAAATCGTTTAATTTTCACATAAATTTCTCGTTTTATCTTTGAACTCATCAATGCGCGCAACAATATGTAAGAGATAACCATGAGGATTCTTATCGTGTGAATTTTAATTTGCACAAGATGGTGGACTAAGAGAATCTACAACCCAATGTACCTAATTTGGTTTCACTAATCTGGGGTAAAAAATGCACTAACTTCAGTTCCAACTTCTAAAGCGATAAGCTTAACAGCGGAGCAGTGGGCAACCTTCTCAAAGAATGTGCCTGGAATAGATAAAGCTATCAAGAAAATGCAATCGAGACTGGACTAATAGACATTGTTTGTGTCAAATGAAGCTCAGAGCCTATATGGTCCTTCAATCCCATCTCCAGAAACAATCCAAGCCACGATAAAACGCGTTGCAGAAGAAATTACTAAAATAGCTACCACACCTATATGGTCCGATGTAGTCCAAGAAGGACTTGAAATGACTCAACATAATTCTTCAAACGCCACAAGTCCCTCCTAGTACCTAAATTGAAGCCGCTACAGATGATTTTCACTCCCGTTGAAGCACATAGGATGGCTACAGATACTCAGCTCATCAATCGCATGCCAATGAAGCCACACATTCTAACAACATCTGTGCCGCACTAACCAAATGACCTAGTGATGACAACCAAGAAGATGAAGGGGAGGCAACTTATGGTCCCTGGGAAACTGATGACGAAGCAGAGAACTACATTATAGGGCCTAAAAAGCACGAGCCAGTGAACACTTACTTTGAGTATCGACTTCGAAAAATAGCCTAAAGTAGATTATAGAAAACTAAACAAAGTAGTTGACAAAATGTGAACCATTGTGTTTGATTTCCTTTTTATTTTCTTTTTCTGTAAGCAACCCCACGCTTAAACAAAAAAAAAAATAAATAAAAAAGAAGCTCAGAGCCTTTTGTAACTGCCATTAATATCCGCAGGCTTTTGTCTATATAGGTGCTTGACTGGTAGCTGAAATGCAGGGTTATGTACACTGCCTTTTGGATCGTAAGTTATTATCTGGATATGGAAGCCCTTCAATGGTGATGTTACTTTTGTATTATGATGTAATGCCCTTCATTTTTGTTCTATGTAAGAATAATCTGCAGGTGTAGAAATACATTGTGATTGGTGAATACTAAAAATAAAATAAAAAAACAACTCCAGCCCACTTACACAAAATCTTGCACCAAAAGGAATATTTCTCAAACTATTTACAGGTACCATTTTACCAAACATAGGCACTACTTAAAAAATTTAAGAATTGAAATGACATAACTCCCCATGTAATTTTGAGATACAAAAAGTAAAAAAATCTCCATCTAACAGCTCTAGACCAGAAAATCGAGCTACCAATTGGAAAATGGAAAATCCAGGCACCAATCCGAAAATCGGATTTGTAAAAATCACAACAGAGGCTGGCGTAAGTTTTTTGTCTTCTCCGTTCACAGACCTGCAATTTCAGTCGTTGGAGGCCACCTTCTCTTCCTTTGTACAGCAAAATCATCATCATCATCATCAAAATACTCCCAAAAAACCAATCGGAGCAGTAGTTTCTGGGTTCAAAAAACTTCGGCCACCGGCCCGCGGAAGTTTTAAAAACTTCAGGTACCTGTTGCGTAAGTCTTCCTTTTCCATTTTTTTGTCTTCTCAGTTCGTCACCACGAACCTACAATTTCAGTCGCCGGCGAATTAGATCAAAAGCGGAACTCAAAGCAGAAGCTTTTCCCATCAGAACGAAGGCTCCAAGTTTTTCTGATCAGAACTCCAAAGGGAGAAGATTCACCGATTTGTTGGAGTAAAAAAAAGGATGGGACTGATAATTATGCTGAACAAGGACTAAAACAACCTGAGAAAGAGGGTTAATCTACTACAATGAAAAAGGAACAGAGAATGATAGAACAGAGAAAACTGGTTGCTATTCTGCTTTCATATGAAAATCTTCTCGATGATACGCCTTATATAAAGCTTACAGAGAAATAGATAAGTACTAATCGCTACTTCAATCTAATCACTACTTTGATCTAATCTGCAACCGTATCAGATGGTGCAGATATACATCAAAACATTTATTTGCTTAATCTGAAAAAACTACTAAAACTTATCAACTAATAAATCAGCAACCAGGATAATACTTATCTTTTGAATCAAACTTCAACACTCCCCCTTGATTCAAAGCTGCAAACTCCAAGCTTGTTCCTGAAGTATACAAACTTATCTCCAGATAAGGCTTTGGTAAGTACATCAGCTACCTGCTCATGGGTGTTGCAATATTGTAAGGCAACCTTGCCTTCATTCACCAAATCTCTTATGAAGTGAACACTTATGTCAATGTGTTTTGTTCTCCCATGGTAAGATGGATTTTTAGTCATTGCTATAGCTGCTTTATTATCACAATAAATGACAGTTGGTTCCTCTTGCTCCTGATTAACATCTGCTAAAATCCTTCTCAACCACACAGCTTGTCGTGCTGATGATGTCGCAGCAGTATATTCAGCTTCTGAAGATGACAAAGCAGTCACAGCCTGCTTCTTTGAGCTCCAGCATACAGCAGCTGAACCAAGAGAGAACACATGACCCAAAGTGCTTTTTCTATCTTCTATACAGCCAGCCCAGTCACTGTCAGTGAATCCAACCAGTCCAAACTTTTCAGCCTGACAATACCACAACCCATAATGACTTGTTCCAGCAATATACCGCAACAATCTTTTTGCTGCACCAAAATGTTGCTTTGAAGGACAGTGCATAAATCTTGAAATCACTCCCACAGCAAAAGCTATGTCGGGTCGGGTATGAGTGAGATATATGAGGCCACCAACCAAGCTTCTAAACAGCGTAGCATCAGCATTTCCAGTGCCATCATCAACCTGTAATTTATCATTATAGTTCATAGGTGTTGCAGCAATTTTACAATTAATCATGTTGAACCTCTTGAGCAGATCAACGGCATATTTTCTCTGTGAAACAAAAATACCATCTTCAACTTGTTTCACCTCTAAACCAAGAAAGAAGTGCAGCAACCCTAAATCTGACATCTCAAACTTCTTCTTCATGTAAGCCTTAAACTCAGTGATCATAAAGGCAGATGAACCTAGGTAAATCATACCATCAACATAAAGACACACAACTAGCAAGTCACTTTGTTGCCTTTTTATGTAAAGATTAGGCTCACTCCTACTTCTTTCAAAGCCATTCTCTATGAAGTAAGAATCAATCTTACTATACCATGCTCGGGGTGCTTGCTTTAGCCCATAAAGAGCTTTTCTCAATATGTATACATGATTTTCTTTACCAGAAACAACAAAACCTTCAGGTTGAGAAACATATACCTCTTCCACCAAGTCTCCATTTAAAAAGGCTGACTTAACATCAAATTGATGAACTGGCCAATGTAAATGAGCAGCTAATGAAAGTAAAGTTCTTACAGTTTCAAACCGTGCAACAGGAGAGAAAGTGTCACCATAATCGACTCCATATTCCTGGGCATACCCTTTCGCTACAAGTCTGGCTTTATACTTCTGTATGCTTCTATCTGCTTGGTACTTGGTTCTAAAGACCCACTTAACTCCAATCACATTTTTGTTTTCAGTTAGCTCCACCAACTGCCATGTTTCATTCTTTTCAATGGCTGTCAACTCCTCCTTCATTGCATTGCGCCATTCTTCCTTCTCCACAGCTTCTTCAAAAGTTGTTGGGTCTGCAACAAACAAGGCTTGTGTGGTCTCATATATATCTTGCAATGATCTGACCTTTTGGGGAGGTGATGCTGAACTTGAGTCTGCCACAATTGTTGACACAGCTGGACTGTTGCTGCCAAATTTTGGTGAAGGGGAATGAGCTGGGCTTTCTGGAATTTGTACAGCCGGCTGTGGCTGCTTCTCGTCCTCGACCAAGATCTCCATCAAACCACCATCTTTTCTTATACTCCATGTCCATTTTGTCTCCTCATCAAACACAACATTCCTGCTTACAATAATCTTGCCACTAGCAAGGTTATATAGCTTATATCCTTTTGACTGTGAACAATAGCCAACAAGAATACATTTTTCAGATTTTCCATCAAGCTTGCTACGGTTATGTGTATCAATCAAGGCATAAGCAACACTACCAAAAACTTTCAAGTGACTTACCCATGGTTTTTTACCACACCATGCTTCATATGGAGTTCTATTTAGCACCGCCTTAGTTGGAGAAATATTGAGCAAGTATACAGCTACAGCAACACTCTCAGCCCAAAAGTGATGTGGTAAATTCTTCGTTTTCAGCATGCTTCTTGCCATCTCAACAACCGTTCTATTTTTCCTCTCCGCCACGCCGTTCTGCTCTGGTGTGTAAGGGACTGTGAGCTGTCTATGCAAGCCTTCATTGTCACAAAATTCTGTGAATTGATTTGAAAGAAACTCGCCACCCCTGTCAGTTCTGAACACCTTAATGTACTTCCCACTTTGTTTTTCCACGAGAGCTTTAAACTTTTTAAAAGTCTCATAGGTTTCTCCCTTTGACTGAAGAAAGTACACCCAACTCATCCTGCTATAATCATCTGTAAACAACAAAAAATACCTACTCCCTCCAAGTGAAGTAGTTTGCATAGGACCACATAAATCAGCATGAATAATTTCAAGACAATCAGATGCTCTATTTTCTTTTCCTTTTGGAAAGGATTTTCTATTCTGCTTCCCATAGATACACCCCTCACACATATTAACCATGTCAATACTAGGCAGCCCATACACCATCTGCTTTTGGCTAAGCAACTTTAACCCCTTAACATTCAAGTGACCATATCTAAGGTGCCACAACTTAGACTCATCAGATTCCTTCACAACAAGAGCATGCTTTTCAACATTTGACACTTCAAGAGGAAATAATTTGTTTGTAGCCATTCTAACATCAGCAATACTTTGGCCAGTTTTCTTGTCTTTAATCACACAAGTCAAATCATCAAACAATACAGAGTAACTAGAATTCATGAGTTGCCCAACACTTAGCAGATTATGTGTCAACCCAGGAATATAATAAACATTGTAAAGGAGATTAGTGTTACCATGACCATTGCTCACTGCCACAGTTCCCTTGCCTTCCACTTGCATTTGCTTATTATCACCAAGCTTCACCTTCAACTTGTACGATTCATCCAGCTCTTTAAACAATGGCTTTATGCCTGTCATGTGATTAGAGCATCCACTATCCAAAAAGCAAATATTGCTAGATGGTATTACCTCATCATTGTAAGCCATAAATAGCTTAACTTGCTCCTCTTCTTCTTCAGCAAAATTTGCGTGTTTTTCATCCTCCTCCTTCTTCCAACAGTTAGCTTGCACATGTCCATGTTTTCTGCAATAATAACATTGGATATCACCACGGCCTCTGCCACGGCCGCCTCTTCCTCGTGCTCCTCCTTTTCCACGGCCTCTACCAACACCTTGTAGGCTTTCACTCTTCTTGCCAAAAATCTCCCCCTGTGTATAAAATGCCTTATCTTCAGTCTTCTCTTCCAATCTTGACAGTCTCATCTCATGAGATTGCAAGGATCCCATGAGCTCATCTACAGTATAGGTTGCTAGGTCCTTTGACTCTTCAATAGCAGCTACAACATGGTCAAACTTTGACGTGAGACTTCTCAGCACTTTGGCAACAATAGTTTGATCAGAAACATCCTCGCCGTAGGCCTTCATGTGATTAACTATGGTTGACACTCGTGACAGAAAAACCTGCACCGATTCACCATTCTTCATCTGCAACGTTTCAAACTCACGACGCAAGGATTGGAGCCTCACTGTGAGCACTCTGGATAACCCTTGAAATGCTGTTTGCAAGGTGGTCCATGCTTCTTTTGCAGTATTTGCTGCTGCAATTTTTGAAAAAACTGATTCATGAAGAGCTTGTTGAATGAAGAACAATGCCTTAGCGTCCTTCTTCCTGTTTTCTCTTACCCTTGATTCCTCGTCTTTTTCAGAATAACCATTTTCGACCAGATCCCAAAGGTCCTGGGACTTGAATAGCGTCTTCATCTTGATACTCCAAAACTCATAGCACTCTCCGTTGAAAATAGGGATGGTTTGTTGAGACCCACCCACTGAATTGCCGTTGTTGTTTGCCATGTTTCCCAGTTCAGATCAGACCCGTGGTCTCTAATACCACTTTGTTGGAGTAAAAAAAAGGATGTGACTGATAATTATGATGAACAAGGACTAAAACAACCTGAGAAAGAGGGTTAATCTACTACAATGAAAAAGGAACAGAGAATGATAGAACAGAGAAAACTGGTTGCTATTTTGCTTTCATATGAAAATCTTCTCGATGATACGCCTTATATAAAGCTTACAGAGAAATAGATAAGTACTAATCGCTACTTCAATCTAATCACTACTTTGATCTAATCTGCAACCGTATCAGATGGCGCAGATATACATCAAAACATTTATTTGCTTAATCTGAAAAAACTACTAAAACTTATCAACTAATAAATCAGCAACCAGGATAATACTTATCTTTTGAATCAAACTTCAACACGATTGTCCGTTCGTCAGAAATTAAGGGAGCTTCACCGATCTGTTGTTGTCATTTTCGATCACCAATAGAAAGGGGGAGAAGCTGGAAGATTTTCTTAATCCGTAGTAGAAAGCGGGGAAGGAAGATTTTTTTAAGCGAGCAGTTTAGTCTTTTCAATTATTAAATTTTTTAAATGGTACCATTGTTTAGTAAAATAGTGCCTGTAAATAACAATGTCCCAATTTAGTTATCAACACACACATTAATGTATTATATACGTTATATATTTGAATTATTATTTTTAAAATTTATAATTTGTAATATATAATACTTTAATGTTTAATAAATTAATAATAATAATTTAAAAATATAAATGATGAACGGAGTTTATATATGCGTGATTAAACGTACTCCAAATAATTATGGCGAGTAGTAGAAATAAAATTGGCGAGTAGTAAAACTAAAATAGAAATATCCTAGTTAAGTAAAAAAAGTTTAGTAGATAACCTATATAATTAAATTTAACATAAAAATATTCAATAACTAAAATTAAATCGTGTAGAAAATAAATAATATTAATTCATCTCCACCGGGCTTCTCCAGATCTGCTCCACCGCCGCAGCTTTGCCACTGTTGACGTTGGTCGCTCGTTGCTTTGCTGTTCGGGTGAAGAAGACAACCACGAATTTCAATTGGTCAACATGCCACCTCAGTCTTGATTTTGACTCCCTATCATTGCCACGTGTCATCCACATCATCGGCACGTCATTCCAAGCCCTGTCAACTAAGGACTGTTTGGTTGTCTTGAAAGCTTGATTTTCAGAATTTTGACTAAAGTGTTGTTCGGTTTCACACATTTACAAGCCAAACAAGTCATCAATGGGTATCCATCATATGCAACATCTTAACCGATACGTGTCACACCACCTCAACCGATCAACTAGTTACATTGGTCTAACTCCGACCTCATGGTCAACCCAAGGGTAATTACCACGTCAGCAATGCAGGCCTTCCTTAGCTGCCCGTCCTCTATCACGTCAGCTCATCCTGCCACGTGTCATTACTTATGGGTCAACACAGGTGTTCTTTCGGGTCAACACACGTGTTCTTTGGGTCAGCGACGGTCTTCCCGCAAAGACGGAGCAACGACTGTCTTCCCACGAGTAAATCCCGGTCTACCACTGGTCAAACATCGGTCTACCGCGACAGTCGGTCATCAAAAACTGTCGGTCAAGCACAATATCGATTAATCATAATAGTAGATGTCGGTCCATCTTCCACTATCGGATATCATCGCACATGGCGGACAACTGTTACAATAGTCATTTTTATTTTTCGTTTCCAAAATGAAGTGGTCTTACCACGTTGAGGTTCAAGGGGGTTGTTAGAATAATTACCTTACTTATTTAGGTTACCTTAATTAGTGTTTCTTTCCTAGTTTAAGTTTATTACCTATTATAGGTATGTAGCCTATATATAGGCATCTATTTCATAGATTCAAGATACGATTCATAATATTATTCAATATAATATTTCTAACAATGTTAATGATGCGGTAGTACATGCAGAGAATTTGGCTGCACAATGCTCCTTTTAGATTATTTGGTATAAGAAGATGCACAGGCTCAACTTTGGCGAGCGCTGGCAACGCAAGAGAAATTTTATCACCATAAATCTAGAGCTACATGGCTACAGTCGGGGGGTAATAATACAAAATTTTTCCATGCCACACTTGGGGAGAAGAAGTTTCGGCAGGGAATTCATCGGATCAGGAACCAGAATGGAGAGTGGTTAAATGACCCACAACAGATCCTGGGTCATGCTGTGCATTTCTACAGGAACCTTCTTTCGGATGATACACCAGTGGGGGAGGCTACCATGGGTTGTCTCCTAGAGTTTGTCCGAACTTTAGTTGGCATTGAGCAAAATGAAATGATGCTTCACGAGGTTGAAATGGTAGAGGTCTATCAGGCAGTTTGCTCTTTCTCAGCAGACAGTGCTCTGGGAGTAGATGGTTTTTTCTCCTTGTTGGGATATCATCTCCTTGGACCTCTTTCTGTGAGTCAGAGAGTTTTTCTGTGGAGCCCTAATCCCCAAATCAGTAGGCAGCACTTTAATTGTGCTATTGGCTAAAAAGAAGCCGCTGCGTCTTTTTCTGATTATGGGTCAATTAGCCTCTGTACTTTCGTCAACAAAGTCTACACATATTCTTACAGCTCGCTTGCAGCCAGTGCTACCCAGCTTAATATCAAAGGAACAGGCGATATTTCTCCAAGTTTGGTAAATGGTTGATAATATTCTAATATTTAATGTTGAAGAAATGCTCCATCATTTGGATTGCAAGGTTCTAGGGAACAATGTCATCTTTAAACTTTATTTTATGAAGGTGTTTGATAGAGTCTCTCGTGACATTTTCTCCCCTGGTTGCTTAGCAAATTGGGTTTTCATGGCCGATAGGTTGATCTAGTCATGAATAATCTTCGAGGAAGCTGGTTTTGAGTTATAGAAAATGGTTCAGCGGGGAGTTTTTCAAATCATGCCGGCGCATCAAATAGGGCGATCCACTCTCACAGTATTTGTTTACACTTCTCTCGGATGCTCTCACTCGTGGGCTCAATGGCTTGTTTGACTCACGAACAAT
This sequence comes from Leptodermis oblonga, assembly GCA_016801395.1. Lineage (NCBI taxonomy): Eukaryota > Viridiplantae > Streptophyta > Magnoliopsida > Gentianales > Rubiaceae > Leptodermis > Leptodermis oblonga. The sequence goes on from CM028754.1 coordinate 27,815,616, forward strand.
CTTGCCTTTCTCTTTGCCAAGGGGGTGTCCATCAGTATTCCATCTCAGCCATTCCGATGATTTAATTATCTTTTGTCTAGGGGACCGCAATTCACTTAAGGCCCTGATTGTATGTTGCTATATGGGCAGGTAACTGAACAAAGGATAAGCAGGCAAAAAAGCTCTTTTTACCTCCTAGCAACGGCAACACTTAGTTGCTCATCTTACGGGTATGGCCAAGGGAATTTTTCCTTTCATATATTTGGTGTGTAGTATTAATTATGGCCCGCAGAAAATGGTGCATTTCCAACCGCTATTAGGGAAAATACGTTGGAGAACTGGAAAACACGGTTTCTCTCATCTGGTGGGAAACTGATTCTCTTGAAGCATGTTTTAGGCACTATGCCCACACATATTCTAGCTTCCTCACGAGTGCCGAAGAGGGTCATACGACAGGCTCATGTACTTTTTGCAAAATTTCTCTGGGAGGAAGATCGTAAGGTGTGGCTCTGTTGGGACACCATGGCTTATCCTGAGGGAGGAGAATGGCTTGGGACTTAGGCACCTAGATATAGTTAATAGAGTTATTGCGTGCAAGTAGGGGTGGCAAAAAAAAATCATTAACCCAAAAACCGTCCAAACCCATTGGGTTTTAACCTAATAAAACCCACTTAAAAAATAATGAGTTGGGTGGGCTTGTGTTAAATATATAATGGGAGGATTTAGGGTAGCCCATTGGGTACCGTAAAATTCGCACATCATGGGTACCAAAAATACTCATTCAAAACTACCCTTAAAAGTATAAACAAAAACCCAACAACTTACCTATTTTAGTGGGCCCATTTTATTTTTTTTCTTCAAACTTATTTTTTCGTTTTCTTCATTTTTCATGTCCTACAATTACTTTTTTTTCCCCATTTATTCTTTTATAATATTTTTAAATTACCCACTTATAAATAATAATTCAAAATTCGTTCGAGTTCCAAGTCGAGTTCAGGCTCGGGTTTTGGGTTGAGTTTGGGTTCAGGCCGGGGAAGTTCAGTTCGGGCCCATTTATGGGCCGGGTCCAATTTCGTGCCTCGGGTCGGGGCATGCTCGGGATTTATATAAATATTAAAAAAATTAGAAATTGTGTTTGGATAAAAAAAACTACATACGATTAAATATAAAAGTATACAATATATAATATTTCAAATTTTAGAATAGATTCAAAGAATTAAAATCCACTTAAAAAAAAAAAGAATTAAAATGAAACTAAAAAATTTTGAAATTTTTTTATTAATAAACCATTAAATAAGCCTTATATTTTTGTATAATAGGTATTGTGGGTACCCATGGGTACCTATAGCTACCATTTACCCATTTGAATTAAAACCATTAATTGAATAGGTAATGGGTACCCATTATCCATTAACTTAATACCCATATAATATACCCACTCAACCCGCCCATTTGACACCCCTTCCTGCAAGGTGCTATGTAAGGTTGCCAACTAAAAGGAATTTGGGAAGCTTTCATCTCGGATTCGGGTGGACTGAAATGGGATACTGAGGGACACCCCCTTGGAAAGATGTGCTACCTGATGGCCAGTCTTCTTTCTGGGTGACGGACTGAACAGGACTTGACAGACTGGATACCATTGCGTTCACATTCGAGGTTCCTTTACCAACACTGCAAATTAAAGATGTGATTCAAACCACTGAAGTTGAACTTCTCCCATTGGTTTTAACTAGGCTCCCGACCTGGGTTACTCAACATTTTGCAATGCATTTCTACACTTTCACAATGTGGACAGATCGGCCTATCTGGACACTAACCCATCCGGAGAGTTCACGATTAAATCTGCCTATAATCTCCTGCGCTTTCGACGAACTCGGCAGCCCCATTTGACGCCAATATGCACTACTACAAAACATGCTATTAGAGGTAGGTTTTGTGAAATCTCCCCCGCCTGCAATACGGGCGCCGCCATTGTTGGCTTCCGCCTCCAATAAGAGTATTGGAGGTTGGTCCTTTGTACTGGAGGCAGGGGCGAGCGCAAAACCTGCCTCCAATAGCGTGTTTTATAGTAGTGATGGTTTAAAGAGATCCCCCTCAAAATATCCTTCTTTATGTGGAGATTAATTAATGGCCTCCTCCGGCTGCTGGAATTTTTGCGTAAGCTTGGATTTCATCTGCCCTCCAAATGCCCGTCTGCCCGAAAGATTATTCTTTAGTTCATTCGTTTTTCTACTGTCCAATTCCCTTTGCAATATGGCCGCATTTTTGGGGAATAGAATGGCTCTCTCCTTCACTTTTCGCAATATTTTGAGGATTTCTTGCATCTCATGTGGGCTGAGCTGATTGGTACCATGGCTGGAAGGTTGCAGTGAATCTTAATTCTTATGATCTGTTGGGGACTTTTGGAAGGCCTGAAATCATGTTATCTTTGATGGAACCATCCCCACGGCCATTTTTATTATCCACGAAGTTGAAGCAACCCTCCTAGATCTGCATCAGGTCTTTGGATTTCATAAAAATTCGGGAGCTGATCATATCCTTGTCACTCGGGACTCCTCCCTTCACTGAAAATGCATTGCAGGCCAGCACCAAAGTTGGTTCTTTGGGAATTCCCTAGACCCCCCGAGGTAAAGATGAACATCGATGGATAGGCGCTAGGATCCCCTAGGCTAGCTGTTGTGGGGTTTTATCATTCGGGACCATGCTGGGCAAGTTCTTCTTGCTTCGGGCATATCATTGGGCATCAAAACAAACTCCTTCTCCGAATTCATTGCGCTCTTCCATGGATTACAAGCATGCTGAACCTTGGGGCTTGATCGAGTCTGTATTGAATCGGATTCAAAATATTTGGTGGAAGCAATACTCGGGCGCTGGGCAGTGCAATGGAATCTCTAATATGTTTTCTCCGGCATTCAGCAACTTTTGCCCTCAGGCTTTCCGGTGCGGCACGTCTATGGTGAGAAAAATGGCCCTGCAGATTTTCTGGCGAAGCTGGCCTCCTCAACACAGCAGAATCATCACTTTCAGCAGGATAGCCTCCATGGCCAGTTGGCAAAATTAGTAGCCTCAGATTTGGCTCTAATTCCTGACATTCGTCCTTGATCAATGCCTGAATGTTCTCCAACTAAGAGTAATGCAGCAGTTGCTGGGGAATATGCTACTGCATTGCTCAAATGCAGCATATGTCCTTCAAACTGGAACTGGCCTTTTGGTTAAATCTCCAGCCGGGATTTGCTAAAGCTGCTTAAGGTTTTTGATGGAATTAAAGTTTCCACTTTGCTTGATTCTTTGTTGACTAAGCAGAGGGGCTAACTATATTTCTGTAATATTTTTTTTACATGATATAAGAAAAAAAAAAAAAAAAAGTAAAGAAATGGATTCTCAATTAGGAGCGACTTTTTTTCGCTTTTTGTTTTTGTTTTTTTTTTTTTTAAATTTCCTGAAAAAAAGTTATTTGTTTAAAAAAAATTAATATAGAATAAAATAAATGGACTATGGACTTTAATGACTAAAATATCTGTTGTTGGACAGCCGAATAGGAAACTCCCCAATTCTCAATATAGTTGAGAAAATATATGCTGTTTTCTTTTTAGGCTAAACCAAAATGGTCTTTTCATTCATTGTGATAGTGTGGAGTGAGACTCCAATGCTGGTGCTACGTACTGCTGAGAAGGAGAATGAAATTCATCTATTTCGCTTACTTATTTTGCGGGTCCAATGCTTTAGAGAAAAAAATAAGGAATGGTAAAGTTGAGAAAATAAAAGAGCCACATCAGACGCTATGGAACTCGCAATGCAAAAGTCGCTATTAAACACACTGTACAATCAACACCTAATGATGAGATTGAGGAAGAGAAGCGAACATGATTATCCTTAGTTGCTTTTCTGGCCAAGTGTCGGGAGAAAAGATCACAGACCCTTTCTCAACTAAGAGTAAAATTGAAATACAGCCAACTATCAAGTAGAAAGATGGGTGATATGTATTTGCAAAAGCTCCCTGGTCTTTCTCAACTTCGAGTACACCTACAGTGAAGAAGAAACAGCTGGAGCATGCATAAAGTATTAAACTATGAAGATAATTTGATGTCATCAAAACACACATCATTCCCTGCTAATTATAGGTATCAGAATTGCAGAGATTCATATGATGATGAAGAAGATGAGATTGAGCTTTCAGAAAATTGATTTGAAAGAGGAAGATGAAGATGAACTTGATTTTATTGTCCCAGAATGAGCCAAGTGGAAGGAGGGAACAATCTAAAGCAGCTTGAACCTCCAAACCAACCACTTAACAAAGCAGAATCAAAACCAAAATGCTAGAAAAAGAAGCAGATCTGCCTTCTCTTCTCTGTGCTCAATCCAGGTCAAAACCTGACTCATTGGAAGGAAGTTAAAGCTAATTCAAGGCCGCAACTAAAGCTTCAGAAGGAGAATATCCTGTTAGAACCAGAGAAACCCACCCTCATATATCAAGAAGTTGGATCCCTTGCTGCCTTTGAACCCGTCATTTCTCCCGAATTGCCTCACAAGCCAAGACATGAGATTGCAGTTGATGCTAGCCTCTCTAAATGGCTGGTTTCAACCAGAATTCAGTCAAATAAAATGGAAAGCATCGGAAAAATACTGGAGAAAAACTTCAAAAACAAACTGAACTGGACAGATTGATCCATTCTAATGACTCAGGAAAGCTACAAAGGCCCATGCATAATGCTCTGACAACTATACGAAGGTTTCTTACATCGGTTGCTCGGTTTGTGCAGAATAAGGGCTCACAGAAAAAAAGGTTTACACAGAGTAAGGTGTCCTCTTGTTTCCTGGAAAAATACAACAAATTGATTTGGCCTTCTTGGGATTTTAGGTTCACAGATATCAGTTCATCTTTGGCTAAATATAAGCTGATTTGGTAGTAATTGTGACTATAGAGAAAATAATAGATACCTTAATCACTTCCCAACCACATGAAAATATTTCCATTATCATGAGAGAAGACAGCTAAGCTAAGCAACATGCATGGTATTATAGTATCTCATTTCGACCTCAAAGTAAAACGACTATAGTATGTATTAAGATATTAAGGCAATTAATGGTGCTTATATGATCAATCTAACCAAAAAAGAGAAAACAAAATCTCTCTGGAAATAAAGAGTCAACTTCATGGTGCTTTTAATCAATAAGGTGAAAATAAAGAATAAAAATACTAACTATTACAAATCTAGCAGGCAAATGTAGATTAACTTATATGTATCTCATTGACTGGGCTTTGAATCGATCAATCGGTGACTGAGAAGAAAAATGAAAGCAACATGTGGTAGCAGGCTTGAGGAGGAAATTACAGGCTTTAGGCCAAACAAATAAGACTATTCTTACATGCAAACCAACAATAAGAGATGAGCAAAGGCTGGACATCAACATTTAATCTTTTCTGGGTAAGCAAACAAATTGTTAGTACAGAACTACTGCTCAATAAATAAAAGACTGTCTACTACATGAAAATGCAACTACCCGCCAAAATGATGCCAAACCATTTTCTTTCAGTTCACTTCTACGCAAATTTTCAGCTTAAGGGTTTTCAAGAAACATTATAATTTCAAGCTATTGTAAAAGCCTGAGTAAAAATGGAAAATTAATCAGCAGGATGATGAAATTCTAAACTCCCAATGTAGGCAGCTACTGTTCCTAACCATCCTTCTCATTGCAATAATAAAACATATTCATCAGTCTGCTAATACCAGAGGATACCAGATAAAAGCAACCTCGATTGTACAGATTACTGCTCACGCACATAGAAGGGCAGAAACTACAACACCACAACTTGTGAGAGTCAAGAAATTTTGTTAACATTCACCATAACTCCAGCAATTGAGAAACGGTAATCTAAGAACAGCCACATTTTACACACAACAAGAACATGCCTCTTCTGCCTCTAAGTCGCATAATGGTCTAACCCTGTTCTCGGTTCATTGTGCTCCCAATTCCCTTGCATGGTGTTGAAATAGATGAGATAAACTCATAATTCCAGCACTAATCCAAACCTCTGGCCTTCCTGGACAAGCACAATGCTTTGTTATGCATTGAAATTACAGTATGTGACATCATGAAGATACCATCAATGATCATTTAGGAACCAAGGCAACTTACTTCACTATGGAAACAAATCAATCTGCACTTCAGCTGGTAAATATAAAGCATTTTAACATCAATATTGACTTTAAAAAAAGCAAAACGTGCAAAATTCTATTTCACAAAGTAGGATATACTAGCCAATCTAAGCGAAAATAATAAGGCCGTCTACTAAAACTAATAAGGGTGGAAGCTTCCTGTTTCAAAATATCACTTGTCTGTCAACTCAATCACAGTGAAAAGGAAACAGAGATGAACAAACCACAAGAAGAGAAGAAATACTGCAGATTTATACTGTTGACCTAAAATTTGTTTTGGTAATTGGATGCTGCAACCAAAGGTCACGAAAACAGAAGGAGCATAAATATTGAAACAGCATAAAATGAAGGTCTTGAATTATTTGTACCACCAGAAGTTAATTGGTGCTCAGACTCCATGCTTTTACTGAAGCTCTCATGCACTAAATGCCTGTGATACATGATTAAAACTTATGTATGCATAACTGCAGGCGTGAAAATGGAAAGAAATGGGATCATTATTAGGTAATGTTTAGTAAGTAAATAAACAGTGAGGATTCTCGGAAAATTAATTACTTATCAGGTGCTTCAAATCTTTTTACAAAACTTCAACTTACTCCATAATCTGTGTATGCTTTCAGTTAACTGAAGAAAAAACCAACAAGGAAAATTACATGAACTTATGTTTGTATCAACAGGTTGGTAGACTAGAAGAGATATTTCCCATCTTTGACAGAGCTTGTATTTTCTCATTAACAACTTCTCATAATTTATTTTGACAGTCATCTAAATAACCTAAATGAGTAAGTAAAGCTATCATCAATGTTAAGTAACCTAAATGAGTAAGAAAATCCAACTCTCTTTTTATACTTTTATATCTAGGTATGACTTTTTCTTTTCTTTTAACGAACAGAGAAAGAAACAGACTATTATGTAAACAAAAGAAGATACAGAATAACATCCAAAAATTCGAAAACTCCTTAAAAAGCAGATAACAAACACTCACTATTTAGGCTACAACATGAACTAGCAATTGTAGTATTCAAAAAAGACAAAAAAAGAGCAAGAGAACCTCAGTCAGTTGTAGTAAACAATAATCAGAACCAATCAGATAAGGCCATATTATAATTGTGTTGAAATGCGAAAGGGAAAATCATTCAGTCTACTTACTTTCTCTAGCCAAATTTGTAGAATTGCCTTGGTTCTTCATCATACAGAAAAGGTGAAACCAAACTCTCGGCAAACATAGTCGCATCCTCAACTTCACTATTCTGAGGATACCACCTGCAGGTGTTAGTCTTTGTATCATAAAGTACCAACACCGAAGACAAGACTATCAGTACTTGACCATTCCTAAACGAGCAGACAGGCAAATCGTTTCCACACCAATGTTTTCCAGAAAAATCAAAATAAGAGACAGAAACGACTCTAGTCCAGGAGTCTTGAACTCCATACTCTTTCATAACCCATACATCTGCTTCAAATGTTGTATGATTAAAATAAAGCACAGAAAGGCATTGTCCTAAAACTCCAACTGTCACTATGCCTTCGGAATTCGGTATCTCTATTTCTCCAAAAGTCTCATTCCCCAAATGAATGCTAACAATTTTCTGGTTATTAGCATCATCCTTTGCAGCCCAGTGTAGATTTCCACAGGCATACTGGCCTGATCCAATCATCGGAATGCCACACTCAAATTCCCCGATCAAACGCCAAGAATTTCTCTTCAGACTGTAAACTTCAACTACAGTCTCCCATTCATCTCCATGGGTGCTAGTGGGACAAACGACCGAGACTACCTTATAATCATTATTAATCTCATCATAACCAAACCCATACATCGAATAAGAATCATCATACTCATACTCATCCTCATCCTCATCCTCATCCTCATCCTCATGCTCATCCTCATCCCTTATCACAATAAGGTCGGGCAATTGTTTAACCTCTCTAGTACTAGGATTCCACAAAAACAGTTGTATATCATTAAAACAAGCACATATTAAACCATTGCAAGCCCCCACAACCTTTGATATATCTGGACTTTCAATTGGAAAACCAACTTCATTTACCTCATTGGTTGTTGTTGTTGTTGTGGCAGCTGCAGTCTCGTACAGTAGAGAATGAACCGAAATTTGCCTGATGTCGAAGTCGGCTGAGGAACTTAGAGTAAGGAGGAGATTATGGTGAGCAAAATCATCCCTTCCAGATGATTTTTGGAGATGGTTTCTGATGAAAGTTGGGCTTGAGATTAATGACCGCCATGATTTCGAAACACAATTGAACCTGAGCAAGGATTTGACGGGCAGTAGATACAGAATCTCAGTGATCAGCTCTTCGGGAATGGGATCCGGCGAGCAGTCTTGATTTGGAGCCGACGAAGAGGATTTGCTTTTGTTCTGTTTTGGCCGGTTCGAAAGCATAGCTGCTGATGGTGAGTCGGTGAGCGGTGAGTGAGATCGAGGGTTTTGCCGATTTTGTTGCAGTTTTGCATGTAAGAAATTACAAGTGTTACACTTCCCAGAAAACGCGATGGAGACTACTCCCTAAATTCCGTTTTCAGTCCTTATATTTTAGTCAGATAACATTTTAAGACTCTAGAATTTAGAAATAGCTTTGGGAATTACAATACAATGTAAAGGGCATGAATGTCACTAGCCATTCTAACCACTTTAATTAGTAGTCAAAGGGGACATAAAATCTGTTTGTAAATTGATCGAAGAAAAGTCAAATAACCTTGCAATTACATTTTGATAAAAGATGACTAAGCCTAAAATGCATTTCAGACATATGTTTTCTCATCTAAAATGAATTTCAGACATTTATTTTGAAATGCATTTCTATTTATTTTCACTTATTACTTTTAGTTTAGAAAACAAATCACTTTTTATTTTAAAATTTTTATTTTATAGGCATTGAAAAAAGTTGGGGACTGTTTGACAGTGGTGGCACTAGGGGGTTCGATACAAAAGATGAGGGAGATGGCGAGATATGTTCTCAATGAAGTAAGGGTCTAACAAGTAACAACAATGGCCTCCATCGTCCTTCCTCAGGCGCTCTGTATGGTTGCGAGGAATGCCCCACAATGTGCGTCCAACAAGTTAGGGTGTTTTCCGGCTGTGGCGGCTCCCCCCGATCAGTTCGAGGGTTTTTCCAAGCTCTTCTTCGGGATCAATTTTGGGAAATTAGATAGTCATCGGAGTTTGTTGCTTCGAGCTGAAGTGAAATCGGACGAAACTTACGAAGCGGAGGAATAGCCACCTGGGATGCCCAGAATTAAGTTTGGCTATGTGATGAGGATATTGAATAAGAGAGCCATTGAGGAATCAGATGAGTTGAGCCCGAGATCAGATATTAGAACTGGAGATGTTGTTGAGATAAAAATGCAATTTCCTGATAAATGGCGATTCGTGAACCCTGCTTAAAAGAATAAAACTTATAGGAAAGATCGTAAAAAGGAGTACAACATTTACAAAGGGATTGTGATCTCCAGGCAAAATGCTGGAATTCACACAACAATACGTATGAGGATCATTGCGGGTGTTGGAGGTTAGATTGTATTCCCTCTATATTCACCCAACATTAAGGAGATCAAAGTTGTTCACCACCGTAAAGTCCGTAGAGCAAGGCTATATTATTTGAGAGACAAGCTTCCCCGGTTCTCAACTTTCAAATGATACTGCCAAAGTAGCTCTTTTCAGTATGTGCTGGTTCATGTTAATTTGATGCTCCTTTTCTGATGTTCTTTGTCTCTTCAACAAGTTCAATATATTCTTCTAGAGGGCAATGGGTGAACGTTTATATGTTTGGTGGATTGTATGCTCCATACCTGGAAAATCAGCTATCAAGATCAGGCCTTGCTAGTTTGCTCCTTTAAATTTTGACTGGTAAAGTTTTGGAAGCTCATACTAACTCCAGATTTCAAGAATTCACAAGTGACAGTTTATAACATTTGGTTCGGGTAGCTTTTAGGATCTCTTGCCATGTATGAGTAGAGATATCTGTAGTTGAAATGTAAATTTTCATGTTATTGGAATTAAACAGAACAGTTTTATGATGCAGGAAAGCAAAGATTGTACAACAACTATATAGTTGTAGTGCTGTAGCATGATGGATGTGCATTAAGCACTGAAGCCATGTTTTGCAAATTATTGAAAACTGAAGTTGGCATGGTGAAGAATTGACCAGTTAAAAAAAAAAAAAAAAATGTTCTCAATGAAGTGATGACGTTGGATGGTTGCAGAGCCAGATCACAGGACTTGAGAATGGAACTTGAGTTGAGGCTGCCAATAGACTCTCTGAATTGAACTTAAAAGTGTACTAGTTAGATCAGGCGGCGTTCTGTTGTGCATGCCTTATGATCCTTTGAAATGTTCAGAGATTAAGAGGGTGCCAGATTTAAAAGTGTACCAATTTATATATATTTTTTATTCAATTGTTCTTGCGGAGATTGATTAAATTCAGAGAAAGGGAGAGGAGGAAGAGATTCTCTCCTACGTGTCTGTCGCTCTCTCTTTCTGTTGTGTTGCCTTACTTTTTCTCTCTACCTTCTTTGCTTCGCCATTGCAAAGAAGAAAGGGGAGAAAATATTGTTAATTATTTTGAGTATGCTTAGTTTTTGAAGAGATTTAGGCGGAGAATTATACATACAGAAGAACCCTTTTGTGATTCAAGCTGTTTGATTGAATTATTTTGCGGTGAAGGAAAGAAATTTGAAGGGCAAAATGTTGGTCGACAACACTTTCGATCTCTGGTAAAGGGACACCTTTTTCTCAGCAGCTGAGGAGGTTCAACAATCTGCTGATATAAGGGAATCAGCATATAGGGTATGGTTGTGAGAGAGAGGAAAGAAGAAATGAGACCTCAGTTTTGGAAAGACCTATCCAGGGAACTTCAGATGGCTTTAGGCACCGCAAAATGGCAGTTGGAAGAGTTTGAAAAGGCTGTTGGACTGAGTTACTGAAGAAATGCTGATGAAATTACTATGATGAGGCACAAGCAATTTGTCTGTGTCATTGAAAATCAAATTTCTCCCGTTGAAGAATCATTGAGGGAATCATTTCATGGGGATGGTAAGCAGCCCCTTCAGTGGGTAAACTTAGATGATGACGAGCGTGATGACTTAGCTCTCTTTCTTTCGGGGAGGGGACTATTGAGAGCTCACAAAGCATGAATATTGGAGGTGACAAGCTTGGATCAAATAAAAGTGGGTCTCCCTTAAAATGGAATAGAAAGCACTTAAATAGTTCTTCTGAAATTAGTGCAGAAGTGCAAAATCCAAATCTGGCCAGTTTTGGAAGTAACAAGGGTGCTGCATTTGTTGACGAACTAGATGTGAAACAAAGTCCCAGAAAAGGGGATAATGTTAGTTGTCAGCAGGATATTCATGTACAGAAATTGTTATAGATGATAGGGATAGACCAGGGGACACATTACCACCAAATATTGAAGCCACACCAAAAGAGAAAGGGTTTAAACCTGGATTTTGGAGGCCAAGAGGTGAAGATTTTCCTAAAATAAGAGGAGGCATGTTGAGTTCAATCAGTGGCAAAGGATCCATTGGATGAATCAGTTATTTGGACGAGTGACTAGAAATCAGAGACAAGTGCAAAACCATCGAACACCATTGAATGGTTCAATACGTTTTACGCTTGTTTTCATGCTAGCAGTTTTTCTGGTTGTGCCTTTCCTGATTTATTCAAACTAAGGATGACTAGAATTATGCTGACCGTGAGAAGACAAACAGGTACAGCTTAAAGATCACCAGAAGGTCTTGTTAATCTGGGAAGAACTCCCCTTTTAAGGAGGACCTCCAAGTTTGAGCACCGGAAAACGCTGGTTGTACCAATCCCTATTTCTGTAAAGTTTTTGGCAACGCTAGTAGCATAGGTTTGGGACTAGATTCTAGTATCCAACAGTATTGAGTTGTGAGGACAAAGGACAGCCATCGACAGTACTTCTAAGTGTGATAAAAAGCTGTAGAAATCAAAGTCGTTTGGTTGTCTGTGTTCAAAATTGTTGAGGTTTCTGAACGTATGTTATGAGATATGCTTGGTAGTTTAAAAAAAAAAAAAAAAACAAAAAATTAAGAGGGTGCGAGTAAGTGAGCGACACAGCAAAAGGATACTGATAATTAGAAATTTGAAGCAAAACTTACAGATTGGGCGCCCCAGGCGCAATTGCCACATATGGCAAGCAACACAAAAGATGTTTGGCAAAACAGGAACAGTTGAAAAAAGCATTTAAATTATAGGACGGTCACCTAAAAGCAGTAGAAGTAAGATGATTCAAAATCAGTTCTAGGCAAAACCGAGAAGAGAATCCTTAAAAGCACATGAACATTGAAGGCAACTTGTACATCAAGATCATCAAGGGGGCAGGTAGGAGAGTGAAGTAGAGGACCTCGCCAATTGCATTGTTGTTCCTAACAATAAAACTCTTCCATGGCCCTAAACAAGCCAAAATGGGTAAAAAGAATTCACTTTCGGTTACGCCGGCGTTAAATGGATGGAACAGACTGCAATAGAGTCTTCATTCTCATTTAACCCACAAACCAAAAAAATGGAAACAATCAGACATAAGACCCATATTTAGAGTTAACGCTGACTCATGCGCAGAGTAAATTAGGAAGAAAACAGATGCAACTCAAACAACTATTATCATTAAAGGTTTAACCACTCGCACCAGATAGTTTAGTGCACAAAAACCTTTAAGAGAAACGCCAGCATAAGGGTCATGTCGTTTTTTACTTTCAACAAGCCCTGCTAAAAATTTGGGATCCTAAAGATGAAATTAAAAGGAAAGAAAGCCTTTAGTTTTCAGACAACAAGAAATGGATGAATGCCAGAAAGCATGGAAAAGACAGCAGCACAGAATGAATATGGAAATGATAAAAGCGAAATATTATATTAAATACTATTTTCCTTTTATTAGCTACAGTATGGAGTTCAACTCTATGCTACTTAAAAGTTGCTATTTCGTCTACATCTGTGAACTAAACTGCCAAACTTCAAGACACTCAAATGAAGATGATTTGATGGGAAGAATTAGAACAGAGATCTGGAAGTAAAAACAATCTCATTGCAGTATAGTATACCTCAAGGAAAGGCTTTATCAACAGAACAAAGTTTTCCATGGTGTTTCCAGCAGTTTCAAATGCAATCCGAGCAATGCGATCAATCTGGAGAAGTAATATTAATTTCGTTCAACTAACAAGTTATAAAACAGAAGAAGCTAAACCTTTTGTCATATTTGACCACAAGTGCAGTGTGAACCCTATAAAAGCAATAACCACACAAGCATGACGAATTTTTCTGTTTACTTTTAAATGAGAATCATTTTATTTTCCAGTTTAGCAAATGGATTGTTCCATCCAGATCTATACTTGGAATCACAATAGATCAAATAATTAGAAATATTATAGGTTTTTCACATTTGAATCCAGTTACAGTAAGTCCCTGAATTTTGCCCAACAAACTCCAAACTGAGAGAAAAATTTGATGAGATATATACCTGATAACCAATATCCCATCTTCATTTGTGTCCCAAAATAAATGGCAAGATTGTGAAAACTGAAAAAATGAACAAAGAAGCTCCACAAACAAGAGAAGTAAGAATCAAGAGCCAACCTCCCGTAAGGTCCCTCACAACCATTAAGTCTACGTCTTCTGCAACTTCTCTTTTCAAAGTCGAAGCATCAACTAACTAATTCACATTGAACGAATTAAATATAATCTATCAGTTTAGAACAATAACACAATGTATAAGACTCCTGTCAATACATTAAAGTGACAGAAAATCATCCAATAGCCATTCAAAAGCTTGTTCATTTTTTCTGTTAGAGAGCCCTCTGCTTAATAATATTACCCAGTAATGAAGAAACTGACATTAATCTGACAGTGAATCACAATATTAAAGCAAGAGTTTCATTAATTGTTGTGCCTAAAATGATAATATAAAGCAGTTAATTCAAAACATAGATAACAAAAGATACAGTATAAGACATCAAAAGAAGTAAGAAGACCAATCAAGAAAGCCTGCAAAAAAGTAAGGACATAAATTCAGATGCTGAAATATCATTTGAGATAGTTGAGTGCATGGCACAGTTGTAGAAAGAATCAAAGAGCGAATTAAAAACTTGATAACCACAACATGTCAAAGAGCGAAGTTGTGTCTTAATTTATTGGACAAACAGTAGAAAGTACGTCAAAATGAGATACTTTACTCATAAAGTAGACAAGATTCACCCATCTTAGTATTTTACTGTTGAACTGAATTTTGAGGTTCTATAAATTGCTTCAAGCCTTAATTTTACTGTTGAATGGAAAATAATAAATCCTCCTCCTGAAAGTTATTATTTCACTTAGTTGCAAATAATTGGTTGAAGTAGGAATTCATAACCCTAGCCGAGAAAAATTAAATTAAATACTAGCCGATTAAGTGGTTGAGAGACATGGCAACCCTTTACTCCTATTAGATAAAGAATGCAACTCGGCAAAAACTTTCAAAGGAGACATAATGAACCTTGCATCGGAGATACATAAATGCAAGAATGCAAATGCAGCCTATATACAAACAAGTGGAAAGTACTCATATTTGAAGATAAGAAAAACTATGAGCATCCAAAGAAACTAGACCCGCACCTGAGATGATAAGTTGCCATGTTTGAACACCATGGATGCTGCACATGAGCTAGACATCCATGCCAACAAATTCGCAGCCTCATTGGCTCCCCGGTAGACATGAGTGAAAGTAAAAGCTTGCGAGAAGAAATTTCTGAGCACCACCACTTATTCTGAAATAAAAGAAGCCACCAGGACCAAATACCATTATGACAAGAATCCAATAGAATGAGAGAGTCTATCTCCACCTGAAGAGCTTGCATGTTTCATTGGCGACAGGCCAATAAACCCAGGTAAGGAGTTGCCGCCTTCGCCTGGAAACTCAACTATTAATTAACTTGGAAATTAATTAAGTTGATAAATGTACAAGAATTTTAACTCATCAAATTACTAGGATTTTTTTATGGGAAATTGGTCCTAAGTTCGATATTTAACTCAGGAATTAGTTCAATTTAAAAATTACTTGTCAAGCTTTTCATAAAGATTTATTAATTTTGGAAACAAAATATTAACATTTGATTTTGGGAAAAATTTTGAAAATAGGGAAATAAACTAGTTTCCTTTATTTTGGTTCAAACTCTTCAAGAACTTGCACAAGGAACTCTATAGCCACAAATTAAGAGGGTTGATTCAAACAATATTCTACTTCATTGCTTTCATTTTTACTGTTTAATTTACTAAATATCATTATTTTGTTTATTCCTCTTAATGCCATGGTTCAAAATTCAAAACGAAATTTTCCTCATCACTTTTGTCTTTGTTGTCTAATTCACAGTGAGTATCATTATGGCTATTTTTCCTTTTTAATGCCATGGAATTTGATAAAGATGGAGACTTTGGAATAAAAATTTGATTCTTTGAATGTATTTCAAAGGGTTTTGAAGTCTCTTTGTAAATAGATACTGGAAAATATAGTTTTTTTTTTGAAAACCGAGAAAAATATAGTATTGATTTATTGAATGTTGTGTTCTATAGGGTTTTGAAGTCTTTATGTGGACAAACACTCGTAAGTCATCAAAGCGTCTTACCAAACTAAACATTAACTTTAAAATATTTGATATCGGATCTAACAATTTTGTGTTCTTTTCAAATTTTCGAGTATTACTTTGGAAAAATGACACTATAAGCCACCCAATTCTTTGAATGTTAAAACCTTTTTGTATCATTTTGGCCATTAAATTCTCAAAAGTGTAACATTCCACCAATTCAGAGAACACTATCAAACCTGGCCTCTTAGAGTAAATATAGATTATAGACCATCAAATCTGTTAACAAATCCCCGTAAAGTCCTTTGAGCAACAGCCATTTGAGCGAGCATCTCCTCTTTCCTGTAATCCTTCTTGGTTGTAAAAGTGGTCTGTTTTGCCGTAATACTTTTCTGCATATCTCATATCATGTACTTCCTCCGTTTTATTAAAAGAGCCTACTTAATTTGAAGTTGTACCACTGGACTCTTCTAATAGAAACAAAAAAGTACTAATTAACAAATATGAATAAATGAATAAATATGTTTTTGTTTCATTCTTGAGTCTTTCAACAAACTAACAGAGGAACAAATGATAAAGGTGGAAGGAATCATAAAGGTTAACTCTTTACTCAATAATAAAACATATTCATTGGTCTAACAGTATAGGATACTAGATAAAATAAATCTTCATTGAACAAAATGCTCATCCACATAAAAGAACAGCAACTACAACTCCACAACTTGTAAGAGTCATAAAAGTTTAAACTTCATCGGTTGACAACAGGTTATATAAGATCGAACACTGTTTCCACACAAAATATGACACAACAACAACATCGTCCACCTCTAAAATGTATAATGTAAAGAAATTGAAAAGGAAACACTTCAACTTATTCGCCTGTGCTGGTTCTTGGTGTCTCTTGCAAGGTGTTGAAATAGATGAGATAAACTCGAATCTTCAGCACCAATCCAGACAATGGAAATCAGTATCCCGATACGGATCGTAGTATCCTACGATACTAAGATCCGAGAAGGGGTAATCGATACGGTATCGCATAGGATCCCTTTTATACGTAGTATCGCCATGGGATCTTTAGGATCGTACGATCCTATGGCGATACTATTTTTTTTTAAATATCAATTATAAATCTAAGGTTCAATATATTTTTTTACACAATCATTGCTTGTCTTTGCTTATAGCCTAGTGGGTTTCCACCCCAGAGGTGACCCCAAAGTTTGGGTCCTTCAATTTGGTACCCGAAGCTGCGAAAATCGAAGTAAATTTGGGTGAGGAAGGCGGCGGAAAGAAGGAGGAGGAAGATGGGGTTAATGGGAAGAGGAAATTGATTGAGATTTTGGGTTCCGGCGATAATGATGATGACGATGGTGAAAATTATGAAGACTATGCAAGTAGGATGTGGTATGCATCAGGAATTGGGCCTTGATTATGCTAATGCTATTATAGTATGTAAGCTTGTGTTTAAAATTATGTTCAAAGTCTTGATTCTCTATTGCAGAACTCATGTATGTGAATTCATCACGATTTCTTAGAAATTAGAATTTTTATGAAACTTGTGTGGGTGAAAGCTTTAAGAAGGTTACGGACTGTTTTTATGAAACTTGTGTGTCTTCCCATTTCTTATCTCTTAAAATGCTCCTGATGTGAAAGTTAAGGCCCCGTATGATATCACATTTCAAGATATGTTTTGAGATGTGTTTTAAAATGTATTTTGAGATATGATTTGAGATATTGTATGGTATTGCATTTTAAAATATGTTTTAAAATATGTCTTGAAATGTATTTTGAAATATGATTTGAGATATGTATGGTATAATATTTTTCCATTTTTCCTTTTAATATTTCTTTTTTATTTAATACCTTTGACATTTTAATAAAATTTTCTTTTACCCCCACCATCATAACCAATCCCTTAACTAACCACCTTCACCGCCCCCAACTCGTCGCCAGCCACCGTCACTGCCCAAATTTAGATCAACCGCCGACGCTGCCACCACTGCCCACTTTTAGATCCACCGCCACCGCCATCACTGCCTGTCATCAGTTCCTTCACCACCGTCCACATTTTTAGATCTAGATTCACTACCACTATTACGGTTGAGAGTGATGAAAGAATGAAAAGGAAGAAAAGAGAAGAAGAGAAAAGAGAGGTGAGGTTTGGGTGAGTGCAGGCTGAAAGAAAAGAAAAAGAAAAGGAAATGGGAGAGGAGGTGTGGGCGGTGGAGGTTGGAGACCGGATGTAGATGGGTGGGGGAGGAGAAGAGTCTCAGGAGGAAAAATTAAAAAAGGGAAAGAAAGTTAAAAAACATTTTTGGGTGTGTTTTGAATTACATACCAAACAAGCTTTTAAAATGTGTTTTGAGATGGGAAAACTAAAATGGATGCCAAATACGTTTTGCCCATGGGTCCCACCCAAAAGGCATTTTGAAAGTACTTGCCATACAGGCCCTAAGCCTTTTGGTTAGTTCAGAAAAAGCCTTATGGCTTTGCTAATTAAAAGTAGTGGACTGATATTCTCTGATGAGATCTTTTGTTGTGAGGGAATTCATTTATTTCCACTTTCTTAGCTTTGGCAAAGTATGTGAATGCAGCAGCTGGAGATCCTGTTGCAAGGCTGTTTGAGTAGCAGATGGTTTTTTGAACTGAAAGTTTTCATTTTTAAGTTCCACTTCTTTGTTTGCAATGAAAGACAAATTTTTTCATTTGTGTTGTCCATTGGTTTACAAGCATCATTGTTTAGATGGTGATTTAAAGTCAAAATTTGCTTGTGAAACTTGATTATGAACAGTTGCAGGGTTCACTTCATCATATATTGATGTCTCTTTTTAGAGGATGTTTGTATGGTTGTTTCCCAAGCTGGTTGCAAAGCCACCTGACCACTTTCCCTGCTACGGATTGTGCATCTTTTATGAAGATTCATGTGTTTTTTGTAGTTAAAAGTAGACTGAAATAGCCTTGATGACAAATCATTTCTAAGGGATGCAATTCTCTCTTTCATTTTCCCATTGTTTTCTATAATACAGTTGTGTCATCGCTTATTTATTTGGTTTTAAGAAAACCTACATTATTCAAGGTGAGTCTTTTTTCTTTTTCTTCCTTTTTATCTTGTGTGTTCTTCTGAATTTTAGTTCTGTTTTCTGCTTATTGATTTGTGGTATTGGATAAGTCTTTGCTACGAAAAATAAGAGGAAGTCTAAAGGAAGTGTGTGTACATATCATGTTGGTGTCCGGAGGTGATTTCACATAAGTAGAGTTTCACAGTGAATGAGTACCCATTCAACAAGGTTCTTGAATTCACCTTGCAGCCTCATGCTTTCAGCTCAAATGTGCTATTTAACGTGGCCATCCATCCTTTAGTAGTCAAGTCCTCTTCCCTTTGAGTGAAAATAATGAACTTCATCCCCCTTATTTTTAATGTGTTTTGCTCGTGTTACATACACAAGTTACACATTGATTGTGTTGGAAACTTAGCAGAAAAATACACAAAAAAGAATGCAGAAGCTTTAACTTGGTTTATTTCATTCTGCAGCAACTATCTCTTTAAATAGAGTACAGGTAATAAGAAATCATAAAAATCTCCTAAATATCTCAGAAGATAAAAGATAGACTAAAAGACTTATTCAACAAACAAACAATTTAAATGAAAAGACTAAGTCTCAAATTTTCCTAAATTGATTTTATTCTTGTAGTAAAAATCTCAAAACTTCACACTCCTCCGTGGGATTTTCACCGCAATAATCCTTCAAAAAAGCATCATCACCTTCAACTCCTGCATATTTTTTAGGATTGTGTTCATGTATATGCATCTCAGTTTTGTCATTTATAGAAATATCCACCTTCTCTGATTTTGCAATCCATTTCAAGTCTTTGTTGCCTTCCTCATAACATTTAACATTTTCAGAAAGGTTCTTGATATCTTCATTTGTACTGACAATTGCTAGTCCACTTGTTGGGGTGATTTCAATATTTTTCATCTTATCCATCATGGTATCTGAACTTGTTCCTGCACCAACTTGTAATAACTCCAGAGAAAAGCTTTTTCTGTTCATTTCAACTGAAAAAAGTTGAACTCCTTTTGGATCATAAATCAAGCATGCCTTATTCTTGAACATTACACAATAGTTTTTCTCAAGTAACTGCCCAACACTTAAAACATTTTTATTGATTTCAGGCACATATAAAACATCAGGAATAACTTTTATTCCTGAATCACATTTAATAGCCACTTTACCTTTTCCTTTTACTTCAATATATCTTCCATTTTCGATTCTCACCTTGGAAGTATATATCCTGTCAAGTTCCTTTCAAAATGACTCATCGTTCGTCATGTGGTGGGTACAACCGTTGTCAATTAGCCAAGATTCATTGGTTGAATTTTTTGCAAAACAAGATGACACAAATAATTCTTCTTCTTGTTGTTGATTCACCACCTGAGCTTGTTGCCTATCTTCATTGTTTCTGCACACTCTCTCCATATGACCAAATTGACTGCATGCTCTGCATTGAATATCAGGCCTAAACCAGCAATATTTTTCCAAATGATTATTTTTCTTACAATATTGACACATAGAAAATGGCATTTTTTTTCCATTTACCGTTGTAAGCACTCTCCCTATCATCATCGTCTTCATTTTGGTATTTTTCTTTTGCTTGCAAAGCCCCTTCAGATATCTCCTCCTTGCGGATAGCTTTTCTTTGTTCTTGTGCTTGCAATGCATTCACCAACTCCTCCAAGGTAATTTGAGAAAGATCCTTTGAATCTTCAAGAGAAGATATCTTTGCCTCAAATCTTTCAGGTAAGCTAACAAGAACCTTTTGCACCACCATCTGATCTGAGAGTTCTTCGCCAATCAACCGGATTTTGTTGACTACATTCAAGAGTCTATTCCAATACTCTTGAATGTTTTCACTTTCTTAATTTCATCCTCAGTAGCTCAAACTGTCGCCTCAAGTTCACTACCTGCATTTGACGAGTTCTGTCATTGCCCTGGAACGCATGTTTCAGAGTATCTCAACTCTCTTTTGGAGTCTCACAAGTCATGATTCTTGTGAATACTTCATCTGAGACTGCAGTATGAATGCAGGTCAAAGCCTTGCTTCTCTTCTTTTTCTCAGCTCTATGTTCTCTCAACTGAGCGATAGTGGGATCTCGCAATGGTCACTAGCATCTAAAAAGGT
This sequence comes from Leptodermis oblonga, assembly GCA_016801395.1. NCBI lineage: Eukaryota > Viridiplantae > Streptophyta > Magnoliopsida > Gentianales > Rubiaceae > Leptodermis > Leptodermis oblonga. The sequence goes on from CM028754.1 coordinate 27,836,517, forward strand.
TTTCATTTTTACAGCCCAGATTTGATAATTTTGGCCATTGAAAGGCGGAGGATTGGCAAGAAAATTGCTAGGCATGATGCTAGAAATATAGTTTATGGAATGAAAAATATTCTTCTACCTCACTCTTTCTTATGACACGGGCCCTTAAGATCAAGAGGGCTCTGATACCACTGTTGGAAACTTAGCAGAAAAATACACAAAAAGAGTACAGAAGCTTTAACTTGGTTTAATTCATTCTACAGCAACTATCTCTTTAAATAGAGTACAGGTAACAAGAAATCATAAAAATTTCCTAAATATCTCAAAGATAAAAGATAGACTAAAAGACTTATTCAACAAACAAACAATTTAACCGAAAAGACTAAGTCTCAGATTTTCTTAAATTAATTTTATTCTTACAGTAAAAATCTCAAAACTTAACAGATTGTTTACAATATAACTACTGGTACAATACAATACAACTTCCATCTAAAAGTACTGTGTAACTGCGTTAAAATTTATTTATTGCCTTTACAATACTTCCGTCTAAAAGTACTGTGTAACTGCGTTAAAATTTATTTATTGCCTTTTCGCCTATAGTTATAATTTATATATATACATTTCAATATTACAATCATGATATATATAACAATATGAGCTTGCATGCTTAATTTTATCCGTTTCTGGTGGTATCTTACGATACTATCCTACCGATACCGATCCTACTCCCAAATCGATCCTACGTGGGATCCCGATACTGACTACCTTGATCCAGACCTCCGGGCGTCCTGTATGAAATTAATACTTTGTTATGCATTCAAATTGTTGTACGTGGCATTGTGAGGATATCAACAATGGTCATTTAGGAATGAATGTAACAACTTAATTCACTATGTGCAACAAGTCAATCTGTGCATGTGCTGATAAATATAAGGTTTTAACATCAGTGTGCACTAGTAAAAAGGAAAAACATGCAAACCTATAATTCGCCAAGTAGGATATACAAGATTTATAGCAAAGACACCAAACAAACAACATTTGTTTGGTAATTGGAAGCTGCAACCAAAGACCACGAAAGGAATATAAGATAATTAATGAAATGGCAAAAGATGGAGGCCTTCAATGATCTGCACCACCAGAAGTTAATTTGTATGCTTCTAATGAAACTGTCACGCACTGAATTCCCGATATAAATAATTCAAAACTCTATATACATAACTCCAGGCGTGAACATTGAAAGAAATTGGATCACTTGTCAGGTAATGTTTAAAGAGAGTAACTAACAATGAGAATTTTCTTCAAAATTTTACAAAACTTTTAACTTATTCCGTGATCTTTAAAGCCAGAGCTTTCAGTTAACTAAAGACAAAACCAACAAGGAATATCACATGCAGTTATGTTTATATAAACAGGTCGGAAAGATTGAAGAAATATTAACCATCTTTAACAGAGCTTGTATATTTTCTCATTAACAACTTCACAAAATTTCTTTTCACAGTCATCGAAGTAACCTAAATGAGTAAGTGAAGCTTTCATTTATGGTATTAGTCCTCCTTGGTAAATCCAACTTTCTTTTTATTTTTCCAAATCTAAGTATGATTTTTTCCTTTATTTAAATGAATAGAGTAAGAAAAAGACTAAAGTAAACCAAGAAGCTACAGCTTAGCATCATAAAATTCTCAAACCCCATGAAAGCAGATAACAAAAACCAACTATTCTCCCTATGCAAGAGAACAAGAAAACTAATCAGATATGCCATACACAAATAGTATTTAAAACATGAATGTTAAAATGTATGGAACTGCAAAAGGGAAAGTCATTCACACCACTTACTTCCTCTAGCCAAGTTTCAAGAGCTGTTCATCATGGGAGAGATCCGGCGAAACTAAACTCTCAACAAACAGATACGCCTCTTTAAGTTGAAGTTGATTTACCTGAGGATACCATCTGCATGTATTACTCTTTGGATCAATGAGTACCAACACTGACAACACGATCAGCAGAACTTGACCATTCCTTAACATGCCAACAGGTTCACAGAACCCATCCCCAAAATTGTATGGATAATCAGAATAAGAAACCGAACAGACTTTAGTCCAAGAATGTTTAACTCTATACTCCTTCATAACCCACACATCCACTCCAAGTCTTTTATTCATATGATGCACAGAAAGGCAGCCTCCTAACACTCCAATATTCCAGTCATCCTTGTAAGTGATATTTGGGAAGTCCATCTCTCCATACTTCTCATCCGCCAAATCAAGACCAACAATCTTACAGGTAGTACCACCAACATTTTTAACCCAGTTAATATTTCCACTTGCATAGTGGCCCCAACCTATAAATGGAAGGCCGCCCTCAAACTCCCCTATATGGCTCCAAGAATCTTTCTTTATACTGTAGACTTCAACTTCAGTCTCAACTGGATCATCACCACTCAAGCTAATGCTACCAATTACATAGACCACCTCATAATCATCATTCACCTCATCATAACCAAAGCCATACATAGCAACAGTACTTTTATCGCTACCGCAATTCCATTTCAAAGTGGTGCCGGGCAATTTCTTACACTTTTTTATACTAGGGTTCCACAAAAACACATCATTTACATAATTACGTGTACAAATCAAACCATTGCAAGATCCGAAAACCCCTGAATTACCTGTACTTTCTATTGGATAACCAATTTCAGCAACCTCTGCGGTTGTTGCTGTGGCATCTTCGGCCACGTACAGTACCGAACTAACCCGATATTGCCTGAGGTGGGAAGCACTACGCCGGGCCAGCGCAGAAATGATGAGATTATGGTTATCATCCCTTTCCGATGACATTGCGAGATGGGTTTTGATGAACCCAGAACTCGACATTAAGGAGAGCCATGGCTTTGAAACACTTTTGAATTTCAGCAACGATTTGAGGGGCAGCCGATAAAGAATTTCAGTGATCAGTTCGTCGGGAAAGTTGGAGGCAAACGAAGGGGAAGATCGCCGTTTAGGATGAGGTTTTGGTGAAACCATAGCTGCTGAGTGTGAGTGAGGTGAGGCCGAGGGTTTTGCTGATTTTGCAGTTTTGCATGTTTTTGCAATTTTGTGTAAATTACGTTTACCCGCTGAAGTTTAGTAAACCTATGAAATGCCCCTAAAAGTTCTTGAAATTATCATCCGCCTCCTCAACTTCAACGAGCTAGTAATAATTAAGAGTAAATGGCATTACTAGTCACTTAACTTAACCTTGCAATTCTATTAGGTCCCTGAACTTCAAAAAGGTCATTTCAATACTTTATTCTGCATTTAACGTTTTAAAGGATCATGTTATTTGCAGTAACTATTTTATTAAATGCAGTAGCCGCTTACAAATTTAAGAGGGCGATGTTCAGGAAAAAAAAAAAAAAGGGTAAAATTCATTCACATCCCTCCAACTTTTATAAAGTGTCAAATACACCCCCTCAACTATTTATAAGTATCAACCACAGCCTTTTTAATGAATTTTCCACTAACTTTCCTTCAGCTTAAAGGGCAAAATAGTCATATTAATATATTATGTAAATAAAACTGAATGTTCTTGCATTAAATTTCAGTGAAGATATTCAAAAGGGTTAAAAGTTAATCATCGATCTTTTATCTAATTTTTCTTTAAGACTCTTTAGGTTGTTGTAATTATTTCTTACACACACACACACACACATATTATTTAAGTACTCTTTTCTTTGTTATCTTTAATGTTTTTTAGGGATAGTTCAAACTTTTTTCATGGATTAATAATATAGACATATTCTTTCGTAAAGTTTTTCTCACATATCAAATTTGAATAAGAAAACTGAAGATTTCATTTTTTTTTTAAATAAAGATAATTACTTCCCATTTTATTTTTTTTATAAAATTGGATAAGAAAATTTTAACTAATCAATATGCACCTACTGTTAAATTAAATGAAAGATTAAATCATTATTAATTTTTTTTGGTTCTTATGTAAGTTTAGTTAGCCATTAGGCTAAACTTGCTTATATAAATGAAAAGATGAGCGAAAGATTTAAATGAAACTTTCTAAATTATACACTTATGAATGTTCTCTATTTAGACAAGATCGATATAATATTTAATTTAAATATATTTTACATTAATAAAGTTATACTCTCTTTGGATAAGGAGATAGCAATTTAAACATTTTGAAAAAAAGGGCAATAATGTCAAATTAAATATTTTTACTGAAAAATTTAACATCAATATTAGAAAAGGGGTTTGAATGACACTTTCTAAAATGTGGTGTGGTTGACACTTTTTGAAACCTAGATTTGTCAACGATTTTTACCCGAAAAAAAAAGAGTTGTTGGGACATCCCCCCCCCCCCCCCCCCCCCCCCCCCCTGCCGGGAGATTACACAATGCATCCTACCATAGACCCCAATAAGTAAATTGAAACCCAACTTGACCTAAAAGTTCGAACTGATAAGTCTTGGGCCCAACTTACTTATTAATTACTCTATACTATAATTTTTAATGTGGGATTCTTAGAATCTACTAGCCCTGACCCACAACAATATCCCCCGTCATGGGTAGCTCACCTCTTAATTCATACGAAAGCCCATATCTACTCCGGGCAACTGCTCACAGCTTGTCGAGTAAATGGGTTGACACCAAAGCCCATATCTACTCCGACCAAGGAAGGGGAAGGAGACTTGCTGAGTAAATGAGTTAATTTAAAGAGGCACACACGCAACGGCCCAAACCTTGGGCTCTCATACCAATTGTTGGGAAATTTACCCCACCGGGAGATAACACAACACATCCCACTATAGAGCACAATAAGTAAATTGAAGCCCAACTTGACCAGAAAGCTCGAACTTATATGTTTTGGGTCAAACTTACTTATTAATTACTTTATATTACTCTAATTTTCCTAGCATCTACCCATGACCCACAACAAAAATGAGGGTTGTTCAACTTCCACCTGGCTATGGCAGATGTTGAAGAAACCTTCGCCATAGCTAGGTGGAGGTGGCTTCAACCCTCCCCCTAGCTTTGGCGGAGGTTGAATCAACTTCTGCCTAACTTTGGTGGAGGTTGAAGAAATATCCCCTAAAGCCATGCGGAGGTGTCTTCAACCTCTACCTGCCTTAGGCGGAGCCTTCGCCACTGCTGTCAGTTCCGATTTTTTTTTTTTTTTTTTAAAGGCCAACAACTTTTTCTTTTCCTTTTTCATTTTTTTAAAAAAATTTGTATATAACACAAGTGAAGTTTAAATGGTGTTTATATATTTCACTCACTAATATTTTAAAATGGTTACTACAAATAATAAGTTACTACATTTAACAATTTCCGATTTAAATTGACCCCAAGTTCATTTCGGTTCGAAAAACCAATTGTCCTTCAAACATTAACAAACCACTTGCACAAATCGAAGGGAAAAACTGAAAAATAAATCAAGGGTGTGAAATTCAATCATGACGTGGTCTCCCATGAAGCGAGAATTGGTAAATATATATTTTGTAATAAAAAATTAATATATCCTCTATTCTACTAAAAAAAAACGTATCATAACCATGGCTCATAACAAAAATATGACTTTTTTTTAAACTAATAATATTTTTTTATTTATTAAAATATAAGATTGGGCCCCAAAATTAATGGTCGCCCAGCCTTAGGGCCGGCCCTGTTGGGTACCCATATTATCAAGCCCATAAATAAATAAGTCGAGCCAAAATGGCTTACAATTTATTTTTGGCTTATTCCGGAGATGATAGTAGCTACTCATTTTTGGGCCTAGAACATAGAGTTCCTGTTCATGGTCTGAGGCCCTTCTTCGTCTTCGTTATCTATTTCCCAATGGCCATACTCAGGCTCGCGGTCATCGACGTCTTCATGATTAGTGCTTAGTTCCTTTGGAGAATTTCATAGGGACGTTGTTGTTGGGAATGTGTGGTTTGGTCGGCATCCTGTCCAAAAGTTGAGAGTTTGGAGTGAAATCCTTCTAAAGGGGCTTTAACTTAGGAACTGGGGTAGATTGATAGGAGACTTCCCTTGATTTACCTCTATTGCGGCTTGGAAAACGTGGGACCATAACGGTGCCTCAAGACTGGACTGCTGGGGGAATTTCCACTCCTTGGACGGGCTGGTTCACTTCTTGGCCGCGGACATGCTTGAGGCGACCTGTTGGTACTGCATTGTTGTGATCAGCCCCCCCCCATCCCCCCCTCGCCACCCCCCCCCCCCCCCCCCCCCCAAGATTCTACAACAGGGTCAGAGAAGGCCGAATCATCCTTAAAAAATCTGAAATCTTCACCTTCTACAAAAAGTGGTTATACTTAATAGTCGCAGATGCGCCTATGGAAACAGATACCCACGCAACCAGAAATTGGCAAGCATTTTCAAGTCAACTGGGTTTCAAAAATGCTTAACCGGATTCTCACATCCTTTATATATACAGGGAATGCGTTCATCCGAAGATACACAGCTGGAAATAATTTGATATTCCGACAGTCACGCGATGCGGTACACCTCCGAGATAAGGGCCAAGTGGGTGGCTTGTTTTCTCGAAGTAAAATTCTTGGTAGGAGTGGGCAGAGAAATGGAGGAGAATGTCATGAGATGAGAAAGGTGAATTTTAAGCGCAGCTGTGTTTGTGTGTTGCTACAGACCCTACAACGACGAGATATGCGAGGACATGAACCCGCAATCCCAGAAGGAAGAAAACATTTTTTCCTGAATTTTTTGAACCTAATAGACCGTCGGATAATGCAAATGTAGAAAGAAGCTCAGCAAAAACTTATAGAAATGGAAATGCTCATTTCTAATTCTATCAAAAACTGATGTCCCGACGAATTGAAAAGAATAGTCCAAATAACGGCTTGAGATTCCCTAGTCCCAAATTTTTTGTGACTAGGGTGTCTCTTACCATAAATGGCAAAATTCAAGGGTTTTGGAGGTAGTGGTGGGATCCCACCACTACCACCAACCCCTTGGATTTTGCTATAAATAGCAAGAGACACCCTAATTCTAAAAAATTTGAGACTAGAGAAATTGAACCCCCAAATAATACTTACATAGCTTGTAAATGTGGGACCATATGTGTACATAATACCAAATTTAACTAATGTTATTCCACGTGGCAAGTAAGTTTGACTAGAGGGGCACAATTATACCTTTAATGAAACATTGACAGTATTTTTTAGCCTAAAAAAAGTATAAGCACAAAATTGGACCTGACAAAAAATCTTAAGGGCAAATATATATATACACCTTTGCCCTTAGTTTTAATCCTACATGGCATGAAGATTGATTGGAGGGGCATAATTATACCTGTAACGAAATGTTGAGGGTATTTTTGAGCCTAAAAACAGTATTAGGGCAAATCGGAACTGACAAAAAGCCTTGAGGGCAAATATGCACCTTTACCCATACTTAAATAGATATTTCCTTAATAAAGGTAAGTTTACGTCTAAAAGAGAGGAAAATATATAGCAATTAAATCAGCACGAAAAAAGCTCTTCTTACGAGTTAATCGCCTTTTTCTTTTGTACTTCACGAGGAACACCGGGTGGGCGAAGCCGAGATTTTAAGGTACACTCCCACTCCGGCAAAATTTTCTACGTTACTCATTGATCTCAAGCTCTGTCATCAAACCATTCTTGCTACTAGAAAGAGTGATATGCGAATTTGTTGTGTCGTATCAAATATAGTATAAATCACTGTTTTTATACCTGCAAATTACTAACTATAAATAGTATAGGAAAGCACAGGATCGATCCACAGAGACGGAGATCGAAATCACTTCTAAATCCAGATTAATGCAATAAAACACACAATTTTGACGAGTCGTCACCTTTGATGCCTCTCAAGAGACCTTAGAGTTGATTCAATGTATAGCTAATAACAAAAGTAACAAACAATTGATAAAAAAATTTCCAGTATTATGCAATTTATTCTCCTCACATGCATGCAATCATGAACACCTTCGTAGTCTAATGAATCTATACTGGTTTTAGGTACTGTGGGGTCTCTCAGATGTACCCAATCCCTTATGTAATTCAGTGATCCTCCAGGGGGTCCCTCGCAAAGATCACTGCCCAAAGAGCTTTTAAGAATTAAGGAACCTAACATTATTTATTCTTTATTAACCGTAACCGTTAAAGGTAAACAATAATCTATCCAGAACTACCTAGCCGACACCCTTGTTACTTGATAACAATTACCAATTCAGTACTAAGGTGATCAAACTTAATACATACTCAGCAATTAAATGGATTCACGAGATAGAATAGAATATAGCCAATTAGACACAATGTTAATTTGGTTTCATACATGCACGAATTTGAATATCTTACATAATACCAGGAATAAAGAATTTAGCTACTCATGCTTTCAATAGTAAAACACATAATCATAAAATACGACATAGCAAGAATAAAAGAGTTATATAAGAAAATACTATATTAAAGCTCAAATTGCTACTGAAGACACCTCACGTTTGGCCAAATGGTCGCCTGCCGGTAGGGATCTTCAAACAGAACAGAAACTGAGCACTAAAGTAATGTATCGTGACTAGTAAAACTCTATCAAAAACTGAACGAAAAGCTCCAATCCTTCTTCCTACGAAAATATCCCTATTTATAGAGATAGTTATCTCTCAGTAGAAGGAAATAAATCAAATCTCCATCACTTTAGGAAAATAAATCAATCCTTATCAATTATCACTTAAGGAAGTAAATCAATCCTTGAAAAGGTAGCAGATCAATCCAAAAAAGGAAGCAATCGATCCTTATTGCTTCTTGAGATTCCCTCTTATCTCCAACTGCTCTCTTTTACGACAGTAATTTCTAGAACTCTAGCTGCTCCAAGAAAACAGCAACCAAACTTTATCCTTATGTCACTCAAATTCAAATTTCATGCTTTGATTGCTGGATGGAATATTCCTTCTGGATTCTTCCTCAAATGCTCTCACGGTTCTATCTCTTTTGTGCTCTAAATTACCTTATTTTCTTCTTTCTTTCAGCATTCCTTAATCTGCAAATAACCATACAATATTTGGGCAAAATCCCGTCAAATCTGCGTGATAAGATTCTAAAATTAGGCAATTAATGTTAGATATTTACGTAAAGTGGACTTCATGACCACGTACAGTTACCTAAATATATAACCATCATTTATCAGATAACCCACTACCTAGTTGTATTATAAGTAACTATTTATTAGTTGCATTGTATGGAACTACTTATTTGATAAGATCATTATCTGGATAAGTATAACTGTGGAGGAAATATAAGAGATAGCTATTAGACCTCTGATGGGATAAGGTCACCTATGGTTATTATATGTAATATCTCTTGGTCCCTCTCTCCACTCCAACCAACGTAGTGTGTTCTCGCATCAATAAACACGCCATAATAGTGAGAGCTGAAGAGAGACAATCATGCAGATCAGGCACATGAGTTCTACAACACATCAATGGCTCAAAGTACGATTTGTATTTACATGTCCGGCATATAAATTCTAACAATTAAAAGGTGCCGATCACATCCCCAGAATTGGTTTGAACATATTCTTCGTTGCATAAAAAATTAAATCGGGCATCCTTAGATCCAAAAACAGGTTTCATGAAGGCATCACAGCCAAGATTTTTGTAAAGTTTATGTGGAATGCTCAACAGTTTTGTTTGATATTTCTGAACTCCATATTCCTTCATCATCCACAGTGGGGGAAGATCTCGAGGGCTATAATAGGCCTGGACCCTGCAATAAATTTTTTTTTTTTTTTACTAGTAGGTATTTATATTTTAGTACAAAACAATATTATAAAAATATTTAGCCCTACAAATAATATTTATTGCTATTGATTCCTTCAATTGTTGAACCCAAGTTCCGCCACTGTTTCACCCAGATATCTATATAAGGTATTCAACAATAAGCATTGTTACGGAAATTTTCCAATGCATTGCCCAAGGGTCTCGTTTGACTTTGGGAGCATTTCTCTGGACTTGGGTGATTGCATTGGAGTTGAAAGTTGTGTTAATTTTAAAACTAGTGTGGATGTTGACGGTGGCAGAGAAAAACCCTTTACGTGAGAGCAGGAGCTGTACTCTTAGTGTGCCAATTATGTGAAACTTGTGTGGGGTTTTTTTGCTGCTTTTGTGCTGCTTCTGTGCTATATTCATAATGACCTAATATTATTAAATTTAGAACAAAAAGGGAATAAGACACTTTTCTCCACACAATGTAGTATCTTTATTGGGGCATTCAGATTTCATTACTAAAATTGCTTATATTTAAGCTATGGAAGCCATCCCGGAGAAGACTACGGCTCATAACCCTTTGGCTGTATAAAGATGGTGATGATGAAGATGCTAATGACATGAGTGATTCCACGCCCCGAAGATCTGATCACGAGGAGGATTATAACAAGTACCAGTAGTGATAGCAGTAGAGGGCAACAAAATTGAGGAAAGAGAGCTACTTTGATCCTAAGAGGCTGCAGACAAAGATGGCAGCTGGCTAAGACGTTGATCACATCCCTTCACGATTTGGCAAAATGTAGGCATCCCATTTGGCCTCATGAATGGATCATCAAAAGAAAGTGAAGAAATAGAAAAATTCCAAGCCATGCTGGATCATAGGAACATGATGAGTCAATCAAATTCATAGGAACGTGGGTGCATGAGGTGTGCTTTTAGTGTGCCAATTGTGTGAAATTTGTCTGCGGCTTGTGTGCTATATTCTAATAACCTAATATTAAATTTAGTACAAAAATGGAAAAACCAAAAGAATAGCCCCATTTTAAGTATAGCACAGAAATGGAACACCAGAAAGGTTTTATAAAATTTCTTTTCAACAATTTTTTCTATGCATAAAGTTGAGATCAATTTTTCAAACTGTGTTTATTATTATTTTGGTAATAGAAATTCCTCATCTCGAACTGACAAAAAGAATCTTGAAATTTTTTGTTTACCACCATTATGTATATCTTTGAAAGCTCAGACAGAGAGAATAAATGGACTCCTCAGGGGCTACTTGAGCCACTTTAGTGCTTCTGAGATACCACTCACCAAGCGGTAATGAATTGACTAGTCCCGAAAGACTATGTTACAAGGATGAAGGAAGGGCAGAATGACATCTACTGAAAGCCCATTGATGAGTATGATGTTGGTCAGCTCAAGGAATTTGAGGGAAAGAAATTGGTGTCTGATTACCAAGGAAGGTCTGAAGCTTGATGAAGTGAGGATGACCTTGGAGAGTGCTCCATCTTACGAAGGACTTCCTCGTAAAAATATAGGTTTTCCCCAAACTAATTATCATCAAAAGTTGAAAAACATGATAGTGAGTGGTAAAATGAATAATCGAGCATTGAAATCTAGATATCTCACCCATACATAATTTCAGGACTAATGTAAGAACATAGCTGCTAAATAACCTACGAGCTAGCTAGATAGAGTCCAGATGTTCCGTCTGATAATAGCAAAAGTGTTCGTATTTTATACTTGTATATATTTTTTTTGAAGCAATATACTTGTATTTTTACTTATAAGGAAAATATATTATTTAGTCGGTTTTGGCAAAAAAAAAGAAGTTGTGTTTGATTTTTGAATTTAAACTCGCACATTACACGAGAGGTTTACAATAAAGTGAAATAGTACTACTATATGTACATGTAAAACATATTGATTTATTATTACTTTTTCTATAATATCCAAAATATTGTACCTATGAAAAGAAGTATGCCCTTTTAAGTCGCGGAACTATGAAGTCGAAGATTTGAAAGGTGACAAACTAAAAATTCATGTTTGTTCCTTAATTTCTAAGTTGACACCCAGGTCTTTTTTTAATTATTTTTACATATTTAGTCCGTGATATAGACTAATTGAGCACATAAGAAGAATTAACTTCCTGGATTATAAACGCGTCGCGGCTGAAGAAGTGACCAAAAGTTACTTCCAGTGGCCCTTTAGCAGTTGATGTGGTGTCCATTGTCGAAAGACTCTATTCAGCTATTTAAATTTAGGGTGAAAGGCAAAATCAAACCTCAAGTTTGAAGAGCAAAACTGACTCCGTGGTTTTGAAAAATACAAATCAAACCCTGAAGTTAAGGGTGTAGAAATAATATCAACCTTGACATTAGTCAACTTACCAAATTGGGGTTACTTTTGGTAAAGATCCAAAAATACCCCTATAAATAACTTTTATAAATTATAATTAGATCCCTCAAAGTTTAGATTAATAATCAAACAATCCATGTAATATATTAATATTATTGTGGTGGTTTGGTCTGACTATCAATATCACCGCACCATGACCGCCAGCCGTCTGATAACCGGACTGCTACTGTTGTCGTCCATCAGTCACTTGACTATCGCCACCGACCCAACTACCACTTAATGTAATCTGCAAACTCCGTAAGTACTATTATAATAATTAACATACTGAAAGTGGATAAAAGATAGAATCAAAGCTTAAGAAATATTGGTTCGCGTTCTTGTTGTTCCATCAATAGTGCAACGTGCACTTGAAGAAAACACAACTAACATCATCAATTTAGTACCACATTAATACATTGCATACAGATGACTGCATGACAACAGCAAACCAAGCATTAGATCAAATCGCAATCAGCAAAATTTCTAGGAAGAGTGGTGGATTTATTATCTTTATCTTCGCATGAACTGTACACTTATTCCAATGAGGGCAAAAGAAGCCGGCGGCCTCTTTAATTTGGTGCGCACTTGATGGATTGTGGGGGGGGGGCAGGTGTGGTGGCGCAGAGGAGTCTGTGGCTTCATCGATCTTCCTCATCAATGACATGGAAATTTAAGTCATGATGGCGACTTTGTTTGAGGGCCGCCGGCACTGCTGCATTTAGAAACTGAATCAGGGTCGGCCGCAAGTGATGTACACGACGAAGATGGTTGAAGACCAGGCGTAGGAGGTAGCGACGGCAACGGCCAATTGCGGATGACGAACGTTCAGCACATAACCCACATGACATTGGTTTCATGGCTTTCTGGGTCTTCATATGGAAATTGGAAGTCAGAATCCCGTGTCGAAGGAAGAGGACTATTTTCAGGGCTGTAGTAGAAAAAAGAAATTTAATGAGTTAAAATAAAATTAAAAACGAATAATCTCATAGTTTATTGGATTTATTAGTCATTTAACAAATTTTTAAGTCTCTTCACACAAGTTTTATTTTCATAAGGTTTTCTTTTGTATTTTTTAAAATCATGGGGTTGGTATTAAAATTCATCTCCACAAAGATAGAGAGAGAGAGAGAGATAAAAAAAACAACTGACAACCATGAGCATGAAAAGATACTGAAATATTGCTCACTTTTTTGTTTTCACTATAAATGTGATTCTTGAATCAAATTTCAACAAGGTTTCTGACTTTCTGAGGATTATACAATTGGAATTATACCAAGTTTCTTAACATATATCTACAACATTTACAAAATTGGAAGAGTAGCTCGTTCCAGACATCCTGTACACCAGGTAGGCTTCCCAGAACTTCCTATAAATGGTAGGGTGTCCATCTTTCGTGTAATCAGAGAGAGTGATGTTGAGGATTTGAACATTAGGGCTCACACTACTACAAAATGGACTTTCTACGGCGGTGCTTTAACGGCGGAAAGACCAAAACTGCTATTAAAAAGAAAGTACGGACTTTCTACGGCGGTTCTATATAAAACCGCCGTAGAAAGGGACTTTCTACGGCGGTTAGAAATAAACCGCCGTAGAAAGTCACCTTTTTACGGCGGTTTTCTAAAACGGCCGTAGAAAGGCGGTTAGAAATAAAACCCCTGTAGAAAGTCCCCTTTTTACGGCTGTTTTTGAAAACCGCCGTAAAAAGTCCCCTTTCTACGGCGGTTTTAGAAAACCGCCGTAGAAAGTCCCTTTCTAGACGGTTGTATTTTTAATCGCCATATAATTAATAAATATGATGAATTTTTCTATAAAAATTGATAAATAGTAAAATACATATTTATTATTAAATTTAAAAAAATTTGGGGGTTAATTTACAAAAATAGAAAAACTAGAAATTAATATGAATAGAGGAACAGGCGGGAATTCACAATTACGGGCTTTCTACGGCGGATTTAAAAACCGCCGTAGAAATGGACTTTCTACGGCGGTTGTAATTGAAACCGCCATAGAAAGTAACTTTCTATGGCGGTTGTAATTAAAACCGCCATAGAAAGTATTCTATGGCGGTTTTAATTACAACCGCCATAGAAAGTTACTTCTATGGCGGTTTTAATAAAAACCGCCATAGAAACTTGATTTTGTTTGAATTTTAAGGGTTTCCCTTTGTTTCCATCTCCAACCGGCCGCGGCTTCCCCTGTTTCCATCTCCAGCAAACCGAAGCATTCTCTCGTTGCCGATGCTCATCCTCTTTCCGTTGGTTTTTTCTTTTGTCTTCCCCCGAAGTCGTTCTTCCGGTAGCATTGATAACAAGATCCGCTGTCACCCAACTCCGGATATGGTTTCTTAATCGGCCATCACCCACCACTTGGAGTTAATCCCCCATCATAATTTCACCACAATCGGTCCTTGTTGTGGGCTTCAAATCATAAAAAAGGTAATATAGAATAGTTTCAACTTTATTTAAGCTTTACAAATTTTATTGTTACTTGATTATTGTGATTGGCCTAGGGTTTATTATTAGTGTTAAATTCGGGTTTGATTAGTGTTCTATCGGTGATTATTGTATTGTTGTTACTGTTAATGATTAAATTAATTAGAATTTGATGGATGCACGCAAAAATTTTGTGAAGTTTGGTGGTTGTTCGGTTTATTAGCATGGATGTTTTTGATATATATATTTTGAATAAAGTTGAAATATATATATATATATATATATCAAAACCTTTCTAAGGCTGTTCCTGCTGTTTTTAATATATATTTTTTGAATGTAGAGAAAAAAATGAAATATTAAATTTTTTTTTTACAAATTTGGTACTTTCTACGGCGGTTATCTTCAAAACCGCCGTAGAAAGCCAACTTTCTACAGCGGTTCCTAAGCGAACCGCCGTAGAAAGTTCGGACTTTCTACGGCGATTTTGAAAAAAACCGCCGTAGAAAGTCCGAACTTTCTATGGCGGTTCACAACTGCCGTAGAAAGTCCGTAAAGTTTCTACGGCTTCCGGATAGATGGCGGTTCAAAAATGCCAAATACCGCCGTTAAAAGCCCTAAAAAACCGCCATTAAAAGTCATTTTTGTAGTAGTGTCAGATTTTTCACTATCTTTTCCAGATAGCTTTCACTTAAGATGGGCAGTTGCTCATTGTAACAATTTCCTTCGCTCCCAGGATTCCATGCTGCCTTCGCATCATGTGACCAAAAAGGCCAGCTTCTTGAGGAAATCAAAATTAGAAGCCATCCATCCCTCCCAACCCGTCAATTTCTCCACAAAGTCCACTCTCTTGATTGCTCCATGACCACAAATATGAACTGAAGACCAGAATATCTGCGTGCTTCCATTCTGACGCATGCCTAAGAGTATAATCTGGACTAGTATTCTTTCATGTAATCGGTGATCAACTGGATCATCTGAATTAGATTCAACAAGCAGAGGTGCCCATAGGAACTCAATGGTGGCATTGTATTCCTCTGCCCTAGAAGTTGTGAGATTGGCTTGTGGCGTTTATCAGCTGGAATAACTGACTGCAACAAGCATATCAATGATAAGGTGATCTGTTTGCAACTTATGTGCAATTTATGTGCTTCAATTCAAACTAACTTCAATTTAAATTTAATTGAAAAATGGCAGACAAAAATAACAAAATTTGCGGACTCTGAACAATCAATTGCCCAAAACTAAATCAAATAAATATTTGAACACAAGAAACTTGAAGCACCTAAATCAAACAATAAAACTAATCAAGTCTTACAAACTAATTGCACACAACTCAAAGAACAAAAGCAATAACCCTCAGAAAACCCTAACAACAAACTCTTCCCAACACATTCTTACGGGAAGCCTTTCTTTTAGCCACACACTTTCTTAATTAGTTGTTTCCTATTTAGTTTAGTATTTATTTTTGGGTAATGGGGTATTATTTTAAATAGTTGGAATTAGGAAGATACACTATCTGCATTGCTGAATGGTTCCCCAAAGGGTTTCTTGAAATCATCATGGGGCATTAAGCAGGGAGACCCACTTTCTCCCTTTTTATTTGACCTTGTTGCAGAGGCTTTCACTAGGGGAAATTATTCCAAGAAGGGTTTTTTCTGCACTATGGTTTGCCAATTCCGATATCTCATTTGAGTTATATACACTACAAGAAATTTGGCCTTTAGTGACCAGAACCCTGGTGACCAAAATAAAATTTGGTCACCAAACGTACCATTTGGTGACCAGAAAATATTTGGTCAACAAACATTGGGTACAGCTGAAAAACTTGTCACCAAAGAAAAAAGTAGTCACCACTAAAGGCATGGCGGGAAATGTTTCCGCCAAATTCACCCTTATTAGTGACCAATATTACTGACCAAGAAAAACGTGGTCACCAATAGTTGGTCATAATTCCATCAATGACCAAACAAGTTTGGTCACCATTGTGCAAATTTTTTGTGACCAAATTTGTGGTCACCCAAAAAAGTGGCGGGAAATTTGCCTCCACTTTTACACTATATAGTGACCACTTTTAGTAATGAGAAAGTATGTGGTCACCAATATTTGATTAGAAGTCCTTTGGTGACCAAAATGTTTGGTCACCGTTGTGCAAAATATTTGGTTAGCCAAAAAAAATTGGCGGGAAAGTTTCCTCCACTTTAATTTCTATATACAAACATGGGTCTAAAGCTTATCAATTGATTAATTTTTAGGGTGAAATGCATGAAACATCACTTAAATATGAACTTTTGCAAAAAATGACACTTTCAAAAAAAATGCTCTTTTTTAGACACTAATCTTCAAAAATGCTCAAAAAATGACACTCCGTCGGGTTCTGCCATTATCTCACTAATGGGGCAAAAAACTCAGGGGCAATTTCGCCATTTCGCACGTCGCCGGCACTATTCATCTTCCCCACGAATTTTTTTTTTCAAAAACAGTGAAGAAACCCAAAAGAAAAAAACTGAAGAAAACGATTTCTAGGAAATCGTTTTCTTCAGAAACAAAAACAAAATGGAAATCGTTTTCTTCAGAAACCAAAACAAAAAAAAAATATGAAGAAAACGATTTTCAGAAAATCGTTTTCTTCATAAACCAAAAGGGAAAAAAATATACAGATAACGATTTCTAGGAAATCGTTTTCTTCATAAACCAAAAGAAAAAAAAAATTTATGTAGAAAATGATTTCCAGGAAATAGTTTTCTTCAAAAACCAAAAGAAAAAAATTTATGAAGGAAACGATTTCCAGGAAATAGTTTTCCTCATTTTTTTTTTCTTTTGGGTTTATGAAGAAAACGTAGACTTCCTCGACGCCGCTTACCCTAGTTATGGCTTCTCTCCAAGCTCCAATCCTTCCCAATTAGTTGGAGGAAGTTGGACACCTTCTGAAAGAGCCACAAATCGGAATGGGAGCTGCCAGAAACCGGCCAAAGCCAAGCTTCACCCAGTCTCGACTTCAAGCTCCAAAATCAGCCAAACAACACTTTGATTATCAAGAAATCCTTCTATAAGTAAACTATCAATGAATTAGGGAGTAAGAATTTCGAATTTGGTGAATAAACTTCAGATTTCTTTGCAATTCCAGGAAATCATTTTCTTCATAATTTTTTTTTCTTTCGGTTTCTGAAGGAAACGATTTCCCATAGTTTTTTTTTTTTTTTGTTTCTGAAGAAAACGATTTTCAGAAAACGATTTTCAGAAAATCGTTTTCTTCATATTTTTTTCTTTTTGTTTCCGAAGAAAACGATTTTCGGAAATCGTTTTCTTCAGTTTTTTTTTTTTTTTTCTTTTGGGTTCCTTCAGACTGTGTTTGAAAGAAAAAAAATTTTGGGGAAGATGAACATTATCGACGACTAGGAAAAGAGAAAGAAAATTAAAAAGAAATGTAATGCAAAACTAAAAGGAAGGAAAGAAAAAAGAAATGTAATGCAGGAGAAAAGAGAAGGAAAAAAAATAAAAGAACAAGAAGAAAAGGAAGAAATGCGCTGCAGCAGGGATTTGAACTCATGTGCTCTTAGTATTGAATAAGAGCCCTTACCACTGGATCAAGTTATCCCTCAATTTTGTATTGGGGATTTACATTATTAATACTTAATGTGGACAATTATTGTTGATTTTAAATAAATAATGAACAATAATTGCATTGTTCCCTTTATTTAAATAATGCTACTACAACATTGTTCCCCTTATGTTTAAATAATGCTACTACAACATCCTAATATTTTTCTTTTGGTCCATAAGTTTTGATAATACCATTAAGACACCCTAATAAAAGAATAGTAATTTATTTTATTGCAATTTAAGCTCTTAACAAATAATAATTAAAATAGGAGACCCTAAAAATTATATTAAGTCTAACTGTTTTGGTATGACTATTTGACCAAGGTTTTGGATTTTGTTTCAACCTATCATATAGGATAGCAGTATCTTCATTCAGATTTTTATAATAAGAAGAAACATAATTTAAACTTTCTAAAAATCTTTGTAATTGAGTTTTGTCAGTATTTATATCTGAACATTTTGAAGCAAAATCAATACTTCTATAAATAATGAACAATAATTGCATTGTTCCCCTTATGTTTAAATAATGCTACTACAACATCCTAATATTTTTCTTTTGGTCCATAAGTTTTGATAATACTATTAAGACACCCTAATAAAAGAATAGTAATGGATTTTATTGCAATTTAAGCTCTTAACAAATAATATTTAAAATAGGACACCCTAAAAATTATAAATTGTAGTCAATAACTATATTGAGAGTTTATTTTATTAATATTTCACCCTATAAACTAGTAATTATATTAGGTCACCTTATTAATTATAAATTGTATCAAGTACAACTAATTTAATTTAAATTTTATGGCCAATCAAAAATTTAAATTATGTCCTTAAAGTTTCAATTAGGTCCCTAAATTTCTTGTAACTTGTAATTTAGTATTTAAAGTATCATTTACTTTTATTTTAGTCATTTTAAAGTAAAAGTTTACAACTTATGATATAGTTGCAAGAAATTTATTTGAGATGTATCGTTTCTAAGTTGAATTAAGTCAAATATATGAAAACACTATTAGGTCCCTACATTTTCTATAAATTACAATTTAGTATTTAAAGTATTATTTACTTTTAATTTAGTCATTCTAAACTAAAAATTTATCTATTTTGGTATAATTTTAAGAAATGTATTTGAGATGCACTATTTTTGAATCCAATTACTTCAAGATATATAAAACGACTATTAGGTCCCTAAAATTTCTTGTAAATTACAATTTAGTATTTAAAGTACCATTTACTTTCAATTAGTCATTCTAAACTAAAAGTTTATATTTTTTTTTGTAAACTTTCAAGAAATTTAGTTCAGATATACTGTTTCTAAATTACAATTAAGTTAAATAGACATAAGAAGATGATTAGCTCCCTAAAATTTCTTGAAATTTACAATTTAGTACTTTCTTGCAAATTACAATTTAGTACTTAAAGTATCATTTACTTTAGTCATTCTAAACTAAAAACTTATTTGTTTTTGGTATATATTCAAGAACTTTTGTTAGTTGATATGCACTTTTTATAAATTTAATTACCTTAAAGAGACATAAAAAGATTACTAGGTCCCTAAAATTTATTGTAAATTGCAATTGAATACTTTAAGTACCATTACTTCGATTTAGTCATTCTCAATTGAATGTTTACATTTTTTTTGGGTATATTTTAGAAAAAGTCAATTGACATGCACTGTTTCTAAGTTTAATTAACTCAAAGAGACATAAAAAAACATGGTTAGTTTCATAAATTTTATTGTAAATTATAATTCAGTACTTAAAGTATCATATTTTTCAATTTAGTCCTCAGAAACTTATAATTTACCTTTTCAAGTATATGTATATTAAATTTAGTTGAGATGCCCTATTTCTAGAGTGATTTAAAGATACATAAGAAGAATATTATGTCCATAAGGTTCTTGTAAATTGTAATTTAGTACTTAGAGTATCATTTTATTTCAATTTAGTCCTTATAAACTAATATTTTGAATATCTTTTTGATATATATTTTTATGAAATTCAGTTGAGATGCATAGTTTCTAAGTTGAATTAACTTTAAGAGACATAAGAAGACAATTACGTCCCTAAACTTTATCGTAAATTGCAATTTAGTACTTAAAATATCAGTTTCTTTCAATTTTGTCATTATATACTCAAAGTTACTTTTTTTGTGTATGTTTTAGTGAAATTTAGTTGGGATGCATTGTTTCTTAGCCGAATTAACTTAATAGGGCACAAAAAGAATATTAGGTGCCTAAAATTTCTTATAAATCGTAATTCTTTTTAGTACTTAATGTATCATTTTCTTTCAGTTTAGTCCTTATAAACTAATACTTTACCTTTTCTGTTATATTTTCATGAAATTCAGTTGAGATACATTATTTCCAAGTTGGATTAACTTAAAATGAAATCAAAGACTACTACATCCCTTAAATTTCTTATAAATTACAATTTAGTATTTAAAGTATCATCTTCTTTCAATTTGGTCCTTATACACTGATAGTTTAATGTTACATTAATAGTTATTTGACCAAATGAGGTAGTTAATTGTTACGTTAATACCCTCTTAAGGGTTAATAACCACTTAGAAATAAAAATTTTAAGTTATCAATAATTTTCTCCTATGTGATTACCACGTCAGTCATAAAAAGAGTTTACCAAATTTGAATTTTTTTTTGAGTGTATCATCACTCAAATAAGAACTAGATCTAAATTTAAACATTTATAGTTATTTTATCTTAAAACATTTATCACTTTGAATAATGAATATTGATAAACACTTTAATTTTTAAATTTTGAGTAACTTTTCTTAATAGTCCCGTAAACATATGAAACTCAAAATATCAGAGTATTATTGATAATTAGGAAAACATTATATAAAAGAACAAAAAAGAGGGAAATTTTAGAAAATATTTGTGGGGGAAAAATAAGCACCACTCAAAATTTGGGAAAAGGAAAAGCACTTAGAAAAATTTTACTCCACACCTCAAAGGCACTCACGGACAAACTCTCTCTGCTCCCTCTCTCTGAACTTTCTTCATCGCATTCGATGGTTTCGATCGATTGGATCTCTGGCTCAATGCTTCTTCACGGCTGGGTGAGTAAGCTAAAGCTAGGGTTGCAATATAATTTGAAGATCTTAACAAGATGATTCAGGTTTCATTGATTCTGGGCTTTATTTTTTTCTCTTTTGTCTTTGTTTTTCCCCCTACAAATTGAAGCTGGAGTTGATTCAAGTTTTTGATTTTAGGTGTTTCCCTGCAAAGAGGTCTGAACATCAGCTGAAAGTAAAGCCAACATCCAAAAACTAAATCAACAACTCTTGACTGTTGCCTACCCTATCCGCCACCCTTGCACTAGCGTTCTGGGCTTCGACAACCATCAGGTCTCCCAGATCTAATCCCTCTCAGTTGTCTCTCTCGGCTGTTTGTCTGCCCATTAATGTTTTCACTTCATATTTGGTTCTTTTTTTTTTTCTCTCACAAAACCAAAGCTTTTCTTATTACAATTTTAACAAATCCAAAGCTCCGACCTGCTTTCCTTTTTCTGGCAAGATGGATTTGGAACCTATTTTCAAAATTTTGACCGGTCGAAATTAATTTTTGGTCAAAAAGTTTGAAGCTTTTCTTTTTTACTGTTCTGAAGTTTTTAATGTTACATGAATGAAAGTCTTATATTTTATTCTTTCCTTTGGAATGTCTGAATCTATTCTTCTTGACATATACATAGGATTTTTATTTTTAATTTTTTCCTAAAGTGAAGCATTTTATTTTTCCAAGTGTTGGTCGTCCTTCTCTACTCTTATTCTGTTGAGTCAGTGGAGTTCTTAGTTGCTTTCTAGTTTCTAGTGCTGAATTTTCTTATAGAAAATGAAGGTGTGGTTCTAGGACAGTTTTTTGCTTTTTGTTGAATCAAGTGGTTGATTATGATATTCTGGTGTTTGCTTTGAGCTGACTGAAAGCTTCTCTGATTTTCTTTACACTTTTCCCATCACTTCTTCACAGGCTCATTAAGGTGCTGTCCGTAAACCTCAAGGAGGAACAACTATGAATTCATAGTTTCTGTAGAAAGCAATTTTAACATCTGTGTTTGATTCCATTTTGAAGGATTAATGCCTTTTCATGCTTAAGATTTTTGTTATTGCTCATGTACATTGAATGCATAAATGTAGAATAATTAAACTAAGTTTCTTATTAGTTTCTATTTCCTATTCGGTTTATGTTTCCTATTCGTTTGTTTCCTGTTTGGTTTCGTATTTGTTTTAGGAAACTTAATTGCTTTAGAAAATAGTTACAATCTGAATCAGTCACTACTACAAAAATGACTTTTAATGGCGGTTTTTTAGGGCTTTTAACGGCGGTTTTCGGCATTTTTGAACCGCCATCTATCCGGCAGCCGTAGAAAGTTTACGGACTTTCTGCGGCGGTTGTGAACCGCCATAGAAAGTTTGGACTTTCTACGGCGGTTCGCTTAGGAACCGCAGTAGAAAGTTGCCTTTCTATGGCGGTTTTCAAAACCGCCGTAGAATGTCTACTTTCTACGGCGGTTATCTTCAAAACCGCCGTAGAAAGTACCAAATTTGTAAAAAAAAAAAATTAATATTTCATTTTTTTCTCTACATTCAAAAAATATATATCAAAAACAGCAAGAACAGCCTTAGAAAGTTTTTGATATATATATATATATATATATTTCAACTTTATTCAAAATATATATATCAAAAACTTCCATGCTAATAAACCGAACAACCGCCAAACTTTACAAAATTTTTGCGTGCATCCATCAAATTCTAATTAATTTAATCATTAATAGCAAGAACAATACAATAATCACTAATATAACACTAATCAAATCCAAATTTAATCATTCATCATCTCACCAAACCCGAATTTAACACTAATAATAAACCCTAGGCCAATCACAATAATCAAGTAACAATAAAATTTGTAAAGCTTAAATAAGTTGAAACTATTCGATATTACCTTTTTTATGATTTGAAGCCCACAACAAGGACCGATTGTGGTGAAATTATGATGAGAGATTAACTCCAAGTGGTGGGTGATGGCCGATTAAGAAACCATCTCCGGAGTTGGGTGACGGCGGATCTTGTTATCAACGCCGCCGGAAGAACGGCTTTGGGGGAAGACAAGAGAAAAACGGACGAAGAGAGGATAGGCGGCGGCAACGAGAGAACTCTTCGGTTTGCTGGAGATGGAAACAGGGGGAAGCCGCGGCTGGCAGGAGATGGAAACAAAGGGAAACCCTTAAAATTCAAACAAAATCAAGTTTCTATGGCGGTTTTAATAAAAACCGCTGTGAAATGGACTTTCTATGGCGGTTTTAATTAAAACCGCCATAGAAAGTTGTAATTAAAACCGCCATAGAAAGTAACTTTCTATGGCGGTTTTAATGCCATAGAAAGTAAAACCGCCATAGAAAGTTACTTTCTATGGCGGTTTTAATTACAGCCGCCGTAGAAAGTCCATTTCTACGGCGGTTTTAATAAATCCGCCGTAGAAAGCCCGTAATTGTGAATTCCCGCCTATTCCTCTATTATTCTTATTAATTTCTAGTTTTTCTTTTTTTGTAAATTAACCCCCAAATTTTTTTAAATTTAATAATAAATATGTACTTTACTATTTATCAATTTTTATAGTAAAATTTATCATATTTATTAATTATACGGCGGTTAAAAGTATAACCGTATGAAAAGGGACTTTCTACGGCGGTTTTAGAAAGGGGACTTTCTACGGCGGTTAGAAATAAAACCGTCGTACAAAGTCCACTTTCTACGGCGGTTTTTGAAAACCACCGTAGAAAGTCACCCTTTCTACGGCGGTTTTTGATAACCGCCGTAAAAAGTCCCCTTTCTACGGCGGTTTATTTCTAACCGCCGTAGAAAGTCCCTTTCTACGGCGGTTTTATATAGAACCGCCGTAGAAAGTCCGTACTTTCTTTTTAATGGCGGTTTTAGTCTTTCTGCCGTTAAAGCACCGCCGTAGAAAGACCCTTTTGTAGTAGTGAGTGTAGGATTCAAGGATAATTTAGCCTATAAATATATGCCTTGGGTTGCCATTGTAATCACAGAGAAAAATACAAAGATTATAAAAAAAAAAAAGCCTTGCGGCTGCTCTATTTCGGACATCGAAGTTCGTTGTTTGCTTCAGGCACAAAGCCTTTGTTTATTTGCTTGCATCAGTTTGTGTGCAATTATAATCACATTGTGATTGTAGTTGTTTGTTCGGTGATTTGTTACAACACCAAATAAATTGCTTGGTTTAGTTTTTCTCGAGTTCTGTTCGTTTAATTGACTTCGGCAGCAGATCAAATTGAGGTAAATTGATTTGACCTTGGTGATTGTTTCTTCTGCATCAATCGTAGCTTCCGCATAATCTTGTGAGTTTATTTTATTTTGGGTCCTACATCTGGTATCAGAGGCTGTGTTATTTTTTTGGAAGTCAAGATGTTTTCTTTATTTAATACTCCTGAGTGTCATGTATTTGTCTTTGATGGGAAAAATGATTTTGAAATCTAGTGTCAATTTATGGAGAATTTTTTCAAGATGGTTGGTATCTGCATGTAATTGAGCCAGGTTTTGAAGAACCTGAAAAAGACAATGAATGTGAAAAACCAACAGCTGAGGGAAGTAAAGAATTGAAGAAAAATCGTTCTCACAATAATCATGCACTCTATTATTTAAGAACGAAGGTTGGATTAGACGTATGCAGAAGTTTAATGGAGGTAGAGATAGCTAAGGAGTTTTGGGTCAAGTTAAAAGTTACCAATCAAGGAAACAAAAACATTAAAAAAAAGAAACTGCAGGAGTTACGGAGACAATTCGAGCTAGCAAAGATGAAGCCTAATGAAAAGGTGCAAGCATACATGGCTAGGGTAAAATCAATAGCTGGTCAGATGAAGTTCAACGGTTATAAAGTAACGGAAGAGCAGATGGTGTCTAAAGTTCTTTGGACATTGACTTCGAAATTTCACACAAAGAAGGAGATTATTGAGGCCATTAAAGATCTTTCCACTTTTTCATATGCTGATTTGGAAGGAGAAATGGTGACATATGAGATGTCATGTGACAGACCATCTGTTGATGCAGCGTCAGAAGCATTGAAGGCTTTGGTATATAAGCCTATAGAATTCGATAGTGGTGAAACCAATCAGCAGGGCCAGAATTCTCAAGGGAGAGGAAGTGGCGGTCAAAGCTTCAGAGGCAGAGGCCATGGTAGAGGTAATTTTTCTTACCAACCAAAGGTTAATTCGGATGCTCAAAATAATGGGCAAAAACGTGATAGGTCTAAACTTAAATGTTATAATTGTGGAAAGATGGGTCACATAAAAAAGGATTGTTGGGGTCTTAAGAATAACAATACTGGACATGCTCAAATAGCTGAAAGTAGTGGTGATAATCAAGAAACTGTTTTATTAATTGCTAGGGCTGGTGAAGAAGATAAAAGTTCTAAGTGGTACATTGATTCTGGCTATAGTAATCATATGTGTGGGAGAAAAGAAATTTTTTCTGATTTTGATGAAACCTCCAGGAATACAGTGAGATTTGAAAATAATCATGTTATGTCTGTTGTTGGGAAAGGTAGTATTCCCATTACTTTGTAAAATAGGAAGACCAGTGCAATAGGTGATGTCTATTATGTGTCTAATCTTAGTCAGAATTTGTTGAGTCTTGGTCAGTTGCAATAGAAGAATTATGATATTAATTTTAGGCATGGTATTTGCACAATTCGTGATGAACGGATGGGGATGATTGCAAAGTAGACATGAATAATAACAGGTTGTTTCCAATCACTTTTAATTATTGTAATTCAGCTAACTTTAGTACCACTGGCTGTGATGAGAGTTGGTTGTGGCATATGAGATTTTGCCACTTTCATTTTGGCGGTTTGAACTTTATTGTGAAGAATAATGTTGTTTCTGGATTGCCATCACTTAATTTTAAATCTGGACAATGTGAGTCGTGTGTTTTGGGCAAGAAGCACAGGGAGCCTTTTCCAAAAGGTGAAGGTTGGAGGGCAAAGCAGCCATTGGAGTTGATTCATTCTGATCTGTGCTCTATTGATGTTCCTTCTCGGGGTGGTAATAAATACTTTATTACTTTTATTGATGATTTTAGTAGGAAGACCTGGGTTTATTTGTTGAATTTTAAATTTGATGCATGTGATATTTTCAAGAGTTTCAAGGCTTATGTTGAGAAGCAGAGTGGCGTTCCATTAAAACTCTGAGAACTGATAGAGGCACTGAGTATACGGTGTGTGATAATTTCTTGAAAAATCATAGGATTAAGCATCAGATGACAGCCAGGTATACTCCTCAGCAGAATGGTGTTGTAGAGAGAAAGAACAGAACAGTAATGGATATGGTGAGGTCGATGATGACGGCCAAAAGTATGCCTAAGGATTTCCGGGCTGAAGCTGTAGCCTGTGCAGTTTGTTTGTCGAATAGGTGTCCATCAAAAAGTATTGGTAAGAAGACTCTATATGAGATTTGGTCAGGAAAGAAACCAAATATCTCACATCTTAAAGTATTTGGGTGTGTTACATATGCCCATGTTCCGGATGCAATATGGAAGAAGTTGGATGATAAGGCAGAAAAATGTGTCTTTATTGGGTATAGCAGTGAGACTAAAGGGTATAAACTGTTCAATCCTAATACTGGGAAGGTAATTATCAGCAGAGATGTTACTTTTGATGAGCAGGGAATTTGGGATTGGAAAAAGAAGGCACTAGAAGTTGTGAAACGATCATTAGCAGTGTATATTGGTGGAGATAATGCAACTGATGAGTCGTGTCAGCCAGTTCAACAATCAGTTTGTGATTCTTCTGCTTCTACAGCTTCTACCTCAAGTGGACGTCCATGGAGAGAGTCAAAACTGCCAGCTTGTTTGAATGATTATGTAGTTGGGGATGAAGTTGATAGTTTGACTGATGAGGATGTTGTGAATTTTGCTCTGTTTGCAGACTGTGATCCTGTTAAGTTTACAAATGCTGTTGGAAATGATCGTTGGGTGAAGGCAATGGATGAAGAAATTAATTCCATTGAGAAGAATAATACTTGGGAGCTTACAAACCTTCCGAGTGGAAAGAAGCCCATTGGTGTGAAATGGGTCTACAAGACAAAGTACAAGCCTAGTGGAGATGTTGATAGATACAAGGCAAGACTTGTTGTAAAAGGGTACAAGCAGATGCCTGGAATTGATTATTTTGAAGTGTTTGCTCCTGTTGCTAGACTTGATACTGTGAGAATGATAATTTCTCTGGCTGCCCAGAATGATTGGAAGATTTTTCAGATGGATGTGAAGTCTGCTTTTCTGAATGGAGTTCTTGAAGAGGAGGTGTATGTTAATCAACCTCCTGGTTCTGTAAAAAGAGGTCAAGAGAAAAAGGTCTATCGATTGAAGAGAGCCCTGTATGGATTGAAGCAAGCTTCGAGAGCTTGGTATACTCGTATTGACACATTCTTTATCAAAAATGGTTTTCAATGGTGCCCATATGAGCATACTTTATATGTGAAGTCTTCATCAAGTGGGGATATTGTCATTGTTTGCTTGTATGTGGATGATCTAATATTCACTGGAAACAATGAAAAGATGATGTCAGACTTCAAGGGGGCAATGATCAGGCAGTTTGAGATGACTGATTTGGGGCTAATGTCATATTTTCTTGGGATTGAAGTTTCTCAGACTGATCATGGAATCTTTATTTCTCAAAGGAAATATGCTGGTGATATTTTGAAGAAGTTCAAGATGGATGGTGCTAATTCGATCATGACTCCAGCTGAAGAAAGGTTGAGGTTGACGAAGGAAGACTCTGGGAATTCTGTGGATCCAACATACTTTAAAAGTATGGTTGGTAGTTCAAAATACTTGACTTCTACAAGGCCGGATATAAATTTCAATGTTGGATTGATAAGCAGATTCATGGAGAATCCCTGTCAGTCGCATTTGCAGGCTGCAAAGAGAATCTTGAGGTACATTAAGGGTACTCAAGGAGATGGTATTCTGTATCCAAGAAGTGAACCAATAAAGCTTCTAGGGTATACTGATAGTGATTGGGCAGGTGATACAATTGAAAGGAAAAGCACTTCTAGGTATGCTTTCTTCATTGATTCTGGTGTGTTTTCTTGGAGTTCAAAGAAACAACCAGTGATAACATTGTCTACTGCTGAGGCTGACTATATTTCAGCTTCTAATTGTGCTACTCAAATGATTTGGTTGAGAAGGATGCTGGGTTTCCTTCAACATAAAGAGGATGGTCCGACTACAGTGTTGTGTGATAGCAAGTCTGCAACTGAGCTGACGAAGCATCCATTCTTTCATGGTCGCAGTAAGCATATTGACATCAAATATCACTTCATTCGTGATTTGGTTAGGGAGAATGAGATCGTTGTTAATTACTTCAAGACTAAAGATCAAGTGGCGGACATTTTCACCAAGGCAATGAAGTTCGAGATCTTTGCAAAGTTGAAGAAGATGCTCGGTATGGCTAACGGCGCGAACTTAGTTTAAGGGAGACTATGTAGAATAATTAAACTAAGTTTCTTATTAGTTTCTATTTCCTATTCGGTTTATGTTTCCTATTCGTTTGTTTCCTGTTTGGTTTCGTATTTGTTTTAGAAAACTTAATTGCTTTAGAAAATAGTTACAATCTGAATCAGTGTAGGATTCAGGGATAATTTAGCCTATAAATATATGCCTTGGGTTGCTATTGTAATCACAGAGAAAAATACAAAGATTATAAAAAAAATTAAAAAAAGCCTTGCGGTTGCTCTATTTCAGACGTTGAAATTCGTTGTTTGCTTCAGGCACAAAACCTTTGTTTATTTGCTTGCATCAGTTTGTGTGCAATTATAATCACATTGTGATTGTAGTTTTTTGTTCGGTGATTTGTTACAACACCAAATAAATTGCTTGGTTTAGTTTTTCTCGAGTTCCGTTCATTTAATTGACTTCGGCAGCAGATCAAATTGAGGTAAATTGATTTGACCTTGGTGATTGTTTCTTCTGCATCAATCGTAGCTTCCGCATAATCTTGTGAGTTTATGTTATTTTAGGTCCTACAATAAATAGGTTAGCTTATTTCTCTTTGCATCTGCTTAGGTCTTCCTATTAATTGTTTATGGAGATCTCTCATTCGGTTGGCTAACTAAAGAATACATTTGAAGCAGACTACAGTCAATTTATGGGCAACTGGTGGTGAGGTTCTTTCCTCAGCTGCCTTTCTTATCATAAGGGATGTGGCTGCTGTGTTTAGTTATGATTACCTTGACACCTGCATAGCCAAAACTTTCATGGCTTATATGACTCAGAGCAGGATTTCTGAAATTGGTAATACGAGACACACAATTTCTGTCAAATAGCATTGTTGAGCTTTGCTGTTTGGATGTACCAAAATCATCGTCCAAGGTCCAAGCTTCTATTTCTCAACTTTCAAGGATACTGCAATGGGGAATGCGATCAAAGAAGAAGGTATGGAATGAGGTGGTTTATAAGCTCTATTGAATTGTCCTGCTGAATCCACTTTCTTGCAGAACTGTCACATGTAGATTTTCTATTTTTCCAACCCTATTTGTTTTCCTGTTTCGTAGTTGTTTGTGTTCTTCTTTGTAATAGTCTGATTTCTTATTATGGCTCAGGAAGCACTTAAAATGGTAAGCAGTTGGGAGTATGTGAACTGCATTGATCTTTGGGTTAAGTTCATAATGGTCAATGTACAAGAGTATGACCTTCAGCCTCTTTTATTCAGAACAATTCAGCTTCTGAATGGAGTTGCCTGTATGTTTACTGGACCAAGATACCTGCCTTTGAGAATTAAGTGCATCCAGTGGCTTTCTAATCTTTCAAGTTCAACTGGCATATTTGTTCCTGTTGCATCATATGTTTTGGATTTATTAGAATATAAAATTACCAAAGAGGGTGGAAAGACTGGAACTGCCATAGACTTCTCCACTATCCTTAAGGTTGGTGGGCGTTAAATTATTGTTTGTACTTGCTGTGCTGCTCATATGGCTTACTTGTATGCTGGACTTTTTTCCTACTGAAGCTGCTGATTGTGAGTTATGGGCTGGTGCAGATACCGAAAAATTGTTTAAGATCACAAGCCTTCCAAGATGAATGCCTTTTAACAGCCGTTGAGCGGCTTTCGGATCACTTTTCTCACTGGAGTTATCACATTTCTTTCCCGGAGTTAGCAACTATTCCCCTTATTGGTCTAAGGAAGTTTCACGAGAATACGTCTAATGAAGGCCTCTGGCGTATGGTTAAGCATTTGATTGACCAGGTTATGGATATTATTCTCTCATTTTTATTGGTCTTTTTGTTTGTAGTTACTTGTGGGTTATGAGAAAATATGAAATCAGTTAGTCCCAACTTGGATAGAGCAGTTTGTAGTCATAACTGTTAATGATATATTTGTTAGCTTTAGCTTTAGGGGAAAGACTTGAATAAGTACCAATATCATTCCTTTCTTATTTGGCTGTACTTTCTCAATTTCTACTTCATCCTTTCTGCATTGAGGCGATTCCAGTCTAAATGACATAAGAGAACTTGGAACTTAAGATGATGCCCCTTTTCTTGCTTGGCTTTTTTGTTAAGAGACTGACTGTTCAACACTGACCTTTGTCGTCCGTGTTCTTTTTATTTTTTTTCTGAAACTACAGGTTGAGCATAATGTGGAGTTTGTTCAGAAAAGAAGAGATGAGGTGGCTTTTTCACCTAACGATCATCAGTCTGTTGAACTGTTTCTCCAGGTTTTTTTCACTTCTTAATCAGTTGACAAAATTTGTTTCATGTATTTTGGAAGGCAGAATCAGAAATTCCCCGTCTTGTTTCTGAATGTAGTGAGATGGACCTTTCTTTTATTAAGTGGTTATGGTTTGGTCAGATTGTAAAAATCTGTTGATTTGCAGCTTGAAAAATCTGGGAAGGATGCTCCATTTATTCAATATTACAGAAGCATCCTGGAAAAGGCTGCTCTAAGAACTTCCCATGAGAAGGAAAAAATAAGGTACTTGTGCCTTGTCATATTCTTTGATGAGCTAGAACTTCAGAGCAGATTCATAATTCTTTTCGTCATTAACTATGAAAGAACAGAGATAAGCTAACCGAGTTCACTGTGAAAAAGACGGTGTTTATTGTTGTGCTTATACAGATATTTGCAATCTCTAGAACACGATGCATGCTGAAATGTGAGCTAATATGAAATCAAATGCTTGCTGATGTACCTGTGACTAAAAATATTCTGATTCCTATCACATAGGGCCGAAATGAATGGGAAAAATGAAAGTAAAAATAATTTCGAAGGATTTGGGTTTCTGTGCATTGGAGTTTGTTGTGGTACCCAATATAATACCAACTCCCGCATGTGAGACATACAATTGATTGGTTTATCAGCTTCTAAATAGCACACATGGACAGAATGGGAGGATGTAGTCTATTTTGTTAGATCAGTGGGTTAAATGGAACAAGAAAATAATTAAGTGGGCAAAAGTATACTATTAGAATAGTTAGGTGGCCTCTCAAGTCTTTTGCCCTTTATTCTTTGTTTTCTTACTTGGCTTTTGAACACACTTTAGAGTTTGGGTTCATCATTTGTTATCAATCTATCATTGTACTTTATATTAAAATTGTTGTAGGTCAGGCTAAGCATGCTATTCGTTATTTTGTTTAATTGTAATGGCCGAGTAAAAATTGGAATTGTCCTTAGATGATGCAAAGAGAGGCGATGACTTCTAATTGCTCTAGTATGTTAGTTCTTAATTATGATTATGTAGTTAGAATTGTTTTTTTAAAATCTTATATGTGGGTTGTTTCAAGATTTTGTCAAGAGGCAAGTGACTGGAATTGAATTACTATATTACTTTGTCTAGTTGGAAGAATAATGATCCTTCACTGTATCAAGGTTTGCGTCCAAGGCTACACATGGAAGTTGGGTTTGTTTGTGTTCTGTTTGAATTTCAGTAGTTTACCATTGAGATGGGATATTGTGGAACCAATTTATAATTTGTACTACCTATTATTGATAGTTGATCTGCACGCATAGAGTGCGATGTGTATGGGTTTGCAACGTAGTTGATTGTGTAAATTGTAAGACTTGGAACTTGTATAAAGTGCGATGTGTATGAGTTTAGATATATGAAGGCTACTGTGTTACTTTACCATATTTTCATTTCCAACATTAGTGACCACCAATTTGGTCATTTAATTTTTGTACTGGCTACAATTGTGCATTGCATTGATGGCTAAAATAGGTGACCGCAACCTTGGTCACCAAAATGAGATGATAAACTTTAAATGGTGACCATGGTTTTGGCTAATAAATTTGTCACAAAATATTAATTTTTGGTGACGAGAAAACTTGGTCACTAATTTATTATGGTGACCAATTTTTGTGGTCACCAAACCTCACAAACAATGTTAACAACATAACGGAGTACTTTTGCTGACCATGATAGTGACCAAATATTTGGTCACCAATAATACTGGTGACCAAATTTTTTGGTCAATAAACTGGTCACCAAACCAAATTTAGATTTTTGGTGACCATCTTGGTGACTACTTTACTGGTCACTAAATTGGTGACCAGATAACTTTTGGTCACCAATTGACACGCTTTGGTGACCAAATTCAAATCGGCGTCACCAATATCTTTAGTGACAGGGCAACGGTGACCACTCGGTGACCACGGTTTTCTGGTCACCAAAAATCTTTGGTGACCAAATTTTAGTCTTTGGTGACCATATTGCTATTGTCACCAAAAGCCATTTTTCTTGTAGTGTATGTAGTTGACACGGTTGTCTTCATGCGAGCAACGAAAAAGAATTTTCAGAATTTTATGGTCTTCCTGGATGTTTATGAGCGAGCCACTGGCCAGAGGATAAATACATCTAAAAGCCCTATGAATATCCTATATATTCTTCATTATTACATACAAAATATTCAAATCAATGAAATAAAATAAATAATCTTAGGATTTGAGTATGACTTTAGTTGTAACCTATAGCCTACCTTAAAATTTTTGAGACAACGTAAATTAAACAGATTTATTTACAAGAAATTTTTTTGTATGACATTGTGAAAATTTTGAAACCAATATTAAGGGTGCGTATCGGTTTGGTTTGGGGATTCCTTGGTTATCTCGAATTGGTTTTCTTGGTTCAAAAATTTCTATCTCAATTTCAAAAATCGCTTCGAATTCGAAATCAATTGTAGGAAACCGGACCGAATTTCAATTCAATTTTCATTTCGAATTCGAACAGATTCGAGGAAACCAAAGTGAACTTTTGGTATTAATTTTTTGCTATTGCAAACTTGAATTCGATAAAGCTAACAATTTTTTCAGACAATGAAACCAAAAAAAAAAAAAAAAAGGTATTCTTCCTATATTAATTTCACTCAATTTGATAGCCACTAATAGCATAATTTTCACATCAAAATAATTTTTCCAGAAGATATAAAGATTTTACTCACTTACTGAACCCTAATAAAACTGTTATGCTCAGAAATAGGTATGATATCATGGCCTTTACCCTTCACCAATAACATATTTGGGGCAAACCTAATCAGCCTAAAGTTGGCTGAAAAGAATGGAAAGTACAAATTGAGAGATGGGTGCAGGTTTTAATTTTGAAGGGACTGGGGGAGGACGCAACTCTCACATCTTTCACATCATCGACGATGAAGAACTTTGCTGAAGCGGAGTTGAAGAAGCTGTGAGCTTCACCCCTGAGTCTGGTAAGAAGGAATCAGCTGGTTTGACGGATTAGGTTGAGGTAGCGGCTGCCTTACAATTTGAAGCATTAGGTTTTACTCAAATATTTAAAACTAAACTAAGGCCTTAGATAAAATAAAATTTAATAAATATTACTATTATATTTTATGAGTCCAATTCGGTTTGATCCGGTTCGATTTTTGGGTAGGGATACTTAATTTGAAAACCGTATTCAGAATTTGAAATCGGTTTCAACCTGAACTATATTCGAATTATGAAACCGAATTCAGTATATTTGAATTTGGCAAATTCAATTTCGGTTTGATTTTTGAATTAGACTAAATATTCTCACCGCTAACTAATAAGAAAGGTATAACTTTTGCATAATATTTAATTAAAAAGTATTAGTCAAAATTGAAAACTTATAAGTATATTTGCATAAGCATGATTATTCTAAAATTTATTATAGAAGACACGAAATAAAACTATCCTAATCATTCCCTACGAGGCCACAATCTTAACCATTTTGTTGGCATAGTTGTGAACCTATACATGCAAATGAGTGTAATGTGTGATGTGGTGAACAAAAGAGTTTTGCGACGCGTAGGAATGAGAATGAGAAAATTGACAAATGATTTTTGAAATTAAAATTTGTATGGTTATTCATATAGGAATGTGATCATTTAAATGATTTGTTATCTAAAAAGGCAATCTAAAACTTCTTTACTAAGTGATTCATCTATTTTTGAATATGAGATATTTCTCATTCCCCTTCTTGTTCTCGCGCATCAGTCACTCAAGAAATTATCAAATGATCACTAAAAACAATTTTTGTGTAATGGCAAAGAACAACAAGAATGGGAGGAAATCATCTGCGCGCTATAAAAGGTAAGACTCATAAGTCAGAAAATTAAAGATAACGACAGTGCATAAGAGGTTTTTTACCATTTTTTTCCTAACAAGATTTTTTACCATTTCTAAATATAGTAAAGATAATTAATTAGTTTACACACTCTATGCAATCCTTATGTACTTTATAAAGTTGACAATAGACAATGAAGATGCACGATTAATCGATCAAGCTAAACTTTCAATAGAAAATGCTGGTGTGTTTCTACGAGTTCAAGTAAGTAAATCCCAACAACATAGATTACAAAATAGGAAAAAAATTTACTAGACAAAATGAACGTGTTGGGTTACTCTCTGGGTCAACAGATCCTGACCATGACCTGTGAGGTAACCCATTAATAATATTTATAAATATATACTTTTCTGATTTCAATACATTTAATTTGTAAAAGATAAATTAATTGAATAATTGAAGTGTGCAAAATCCTAGATCTGCCTTCCCCAAAGAAGCCATCTGTGACAAAAAAGTAACGGCGAGCTCGGAATTACTCTGGCCAGGTAGGCACCATGAAGACTAGATCGTATAATCCCAGTTTTATTAGATTGTCCTATGATTAGTGGTCTCTTCTGGAACACACATGGTATTGCTGCCGTAGTTTCTTTACGTAGATTAAACAGTTAATTCGCATTCATAAATTATGTGTTCTTGAAATAATGGAGCCGATGGTCTCTGCGGAGCAGATTGGCCATTATGCTACCCAGTTGTCTTTTGAATATTTTGCATCTAATGTGTCTTGGAAATTGTGGCTCTTGTGGAACCGTTGGAGGCCTCGGTTGAATTTAACTCTGAACAGGACTGCACTTGCTGATGAAGCATGAACAAGGTTGTGAAATTTCTTTGTTATCCGCTGTTTGTGCGAAATGCACCAGAGCTGGTCGGAAATAGTTATGGGCTGAATTATCCAAGATGGAGTGGCGTTTTCAGGACCATCCGAGAGTAATGGTGGGCAATTTTTGTTGTGGATCATGGGTAGATGTTAAATATCATGCATCAAAAAATAAGGCTGATATACAGTAGTTAATAAGTAAGTTGGGCCCAAAACCTATAAGTTCGAGATTTTAGGTCAAGTTGAGTTTTAATTTACTTATTGGACTCTATGGTGTGATGTGTTGTATTTCTCTTTAGTGTAGCAAATTTCCCAAAAACGGGTATCATAGCCCAAGGTTTGGGGCGTTGCGTGTGTGCCTCTTAATTTTACCCATTGACTCAACAAGTCCCCTTCCTTGCTCAGAGTAGATATGGCCTTTTCGTATGAATTAACAGGTGGGCTACCCAGGACGGGGGAGATTGTTGTTGGTCATGGGTAAGTGTTAAGTATTTCACATCAAAAAATAAAATTGATATAGAGTAGCTAATTAGTAAGTTGGGCCCAAGATTTATAAATTCGAGCTTTCAACGCAAGTTGGGATTCAATTTACTTATTGGGCCAGGTATGGAAGAAGTTGGATAGGGTACTTTTTACGGAATGGTTGAACCCATGCTCAAAATCAGTTGTTCAAGTTCTCAGTCACACTTGTTCGGATCATAACTGATAGAGGTTTGTCGTACCTCACCAAACACAGTAAAATCACTGCTTTTAACCTGTAAAAAATATGCTAAATAAACGTAGCACAGTAGAAGACCGGTTCGATCCACAAGGATGGATAATTAAAACTCTTAATCCAATTAATGTGAAGTAACCGGTTTTGACTAGCAGTCACCTTTGTGCCTCTTACGAGACCTTTAAATTGTTACGTGAATTATGAACTAATAAATTAAACTTAACAGCTAGATTTGAATTAATGTAAATTAATGAATTACTAATAGATTAATATGACTAACAACTAATCACTTAATTAACTAATAACTAACTAGCAAATTCAATTATAGTACCGAAAGCAAAGCAACGAATACTAAGGAAAAAGAAATATGTGCCTGCATTAAACTACTACTGGGCTACGAAAACAATTAATAATTAAACCAACTAATTAACTAATACTACTAGTAGCTATTGACGAAAAAGTAAACAATTAAACTAATAATCTATGCTACTAGAAAATACTACAAATTGCATGCATAGAATTGAATAATAAACTAATAATAGACTAGGCATTCATCCATCCATTAACTTATTAATAAACCACTTACAAAATTGAAG
This sequence comes from Leptodermis oblonga, assembly GCA_016801395.1. Classification (NCBI taxonomy): domain Eukaryota; kingdom Viridiplantae; phylum Streptophyta; class Magnoliopsida; order Gentianales; family Rubiaceae; genus Leptodermis; species Leptodermis oblonga. Next base: position 27,873,400 of record CM028754.1, read on the forward strand.
TAGGGAATTAATTAAAAGAGAAGAAAACTGCTACTTGATTGAACTCAATTGTGCCGACGGAAAGCTCCACGAATTCAAGAGCCGAGGACCAAAGAAGACAAAATATTCTACTGCCTACTTACTAATTAAACTAAGGTATCATGATAAAACCAAAACTAAAGAAGCGTATGTAAAGCGTGCCTTAAAGAACATCTAAATTGCCTATATATAGGACTTCGAGAAATTTAGTAATTGGAGTAAAATCTATCTCCTAATCAATTAAGGATATCTATCAATCAGATCTTTGATTGGAAAGAGAATCAATCTTGCACATGGAGTCTTATTCAATCATGGAAATTTTAGATTTCCCTTTTATTTCCTTCTCACATTTGGCAATTTATTTCTTCTTTATTCCTCCTTCCCTACGGATTTGTGCTTTCCCTTTCCTTCATGGATTCTGAATTGCTTGATCTGCAAGTCTCCTTCGGATTTCATCCTTCTTTTGCCCAAAACACGCTTGGGCTTCCTTGAGTGATCTTTTGTGCTCTAAAAGCTATGTTTTAGCACTTCTTCTCCTTTATTCTGTTGTTCTCCAAATCTACCGAAAACACTTAAAACCTTGGGCAAAAGCCCGTGACAACTACCAATATACTTCTAAAATATTAAGGAAAATTTTGGGGGATCAAATATCCCAACACTTGAATGATGCTTGCCCTCAAGCATGAAGTGAAGAACTAACCATTAGCAAACATATCATCTTCTTGCAAATGATCCACCATAAACTCTGACTTCACAAAAAAAGAACAAAAGACTTTAACACACTAGACACAAAATTCTAACAAAATTCAAAACAGACTATAACACTTCTACCCCAAATCTTGTACCAAGTTCGATTCACATCACATAATTAGTTGCAATCAAATTATATACATGGTCCTCTTTCCAATCAAACCAATCAATCCCTTATCAATTTAGCATAAATATATGAAAATTCCCATGCAGACACTCTTTGGACAGTGATTCACACAAAAATCAAAATTTTCAAAATAATGGGACAATTATATGCGCCTAGTCTAGTCAGAATTACAAAAGCTTGATAATCGACCATCGCCACAGTATGAAAGAGGATAGTGCACAAGTGTTAAGAAACAACTCTCAAAATTATGGACACAATGGAGGCTAAGGTTGTTTAAACCAGGAATGTTCCTATGGGTTCTAGGCTACCTGTGAAATGAAAATCCAGTGTAATGTATCAGAACAGAACACTTACAAAAAATCTTTGCTGCTCTTACCACCATCTATCTTGGGCAGCTGGGTACTTTCCTATTCTTCACTTTCTAGAAAACATAAGCAAATTCAACAACTTTCAGCACATAGCTCAACTTTTAAAACATACTGCCCTATTCTTTTTAACCCTGCATTAAGTCCTTGTCTTTTTCTACTGATTGACTAACTTTTTCCTTTTGTTTTGCAAGTCAACATATTTTTAGGCAATCATAAAATATATTCAAAATAGAGCTTCTTTCTTTTCAAAATACTTTACTTATGCAAAAACTTAGAGCAACCATTTATGTACTCTTTTACAAACTAACTTAGAACATAACAGAACAGACCCTTTTGTACAACTCAGCACCAAAAACAACATATTAGTATCACACTGGGGGGAAAAGGGATTAACACAAGGCCTTGGCTAACTTCTAAATTTTATTTATAACTTAGAAGAATTACAGATTAGGCTCAACTTGGCTCCTAAATGGGAATTAGTTCAGGTTTTTGCTCAAGTCAAAAGGGTTAATCAACTAAAGGGTCCCCTATCATCCACAAGTGCACACACCTATACCATCTTGGCAATCTGGCAGGCAAATAATTGCACTAGTGCAAAAATGGAGATGGGAGGCCGAGTGTATAGGGACTTTGGAGGCCGGTGTTGCGTCTATGCACCCACCTCCAGTGAGGGCGCCTCCCTTTGGAGGGGCCCGCACCCGCCTCCATTGATATTGTTATTAGAGGTGGGTGCAAAGTGCACCAGCCTCCAATAACTATTTATTAGAGGCGGGTGCAAATTGCACCCCCCTCTAATTACCAATTTTTTTTTTTAGAGGCGGGTTTTCCCTCCAATACTCCCTTAGTACAAATTTTAATTTCTTTTTTTTCAATTTATGGCTTTGGTAGGAGTCAAACTCGCATCTGCAGAATCACTTGACTCTTGTACGTTAAATTTACCACTAGGCTACATATACTTATATATTTAAAGTTAAAATCGAAAGGATATATTTATATATTTCCTTCTAAATTTGTGATTTTTATTACCTATTAATTTATCGCCTTACTCAAATCTCGATAAAATTTCAAAATTATTTTAACTTTCAACAGTCCAAAATAAAGAGAATTTTCAAAACAATATTAAAAAATTTGTTCAAATGCTTTGAAGGCGGGTGCATCTCCAAAGAGCTTTGGATTGCACCCACCTTTAATAGAATTATCTATTAGAGATGCACTCACTTCCCAAGAGCTTTGGAGGTGGGAGCAACATGCACCCGCCTCCAATGGTTATCTATTGGAGGCACCGACCTCCAAAGGCTTTGTTAGCCTCTTTTGAGGCAGGTGTACAAAGGGGGGGCCTCCCTTGGGCATTTCTGCAGTAGTGTTGGTTCTCAGAAAAGATTTGTATTGAAGGCTCCGAGAACTTGTTTCATTTTCAGCTTTAAGAAAGGGAACACCTGCATAATCATGCTAAATTAACAGGGCTTTCACAATCCACAACCCAAGCAACATGCATATTAAATGATTACTCCTGCCTCTATGGTGTTTATTTCAAACTAAGCTTCAGAATTTGGACAGAGACTCACACTACACAAAAAGACTCAAACACACAAACATCCATACACTTAAACAATTGCTTGTGCCTAAGCAAATACAATAAGAGCAGGGAAAAGGACTAACTGACCAATTGTTACACATAGCAAACATAACTAAACTCACAAAAATGATAAGGGGGAATTAGAACTCCCCTAGGCAGATTATTGGACTAGGTAGTCTAAAAATTGTCCATAAAGCAAAAAATATTCCCACCAGTACCTGCATACAAAGTAAAATGTGACCAAAAAATAAATTAACGAAAAGAAGATCATAGAAAATAAAAGAAAACAAAAATAAAAATGAAATGAAAAAACAAGTTGGGTGGCTAGCACCTTTCTTTTAAGTCTTTGGCTAGACTCAGCTCTGCTTCTCAATATTAATTAGGACAGCTACACAGTGAAATTTCATCCACTGTTTGAATCTGGCCTAAATCCTTGAAATACTACAGACTTTGCATTTGCACTGCTCTATTTGGGCAAACAGACCCCTTGCCCAGAGGCTTCACCTTATTCTTTTTCAAGTCGTCTAGTAGACTTTTGATTTTAGATTTTTCTAGCACTTCCCTTCTTTTTGGATGGCATTGCTGACCAGTATCAACTTTTGTGGGTGTATAAAGCCATGTGTTTTCATTGCTTCTTTTTTGCACAGTGGCTTTGACACACCCTTTTGCAGAGTTCTTGTCCTATAAAAAATTGGTTTCAAGAGATTCTTGGACAAGAGGGTCATGTAGCTCAACAGTATTCACATTTGCAACAGCTTGTGAACTTTTCATGGTATCATCGATACTAAAAGAATGCTTCTCACCATAATAATCTAAATAGATAGAGCCCTTATACATATCAATCAAAGCCCTAAAGGTTTTCAAAAATGGACGACCCAATAACACACCAACAGATTCTTTTGCAGGATCCTTATTCATCTTAATCACATAAAAGTCAGCCGGCTATACAAAATAATTCACATGCACCAAAACATTCTGAAGCACTCCTATAGGGTACATACATGGCCTATTTGCCAATTGTATCACTTCCTTTGTATCTACCAGCTCAACACCAGATAAAGTCTTATAAATTGACAAAGACATAACATTAATGGAAGCACCAAGGTCACACATAACATGCTCTATTGTTTAATCTCCAATGATGCAAGGCAAAGAAATTATACCTGCATCTTTGCATTTGGGTGGGAGCTTTTTCTGAATCACTGCCGAGACATTCTTTCCGAACACAACCTTACTGGCTCCTCTTGGCTTCAAAATGCTTGGGAATGGTGGAATAGGCTGATATAAATCTCCCCTTTTCATGAGAGGGGCAGAACTTTTGCAAAGCGTACTGTCATTCTGTATCGACTCCTAAACCTCGGCTAACCTGGGCACTTCTACCTTAGGACCCTCCATCAGTTTGGGCAAACCGGCCCTTGCTGATTCTGACTGTTGAACTGCTGGTTCCAGAACCTTCCCACTTCTTAGTGTGATTTTGTTCATGTTCTCCATAGGCAAAACTTGTACCTGAGAAGGTAATTTTCCCTGGTTCCCCCTCAGTTCTTGCATTGAGGTCGAAAGTTGGGATAAAATTTGTACTATCCCATTCATGGAGGTTCTTTGCTCCTTTTGTTGCTTAAACAACTCCTCAATCGCTTCTTCCACAGATTTTCCACCCCTTTGTGGTTGATTTTGATTATGAAAATTCCTCTGCTAGGGTGGTTGGTATAATGCCCTTTGATTCAAACTCAGTCTCGATGCAAGAACAGGTGCTTCTTTGGTGTAAGTATTTTTAGATACTGAATTTTCCTATTCTGGTTCAGCGACTACGGTCGGTTTGGGAAAACGGACCCCTACAGAGTATAATTTTTGCACAGCTGGCTCCAGAACCTCTGCTCTTCTTGGACTTACTGCATTTACATTCTCCCTGGGCAGAACCTGGACCTGAGTAGGTAGCCTGCCTTGGTCGCCTCTTATCTCTTTGAGAGAAGCAGCTAATTATGACATCATGTTGGCCAAACTATCCATACTGGCCCTTTGTTCTTTCTGTTGTCCAACAATATCATTAATCACATTCTCCATTGATTTACCATCCCTTTGTTGCTGATAAACATTCTAATTCTGAAAACTTTTTTGTTGGGGTGATCTGTACATCTGCCATTGATGTCCTTGATTCCTATTATAACCATATGCTTGATTTGTACTCTGCTGAATGAAATTATGGCCTTGATTCAGATTGTGATTTTCTGGTTCCTTCCAGCTAATATCGGGGTGACCATTCCATCCCAGATTGTAAGTATTTGAGTAAGGATCTCTTCTATGCTGGAGTGGATTATAGTGCTGGCCTTGTTGACTCTGATTCTGCTGAAACTGATTGATTGGGCCCTGTTGACTCTGATTTTGCTGAAACTGATTAATTGGGCCCTGTTGAAAATACTCTTGGCTTCCTGTCTCAAACCACATGTGATTAGGATGATCTTTCCACCCTTGATTGTATGTGTTTGAGTAGGGATCTCTCCTTTACTGTGGCATGTTCCAATTTTCATCTGTATTCATATGAGCCATTGGGTGCATAGATGCCAAATTGCACTGATGAGTAAGGTGACCCTTGTTGATTCAAATCCCACAGAGTTCTTCCTCCTTGTTACCACTAGCCCCAGTAGCCATCTTTGCCACTAGCTCAGTTAATTTCTCCATATTGGCAGTCGATTGATTAATGTTGTCATCTCCAATATTTTCCACAGATCTTACTTCAACTGGCTTCTTGGCCAAACGGACGGGTTCTGTAAACTCTGCTCTAGACTCAATCACATCCTCGATAACCTTCTTTGCAGATGTCACAGTATTGTTCTAGAAGGCTCCCCCATTGGCAGAATCCATTAAGTTCCTCTCCTCTCGGGTCATCCATGGTAGAAATACTGAATTAATTGCACAGGCTTGTACTTGTGGTTGGGACAGCTTTCCACCAACTCGTTGAACCGAAGTCAATAATTGCTCAAAAATTCATCATAATCCTACTGCTGCTAATTTCCTTCATTACTGCATTTGTCTTAGATAACGGGAAAATATTTCTTTAGGAAGAGTTCCTTCATCTGTCCCCATTCGGTGATGGAGTTTGATGGATGAGATGAAAACCACCGATTTGCTTGTCCCGTCAACACATATGGGAATGCCACCATTTTTATCTGCTTCAGTGTAGCTCCAGTCAAAACTCTCCCCACATCATAATTTTTTATGTATTCGTTTAGAAAATTGTGGGGGTATTCACCTCTGTTCCCATAAAATTTGGGCACAGAATTCAGCCATCCGAGTTTTAAAGGAAAACCGTTAGCCAAATTAGGCTTGACTATTGCTCATGCTCGATCTGTTGTATCGTGGCTGCTTAGATCTTTTAGGGTAGGCTCCCTTGGCAGAGGATGTGCCTCTCTTTGTTCACGTCTATCTCCCATTAAGTCCGATTCAGATTTAGAAATTGAGAAATCTGTTTCAAAATCATAGTCCGTTTGGTCAAACGGACCACTTGCGTTCCTGTGCTTCTTTTCCTAAGCTCTTAGCAGTCTTCTCTATCTCTAGACCACTGAGGAATATATGCTTGGAAGATTTGCTTATAATCTACACCAGAACACACCCATGCACATTAATAGGAAAAGAATTAAAATTGAAAACCGTCCCCAGCAACGGCGCCATTTTGATAGAGGTTTGTCGTACCTCACCAAACACAGCAAAATCACTGCTTTTAACCTGTAACAAATATACTAAACAAACGTAGCACAGTAAAATACAGGGTTGATCCACAGGGACGGATAATTAAAAGTCTTAATCCAATTAATATAAAGTAACCGGTTTTGAGTAGCAGTCACCTTTGTGCCTCTTACGAGACCTTTAAATTGTTACGTGAATTATGAACTAATAAATTAAACTTAACAACTAGATTTGAATTAATGTAAATTAATGAATTACTAATAGCTTAATATGACTAACAACTAATCACTTAATTAACTAATAACTAACTAGCAAATTCAATTATAGTACGAAAGCAAAGCAACGAAGACTAAGGAAAAAGAAATATGTGCATGCATTAAACTACTACTCGGCTATGGAAACTATTAATAATTAAACAAACTAATTAACTAATACTACCAGTAGCAATTGATGAAAAACTAAACAATTAAACTAATAATCTAATCTGCTAGAAAATACTACAAATTGCATGTATAGAATTGAACAATAAACTAATAACAGACTAGGCATTCATCCATCCATTAACTTATTAATAAACCACTTACAGAAACGAAGTAGGGAATTAATTAAAAGAGAAGAAAACTGCTAATTGATTGAACTCAATTGTGCCAACGAAAAGCTCCACGAATTCAAGAACCAAGGACCAAAGAAGACAAAAAATATTCTACTGCCTACTTACTAATTAAACTAAGGAATCATGTTAAAACCAAAACTAAAGAAGCGTATCTAAAGCATGCCTTAAAGAACATCTGAATTTCCTATATATAGGACTTGGAGAAATTTAGTAATTGGAGTAAAATCTATCTCCTAATCAATTAAAGATATCTATCAATCAGATCTTTGATTGGAAAGAGAATCAATCTTGCACATGGAGTCTTCTCCAATCATGGAAATTTTAGATTTCGGTTTTATTTCTTTCTCACATTTGGCAATTGATTTCTTCTTTATTCCTCCTTCCCTACGGATTTGTGCTTTCCTTTTCCTTCATGAATTCCGAATTGCTTGATCTGCAAGTCTCCTTCAGATTTTGTCCTTCTTTTGCCCAAAACACGCTTGGGCTTCCTTGAGTGATCTTTTGTGCTCTAAAAGCTCTGTTTTAGCACTTCTTCTCCTTTTTTTGGCTATTCTCCAAATCTACAGAAAATGCTTAAAACCTGTGGTAAAAGCCCGTGAGAACTGCCAATATACTTCTAAAATATTAAGGACAATTTCGGTGGATCAATAACCCTTTGCTTTTCACCGTGATGAAACCACAACCACGAAAGGGAGGGCTTTTTCAGACTTCCGGAAATGTAGGTGCAGCAATGTTTCTGTTTCAGAAACAATCTGAATAAAGAGTGATGTTTGGAGTTTGGAGCCGTTAGTTTCTATGAAAATTTTGCAGGAAATAAAGGGTTCTCAATTAAAAGTGACTTATTTTTTGGATTTATATAAGTGGGTTGTAAGAGTATTTTAATTTAGTTAGAAGATTGAGCATTGTTGGACATGATCTTTTAGTGATATGGTTAGAGATATTATAGCATAAGAATTCTCATAGTCACCACAAATACATTGTCACCTCTCTCTCCATTTGAAATTCATTCTTCCCCTTCTCTCTAAAAATCCACTTCGTCTTCTCTCCTTATCCTCTTGCAATGGAGGACGGGGGAGGATATTTTTCATCAGCACCTGTCCTCAAACTTATGAGGCCCCTAGGCAAAATTTTAAAAAATAGGCTTTATATTGAGAAATTTTCACTAATAAAATTGATAGTGAGTTTGTAAGTTGTAACCTAACAATGAAAAATAGTCAATATTCATGAATATTGTCTTTCTACTTAAAGTAATCTTAATGGTAGAAAAAAAATTTCACTTTGAAAGAGAGAAAAAATTGAGTAATTTTGTGTCTCTGTGATGTTCTTTGCTGATAGTCGGTGAGTAAACGATCCACATTAATAGCTAGCACTGCACTTCGATTATTTTCATCTCTTATAGTATACAAAATTAATTTAGCAATTGGATTATAAAATATAATTTTATGAACACGGTTAGAAAAATTTTCTTTAAAAAGTTGGATTTTTTGAATGTCAAAGTTTTTTGTCACTATTAGCCCATATCGCATATTCACACATATAATAAAATTTTATGAACTATACACTCCAAGTGTTTTTTCACTATCAGCCCAAATTAGATATAATATATATATATACGGGCCCAAAAAAAATTAAAGTAAAACTTACACTATATTTATAAGAAATTTTTTAGAATATTGGGCCCCTAAAATAGTTGGGCCCTGGCTGTGGCACAGGTTTGCCCTACTTCAGGGCCAAGCCTGTTAGCGCCGGTCCTCAAACTTACGTGGCCCTTGGGCAAAATTTAGAAAAATGGGCTTTTGAAAAAATTTCACTAATAAAATTGATTGTGAGTTTGTAAGTTGTAACATAACAATGAATAATAGCCAATATTCATGACTCTGTTTTTAATCTAAGCAAATTTAACGGTAGAAAAAAATATTCACTATAAAAAAGAGAAAAAATTGAGTAATTTTGTGTCTCTGTGAAGTTCTCTGACAGCCGCCGAGTAAACAATCGACATCAATAGCTAGCACTGCTTTCATTTAATGCCTATTGGTGTTCCAAAAGTACCTTCCCTCTCAGGAAAGATAAATAAGAGAAGAAAGGAAAAAAATTTCTTTCATGTGAACGGCCCTATCTTGTATCGAATCTTTTTGACGGCTCGATAGATAATTTGATAAGCCAATGATTGTTTTCTGTGTTTAACCTCATCTTTGAAAAATTCGTACCAATCCATCGAATATTTTTTCGACAAAATTTTTTATAAAAGAATCGACTTCGATTATTTTGATCTCTTATTGTAAACATAATTAATTTAGCCATTGGATTATAAAAATAATTTTATGGACATGGTTAGAGAAATTTTCTTTAAAAAGTTGGCCTTGTTGAATGTCAAAGTTTTTTTTTTCACTATCAGCCCATATCACATATTCACACATCTAATAAAATTTTATGAACTATACGGTTAGACAAAATTTAAAAAGTGGGCCTTTTTAAATGTCCAACTATTTTTTTCATTATCAACCCAAATTAGATATTCACACATAACATATATGGAGATGGGCCCAAAAAAGAAAAATGTAAAACTTACACTATATTTATAAGAAATTTTTAGAATATTGGGCCCCTAAAACAGTTGGGCCCTGGGCGCCCTATTTTTCATTTTTATGTTTGTTTTAGTAACTTTTCATACTATGTAGAATTTAGTCTTCCTTCGTGGAAGTGTTTTTATCTGGTTATGAGAAAGTTTTGTCTCTCTTTATGAGAGTGTTTGATTTTCATTGTTGGAGTGTTTGTTTTTTTTACTTTTACTGTCATACTTTCAGATATTTGCAAGCTGATGAATGTGGGTGAAAAAATCAAGAGAAATACATGATGTTTAGTACTCATGTTAATGTTGCTGTTTGGGTGGAAATTTTAAAGACATCTTGTTCCATTTTAACTTTGTTCAATTGTGGCAATTTTAATATGCACTAGTTATCTTTATGTATTTTTCAAATTTGTATTGCCGTGCATACCATATCTATTAAGATAAACATAAAACTCTTCATTTCCTACAATCTAACAATGTAGGAGTTTAATGGTCATTTGACAAATTTTGTAAGTTTGCCGGGTCTTTTGATCCATCAATTTATTAGCAATATAATTTACTTATTTTTGGACATAAAAAACCAAAAAACTAATACATTGTCGCATACGTGAGTTTAAAGATAAAACAAGAGAAGTTTACATGGAAATCACTAAGGGTTTATTTTTTTCCCGTAGAACTGACATATAGAATTTGAATTGGACCTCCAATTCCAATTCCTGTGTTTGCTTAGTAAAAATTGTACGCTAAAGAATTCGGATTCCAATTCTATTTGGGCTCAACTCCATGTTTTGAATTCTTTGGCTGACCCAAAGTTTTCTAATTCCAATTAGAATCCTAAAATTTCGCAGGTCAAAAGGTGGGTTAAATAATTAGTTTTCGGGTTATAACGTGAAATAGTTTTTTCCCCTATTCTACTTCTTCTACCCGTACCCACAAATGTCTCTCCTCTCTTCTCTATCGCAGACCTCCGGTGGTGATGATGGTAAAGATCGATGACCGTTTTGATGGCAGTGAAGAGCGATGGAGGTTTCCGTGGCTGGGAAGTGCGATGGAGGTCTTAGTGGCGGTGAAGAGCAGATGGCGCTTTTGGTGGCGGTGAAGAGCGATGGAGGCAATTTCTGTGGCAATGAAGAATAGATGGAGCTTTAGTTGGAGGTGAAGAGCGAAGGAGGTGATTTCAGCGGTGATGAAGAACAGATGGCATCGATTTCGATGGCGGCGATTTCAAGAAATCCATCCTCATGGAGGACATCCCACTCATCAAGATCTTCAATTTTTTGTTTCTTTTCTCTCGAACTAGTAGTAGAAGTGAGAGATTCTAAAAGAGGGTGTGAAGAAAAGCTAAAAATGGGAAGGTTGAAATAAAATGGAAATTGGAATAGATGGATGATTGAGTTCAAAGGAGGTGGCTTTCATGGAGTTGGATGGTAGTGAATGAGGAGGAATACTATTAAGACTAAGGAGGTGTACTAAAGACGCAAAGAAAAAGGCTACGTGGGATTACGATGAAATGTGGTTATTTAGCATATTACAGATGAATTCTAATTCTATATATAATTTTGAGTATTCAAACAAAAAAATTGGAATCATAATTCAATTTATTACAAATTCAATATTTTTACCAAATAATGGAATTGAAATGGATTTGCAATTCCAATTCTACATTTCAATTCCATAGAATCCAATTCCTTTTCAATTCTAATTTCATGGGAAACAAACGGACCCTAAACGATCTCTAATATGGAAAAATGGGTCAAGCAGTGATAATTTTTGTAGTGCGACATGAACATGTCATGATCAAAATGCTAAAAAGTATCAAAGCTACCTCACCTTTACAGCAAAGTATGCTAGGAAAAAAATGTTGGAAATATTTCAACAATATGTAGAGGAAAGTTAGATTGAGGTGCAAAATATAAGTGTCAATCTTGTTTGGTTGTCAGTGCCCAAATAAAAAGTAAAAAGAGCACATAGCTTAATATACTTTTAACTTAATTTATCAATGAAAAGCCATCTATCGGGAAAAAAATATTTGTGTAATGTGGTGTTAATGTTGCGGGTCAACATTTATTAATTTACTGAATTCTCAACACAAAAACATGTCAGACGCATCTGACCATCTAATGGCGCACGTATCAATCAGACAACGCGTATCTATTTTGGTATGTATGTCTAAAAAGCACTCATATCGATTAGGTGTCTGATGTAGCACGTACTAAATTTAGTTTCTGAAGAGTTTGGCTACTGATGTATTGCAGTTGTGAATTTATGGAATGAAGTATCATGCGTAACATATAATCACTACTACAAAAGTCTGCAAAGCCACCAGCTCAAAACCCGTATAGCCACCACACGTTCGGCATTTTTGGCCGGTAGCTATTAGAGGGGTGGCTTTGTTACGTAAAAGCCACCTTCTTAAAAACCCGGTGGCTTTTACGAAAAAATAAAAACAAAGCCACCATTGCAAGTATACACGGTGGCTTTGGCCGCACTTAAATAAAATACAAAGCCACCAGGTGGATGTATACCTGGTGGCTTTGTGTTGAAAAAGTAGAAAACAAAGCCACTGGGTTGGAAGTATACCCAGTGGCTTTGTGTCGAAAAATTAGAAAACAAACCCACTGGGTTGGAAGTATACCCGGTGGCTTTGTGCGGAAAATTTAGAAAACAAAGCCACCGGGTATGAAGTATACCCGGTGGCTTTGTGTCAAAAAATTAGAAAAAAAAGCCACCAGGTTTGAAGTATTCCCGGTGGCTTTGTGTTGAAAAATTAGAAAACAAAGCCACCTACTTTTGAAACACGGTGGCTTTGAGGGGAAAAAATCGGTGGCTATGTAGGCACACTATTTTCGGGAAACAAATTAAAATCACCGATTCATCGCTAAAAAGGCAGCTCGGACCCCTTGTTTTGGGTAATTAGATCCACCAATATCAACACAGACAACAAATTAAACAGAATTTATTATCATTTTTTTCAACCTATACATGATACATCAAAATAACATTAATATTATTCACCATGTAATACGACACATTTGTATGGCAATAAGTAGTTGAATCATATAGTAATATAAACATAATATAAGAGCAGAGTTCCAGCACCAAACTATAACATTTCCCCCTGTTTCACTCATCTCGAATGAACACAGTGCAAAATCACAATTTTTAGCAACACATTTATAGTATAAGAGCAGAGTTCCAGCACCAAAAAAAATGTACATACGAGTTTCTTTATAAACAATTTAATCTTTCCAACTTCTACAATAGGTTCAACTCACAAAATTGTTCAACTAACTTTTCCACCTATTTTTCCTTTTTTCCTTTTGCCAAAATTTACAAAATTTAACTGGACAATTCATATGCATGAAATGGTTTTTCTTTTTTTTTTTTGGTCATTCCACTATCTGATTCAAAAAAAATGATTCACTAAATTCAATTTGTTGCGATTTGTTATTATGCATAAATCATCACATGATAGACCAAGAAGAACCACCCAGGGGAATTGGACAATATTACTTCTTGTTACCAGAATCCACAACAATCTTGTAATGTGCAACGCGGTAATCAAAAGGAAGAACGGAAAAGAAATTCTTTTTAAATTCATATCCATAACAAATATGGAATTCACTGACAAACGGTTCTCAATCCGGTTCTCAATCATAAATTCAATCCTCTCCTTCAAATTAAAAGGATGATGGATATCTTGTTTTTGCTTTTCGCTGAAACTCTCCCTCGTTGCCGAAAATGACGCTACACAGTAGCAAAATTATTCTACACCTAAAGCTTAAAACGAAAATACGGAAGGAGGAACTGAGACTGGAGAATGAAGTCACATGAACGGAGTGTGGGCAGAATGAAAATTCACACCCACAAAATTAATCTTGCCCTAAAAATTACAAACGAAAACACACCAATCACCTCGGGGTGCCGGAACGGAGAAGCAGCCTCGTGAATCAACAGAGAAGGAGGGCCGATTGCACGATGAAAGATGCTAATTTGTGGACCCAATTGGCGGTGAAAGTGGTCGGCCAGATGGCGGGGAAGAGGGGTGGGGGGAGACGGAGACGAACTGAGTTGGTGGGCTATTTTTGGGGGAATAGGGCGGTAGGAGAGTGGGGGGAGAAGCAGGGCGGCCGTGGAAGAGAGGAGCACGGGAAGATGGGTGGGGGAGACGACGTGTGGGGGGAAGAATATTAGTGAGACCTGAACTCAAAGTCTGAGTCTTTTAGGAAGCCCGCCAATTTCTTGTGTTTTTTTTACTCGGTTGTTTACAAAGCCATCACGCCATTAGTAAACCCGGTGGCTTTGTGTTTTAGTGGTCCTAGAAAGCGGGGTATTTTGAACTCTCGCAAAATACGTTTTCCGGATTGTTTAATGAGCAGATTTGAATATGCTGCGTTTCGCACAAATTTGAGTAGTTTACTCCATGTCTCCTCAACTAACTACACTCAACCACTCTTAGTTGGGATCAGGGCAAAAAATGCAATATCCTTTGTAAAAATTTGTCGCCCACGGCTAAGTTTGATGGAGCGATAACAGTATTTGTTCTGGTCAAATTGAGCGCTGCTCACCACTTAGTAGGGATTGCCCCATTTTTCAATGGCGGCCCTTACACTTATTACTCAACAATGATGGAGTGTTCTAAGGCTGTTGGTAAATAAAGCGTCTTTAAAGGGGTTCACAATGCGCCTTAAATAGGCCGATTTGTAATAGTGACAGTGTACTATGAACCATTTGTTGCTTTAATATGTTCGGAGGACGGCATTTTTTTAATATGTTTCACTACGAGTATATTGAAAACCACGCACTACAGTGAGCCGATTATAAGTCATGTCACTTAACTGGAGATGGGAACTAGTTGGCAGTGAGATTGTTCATTTGACAACTACAAAAATTGTACCTTTTTTTTTTTCTTTTTCTTTTTTAAATTTTTCAGTTATCTGGGACTATTGCTGAGAAAAGAAGCGAGTTTATGTCCTCACGTCCCGACTCCAGGTTCTCATTGTCTGTTCTCGATCTCACTTGAGCTGTCCACTCCTCAATTATCTGATTGAAGTTAGTGTAAGCAGAGTTACTAGAATCATCAGTAACATGAACCCCCGTGGATGATTGTAGCTTCTGCAACAACGACCTGTTTCCAACTAAGATCATCGTGGCTTTGCCAATCAAATCCTGCTTGGCTGCAGGAAGTTCCTGGCACTGCTCATTCAATAGTGAAACATCCTCTTGAATTTTCTTGATTCTGGCCACAAGCTTCATGGGATTTGCATTATAAGGGTATCACTGCTGGAACTCCTTGTGGAGCTTGTTGTGCAGCAGGGTGAGATCGTGATTAGCTTTAGTGAAGAGATTAGAGAGCCCATCTACAACTTGATGCCTATGTTGTTTGCTCCGGCCATCGTACGGCCGCACCATCGGAATCTTTCTCAGTTCTCAGCTCTCACACAAAGTCACACAGTGTGCAGCCTTTTGAATGAATTTTGAAACCTTTTCATAGATGAATCGAGTTCAACCTTATAACAGTTGACAAAAATTTCATGAAATCATCGTCCCTGACATTGATGGAGAGAGACCGATGCGACGAATGGGGCCGGAATTCTGTTAACCGTGAGGACTCTCTTAGCCTATTATTTTCCCCCTTTTATTTTTGTTTGAGCGAAATAGTGCGCACAGAAGAACAGGGAAATTCTGTACTTCTTCCCCTTCTCTTTTCTTTTTGTTTGTGCATCATAGAAGGAGGAGAAACAAAATTCAGAAGCAGAATAGAGCTTCCTCCTGAAATCTTAATCAGCCCCAGGGAACACTTCTACTCTCAAAACTCAAATTTATTAGCCCAGGTGTGTTCTAATCTAACTCAGTTGAAGATCCCCTATCTCAGTTCAAGCTTCAACTTATTTGGAAATTCTTGAATCAGTTGTGCGATTTTTGTTATTTTATAAAAATTAGAATTAAATTTCCTATAAGAAATTGTATGTTAGGCAAAGATTAATCTTTGACTAACGTTTAGCAGAAGAAATCAATTAAAGAAGTTTTAATGCCATGCATGTCCGATTATAAAAAAGGAACCCCTCCCATATGGTTGCTTGTTTTAAACTTCCTTATGTCGCGAGAAACAAATTAGGAACACTACAGATCAGTTGGTTGACATTAGACATATATGGCATCATTCTGGATAATACTTCAGAATCCTGCCGGGTTATTTCAGTAGTTGTAAACATCTGAAGAGTATAAACTCATGGATTTGCTGTAGGCCCCCAAATTATAATAACCCACAAACAAAATAGAGTAACATCAAAGCTCTAAGCACCAACTGGCGGCAAAATTAAAACAACTCAATACTCAAAGCTGTGATCAATTCAAGAATCTTCACCATATCTCAACCAAAAGAAAATAAACACCTTTAATAAATTCAATCAAAATCAAAGTAATTTTACCAGACCTTTTGTCGACTTCAAACACCCAAACAACTTTGAGGCTTTTGCAATAAAGTTAAGCTGACGGCCCTTATACTCACGGAAGCCTTACACACGACTTCTGTGTCTCACTGCTGATCGATCGTTTCTGTGACTTAGTGCTCATGGCCACCTAGACAGACCTGCAACAGGATTGAGCTCATCGTATCCATGTCTCAGTGGTTTGAACAAGAACTAATAGAATCCGTAGCAGTACCTGATCTCTCGCCCGCGGAGCATGAAGACGCAACACCGGAAGCCGCAAGGAGTTAATAAAGTGTTTCTTTTTTTCTCTACGATTAATACAATGGCAATAAAGACATGTATTTATAGGATAAATGTGTATTCGTGGATCAAATTGTAAATATTTCCTAAACCAATTAGATTTCATAAAACAAATACTAAACCAAACAGGAAACTTACAACTACAAAACTGAATAGCAAATATAAACAATTAGGAAACTTTTTCATTAACAGAAAACAATACGGGGCTGTTAATTAAGTGGCGGGTTTATTTAACAAATGCCGTGGTTGATATTTTCAATATCATTAATTATTATACAAGCTGCCGGCAAACGCGATTAAAACAAAGTCGAACAAAACAAGATGATTGTGTTCATCAGTTGATATCCCGTTATAAGAGAGACAAAGCCACCCTATTTTTTATGAACGGGTGGCTTTGCCGAAAAAGAGGTTGTTAAAGCCACATCGGTTCATCTAAACACCAGTGGCTTTGTCCGTACTTAAACAACAAAGCCACCGGGTTTAAGAAAACCGATGGCTATATCCAATAAAGCCACCGGTTTAAGTATAACCGGTGGCTTTTTAACTAAGTTTCGCAAAAAGCCACCGGGTTGTTATAAACCGGTGGCTATATAGGCGCGTTTTATGAAAGCCACCGGTTTATATGTATCTGGTGGCTAAAGTTGGGTGGCTTTGTGCCATTTTGTAGTAGTGAATGTATCACATATTGTGTAGTTTCTTTTTTATGTATTGCTTGTTTTTGAAAAAATATTGCCTATTAAAGAAAAGTATCATTTATTTAAAAGAATAAATAAACTTATCACCTGTAATGAAAAAAAATGACTGGACTTTAAAGACAATGGGATAGGAGACTCGCATATCCTCAATATGGCAAATCACAATTACATAGGAGGACACCCGTTTCAATATTTTTACTGATTACTTTTTCACAATTTAACTACAATTGCTGGGTTTAATTGTCACAATTAAACATTTTTAATTAGCGATTTCAAATTCTGAAAATTTTGTACCTTCGTAAAAATTTATTGGTCTTCCAAAAAATTATCCTAATATTAGTTTTATACACTTCCAATTATAAAAAGTGCTATAAAGAATCAAAGATTGTAACGCAAAATAAGGATATTTTGCACATTAAATTTGTAATTTTAGAATACATACTATCAGCAATATAAAGAAATCAAACTCAAAGCATTCGACTATAATGGCATCTCTTTTAGAAGTTTTCATGAATAATTTGATCTTGATCTATGAGTCTTGTTTGTGCTTTCTATGTTTTTCTGCTACTTTTGATTGTAGAGAGAAGCCTAAAAAATCAACAACCACAAAAATAAAGAAGAAAGTCAGCTTCAATTTGAATGTCAAGACTTATGAGCCAACACCTAACGAGGAGATTGAGAAGAAGAAGAGAACATGATTATACTTGTTGCTTTTCTGGCCAAGTGACGGGGGGAAGCTAAGAGTAAAACTGAAATATAGCCAAGTGTCGGAGAGAGAGATTGGGGTGTTTGCAAAAGCTCTCTGGTCTTTCTCAACTCCGAATACACATATAATGAGGAAGCAAGAAGTATATGAACTATGAAGATAATTTGATGTCATCAAAACATGGATGATTCCCTGCTAATTATAGGTATCAGAAATGCAGAGGATGAGATTGAGCTTGAGGAAATTGATTTAGAAGATGAAGATTATGATGAACTTGATTTTGATGAATGAGTAAGTGGAAATAGGGAACAATTAATCTAATCCAGCTTGAACCTCCAAATCAGAATCAAACAAATATGCTAGAAAAAGAAGCAAATCTGCCTTCTCTGTGCTCAATCAGAGTTCAAAACCTCACTCTCACTGGAAAGATGTTAAAGCTAATTCAAGGCAGCAACTAAAGCTTTAGAAGGAGAATATCATGTTAGAACAAGAGAAAGCCACCCTCATGTATCAAGAAGTTGGATCTCCCGCTGCCTTTGAACCCTTCATTTCTCTCGGTTCACCTCAAGCCAATCCATGAGATTGCAGTTGATGCTAGCCTCTCTAATTGGTTGGTTTGAACCAGAATTCAGTCAAACAAAATGGAAACCATAGCCAAAACTGGGAAAAACTTCAAATAGATCACTCAGATACTGCTAAAAGAGATGCCATTATACATGTGATCATAATTGTAAGTATCTACTATACTTGTATGCCAAGATCTATTATAAAATACTATACAGAATATCATACCTTCGTCCAGTGATCTGATGGAGTGTCGATCGAAGAGCCGCACAAGTGTCCGGCCTCTAAAGATATCCACACGAACAATTCCCGGGACCTCACAGGATGGACTGTAGCAGGTTAACGTGCTAACTCCGTCAATCATCTGAAAACCAGAGGAAACTCTTTCTCTGAAGTTAAGCGTACACCATAAGCGGAAGCGAAAATCAATCGTCATCTGATTAATGACCCTTCTACCTATTTAATAGCAAATAAAACTTACCAAATAAATATTTACTAGATCTTATCTAATAATTGTTTATCTGTAGTAGTTATTCTATAGGATGATAACTACCTGATCTCCTTTATCGTATAATAAGGGATACGATAATTATATCAGTTAGGTAAATCATTTTTACTTCAAATCTTTATTTGAGATAATTAATTTGCTAATTAAATACTTATAGATTAATTTAATATAATTAATCCATGTAATTATCATATAATTATAATTTGTCCTATTTAACCCAAAAATTAATTCTTAGTGTGTGACCCTTTAGGTTTCTTAATTCATGACAATAAAAATAAATTCAATATATTTATTTGGCTTTAGTACAAAACCCAACAATAATAACCATAAATAGATCATTCAGATACTGCAAAACACAATTATATGATAACCAGTGAAACTAATTCACGCATCCTAAAGTCCTTATCTAGAATGGACATTCCGATTTAATCGTGAACGTATGTAAGCAACATAGATTTAGCTCCAAGAATCCCATCCCTCCTTTGGGTCAATTCACACATCCTACTTTGGAGGGGGGTTGTGAATTGTTGATATAAGGTAGGCCAAAAAAGGCTAAAGATTAGGAACTAAGGCTCTGTTCTCTTGTAGCAATTTTTCAAGAATCATTATTTTTTTTTTCAAAACTTTACACAAAGAAACAACTTCACTTTTTTAATAATTTAAAATTAAAATTTTAAAATTCCTTCTAAATACTTACTCATATAAATTCAAAAAATAACACAATCATTACACTTTTTTATCTCTCACCTACACAATTTTTAAAAAAAACTTCCCTCTAAAAAATTTCTAACAAAAAACTTCTGTCCAACAAAATTTCTCATACACAAGCCACAAGAGAACAGAGCCTAAGTGTGTCTATAAAATTAAAAATAAAAAGAGATAACTTAATCACTTCCCAACCACATGAAAATGTTTCCATTATTAGAACGTATTAGGAGAGAAGACAGCTAAGCAAAGAAACATACATAGTATTATAGTATATCAGTTCAGTTTCAAAAGTAAAACGACTACAGTAGTAAGATATTAAGGCGATTACCGATGGTTATATAATCAATCTAACCAAAAAAAGAGAAATCTCTCAGGAAATAAAGATTCAACTTGAGGCATAGTGCTTTTAATCAATATGGAGAAAATAAAGCAGAAAAAATACTAACCATTATAAATCTAGCAGACAAATGTAGATTAACTTAAATGTATCTCAGTGACCGGGCTATGAATCGATCAATCGGTGACTGTGACAAGAAAAGCGAAAGACAACATGTGGTAGCAGGCTTGAGAAGGAAATTACAGACTTTAGACCAAACAAATATGACTATTTTTACATGCAAACCAACAATATGAGATGAGCAAAAGCTGGACATAAACCATTCAATCTTTCCTGGGTAAGCAAACAAATTGTTAGTACAGAACTACTGCTCAATAAATAAAAGACTGGGTACTACATTAAAATGAAACTACCCGCCACAATGACACCAAACCATTTCCTTTCAGTTCACTTCCATGCAAATTTTCAGCTGGAGGGTTTTCAAGCAACATTATAATTTAGAACTACTGTAAAAGCCGGAGTGAAAATGGAAAATTAATCAGCAAGATGATGAAATATTTCTAAGCTCTCAATGTAGGCATCTACTGTTCCTAGTCACTGTTTCAGAATTTATCATCCTTCTCATTGCAATAATAAAACATATTCATCAGTCTAACACTAGAGGATACCTTGATTGTATAGATAATGCTCATGCACATAAAGGGCAGCAACTACAACAACACAACTTGTAAGAGTCATGAAATTTTGCTAACATTCACTCAATCTTCATCAATTGAAAAAAAGGCTATCTAACGTCAAGCACAAATTACACACAACAAGAACAACTTCCGCCCTCTAAGTTGCATAATGGTCTACCCCTCATGTTCTGGTTCTTACTTTACCTATTCTCTTCCATGGTGTTAAAATGGTTGAGATAGACTCGTATCTCCAGCACCAATCCAAAAATACTTCCCCTACAACATCAATTGTTCACTTGTTTTGCCTACGCTTTCCGCTAATATATCAGTTCATATTAGGATCCAACATGAACAAACATAATACTTTGTTATGCATTCAAATTATTGTACATGGCATAAAATCATTTAGGAATGCATTTGCAACTTATTTCACCATGTGCAACAAATCAATCTACGCTTCAGTAGGTAAATATAAAGCATTTTAACATCAATATGCACTTGAAAAAAGTAAAACATGCAACTTATCTTTCACTAAGGATATACTAGCGAAAATAATAAGGCTGCCTGCTAAAAGAAAATAAGGGTGGAAACTTCCTTTTTCAAAACAACCATCTATTGCTTGTTTATCAACTCAATTACAACGAAAAGGAAACAGAGATTAACAAAACTACGAGAAGAGAAGAAACACTGCAGATTTATAGCAAGGACCTAAAGTTTGTTTGGTAATTGGATGCTGCAACCAAAGATCATGAAAACAGAAGGAACATAAGAAAATGAAACGACACAAATTGGAGGTCTTGAATGATCTGAACCACCAGAAGTTAATGTGTTCTCAAACTCCATGCTTTTAGTTAAACTCTCATGCATTAAATCCCTGAGATACATAATTAAAAAATATGTACACATAACTCCATGTGAAAAAATTGACAGAAATGGGATCATTTATCAGGTAATGTTTAAAATGTAAATAACAGTTAATGATGATTATCTGAAAATTTATCATCAGGTTCTTCAAACATTTTACAAAACTTTAATTACTCCGTAGTCTGTATATCCCAGAGTTTTCAGTTAATTAAAGACAAAAACCAGCAAGGAAAATTACATGTACTTATGTTTATATCAACAGGTTGGTAGATTGGAAGAGATATTTCCCATCAGCTTATATTTTCTCATTAACTTTTCCTAATTTCTTTTGCCAGTCATCTAAGTAACCTAATGAGTAATTAAATTTTCCATCAATTTTTATTTGTGAATTTACTTAAATCCAACTCTCTGTCAAAGTATGATTATTTTTTTTTCCTTCTTTTTTATCAAAAGAAAAAGGAAAAACTATGAAAACCAAAGAAGCAGATACCAAACACCCACTATACAGGCTATCTGAATTACAAGTTGAATTCAAAAGAACAAGAGAACCTCAGTAGTTTATTCAAAACCAATCTTATTCAAAATCAATCAGATATGCCATACACAAATAGTATTCAAAACCGGAATGCTGAATTATGTGGAAATGCAAAATAAAAATCATTCATACACGACTTACTTTGTCTAGCAGAGTTATGGGAGTTGCCTTGGTTCTTCATCATGGATATCTGGTGGAACTAGACTCTCAACAAACAAGTCCACAGCGAGAAGTTCTCTTAACTGAGGACAGCAATATCTGCATGTATTACTCTTTGGATCATAAAGTATCAGCTTCGAACGCAACATCAACAGCACTTCGCCACTCCTTAACAAGCAAACAGGTTTAGAGCAACCAAACACACATTCTGGAGGAAAATCAGAAAAAGAAATGGAAACAACTTTAATCCAAGAGTCTTTAAGTCCATAGTCCTTCATAACCCACACATCTAATCCTTTTCTTTCATACTCATAAAACACAGAAAGGCAGCCTCCTAATGCTCCAATCATACAATCATCCACAATCTCTTTGGAATTCGGGCACTCCATTTCTCCATAAGTCTCATTTGCCAAATCGAGGCTAACAATCTTCCAGCAATCAACAACATGAGTTGCAGCCCAGTGGAGATTTCCACTAGCATACTGGCACCGAAACAACAACCCGCCCTTAAATATTATCCAATCTGACTCCAAGTATTTTTCTTTCAGCTATACACATTAGCTTCAGTCTTACATGTAGAACTTCTGGGCAAGGTACAAAATACCATGACTACTTGTTGGAACATTTTAATAAAATGTATTTTTATTGATCAAATTGTAGCTTTAATTTTTGTGTTAAAAATTCAGTTACAAGTTTGATAAGTTACAAAAATGATTTGGGCAATAATCTTTAGCATTTGTGAGAATGCTTAATTTTTGGTAACCGAAATTTTGAAAATGCAATTGAAGTAATTATTTTATTAAAACATATGTAAATTGATTCTTCAGTTTCATCAATCAATTGTATGAATTAATATTACATTAATATTTTATTATAATTAGCATCAGTTTAAAAAAGAGAATCAATGCAATTGATCATTTTCCTTGGCATGTTAATGTTTCCGTTCATGGTGATAAATATTGGAATCAATTATTACATGGAACCTTCGGTTTGCTAATTTGAAATAAATACATTTTTATTTTTTATATATTCATCTATATATACTTACGAAGAGATAAGTAGACTAGTGAATAAAATGTTTTTATGTTCTTTACAAATTCCCTTAAAATATTGCTATGGCAAGGAGAGAAAGGTGTTAGAAGAGTTGCTTTAGTTTCCTAGCGATTGTGCAGATTGTTAGGAAAACACAGCGAGTGTGCTGGGCTGTTGTATCCTGGGGATGACAAGTTTCAACAGTTCTGTTGCACCAAAGATAAATCTTTGCAGAAGGGCTTGAATCACCTAAAGATAGCGACTACGCGCCTCAGCCCTTCCACATTAGCTTCGCTAACGAATTATCTGTTTATCTTCTTTGTTTATTTTATGATTTTGCAGGTCACTTGTGCGAGTTGGAACAATAATTTTTGGTGATTCAAAACTCGTTATAGAGTCTACTTCTAATTCCAACGCAAGTGATTTGAAGAAGCCATTTCGAGTTCATGCTACGAAGGCTTTTCTAAGCAGAATCGAAAATCTTGTCTATGTGATTTTCTAAGAGATTCGAGGTATGTATTTAATTGATAAACAAAATACGTATTGTGAAAACATGAGTAAGATGTTAATGCGTGAAAAATGTTTTGTTGACATTGAAAATCTCTTATGCGTTTATGAGGTGCATATGGAGAATATCATGAGTCATGAAACATTGCAATCATCTTTCTTAATCCAATAGATTTTATTGTTCTTACAATATTTTTACAATCTAATGGTGCTTTTTGATATGAGTTACGATCATGCACTTATATAAAAAATAAATAAAAATAATAATAATAATAATAGTAACCTCTGCGGGTGGTGTTTTTTTGTTTTCATTCTTGAATCTCATTTCAAAATATTAGAGTGAAAAATTATTACATATTTTGACTATAATGGATTCAAAACTTTGATTTTCAACGAGTTTTAATTATAAACTTTTTGATGTGGTGTTATAGACTTTAATTTATGAGGAAAAGTCTTATTAGATTCATGAAATGAAATTTCTGTGCTTTGAGGTAATTTCATGTGATACTAGAATATGTATATGAAATTATGTGTTATTTCTACTGAATCAATTAAAGAACAATACAAGAGATTAGTGAAAAAATGCTTATGCATATAATTAATATTGTTAAATTAACTTGTGAAGCATATGTGAAAAATATAATTAGCAAATTTCGTATCCATGTAATTATGGTGTTGATCAAATGTAAATTTGCTTATATGCATACACTTGAAATTATTGCGAATTTGATTATTTGCAAACACAATTTTATACTCTACACATGAAAGGTTTGGAGTTTTAATTGGTGATGAAAAATGAAATTATATGTGTCTATATTATGTACCTTATATCACTGTCAAATTATATAAATTTATAACTTTTAATTATGATGAAAAATGAGAAACAGTGGGGGTACATTTAACACATATTAATAATTTTATATCTCTTGTGAAAATATTATATTTTGCATAGAATTATAATATATGAAATTATTTGAGATTTCATGCAATTATTATGATGTTGAATTATATCTTGAGTTTGCTATATATTCATATTCTATGTGATTTAAACTTGTCACTTTATGAGAAAGTGAAAATAAAAATAATAATTTTTTATTTGATCAATATGAGAATTTTGAGATATTGATTAACTATATTTTGAGCATTATATAGTGCATTTTACTTGCGAAAAATTTACTATGTATTAATATATCATAGTAGAGTATAAAAATAGTGGGGGTTACTTTTTGCATTGAATTTTTGCAAATTGTTTATAACTACCATAATCAAATTTTTGAGAAATTTGTGAATAATGTGAATTTATAATTTGCAATAACTATTTGAGAAATTTGTGAATAAATTGCAATAATTATTTGAGAATTATTTTTGCGATTATAATATATTTGATTCACTTAATATTCCAAGTGTTTGAAAAATAAATATTTGATCAGAAAATATTTTTTAAATGCGCTTGGTTGTGTTGTGAAAATTTTCTTACAGTATGAAATTTTTTGAAATTAACTAAATGGTTCCTAGTAGTAAAAAATAAAAATAAAAAAAAAAAGACTACTGGCCATTGAACAAAATTGAGAAATGCAAGAAAACTAAATTAGTAGCTCCTAGTAGTAGAGACTACTGGTTATCTTTATGATGATTCCTAGTAGTGAGGCTACTGACTACTCAAATACCAATTAGTGTTGGTATGTGGATCAAATATGTAGAGATATATAATTTTTATATACCTTGAGATGATTTAAATTTTATGAGATATCTTCGCCAATCGCGACTTAAGTGATCATTGGTAAAATGTTATTGCTTATGCAAAGCTTGATCAATTAATTGTGTATGGCATTGTCTTAAATGCTAAATGCCAAATTTCATGTCTTTGCCAATATGAGAATGCGCAAACAAATCCAGATCTGGTGCAATGACATGAATGTACCTCGAGGGGGATGAGACCAAAGTCCACTTTAAAAATACAAAAATCATGTGTAAGGATACCCAACCTAATTATTGGAGATCCCAAGAGTTAGGTTCAAAGGGAAAAATGAATTACATGGTGATTGTTACAGTATGCACAAATATATTCAAAATGTCCATCCCTGTGGTACGTGTGCATACATCATGTAATGATAAATTGAGGGTTGTGGCATAAAATGCCCTTAATGAGATCTATATCTCTTATGAGTGGGGTGTAAGAATTACAGGAGCACCCTTGATAGATTTCACCTACATGTGTGTTAGGATGGGGCCGCCCTGAAGGGACTAGGGATTTAGTCTCTTATACACTCATGGAAAACTATGATAAGCACAAGGCCGAAATGTGTCAGTTTGAACAATTCATAGAGTACACTTAAACTATAGTGTGTGTAATCCAATTTTTTATATCTTCAAAGCAGTCATAGTTCAAGACCGAAGTTCACTATGGCTCTGGTATAAGAAATTGTACGTCCTAACACTAAATATAGGTTCAAGGCATTGCCACCTATGTGAAGCACTATGGTTATTTTCTTGCCATAAAATAAAGTTATATTTTATTAAAATGAGTGGGGGATTCTTGGAACATTTTAATAAAATGTATTTTTATTGATCAAATTGTAGCTTTAATTTTTGTGTTAAAAATTCAGTTACAAGTTTGATAAGTTACAAAAATGATTTGGGCAATAATCTTTAGCATTTGTGAGAATGCTTAATTTTTGGTAACCGAAATTTTGAAAATGCAATTGAAGTAATTATTTTATTAAAACATTTGTAAATTGATTCTTCAGTTTCATCAATCAATTGTATGAATTAATATTACATTAATATTTTATTATAATTAGCATCAGTTTAAAAAAGAGAATCAATGCAATTGATCATTTTCCTTGGCATGTTAATGTTTCCGTTCATGGTGATAAATATTGGAATCAATTATTACATGGAACCTTCGGTTTGCTAATTTGAATTAAATACATTTTTATTTTTTATATATACATCTATATATACCTACGAAGAGATAAGTAGACTAGTGAATAAAATCTTTTTATGTTCTTTACAAACTCTCTTAAAATATAGCTAGCGATTGTGCAGATTGTTAGGAAAACACAGCGAGTGTGCTGGGCTGTTATATCCTGTGGGTGACAAGTTTCGACAGTTCTGTTGCACCAAAGATAATTCTTTGCAGAAGGGCTTAAATCACCTAAAGATAGCGACTACGCGCCTCAGCCCTTCCACATTAGCTTCACTAACGAATTATCTGTTTTATCTTCTTTGTTTGTTTTATGATTTTGCAGGTCACTTGTGCGAGTTGGAACAACACTACTTTATAATCATCATTCAGCACATCATAACTAAACCCAAACAACTTACAACAAAGTTTTTTCTTATTTAAACTAATGTCAGGCAATTTCATATATTTTTTAATATAGGGGTTCCACAAATACAAATGATTGTTAAGAGATATACAAACCAATCCATTGGAAGACCCCACGATAGATAAATCTGTTGGACTTTTCATTGGATAATCAATGTCAGGTAGGTCCTCAATGGTTATCGTTGTGGCCGCGTCCAGGATAGAACTAACCGAACATATCTTGATGCAGGACTCAAAATGTGGGAAAGAATATGGAGTAAAGATGAGACCATGGTGAGAATGATCATCCCTTCCACATGATATGGCGAGATGGGTTTTGATGAATGGTGAGCTCGAGATTAGGTAAAGCCGTGATTTTAAAACACACCTGAATTTCCCCAAGGATTTGGCTGGCAGTCTTGAAAGGATTTCAACAACCAGTTCGGCAGGAAAGTTGGGGACAAGTAAAGGTTATAATTCTTGATTTGGACCCGATGAAGATGAAGATTGACCCTGGTGGTCATCTATTCTGTTCCATTTCGGTGGATTAGAAGAAGGTTTTGGTGAATCTGTGTTGGAAACCATAGCCGAGAGCTGGTGATCGTGAGGGTTGCCGAGGGTTTGCTATTTTTGCAGTATTTTAAAAGAGCATCATCTGTTCCGATTTATTCAATCCAATTTCTTTTCTTTTCTTTTTTTTTTTTTTTTTTATTTTGGTTTTGAAACGTCCACTTTATTTATATAAATATCAATTTACAGAACCTATTAGTTGCTCCTGGGATCCATTCCTCCATGATGCTAATCTTTCCTGCGTTAATTACTTTCCATCTCAGATTCGGGTTAATCAAGTCTCTTCCCCGAAAAATACTCCTCCCCCATGAAATAGATTTTTCGGCTCTAATCCTCAAAAATCTATTTCAAATTCCAAGAAACATTAGCCCCAAATCAGTCATCTCAAACTACCTGATCATTGCCCCCTTGAAGTCTGACATCATCTTTTCATTATTTCCAGTGAATATTAGATCATCCACATACAAGCAAACAATGACCATATACCCACTTGATGAAGACTTCACATATAAAGTATGTTCATATGGACACCATTGAAAACCATTTTTGATAAAGAATGTGTCAATACGAGTATACCAAGCTCTCGGAGCTTACTTCAATCCATACAGGGCTCTCTTCAATCGATAGACCTTTTTCTCTTGACCTCTTTTTACAAAACCAGGAGGTTGATTAACATACACCTCCTCTTCAAGAACTCTATTCAGAAAAGCAGACTTCACATCCATCTGAAAAATCTTCCAATCATTCTGGGCAGCTAGAGAAATTATCATTCTCACAGTATCAAGTCTAGCAACAGGAGCAAACACTTCAAAATAATCAATTCCAGGCATCTGCTTGTACCCTTTTACAACAAGTCTTGCCTTGTATCTATCAACGTTTCCACTAGGCTTATACTTTGTCTTGTAGACCCATTTCACACCAATGGGCTTCTTTCCACTCTCGGAAGGTTTGTAAGCTCCCAAGTATTATTCTTCTCAATGGAATTAATTTCTTCATCCATTGCCTTCACCCAACGATCATCTTCAGCATCTGTAAAATAATTAACAGGATCACAGTCTGCAAACAAAGCAAAATTCACAACATCCTTATCAGTCAAATTATCAACTTCATCCCCAACTGCATAATCATTCAAACGAGTTGGCAGTTTTGACTCTCTCCGTGGATGTCCACTTGAGGTGGAAGCTGTAGAAGTGGAAGAATCACAAACTAGTTGTTGAACTGGCTAACTCGGTTTTTTAGTTGCATTATCTCCACCAATATACACTCCTGATGATCATTTTATAATTTTTGGTGCCTTCTTTTTCCAATCCCAAACTCCCTGTTCATCAAAAGTAACATCTCTGCTGATAATTACCTTCCCAGTATCAGGATTAAACAATTTATACCCTTTAGTCTCACTTCTATACCTAATAAAGACACATTTTTTTGCCTTATCATCCAACTTCTTCCGTATTGCATCCGGAACATGGGCATATGCAACACACCCAAATACTTTAAGATGTGAGATATTTGGTTTCTTTCTTCACCAAATTTCATATGGAGTCTTCTTACCAATACTCTTTGTTGGATACCTATTTGATAAATAAACTGCACAAGCTATAGTTTCAGCCCAAAAATCCTTAGGCATAATTTTGGCCGTTATCATTGACCTCACCATATCCATCACTGTTCTACTCTTTCTCTCTGCAACAGGAGTGTACCTGGCTGTCATCTGATGTTTAATCCCATGATTTTTCAAGAAATCATCACACACAGTATACTCAGTGCCTCTATCAGTTCTCAGAGTTTTAATGGAACATTCACTCTGCTTCTCAACATAAGCCTTGAAACTCTTGAAAATATCACATGCATCAGATTTAAACTTCAACAAATAAACCCAAGTCTTCCTACTAAAATCATCAATAAAAGTGATAAAATACTTGTTACCACCCCGAGAAGGAACATCAACAGAATACAAGTCACAATGAATTAGCTCCAATGGCTACTTTGCCCTCCAAACTTCACCTTTTGGAAAAGGCTCCTTGTGCTTCTTGCCCAAAACACACAACTCACATTGTCGAGATTTAAAATTAAGTGATGGCAATCCAGAAACAATATTATTCTTCACAATAAAGTTCAAACCGCCAAAATGAAAGTTGCCAAATCTCATATGCCACAACCAACTCTCATCACAGCCAGTGGTACTAAAGTAAACCGAATTATAATAATTAAGAGTGATTGGAAATAACCTGTTATTGTTGGTGTCTACCTTTGCAATCATCCACATCCGTTCATCTCGAATTGTGCAAATACCATGCCTAAAATTAATATCATAATTCTTCTCCTGCAACTGACCAAGACTCAACAAATTTTGACTAAGATTAGGCACATAATAGACATCAGCCACTGTCTTCCCATTTTTCAAAGTAATGGGAATACTACCTTTCCCAACAACAGACATAACATAGTTATTTCCAAATCTCACTGTATTCCTGGAGGTCTCATCAAAATCATAAAAAATTTCTTTTCTCCCACACATATGATTACTACAGCCAGAATCAATGTACCACTTAGAACTTTTTTCTTCTTCACCAGGCCCAGCAATAAATAAAATAGTTTCTTAATTATCACCACTACTTTCAGCTATTTGAGCATGTCCAGTATTGTTATTCTTAAGACCCCAACAATCCTTTTTTATGTGACCCATCTTTCCACAGTTATAACATTTAATTTTAGACCTATCATGTTTTTGCCCATTATTTTGAGCATCCAAATTAACCTTTGGTTGGTAAGAAAAATTACCTCTACCTTGACCTCCGCCTCTAAAGCTTTGACCGCCACGTGCTCTCCCTTGAGAATTCTGGCCCTGCTGATTGGTTTCACCACCATCGGATTCTTTAGGCTTATATACCAAAGCCTTCAATTCTTCTGACGCCGCATCAACAGATGGCCTATCACATGGCATCTCAAATGTCACCCATTCTCATTCCAAATCAGCATACGAAAAAGTGGAAAGATCTTTAATGGCCTCAATAATCTCCTTCTTTGTGTGAAATTTCGAAGTCAACATCCGAAGAACTTTAGACACCATCTGCTCTTCCGTTACTTTATCACCGTTGATCTTCATCTGACCAGCTATGGACTTTACCCTAGCCATGTATTCTTGCACCTTTTCATTAGGTTTCATCTTTGCTAACTAGAATTGTCTCCGTAACTCCTGCAATTTCTTTTTTTTTTGAACATTTTTGTTTCCTCGATTGGTAACTTTTAACTTGTCCCAAAACTCCTTAGCTGTATCTACCGCCATTAACTTCTGCATACGTCAAATTCAACCTTCGTTCTTAAATAATAGAGTGCATGATTATTGTGAGAACGATTTTTCTCCAATTCTTTACTTCCCTCAGCTGTTGATTTTTCCCCTTCCTTGTCTTTTTCAGGTTCTTCAAAACCTAGCTCAATCACATGCCAGATACCAACCATCTTGAAAAAACTCTCCATAAATTGACACTAGATTTCAAAATCAGTTTTCCCATCAAAGACAAATACATGGCAAGCAGGAGGATTAAATAAAGTAGACATCTTGAACGCCCAAAAAATAACACAGGCTCTGATACTAGATGTAAGACCCAAACTAATGCAAACCCATAGAACTAAACAAAATGCAGAAGCTACGAACTTTGAACCAAACCGAAACGCAAGAATGCCGAATCACCGATCAATCAATTAAATTGATCGAAGACTAATTGAGAGCACGGAACCCAAGGAAAACTTAACCAAACCAATTGATTTGGTCTTCTACCAAGTCACGGAATAAAGTCCACTTGCTTCACAACGCAATTAACTTTGCACCGGAATCGATGCAAAGAAAAACTAAGGCTTTGTGCCTTGAACCAAAAACTAACGCAAAACAAAGTTGTCGTCGGAAAGAACAGCCGCAAGGCTTTAATTAATCTTTGTAATTTTCTCTGTGATTACAATAGCAACTCAAGACATGTATTTATAGGCTAAATTATCCCTGAATCATACACTGATTCAGATTTCAACTATTTCCTAAAACAATTAGGTTTCCTAAAATAAATACGAAACCAAACAAGAAACAAACGAATAGGGAACATTAACCGAATAGGAAATAGAAACTAATAAGAAACTTAGTTTAATTATTCTACACGTTTTGGTTTTGATTTAAATAGTAAATTTAATATATTATAATCAGTTTTCATAATTTTCAATATAACTTTTTATTCTTCAGCTATAACTTTTTACATTTCTAACAAACTTTTTACATTGTAAAACTATTTTCCAAAACATGTTTTCAAAACTATTTTCAAACCCATCAAAAGGAACAGCCCCTATATATATCTTATGCGTGATACTTCATTCGATAAATTCACAGCTGCGATACATTCGTAGCCAAACTCTTCAGAGACTAAATTCAGTACGCAATACATAAGACACCTAAATCGATATGCGTGTATTTTGAACATACATGCGATACTTTAGAAACTAAAATAGATACGTGCACCATTAGATGGTCAAACGTGTCGGATGCAAGTTTTTATGTAAGAGAATTTAGTAGATAAATGTTGACCCACAACATTAACACCACGCAACTTTTTTTCCCCAATAAATGGCTTTTCATTGATAAATTAAGTTAAAAGTATATTAATGTTGTCTTTTGCCCTTGCTGAAACTAACCTATGTGTTCTTTTTACTCTTTATCTGGGCACTGTTACAACCAAACAAGATTGACACTTATATTTTGCACCTCAATTCCAACTTTCCTCTACATTGTTGAATTATTTCCAGCCTTTTTTTCTTATCACACTTTGCTGCAATCAAACATCATGTTGTTTATGCTTGCAAAGGTGAGGTAGCTTTGATCCTTTTTAGCATTTTGATTATGACATGTTCGTGTCGCACTACAAAAATTATCACTGCTTGACCCATTTTTCCATTGTAAAGATCATTTAGTGATTTCCATGTAAACTTCTCTTGTTTTATCTTTGAACTCATGAATGCGACAATGTGTTACGTTTTTTTTTTTTTTTTTTTTACAAAAACAAGTAGATTATATTGTTAATAAATTGATGGATAAAAAATACCATTAAATCCAACACAATTACATTGTAGGAAAGGAAGAGTTTTATCTTTAGCTCAATAGATATGGCATGCACGCCAATACAAATTTGAAAAATACATAAAGATAACTAGTACATATCACAACCGATAAAAGTCAAAATGGAACAAGATGTCCCTAAAAATTTTACCCAAACAATAACATCAACATCTTTGAGTACTAGACTTCATTATATATGTATTTCTCTTGGTTTTTTCACCCACGTCTTCATCAGCTTGCATAGATCTGAAAGTAATGACACTAAAAGTAAAGAAAACAAACACTCCAACAATGGAAATCAAATACTCTCATAAAGAGAGGCAAAACAAAGATAAATGCCACGAAGGAAGACTAAATCCTACTTAGTATGAAAAGTTATTAAAACCAACATACAAATGAAAAACTGAAACCAGGGCCACGGCTCAAGGGCCCAATACTCTAAAAATTTCTTGTAAATATATAGTGTAAGTTTTACTTTAATTTTTTTGGGCCCATATATATATATTATGTGTGAATATCTAATTTGGGCTGATACTGAAAAAAACACTTTGAAATTTAAAAAGGCCCACTTTTTAAATTTTTTGTCTAACCGTATAGTTCATAAAATTTTATAATATGTGTGACTATGTGATTTGGGTTGATAGTGAAAAAAACTTTGACATTCAAAAAGGCCAACTATTTAAAGAAAATTTCTCTAACCGTGTCCATAAAATTATTTTTTATAATCCAATTGCTAAATTCACTACTACATAATGGAGTTTTAATGCCTGCATTTTAACAGCGAAAAAGACGAAATCGCCATTAAAAAAGAAATATGGGCTTTCTACGACGGTTTGCAAATAAACCACCGTAGAAAGACATTATCTACGGCGGTTATCAAATAATAACCGCCATCGTAACTAACTTTCTACGGCGGTTAATTAAAACCACCGTAGAAAGTGTAAGCAAACCACCATAGAAAGTCCTTACTTTCTACGGCAGGTTGCTTACAACAGCATAGAAAGTCCCGTTCTACAGCGGTTTGCTTGCTTACAACCGCGTAGAAAGTCCCTTGCTACGGCGGTTTGCTTACAACCGCCGTAGAAAGCCATTATCTACGGTGGTTTTCAAATAAACCGCCGTAGAATTCATGTATTTAACCCTAAATAACAGTGTGTATCTCCATAAACCCTAAACCCTTCACTATTTTAACAAGGAGTTATGGTAAAATTTACAGGGGAAGCTCTATCGAAATTGATGTAAAACTGAGTTTGCAATTATTTGAAATTGCATAAAGCTTCACTATTTATGTTAATGTGATTGGGAGGTTTAAAGCTGTTTAAAACTACAATGTTTTTGTTTTGATTTTACAGTTAACCCTTGATAAATTAATGTTCTAGGCATCGGAAAAAAGATATTCATTTAGCGAGGTTAGTTATTGACCGCTAAATGAATAAATGATTTGTTTATCGATTAATAAATATTTATTATTTTAAAGAGATTCTTCAGTATAGTTTCTATTAAGGCGCATTCGTACCCACGTCAACCTCTTTCTATTTTTTCGCCTCTTAACTAGCCTGCATGTATATGAGATATACAGAAACGATCAAAAATTAATTAAGACTATACATGATACGACATTGAGTAATACTTGTAACCAATTGTGAAGAGTATTAATTAATTGCCTCTATGAATGATTTATCTTAACATAATTGAAATTCTTGATTGACTTTAATTATTTAACTAGAGATAATTAAGTACACAGAAATTCAATAGTACAAAACCTACCATTAATTCAATGAAAAATCTTATATTTTAAGTGTTCCTATAATTATTGTGTATCAGTCATTGAAATTTTTTTGCGACCCCAAAATAATTGATTCGTTAAATGAAAATTTGAAATTTATTAATTATTTTTTTTTCATCGGTATAAAGGCTGTATCTTGTATATAATTAATAAATATAATGTTTTGTACAGTAAAAATTGATCAGTATTAAATTGCATATTATATATTAAAGGGGAGAAAAATTTTTTGGGTTATTTTACAAAAAAAGAAAACCTTAATAATGGACACTTTCTACTGCAGTTTAACAAAACCCGCCGTAGGAAAGCCACTTTCTACGGCGGTTTAAATTAAACTGCCGTAGAAAGTGGCTTTCCTACGGCGGGTTTTGTTAAACCGCCTTAGAAAAATGAGGCAAAAAATGGAATTCCAGCGCACGAGGTGATTACTTTTGCCCGTTCACCCAAGTCGAAAACGCAAAAATTTTTAAATATAATCAAGCTTATTACTTTATCAAAGCTTAAATGTACTTTATCAAAAATTATTAGTTTTGAGGTTTTCCTGTAATTATTATGTAACAGTACATGAAAAATTTGCGGTGAAATGGTTCACGGGAAAATTTGAAATTTCATTATTTAATGTTTATAATAATAAAATGCTGGATTTTGTACATAATTAATAAATATAATGAAATTGGATATTTAATATTATATTTACAAAATTGTGTGGTTAATTTAAAAAAAGAAAAACAAAAATAGAAATTAATAGGAACAGAGGTGCGCGCGGGAATTGGCACCCTTTTTTCCCCGTTTTCTATGGCGGTTCAAAAAAAACCGTAGTAGAAACACCTTTCTACGGCAGTTTAAATTGAAACTGCCGTAGAAAACACCTTTCTACGGCGGTTTCAATTTAAACCGTCGTAGAAAGGTGTTTCTACGGCGGTTTTTTGACCCGCCGTAGAAAACGGGTCGGGTCAGCTCATAAATTCAAATTATGAATTTGAATTTACAAGCTTTCCCTGCCTTCCCCCCGTTTCCCTCTCCTCTCTCCCAACCCATTTTCTTCACCCAGGAGCCATCGCTGGCGCCATCCGTAGACGGCCAACCTTCTCCTTCTCCCCCGCAGTTGTTCGGCGTTGGCTGCTCGCCCCGAAGTCACCCAGCTCCGGCTTTAGCTTCATCGGAACCCGGTGTCCATTTCAGCTATTTTCCCCAACAAGAATTTCGGCTATAGGGTCCCTTGGTTGTAGGATTGAAATCCTAAATAAGGTTTAGCCGAATACTTGGAGTTCATTTAAGCTTTTGAAATTTTACCTTTCTTTTTTTACTTGTGATTAGCCTAGGGTTTTTTGTCAATGTTGCATTCGGGTTTGTTGATAATGATGAATGCTTGGATTGTTTTGGGTTTGATCGATTGGTGGTTTAATTGGTTTGGTTGTTGAATTCGGGTTTGGTTTTCATCGAATTGTTTTTGAGTTCGTGTTTGGTTTTGGGTTTAGGGGTGTTGAATTTGGTTTTGCTTTATTAATTTGAGAACCTTGGTGTTTGAATTCAGTTTTGCTTGATTAATTTGAGAACCTTGGTGTTTGAATTCAGTTTTGCTTGATTAATTTGAGAACCTTTGTGTTTGAAGTCGGGATTGCTTGATTAATTTGAGAACCTTGGTGTTTGAAGTCGGGATTTGATCTATTTCGTGTTCCTCCTTTAGTGATAATGAGGGAAATGCTTGGTGGTTGAGTTGAAGTTGTGAAATGTAACTAGCATTTTAAATTTAACCTTTCTTAGGCTCCTTTTTTGTGTCTCCTTTGGTTTAATATCTTCAATGGCACTTATCTTTTGAAATTAAAGTTATCTTTGCATCATTTTCCGGCATCTTTATTGCAAACGTACAAAGTATCTTTTGTGTATAGCTTTTCTTGTTTTACGCAAAGAGAGTGTAAAATGAGTGAACTTCTCCTTAAAGCTTTTACCTTTCTTAATCTATTTTGTTTTCATCCTTTAGTAAAATGAGTGAAATGCTTGTTCTCATGAGTTGAAGTGGAGAAATGTAAATTGCCTTTTAAATTTAACCTTTCTTTGGCTCCTTTTTTGTGTCTCCTTTGGTTTAATTTCTTTGATGGCACTTATCTTTTCAAAGTAAAGCTTTCTTTGCCTCATTGTCCGGTATCGTTATTGCAAACGCACAAAGTATCTTTTGTGTGTCGCTTTTCTTGTTTTAGGCAAGGAGAGTGTAAAATGAGTGAACTTCTCCTTAAACCTTTAACCTTTCTTACTCTATTTGTGTTCATCCTTTAGTGATAATGAGTGAAATGATTGTTATCATGACTTGAAGTTGTGAAATGTCAATTGCTTTTTCAATTTTACCCTTTCTTAGTCCACTTTTTGTGCCTCCTTTGGTTTAAAGTGGGTAATGGCACTTGTTTATTGAAAATAAAACTTTCTTTGCCTCGCTTTCCCTTATCTTTTTTAGAAAAGTTTCTAGTATGCTTTGTGTGTCGCTTTTCATGAAAATGATCATTTTTTATACTTGAAGAGTGTGAAATGTCGCTTCTCCTTAAACCTTTTGCCTTTCTTAGTCTATTTTGTTTTCCTCCTTTAGTGATAATGAGTGAAATGCTTGTGGGTTGAGTTGAAGTTGTGAAATGTAACTTGCCTTCTAAATTTAACCTTTCAAACAACTTTGAGCCAAACACAAACAGTATTTCTCCACTCCTCAACAAGCAAACTGGTTGAAATTTGCCATATATATGACCTTCACCAATACAGGGAATAGAAACAAGTTTACTCCAAGAGTCTTTAACTCCGTATTCCTTCAGTACCCATACATCCAGGCGAGTCCTTTTATAATCGTAAAGCACAGAAAGACAACCTCCTAAAACTCCAAGTTCGGAATGGCCACAATCCTTCTTACAATATGGGGAGATTTCATAATCTGGGCAGTCCATTTCTTCATAGGTTTCATTCGCCAAACCTCACTCCAAGAGTTGTTTTTTAGACTATACACCTTCCAAACTTCGCGCGGTCTCTTGAAATCCCAAAACGTACACTCCGACTACTTTATAATTTTCATTCAACTTATTGTAACCAAACCCGAACGTTACAACGACCCTTATTTTCCAATTCTGTGCTAGGCAATTTCTTGGAATTCTTAATACAAGGTGTTGGAACATTTTAATCAAATTTATTTTCATTGATCAAATTGTAACTTTAATTTTTGTGTTAAAAATTAAGTTACAAGTTTGATAAGTTACAAAAATGATATGAGGAATAATTTCAGCATTTGTGAATGCTTAATTTTAGTAACTGAAAAAATATTCAATTGAGAATTTATTATTAATGGTTTGGAAAATGCATCCGTTTTGCATTTCATGAATTTGGATCCATTTGTTTTTACCATCCATTTTTTGAGAGCAATATTATATAAAATTAGTGTTCAAAAATATAGAGCATCAGTTTCTTCATTGATTCACAAACTTATGGTTTTCCAATTTTAAACCGTTTGATATTTATATTGGAGTAATGGTTTTTATGAGAAAAACCGTTTCAGCTTTCTTTAAGTTTTCGTTTTGCTTATTTGAGATTAAAGACAATTTTAACTCTTGTATAAACATCTATATATTTATCTATGAAGAGAGAATTAGAACGGTGAAAAAATATCTTTTTTATGTTCCTTACAATACCCTATAAAAATATAGCTTTGGCAAAGAAGAAAAAGGTGTTAGAAGAGTTGATTATTAGGAAAACACAGCGAGTGTGCTGGACTGTTGTCCCGGATGTGACAACTTTCGACAATTCTGTTGCACCAAAGTTAATTCTTTGCAGAAGAGCTTGAATCACCTAAAGATAGCGACTATGCACCTCAGCCCTTCCACATTAGCTTCGTTAACGAATTATCTATTTTTATTTTCTTTGTTGTTTTTATGGTTTTGCAGATCACTTGTGCGAGTTGGAACAACACAAGGGTTCCACAAAAACAAGTCTTTATTCTCGTAATTAAATATGCCAATTAGTCCATTGCAAGATCCCACAACCATGAATGGCTTACTAGGATATTTCCTTGGAAGACAACCATCAAACAACCCAGGGGTAGGAGTTTCATCCGCAGATCCATAAAGCAGAGAACTAACCGAATATAGCTCGTGCAGGATTCCGAACTCGGGCTCATCGGTATCCACAGATAAGATTAGGGAGTGATGTGCATAATCATCCCTTTCCGATGCTATTGCGATATGGGCTTTGATGAATCGTGGACTTGAGATCAAATAAATCCATGATTCTGAAACACACTTGAATCTCAGAAGGGATTTGGCAGGCAATCTTGAAAGAAATTCAAACACGAGCTCGCCCAGATAGAAGAAGTTGGGGATTAGTAATGGTTCTGGTTCTTGACTTGGAGTTGAGGAAGGGGAAGATTCCTCAACCTCCTGGTTGATTTTGTTTCTCTTAGGTATTGAGGGCCTGGGTTCCATGGCCGGTGACAATGTGCAGAAGGGTTTGGTTTTCTTTAAGAGTTGTAAATACAAAGCAGGGAAGATGAATTGAATTTATGGAAAGTTGAAAAAGCATAGGGCATTGAGAAAGCTTTGTCTTCCAAAGTCTCCCTGGAACGACTAATGACTGTAAGGTAGAACAATTCCCTCTCTTATTATCAATGTTGTCAGAAGTCTCGGAACCACTCCAAGAAGTTTCTATATGTATTGTCTTTGATAAAAGTTAAGTAAAATTGCACTTTTAGTCATTTTCTTTACCTTTGTTATATTTTTGGTCCATTGTTTATGCAAACTCACACTTTTTAGTCCATCTTATTTTACATTTTGGTTTTGGTCCCTATTGCCGATTGACTTATGAAGTTGTCAGTAATTTGGATCATTTTGAAAAAGTTATAAATTTTTTGGGCCAAATAATAATTACTTAATCCTTTAAAGCGTTTAGTTTTCCACAATTTAAAAAGATTTGTCAAAATTCCTTCAAGAAAAGTCGATGTTGCCATATGAAAAACAAGTATGGGTAACTATTATAGGGTTTAGTTTTTTGCAATTTACTAAAGAAGGGTCATAATTTTTTAAAATTTTATTCTAACCCAAATGACTGGGTTGCAGGTAAAAGGGAACAAAAATGCCAAAATGTGAAAGAAGATGGACTAAAAGTGCAAGTTTATATAGAAGAGGAATAAAAAGTATAACGAATGTAAAAAGAGGGATCAAAAGTGTGATTTTTCCTAAAAAGTAAATGATGCTGGTTCTGGAATGAATAGCTGCGTTGGCCGGTGTGACGAGTCAAAGCTGCTTTGGCTGTGGCAGGGTGTGCGAATGAGGTAGCTGAAGACTGCTTCAGAGCTAGTTCGCGGTTGATGAGTTTCTCATGGAGTTCGTCGAATGAGATAGGGTGTCCCGTCCATCGACGATGTCAGCTATGTGGCAATAGTCCTCATTGAGGCACCCCAAAATTAATTCGATGAGGTCCTCATGGTCTAGAGGTTTGCCGAGTGCCGTGAGTTTATTGGATTTGCCTTTTAGTACTGTAGCGTAGTACTATCACTTGGAAAATTTGTAATTTTGTTCCATTTTGTTTCTAACTATTGTACTTTTGATCTCTCACCTTTCATTGTTGTAAAAATAG
This sequence comes from Leptodermis oblonga, assembly GCA_016801395.1. Taxonomy (NCBI): domain Eukaryota; kingdom Viridiplantae; phylum Streptophyta; class Magnoliopsida; order Gentianales; family Rubiaceae; genus Leptodermis; species Leptodermis oblonga. The sequence continues at coordinate 27,913,484 of CM028754.1, forward strand.
GGTCTTACGTTACACTGTTACAATTTTGCACGTGACGTGTTTTGGCCAATAAAAAAAATGGTGGGGCCTTCTTGTAGTTTTTATATTCTTCACTGGCCTGTGTAATAATTTTCATCTACTTTTACAAGGGCCACTAAAGGTTATGGTAATCATGAGAAAGTATCAACTTTTTTGTTTTCATTTCAAAAAAGCATCTAGAAACTGTTGGATGAAAACTGCAGCAACGCAAAATACTCTTTTTGTAGTAATAAAATGTAAATGACCAAAATAAAACAGATCCAAACAAAAAGAACAAAATTACAATTTTTCCTACTATCACTTATTATTTCCATTGTTGTGGGAACCATAGTTGTGAAATCAAAATACATATCTTGTATTGAATAATAGGATACTAGGCTTATTGAATATTATTATTATTTTTGGAATTTGGAGCCCACTGGGCCCCACCTTTATGATTTTTTCACCCTGGGTGGGTTTCGAACCCACGACATGCAGGAAACCAGCTTGCGGTACTAACCGCTAGGTTGTTATTTCGGACCCAATCTTATTGTTGTGGGAACCAATATTGTATTTCTTTATCTATCTCATCCCCTTCTTCTTTGTCCTTTGTTTTAGCTCTGTTATTTTCTATTCCATTTTAAGAAAATCATTACTTTATTTCTCTAAATTTTTACACAAAAAATAACTTTATTTTCTACTCAATTCAAATTTTAAAATTCTCTCTAAATCTTTATTCACATAAATTTTAAAAATAACATAATCACTATACTTTTTCTTCTCTTTCCTACATAACTCCCTAAAAAAAATTCTCTTCACACAAATATTCCTTCCCTAAAACTAAAATGTTCCAAATGAGTCAACAAAAGAACTAAGTTTTTTGAACAAGTAACTTCCTCCTCCATTCCATCCCTTATCTTTCTTCTCTCCCCATCCCCCACCCCAAATTCTTCAGGAAAAAAATAAAAAAGAAAATTGTTATTTGCAGGGACAAGATTACTAAATGCATATATCATTTTAAAATTTTAAGTACTGAAAACACTAAAATTCTCATGCTACCATTGGAGAAATCTTAAACCTTCTCCTTCTCCTTTGTGCGACCACCAAAATTGAAAACGGAAGAAAACGAACTAAAAACGGACTGAAAACGAACTAAAAACCATAATCGATCGGTTCTACAATTTTCGATCAGTTCTGCAATCGAAAATTGCTGAATTGAAGGTTCTGCAATACCAGGCAAAAGGAGGAAAATCTTCGTAAAATAAGAAAAAAAAATGGTAGATGGAGACGACCAAAAAAAAAAAAAAAAAGGGAAGAGTAAGACTTCCGCCGTTGGCAAACGGAAGTTTTAAGAACTTTTGGTACCTGTTTTTAAGACTCCCGTCACAGGCCGACGAAAGTATTCTGTCACAGGTACAAGAAATTCTTAAATATTCAATCCTTCGGAGGCGGAAGTTTTAAAAACCCAGAAACTCGCCAACAAACGGAGAAGACAAGGAAAAACATAAAAAAGAGAAGGAAGAGGAAAACTTACGCCAATTACAGGCGTAAGTTTCCCCTTCCCTTTTCTTTTTTTTCCCCCTTGTCTTCTCCGTTTGTCGGACAGTAAATTTTTGTCTTCCGATTTTTCGTTTTGTGGCAAAAGCTTTTCTGATAGGAATGAATATTTTTCGGACTAGGGATGGATATTTTTTTTACTTTTGATTCTCAAAATTACGATATGGGTATTTATGTCTTTTTGCCATTTAACATTTTAAAATATTCTCTGCATTTAGTAAAACCGTCCCTGCAAATAACATGCCTCATAAAATATTGGGTTGACAGATTAATCACGAATCATGAGTTAACCCCAATTTTTGACCATTTTTTCAGCTTTGGCTCAAAGAATGTAGAAAAAATAAAGTGCCACTTGGAGGTGTTTCCATTAATTTCTTAGAATAATTGGATGCCTAGTGAGCTATCATGGTGTTAGGTGTTGTTTGGATCAAGTCTCAAGTTCAGTAGTGAAGATAGTCTCGGTCCTTAAAATTAGAAGGTCCTGGGGCAAAATAATAAAGGCCCTTAAATATAGTTCTCTATAAATGTTTTTTCGAACAACATATTAACTAGATGACGGGCATGAAGACCTTATTATTAGGATAAGCCAACATTTATGGGAAGAAGGGGGACATAATGTACCTTACAATCTTTAAATTTTGGGTTTTGTTTACATAGTGACCAAATTAGAAATTTTTTGTTTAGGGGAAGGAAAATTTTTGGAGGTAAATATTTTCTGGAAAACTTCGTAGGAGAGAGAAAATAAAGTATAATAATTAGATTTTTTTTATAAAAAATATGAGTAAAAATTAAGAGAAATTTTTAAATTTGAATTTAGTAGACAGTGAAGGTGTTCCTATATGTAAAATTTTTTTTTTTGAAGAAAAATGGATAATTTTCTTAGAAATGAATGAAAATAAACAAAGCCTTAGTTTACAAAATTGTGTGCGTGCGAAATTGGATGGATAGGAAGAAAGAAAACCCGTATAGCGGTGTGAAAAAAAAACCCCAAAAATTGGTGTGGGATTGAAAAATTAAAACAAAATTTGAATTTGAAGAAGAAAGGAAAAAAAAAAAAAAAAATCATGGGCGGACAAATTTTGTTGGATTATCACACACAACATTAATTAGGCCCTCCAATTTTTTCTTTAATTTCTTTAAAGCAAGCCTACAAAATTTATGTAAGCCCACACAATTATATACCCATATATATGTAAGTCCACATATATTAAGTGATAAACATATTGGGCCCCTGAAGCAGTTAGGCCCTCATCCATCGTCTAAGCCCACCCTGCTGCAGGGCCGACCCCTGAGTGAAGACAAATTCAATATTGGAGCAATTGACCAAGTATTGGTTTGAATGTTCATACCTAATATCATTGGTCTGAATGTTCAAAGTCGAATTTTTGGAACCAAAGAATCTCTTTCTGTTCAAGAATTCATAATGCAAAATCCAACAAGGAAATTCATTATGCACTCAATTCTACTGTATTTATTTAGCACAAGGGAATCAGTACGCACACAATTTTTAAAGTAAAGGAAAATAACAAGTTTCTATATCTCTACCATATAGAATGACCTCAAAAAGTCATATTAGAACTTCAGATATCTCTATTCTTAGCATTTTTTTCTCACTTTAGACAACTCTATCTATTGAATTCAAAAGTGAATTTCATATTTGCTTGTTTCTCACTTTAAATGTCTCTACATATTGAACTTTTAGCTTTAAAAAACATTTTGTCAATGTTTGTCGATTTCGATTCCGCAAAATATAAATATTTGAAGGCTGGTCGACTTTGGCAGTTATGAGCCGAAAGGTCGACATCGACTTTACGGAAGACTTGCTTCTTGTAACCAAGATAGTGTAAGATTTTAAGAAAATTTTAACTCAAATATCACATTCTCTTTCAGCTTCCATTATAGTTAAAACTAGCAACATCCAAGCTCTCATGCATGATCCCAAAACATTAGCCACAAAATTTTAAGCATCAAAATTATCCAGACGAACACCCTGCTAGGTGTGTTCATTAAATTGGTAAATTAAATAAGTTAGCCAATCTAAACCATATAAATTAAACGATTGGCTTTTTTGTGTTCGGATCGGGTTAATAGCCGTACCCGAACTTTTAAACAGTTTAAAAATAGTTTGGAATTGGATTTGAGACTCAACCCAACATTGTGGTATTTAGCAAACAGAGCTACTTTAGCAAGTGTGGGACATTCCCTATCCTAGTTGCTATGAATATAGATGTCTGCAACTACGGTGGACACAGCTGCTATAGGGACAATTATACTCTGTAACCAAGGGACCGTAGCTTTAACATCTACATTTTTTTTTTGAAGGAAAAGGTAAATAATTATATTATACCAGAAATAACGGGACATACGCGTGGGATCTACAACTCGAAACTTGCAATACATCAAAATAGGGGCATTCCCCTAGCCAAAATTTACAATCAAAGTTAGCCCAACCGACTAACAAGCACTAGTTGCAACTCATTAAACCATCTAAGGATCTAACATTAAGCTCTACATCAAAAAGTCAAACAGCAATCAAGCTGGATCAGCCAAGCAAGACGCAACAAAATCCCAAAGTAGAATACCGGTCCATCCTTCAATAAGAGCCCAAACCCCTTTACATCTTAATGCCCACATAAAAGGCTCAAAAAATTTGCAAAGGAGTTTGGGCTTATTGCATTCTGCATATTGCCCTAGAATAGAATTCCATTCTGCATATTGCCCAAATAGAATTGCAAATACCAACTTAGCAACAAGCTAAGTCCAGTCACTAACATCCATCAGTAGGGGTGATATCGAGCCGAGCCGAGCCCGAACACACCTATGTTCGAGCTCGGCTCGGCTTCATTATCTTGGGCTCGAGCTCGAGCTCGAGTCGAGCCTGGAAATAGAGCTCGAGCTCGAGCTCGTAGCTCGAGCTCGAACTCGGTAGGCAGAATCTCCACTTGCCAAAATAAATTTGGCTTGTGGAGATTCGAACCCAAGTCCTCTGGGTTCTCCTTGCAGTGTCTTACCACTGCACCAAATTTAGTTTCATGTTAATATGTATGAATGATAAATTATATATGTATTTTATCTTTTGTAAAAATTATTTTTTTCTTATCGAGCTGTTCACGAACGTAATCGAGCCGAGCTCCCTTTTGTTCATTTATTGTTCGTTTATTAATCGAGCTTAAAATTTTGTTCGTGTTCGTTTATTAATAAATAAACGATCTCGAACCGAGCTTTTAACGAGCCGATCCCGAGCTTGTTCGTGAACGTTCGTGTTCGTTCTCAGCCCTATCCATCAGCACCAATTATATGCATGCATTATTGTCCAAGAATGTCAAGCAGTAAATGCCAAAACTCAACACAACTCAATGACAATGCCACTACGTAATGCCGATTCATTCGGTGAATCCATAACGCAGCTGCCTCCCACCGGCGATGTCGTCCAAATTGGAAGATGACAGCAGCAGCTAAACCCATTGGACCCCTTAATTCAGCCAAGACCGTTCACGATTCTTCATTTCCGGCGGAGAGTGAGTGACCACCCAAATCATAGCCAAAATCAGCCGAAACAGCATCCCAAATTCAAGAGCCAAAATTCCATCATCAGAGGGAAACTTAGAAGGATACCAGCAGCCAACCAACAAAGTAATTCCAGCAACAAGAAACAGAACAACCATTTGCCGAAATCCAGCAGCCAGTCAAATTCACTAAGCAGCTTCAGAAATTAATTCCATTTGGCACTTAATTCCCAAAGACAACTTTAATTCCAGAATCAAAATCACACAAATTTAACTCCCCATCCGACTCATTCATTCAAAAACACAGTAGCAAAATCCCACCAAATTCCCCAGCACATGAACACAATCAAACTCCAGTCACTAATTCCATTAGGCAGTTAATTTCCAGAGAAAGTGAACACTTAAATTATAGCTAACCCATTTCAATTCCATTCAGCACACAAAATTTCCAGAACCAAAACACAATTCGGGAAGTTCCGGCAGCATCAATCACGACCAATGGAGAAATTCCGGCAACGAGCTCGAGCTCCATTCCCGGTGAATTCATTCCGAGATTCTAGCAAACAAATACAAGAATTTCTTGCCGAACGAAACTCCTTATTGGCCGACGTTGAAGAAATAAGTCCGGCGAAGTTGAGGATGATAGCATCTCCCAAACCGGAGTGAATTCCGGCACCTCCATGTACCATTTCTTCGTCGCTGTGATGACATTCCTTCGTCGTCATGACCCCGAACTATTCCATTTCCATCATCAAGACATCTCCTTTCTGCAAAAATACCCGATAGCACCAACACCTTTTTCCCCCCAGCTACTGTTCTCACCAAGGTTCTCGAAACAGGGGTGACTATGTGAAACAGAGTCAACTCGGTAATGACCCACCCGATTTAACTCAGATGGCGAGTTAACTCCGTTTCCCGGCGAGCCAACCCTTCTTCCCGGCGAAGTTATTTGGATTCTCGTCGGCTGAGACGAAGCTCCGAGAACTCGATCACTCTAAACCCCTCCAGATCTGTATTCTTCAAACCCCTTTGTAACTCCAGTTGGTCATTTCCGGTGAACCAAAAAGGCCCTATTTTCCAGATCGAAGATACCAGTGTAGAGTTCCTGGCGCTGCCTTTCCATGGCCCAACTGGAACCCGCGACTTTTTTCTCTCCCAAATTTGACCCATCGGTAAACAAAGGGGAAAAACTGGTGAAGAAGAGTCGTTGAAGAAGAAATCGGTGAAGATAAAACTCATGATTTTGGAACAAATCTGCAACACCAACCCCGTAGCTTCCATTCACATCAAATTGGCTTGAAAGCACCAGATCCGAAGATGAGCTTCTCGGAAGTCACTCAAGGTTCACACCCGATACGTTCAAGACCAAAGCTTCAAATTTGTTTATCCAAACTCAAAATCGGAAAAACCGACTAGAAATCAAAACCGTAAATGGATCCCATCCCAATAGGTAAACATTCAAAATCCGAAAAGGAATCACCTTTTTGTATCCCCAAATCTCCATAAAGTCATGGACATTCACTTCACAAATAATTTCACACCAAAAGTGTTAGGGAAAATCCTTTGTGGGTGATTTCAATTTTTGATTAAATGAACTCTCGAAACTAAATTTTCCAAAAATGAGTAATCATACCCGATACAACCCCTAAATCCAATGAACACAATTTTAAGAATCACTTAAGATCCTCAAACTTGCTTCATTTAGACTTAGAAAATTCAATCGGTGAAGAAAGAGCTCATGTGTGGACGCTAGGATTTGTCTCTGTTAGTAATATAAGCACTCAATCAGTGTAACCCGAAAAGTGTACCCAATTCCAGCTTGATTCTTTGTAGCTACAACTCAGAACAAGTATTAATTCGAAAACCCCCCGCAGATGTTTTCCTTTTTCCAAAACTCATCAACAATTAAAGTTGGCTGCTTAGAACTGGAATTCCCCATATGCCTTTTCTGCACACTGTCAAATGCTCGCCATTCATGAGTAGCTCGTAGAACAACCTCTTCTGGCTTAATTTCCTCTTTTATGAAAAACCTGCATTTCTGGATTGCCATATATATACCATAAGAGGTGAATACTACTACACCTTTCATTAGCTGCAAAACAAACACAAAAGAGAACAGGCTTTCAGGTAGAAGAAGCAAATATGTAAATTCAACAACCATACCAATTCAGATCCTACACTTCAATTGTATTGACAAGCCTAATACTACTGAAATACATAATGAAATAATTATAAAACAATAACACACCAGCTATGCTATGGATTAACAGCTCCGAAGGTCCAAGGATTATGAGCTTCCACTTCTCGGAAGAAAGAAGGCTCATAAGCAGGAAATGAAGAACCTTTCTCTTATACTTTCACTTAATTCGAAACATGAAAACCAAATTATGTACTCATAGACTGGAGAAGAAACAATACTAAAGTCACTACTCGCCTTAATATCTGGAATCAGTACTCACATAGATCAATCTAATCCAACCATCAAGGCACAAACAAATCGAGATGGAAGATTCTCTGTTTCTCGCACAAAAAAACTTAACTAAAATCAACAAAAAAGGCAACAAATCAAACAGAAGAAAGGCCTCCAAATCAGAGAACCGTGAGATCTAAATTCATGGACAAACAAACAAGTGTAGCCACAATTTCTGTTTCAACTCCGTGAGATCACAAACTCCCTATTCTGAAATAAGTATTATTTTTTCCAGCATTTATGAGTATCATCTATAATCATGTCTTCCAAAAGCCCACTAAATACAAATACTTCTGATGACAAGCTTCAGGTCTCCTTTCAGAAATGGAAAGTAAAAGAGTCTAACAAGGGAAATCAGTTTCACTCATAAAATCCAATAAACTATGAGTGAATACTAACATGGATTCGCTTATTCTGGCAGCTAGTGAGGAATGAAAAATTAAGTTAAGAGGGCTATATATAATTCTCCAAACAATATTAACATTCTGAAACAGTAGGTCGATCAAAGTAGCCTCAATGTTTCAAAACCAATTCAGAGCACATTTTACAATTTCCTTCATTCCACGATCTAACTGGAAAAAATCATACTTACACACCTCAAAATACTAACCTTCATAACTCACCAGAGAGGTCATCCAAGTAATTTATGTAACTTAAGCGAAAGAATAAGTAAAAGAAAAAGATCAACACAGCTACAAAAAGGAAAAGATGGCTATTTTAGTATTTAGGAGATGCAACTTTTTCACAAAAATGGTCGTACTAAGACAAAAAGAAAAAAAAGAAAACTGGAAACAATTTTTAAGTCCAACGCATAACTACAATGGCAAAAGTAAATTTCAACCACTCGAAATTACACACCTGAATCTCCAACGACATGCCCTCTTACTTGACCACAAGATGGTCCACCGTTCTGCTCTGCACTAACAAAGTATGGAATGGAGTGGTCATAGTCAGCAGCAGTAGAGGCTCTCACATGAAGCTTACACTTGAGATGAGAGCTTTCATTGTAAAATCTAAGAACCAGTGTATAGCAGTTTTCCTTCAGCATCTGGTTGCATTTTATGTATTTGACTTCTGACATAATCAAAAAGTTAAACTGCAGGCTGCTGCGAAAAATCAAGAAACAGTACTGGCCCCTGAAAGCAAACGGGGAATTGCTAATCAAAGCAAGGCTTTCTGTAATAATATTAAATGAAGACAACTAAACAGTTATCACAAAAATTAAATGAAGGCAAAGCATTAAAATTCACGAATTAGTTCAGAACCAATGAAACTACAACACAAGTATTTCCCCACTAAAGATCATACCTTCAACAGTGGCAGGCTCACCAAAACCAAGAGAATCGCGGAAAAGCTCAATATGTTGATCATAGGACGCAAGCATTCCCATGTTCAAAGGCATAGCCCTCACAACAGTAGGCCAAGCACCTTTCCCATAGTGCTAGAACACCTTCATCAGCATCAATTCTAGAAAGTGCATGAAATGCATTAGTATAGTTATGGCCTTGGATTTCATGCATTAGTATAGTTACGGCCTGGGAAAACAGGCAAGGTAGCATCAGCCTGCATATGCATAAGGAAGATTAACTGAATCATTAGTTCCAGATCACAAGAAATAAAAAAGGCAACCTAATTAAAGAAGCTCAAGAATTCAGTTAAAACTGACTAATTCAAAAATGACTACAAAATTTCAAAACATATGAACTCTTCTAAACGTGACTAACATCGAAAAGCAGCATTAAAGAAAACTAACAGTAGAGTATAAGTTTGTATAGGGTTGAAGTAAAAATTTTTTAGTGTTGTATAAACTTATCATGCATCTTTATATTCTCACTTCAGTTTCTAATAACCAGAGGAAAAATAATAAAATAAATAAAACCAGAGAATAAGAATTTCACTAAAGGCTGAGACGAACAACGTCATGAGTTTTGTTTTGCTTTTACCCAACATTAGCAATAACACATTGCAAGAGTTCATTGGTTAGCAGAAGCTAGAATTTGAAAATGGCTGCACCACTTGATGGCTTGGAGGTGAAAACGATGTATAGTCCAAGGTCATTCTTCTTGATATTTCCTTTGTTGATTCTAGATTGATAAAATTGCTCCTGTACCAAATAAGATACATGATGCACTGTGGGGCTCAAGAACTAATTGTAAAGTGTTTTAGCATGAGTTCCTTATAGCTAATGATTAATGACTGGTTAGCTAACCTTCAAATTCAGAATGAACTTGGGAACATGACTTTCTTTTACTAAAGCAACTGCACAACCACCCCATCCAGCTCCAAGAGAAAACCTTAACACGCTCTTCCAACTCCTAACAGCTGCAAGATAAATCAGCAAGGGAGGTTTTAGTTATGCACAATATGGATTTATAAAAAGAACAATTAAATAGGCTAAAAATATTAGCATCACAAAATTACCATGATTATTATTGAACCATGGTGCAACTGTATCAACAAGATTTCTACCTGCACTCATATCGAACACTACAGCTGTAGTGATTACACCCAGTGGTTTTAGAAAGGAAGTTTCAATACCCAAGTTGTAATTCATAACAACAATAGTTCTTTATGAAAGCTTCAAATTCCTAAAGTTCATCCTAGTTAAATAATTTAAGAACAAAAAGTAAAAGACCTTCATCTCCCTCTGTATTAGCGATGGAATATTAAAAAAACATAAAAGATAGGTAATTAAAAACACACAACATAGAATTCCCTCACTTCTGTCCTGCCTTTAGAAGCACTATTTGCAGCAATTGAGACCTACAGTCCACAAAACATACCATAATGACTCAATCTTTGTGGAAACTCTAAAACCACTGAATAAAATTAGCAACACATTAATTTTTAAAAATGGCCAAATGCAAAAAAGTTTACACTTTACAGTGCGATGAATGCTCCTTCTACTTCTGCTTCTTCAATCTCTATACTGCAACAGCACCTGCACAATGCAAATATGCGAGACTAAATTTTCAATTCAAAGACAATTCATACATTTATCGAAGTGACAAATAAAAGAGATCCAGAAGATGAAATTTTGCAGAAATGAAATCAAGGAAAGAAGATGCATACACTGTCTTCGAAGCTCCTTTTTCCAAGAATCTCGTTATAGTAAAATCAAACATCAACGACTCATTTGTTCATGATGGAGACATCTCTTCATTTAGTTCCTTTTTCCTTTTGAATTCTGGACCCAACCTTGAAGTGGTATGAGCTTCAAAAGCCAGAAATAAGAGGAAAAAAAAATTAAAACAAACTGGGAGAGACAAACATAGGAAAAATTATGAAAACACTACCTTTGTAGAAGCCCTAATCTTTCTCCTCTTCTCTTCTTTCTTGTGCTTGACCGACCATAGAAATATTAGCAAGGAACAAATCATTGTTCATGGTGTTTCACCTAAAAGGAGGAGAAGAGGAGAAAATAGAAGAGAATAAAGAGCGAGCAGACAATATTTTTTTGTTTCACCATGAGGATGAAGATAATTTCGACCAGAATGATCTTAAAGTACCATAACGCTGACCCAAAAAACAAAATGAAATCCAAGAAATGGAAAAACTAATCTCTCAACCCCACGATTCATCAAAGCTCATCTCGCAATCGCATCTGGAAGGGATGATTTTGGACATAACTGTCTTATCTTATCCCAGAGTTCGAGTTTCACCTGGTTGCACAATATTGTAAGGTTTTGCTGTGGCTTCTTTGTTTCATTGCATTCTCTGTTCTTTGTCCAGTCATTAAAATATGAAAGGAAAGTGAAAAAAAAATTGAGTTGAATTCTTTAGCAGCATAGATAATATTAATGAAGAAGCTTTACATAATCAATTGTGTAGCTTTGGTGAGCATCGAAGGAAACAATACGTACCTGTTAAAGAAAATCCACTTCTTCAAATTTCACAGTTCACAGCATATGTTTTGTTTTCATTTGGTGGTTTAGTGTTTGAGAATCATCAACACCTCCATGTCCTCCTTTAATTTCGTTGTGTTTTTCTGGTTATTGTGCATAGCAACCAAGAAAATCCATTTCTTCAAATTTTACAGTTCACCGCATATTTGATGCTTTTTGCTGATGCTGTTTTATTTTTAGCTAGGTGTGCTGAACATAAGCTGAAAATGAAAACAACAGACAGTTTTTTTCTGAGAGAAATCTAAACTGTTTTATTTTCCTCCTGAAGCGTTTAGCTCATTGAGGATCTTTGGAGGTTGAGTTTATCTTTTGATTGCACAATACACTAGTGTGGAAAAATGTTGAATTCTTTTCCCTCTAACTTTGTAGCACTTGCACCGAAGAGGTAGAGTATGCTCTTATTTTGCATGCAATTAGTGTGTTGCGTTAAATAGGCCAGATCATGAAGTTAGTGAATGTTTGGGGCTCTTGCAAGATCTAAATGAATTATTGTCCCTGAGTCCATTGTTCTGTGCATGAATGTTGTGTTCAATTGAGTGCCTAGAGATCTAGTGTCCCGGCTGGGATATAGTTCATCCTCACAAATTCAGGGGTTGATCATCTAAGCATGAAAAGGGTAGAAAAGAAAGAAAATGAGCTAGTGATCATCATTAGCAGCATAGATATCACAATACCATTGAGCTTGCAAAATTGTGTTGCTTTATTTTTAACACAGCCAGACTCCAGAAAGCCATAAACTTGATTTTTGATCAGGTTGAACTAAGAAACTAAATTACTAATTCAATCGAGAATGGACAATGGACAAGAAAATAAAATGCATTACTAAGAAAAATCTAAACTTTCAAAAACACCATGGATGAGAATCAAGATGATGTCTTTCAATCATTCTGGCCTCTGTATCTTGATCTTCGCGAGCATCAAGATTCAAGACCAGTGTGGCGAAACCAGGCTCTCAACAAACACAAAGGCAGCGTCAACATCTGAAAGTTTGTTTATACCGCAGAACATCAATTTTGATCCAACGCAGACCCATAAAACTTCACCCTTATCATTTATGCATAATGTTTGAGTTAAATAAGAGAATGGGAGTTTGACTACCTTACGCCATGATCCTTTCACACCATATTCTTTCATTTCTCACACATCTACATGGTTATCAACTTGTCGACGACAAAGTAAACACAAGCTGCCTTCAAAAATATCCAATCTCCAGCGATTGTAATCATCAACTCTATCAAAATTGGTCTCCAACAATTCATATTCCTCTGTGGCTAAATCTAGAGTAACAATATTTCCATGATCTTTTCCAATCAATGACCAATGAAGCTTCCCATTCATAAATTTTCCTGAATCATTTGGAGCAAAACCAGCTGGAAAATCCCCAATACTCCTCCAAGTTTCAGTCTTTATGCTGTAAACCCTCACCACTTTCACGGTGTCGCAACCATTATCCATGTAGCACGCGACACCAACAACTTTATAATCATCTGTAGCCACATCATAACCAAATCCCCATTCAATTGCATCACTTTGATTCAACCTATCGGAAAATCTAGGCAAATCTATAAATTTTCGAGTACTTGGGTTCCAGAGGAACAAATCAATCTCCCAAAAGGAAACACAGAATAAACCATCACAATAACCGACCACTGAAATCCAATCATCTGGTTCAAATGGAAGGTAATCAACATCAACTTCATCAGCAACATTTGCATTTAGTAAGGACCTAACGGAGCAATGACTGAAATGAAATTCGCTCTCGTACCTTTGCTTGAGCAGCCTTTGGTCACTAGTACTTTTGACCAGATGGAATTTGATGAAAACAGGGCTGGAGATCAAAGAAAGCCATGCCCTTGAGACGCACTTGAATCTGACTAGCGATTTAATCGGCAGCCTCGAGAGGATTTCAGCGATGAGATCATCCGGAATGGTTGCAAGTGGGGCAATGGAAGAACCAGAGGGAGATTGAGACTGAGACTGAGCTCTACTTTCCATTGGCATCCCGCGGCTTGATATTTTGCTTATTAGATGTTGCAGAATCTGAAAAATGGCGACGGCCACCTCCACCAGTATTCTCTTGGTTCTGTGCAATCTGCACCGACCGCTCAAATCCCAATCCATGTGGTAATTGATAATCTGAAGGAGGATCTACTAATAAAGTAAAGTCACTTTTGTGGGTTATATAAACAAATCTATGAAATTGCCTAAATCAGGTGTGGAGCAGGGGATCCAATACCTTGGATCCATATTGTATCCTCTCATGAGGTAATAAAGTAAGTTCAAACTTGTTATTTCATGTGAAAGGATACATAAACATTCATGGATACAAAAGCTCTGTTGTGATGGAACATACCCGAACTCTAAAAAGGAAAAAGTATTGTAATTAAATTTTTATAACAAATTTATTGTTATTTCAATATTATAAAATAACTAAAATATGAAAAATGAAGTAAACAAATTGAGCTGAATTTTTTAAGAACAGCCAGAGACTCCGGAAAGCCTTAAAATTGAGTTTTGATCTGGTTGAGCTAAGAAACTTCATACTAATAAAATGAACAACGGACAATGAAGATATGTACTTAGATGCATTACTTAGAAGAAATTAACACACCATGGATGAGAATCAAGATGATATCTTCGAATCATTCTAGCCTCCTTGCCATTCCTATATTCCCAAGCATGAAGACCCGTGCGGCAAAAACAAGCTCTCGGAAAACATGGTTAGCTGTGTGAACACTTGGAAGTTTGTCTAGACCGCAGAGCACCAACTTTGATCCAAAGTCGACCCATAAAATTTCACCCTTACCATATAAGCATAATGGAGTATGGGAGTTTGAGTAGATTACAACATGATCCTTTCACACCATATTCTTTCATTTCCCACACATCTACATGGTTATCATGATGCCATGTTGTCGACAACAATAGTAATCATCAACTGTATCGAAATTGGGCATTTCCAACCATGCATAGGTTAAATCAAGAGTATAACAACATTTTCACAAACAAACCAATGCCATTCCCCCCTTATCCCATTGCATGGCAACCCAACACTACTTTATAATAATCCGTAACCATATCATGACCCAAAGGTTGATTCACCCATCCTAAAGGCAACTTTTTAAAATTTTGAGTTCACCAGGGACAAATCATCATCCATATCATCCATCCAATTAAAGGTAAAGCAGAATAACGCATCACAAAAACAGACCACTGTAATATTCATATTCAAATGGAGGGTTATAAACATCAACTTCATCAGCAACATTCTCATGCAATAACAAACTAAGGGAGAAATAACTGACATAAAGTTTGGGCTCGTACCTAATCTTGAGCACCCTTTGGTCATCGGCTTTGGCCAGATGACATTTGACAAAAAAAAGGCTGGAGATTAAAGAAAGCCATCTCCTGGAAACGCAGTTGAATCTCATTAGGGATTTGAAAGGGAGCCTCGAGAGAATTTCAGCGATGAGCTCATTTGCTTTTAATAATTTCAGAATGCTAGCAAGTGAACTCCACTTTCCATCGGCTTTCTTTTTGCATATTGGCTGCAGATTCTGTGCAAGACTGAGATGATTGAGTTGCATACGAAACAGAGAAGACCTAGGCTTTGTTTGATTTAGTTTTTTTTAATAAGAAAAATCATATTTTTTCACTAATTTTTTTAAAAATATCCAAACACATCAATTTCTTTTAAATTCAGAATTTAAAATTTAAATTACGCTTACATTTTTTATAGAAAAACAATTCAATCACTACACTTTTTATTCTTTTCCATACATGATTTCCAATAAAAAACACATTCAGGGAGTGATTTCGCCCATAATTTTCATAAGGTTAAAATAAACTGATGATATCAAGTTAAATTAACAAAGTAAATTTACACGATATTTAATATTTAAACGAAAAATCTATAAAGCACAAAAAAAAAAAAAAATTCAAATGCCCAGCTAAACACACACACGTATATATAAGAAATTGCCTAGCACAGGAATGGAAACTAAGGGTCGTCGTAGGATTTGGTTACGATATAGTTGAAAGAAGATTATAAAGTTGTAGGAGTATTTTGCGCTTTTGAGGGACCGCGTGAAGTTTGAAAGTGTATAGTATCAAAAGTGATTCATGGAGTGGAATTGAGGATTCTAAGATGCCCATATGCTGGGATGGGTTAGCTGGAGAGAATATTTTCTGTTTGAGAGGGGAATGCTGAAGAGCTTCAAGATCTCAGCAAAAGATCAAGACAGTTACTGGTGTGAAAAGAAAAGAAACCAGTTCTAGAAAGAGAGAAATATATCTGAACTTTATTCTCTGAAAACTTACTCATTAAGCTATACATGTATCCATTTTATAGGAACATAGAATCTAGACTTATTGACATCCCTATCTTGAAGGCTGAATATAAGATCTTCTTGATTTGCAGCTTTTGTAGCCTGGTTCTTCATCCCCCTAAAGTTGGATTTGCAATAATATGTGGATAGCTGCTTTACTGTCACACCAAAGAGGGATAGGTAAAGGAACCTGAACATTGAGATCAGTGAGAAGATAAATAATCCATTGGACCTCAGCTGTGGACAGCAAGAGCTAGCTCGGTGTTCTGCTTCAGCTGTGGAGCGAGAGACTGTTGACTGCTTCTTGGTTTTCTAAGAGATGAGAGCATTACCAAGAAAGATGCAATAACCTGTGAGAGATTGTCGGGTGAGGGAACATGCACCCCAATCGGCATCGCAAAAGCTGTGAAGTTGAAGAGGGCTGGCTGCAGGATAAAAAAGACAGTGAGATGGAGTACCTTTCAAGTACTTCAAAAGATGCAGAGCAGCTTTCAAATTCTGTGTTCTAGGAGTTTGAAGGTATTGGCTTAGCTGCTGGACTGCATGTGTGATGTCAGGACGGGTAAAACCAAGGTAGAGAAGTCTACCAATGAGTCTTCTGTATTGTTAAGGAGATTCATGAAGTGTAGTGGTCTGGTCAGAAAGATCCAATCCTTTGAGGGCAGGAGTGGTGGCAGGTTTAGAGCCACGGAGACCAGAATCAGTCAGGATGTCAAGAACATACTTGCGCTGGTTGAAGTAAATACCTTCAGGACTTCTAGCAATTTCAATGCCTAAGAAGTATCTGGCATGACCGAGGTCCTTGATGGTAAATTGAGAGTCAAGGAACCGTTTAACTGCAAGAATATGAGATTCAAAAGTCCCTGTAATAAGGATGTCATCAACATAGACAATAAGAGCCCGAAAAATACCATCTGTATTCTTGACAAACATACAATGGTTATGTGGAGATTGAGTGAAGCCATAACCTAGGAGTTTAGAAGTATACTCATGATTCCAGTGCCTAGAAGCCTGCGTCAAACCATATAAGGACTTTTTGAGTTTTCAAACTTGGTGCGGAGAGTATCCAGCTGGAGGTTGCATGTACAGATGCTCCTCCAAAGTGCCATGAAGAAAGGAATTATTAACCTCCAAAGGGCCATGAGTGAGTGGCAGCTAAGGCCAAGATGAGTAGCACAATGACAGCTTTAGCAACAGGAGAGAAACTTTCAGTATAATCTACTCCTTCAATTTGGTTGAACCCTTTTGCCACTAACCATGCCTTATACTTGTTAACAGTGCCATCCAGAAGCATTTTGACTTTCTAAACCCATCTTTATCCAATCAGCTTCTTGCCAGGTGGGAGTTCAGTAAGTTCCCATGTTTCATTTCTTTTCAAAGCATACAATTCCAAATTCATGGCCTTAACCCACTTACTGTGGTTTCTGGCCTGGTTGTAGGACTGAGGTTCCTGTACAGTTGAAACATGTGTCATAAAAGATATGTATGATACAGAAAATCAAATATTCTGAGTAAAAGGAAAATTCATGAGAGGATATGCTGCAGAAGATGATTAGGGAAGGATGGTATGTGCAGCACAATGAGCTTTGGGCATAACAAAGTCAGTTGGCCATGCAGGTTGCTGTTTTGGTCTATTGCTTTTCCTTACTAGAGAAGTTATGAGTGGAGGTATTTTGGGTTCAGGTGAGATGCTAGGAGAAGGATTATGATGAACAGAGGAGATGTTAGGAGAGGAAGTGTGATGGATGGGTGAGTGTTGAGGATCTATTGTAACAGGAATCTTCCAAGACAATGAAGTTCGCTCGGGATCATGTACTGGTAGAGGTAAGGACGTCTGTGGATCTGAAGTAGTTGGAGTATGGAATGGAAATGTAGTTTCATGGAAAACCACTTCTCTGGAGGTATAGATTTTGTGGCTAGCTAGGTCATACAGCTTGTATGCCTTTTGAAAGGGAGCATAGCCTAGGAAGACTGACTTTAATGCCCGAGGAGAGAACTTATCCTTCGATGGATTGAGATTAGAGGCAAAACAAAGGCAGTTAAAAGTTCTAAGGGCAGTGAGGTCTGGAAGTTTGTGATTCAGAAGTTCAAAAGGTGATTTCCACCTTAACAAAAGAGAAGGGGTTCTATTAATTAGGTAAGCTGCAGTAAGAACTACCTCTCCCCAATTTTTTTTTTTTTGGTAACTTGGACTGAAACATAAGTGCCGGTGCTACTTGAAGGAGATGCTTATGTTTCCTTTCTACAATGCAGTTTTGTTGGGGGGTATATGGAGTGGAGGTTTGATGGATAATACCATGCTTAGATAAAAGGGATTGGACAGTATGGTTGATGAATTTTGAACCATTATCTGATCTCAGTTTCTTAACTGATGTCTGCTCTTGTTTTTTGAGTTTCCTTTTCCTCAAAATAAGTTTAGTTCTAATGGTACGATGACAAGCCCAAGGGGAAGGGTGCCATCTCCTCGACCCCTCTTCATTTCTCCGTTGTGACATTTTCTTTTTCAATCTCACATAAAAGGGAATAAGTAGACTATATAATAATGATTCCAGTAATAAAAATAAGGCATAATCACTATTTGCCCCCTGTGTTATCAACGTTTTACTATCTACCCCTCTATTTTTAAAATTACCACTTTACCCCCTTTTGACTAAATCAAGCATAATAATTATTGAAAAGACAAAACTACCCCACTAAATGATGAGTCACACTTAAATAATTACAAATGTTTTTTTATTAAAATGCAAACCCAAACCAATATTTACTCTCCCTCCCCCCTTCTCCGCCGCCGTGGTGGTCGCTCCCTCTCCAACCCTTCCTCGTCATCTCCCTAACCAAACCTCAGAAAATTATTTCAGAAGACTATCAGCAGCTGAGCATTAATTCTCCTCATTACCTAAAGCTTCAATTTCGCATTCTCTATCCACAATCCTTCCAATTCTAACCCATATCCTTCCATTGCCATCAAAGATTCCTTTTCAACTCATAGCCCTCCAAAGTCAAAATCCCTTCCCAAGTCTATCCCTCTATCACCTCACTCTTACTTCCTCCCTCTCCCCTTCAAAGCCCTTCCTCAAATTCACTTCCTCTGCCAAGCCTTTCCAGAGCCCACACTTTCTAGTGCTCAACCACCCTTCGGACCCCTCTAACGCTGCCGGGCTTCCATCGTTTGGTCCTGAAACGGTCCTCGCGTCCACGACAATGAGTTCCTCCATTCGGCCTTCGACAAGTCCTTGTCCATGTTTCCCGTTTACTGCTTCGACCAGAGAGATTACGGGAAATTGTCTTCTGGATTCGACAAGACCGGCCCGTACAGGGCCACTTTCTTGCTCGAATCAGTTGACGACTTGAGGAAAATCTCGTAGTCAAAATTGGCGGATGATAATATTGAGGCTGTTTGGAAAGATGAGGGGTGGAGGTGAGTACTACTGGGGAAGCACATTGTACCACTTCGATGATGTGACCTTTAAATTATCCAAAATTCCTATGAATTATGGTGGGTTTAAAGAGAAAGTTCAGGGATTGGAGGTTGGCAAGACCATTGAAGCATTGGATCAGTTGAAAGGTTTGTCTGCCAAAGGAGATGTGGAAGGGCGGCAGCGGCGTAAAGTGGGGAGGGAGAGAAAGAGAAGGAGCAGCGGCGGAGAAGAAGTGGGGGAGCGGGAGGAAGGAAGAGTTGGTTAGGTTTGTATTTTTAAAATAAATTGTAATTATTCAAATGCGACATATTATTTAATGGGGTTATTCTTGTCCTTTCAATGATTATTATGCTTGACTTAGTCAAATGAGAGCAAAGTGTTAGTTTTAAAAATTGAGAGGGATAGATAGTAAAACGTCGATAACACGGCTGTAAATAGTGATTAAGCCTAAAAATAATATTCCACTAAAACCTTAATTTCTGGGTATCATGCCGTAGAGATTCCATAAATTAATAACTCTCTCTATGATAATATTTTTCTTCTATTTCAATTTGGACCTTTTAAAAAATTATAAATTTTCATAAAATAATATCATAATAATTTTTAAATTGATATCTACCGTAAAAAAAACCTTTATAAATTAATAGCATTGAGACTGTGAAATTTTATCAATTTAAAGATATATTACTTAATCAATTCATTAATAGTTTACTAATTTAAAGGGAGATGAATTTTATCTAGATTTAATTTTCAAAAAAGTACAAACAATAATAGATTTATATTTCAATAAATTATCCCAGTTATATTTTTAATTTTTGAGAATTATTAATTTAAGTATATTGGTGGGAGGATATATTTATATAGGGGTCTTTCTCAAATTATAATCTTATTAGTTTATTAACATTTGTAATTTTTTTAACTACCCCGAGTCGGGGCGGATACCTTGGAAGATGATAGACTGCTTTTGAGGCATATGAGATATTCTAGCACATGGTAATTTTGAGGCATAAAAACGTCTAATTATTGACTGGAAATGTGCAATGTGTACAACTTAAATGTGCTAGCTTTTCCAACATAAGCGCTCAATCTTTTTAAAGTTAATGTGCAACATTGCTGGTTTTCTTTGATGAACACAAATTATTAACTTAATTACAAATTACGGATGCTCTAACTTATATACTTTGGAATTTGTTATAAGTTTAGGACTATTGCCCAGAAAAAAACCTTTTACGATTACTTAAGAGGTAATTTGATGGAAATGTGCAATGTGTACTAGATGAATGAGCAACATTTTGAAAAAAAATGTGCAACCTCTTTAAAATTGATGTGCAATACTGATTTTCTTTGAATTTTTTAAGAAATTATTTTAATTTTACAATACCTTATGGCTAACTTTACAATTTCAGACAATTTTCTAGCACTATTTACATTAAAAAAAAAAAAATTTCTAATTAATTAAGAGGCATTTTAATGAAAATGTGCAATGTGTATTACATGAAGGTGCAATCTTTCTCACCATATCTTTACATTTCCCAAGCATCAACATGGTTATCACGTCCTCGATAACAAAGTAAACATAAGCTGCCTTCAAAAATATGCAACTTCCAGGGATTGTAAACATCAACTCCATCAAAACTGGGCATTTTCAACGAATCCATAAGCCTCTGTGGCTAAATCAAGAGTAACAATATTTCCACGAACCAACCAATGAAGCTTCCCATTCACAGACTACCCTGAATCGATTGGAGGAAAACCAGTTGGAAAATCGCCAATCATCCTCCATGTTTCAGTCTTTATGCTGTAAGCTATCACCATACTCCCGGTGTCGCATTTGTAATCCATGAACCACGCAACACCTACTACTTTATAATCATCTGTAGCCACTAGCCATGTCATAACCAAAGTCCCATTCAATTGCGACGTCACTTTGATTCATCCCATCCAGAAAACTAGGCAACTTTTTAAAATTTTGAGTTGCTGGGTTCAACAAGAACACATCAACCGCCCATGTAAAGGTGAAGCAAAATAATCCATCACAATCACCACTTGATATGATTTCACTGGTCGGTTATTGTGATGGGTTAATTTTCTTCTCCTTTATTTGGGTGGTTGATGTGTTCTTGTTGAACCCAGTAACTCATGAAAACTTTCAAAAGTTGCCTAGTTTTTTTGGATGGGATGAATCAAAGTGATGTCGCAATTGAATGGGGCTTTGGTTATGATGTGGCTACCGATGATTATAAAGTTGTAGATGTTGCGTGTCTCATGGATTATGATTACGACACCACTAAATACAATTGATGTGCATGCCACACCGATCAATTGGTGTGCAACTTTTGTGCCACACATTTAAGAAAATATTTTATATTTTCTTTTGTTTTTATTTTATTCACAATAAGATGGGTACCAAATCCCATATTCTAATTTTAAATAAATAAAAATATTTTGTTATTACAAATCAATCTGAAACAATGTCATTTCCAACCTCCAATGAAGTGAATGAGAACCTTCTATATATGCAAGAGAAGAAGCGAAAGAAAATCGGTCGAAATGCTATATGTTTGGCCCTGGTAACGCGCGAATATTGCCCATCACTGTTATATCATTTTTATTGGTATTATTATCAATTTCTGTGTAAAGTCTTGGTAACAAGTGAGTAATTTAAAAATTGTAATGTGTATTCTGTGAGTTATAGAAACCCCGAAAAAGTCTTCTATTGGCAGCTTCCGTTTCCCTCTATTTCGCCACCCCTCCCTAACCCCCGCACACAGTCAACATAACTCTCCCTCAATCAAAATTACGTGGGCTGTTGGGAAAAACAATGTTGATGCTGCTGGCTCTGTTCGCCAAAGCCTCTTTACTCTTACAAAAGAATTTGATTCAATTTTAGCTGCGGCGCTCGATTTTTGTGGGGTTCAATCAATACTTAGATACAAAGAAAGCCTGTTGAAGCTTCCTGATGGTACAAAATTTGCTAACGCAGAGCATAATCCTCAAAAGAAGCGAAAAGCATTGGCTTCCGTTTCAATGGATGAGGATTTGCGACTCCTTTTGGATAGCGAAAATTCAAAGGTCGAGGAAATGATAAAGAAGCACTCAGCTCAACTTTTGGCAAGGATCGAACACATGAAATGGAATGTTGAACACCTGTTGTCTAATTCAGGTGTTCCATTTCTCTGCTATATTTAAAATGAAGTCATCTTTTTTTGGTTTTTCCAATTTTGTACTAAATTTAATATTAGGTCATTACGAATATAGCACACATGCTGCACACAAGTTTCACACAATTGGGACACTAAAAGTACAGCTCCTGCTCCCACATACGGTTACTGTCTAGATGGTGAGAAAAAGAGTCTTCTCTGCCACCGTCGACATCCACAGTAGTTTTAAAATTGACACAACCTTTCTGATGCAATCCTCTGAGCAGCAATGCTCTCAAAGTCATCTGGGTGATGAAGGAATATGGAGTTCAGAAATTAATATCAGACAAAACTGTCGAGCGTCCCACAAACTTTCCGAAAATCTTGGTGGTGGCGCCTTCATTGAAACCTGTTTTTGGATCTAATTAATGATGGCCAATTTGCGTTTTTATACTACGCAGGATACAGACCAATTCTGGCTCTTTGTAGCAGCAAGAATGATTTGACGACGGAGCTTGCGATCGATCAGTAATATAGGAAATTTTGCCTGAGTGGGATTGTACCTTAAAATCTCGGCTGTGCCGGATGTTCCTCATAAAGTCCAAAAGAAAAGGTGATTAAATTGTAAGAAGGGATTTTTTTCCAGCTGATTTTCTACTTATTTTCCTCTCTTTTTTGACGTAAACTATCTTCTTTTTTTTTGGAGAACAGTTGATTAAATGACTAGGGGCTTGGCAACATAAACTTTCCGTTATTCAGGAAATATGTGTTCAAATACGGAGCTTAGATCTTGAAAATTGAATGTCAAACATTGGTGTTCTGCTTTATTATTCTTGAGTTTCTCTATGGCTATGCAATAATTAAATAGCAAACTCTGTTTGTCAGTCTAGTGATAGAGCCCGTCGTGAGGCTACCAAAATGCATAGAATTAGTGCTTAAACTTGCGAGAATTATACTACACATAGCATAGAAATATAGGGTCGATCCGAAGGGAACAGTTGATCAAAATTCTCATTCCTGTTGAAAACAATTTGATTTGCAATCATCTTGGTATCTCAGAGAGATCTTTAGAATTTGTCACTTTATAAAAACTAAAACTTCACAAGAACAAATAAAATTATCAGTTTAAGAATATTCTAACATTATATGAATCAGATCAATCTATGCATGCAATCATTAATGCCACAAATAAATCAAAGAGCAATGTATCGGTTGGTTATAGGTTACCGTGAGCTCCCTACAACATAACCAAATCCCCCCTTAGTGTGTCGGTAATCGCCGTGGGTTCCCTACGACACGACTACCTCTCTAACTAACCAAACTAACAGGCTATGGGTTCCCTACGACACCTATTAATTTAATTAGCAGCATTAATTAACAGGAGGACCCAACACTAACACTTCTATCGGGTTAACTTTATAAGTTATTACCTATTTATCTTGTACTACCCGACAGTAGGTTTGTCACCAGTTGACTTTACCGGATTAAACAAAAGCTGATCAGACTTTAATTAAATCTAGCATTTAGACTTATGTGCACAAGATAAATAGGAATACAAGAACTTGAACCAATTTTAATCCTATATTTCATACATGCATAGATCTACTTCATAATCATGGCAAATACATTTAGATTTAATGTAAAAGCCATAGGATGAAGCAACAAAGAAGAAGGAAAAGAAATGGAATACTTATTAATAATTGTAGGTCTGAACCAACCCTCCGTTTGGGCAAATAGAGGCCTGAACAGGAGCAATCCAGCACACAAAATGAAGAGCAAAACTACTGTATAAATTCCTTGAACCTAGAACGAAAAAACAAAGAAAAACTTATATAAAAAACCTCTTGGAAATCCATGGAGAACTGAATAAAACTGGGGAAAAGTGCATCAAATCTTTAATGGAAAACTAAAGAGAACAAACAACTAAAGAGCTACATTATCGTATAAAGAAAATGCCTAAGAGCTGAATGATTTTCCTTCAACAATCTCCCCCTATTTATACTAGTTAGGGGGAGCTAAAAAATTAGGAAAAAATAGTGATCTGCACCTTCTCACCTACGTGTTCCATCTGATGAGATCAAACCAATTTGATCTTATCACTTCATTTCATTTAAAATCAAGATTTCATACTAAGGATAAAATTTTATCCTTCTCGCCTTCCTGAACCTTCTTCTACCTCTTTCTCTCTAAGTCAAACTTCAGAATCATGGTCTTCATTCCCGTACAACATTCAATTAATTTTTATTCAATTGTGATCCAACACTTCGGCTAGGTTTGGACTTGCCATTTGGGCTTCTTCTTCATTTAACTTCTTTGGGCCCTCAAGTAAACCTTGGGGTTTTAATTAATTCACATAGCCCACTGAGAATAGATTCTAGCCCAACAAATTTTCCGGCTGCCTGATCTCGGGAGCTTCTTCTTAATATCGCTTTCTGCTGCTCTCCACCATTTAGTCAAACGGACCCTTGCTTTTTTTCCTTCTTTTAGCTCGTTCTTCTCCTTCTTGACTCAGTCTCTAAACACCTGCTCTTGGCTTCATAAAATAACAAATATACTCGTGAAAAACATCCAAAATATGCTAAAATAAAACAACTAAAAGACACTCATCATCTAGCTTAATAACAACTAGTGGACTGTTTATTTTTCTCCTGCTTTTAGATATTATCTAAAATTACTACAAAGAAATTCACAAACCCTGTTGGTTGCTGCGGCTTTGATCGGCAAACTGAAATTGATACGATGAAGAAATGAGGGAGGGAATGAGAGAGAAGGATTTGTGCATTTTTGGGGCTGATTTGCTTATATAAAGGACTAAAATGACACGCACTAATTGAGAACAGTGCACATGATGATTGCACAGAAGTCATTGTGATTAATGATTTTTTTTTTTTTGGTGTGGATTCAATGATTGTTTGATGCCTGATTGACTGGCAATCAACTAGTTTTCAATAGTCTTTTACAAGGTTTTTCTAATTTTTGGTGAATCCTCTTCATTGTAATTAAGCTTTCACTATGTCAATCAATTTTAGCTATTTGAGTTGAATTGAAATTGGAATTTTAATGTCTCACTAGTGGCTGTCGGTTGCAATAACTTCTCTACCACCTGCCAGGTAGTCTCTATTGAGGAACGGGAGTCCACAAAGATAGCGCCGACCAAGGATTCAAACACTTCGGCAAGAACTTTTGGAGAATAAACTAACCCAACTGTGTGCGTCGAATAATCCACCAGTGCCTCACAAAATTCTTCAATCTGTTGCTCAAAATTAATCATTGATTGTCCTTTAAGAAGGGGTTTTTATGCCGTAAAAACTTGTGCAAATTGAACTTCACAGTCACATGCGCAAGTTCACAGTGTCAACATCTGCATAATGGGGCCCGGTCAATCTCCCTGGAGGATAATCAGGGTAAGCAACAAAATGCTCCCTGACAATCAACATATTCAGAATCGCATTGCTCATGTATTCTAGCCTTTTGAAGGATTCAAGAGAGTGGTCTTTCCATGGCGTATGAGTGAAAATCTGTTGCAGCAATCTCAGGGTATTGAATTTGTACCTGATTATTTCCTCTATTTCTTGTCGGTCTGTTGTTCAGGGCTGTGATTTTGGTGGTCTTCCATGACTGAAAGTCTTAAATTGTATGCGGCTTGAAGAGCGATTAGCCCTAGGAATATATGGAAACCCTTTCCTCTCAAGCTTTTGGAGCTCATCTTCCCAAGCTTCTTTCTTTAGTTTTGCAAAGGTCTGTTATACTTCTCTATCTTGTTGTTTACTATTTGTTTGGTGTAATACTGTTCTCTAAAATGGTAGGGGGGAGGCTTTGGGATGATTACAAAATAGTTATCAAGACGCATATTTGTAAATAAACAAACTGGAACCTTTTCCCTAAAAAAAACAAAAATTGAAAAAGCACCTAATAAAATTGCATTGTTTTTGTATGTGCCAATTTTCTATTAAAATAAAATTGAAGTTATTTTTGTTGTTGCACACAAGTCATAAACAAGTTGCACACAAGTGGCACAACTACAAAAAAAAATAATAATAATAAAAAACAAAAAATAAAATGGTTCTTTGGTGACAACTAGTTGTACCCAGTACTGTTCACGTGAACAGTATAACATACATAAAACGGTTTCATGGGAGACCAACTTTTTCTAATTTTTCGCGAATCCTTTTTGTAGTAAGCTTTCGTTATGGCAATCAATTTTAGGTGTTTGAGTTGAATTGAAAATGGAATTTTATTAAGTGTCTCACTAATGATAGCTGTCAGTTGCAATAACCTCTCTACCACATGGAGTCCAGAAAGATAGCGCCAACCAAGGATTCAAATGTATTGACAACAACTTTTGGAGAATAAACTAACCCAGCTGTGTGCACTAAATAATCCACCAGTGTCTTTCAAAATTCTTCAGTCTGTTGCTCAAATTAATCATATATTGTCCTTCAATAAGGGGCTTTTTATGACGTAAATACTTGTACAAATTGGACTTCACGGTCGCACGCACAAGTTTCACAATGTCCACATCCACAGAACGGAGCACGGTCAATCTCCCCGAAGGATAATCAGGGTTAGCGAAAAATATGCTCCCTAGCAATCAACATATTCAGAATCGCATCGCCCATGTACTCCAGCCTTTCGAAGGATTCAAGAGTCATGTTTCCAGGATGCATGAGTGAAAGCCTGTTGCAGCAATCACAGGTTGTTGAATTTCTACCCAATTATTTCCTCTATTTCTTGTCGGTCTAAAACACTCATAACCAACCTAGCTTTGGTGTATTAATTTTTTCCAAAAAGGTTTTTTTTTTTTTTTTTTTGGATGAATACAAAATAGTAATCGAGACGCTTATCCCCAGTTACTATGGGGAACAAAGGACGAAATAAAAAAAATTGGAACCTTTTTACTCCAAAAAAAAAAAAAAAAAAAAAAGAAAAGAAAAAACAACCTAATAAAATCTTTTTGTTGTTTTATTTATTCGCAATGTATTTTCAAATTGCATCGTTTTTGTAAGTGCCATTTTTCTCTTAAATAAAATTGACGTTATTTTTTGTTGTTGCACACAAATCGCAAACTAGTTACACACAAGTGTACACATGTTGCGCACAAGTGGCATAACTATATATAAAAAAAAAAGGGTCTGATATGAGAACTAATTATACCTGGTATTGTTCACGTAAACAGTGTCACATACATAAACTGTTTCATGGGAGACCAACTATTTCTAATCTTTAGCAAATTCTTTTTGTAGTAAACTTTCGCTACGTCCATAAATTTTAGGTCTTTGAGTTCAATTGAAATTTTGAGTTTTTTTAGTGTCTCACTAGTGACTGTCGGTGGCAATAACTTCTCCACCACCTGCCAGGTAGTCTCCATTGAGGATCTGGAGTCCAGAAAGATAGTGCCAACCAAGGATTCAAACACATTGGCAAAAACTTCTGGGGAATAATCTCCTTCAATGGTGATGTCTTTGAATCATTACATTATAACCACAAAAGATCCTCTCAAACTAAAGTGCTATCAAATACAAAAGTTACCTTCAGATCAGGTCTGCTTAATCTAGTGGCCTAAATAGCCAATTAAGTCCCAGTAGCAATAGAGATGAAGAAAGTTTTGATCATCTCTAAGGACAACGAAGATGAGATTCTGAAAACATGATCATGTATGTTCACAGGTTTATTCATGACTAGCAATGTGAATGCGCGAAATAACAAAATCGGTAAAAATTATCCACAAGCTCTGAAACAAGTTCCGGAGACAATACAACAACAACAAAAACAACAACGCTTTTATTCCAGGGAGAATAATATGAAAATTTGGAATTCGCCACACGTCCTGTAAACAGACATAAGTGTTAAAGATCAAGATTCAAAAACTGGGAAGACTAGACAGAAGTTGCCGAGCTAATTTCCAAAAACACAGACTGGAATCCCATTTGATTTGAAAGCAGCAGTGAAAGGATTTCCATATCTAAAATGCCAAACAAGGAAAGGATTACGCTTTAAAACTGCAACTTCAGTGTGGTAACAAAAAAGCAGCAAGTATGTCTCATAAACTGGCATGCTCATCACAACAAGTCCCGGTAACTAAATTAACTTTGTTGTAACTAAATCAACCAAACTACAATGAGAAGTCAAAATTTTTCTTTAATTTGCTGCAATCATGAACTCATGATTAAGCAGCAGACTGGAACACCCCTCAAAGGAATTAAAAAATAAAAAGTTCAACATGCATGTATAGACACCCCCCTCCAAAGGGGCCGGTAAAGCCTTTGATATGTTGAACAAGAGAAAGCTCAGTTTGCTTTGAGTATACATTCAAGGCATGAAATAAAGTTAGTCTTACGACATTTTCAGTGAATCTGGTTTACAAAAAATATGTCTCAACTGCTGCAAATCATGCATTCCAAAAGAATCAGTGTTTTTTTTTTTGCACCAGGAAGGTGCAGCTTGACGATATGGTGAAACATATTAATCTTATTAATTTAACTTAAAGGCGGGATATCATTGAATACAGTTTCTCACAGCAGAAAACTGGACATAAACAATTCTCAGATGAATTAATCACAAGAATCACAGAAACACTAATGTTACAAATTAAAATGGTTTCACTTTACAGAGCTAAACAAATCATAATAGTGTTAAAATATTATGGTAACTGTAAAAGTAGACTTCATGACCACGATCAGTTACGTATCCTTCCTTAAAAGTCATCCCACTAATTGAGACAATTATGGCATCTAATTGATTGACCATGATATTGGATGATTATGATTGATTGAGGAAAATCAAGGAGAATTATAAGTTGATTATAATTGATTACGATTGTTCATTTACTGAACTAATTTGTCCGATAAAGATTTGTAAATCGTATGATGTTGGTTAATTCGCATGATGTATTGGATTTAAAATTCATATCATCCTATCTTATGGATTAAGGCTAGTACAGTATATATGTCTTCATTGCATTAATAATCAATGTGTTCTCCATGCTTCCGTATAACCTTTTGGCCAAAATTAATTATTCCTTTCAACATTGCTTATGGCTCAATGCTGAGGTCCAGTTCACAAATAAGTTTATGAAATATGGATTTATGTTCTAACATTGTCAGTAATGAATTCAGTTTCTAGATCTGGGCATATACATGAAAGTTTGTTTAGTTTTAATTATTGGTGGTCTAATTTTCTTATTTGAGATATGTCCAATAATTTCAATTGAATGTATGTGGATAACTTATTATTTGATTTAAGATTCCCTATTTTTGAATTGTGGGCTGGCTTACAAATTTCCTTTAATCCTCCCTAAATAGTTGTTTTTTGTTAATTCAGTTCACTGACATTTAATCTTTGATTCTCCATTGCCTAAAATCTAAAAGAAAACAATTTAAGTATTCTGTTGTACAGTGCTGTAATCTTTGACTATTAAATGTGTATATTGATTTGGATTAAAGTGATTTTGCTGGGTTTTAATTCTATGGGTTCAGTTATGAAATTTATTTTCTCTACATATATGAGTTAAACATGAAATAAAATCAGTAACTTATAAATCACATGAATTTGTTTTCGGGAATTGTTCTCTTGCTGCTGTGATTTGTGAGTAAAAAAAAAATCTCATTTAAAAAAAGTGAATTTCTTCACTTTCTGAAATTTACTTCTTTTATATACGGAAAATCTATGTTCTCATTTTTTTTTTTTTAGAAATTAAATTTGGTAGCTGCCCAAAGTTTCTTTATTTTATGAAAGAAATTAATCTGTTTTTCAAATATAATAATGAGTTGATTGGCTTTCAAAAAAAAACTTTTTTTGGAAGTTCTGTACCCTTCACGTAAAGTTTCATTGTATAAATTTTAATTTTATTATATTATGCATGTTCATTAATTTCTCAACCCACGAAGGATTATAATTAATGAATTGAAAGTCAAATTTTGAATGATGGACACTACTAAAATGAAACTCACATTTTGTACAAGTGAGTAGTAGGCCAAAATAACCTTATAAACATTAAAGATATCAATTAGTTTCACCAAAGTGAACTAGTCATGAAATTTAAAAGGTTATTTACACTAATGTTATATCATGATTATAGCATTAAAATTTGCCCAAAGGTATTTTAATCCTATTTTCATGACAGAGTTATAGCATTACCCACATGAACATGATAGCTCCTCTACTAATGTAAATAAAGTGAATAATTGTTTCTCACTTTGAGGACATCACTAGCATATCACTAGCATGTTGTAAATTTTGCCCAAAGGTAATTTGCAATGATGCACATGATTGCTCTCTAATTATTACTATTATAGCTATCACTAGCATGTTGTAAGTTTTGCCTAGAGGTAACTCACAATGATGCACATGATTGCTTTATTTATGATTCTTATGAAATGATTGATGCTTCTAAGCTATCATTCCAGGATCACATTTCACATCCCTAAATTAAATGGGTCCAATTACTCTGACTGGCATGATCAATTATCTTGGGATGCCTAGATTTGGATCTGTATTTCGAATTGATGAGATTGTTCATTGGGTTATTTATGATTATTTATTATGAGTATGGAATTAAAATTTGCCCAAAGGTATTTTATCTCTATACTCGTAAGGAATTACTGCATTACCCAATATATATATATATATATATATAGTTTCTCATATGTTCATTGGGCTATTTGTTACGAATATAGACTTAAAAGTTGCCCAAAGGTATTTTAATTCTATATTCATATGGAGTTATTATATTACCCAAAGGAAATATAATACCTCCATTGGTTGCCCAAAATAAATGAATGATGTCTCTCAATTATTGAGGAAATCTATAGCATGTCGTTATTCAAACCCGAAGGTGGAATCTCTCAGGTTAATAATGTCAACTTTAAAGATTTAGTTGACTATGTTATGATATTCTTTAATGTTCCTTGTAGCTGGGGCCAACAAAACTGTATATCCCAGATTTTAGTATGCAAATAATTATTTAAATCACATAAATTATCGTGATTAAAGTAATTATGATGTGAAAGAAATATTAAGGAGTTTTAGTCAGCACAATGATTTGTTGGCATATTAACAAATTTTTAATATTTTCCTTGTGAATTCCCTATAAATGTAATTTTTGTCACTTGAATTTTTTGGTGATTAAAAATAAATGAAATGAGGGAAAATAAAAATTAGTAATTATGTCAAATATTATATTGGTTGGCATTTAAAGGTTGATGGATGCCTTAAATAAAAGTGCATCATATATTTGAGAGTAGCCAAAGCACCTCAAGAATGTGGTGTAAATTATTTTCTTGGTCACATTATTGATTGTCGGTGATAAATTTAAAGAAAATAAATCAACATTACGACAAGTTGATGTATTCAAGAAATAATGTATTTTGTGCACTTAAAATTAGCCAAAACAGTTTAAGTGCACTAAAGCAAATTATTTCTACTATTTTATCACATTACTAGTAATCAAGAAAAGCTTATAGTAAACCATATCGAGGCATCTGTACAACATGAGCAATTAATTTAATAAGTAAATTCTCGGCCCCAAAGGGAGGCAATTATCTCTATTAAATTAATTTGAAAGTGGGTGAGCCTTCCTATACCAAGGTATGGATTATTTATGTCATTTAATGTTTAATTTTTCATAGCATCAGTGTTTGTATAAATTACCATTCAAGTATTGTTTGATTACTTGATAACTCATTCACTATTCCAATGATTATTGATAGTTTACTAGATTGTTTGGATAATTCTTCCTTGATGTTTGGGTGCAATTAACCGGATAATTCTTCCTTGATGTTTGGGTGCAATTGACCAATGATAAATGAATATTTACATTCACCTCTATGGAATTCTAGTTTGACAATAGAAATTAAAGAATTGTGAATAATTTAAAATAAATCTCATAATTGAAGTAGAGATTTTAAACCTTTTTATGGTACATATTTTCAGCTTTGTCATGAAAGTTTATGTTTTGATGAAAGTTTATGTTTTGACCATTTTAGCTTTCTTAAATTACATATTAAGTTTCATGGATATTAATCATGATTTCTTTAACCATGTGTGTTTAAGAAATTAAATGGGTCAAAAGTTAGAGAAATTGAAAACTAAGAAACTTTAATAGCTTCTAGTCTCTCATTAAAGTAATATGTCACATGATAAAGCACTAAACACTATATGAAGTTGACAAAAATAAAAAGGTTTTTGAACATAGAATTCGAAGAAGACTACTTTTCCTCTATTGTAAGAAATATTTAAGAGAAAATCAAAATTAATGTTTGAAGTATTCTAATACTTCATATATCTTAGTGAATTGATTTTGGATTACAATTCACGTTTTTGTATAATTAAAAAACTCGTAACAAGTGAATAAAGCATCTCATACAGAAAATTTGAGATATCCACTTATTTTTTAAAATATGAGTTATATTGCTTAATTTATACTATAAAATACAGCATATTAAAAAGTTGAATGTACCAAAAGGGTTTTCTTTTATCTAAACGATATCATTTTCCACCTTATTTTGAATAGTTTAAAGTATGTTGACTGTTTATTAAAATTTACACTTCTCATATTTTTGTTTGAGAATAAAGATACTTAATGGTTTTAAAATCTCAAACAAATGAGGGGAGAATAAGAAGTGATGAAAGGTAGAAAATATAATTGAACTTACTTAATATATGTTTAATCCACACTTATTGAATAATTACTGATGAAAACCACTTACTTGTGATTGCTATTGATGAATTGGTAAGGAAACATTGATTGTGTGTATCTTGATCCATATCACATTAAAGAATGAAATCATTGAGTGTAATTTTTAATGATATGTTTCTTCCCATTGTTGTTTAAAACAACAATTAATTTGAAGTGGGTTGAAACAATGTTTAAGATACTTACACATTAAGATGCAAAATGATTCAATGTTTTAATAGTTGATTTATGGATGGATCGAGAATTTGTTGGAATTTACACACTTAAGAATTTCACTTCTAGAATTTTAAATAATGAATGTGAAAATTTTTGACAATCTCTGTTTTGAGAAATTAAACTATTCATTTCCTCACTTATCAAATTACTTTGAATAGTGGGAGTTTGTGATTTCTAGTAAACATGGCTTATGAAAGTATAATAGATTGAACATACACAAAATTTTACATACCATATCACTGTCAACTTGCTCATTATGATTAGAGATAACTAAGTATGCGAAATAATTTATCTGATTGGATGTCTTGACAATTGATAATATATTAATTTTGGATAAAAATATATTATCTATATGAATTTTTTATGAAATTAAACTCCCATTTATGGTATATAAATGTAACAATGTAATTTTTTTTCTTCATTTTGTCAAGAAGAATATTATTGTTAATTTATATACATTAAGCTTAGTGGGAGTACAATATTCTTAAGTCTACATATTGTGTATATTAAAGTTTTCTAGTAAACTATGTGTTAGTTGATGTGTGCAACTTTATTAAGGTGAACAAATTAGTTATGTTCACATTATGTATGTATTGGAATAAGTATTTTGATGCTATGACTTATGAATTATGAAGGTTTGGTTTGGATATGAAATGTAATTTTGCACTGATGGTTTGACTCAGATATTCTTCATTATGAAGTAGAGGAATAGTGGGAGTCAAAAACCAATAAATGAATGGTAAGAAAGATAGCAAACGATAGCAACGAGTCAATAAAGTATGTGAGTATGAAATAATGATCTTTTGCTGGCATAATTGTTTCGATCATATAACTCATATTCGACTCATTAGCTGTTATGAGCTTGGCTATCATACATGGCTATCTAATACTAAATCTCTTGGTTTCCAAACCAGAATGCATTATGAAGTTTCCGCTGCTCTTTTCTTACTGAGAACAACAAGTGCTTAAATTAAACAAAGCACATTGATTGTGAACGTTGTTCTAAAGAAAATTCATATTTTGACGGGTGTCCATAGAGCATATATATAAGAGTCGACTTTATGTTTGACCCATTAAAGAATAGCGCTAAATAAAATTTGGAACATGATGATTCCATGGGGTCTTATCAATTAAATGATTGCTCTTTTATGTTTGGACACATTATAGAAAAATATTAAACTCCTATTTGTGCACATTATTGTTACAGGATTTAATATTTGGACCACATATGAACATTTTTGTTGATAGTTCATTTTCCTCATTAAGTTTATCTACATTTGGTTATTAAAATTGTTATTTATCCATTTTAGTAATGGTGTAGGATAAATATACAGATATTGTGGCCACGTTATTGAAACTCATTCATTTACATGGTCATTTGTCCAAGTGGAGAATGTTAAAATATTATGGTAACTGTAAAAGTAGACTTCATGACCACGATCAGTTACGTATCCTTCCTTATAAGTCATCTCACTAATTGAGACAATTATGGCATCTAATTGATTGACCATGATATTGGATGATTATGATTGATTGAGGAAAATCAGGGAGAATTATAAGTTGATTATAATTGATTACGATTGACCTCTGATGGGGTAGGTCACAATTATATCTACGTATCTCCCAGGTCCCTCTCTCCACTCAACCAACATACGTAGTGTGCACCCATCAGCATACACACGACTACAGTGAGAGCGAGTTTGGAGAGGGAAGACCGGAGACTTCGTGCGTGACTCTATCAACACTCCGACAACATCAATGCCTCAAGGTAATATCTTACTTCATATTTACAAATCATAGCCAAAGATCCACTCATGAATTCTAACAAATAGAAGAAAAACTTTCACGTTAATCAGGACTGCTCCAGAAAGTGTATAGTTCAAAGGGAAGTAGCTACCTGCAATTGTTGGGATGCTTTTTGACTCCATGAACTTGTACACCATCTCTGGGACCCCTAAAACATCAGAAAAAAAGATCCTTTACGATTTTAATTAATTGCCTTAATATACTTAGATACTAGAAATACGGAAATGGACAACAATAACAGCTTTGCTCCTTCACAGTGTTAGAGGTATCTGACAAATGAATGGCAGAAGTAAATACAAGTAAATCAAATTGCTGAAATCGAGAGATGTTTTCTTACAAGTTAGAAGCGATTGATAAGGACTTCAATCTGCTCTGTTTCTTTGTGAATATCTTCAGCTGACGCCGCCACAGATTGCCCACACCATTGCAGTTCAATAGTCTTCAACGTAGTTATATAAGAAAAATCAAATGGAATTACCTCCAAATCCTGCAATTTCGCACTACTAATCGTTCAAGGCTGGGAAGATGATCATAGGAGGCATTCCATTTAGCAATCTTCATAGAGTCTAACTCCAAGAAAGAGAGTTCCTTGAACTGATCCTCGTCCTCCATGATCCATGTTTGCCCCTCGAAGGTACCAGCAAGCAATTTCAGAATTCTGAGATGTGGCAGCTCCCCAGTCATAGAAAGATGATTCCCTTGTAGGGAAAAGTTTGATAGAGTCAGTTTCTTGAGATTGGTGGGCAGGACAAATTCCCCTGAATTAATCGCTCGACCATAGTAAATAATCTTGAGTGACTCCAAGTGAGTTAGAAACTCCAGTATTGGGAACCCATTGCAATTCTTGGAAGAGTACCATATGCATCTCAATTTCTGAAGATTAGGCAACCTTCTAAAAATTCTCAATGTATCTTCCCCAGAAGAAAGAGATGGTGTAGAAAAGCTGACCAAATTTTGTAACAGACACGAAACTGGAATCTGTTCATCAAGAGAGGAGAGTTGAACCCTGAATCTTGGCAAAAACTAACTTTGATAACAAGAATAAAAATAAAATAAACCTGTTCAGCAAGATCCGGGATTCTCATGGAAACCACATGTTTGTTCACACGAAGATGCCTTAACCTTTCCATGCTCCAAATAGTTTCTGGTAAGAGGACCTTACGCCCAAATCCATTCACAACCAAGGTTTCAAGTCTCCACAAGTTGGCTATGGATGCTGGAATAGATGGCATATAACCACTGACAGCTAAATATCTCAGCTGAATCATTAATCCTATTTTATCAGGAAAGGCAATTGCCATGATATATCCCAAATCCAAAGGCCTGAGTAACTTGAAGTTTTGACAAATGAAGGAAATGTCATGAGGAAATTTAGGCTCTGAATCAAGAGAGGCAAAGAATGTCAAGGAGCGAACTCCTTGGCCGGAAGGTCTGGAATCAATAAAATGTGGGCGTTTCAAATAAAAGCTCAATCTGTAGCTTTCGAATGTTGTAGGAGCTAATTCATTCAGACTATCAAACTCCATATCATAATCTGAATCATGGAAAGATGCATATGGTTTGTCATGCCTGGTCACCAGTTGTAAGAAGTTCACTTCCTTTGCTTTCAAGTGACATAAATCACGCAATAAATCATGAAGACGACATGTTTTGGCTTTTCGGTTCTATCTTCTTCTGGAGACACTTACTAGGCTACTGTTAATCAGATCCAACAAGTAATCATCTGCAACTTCCTCTAAGCTCTTTCACTCAATTTCCTGTATGAATCCTTAAGCTCTTTCACTCAATTTCCTGTATGAATCCTTAAGCTCTTTCACTCAATTTCCTGTATGAATCCTTACGCCATCCAAAAGCGCATCAACTTGCTCACAGGAATATCTTGGTCCTCAAGAAAAACTCCCAAATAAAGAAAGCATGGTTTTAGATATTCAGGCAAGTGCTTGTAGCTCAGTTCCAAAATTTCCTTGCACCCATTTTCCAGATTGTTAATTATCACTGAGCTTAAGCTTTTCGAAACTTTTTCCAAGGAATCCTTGCTCCTTTCTATTCTTTGGAGGATACCAGCTATCGCAACAACTGCAAGTGCTAATCTGTGACAATGCTCAGCAATTTCCATTCCAGTTTTCAGCAATTCCCCGGGGCAAACCGCACCTTTGAATATCCTCTTCTCTAATAACATCCAACTTTTGTCTTTTGAAAATAGACGAGTAGAGTGTGGATCACTCATTGTTGAGGCCACATCGTGATGACGGCTTGTTATCAGAATTCTACTTCTGTTGCAGTCATCAGGGAAATAATATTTCAGGTCATCCCGGGCATCAGTGTTCCAGACGTCATCCATAACAATCAGATACTTGTTCTTCAACAAGCACCGACGTAACCTGGTAAGGGGATCATCTTCCTTCGGTTTAGTACTGTCTTCATCAAGCAAAGACATATGACTTAATATTTCAAGCAACAATTCCTTCTTAGAGTATGTTTGTGAAACAGTACACCATGCACGACGATAGAAATGACACATGACATTCCGATTGTTGCACACGTTTCTAGCCTGAGTTGTCTTGCCACTTCCTGGCATGCCAACAATGGAAACAACATGTCGCTGCACGGATCCTCTGGTGGGGCGCTCAACTATTACTTTTTCTTCATCATCAAGATCAACCACCATTTCATTGATTTCTGTTGTAGTATCTTGTGATACCATCCTGGATGGAGTTTGGGGAGGAGTTTTTATTTCAGCAGTGTAGGAAATCTCCTGGATTTGGGAGACCTGTTGATCAAGAAGTCTTATATCCTCTGGCATATCATATATCCAAATTGAATGCTTCAAACCATGACCATCAACCTCAATTGAGTCAGTTTATATGCTACTTCTATGATGCGATTCTTTAATTCTCCCTGCAGCTCAGCATCTGCATCTTTTACTTTCACAAGGGAAGATTTCAGAGACTGCAAGTGAAACAGAACCTCCTCAATATGATGCTTCACTGGTGCAATTGACTTGGGATCATGTTTTAGAAGCTCCCTTATGCTTCTGCCCAGAATATCAATGGACCAAGTTCAATTGTCTTGGGTAAGATTGACATAGGAAATTGTTGACTCAACTCTGGGAGCTTTGCCTTGATAGCTTTTCCCTTGCCCAGCAACTGAAGCAATGAATGGATCACTTTCTCGAAGTTGTCATCATGGAGGGACGAGTAAGAGAGAGGTGTTATCCCCCTTGCAACTGCTTCAACATGCTTGACAATTATTTCTTCATCTGATGAGTTGCTTCCCAACTTATTCATTACAATTGTCTTCAAATATTTTAGCACGTCAAGAAGTCAAAGGATTTGATCTTTCTCATTAGCTATAGAGGTGTCATTACTATCCAATAAAAGGGCTAGAAATGACTCAGCCTTGAAAAAGACGATCTTAAAAAGCAACAGCAAAAGTGAGTGTTTTACCAGGGGATAAGTGATCCTCTGGGAGTGATGTGACTTGTGAAAAGAGTCTATCTCATTAGCCAATTCTTCAGCAAGTACCACACTCTGCTTCACATACTCTGTGTTCCCTTTCTGGCACTGATCTTTAGTGAACGCTCTCAGGCTTGTGAGAACGGTATCCACACTGAAAGGCGTGGTCGAAGGAGTGCGTGTGTTGAGATGCACTTTGAAGAAAAACTCTGCTTTGAGCAGACAAATTTTTGTAAGTAACATAG
Source organism: Leptodermis oblonga (assembly GCA_016801395.1). Classification (NCBI taxonomy): domain Eukaryota; kingdom Viridiplantae; phylum Streptophyta; class Magnoliopsida; order Gentianales; family Rubiaceae; genus Leptodermis; species Leptodermis oblonga. The sequence goes on from CM028754.1 coordinate 27,952,221, forward strand.
GATTACGTGGCATGAAGTAATTCCAAGCTAGTTTGCAGGATCTTCATCCTCTCTTTCCACCTTGCGATAGGTAAAGGCTGCCTCTGCAAGCACTGCCCAAATCTCCGCAAAGAAGCTCTGCATATCCTCACCACCATCTTCATCTTAAAGTGTATTGTTAAAGAAAAGGGTAACCAGAGATTTCAGCTCCTCTTCAAGGCTGTGTGTACATAAGTCACCGATAAGATATTCTGAAAATGAAGGTGCAGTTTCATTTTTGGAGGGAGATTCTCGGGATCTTAGAGATTTTTGGAATCTGAGAATCAACTGCAGAAACTCGGGATTCGAGGGATCAATCTCCTTGTGCAAATCAACAAATGCAGCAGCCACAACTTGTGAGTCGCTTCTTTTGAACCATAACTTACAACACTCAACTGCAACCCACCAAGCCACAGATGAAAGATGAACCTTTAGATCTTTTTCGTCAAACAGGTACCAGTTGATCATTTTCATCTCAGTAAAGAGGATATTGACCTTTTTGTTGAGAAAAACATTTTCAGCATCCCTCATTGACTGCAGCAAGCTATCTAAATCTTCGACAATGTCACCCAATAATTCCAATGACTACGGTCAGAGTACAAATCAATGGGGGATTTTGAGACATCCTGGAGAGCTTCACCAATTTCTTTTGACTTTCGAAGCTCATCAGTCTTCCTTCCGCAGTCGCCGAGTATTTCGCCAATCCTTTCCACGCTGTACTTTCCAGTTTCATCTTCATCATCACAGATACTTATCTCCCTCCCAATGTCATTTACCACGTCATTAATTTTCCGGATGAGGGATTCTAACTGCATAGACTTAGCAGCTGCATCACTACTGAATCTGATGGTTCTCACAAACATGCCCAGGAAAATCCAATCCCCCAAAAGTTGTTCCACGATTTCAGAAACAGAAGCCGCGGACAGCTGGCCATAATTATTGCTTAGATACTTAAGCAACGGTTTCAATCTATCAGTAATCATGGAGCCTGTTGGAACACAGTAAATTTAAATATTATAATTATTATGTTTCATGCATTCAGTCTTAGTTCTGCAAGTGTAATGATATTCTAGGAGTCCAAAAGTCTAAGAGTCCTTATATTTAATGAGTCAAGAATTAGTTAATTATGTCCTTTCGTTGTGCCCTCCATTTCAGCTTTCGAATACGGCGATGCGTCTGTCATTTCACAAAAAAGCTTGAAAATGGAGAAGCCCAAAAAGCAGAGCTGATCAGTTTATTCCAACATAGTATCAACTTCTTCTGCAAAGGCAACAAATTTGAAGCAACTGAATTCCTTCCTCAAATATATAAAAGATGCAAGTATTCTTTGCTGTGGAAGGTTAAATTGAGAGCAGAATTGCATGGAATAACCAGCTCCATAAAAATTGATGTAGTTATTCTGAACCACTATAAATGGAGGCAGATTTCCCCTGCTGCTAATATCTCTTATTTATGTGGGCATGCCTTTAAGTTCACTTTCTCGAAAATCTTGCGTTTAAAATGAGTGTCGTGTCTAGTTTTGGCAAAGAAGAAGATAAATAATAGTCCCAGAAAAATTTCCAACCCAGATGAACAGTGATGTCGGCGGCTGGAGCGCAAGGAAGATGATGAACAGTGCTAGACTGCAAGTTTGGGTGGTTAAGGGGCTGAGATGTTATTTTTGAAACTTAAAGGACCTATTTGTTATTTAGCCAAACTTTGGCGGAGATAAATGTAATTCACCCTATATAAATAGGGAGTCTTATGAAGAGTTAAGCAAGAGTAGAGGATTATGAACACGAGTCTTAAAATATTGTAATCTCCCTCTTTCTAGTAATGATATGAGTATTTGTATGTATTTGAGTATTATTCATAGTACTACATCTCAACTCATCTCCAAAAATACTTCCCTACAACACCAATTGTTCACTTGTTTTTTCTATACTTTCCACAATTATATATCAAATCATATTCCAATCCAACAGAGGCTATCCCCAGGAAAGAGGTGGTAAACTTGAGACCAATCCCTATGTTTGATATATTCAGAAAATCTGGCCCAGAATTCTAAGGAGATTAAAGAAAAACAAATCAGAGTAGATAAGCTTCAATTATCGCTGGATTGCTGATACTAATCAGAGGAGCTAACAGTTGGAAAAAATTTATTACATGCAGCAGGTGCACTTTGAAAGTAATACAGCGTACCAATAATAAGAATAATAATAAAACTCTTACTCCTACTTTTACTTTTAGGATGTTGTGGCAAGTGAATTACTCTTTTATCCAAAGTGTTTGTCTCAGTCTGTAGACTGTACTAGATGTAATAAATAAATCTCCAATAGTTGAGCATATAAAAAGGAGTGTGGATTCTCTGTTCATTTTCCTCTGTTTTGTCATGTTCACTGAGAGCAAAGTAATGTTACTTTGTCACTCATTCATACTCAGTTGTTGTTCAAATATGAATGAGTGGCAAAGTAATGTTACTTTGCCCTCAGTGGACACGATAAGACAGAGAAAAAATGTAAAGAAAATCCAGTATTTATAAAATGCCTCTCATCTCGAGGAAATGTACGAGTAATTTCAATAAGGTTGTAGCATAGTTGTCGAATTTCGATACATATCCTATGCGTATCCGAAATCAAATTTTTTATGGTATGCGTATCGTATCGTAACATACTTTCATGTATACTATTAATAAAACCAAAAAATGGAAAAATTATTAGATGCTTTGGGTTCACTTTGATAGGGGTGAGCAAAAGGAAAACCGATCCGAATCCGCTCCAAACCGATCCAAATCTGAAATTTCGGATCGGTTTTGGATTTTAATCCGATGGCACGGTTTCGGATCGGTTTTTATCCAAAACCGGGTTTTATCCGAAATCCGCGGTTTTCGATCCGAAACAGTGGTTCTCTTTTTTTTTTTTATAAAAAAATTTCATTTTAGCTTTTTTTCTTGTGAATTTTTGTTCGGATAATCCGAAACTAAACATTATCCGGAAAAAAAAAATCCGATCCTAAATTTCGGATCGGATTCAAATCAGATCAACGGTTCGGACGGTTTTTGGATTATTTTGCTCACCCCTACACTTTGAAAGCAGTACAACGTATTAATAGAAATAATAATAAAATTCTGACCCCCTACTTTTACGATAGTGTGGAAAGTGAATTACACTTTTACCCGCAGTGTTTGTCTCAGTCGCACAAGATGTACTCTCCAAAAGTTGATCATATAAAAAGACCATCTCATCTTCAGAAACTGTACTAATAACATCAAAACTTGTATGAATCGAGTTCATACATGCTACGGGATTTGGGATGCGCGTTTAGCCGCACATCCCACTATAATCTTTACTTTTTAAATACTCGTGAACAATACCTACGGATACTGTTCACCAAGATTAGATACTTGAAGAGAATATTATATGGATACTCTCTTCAAGTCCACTTGAAGAGAGAATTACAAGATACTTGAAGAGAGTACCCATAATACTCTCTTCAAGTATATGGTAATACTCTTCTCAAGTATCTTGTAAGGAAAGTCTCTAGCACAATTTCAAGATCAATTTTATTTGTTTGATACATTTTCCTTTTGTATCATTCTTGTAATAGATTAATCTTTTGAATTTAGTAAATTCCTATTATTATTTTCGTTGTGTGTGTAGATTGAAATTTTATTTATTTATTTGTTTGATACATGTTCAGAATCAAAATGGTAAGTCTGTTGGTGAAAGTGGTTCAGGGATTAAAGATGAGTTCTTAACCAAAGGATATAATCCTCAAAAAGTTCATCCCTTGTGGAACTTCCGGGGTCACACAGGGTATGCCATAGTTGAATTCAAAAAGGATTGGACTGGGTTTACAAGTGCTATGAAGTTTGAGAAGGATTTTGAAATTGATCAACATGGGAAGAGAGATTGGGAAACAAAAAGGCAACTAGGAAATAAGCTCTATGCTTGGGTGGCTCGTGAAGAAGATTACAAATCAAAGGGTTGTATTGGTGAATATCTTCGTAAGAATGATTTGAAGACTATTTTTGGTGAAGAAATAGAAGATAAAAGAACAGATTCCTACCTAATGAGCACCTTGGCCAATGAGCTGGATGAGAAAAGTAAGAAATGTGAACAGATGAAAAAGAAAATCAGTAGAACTGATATTCTTTTGAGAAATGTGATGAAGCAAAAAGAAGACATGATTGAACGAAATAGTGAAGGTTTGTTTTATGAATGCCCTTCTTCTAATTAAGAAGTGAAGCCTTATAAATTTTTTTTCTTCTGAAATTGGTTTTTCTTGACAAGCAAAATATGATAATCATTTAAGTTAATGCTACAATCTCTGACTTGCATTATTTTTTGTTTCTCCTTTTGATGATCAGAGATAAGAGTGATGCAGCAAATTCAAAGTTATCATCTAAAAAAGGTTCTGGATGAACATAACAGATGTAATTTGTAGTTAGAAGCTAGGAAACAAGAACTTGTGATGCGTGAGAAAGAATTAAGGAAACGTGAAGCTCTAAATGAAAGTGAGAAAAGGAAGCCTGATCAGCAGAAAGAAATGGTAATTGGTGATGTGCATGCATTTATTTTGGTTTTCTTTTATATTTTTAGATCACTTTATAACTTGATTGGGATTTGGTTTTCTATATTTCCATAGATAGGAGCAACAGATTGCACATTTAGATGGATTTGTTTTCTTTTGGCTCGCTTTGATACTCTTCTTTGTTCTGTGCCATGTCCAATTTTCTTCCAGGACTTGAAAGGATATGTGAATTTGAATGACGCACAAAATGACAAACATTATCTTTTACACTTAATTTTGTAAACAATTACTTGGCTATGAAAGCATGAATAGGTTTCGGTTTTCATTTCCGCTTTTGCCTTGTACTTGTGGAATGAAATCCAGAGTAACTTCAAAATAAGAATTAACCTCCCTTTATCCCTGGTTTTGCTGTTGAGAAGGGTTTTGAGATCTTGAGAATTGAAAGTGGTTACTTATTTGGCAGAACGAGAATGCACTTCAGGAGCCAAAAAAGGCGGGTGAAAAATTGCTGAAATTGGCTCAAGATCAGAGGGTGCTATATATTTTCTTTTTCTCTTTAGTATCTCCCATAGTAGGTAAATATTCCCAGGATTTGACAGTTTGCCTTCTGTTAATTTTGTCTATTCTGGCAGAGGGAAAAGGAGGATCTTCACAAAAGAATTACTTATCTGGAGTCCAACCTTGATCAGAAGCAAGCATTAGAGTCGGAAATAGAGCGCATGAAGGGTGCCATAGAGGTAATGAAACACATGAAGGGTGATGAAGAAGCTGATAAGAAAAAAATGTTGATTGAAGAACTCAAGGAGAAGCAAGAAGAACTTGAAAGTTGGGAAACTTTAAACCAAACACTCATTATCAAAGAGAGAAAAGACAACGATGAAGTGCAAGAAGCACGTAAAGAGCTCATACAGGTGTCCTACTTAGCGAATTTTATTTATGCACCCCGTTGTCAGTCTCATACCAAATCATTCTTAAGGTTTAACATCCTGCGTACAGGCTCCAATGAACATATTTATTTTTATTTGACAATGACTATTATATATATAGACTGTAATATGAAGGCCTCTACTTTCTGATGGCATATTATACAAGAACTTAAGAACTATCTAAGAGACAACTTTTATCTATACAGCATTGTTTTCCTTCAGAGAATAGTGATTATAAATTAGTTATGTGTCTTTTTGGCTATTTTACCAATTTATGTGGGTTATGACATTATGTCGGTGTTGGCTGTAGTTGTAATTTCTATTAATATAGTCAATGTGCCTTTTGCTATTTACTTTTATAAATGTAATAGGGTCTCGCGCGTTTTATCTGATGAATTTGCTATTCTACTAATGATTTATCCACTTTTTATGATCATCCAGTTATGAAGCATTTGAAATTTTCTTTACTCATTCGTCTTCCAAATCCCAAGTAAATTTAAATTACTTAAATGCCGTTGCTAATAAAAAACCAGTAAGTTGATTAGACCTACCATCTAAAAGAATTCTGAGGTTTCAGTTGACCTTGGAAGTTGATGGGAGATGATGTAATGTTTCAATAATGGTTCCGGTGCATTATGCTGTCAATTTGAAGGATGTTTATCAGTTTATTACTCTCTCTGTCCCAATAGAACAGTTCTGTTTCTAAATATTTTGGTCCCTGTTCGTAGAACATTCTTGCTAATATGATCAAGTGTGATTAATCCATACTTGGCATAAGTGGAAAGAACATTGACAAATTACTTACTTTAGGTTTTATACATTAAAACGGATAAAATGTTGTACTCTATAGAATGAGGAATTTTCCATTGGGACGGAGGGACTATAGTAAACATTCTAGCAAAAGCAGAGTCAGAGTTTTATGTCTTAAACATAACTTACATCTTTTTTTTTTTTTCTTTTTTTTTTTTTTTTACTTTATGCCTTGTAGGGCTTGAAAGATAGGCGTACGTATATTTGCGTCAAGAGAATGGGAGAGCTTGATATGAAGCCGTTTCTGATTTCTTCGAAGAGAAAATATTCTGGGAAGGAAGCAAAAACAAAAGCTACAGAACTGTATAATGTATGGGATTATTACCTTAGAGATCCAAGCTAGCATCCCTATAAGGTCATCGTTGATGGAGAAAATAGCAAGGTATATCTAACTTTTATTAGCAACTGCACTTAATTAAGGTAGACATACCTTCTTTTCTGCACTGTTATTGATTTTTTTTTTAATCAGTTCTGAAGTTACTAGGATTAAATTTTATAACCTCTTATTTTAGCTAACAACAGATTAGCTAGCGTTAGTTCTACCTTGTCACACGCATAACTTTTTACATGACAAAGTGTATGGTTTCTCTGGTCTTATGTTCATGGCAAAGTGCAGTTTTACATTCGTGGCTATCCTGTTCCATGTGTTTTCTGCAGTAACTTTGTCATGATTCGATACATATATGAAGGATATCTAAGCTTTCTCTTCATTTGGTAAATTTTGGTTTGATTTTTCGTTTGCTGTACTCAAGTTGGGCTGGCTTCATGAAACCTATTCCTTTCAGGAAGTACTCGATGAAAATGATGAAAAACTTAACAGACTGAAGGCTGAGCATGGAGATGAAGTGTATGAGGCTGTGGTCAAAGCACTAAATGAAATGAATGAATACAATCCCAGCGGTAGATATCCAGTGCCTGAATTATGGAATTCAAAAGGAGAAAGAAAAGCAACATTGAAAGAGGGGGCGAAATTTCTTCACAATCAATGGAAGCTAAAGAAGCCGAAAAGAAGAAATAATTTCTGAATGTTTGAAATAGAATTTCTGGTTTTAAGGGGTAAGTAAAGCTGCTATGTAAACTGCAAGTTTTCTAGGTTCATTCTTGCTTTTTCATTCTATAATTCTTGAGAGGTTAAAAACTAAGACAGTTTGATTAAACCATTTATTGTTTTAAAAGTGAGACACGGTTTAATTTTTCTCATAGCGAAATTCAAATTCTCTGTAATCCCTTGGATCTCTTCTTGTAAGAGGTGGGATGAAAGCGAAGCTGGAGTCAGCAACAATGGAAGGGCTCAGATATTACCCCTCATGGTCCCAAAGGTTCTATGAGATTTTCTGTCTATTCTACTCATGTATCCTACGGTAATCATCTCACAATAGAGAAGCGAGATGATAGACACTCGGTTCTATCTTCTTCTGGAGACACTTACTAGGCTACTGTTAATCAGATCCAACAAGTAATCATCTGCAACTTCCTCTAAGCTCTTTCACTCAATTTCCTGTATGAATCCTTAACCTAGCTCTTCACTCAATTTCCTGTATGAACCTTAACGCTCTTCAACTCAATTTCCTGTATGAATCCTTACGCCATCCAAAAGCGCATCAACTTGCTCACAGAATATCTTGGTCCTCAAGAAAAACTCCCAAATAAAGAAAGCATGGTTTTAGATATTCAGCAAGTGCTTGTAGCTCAGTTCCAAAATTCCTTGCACCCATTTTCCAGATTGTTAATTATCACTGAGCTTAAGCTTTCGAAACTTTTTCCAAGGAATCCTTGCTCCTTTCTATTCTTTGGAGGATACCAGCTATCGCAACAACTGCAAGTGCTAATCTGTGACAATGCTCAGCAATTTCCATTCCAGTTTCAGCAATTCCCCGGGGCAAACCGCACCTTTGAATATCCTCTTCTCTAATAACATCCAACTTTTGTCTTTTGAAAATAGACGAGTAGAGTGTGGATCACTCATTGTTGAGGCCACATCGTGATGACGGCTTGTTATCAGAATTCTACTTCTGTTGCAGTCATCAGGGAAATAATATTTCAGGTCATCCCGGGCATCAGTGTTCCAGACGTCATCCATAACAATCAGATACTTGTTCTTCAACAGCACCGACGTAACCTGGTAAGGGATCATCTTCCTTCGGTTTAGTACTGTCTTCATCAAGCAAAGACATATGACTTAATATTTCAAGCAACAATTCCTTCTTAGAGTAGTTTGTGAAACAGTACACCATGCACGACGATAGAAATGACACATGACATTCCGATTGTTGCACACGTTTCTAGCCTGAGTTGTCTTGCCACTTCCTGGCATGCCAACAATGGAAACAACATGTCGCTGCACGGATCCTCTGGTGGGCGCTCAACTATTACTTTTTCTTCATCATCAAGATCAACCACCATTTCATTGATTTCTGTTGTAGTATCTTGTGATACCATCCTGGATGGAGTTTGGGGAGGAGTTTTTTTATTTCAGCAGTGTAGGAAATCTCCTGGATTTGGGAGACCTGTTGATCAAGAAGTCTTATATCCTCTGGCATATCATATATCCAAATTGAATGCTTCAAACCATGACCATCAACCTCATTGAGTCAGTTTATATGCTACTTCTATGATGCGATTCTTTAATTCTCCCTGCAGCTCAGCATCTGCATCTTTTACTTTCACAAGGGAAGATTTCAGAGACTGCAAGTGAAACAGAACCTCCTCATATGATGCTTCACTGGTGCAATTGACTTGGGATCATGTTTTAGAAGCTCCCTTATGCTTCTGCCCAGAATATCAATGGACACCAAGTTCAATTGTCTTGGTAAGATTGACATAGGAAATTGTTGACTCAACTCTGGGAGCTTTGCCTTGATAGCTTTTCCCTTGCCCAGCACTGAACGAAGCAATGAATGGATTACTTTCTCGAAGTTGTCATCATGGAGGGACGAGTAAGAGAGAGGTGTTATCCCCCTTGCAACTGCTTCAACATGCTTGACAATTATTTCTTCATCTGATGAGTTCCTTCCCAACTTATTCATTACAATTGTCTTCAAATATTTTAGCACGTCAAGAATTCAAAGGATTTGATCTTTCTCATTAGCTATAGAGGTGTCATTACTATCCATAAAAGGGTTAGAATGACTCAGCCTTGAAAAAGACGATTTTAAAAAGCAACAGCAAAAGTGAGTGTTTTACCAGGGATAAGTGATCCTCTGGGAGTGATGTGACTTGTGAAAAGAGTCTATCTCATTAGCCAATTCTTCAGCAAGTACCACACTCTGCTTCCACATACTCTGTGTTCCCTTTCTGGCACTGATCTTTAGTGAACGCTCTCAGGCTTGTGAGAACGGTATCCACACTGAAAGGCGTGGTCGAAGGAGTGCGTGTGTTGAGATGCACTTTGAAGAAAAACTCTGCTTTGAGCAGACAAATTTTTGTAAGTAACATAGGATTACGTGGCATGAAGTAATTCCAAGCTAGTTTGCAGGATCTTCATCCTCTCTTTCCACCTTGCGATAGGTAAAGGCTGCCTCTGCAAGCACTGCCCAAATCTCCGCAAAGAAGCTCTGCACATCCTCACCACCATCTTCATCTTAAAGTGTATTGTTAAAGAAAAGGGTAACCAGAGATTTCAGGTCCTCTTCAAGGCTGTGTGTACATAAGTCACCGATAAGATATTCTGAAAATGAAGGTGCAGTTTCATTTTTGGAGGGAGATTCTCGGGATCTTAGAGATTTTTGGAATCTGAGAATCAACTGCAGAAACTCGGGATTCGAGGGATCAATCTCCTTGTGCAAATCAACAAATGCAGCAGCCACAACTTGTGAGTCGCTTCTTTTGAACCATAAATTACAACACTCAACTGCAACCCACCAAGCCACAGATGAAAGATGAACCTTTAGATCTTTTTCGTCAAACAGGTACCAGTTGATCATTTTCATTTCAGTAAAGAGGATATTGACCTTTTTGTTGAGAAAAACATTTCCAGCATCCCTCATTGACTGCAGCAAGCTATCTAAATCTTCGACAATGTCACCCAATAATTCCAATGACTACGGTCAGAGTACAAATCAATGGGGGATTTTGAGACATCCTGGAGAGCTTCACCAATTTCTTTTGACTTTCGAAGCTCATCAGTCTTCCTTCCGCAGTCGCCGAGTATTTCGCCAATCCTTTCCACGCTGTACTTTCCAGTTTCATCTTCATCATCACAGATACTTATCTCCCTCCCAATGTCATTTACCACGTCATTAATTTTCCGGATGAGGGATTCTAACTGCATAGACTTAGCAGCTGCATCACTACTGAATCTGATGGTTCTCACAAACATGCCCAGGAAAATCCAATCCCCCAAAAGTTGTTCCACGATTTCAGAAACAGAAGCCGCGGACAGCTGGCCATTATTATTGCTTAGATACTTAAGCAACGGTTTCAATCTATCAGTAATCATGGAGCCTGTTGGAACACAGTAAATTTAAATATTATAATTATTATGTTTCATGTATTCAGTCTTAGTTCTACAAGTGTCTAATGATATTCTAGGAGTCCAAAAGTCTAAGAGTCTTTATATTTAATGAGTCAAGAATTAGTTAATTATGTCCTTTCGTTGTGCCCTCCATTTCAGCTTTCGAATATGGCGATGCGTCTGTCATTTCACAAAAAAGCTTGAAAATGGAGAAGCCCAAAAAGCAGAGCTGATCAGTTTATTCCAACATAGTATCAAACTTTCTTCTGCAAAGGCAAACAAATTTGAAGCAACTGAATTCCTTCCTCAATATATAAAAGATGCAAGTATTCTTTGCTGTGGAAGGTTAAATTAAGAGCAGAATTGCATGGAATAACCAGCTCCATAAAAATTGATGTAGTATTCTGAACCACTATAAATGGAGGCAGAGTTTCCCTCTGCTAATATCTCTTATTTATGTGGGCATGCCTTTAAGTTCACTTTCTCGAAAATCTTGCGTTTAAAATGAGTGTTGTGTCTAGTTTTGGCAAAGAAGAAGATAAATAATAGTCCCAGAAAAATTTCCAACCAGATGAACAGTGATGTCGGCGGCTGGAGCGCAAGGAAGATGATGAAACAGTGCAGAGACTGCAAGTTTGGGTGGTTAAGGGGCTGAGATGTTATTTTTGAAACTTAAGGGACCTATTTATTATTTAGGCAAACTTTGGCGGAGATAAATGTAATTCACCCTATATAAATAGGGAGTCTTATGAAGAGTTAAGCAAGAGTAGAGGATTATGAACACGAGTCTTAAAATATTGTAATCTCCCTCTTTCTAGTAATGATATGAGTATTTGTATGTATTTGAGTATTATTCATAGTACTACATCTCAACTCATCTCCAAAAATACTTCCCTACAACACCAATTGTTCACTTGTTTTTTCTATACTTTCCACAATTATATATCAAATCATATTCCAATCCAACAGAGCCTATCCCCAGGAAAGAGGTGGTAAACTTGAGACCAATCCCTATGTTTGATATATTCAGAAAATCTGGCCCAGAATTCTAAGGAGATTAAAGAAAAACAAATCAGAGTAGATAAGCTTCAATTATCGCTGGATTGCTGATACTAATCAGAGGAGCTAACAGTTGGAAAAATTTATTACATGCAGCAGGTGCACTTTGAAAGTAATACAGCGTACCAATAATAAGAATAATAATAAAACTCTTACTCCTACTTTTACTTTTAGGATGTTGTGGCAAGTGAATTACTCTTTTATCCAAAGTGTTTGTCTCAGTCTGTAGACTGTACTAGATGTAATAATAAATCTCCAATAGTTGAGCATATAAAAAGGAGTGTGGATTCTCTGTTCATTTTCCTCTGTTTTGTCATGTTTACTGAGAGCAAAGTAATGTTACTTTGTCACTCATTCATACTCAGTTGTTGTTCAAATATGAATGAGTGGCAAAGTAATGTTACTTTGCCCTCAGTGGACACGATAAGACAGAGAAAAATGTAAAGAAATCCAGTATTTATAAAATGCCTCTCATCTCGAGGAAATGTACGAGTAATTTCAATAAGGTTGTAGCATAGTTGTCGAATTTCGATACATATCCTATGCGTATCCGAAATCAAATTTTTTATGGTATGCGTATCGTATCGTAACATACTTTCATGTATACTATAATAAAACCAAAAAATGGAAAAATTATTAGATGCTTTGGGTTCACTTTGATAGGGGTGAGCAAAAGGAAAACCGATCCGAATCCGCTCCAAACCGATCCAAATCTGAAATTTCGGATCGGTTTTGGATTTTAATCCGATGGCACGGTTTCGGATCGGTTTTTATCCAAAACCGGGTTTTATCCGAAATCCGCGGTTTTCGATCCGAAACAGTGGTTCTCTTTTTTTTTTTATAAAAAAATTTCATTTTAGCTTTTTTTCTTGTGAATTTTTGTTTCGGATTGGTTTCGGATTTTTTTTCGGATAATCCGAAACTAAACATTATCCGGAAAAAAAAAATTCGATCCGAAATTTCGGATCGGATTCAAATCAGATCAACGGTTCGGACGGTTTTTGGATTATTTTGCTCACCCCTACACTTTGAAAGCAGTACAACATATCAATAGAAATAATAATAAAATTCTGACCCCCTACTTTTACGATAGTGTGGAAAGTGAATTACACTTTTACCCGCAGTGTTTGTCTCAGTCGCACAAGATGTACTCTCCAAAAGTTGATCATATAAAAAGACCATCTCATCTTCAGAAACTGTATTAATAAACATCAAAACTTGTATGAATCGAGTTCATACATGCTACGGGATTTGGGATGCGCGTTTAGCCGCACATCCCACTATAATCTTTACTTTTTAAATACTTGTGAACAATACCTACGGATACTGTTCACCAAGATTAGATACTTGAAGAGAATATTATATGGATACTCTCTTCAAGTCCACTTGAAGAGAGAATTACAAGATACTTGAAGAGAGTACCCATAATACTCTCTTCAAGTATATGGTAATACTCTTCTCAAGTATCTTGTAAGGAAAGTGTCTAGCACAATTTCAAGATCAATTTTATTTGTTTGATACATTTTCCTTTTGTATCATTCTTGTAATAGATTAATCTTTTGAATTTAGTAAATTCCTATTATTATTTTCGTTGTGTGTGTAGATTGAAATTTTATTTATTTATTTGTTTGATACATGTTCAGAATCAAAATGGTAAGTCTGTTGGTGAAAGTGGTTCAGGGATTAAAGATGAGTTCTTAACCAAAGGATATAATCCTCAAAAAGTTCATCCCTTGTGGAACTTCCGGGGTCACACAGGGTATGCCATAGTTGAATTCAAAAAGGATTGGACTGGGTTTACAAGTGCTATGAAGTTTGAGAAGGATTTTGAAATTGATCAACATGGGAAGAGAGATTGGGAAACAAAAAGGCAACTAGGAAATAAGCTCTATGCTTGGGTGGCTCGTGAAGAAGATTACAAATCAAAGGGTTGTATTGGTGAATATCTTCGTAAGAATGATTTGAAGACTATTTTTGGTGAAGAAATAGAAGATAAAAGAACAGATTCCTACCTAATGAGCACCTTGGCCAATGAGCTGGATGAGAAAAGTAAGAAATGTGAACAGATGAAAAAGAAAATCAGTAGAACTGATATTCTTTTGAGAAATGTGATGAAGCAAAAAGAAGACATGATTGAACGAAATAGTGAAGGTTTGTTTTATGAATGCCCTTCTTCTAATTAAGAAGTGAAGCCTTATAAATTTTTTTTCTTCTGAAATTGGTTTTTCTTGACAAGCAAAATATGATAATCATTTAAGTTAATGCTACAATCTCTGACTTGCATTATTTTTTGTTTCTCCTTTTGATGATCAGAGATAAGAGTGATGCAGCAAATTCAAAGTTATCATCTAAAAAAGGTTCTGGATGAACATAACAGATGTAATTTGCAGTTAGAAGCTAGGAAACAAGAACTTGTGATGCGTGAGAAAGAATTAAGGAAACATGAAGCTCTAAATGAAAGTGAGAAAAGGAAGCCTGATCAGCAGAAAGAAATGGTAATTGGTGATGTGCATGCATTGATTTTGGTTTTCTTTTATATTTTTAGATCACTTTATAACTTGATTGGGATTTGGTTTTCTATATTTCCATAGATAGGAGCAACAGATTGCACATTTAGATGGATTTGTTTTCTTTTGGCTCGCTTTGATACTCTTCTTTGTTCTGTGCCATGTCCAATTTTCTTCCAGGACTTGAAAGGATATGTGAATTTGAATGACGCACAAAATGACAAACATTATCTTTTACACTTAATTTTGTAAACAATTACTTGGCTATGAAAGCATGAATAGGTTTCGGTTTTCATTTCCGCTTTTGCCTTGTACTTGTGGAATGAAATCCAGAGTAACTTCAAAATAAGAATTAACCTCCCTTTATCCCTGGTTTTGCTGTTGAGAAGGGTTTTGAGATCTTGAGAATTGAAAGTGGTTACTTATTTGGCAGAACGAGAATGCACTTCAGGAGCCAAAAAAGGCGGGTGAAAAATTGCTGAAATTGGCTCAAGATCAGAGGGTGCTATATATTTTCTTTTTTCTCTTTAGTATCTCCCATAGTAGGTAAATATTCCCAGGATTTGACAGTTTGCCTTCTGTTAATTTTGTCTATTCTGGCAGAGGGAAAAGGAGGATCTTCACAAAAGAATTACTTATCTGGAGTCCAACCTTGATCAGAAGCAAGCATTAGAGTCGGAAATAGAGCGCATGAAGGGTGCCATAGAGGTAATGAAACACATGAAGGGTGATGAACAAGCTGATAAGAAAAAAATGTTGATTGAAGAACTCAAGGAGAAGCAAGAAGAACTTGAAAGTTGGGAAACTTTAAACCAAACACTCATTATCAAAGAGAGAAAAGACAACGATGAAGTGCAAGAAGCACGTAAAGAGCTCATACAGGTGTCCTACTTAGCGAATTTTATTTATGCACCCCGTTGTCAGTCTCATACCAAATCATTCTTAAGGTTTAACATCCTGCGTACAGGCTCCAAATGAACATATTTATTTTTATTTGACAATGACTATTATATATATAGACTGTAATATGAAGGCCTCTACTTTCTGATGGCATATTATACAAGAACTTAAGAACTATCTAAGAGACAACTTTTATCTATACAGCATTGTTTTCCTTCAGAGAATAGTGATTATAAATTAGTTATGTGTCTTTTTGGCTATTTTACCAATTTATGTGGGTTATGACATTATGTCGGTGTTGGCTGTAGTTGTAATTTCTATTAATATAGTCAATGTGCCTTTTGCTATTTACTTTTATAAATGTAATAGGGTCTCGCGCGTTTTATCTGATGAATTTGCTATTCTGCTAATGATTTATCCACTTCTTTTTATGAGCATCCAGTTATGAAGCATTTGAAATTTTCTTTACTCATTCGTCTTCCAAATCCCAAGTAAATTTAAATTACTTAAATGCCGTTGCTAATAAAAAACCAGTAAGTTGATTAGACCTACCATCTAAAAGAATTCTGAGGTTTCAGTTGACCTTGGAAGTTGATGGGAGATGATGTAATGTTTCAATAATGGTTCCGGTGCATTATGCTGTCAATTTGAAGGATGTTTATCAGTTTATTACTCTCTCTGTCCCAATAGAACAGTTCTGTTTCTAAATATTTTGGTCCCTGTTCGTAGAACATTCTTGCTAATATGATCAAGTGTGATTAATCCATACTTGGCATAAGTGGAAAGAACATTGACAAATTACTTACTTTAGGTTTTATACATTAAAACGGATAAAATGTTGTACTCTATAGAATGAGGAATTTTCCATTGGGACGGAGGGACTATAGTAAACATTCTAGCAAAAGCAGAGTCAGAGTTTTATGTCTTAAACATAACTTACATCTTTTTTTTTTTTTTTTTTTTTTTTTTTACTTTATGCCTTGTAGGGCTTGAAAGATAGGCGTACGTATATTTGCGTCAAGAGAATGGGAGAGCTTGATATGAAGCCGTTTCTGATTTCTTCGAAGAGAAAATATTCTGGGAAGGAAGCAAAAACAAAAGCTACAGAACTGTATAATGTATGGGATTATTACCTTAGAGATCCAAGCTAGCATCCCTATAAGGTCATCGTTGATGGAGAAAATAGCAAGGTATATCTAACTTTTATTAGCAACTGCACTTAATTAAGGTAGACATACCTTCTTTTCTGCACTGTTATTGATTTTTTTTTAATCAGTTCTGAAGTTACTAGGATTAAATTTTATAACCTCTTATTTTAGCTAACAACAGATTAGCTAGCGTTAGTTCTACCTTGTCACACGCATAACTTTTTACATGACAAAGTGTATGGTTTCTCTGGTCTTATGTTCATGGCAAAGTGCAGTTTTACATTCGTGGCTATCCTGTTCCATGTGTTTTCTGCAGTAACTTTGTCATGATTCGATACATATATGAAGGATATCTAAGCTTTCTCTTCATTTGGTAAATTTTGGTTTGATTTTTCGTTTGCTGTACTCAAGTTGGGCTGGCTTCATGAAACCTATTCCTTTCAGGAAGTACTCGATGAAACTGATGAAAAACTTAACAGACTGAAGGCTGAGCATGGAGATGAAGTGTATGAGGCTGTGGTCAAAGCACTAAATGAAATGAATGAATACAATCCCAGAGGTAGATATCCAGTGCCTGAATTATGGAATTCAAAAGGAGAAAGAAAAGCAACATTGAAAGAGGGGGCGAAATTTCTTCACAATCAATGGAAGCTAAAGAAGCCGAAAAGAAGAAATAATTTCTGAATGTTTGAAATAGAATTTCTGGTTTTAAGGGATAAGTAAAGCTGCTATGTAAACTGCAAGTTTTCTAGGTTCATTCTTGCTTTTTCATTCTATAATTCTTGAGAGGTTAAAAACTAAGACAGTTTGATTAAACCATTTATTGTTTTAAAAGTGAGACACGGTTTAATTTTTCTCATAGCGAAAATTCAAATTCTCTGTAATCCACTTGGATCTCTTCTTGTAAGGAGGTGGGATGAAAGCGAAGCTGGAGTCAGCAACAATGGAAGGGCATCAGATATTACCCTCATGGTCCCAAAGGTTCTATGAGATTTTCTGTCTATTCTACTCATGTATCCTACGGTAATCATCTCACAATAGAGAAGCGAGATGATAGACACTGTTAGTGTATAGATTAGCCCAATGGGCTGTTAGTGTATAGATTAGTCCAATGGGCTTAACCCAGTATCCTACTTGTACTACTTGTACTATTGTACTACACCTAGTGTACTACTTGTACTACTTGTACTACACTTAGCCTATACCTAGTCTATATATAGGCTCTCTTTGTACAATGTTAGACACACAATAAAATCATTGTTCAACAAATCTTTTCTTTTATATTTTTATCATGGTATCAGAGCCATTGCTCTAATTCTTTTGGTTCCTGTGGATATTTCCGGCGTTCTTCCGCTGCCCTCATCTTCATCCGGTAATCCGGTCAGAAGAATAGTCCCGCCGTCACGCCCACAACTCTTTCCAGAACTCGGTCTCCCACGCGCCCAACACGCGCCGACAGCCGGTTCTGTGCCTGACACCACGCGCCGACAGCCGGTTCTGTGCCTGACACCACGCGCCTTCACGCGCCTCGAGTCGCCTCTGCACCACCAGCGCACGTCTGCCACTTCAGCAAACATACATCATATGGCTCAACAAAGTGATCGCGACATCATACGTCCTATCAACATTATGTTGGATGGTCCTACTAACTATCATGCATGGTCTCAGAATATGACTATTTTTCTCAAGGGTCGTAAACTGTGGAGATATGTGACTGGTTCAATTCCTAAGCCGATACCAAACCCTAAGTCCAAAGACATAGCTGCTGAGGAGTCTTCCACGACTACTGTTACAACAGATGATTATGAAGATCGCCTAGAGGAATGGGAGAGTATTCAGAGTAAGATCTTGTCTTGGTTTATTAATACCTCTATTCCCTCCATTCATAATCTTCTTCCTCGTCTTGAAACTGCTGAAGCTGCTTGGAAATTTTTGGCCAATCTCTATAATTGTACTAATGATTCAAGCTTGGAGTTCCAAATTGAATCAAAACTTTATCAAATGCGACAAGAGACAGGTCAGTCCATTTCTGATTTTTATTCTCAGACTTCTACTATGTGGGAACAACTCTCTGCTGCAAATCCTCCACTCGTGTGTCCTACGGACATTGAGCTTTTTGCCAAATATCGGGATCGCCGTAAATTTATGCACTTCATGATGGGTTTGCGTGAAGATTTTGAACCTACTAGGGCTTCTCTGCTTAGCCGCTCTCCTACTCCTTCTCTTGATGCTGCAGTGAAGGAGCTCATATCTGAGGAAAACCGCCGGCCTACTTATCACATGTCATCATCTGACCATGTATTGGCTACACCATCTCCACAGCCTCCCATTGCTGCATTCACTGCTCCTCCACGGATAAACTCTGGCGTCCCACCTCTCAGTCTTCCAAAGGTATTCGCTGTGAGTTTTGCCGTGCTAAAGGGCATGACATCTCCGTTTGTCGCAAACTGCAGAAATTTATGCAAGAGCAGAATAAAGCTTCTCTTCCTCGGGCAGCTGCTGTATCTCCTTCTGATCCATCGGTTCCTACCGGTCCACCTTCGACTTCCTCACTTACTACGGCTGATATTGAGGCAGTTGTTCAACAGGTTTTATCCCGTACTTCCACTGCCCTATCTGTCACCTCAGGTAACCATTCTTGGTTTTTTGATACTGCTTGTTGTAACCATATGACTCCTGATGAATCCCAATTTTCTGATAAGGCACTCTTAGAACATCCAATCACCATTTACACTGCTGATGGAACTCCTATGCCTGTTAGTCATAAAGGAACAATCTCTTCTCCTTGTTTATCCCTTAGTGACACTTTTCATATCCCAAAGTTATCCCTCAATTTGCTGTCTGTTGGCCAACTTTGTGAATTAGGCGTAGATGTTCTCTTTACTAATCATGGTGTGGAAGTGCAGGATCCCCGGACAGGTCAAGTTCTTGGGACAGGCCGTAAGGTTGGTCGCATGTTTGAGGTTCATGACCTGAAAATTCCTTCCCAAGTCGTTTCTGCAGCTGCTGCCACTATTACCTCCTCACCTGATCTATGGCATGCTCGTCTTGGTCATCCATCCTTATCTCGTCTTCAGCTGTTGGATTCTCAAGGTCATTTAGGTTCGGTTCAGTTTCAAAAATTTGATTGTACTTCTTGTCATTTTGGCAAACAAACAAAATTGCCCTTTAATAATAGTGACTCCTTTTCTTCCGCACCCTTTGATCTTATACATTCTGATATTTGGGGTCCTGCACCTGTTCCTACTGAGGGGGGATCTAGATATTTTGTCATATTTGTGGATGATTTTTCTCGATATACTTGGATTTATCTGCTTCATCATAGGTCTGAACTTGTGTCTGTTTATCAAACATTTCATAAAATGATTCAAACACAGTTTAATCGCACTGTCAAAGTTTTTCGATCAGATAATGCTCAAGAATATAATGATAAGTCTTTCCTATTCTTTCTAGACAATCATGGTACCCTTACTCAGCGGTCTTGTCCTTATACCTCCCAACAAAATGGTCGTGCAGAACGAAAACATCGTCACATTCTTGATGTTGTCCGTACCCTTCTCATTTCTGCCTCTCTTCCTGAACGTTTTTGGGGTGAGGCTGCCCTCACTGCTGTATACACCATTAATCGCATCCCTTCACCAACTACACACAACAAATCACCATTTGAGCTTCTCTATGGTCAAACCCCTGACTACTCATCTCTTCGGGTTTTAGGTTGTGCTTGCTTTGTCTCTCTTCCTACTCATGAACGAACAAAGCTCCAACCTCGTGCTCGTCTCTGTTGTTTCCTTGGTTATGGTGTATCTCAAAAGGGATTTCGCTGCTATGATCCCATTTCTCGTTGTCTTCGTGTCTCCCGTCATGTTGAGTTTTGGGAACATCGTCCTTTTACGAGTCTCCAGCAGTTTCCTACATCCTCTTCCTCCGAGTCTCCCATTTTTACTTATCTTCTTCTCCCTCTCTATCCTAAACTTGTGGAGGATTCTTCAACATCGGCTGCCTCTCCAGACGACTCATCTACGGTTCTGTCATCGGCACATGACCTGCCTGTCTTGGATCCTGTGGCACCACCATCTCCTGAATCTCTTGATGGTCCAGAACTTCGTCGTTCCACTCGGGTAAGCATTCCTCCCTCTTATCTCTCTGATTATCACTGCTCTTTTGCCCTTGCCACCCTCTATGAACCTCACACCTATCGTGAGGCACATACTGACCCTCTTTGGCAGCAAGCTATGAATGATGAACTAGATGCCCTTAATAAAAATCACACTTGGGATATGGTTGATTTGCCTCCTGGTCAGACTGTAGTAGGTTGTAGGTGGGTCTACAAGATCAAGACCAAGGCTGATGGATCTGTTGAACGCTACAAGGCTCGCCTAGTTGCCAAGGGTTTTACCCAACAGTATGGCATTGACTATGAGGAAACATTTGCTCCTGTTGCTCGCCTTACATCTGTCCGCTGTCTCATTGCTGTGGCTGATGTTCGCCGTTGGCCTCTTTATCAAATGGACGTGAAAAATGCTTTCCTCAATGGTGACCTCAATGAAGAAGTGTACATGCAACCACCCCCTGGTTATCCATATTTAGGCAGTCAAGTTTGTCGTCTTCGTCGTGCTCTTTATGGCCTCAAGCAGGCTCCTCGAGCTTGGTTTGAAAAGTTCAGCTCAGTTGTTGCTCAGCAGGGTTTCACTTCGAGTCCTCATGACACTGCTCTCTTCGTTCGCAAATCCTCTGCTGGTATCACTCTTGTTCTTCTCTATGTTGATGATATGATTATTACTGGAGATGATTCTGCAGGTATCCGCTCTCTCGAGTACTTTCTCAGTCAGCATTTTGAGATGAAAGATTTGGGCACTCTCAACTATTTTCTTGGGCTTGAGGTTACCTCATCCTCTGATGGATACTATTTTTCCCAAGCTAAATATGCTTCTGATCTTCTCTCCAAAGCCAGTATCACTGACAACAAGACTGCTTCCACTCCTTTGGAATATAATGCCAAGCTCACACCCTTAGACGGTGAACCTTTATCTGATGCTACTCGCTATCGTCAGCTGGTTGGTAGTCTAATCTATCTCACTGTTACTCGTCCCGATATTTCACATGCTGTGGGTATGGTTAGTAAATTCATGGATGCCCCTCGTTCTGTTCACTATGCTGCTGTTCTTCGGATACTCCGATATGTCAAGGGTACACTTTATCATGGTCTCCACTATTCCTCTCAGTCTTCACTTGAGCTTCATGCTTATTCAGATGCGGACTGGGCTGGTGATCCGACTGATCGATGCTCTATCACAGGCTTCTGTTTCCTGTTGGGTACTTCTCTTGTCTCATGGCGTAGCAAAAAGCAGGAAGTTGTTTCCCGTTCCAGTACTGAAGCTGAGTATCGTGCCCTTGCCGATACCACCTGTGAGCTTGTCTGGCTGCGCTGGCTCTTGGCTGACATGGATGCTCCACAACCCATTGCTACTCCTCTTTATTGTGACAATCGTAGTGCTATCTACATTGCTCATAATGATGTCTTCCACGAACGTACCAAGCACATTGAGATCGACTGCCACATTACTCGCATGCATCTCAAGAAAGGCACTCTCAAGTTATTCTCCATATCATCTGCTGACCAGCCTGCTGATATTTTCACCAAATCTCACCCACCTGGTCGTCTTCGAGATCTTATATCCAAACTCCATTTGGCATCCTCCTTGCCACCTTGAGTTTGAGGGGGGATGTTAGTGTATAGATTAGCCCAATGGGCTGTTAGTGTATAGATTAGTCCAATGGGCTTAACCCAGTATCCTACTTGTACTACTTGTACTATTGTACTACTTGTACTACACCTAGTGTACTACTTGTACTACTTGTACTACACTTAGCCTATACCTAGTCTATATATAGGCTCTCTTTGTACAATGTTAGACACACAATAAAATCATTGTTCAACAAATCTTTTCTTTTATATTTTTATCAGACACACTTAATTTTCACTGTTAAAAAAAATAAAAAATAAAAAAAAAGAATCCTTTAAATCTACCTATATATAAACACACACAATTCTCATTAAAAAAAAAAAGAAAAAAAAAAGACAGGGGAGACAAGAGCTGATCTCCTTAGAGGCTCCCTTCCCATCAATGAAGTGTCACTCACTCCCATGGCCATTTACTTATGTTCGTGACTGAACTTTTTTTTTTTGTTAATGTTCACCCTTTCCCAAAAGAAGCATACAAACAAAATCAAACCTATATATTCGATAACTAAAAAGTCACGGAGGGTTGGGAGGAGCGCGGTGCCCGGCCAACGAGTTAAATAGTCATGAACTATATATCTTACTTTTAAAAGTACATGCTTTATTTTTAACAGACTAAGGCTCTGTTTTCTTGTGAAAAATTTTCAAGAATCATCTTTTTTTTTTTTCAAAACTTTTCACAAAGAAACAACTTCACTTTTTCAATAATTCAAAATTAAAAATTTAAAATTCCCTCTAAATACCTACTCACATAAATTCAAAAAATAACACAATCATTACACTTTTTTCTCTCTCACCTACACAATTTTCCAAAAAAAACTTCCCTCCACAAAATTTCCAACAAGAAACTTCCCTCCAACAAAATTTCTCCTACACAAGCCACAAGAGAACGGAGCCTAAAAGTCTTACTTTCAAAAGTAAATTTTTTATTAGACAAAGTAATTAATTTTTTTTTTTTTTCAAAAAGGCAATCTAATTTCATAGTTTATATCTTTAGTATATAGTATCACCTATATAAGATTTTTTTGGTAAGAAAATAATGTTTATTGGTAAAAATTGGATCATATGCACCAATTATCTAATCAATTTAACACTAATTTTCAAACTTTATATGCCACTGTGTGTATATAGGCGATGCTACACGTTGAATCATTTGCACTGATAAAAAACCTGTGCAACTATGTATCATTTGCACCAATTAAAGTCTGAAACCGGAGCAAATGATCCAAACTTTTTTTCTTTTAAGAAGATACATTAGCTCTTTTTGTGCTTGAATTGGGGAAGATTTGGTTTTAGGGATGGGAATATTTTTTGGAGGGAATTTTTTTGGAAATTTGTGTAGGAAAGAGAAGAAAATGTGTAATGATATATTGTTTTTTAAATTTATGTGAATGTAGATTTAAAGGAAATTTTAAATTTTGAATTTAAAATTTAGTAAAAAGTGAAATTGTTTCTTTAGGTAAAATTTTGGATGAAAAAAGTGATGATTCTTGTAGAATGGGATGAAAAAGAACAGATCCAAGTGGGGTCTTGGTGCTAAAGTCAATTTCTTTCTTCGTTTAAAAAAAAAAAAATACAAATTGTCTCTGTAGCAGAGAAAACCCCCAAGCCTATTTTAGGTTTTCAAGATTCTGAAGTTGAAATTCTGCCTAAATTCAATGCAGCAGCAGCCATTGATGCAGTCCCGATACAGCCATTGATGCAATCCCCTATTTTGTCTAGAAATCAAGAAATGGTTCTTTTTCAGGCAAGAAAGCCCAGTGTAGAAGTCCCCCAAAGTCTCTAACAGTGCGCACAGCTTCAATGGTCCTTTAGAGAATCAGAGTCAGCATTTTGAGCTGCTTTTAGGCACTGAGCAAGGGAGGCAGAATGTAGATCAGAGCAACCCCTAATCTGTCCCGCTTGAAATTGTCCCAAATTCTCTTTCCCCAATTTCAGAAGTCCTAAATTCAGAATCCGCTGAGCCTTCAGGTACTGTTAAGGAATCTGCCGTGCATGAAATTGCCCCAAATTCTCTTGCCCACATTTTGGAAAATACAGGTCCTTCGGCAACTGTAAAGGAGCTTTCAGAACCCTTAAGCTCAGTACTGCCAATCCCCTTGATGAGCCCCTCAAACACCCAGCAGAAACAGAGAAACATCAGCAATTATTGACTATCACTTACCGTGCAACAACGGAGCATGCTGGTCATAAAACAAGCCCCCCAAACTCCTTGAAATCGAACCCCAGGCATGTGGAATTACCAAGCCAATCTCAGGCACAAACAGCCCAGAATAAGGCCTCCAATCTCAGCATGGATGAAGGCCTAGGTCCTTATAAGCTATAACAAAATCATATGTTTGTGGAGCCATCAAGTCTTGAGGGGGACTCTTTTGAATCAATCCTGTGCAGGGTTTAGAAGAACACATGAAGAATTGACAAAAAGTATAGCAGAAAGGGCTGTGCAAGAGAAAGAAATATGGAAAACTGAAGACAATGCAAATCGGCTGCAGCATGAAACAGTGGAAGAACAGGATTTTGAGAATGAGTTTGAATCAGAACAAGAACTGGATATCATAGCAGATGAGGATAAATTCATGCCATCTCTGTACTTTCTTCAAAATTTTTAAATCAAAGGGGTGAATATACCAATATAATTATCAATAAAAGGTGTATTTTTTGTGAAAATTAGGGTCCCTTCACTACCACAATGGGTCCCAACACCAGTTTCTGGACCTCTTTAACACTGATTATTCATTTTTTCCACTGCAGCTGATAGACGGTGGCAATGATCTTGGCTCATCAACATTGGTTTATGGATAACCAGTGTTAAAGATTGCGGATGTTCAACACCGATTATCCTTAAAAACCGATGTTAAATTTTAAAATTATTTTTAAGAAAATCAAATTAAACAGTGAAATGTAAAAGAAAGACAAGAACCATAATATAAAATGTGCAAAAGATAGTTAAAATTTGGAAAACAAATGTAAAATGCAATATTGTAAAATGTCATACTTCTGAATTTTTCTGAACATGAGAGGTGTTTCCCTCTAGTAGGATGATCGAAGAATGACAGTAAAACTGTGTTTGAAAAGATTCAAGAACAGCTGGTCTCATTCCCACCATCTGCACCGGCTGAATTACCAATTAACCGGGCATACATATAGCAATTCGAAACTCGGGAGAGGTTAAAACAAGTTAATGTTCTAAACTTGTCCAAGTTTTCAACTAACACCAACTACCAACCAATACATATATAATGAGATTGGTTGGAGCAAAAATATGTACTGAGTCCAAAATATAAAAGCTAAAAGATAAACACAGTCAAACAAGTTTCACAATACATAAATAAACAAGGGGAAAAAAAAAACTACATAGAACTTAGAACATATTTAATTAGGTCGAATCGATCTGCAGGAGTGCATATTCGACCTAAATAAAGGTTTTAACTGTACAAAATTTAGTAAAACTTGACAAATATACTAAAATGGGCCATGATGCAGAAAATAATACCTATAAATTAAGGAAATATGGTCAACCATAATAACAAAAAATGCTTGCAATAATACCCAAAAAGAATAGAAAATTTTTTTTTTTTTGTTTAGGTTGAATCGGATTGCAGGGAGGCTGATTCGATCTAAACGATAATCAACAGAAGTGAGATCCAGTTTCAAGCTTTCAAATTTTCCCAAAAGAAACTGAAAATTTTGTACCAAAATTTGAAACATGGTTTAGATGTAAACTTTATAAGATCTAGACAGTTCACAAATTTACGATTATAGTTTCATGAATTGAAGAGCCTAAAGACACCAAAATTTAAAAATGGTTTAGATCGAATCGGATTGTAGGGTTCTCAATTCAATCTAAACACAAAAATCTGTTGAGACTTTGATGTTTTAAATACTCAAATAACAGAAAATTTTAAAATGTTTAGATCGAATTGGTGTTCAGGCCTCTTGATTCCATCTAAACCATTTACAAGCTCATTCCACGGACAAAACCGAAACCAAAAACATAAAAATAGTAAGCATTTTTCGAATCAAAACTTAAAAAAAAAAAACAAAATGTTACCCACAAACAGGGTTGAAATTGCCCGCTTTCTCCGTACGAACCAGAGCAATGGCATTTTC
The DNA here is from genome assembly GCA_016801395.1 of Leptodermis oblonga. NCBI lineage: Eukaryota > Viridiplantae > Streptophyta > Magnoliopsida > Gentianales > Rubiaceae > Leptodermis > Leptodermis oblonga. The sequence goes on from CM028754.1 coordinate 27,978,404, forward strand.
TTCTCCACAAATCCTAGCTAGAACTTCATGACATTCTAGGTGGATTTGTGCTAAAGAAACTGTATCCTAAGCATTACCAGTGCTTGTTACCCCAGTAAAATGGGATCAATACATGTCTAGGAAGCAGATTGTGGAAGATTGGAAAATTGGTCGGAGATTGAAGAAAGATAATGATACAAGCTTGGTGAAAAGGGAAGAAATTTTCAGAATTTTAAAGAGATTTATGGACTCGGAATGTGAAGAAGAGAAATATATGAGGAGAACAGCGCGGGAAATGAGTGAGGTATGTCAAAGAGCAACTACTCAAGGTGGATCTTCTGAGCTCCAGATTGAGGCTTTCATCCAGGACATCTCCAAGCTGCACAACTGATGATCATGTTGGAGATATCGAAGATTATAAATTATAATTACTTGGAAACTTGATTACCCTCTCCATCCTATTCAAAAAGTCGACTTTGTATTACAAAAAACAATAATACAAAGTGGACTCTTTGAGTGAGACAGAAGGAAAATATGTTTTTGAATTTCATTGCTGTAATTTGAATATTGATATTAAGCCCTTCTGCTTTCATGATAGTACATGAATGCAAAAAAAAGTGCGAATTTGGAATCATTTTATACAAAGTGGTTCACCTCTATGCTTGCATTGATACATAGTTGCAGGGATATGAGCATGGGTGAGGACTACAAGCAAGTGATCCCTCTAATAGTCTTTTTCTTCCACAATAATCCGTATAAATTGTGTAATAGAAAAGTGATAATTTCATGACCTTTGATAAATAGGGAGTTTCTAAATGACCCGATGGAAATCCATGTCAAAGTTCTGGTCCATATTACTTAAATGCTCTTAACTCCTTTCTCTTAACTCTTTACTCTTTCCTGTCTCCTCTCCGCCTTCTTATTCTCTTCTTTCTTCCCCAATTTCTGTTCTTCCTTGATAATTCTCCACAATGAAAAGCCAGCACCTTCATCTTCCCTATTTCTTCCCTTTGCTCAAGGGAAACTCCAACCATTTTTTCCAAAGAAAATCCGAAAGCATTCATCTTCTTCTCTCTTTTGAACATTTTCTGGGGAAGAATGCCAAAGAATTTCTACAAAATTTATTCACTCAAAACAACATAATACCCATTTTAAAATAGCACAATACATATTTTAAAACGACACGATGCTGTCAATATCCATATTAAAGTAGCACAATACCTGTTCTTTTTTTTTTTGTTGAGGGAAAGCACAATACCCATTTTAAAACAGTACAATACACACATTAAAATAGCACAATACACATTAAAACAGCACAATACACATATTAAAATAGCACAATACTTATCTTAATATTGCACAATACCCATCTTAATATTGCACAATACCCATGTTATTTGTTCTTCTGGAATTGAGACTTCCATTGTTTCTTCTTTAACATTTTCATTTGAAAGAAAATAACAAAAATTTGGGGGGTTGATTTAGGGTAGGTCTCAAACAAAATTTGAGGCTTCTTCACCTAGAATATCGAAAGAATTAGGGAAACCAGAGGCAATGGCGATGATGATAGGTGTCTTCTTCGGTTTCTTTCTTCTCAATTTCTTCTTCTCTTTCTTTCTGGGACGCCTCAAATTGGCGATGATGATAACCGGTCTTCAACACCAGTTTTTTGACCCTTTCAACACTAGGTATTTGCTTATTCCATTGCTGTGTGAATGATATGCGGTGGCAATCATCTTGACTCATCAACCGTACCGGTTATGTTGCAACCTGTGTTAAATTTGGAAAACTGTGAAAAAAAAAATTACAGCATATAAATTTAATAAATTAACGGCAAGAATACCATGCAAAATATTGCAAAAAATCAACTAAGTAAAAATTTTATATAAAAAATGTGCACTAATAAATATTTCAACTGAAAAATTAATTTTTACATATATAAACCTTAAAAATCAGTTGGCAAAGAAGACTGATCTATTAGAATACAAGCCGAGTAAGTCGAAAAGTACATCACACCGTTTAGGAAGCTTAGAACTAAATTTCAAACCTCCATGACCGAAAAGGAGTGTGATAATTAGGCTTTCAGAGGTCTGAACTTAAATATGAGGGAGAATTCACCAATCTTTTCCACCAGGCCACTAGAGCCGCTTGTTATGGGAGGTCGATGATAGAAAGAAAAAGAGAAACACTTTTTCTTACTTTCTTTTTCTTTCTAGTTATACAAAGACTGGTCTTATTGGCACAAAGACTTAGACTGCAAGTAGAAACACATAATTTATTTTCTACTACAATCTAAATGCTATATCTTTTACATATTGATCTTCCTCTTTGTCTTTTACTTCACATTCAACTATTCGTCTTCTACTTCACATTCCACTCTTAGTCTTCGTACATGCATATTTGATTGCTAGAAGCTGTGGATAAAGACAGGGAAGATAACTATTCCGGGCACTTCATCTAAGGAATCCCCTTGGGCCATCTTCCTCGTTGTCATAGAGGCTGTTTTCACCACTTCTACCCCTCTTTTGTATTTTCTCTTGGTATTCTTACCCCTTCACTTTCCTCTTCGAAAGGCCATAGCCCACCTTGGTCTGTTCTTTGTCATCCTCCATATTCTCTGACATTCATCAGTCATCCTGCTCGATAGAAATACTTCTCGTTGGGAGGAAAATATGAAAATATGATTGAAAAACAAAACCCCAAAATGGTAAATGTGGCTTCAAGCAACCAAATGCTAGTGGGAAGAGGAATTGATGCCAAAAATGCTGTGAATGAACTAAAAGTCCGACAATAAAACCCAAAAGGAAAGCAACCTAGTGCTATTGGCCCTCTTGGTTTAGATAAATAAATCAACAAGGATAATAGCTTTAGGTTGCTTTCAAGTTGCTTTTATCGTTTGTTTCTCGTAAGTTAATTCACTGACTTTTCAGGTACTAATCATCTGCTCTTTATAGCCATTATACCCTTAGGTTGCCGTCACGCACCATTCCCCAGTTTGGTCTTAGGTAGCCAGTCACACTTCTGTATTTTCCTTAACTTGAGATTGAGGTGTTTCTCTCTAGTTGGATGACAGAGAATGATAATAAATATATGTACAGCCAAAAGCTCCTATATCAATAGCTGTCTCTCTACCCAATGAATGCGTCGCGCAACAAATAGTAACAAGGACGATGACAAATATTGGCGATGAAGAATCTCTTTACCGAGTTAGTAGTGTTGAAAAGACTGCCAACATGGATATCCAAGTGAGTCCTACTGAGTTGAAACACACCACTAAAAAACGGGTATTCAACATTGGTTTTTTGACCCTATTAACACCGGGTATTTGCTTATTCTATTGTGGTGTAAATCTTATGATGGGCAATGATCTCATCTCATCAACACCAGTTATGCTGGAAAAGGTGTTAAAAGTCGCAGATCTTCAACACGGTTTACCTTCAAATCTGGTGTTAAATTTGAAAAATTGCGAAAAAAAAAATTTTACAGCATAAAAATTAATTAAAATAATGCTAATAATACTGTGCAAAATATTTAAAAAATCAACTAAGTAAAACTTTATATAAAAAATGTGCAGTGATATATATTTCAACTCAAGAATTTATTTTTTGCTACAATCTAACTACTATATCTTTTAGTTATTCATCTTCCTCTTCGTCTTTTACTTCACATTCCACTCTTCGTACTCATATATGCATATTTTATTTCAACGCTTTACGCTGGAGAAAGATGGTGAAGATAACTAATCTAGCCAGTTCTTCTAAGGAATCACCCTTGCGCTATCTTCCTCTTCTTCACAGAGGCAGTTTTCATTGCTTCTACCGCACTTTTGTATATTTCTCTTGGTTTTCTGCTCCCGCCACTTTCCTCTTCGAAAGGCCACTGTCCACCTTGGACTGGTCTTTGCCATCCTCCATATTCTCTGACATTCATCTATTATCCCGCTCGATAGAGACATTTCTCTTGGGGAGGAAAATATATAAGTATGACTGGAAAAACCAAACCCCAAAATGGTAAATGTAGCTTTGAGAGCAACCAGAGGCTAGCGGAAAAGAAGAAATTACGCCAAAAATGTTGTGAATGAAGAGGTGAAATTCACCTACATTTAAATTCCAAGAAAACAAACAACAATATAAATAAATATGTTAATAAACTATCCTAATTATGGATTATTAATTTATGATATTGGTGGGACTATATATATATATATATACAGAGGTCATTCTAAAAATTATTAGCTTATTGTTTTAACAAAATTTGTAATTTTTTTAATTGGCCCAAGTTGGGACAAGAGAAAATTATTATTTTAGAGTGTATTATTTTATAGAGTATTATTTTACAAAGGTTCTACTGTACGTGGATCACCAGCTTAGGTGCCAAAAGAAAGTAGATTACACCAAATTTACTAATGTAACCAATTTTTGGGCTAGATTTGTATTTATTTTAATATCAAGGGTCCTTAATGAATTGTTTTCTTCTCCCTTCTTTTCTCTTGTTTAAAATCACTACTTCCATTCATGTTTTATAGGATTTTACACCCTAGATTTATTCTTAGATAATACATCTTTTTCTCTCTTAATAAGTTTCATAGTTTAGTTTTCAAGTGAGTTTGTTATTTTTATTTTTCTATTTTGTGAATAAGACTTAAAAAATTTAGATGTAATTTATGTTCCTGATATCAGATGAGCATAGCACATGAATGGTTTACTCCTCCTCCATTTCTTCTTGTTGCTATGTTTTATAATTTTTATACTTTTTATGTTTTTCAGATGATTAATTTTAGTAGCTAAATTACTAAGAGAATGAGATAAGATATGAATTATTTTATTAATTATCAGTTGTATTTGTTTGTTGAAATTACTTTAGAGACTTACTAGTGTTTCTATTAATTAATTATGATTCATGTTAGATTTGAGAACAGCTAACCTTGTTGCACTATTTGTGTTTAATAAAAGTTTTGAATGAACAACTTTTAAACCTAAGCCATTATTAATAAAACTGTAATGACTATTGGCTAGGAATATAAATGATCAGGAAATTGAATAACATAATTAGTTTGATTGTGTTTAGGTTCAATTTAGTTTGTCGCCTACATTATTCAATACATAGCCCATTACTCACACACGATTGTACAATTCAATTATTATCAAAATTGTAATTTGCGATTTAGCCCCCAACCAATTTTAGTCAACTGAATTTTAATCAATCTTTATTTATTTTTTAAGTTCATTCTAATTTTCCCCAAAATACCACCTTTTGAAATTAATCAAACGGTAGACGCATTTAAATTCGCTTAACTTGCTTTGCTCTAGTGCTTGTCGATTAAACCCATGCTCTGCACACTATAATTACTTTTATGCGACGCCGTGCAATTACGGCTATCTCTATTAATTGAGTTTTGCATCCAGTATCATTTTACTAAAGGTTAAGTATTTAAAACTTTCTTGTAGTTTTGAAAATGTAGCCATAACACTCACTTGTTAATGTGTGTCAATGGCATGTGTCGATAGAATATGTACTAATATTACACGAATGTTAATATCTTTTACAATTATCTTATAAGAAGATAGAATTTAAAATCCAATAATGTAGTGTGACAATAGTATGAACAAATTGATTTTATAATGTGATTAAGAGAAGGTGCCTGAATCTTTTTTCTTATTTTTCTATTAACACAAGAAGTAGAGTCAAGAATTAATATTTAAGACTTTAATTTATACTAATATATATGAATTTATTATTAACTGAATTAAGAAAAGAAGTTAGTCAAATTATGTAGTTCAGAATAAAACACTAGATATTAAGCTACATTATCAAATTAATTTTATTAAAATAATGAAAATTTTATGATTAATGTGTAATTGGTAAATATATATATATTAAAAAAATCAAAAGAAAATTAAATTTTTTATGTTAAGAGAAATCTTATAATAGAAGCAAAAGAAAGATAAGTGTGTGAGTCTGTATGAAAGAAGAGACGTGACAACATATTAGAATTACATCTGGTTAATTAATTAGGATACTAAAAAAAAATTATAAAAAAAAGGAAAAAGAAAAAGGAAAAAGCTATACAGTGTCTGGATCGATATTTGCGAGGAAGAAGAACATTTTGGATATCAAGTATTGAATCAAACAAGTTTACAACGGAACAATTTCATCTACTTATGTGGCACTGAGGTGATTTTTTACATTTTTACAAGTAAAATTAGAATACATTTTCTTCAGCCTTTTGCGATCCACCTGTAAAGCTCAGTACTTCTAAACTATTAATTTATTGCCTGTTAAAAAAATAGAAAGATATATATAAATTTTATTGTTACTACTATAAAAACTTAGAAACAAACTCCTCAGTCTTATCGATACTTCCTAGTCTTCTCCTCTCTGCAGCTTTTTGATAGGTGTCGTTTCAGTTATCAAAAACATTTATAAAAATATACTAAAAACTAGTATAGCAATAACCAGGATCGTCTTCACAGGGATTGGTAATTTTATTTCTCTCGTAAAACAAAGCACATAAAAACACCTTAGTTGAATACATAATTTCAGTTAATTCATGGAATTGATCATTGACTCAAATATATTCATGCAAACATGAATCGACCAGTTATAGGTCATTGCAATCCATATTAGCCTCGTCAATAGGCGTGTCAATAGTCTATAATGCTTTAACTAATCCGAACATCCAAATTAGCCTTGTCAATAGACGTATCTATAACGTTTTGACTAATCCGAACACTACAGGACCGACTTTCCCCTTAGTTTCTCGATAACCCCCTACGAGTCCCCGCAAAAAGGATTATTTCCCTAACTACGTTAACTAATAGGCCGCGAGTCCCTGCAAACATTATTAATTAACAATAGAAGCATTAAGACTTAGGAAAGCCTGATACTAACAATTCTTATCGGGCTAATGACAAAATTATCACCCATTATCTTCACTATCGATACGATAGCTTTGCCACGAATTAGCCCCTTCCAACATTTATGTATTGGGGGAACTAATTAGCGGTACCCGATTAAACCCAAGTTAGCTACTCTTAGATAAAATCAGAATTAAGAATTATGCACGAAAAATAATTAGGAATTCACGCATTCTTTCTTACATTGAGAATACTTTTAGATCTCACGATTGTATGAACAACTTTGATCACCCATCAACTATAAAATAAAATAAAACAATAAAACTAAATTAAAGAAAATAAAGAAAAGAAAAGAAATTGACATTGATTAAAGAGAGAGAAGGTAGAGAGCCGAAGCTCTCTACTGTGAAGGCATAATAATATTCGTACAAAGCATCCCTTTATATAGAGAATTTATCCAACTAATCTCCTAATAAGACTAGAAAGAGGAAACAGCTAATTAACTTGTAAATTAAGTAAACTACCTAATTAGATAATGAATAAATTAAGCCATAGGCGGCTAGGAAAGGAATAGGGAAAAATCCCTAGGAATTAGGCATCAACCGTCCATGCACTTGGATCTAATCTCACGTCTTCAAATTGGCTTGGACTTGGTTTTCTTCTAATCAATGTATTTGGGCTTGGTGAATGATAATTAATCCAAGCCCAAAATTAAATCATTCCAACCCAGTGGTTCAGCCCAGCACTTATTATCTGGTCCGCTTTGCTCTTTAATCTTCAGCCAGCCCAGCTTATTCGCATCAGTGTCCAGAATATTCGGCTACTGCTCACAGGCGTTCGTTTGGGCAAATGGACCCTTGTTTCTTCTCTTTTTGCAACTCTTCCATTTTTCTGCCTTGCTTCCTAAAACCTGTACTTAACATAGAAAAACACTCCAAATACCCGTGAGAATTGCCAATAAAGACTCTAAAATTAACCAACTAAAAGTTGCCGATCACTTTTCCTGTAAGAACCTTAGTCAAAACACTCAACACTACTAATGGATTCCATCACTTGCCAACTTGTAGCCATACCATTCCCCGCAAGAGGCCATATTAAGCAAATGATGAATTTCTGCAAGCATTTAGCCGATAAAAGATCCGACTTTCTCATCAATTTCGTAGTAACCGAAGAGTGGCTTGGTATCCTCAGTTCCGAATCTGATGACCAGGCCGGGGGTAGAAACATCATGTTTGCTACAATCCCCAATGTAATTCCCTCCGAGGAAGTCCGAGCCAACGACATTGGAGGCTTCTTTGAAGCTGTGATGACCAAGATGGGAGCTCCGGTTGAGGATCTGCTCCAACCGCCAAAGCCTAGAGTGGTTTTGTGCGATTCAACGTTGAAGTGGGTTTTGGATGTAGCTCACCGCAGGAGTATACCGGCAGCTTCCGTCTGGCCTTTGTTGGCCACATTTTTGACGGTAATCTATCACGCTGACATTCTCCTCCAGAAAATGCATTTCCCGGCCAATCCCTTGGGTTAGTGGATCGTCCCATTTCACTTCAGCTAATTAATTATTTGGCTACGTTTTGTTTGAATCGTTTCTTTTTGAGTAATTATAATTGATGTTTGATGTTTTAATTTTCCATGATTCTTTCAACTTTGAAGCATTTGTAATATAGGCATGGTAATTTCTTTAGGATTCCAAAATCATTCCAAACCCACCTATTTTAATTTAATGAATTAAGAACTTAAAATCTGTACAGAAGAAGGAGAGCATCGGATAAGCTCTATTCCAGGACTTTCATCTATTGGGATGACTGATTTTCCGAGGGAAATGCTGCAGGAAGGCAGTTTTTCAAGGATTATGCAGCACTTTCGGGAATTAATACTTTCTGTTGCAGTTGCGGCCAAGGCGGAGTACCCTGTGATCAATTTGGTCTACGAAATGGAATCGCAAGCCATAGAGAGTTTGAAAAGAGAGCTTCCCTGTTCTATCTACTCCATAGGTCTATCGATTCCATCCTTGAAGATCCCTGAAGAATGCAAAGACACTGTAGATCATCATATTTCTTGGTTGGATGCTCAACCCAGAGCTTCCGTGTTGTACATTTCTCTAGGGCTTTTCTTTTCTGCTTCTGGTGACCAACAGCTGGATGAATTCATTGCTGGAGTTTGCGATAGTGGGATCCGTTTCTTCTGGCTAGCAAAAGGAAACAGCGGTGATTTCGCCGCAATGTCGGTGATGATGATGATTCTAGTACTAATAATGGTCTATTTGTGAGCTATTGTGATGAGCTGAAGGTGCTGCGCCATCCCAGTGTAGGTGGAGTTTGGTCATATGCCGGTTATTATTATGCTAAAGAATCTCAGGATTACCAGTGCTTACTACCCCGGTAACATGGGATCAACACATACACAGCAAGAAGATAGTGGAAGATTGGCAAATTGGTTGGAGGTTGAAGAAAGATAATGATGGAAGCTTGGTGGAAAGGGATGAAGTTTCAAGAATTTTGAAGCGATTTATGGACTCGGAATGTGAAGAAGTGAAAGGTATGAGGAGAAGAGCGCAAAAAATGAGCGAGGTATGTCGAAGAGCAACTACTGAAAAATGTGGATCTTCTGAGCTCCGGATTGAGGCTTTCATCCAGGACATCTCCAAGCCGCACAACTGATCGAGGATCATGTAACGTTGGAGATTGAAGATTATAACTATTTGGTAGTTTTAATTATTAAGTTTTAGAATTTCATTGCTGCAATTCAGATATTCATATCAAATATCAAACCATTCCGGTTTTATGATCAAAAAAAAAAAAAAAAAAAAAACAAGTGCAAATTTCGAACCATTTTGTACAAGGTTAGTGCCACCTCCGTGCTTGCATTAGTACTAGGAGGTGCTGAGATAAAAAAATCTTTGGGGGAACAGTGGTGCATATTTGCAGGTATATGAGCAGGCCTGAGGAGTACAATTAAGTGATCTCTCTTATAGTCTTTCCCTTACGCAATAATCCCTATATAAACTGTGTAATAGGATAGTACTTAAAAAGTAATGGAGGTGAAACCACTCCATACAAGTATGGTGCTCAGGAAGATGGTGCTCAGGAAGTACATTGTTAGGTCCATTTCAACCACGGATAATTAGGAGACTGGAATGAACGATTATTTAGTCTAGTACTGCTACAACAGCCTCAACGCATCCCAGATGTAAGGCTTCTTTCATCCAGCATTCCTACCAACTTTTCTTGCCCGACTAAGTCCAGCCAAGAATTGATTTCGAACATCAATATTGGACAGTAAAAGCTGTCTCTCTACCCAATGACGGCGTCATGCACCAGAGAGTAATAAGGACAGTGACAAATGTTGGCGAAGAATCACTTTACGGAGTGAGTGTTGAAAAGACTGCCAACATAGATATCCGAGTGAGTCCTACTGAGTCGAAAACTTACACATCATGGCTTGAGGAACTAAATTACCCAATTAAATACCATTAACAAAAACAAGAGCAAAAACGAAAAAAAGAAAAAAAAAAAAGAGAAAAAACGAAAGCAAAACAGTTTGCATATTGCTATTGGAATTGGACTATGTAATACTTCTAACTAGTTTAGTGAGTATCCTCGGCCTTGTCTATAATCAAAGCATAGTTAGCAGATCAACCATCAATTAATAGGGGTGGCACTCTGGCTGTGCTATTATTATGTTTATAAGAGCTTGAGAAACCCGGGAACTCTAGTGGAAAATCTGAAATATCCGACTGCAATCAGTAAGCGGCTCTTTACATTCATCCTCACCCATGATAACTTTTCTTTCCAGGTCCTCCAACAACTAGGGGTGATATCAAATTGACTGGAGCTGATTTTTGGCCGTTTCATTTATTGTTCATATATTATCAGTTCTGAAATTATGTTTGTGTTCTCTTATTTATTAAATAAATGAACTTGAATCGAGATTTTATCAAACTGAGATAAGCCCAATCTTATTCATGAACATTCATATTCATCTTTTCTTAATGTTAGCTAGCATAAAAGAGTAGTGCTTGGGTATTTTAATATGTTATTCTAGTTTACATAGAACTCTTTCTTTCTTTTTTTTTCTTTAGCAAAACACCCTTGTTGGTTCAGGTCCCTTTATTTGAATCTGCACTGAAAATTAGAGATTGTACAGGACAGCCAACAGAAAATTAAAAGCTCCTAACATAGGGGATTCCCCTTGCATCCAATGCAATCAACCCCTTCACCGGCAGCAGAAAAGTTGCATAGACATAAGAGCATGACAAGCCTGTAGAACTCGCATTCTGAGCCAGAGAATCAGCGCATCTCTATTAATTGATGTGGTCGAAAGGATTTGCAACGGCTTCTAGATTCTATCGCAGAAATCATGCTCCTAGCATGTTATCCCGCACGCATTGTATGAGATTGAGTGAAACGTACTTGCACCATGTGAATACCCCATTGAAGACATGCCTTCAGACCTGAAAATAATGCCTTTGCTTCTGCTTGTAAAGCATTTATTTCTCATCCTATAAACTCACTTGCAACAAGAATCAGACTGTCATCCCAATGGCGCAAAACAATCTCAACTCTTGACGGACCTGGATTGCTGCAGCTGGATGCATCCACATTTAGCTTGAAGATCCCTTGCTCCAGGGGCTGCCATGCGACCAGAATTGGCCGGTTGCGATTCCGTTTAGCCCAGCAGGGGATAATTTCCTCATTAAAGAGAAAACCCTGACCAACTACATAGGATGGAGGGCTAATGCAACACAGATCATAGAACACCCTTTTTACTGACAAAATGGATTGACTGTGGCGTGGTATAAATACCATCAAAGAAGAAAGTAATATGCGCTCGCCACAATTCCCAGCAAATAATTGAAGGCACCAACCTAATTATTTGTGAACTGTAACCACGGCCTAGGCCCCAAAAAAGTAGCAAGCAAGACTCCAAATTTAAAGGCAACGGGCTACCAATTCGAAGGACTCATGAAGAATATCCATACCTGTTTGGCAAAATTACATTCGAAAAAATGATCCTGCAGTCCGCCTCTACTAGGACAGAACAAACACTAGCATAGAAAAACCCAAAGCCACGAGGATGTCATAAAATGGTAGGAGTCTGTTCAATAGACGCCAGAGCAATATCAAAATCTTCAATGGCAAAGGCTTAAACCCGATTTTTTTTACTGTCAATTTTCAGTTTACGCTCCCGAGCCAATTGGTAAGATGTTTTAATGGATAATCTACCATCAGCTGTAGGCTTCCATACTAGCTGATCCCTGGCAGAACAAAAGGAGGAATCGGCATCCACAAGTATTTGAACCAGATCTGGAGATGCACTTGCTGGAAGAGATCGAATCAAATGTAATATTCTTTTTGGCGGAAAAATTCTTCTATTGTGTGCTCAAAAGGGGGTTGAAAGTTCTGCGGCAAGCTGTACCCCAAACACCCCTGAGCAGACCAATCTGTAAACCAAAAGGAGGAGGAACCATCCTTCACATGAACAAAAGTATTGCTTCTCATGACCGCATCCACTGATTCCATGCGCTTCCAAAAGGAAGTGCGATGGGAAGAGAAGGCTGCAGGGAGTGCATAAATGTAGACCATAAGCAAAATTACATCAAGTGCGTATGTATGGGATGCAAGTGAGATCAGATGCAACCAGTTTGCTGTTGAAAAATGCTTCCAAACCGAAACTGCTAAAGGGCAGGAAAAGAATGAGAGACTGTGTCTTCGTGAGGGCACAGCCGACACTTGGAGATGAAACCCCAGACGTGGCAAGTATTCTGGCACAGCAAGAAGGCCATTTACCAGACGCCAAGCGAAGAAAGAAAATTTGAGGGGGACTTCTTTCAAGCAAATGGACTTGGAGTGAGGGAAAAAATGCCTACGATTTCGCAATAGAGCATATGCCGATCTGGTGGTGAATAGACCTGAGTGAATTACATATAGATGTGTATAGAAATTCAACTATTTATATTATTTAATAGTTTTATTTAGAATATATTTATTTTATTTATGTTAGGGTAAATGACAGCTACGGCTTGCATAATACCCTTGTTGTGACAGTTACTTCCCTATATTTTAAATAACACTGCTATATATTCCCTATATTTAAGTACTCAAATATCATCTTTGACAGAAAATACTAAAAATAATGAAATTTAATATTAAATTATGTGATATCATTCATTTGTTTTCCATGTTATTTGGGCGTGAAATACCTAAATTAACCTTAACATACTATAATATCTATTTATTTCTCAGAATAATATCCCAAAAAAAATATTAAATAACTAAATGAATAACATCACATATTAGGGTTAATTTTTATATTTCATACTCAAATTGCATGAAAAATAAATTAGCTATGTTAGACATTATGATTAATTTTGGTATTTGGTTTGCGTGAGGTGGTTTTTGGAATTGACTCATCCAGTGCTCCGGGAAGTGATGGGTTCTCAGGTTATTTTTTTGAAGTCATGTTGGGATATTATTGGGTCTGATCTTTTCCACGCAGCTCAGGAATTTATGCCGGGGATCCCAATAACCCGTGCAGTGCCAAGTGTCCAAGTGACTATGCTTCCTAAGAAGCCTTCACCTTCTTCATTTGCGAAATTTAGGTCAATAAGCCTATGTAATTTCCTAAACAAGGTGTTCTCTAAGCTGGTCATCGAAAGGATGAAGCCTTTTATGCCGTGACTTATTTCAGAGGAGCAGACTGCTTTTGTGGCAGGAAGAGAATTGGTGGAAAATGTGCTTCACATGCAGGAGATGCTCAGATTTTTGGACAAAAAGGTACAGGGGAATAATGTCATGATCAAATTTGACATGATGAAGGCCTTTGACAAGGTTTCTTGGGGTTTTTTGAATAGTTTGCTGCTAAAGTTGGGTTTCCACGGATCAATGGTCAGGATTATTTTGGGGAATTTGTCATCGAACTGGTTTTTTATTTTGGTGAATGGCATACCTAGGGGTTTTTTCAAGGCCTCAAAGGGGATTAAACAAGGGGAAACCCTTTCCCCCTTTTTATTTGTGCTAGTCTCTGAGGCCTTCACAAAGGGGCTACATTACTTGTTTCAACAAGAATACATGCAACATTATGGGGTGCCACGAGGGGTTTTGCCAATCACGCATTTAAGTTGCACAGATGACACAGTAATTTTCATGCGTGCCACACTCAAAAATTTGAAGTGCTTTATGTTGTACCTTGCATCATACGAACGGGCGAGCGGCCATAAAATAAACCGAGCAAAGAGCTCCTTTTATTTGGCTGCTACTACCCCTAGAAGGGTCAGAAATTGAATGGAGCTGCACATTGGGATGCGAATAGGTTCTTTGCCATTTAATTATTTGGGTTGCCCAGTTTTTACAGGGAGGAAGAAGAAGGCCTTGTTCCAGCCAATGTTGGATAAAGTCACTACAAGATTGGCAAAATCGAATAATAAGTGGCTAACTCAACTGGCCGCCTTGTTCTGATTAAACATGTTTTGACATCTATGCCTTTACATATTTGGGCGGTACTGGAGCCGCTGAACGGTACCATTGAGCAATTAGAAAAAAAACTTTTGCAACATTTGTCTAGGGCAGCACTCAGTTTGGCCCCAAAAAGAAATGGCGTTAATGGGAGAAGCTCTCTTATCCCACAGATGAGAATGGTTTAGGGGTGAGACGGATGGGGGATGGTTGTTGAAAGTTTCTCCTGCAAAGTGTGGTGGAAGCTTCAAGTGGGGGGCACCCTATGGGCTAATTTTATGTGGACTATACCAACTCATTTTCGCAATTCGAATACATGGCGCCGGATTGCTGCAGTTGAGGACATTGCTGCTGCAAATTCAATAGTTTTGATTGGGCGGGGTGAATGTAATTTTTGGCGGTCAATTTGGTTGGGGGAGGGCATGTTGTCAGATCATTGGGAAGAGGCCGAATTGCCTTTTACCGACTTAATGCTGTGCACTTTCTCATTGAATTCACAAGAGTACCTACCGATTCTAAAGAGGGGGCTTTACTGGAAGAGGAGGTCCTTCTTTCTACTAATTTAGATAAGCTAATTCGGCAGCCAAGCTCAGATTGAGAGTTCACAATTTGGACAGCTTACGAGCTGATGAGGCCATCCCGACAGAAGTTGCCATCCTATATCTCGATTTAGGGTCCACGGGTCCCTCCAAAATTTTCAATATTTGTTTGGCGATTGCTAAACTGTTTGCGCCCACTGGATGATATATTAATGGGGCTTGGTTTTCAGCTAGGGTCGAAGTATGCGTTTTGTGATCATGTGGAAAGTATTCAGCACACTTTTGCAGATTGTTGAGTAGTAAGTCAGGTATGGGAGGAATTTCCACATATTCTTGAGATCCAAATTTCGCAACCATTTATCTGGGATACGTTGGCCTTTCTGTGGCGATTTCAAGCTAAGTCGAAGGTCTAGAGGGAGCTGATTCACTTGCTACCATATTTGGTGGTTTGGTCTGTTTGGAAAGCTCGAAACAGGTGGCTTTTTGAAACCAAAAGAACTACGTCCAAGGGACTGATTAGAGAGGTTCGGGGGCTGTTTATGTTGATTCTACAGGCAAGGCCAATGGAGGGGGACCTTCGAGAGGAGGGTGTTTGGATGAATAAGGGGTTGGTCCATAGTTTGCGGCAGCGGCGTAAAGTTGAGGCAAAACTCATTGCTTGGGTTCCGTGCCAACCTTTGGAAGCTAAATGTGGATGGATTGGCTGTCGGGAATCTTGGGTACATTGGCGCAGGGTTTGTGATCCGAGATGGATAAGAACTGTTGCGTCAGCCGGGTCTGTATATCTGGGATATGGGACAAATTTTGAAGCTGAGGCAAAGGCTTTGTTTGTAGGTCTAAGGGAGTGTAGTAGATTGAGCATGGTAGGGTGGAAGTTGAGTCAGACTCTTTAGCTTTGGTGGAAATTGTTAGGCACGTATCTTTAAGGTTCCTTGGGTCAATCTCAAAATTTTGTAGCAAATATGGCACCTGATGGAATCACAGCACAGGATTTCGCATGTTTACCGGGAAGGTAACTCAGTTGCAGATAGCTTGGCACGATAAGCAAGCACTACTAGGTGTACTTTTACTTATGGGGCTTTCAAGCTCCCTAGATGGGTCAAGGGGCTAGTCGCACTTGATAGCCGTTTGGTCCCAAATCTTAGGTTAGTCCATATTTGAATTTTTGTTTGGAATTTAATCTCCTTCTTCACAAAAGAGGTAAGATCATTATGTCCCCCTCATTTCTTTGTATTCGCAATATTTAAATTATTTAATAAAGGGTCACCAAGCCCCCCAGCCACTTAATTCCTTAAAAAACAAAAAGATTAATTTTTGTATTTGGTGTACTTTAAGATTAAATATAATGATTTTATTTTTAATTTTTTTTAAATCTAAATAATAGTTTGGTTCATAAATACATGGGCTAATTTTGTGTTTTTGAAATAGAATGGGCCGGGTAACTATCACTGGAGGCATTGTCCAGGGAATTACTTTATTTACCATTTATATTATATCAGTAATATCTTAATCGAGTTTGTTCAAGAACATAAACAAGTTTTCATCCCGTGTTCATATATTAATCGGGTCTAAAATTTTGTTCGATTTTGTTTATTTAATTTACTAAATAAACGAGTTCGAACTAAGAACTGAGCTTTAACCGAGCAAATCCCGAATTTGTTTGGGAACGTCCAAGTTCGTTCCCAACCCTACTAACAACTCAGATATGCCTCTAACCTCATTACATGTGTCTCCCAGAATCCCAGACGGACTCATGTGCATTCTTCTTTTTTATAATCTCAGCCTTAAATTGAATGACAATGTTTCATCATAGTCTTGAAGGATATTTCTGTCTAAAAAATTTATAGGCTCCTTAATCAAGGGTTTAATTTATATTTTTTAAAATTAGAAGCTTATTTTGTACTTATGATAAACTTCAGGGTTATTTTTGCATTTCGTCCTATTTTGTACTTACAATAATATTTTTCTAAATCTTATTTTTATTAATATTGTTAGTTACAGTTTGACTATGAAATGCGAATTAATTTTAAATTTCAAATATGCATTGTGATATTTATTTCATCCACTTTAAATTAAATTTATTAATTAATATGTATTATAAAATAAATAAAACTGTATCATTAATTATTTTTTCTTTTTTTAATCGTATCATTAATTATAACCATTTATTATTAAGATTTTACGAATGTACAATCCGGTTCTAAATCCATAACCAATACACAAATCCACCCAACAAATTAACTATATATATGCTTTCAGAGTCCAATTAACTTTTGTTCTTTCTAAATGTTGTTTTGGCGGGGTAGCATTTTTTTTTCTTGTCTTGTTTTGAGAGTCTATTATATTTGTATATTGATACTACATTTCTAATCTTACCACTATTAATTAATAATGTGAACAAAAGTATTTAACATAATAATTTTTTTTTGTGAACAGCCAATTAAGTAGTTGGGGGCATAGGGACCCTTTATTAATTAGACTATTTAAATACTGTGGAAAAAAGCATTGTTGTTTGCCCAGACCAGACCGGCCTATCGGGCAGTGACCCGGCAACCTCACCGGGCTAATAATTACAAAAACCCGGAGGTGGGTTTAACCGGTCCCCGGTTCGACCCGCCAGAGCCCGGTTTTTCTTCTTTTTTTTTCAATTAAGAAACTTTTTAAAAATTTTGGCTTTAGTAGGGATTTAACTTTAGTCTCCCATATAAACAACAAGTATTTACCACTAAACCACAATGACTTGTTTGATTATTATTGTAAAACATAGTATTTTAACTCATTTTTAATATGAATCATGGGCTTCCTAATAATATATTAATTGGACCATCTAAACTAATGTTAATCTCATTGTAATTACTTACTATTTATAATTTTAAGACTATATAATTTTTTATTAGTTGTTTCTTTTCATTTAAAGTTTGTCTAATTTTGTCATGTATTAATCTAAAATACGTTTCATTTCTTTTACATCAAATTTTATTTTTTTTTCCTAAGAAAATGTAGTAATATAATTTTTATATATTTTTCAGAAAATAACTAATATTTTATAATTTGATTACTTATTGAGTTTTATAGTAATGAATTTTAATGTGTAAGATAGTTGTAAAATTCGAAAAAATATATAATTGTTATGAAAAATATATAATTGTTATGAAAAATATATATTTTAACTAATGTTATTTATATTTTATTTATGTATTTATGAAGACATCCGGGTTGACCCCTGGTTGACCTAGGTCGACCTCGGGTCGTGCGACCCCTTAGTCTTGCCGGCTCGGCGTCCCGTCCGGGCCAAACAACATTGGAAAAAAGAGGACCATGGGGGACATAATGAACCTTACCATGGTTGTACAAAAATGCGTATGCACACAAAAAGAAAAGAAAATGATGAAATATTACAAAAAGGATTACAACCGAAGATACGGAAAACTACGGGCATCCAAGGAGACCAAGCCTCTAAGCGATACCGGTAATGACGTTTGAGTGAACATTCGAGACTGGTGAGTCACACTAGCCAGACATGCCAAAGCATCCGCAACCACATTGTCTCGTGGTACACATATGTGAAAGACGAAACAAGAAGTGAAGGTCGTAGCCGAACTATTTGTTTTAATGCTGGGGACACCCGCCACGACCAAACCCCTTTGGAGAGGACGCCCAAGAGGAGCTTGGAGTCCGTCTCCACCATAAGGGCCGACATCGGTCACCTCTAGCAGGTCAGCAGAGCTAATAACAAAGCAACAGCCTTCGCTTGAAAGCTGGTTAGATGGCCCAGGTTAAAAGATCCTGCAAACTGTATGAACCCTGTGGCATCCCTCAAAACAAAACCTCCACCCGACTGTCCTAGGTTGCCTCAAAATGAGCCATCAACATTGAGTTTGAAAACTCCGTCGGGAAGTGACCTCCATGCCACGATCCGCAGGCACTTCTTCTTCTAGTAGGCCCACCGAGAAATAACACCCTTTGCCACCAGGAAACCATGCCCCAAAGAGAAAACGGGGTGAAACAGAGGTCAGAATAATGCTCTCCTGACTGTCCAATCCGAGGTGAGAATAATGCTCTCCTGACTTGCTTTATTAAAAGCTTTCCAGACAACCCAACATATGATGGCCGCAATCAAAGAGCCAACCGCTTCGGCAAAGGGCAATTGACAACCCACAAAAGAAGACCCTTCAAGTTGCCCCCCCGCCCAAGGATCTAGGTATAGAGCTTGAAACCAATGACTCCAAAGAGCACTAGCCCCCAAACATTGCCAAAAAACATACTCTCCACTACTCTCGTTTTCACAGAAATAACATTTTGAGGCCAGAGAAAACCCCATCCATCGCAACACATCATCAAAGAGGAGGACACTATTAAGCAAACACCACATAAAAATTGAAAGTTTGACTGGAGTGTTTATATCCCAAAAGAATCTACCCACATGACGCTCCTGCAGGGGCTGGAGAACCTCAGAGGCGGACCGAATAGTGAATAGACCTGACTGCTCCGGCTTCTACACCAGCCGATCCAGTCCCTCTGAAAACACCAGATGGGAATGGCGTAAAGCAAGCCAAACATCCGGTTCAAAAAAAGTCTCAAACTTCTCTAACAACTCAGTCTTAGAATGAGAAAAATCACGGATAGTAAGCCTTGGGTTCGTAATCCAACTATTTTGTTTCCAAATGTTGGATATAATAATCCTACCTATAACTATTCCAAACACATTTTATCTCCAGAATTCAGTTTAACCATAATTATTAAAAGAATTTTTTCCATAAAAAATGTTTTTTTAATAATAAATTCCCAAAATAGGGATAATTTTCGCCAATTTCCCAATTTAGAGAAAGCGAAGTTCATAACTTCGCTTTCTTTGGAAAGGCAGAAATCGAAGTTCAGAACTTCACTTTCAGTAGAAAAAGGCCGAAGCATAAATTTCAAAAGAAAGCGAAGTTCTCAACTTCGCTTTCTGGAGAATATAAAGTTTGGTGACTTGGTCATTTTTCACAGAAAGCGAATTTGTTGACTTCGCTTTCTGTGGAAACAGGGTGAAGCTGAAATTTCCAAAGAAATCGAAGGTGGGAACTTCGCTTTCTATGGAAAAAATCTGAAATCGAAGTTGTCAAGTTTGATTTCTTTGGTAATTAACACTGTGGAGAAGAAAATTCCAAAGAAAGCGAAGTTAGGAACTTCGCTTTCGTTGGAAACAAAAAACGTTAACTGAAAGCGAAGTTATCAACTTCGATTTCTTTGGAAATTCTGTGAAGAAGAAAAATTCCAAAGAAAGCGAAGTCAAGGACTTCGCTTTCTTTGGAAACAGGATGGGGGTGAAATGTTAACTGAAATCGATGTTATCAACTTCGATTTCTTTGGGAAATATGTGAAGCCGAAAAATTCCAAAGAAAGCGAAGTCAGGGACTTCCCTTTCTTTGGAAACAGGATGGGGGTGAAATGTTAACTGAAATTGAAGTTAGCAACTTGGATTTCTTTGGGAAATATGTGAAGCCAAAAATTCCAAAGAAAGTGAAGTTAGAAACTTCACTTTCTTTGGAAACAGGATGGGGGTGAAATGTTAACTGAAATCGAAGTTGTCAACCTCGACTTCTTTGGAGAGCGAAGTTCACTAAAATACCTCGATTTCTTTTGGAAATTTATGAAGCCGAACATTCTAAAGAAAGCGAAGTTAGGAAGTTCGCTGTCTTCTGTAATTGAAAATTACCCCGAAAGCGAATTTGAGAACTTCGATTTCTTTGATAAACAAAAGAAAGCGAGGGGTCAAACATAGATGAAATTTTCAAAGCATGAGAAGTTGAGAACTTCAATTTGTTTTGGGAAAAAAAAATTGACTTCTGGCAAGTTTGAACAAAATGGCCTGCCGGCTTCGGTGAAGTGTAGAAATTGACCCTTGAAAATTTCTTTTTATACTAAAAGCGTACGTGACATCTGCGCTTTTTGTGTGTTATTTTGTAAATAAATCGAAGAGGCATGTTAAGGTTGTTGCATTTCGCCAATTTTTTATGCAGGATGCGAAATTGGCTGCTACAGTTTCTTTGTAGTTGTTCCCTGTTAAAAACAAAAAAATAGCATGCTTTTTTGAAAATTTCCAACACCCCATTTGCGGTATTTCCTTGTATTCCTTAATAATTTTGATGAAATTATTCCAAGTTCAAAAAAACAAAAAATAAAAAATCTATCGTGAATTCATTTTGGTTTATAATGGAGACATAGTATAGTTTGATTTTTTAATTGTTGCACTAAAGTTTGACATAGTACAAATTTAATGAAAAAATCGACAGAGTTTCCCCTGTAACTGGACCAAACTCCCTGTTAACAATTCACATCAAACTACAACCATTAAAAAAAACAATCACAGAAAAACAGTACAACGCTAAACCATCCCAAATCACTAGACCAAGATCTAAAAAACATATTCAACTTCAACCCACAAAGGAAAAACATTAAAGTATCCATTGAAAAACTGACACAGATCATTTATCAGCCAAATAATACTTTCAAAGGCAACCTCCTGTACCATAAAGGGGAGGATTTCTCATCCTACTCAGTTGTTTCCTCTTGGGGCTTTTAGCATTTGATTTAGGGTCAACATGGAAAGAGAGCCGACGTGGGTCATCCTCATTGTTAGCGGCCTCCGTACGACGCTTATACACAATTGGCGTCAACTGCGTGGTATTTGAGATGTTGTGTCTGTCAAAAGCCTGAAAGGTATGTTCTTGTGGGGTTTGTTCTCCACAAAGTAGTGACTGGCCCAACAAATCAGCTTCGGTACACGTGTAGCCCTCAGCATGCCTTGAGTGCGTGGTGGATGCTCGACAATGCGAAAGATCTCCACCTTGTTGGACTGTGTAACCAGAAAAATAATTATCATTATTGTCCAAGGCATATTCATCACCTTCTTGATTGTGTGCTGATGTGGATGTCACAGCATGGCCATGTGTGGACGTGTATGCTCGACCCTGCTCAGACCGCGAGGAGGATGTTTGCCTTTGTGTAGGTCGCGAGGTTGTTACTCGACCATCAGTATTTTGTATCCGCCGAGTCTCTCCAGCTAAATTGAGTGCGCGACCACACATATCGCGCACATTAAGAAGCTTGGATTCAATAGGACAGTCATCTATGTGAAGATTTTCCAAAACCTCATCCAATGACCCATAAAGTTGAGTTAAACATTGACCCTATATATATGAGAAAAAGAAGACATTACATAAAATATTAAAATAAAATTGTGCATGCGAAACAAGTTGCCAAGTGAACTTACCCAATATTCAACAAGTGCTCCAAACAGTTGCATACCTTGGTTTAGACGGTGAGATTGATTGCCTATTAATAATCGAGTGATTCTAAAATACCATTGCATGTACGGAGAACGATAGTGTATTGGTGTACTATCAGTAACAGCCTTAGAGATGCACTCTTCTGCCGATTACCACCACTCTATGAAAGTGTAATATTTTTGAGCCCATTTTTCTCCAGCCCATCCTCTACGGTCAGTACGGTGAAGTGTAGAACCTGTGTCAATATCTTGTGGCACGGATTGGTACAACCCAAACTGTCGTATGACTCGGTCTGGAGCATGCAACTCTATAACATCAAAGTTGATCAACGGAACATGCGCATTCCAAATTTCCCGTCCACTCAAACAGTATGCACGGAGTGCAGTCAACTCATCTTCATGATAAGGTTGCCAAATGAACTGCGAACAAGGTGTTTTGAGTAAAACACGTCATATATGTATCATGATTATGTAAAAGTGATACTTACATCTCCCTCCAAAAGATAGTCTAACTGGCTCCGATAAATACGTAAAACGTGTGTGCTGACATTTGGAAAACTTAAAGGTATCATCCATCTATAAAAAAGAAAAAAGGCATCATCTATCCAATCGAAAAACATAAATGCATCATCCATCTACCAAACTAAATTGAAAATTTCAAAATAAAAAATTGAAGTACTAGATGACTTACTTGCAGCCACGTGGACCAGCTGCCATATTTGGATCATTCTGAGCAATATATTCATTAAGAATTATTGGTCGAAGTTTTGGAATTCTTTCCCATGCCCAAATCTGTAGCAGTACTAGTGGCCCACAAACACTTGCTGTGCCCTTCTTAACTGCTCTACACATTCCTTAATATAATGATGCAAGAATCGCACTGCCCCAACTGTAATTTGCTATCTCTTGTACATTTTCCAATACTGGCAAGTACATTAATTTGCACTTTGTCCCAGACTTGTCAGGACAAATGAAACGGATAAACTCCATTAAACGACATCTAGTATGCTGATGCACCTCATTAATTGTAGAATTTTGTGTCAGTAATTGAAGTTCTAAATGTATTGCTATGCTCTTCAGTACCAAATGATCACCATCAAAATCATCGGGGTCAGGTGCATAACCCAACAACTCAATTGCCATATTCTGCCATGCCAAAATTGACCAGACCTCTTCATAGGCTATAACTGGAAATCCATGAATAGGTAAACCCCAAATAACGGCAATATCTTGCAAAGTCACGGTTGCCTCGCCAACTGGAAGGTGAAAAGTATGTGTCTCTTGTCTCTACCACTCTATAAGCGAAGTTATCAAATGGCAATCAAGTTTTATTTTACTGGCAACGTAAACACCATAAAAGCCAACTTCACGTAGCAATGCTTCAACACGTGGATCAAATGGATAACCCTCCCATAAATAATGATACATCCGCATCATGCCAAACCAGCTCAGATCGATGATTATGCTGGAGATTCAACACAGATGGATCCTGAGGTCCAGGGCATAACCGACCTTCCTCCATTTTAACCCCTAATATAAAAATCAACAAGAAAGAAACAAATTTAGTAATGATGATTAATTAAATAGATCACATGGTAAAAATGATTCAAACCAGTCATTTAAGAAACACAACATTCATAAAAAAAATCATTTAGATAAGTTACAAGCTAAAGCACATAAAGTCAATGATTAACTATAGACGAAGTCAAAGTTAATTAATACATTAGAGCTTGAAAATATAAAAGAAACAATAGCATTGATACCACTACAAATTTTTAGCAAATCCTCAAGTGTGTGCTTTAGCCCTATCGTGTAGTTGTGCGATATTTGGACAAGATTTTTTATTGTGCCCATGTCGGCCACATGCCTTGCATTGTCTCATCCTTGGAGCATCCATCTCATTTGTAATTCTCAATGAACAATGTCTCCCACACTGAAAACGCCGTCGAGACCCATTTGGAAACAACTCAAATGGTGAGGATGGCCAATAATCTTTGTGCATAAGAGGAGAGAAATGATATGCATAAGTCGCCTCCATCATTTTAGATGCATACACTCCATCAACCAAAGATATAGGCTCGCGTCCCATTTTTGCACACTTTTATTACATGTGAACATGGAATTTTATAAATCTGATATTTTCCACATGTACATGTTTGTTCTTGAAGATTACTAGTGTGCACATTGTTACCCTTGCTCCCATGTACCCCAGTCACTACCTGGTACAACCCATTATCCCCATCAAAAGCAGTTACGTTATGGTAGTTTGATTTGGACTGATTCCGGAGGAACCGGTTCACCACTTTGCTAGGCCAAGGATCGTTCTCCATCATATATTTTGTGGCCTCCTTACGGTATTTATCAAAATAATGAACTAGTGGGAAGAAAGTGAATCGGACACAAGCTGTAACTGGTAATTCTCTTGCTCCCTTCAGTACTCCGTTTAATGACTCACTATTATTTGTTGTCATAATACCATATCGAAAACCGCCATCGTAACAAAGCGTCCACTTATGCATCGGTATGCCAATTAACCAGGTGTATGCTCTCTCATTTAGCTGTCAAATCAGATCCATAGTTGTATTAAATTTGCGAACCTGATGTGATCGAGCAGCCTTGTACATAAGATCATTCAAAATAGGATTTCGAATTCCTTACTGAAGTTAGCCTCAACGTGGCGGGAACAAAAGCGATGATAAACAAAAGGAGGTTGTAACTGGGGATTGTTCTTCACCGCATGTAATATACCCTTGTGTCGATCAGATAGTAAACTAATGCCGCGTCGACCAGCGATGACGTGTCTGATCAAATTATCCAAAAACCATGACCAATTTGCCAAATTTTCCTCATCTGTCATTGAGAATGCCAATGGGAAGATATGATCCGCAGCATCAATTCCAACAGCAATCAGAAGTTTCTCTTTATATTTTCCAAGCATATGCGTCCCATCAATAGTGATCACCGGGAAACAGTGTGTGAAACCATCTATGCTAGCTTTGAAAGCCCAGAATACCGAGTGGAAAAACTTGTACCCTACATTGCCACCTTCGGCATGTCTCCACTCCACAACAATCCCTGGGTTACTTTGTTGCAAAGCCAATAAAAAGTGGGGAAGTTCCTTATACGATTCATCCCAATCTCCATACACCATCTTCACCGCCTTTTGTTTACCCAGCCATGATTTCTTATATGATATATCAACACCTAACCTGTGCACATCAGTCCTCACATCACATGGCTTGTAAGAGGCATTTGCCTGCACATTGTCCCTCACCAAACGACCCACCATATTGCAATCAACATTAGGATGATTATCTCCTAAATTATTAAGGGTACAGGTGTGGCCAACTAACTGTGTGGTAATCTCCCAATAACCATGATTTTTCATATGCGACCCCCGCAGACGCCAGTTGCAATGGTTGTCCTTATAATAGATACAATGAACAAACCACATTGACGCATTGGACTCATGTACTTTGAAGTACCTATGTGCACGAACAGACCACATTTTGACTGCATGCTGTAACTGTTGTTTACTGGCACATACCATGCCCTTTGCAAGATCTCACGTAAAATCATCATCCCAAACAGGACGCCCACTAGCTTCAAACATATCCTCCATATGATATTTCTCATCACCTATGTCATGAAAGAATGCAATGCTAGTGCTTGCATCCTCCTGCGACCTAATTTTCGGCAAAGAATGTGTTTCAAATGCGAGGCTATCATCTGAGTCGTGGCTAGATTCAAACTGTTCTTCACTATCATAATCATCTTCGCCCTCATTATGCTCCGTGAAGATATCATCTGAGTCATGTCCACCATCAAACTCTTCTGCATTATCATAATCATCTCCGATTTCATTTTGGTCAGCGTGCACTATAGCTCCACAACCCTGGTACACCGTATTTGTTACATTGTTATCCACCAAACTTGTGTCTACCTGATCGATACTAACATGTACAGGCGTAGGACATATCAAAGTAGGATTGCTAACATCCTCCCCAAATGGTGAAATCCTTGATGGCATGCGTTCTACCAAGTGAGCCGAAGGATTTGATGAAGGCCCTACTTGCGCACTTCTATTTTCTTGCCAAATAAACACATTTGTCAAAACGGCTCCATACTGGCTCCAAGAACCAGTGATATTTGGAGTTCCAGATCCACAATTAAGTAGTTCTATAAATGACAAGCCCGATGATGCTTGTACATCAAAGGGAGCACCAGCTAAAGGTTGGATTGGTTCCGCAACCTCCTCTTTAATTAGGAAGAGTTGTACAGCCCCAGCAAATGAGAAATGCTTTGGGATCAGGAGCATATCCTTCAAAGTTTCATCATCATCTACCGGGAGATGTTCCCAAATCGTTCCCTGTTGGAAGTTACTCATAGGATATCTACAAAACACCCGTAACTTATATTGTGAAGGGACTGTTCGGGTAATTTTGTAGAACAGTTGTAGTAACTCATGAAAGCTAATATTCTTAGCAACATGCATATATCGTTTTGCTGGGCAGCTATATTTTGAACCCGGTGGGCCCTCCTCTATACATCCATCCCAATATAGGGCGAGCTTCACAGAACTCGCAGACATATTGCTACTCTACAATTGTAAGATCATGTAACCCTATGTTAACTTCACCGTTTAAAATGATTTATACTATCTAATTTGTGGATTAAGTCAAACCATAGGTTGGGAAAAATAAAATACACTGTGATTTAACATACATAGTCTTAGAAATGCAGCTAAATCATACCTCGTCTCAGTTCTTCTTGCAAATTCAGTGGTAGTCTTGAATATATGATCAATCTAATGCTATATAAGCGTAGAATGTGAACCAGAAATTGCCTATCCAAAAAAGGAAAATAAATGCTACCCATTAGTTGTCATTTATTAAAACTCATTTTCAATACATGTAGGGACCATTTCTATTATTTTAACAAATTTCCATCAATCAGCAAAAGGATAGACTAAAAGAAAAGAGGTAAAACAAAACTTCGTCATCTACTGTCGCAACCTCATGCTGAAACATTAAACTGAATGTCAAATAACTTAGTTTTTGGAATGCCTACCGATAAAGCAAGGTTGAAAGGAAAAAACAAATCTTATACAATGCAGCATGAATTTTTAAATGTAGAAATATCCCTCTAGAACAAACCGTATGTAAGGCAAGATTAAAATGAATGTGGCAGCTCTTAATAAGAATCAGATTCAAAGTTCAGGATTTGCTTCACACTGCGAGCAGAAAATGCCCACAGTGATGTAAGTTACCATGAGAGCTGATTGTATTTATTCTGTCTAACATTTATGTTTTGGTTTATTCATAAAAGCACTCCCTCTTCTCACAAGAAAACTAATGTATTTCACTTCATTCTTTTAAGGGAATCATGGACCATTTATGAGTGACAAGTCCAAACCATTACCATTTTCTATTCAAAGTGCCCAGAAAGCCAAAACTGTAAGTGCAGGGCAGAAACAAAGTTTCAATACAGCATAAACCAACAAAAATAGTAGTCAAGTTCGACCGTGACTTATTCTACATTCAAGCCAAACATAGCAATGTAGACGTAGACCATATTATTTGGAATTTATTATTAAAAACACATTTTTAATGGAAAACATTCGTAGACCATATTATTTGAGCTTATTTTGACGTTACCACAATGTTATTATTTACCCCTTCATTCTCTCCCTCGACATAATTGAAATATGAAAGCATATCTTAACTTTTTATTTTCGGTTACTGTCTCTCAACATCAAAGAAATCGCTGTATTATTTGTCAAATGCGAAATGGTATTTTCAGTTCAAGATAATCGCTAAAAGAGCGTATGGTTTCTCCAAATTCACTTACTTGGTTGTCATTGATGAGTAAGAGTCTTTGCCCATTTCTTATGGTGCATTCATCTGGAATTTGAATTGGTTCACCATTTGTAACTGAATCCTAAGTTTTCTCTGTTTCCTCACCTTAATTTTCTTCTACACCGTAAGCTAAGGCAAAATCCTTAAAATGTGTCGCTTACCATAATGTTTTACGCTCCTTCACACTACTATGCTACCCACCACTTTAATGCAATATCCCTTCTTCATAAATTTCTTCTGTGGGCTGCATCTCCCCTTTTCTCTCTCTAGTAACCAAAGACGCTCATATCCTCAAGAATGTTTACCACAAACATGGCGACTCTTTTTGGCCATACCTATAAGGGCTTGAATTTCAAAAACATTTTCAAGAGATTGATGGTTCCATCCCAGCATGATATATAGGAGAACGTACCCATTAAAATTTTGATAGGAAATCAAATGCTTAACACATCAACAGACTAAAAAAAGTAAAAACAAGACGAATGCTTGCAAAAAAATCACATATTTTCAACAACGAAGAAGAGTGATTACTAAAGTAGCCCAGTATTTTCAATTAAAGAAACAAACAGATGTTATTCATGTGCGCACATTATAACGTCAACGGTGAATTTAGAGAAGAAAAGGGTTCACCTTGAATAGTACTGCGTAAGAAGAAGCAAGCATCAAACGCCTTGAAAAACATAAACCTGGCTGCTCTTCCACAAAAAATGAAGCGAAAGTATGAGAAAACACCCGGAAAAATGTCAACTTCGAGGACATATAAACAGGGGGGATGAAAAAAGGCGAGGCTTTTCTTCTTGGAGTGTGAAATTGTTTGTGTTCGTAAACAAAATCTCAAAACTTCCTTGCCAAAACGATAAGTGTGGGGCAGAAACAAAGTTTTAATACATCATCAACCAACAAAAATATTAGGCAAGTTCTACCGTGACTTATTCTAAATTCAAACCAAACCTAGCAATGAAGACGTAAATTCTTCCTTAAGGATCTACTTTTAGCTTAACCAAATTGAACAAAGGTATAAAACTGAACGAAATTGCAAAAAAATTACAACTCCAAGGATTCACAAAAATAGCAGTCGTGTTCTAACAATATGCATAAAGTACAAAGCCAAACCATTACCATTTTCTGCACAAAACTATCCAAAAAATCAAGAACGGTAAGCGCATGGGACAAACTAAGATTCATTACCTCATTACACAACCACAATCAATCACATTGTACCATAACTTACTCTAAATTCAAACCAAACATAGCAACTTTCTGTACAAAATACACACAACACAAGAACATAGATTTATCCATTGACATCACCATTCAAATCTAATAGGCCCACAGAAGTATCAATGAATCTCTGCCAATATTCACAACTTACAGAACCAAACCATAACCATTTCCACCATGTAAATGCCCTAAAAATTCATGCTATTAGTAACGAGTCAAAACTTCGATCAATCCAACATTGAACAAAAAAGTTAGCATTTAAGCATACGATTCTAAAACTGTTAAAAAGCCGTTTAGCTCACACGATCATTGGCATTTACATTCCTAGGGAATCATTAGTTGGCAACTTCAAAAAATGCCTCTGGAATTCAGCAGATGAAGCAAAACTTACGATTTCAATTGGGCAAATTTTTTTATACACAGAACATGTAAATTATACCTTACATTCTAGCTAACAAATTCCAACATTGCAATTCTCAGTTTCAAATTCAGCATTACCAATAAGCTTACAACAAAAATAAAGAAGCCCTAACCTCTGATTTTATAGAAAGCAACTTCTTTTGAGGGCTCAATAATCTACAATAACATGAAATCAACCTTGAGGTTTTTAGCATTCAGAGGAAGCACATAAGAACCGTGTGTTATAACTATTTAATCAACATAATTAGAATATGACCTTCTTTATGATGAACAATCCAAGTGCAGCATTACGGTCGCTTCTTGTCAATAAACCGCACTGTCAAGACATATATACTTGGAGGTACTTTGCATTTTTTCTACATAGCAGGACGCGGCCTTGTACGCTGTCGGGAATTGACGTCGACTGGTTCGGTGCCCGTCGGTCTCGCTGCCAAGAGATGGCATCGCTCTATTTTTTTTGGCTATCTTCACCGCAATGGCTGCTGTAAAATGTGGTCAAAGTGAAAGTAAAAGATAAAAGATGGGGTTATGTCTATTAAGCTTCGATTTCTGCTTCACTGAAATCGAAGTTCTCACCTACGCTTTCTTCACAAAATTTTCACCGCATTTTTTTGCCATAAACTTCGCTTTCTAAATAGTTTTTTGCCTCACGCGATTTGCAAAGAAAGCGAAGTTGTGCAACTTTCTGCTTCAACGGCATTCCAAAGAAAGCAAAGTTCAGAACTTCGCTTTCTTTGCAACTTTCTGCTTCAAAGGCTTTCCAAAGAAAGCGAAGTTCAGAACTTCGCTTTCCGTCAAAATACGCCTTTCCAAAGAAAGCAAAGTTCTGAACTTTGCTTTCAGTCAAAATACACCTTTCCAAAGAAAGCGAGGTTCTGAACTTCCCTTTCAGGCAAAATATTGCCTTTCCGAAGAAAGCGAAGTTCTGAACTTCGCTTTCTGGCAAAATATGCCTTTCCAAAGAAAGCGATGTTCTGAACTTCGCTTTCAGTCAAAATACGCCTTTCCAAAGAAAGCGAAACTCTGAACTTCGCTTTCAATCAAAATATGCCTTTCCAAAAAAAGTGAAGTTTTGAACTTCGCTTTCAGTCAAAATACGCCTTCCCAAAGAAAGCGAAGTTCTCAACTTCGCTTTCAGGCAAAATATGCCTTTCCAAAGAAAGCGAGGTTCTGAACTTCGATTTCTGCCTTTCCAAAGAAAGCGAAGTTATGAACTTCGCTTTCTCTAATTAGGGAATTTGACAAAATTTATCCCTATTTTTGGAATTTATTATTAAAAAACAGTTTTAATGGAAAAAATCCTTATTAAAAAGAATAAAATTTACTTAATCACATAGCGATGATGTATATGGCAGAGGATGAATTTGTCAGTTACAATTTGACTATGAAATTTATAATATGATCAATTCCTTCCAAATTTCAAATATGTATTCATGTGTATTATAAAATATCACTAATTATAGCATTTATTAGTAAGATTTTATGAATCTACAATTCGATTCTAGGAATCCATAACGTATACCCAAACCCATCCTACAAATTAACTACATATGTGGTTTCTGAGTCAAACTAACTCTTGTAACTGAGGAGAAGTTAACTACATTAATCAGATTTTTCACTGAGTTAATCTATCCATCGATCGAGCAAGTGAAGAGAATGAAGCTGGGTTCTCAAGGCTTTGAAGTTTCAGCTCAGGGCCTTGGCTGCATGAGCATGTCATGGGGCTTTGGTCCTGCAAAACCAGAGGAAGAAATGATCAAACTCATCCACCATTCCATCAACAACGGCGTCACTTTTCTCGATACTTCCGATGTCTACGGCCCTCATACCAATGAAATCCTCATTGGAAAGGTAACTAATTTATAGATTTCTTCTGGCTTTTGATTTCTGATTTGTGGGTTTTGTTTACTTTATCGATCTGGGTAAAAAAAACTTTTACAGGCATTGAAGGAGGTGCCAAGGGAAAAGGTTCAAATTTCTACTAAATTTGGTACCAGGATTAATGAGGAGTGGAAAATGGAAATTTCTGGTAATCCAGATTATGCTAGAGAATGTTGTGAGGGTAGTTTGAACCGTTTAGGCATTGATTACATCGATCTCTACTACCTTCATCGGATTGATACTAAGATTCCTATCGAAATCACGGTTAATTTCTATCCTTTATTAGCGTTTATTGTTGATTTCATTTTGATTTTCATCGAAATTAACTTGCTGTATTTAAAGATTGGGGCTCTAAAGAAGCTGTTTGACGAGGGAAAAATAAAGTACATTGGTTTATCAGAGGCCTCAGCAGATACGATTAGAAGGGCTCATGCTGTTCATCCCATAACAGCGGTTCAGCTTGAATGGTCCCTTTGGACTAGAGATGTTGAGGAAGAAATTGTTCCAACTTGCCAGTGAGTAATTAATGTATCCAACAAATTAAGTATACATTTATATATATTCGACGGCTGAGAGAAAACTTAATTAATTTCTGTTACACATTTGTTTGCATTAATTATGATTAATTGATGAGATTTGTGTTGAATGAATTGTGTAGAGAACTTGGCATTGGAATAGTTGTATATAGTCCTCTGGGTAAAGGGTTCTTTGCTTCTGGCAGCAAGATTATGGACAACTTGTCAGCTGATGACGTTCGCAAGGTAAATAATTGATAATTAATTGTTTCAATATATATGTGGGAGCTTTATAATTCAGTCTTGTAAATGTATTAATACTAGCCTAGCTCAACGTCCATCAGCATGTTTCTATCATTTCAAAAAATATATATAAATATATACACACGTTGAATTAATTGACTAGTTTCTACCATTTGTCGGGCCTAGTTCGAACCGGCTGGTCAACCGGACTTTAAATTAGTGACATAACGATCCGGTTTTATTTCAAAATTGGATTTGGTAAAACTCGACCAAAATTAAATTAGACCATGGTTTAACAATTAATTTTAAAGGTACATTTGTAACAGAATGTAATAAAATTTAAAATTACTAATGAAGTTGTAATATATTTATTTATGGTGTTGTCCAGCCCAAACTTGTCATCGGACCTTTCACTCTTTCTTTTAATTGATTACCTCTCCGATCTAATTCTTGCAAACCTGCTTTTCATTATATATATATATATATAGGATGATTTATTATTTTTGCTACATATATATTTTGTAGACTGTGCCAAGGTTCCAAGGAGAGAATATGGAGCAGAACAACAAGCTGTATGAGAGGGTCGCAGATTTGGCTGCAAAAAAGGGCTGCACTACTTCCCAATTAGCCTTAGCTTGGGTTCATCATCAAGGGGATGATGTGTGTCCCATTCCGGGCACCACAAAGATTCAAAATTTGAAAAGCAACATTAAGGCGTTATCTGTGAAGCTAACAAAGGAGGACATGGCCGAGCTTGAATCCGTTGCCACCGCCTTTAAGGGCGACCGGTATTCCCCTGAATACATGGAGAGTACTTTCAAGGCTGGAACTACACCACCTCTTTCTTCCTGGAAAGCTTCTAATTAGATACAAACATTACTACAAAAAGGGCTTTTAATGGCGGTTTCTAAGCACATTTAATGACGGTTTTCTTCTATTTTGAACCGACATCTATCCGGCTGCCGTAGAAAGTTTAAAAGTTACATTTCACAATTTCAACTCATAAGAACAAGCATTTCACTCATATTATTGGCACCCACCTCTAATAACAGTATTGGAGGCGGGTTTTGAAAGGAGTATTGGAGGCGGTTCGAAACACCCGCCTCCAATACGCATAGTATTGGAGGCGGGTTTCGAAGGACCCGCCTCCAATACTCTCATTGGAGGCGGGTGCCAACAATATGGCGGCGCCCGTATTGGAGGAGAGGGCAGCGCAAAACCCGCCTCCAATAGCGTGTTTTATAGTAGTGGTTGTAGGTGTCTGTGTTGGTTTCCAAGGACATAAAGGCTCAACTACAAAGCATAACGGGTTGGGAAAGTTGACAAGTTTAGAAGGACATACTTCCCCTGCCATCAAAAGAGTGTCTCTAGAGGTTCAAAAAAATTTCCCTTAAAGACTATCATCTCACAATTTTCAATACAAAAAATTAAAAAAAAAAGTTCCATTTGTACCTTCATCTAAATTTTCTCAATACTGATAATTAATGACAATAAACATAAACGCATTTGCCTATTTTCTCTCCCTCTCTCCTCTTTTTTCCCTTCGTAACTATACTTCCCCCTCTCCCCTCCTATTTCTTATCTTTTCCTATCTTCCTCCCCTCTCCTTCTCCTCTTTCATCTACTATCTAAATTACCACCGCCCCACTGCCTTCTTTCTCCTCCTCTTTTCGCCGCTGTCTCTTCCCATCATCTCTCCAATTATTCAAACCAAATAAAATTTATTTACTTACCCGCACATGTCAATGAAGGAAATTAAAAAGGTGATGATCAGAGCTTGCAAAGTCTACCATTCTTTTACTTTTAGAAGAAATAGTATATGGGTTTTATAATATATGTTTTTCATGGTTTACAATTAATCACATTTATTTGAGTAGTGATATCTCTAAGAAAATGGGTGGATCTATTATGTTTTATCAATGCTATTTGTATTGTTTAAAGTGAGGTGAATGGTGATTTTTGGGCGTTCAGCCATTTTCTTTCAATTTTCATTCTTTCAAGCTCCAATTCCTCTGCTGCAATCTCCAATTCCTCTGCTGCTTAGCTAATCATATCTATCAATACTAATCAAAATTACTAAGCCATTCAAGAAGGGAGTCTTTCGACCGTAGGTCTGAAGCGGAGGGCGACAGAGGGTCGAATCGGCGGCGGCTTCGAATGAGGGAGCCTTTTCATCGTCTGTCTCAAGCAGAGGGAGACGGATTTCATCGAGTTCTTCTTCATCCTCACCTCAATCTGGCTGAACCAGTTCTATCTATTCAGGTTCTTGTTCATCGTCTTGGTCATTCTCATGGTCACCTGTGCTGAAATTGCCATTGTTCTCTGCGACTTCCAGCTCTGCAGTGAAGACTATTCTCGTACCTGACATCAGGCTCATCGTCGGACATAAAATCTTCAGTCTTTTTCATTTTTTTTTTTAATTTTTGGATCCGATTGGATCAATGCCGATCCGATCTGGAGCTGACACCGATCTATCTGAAATTTCAGTTCGGATCTCATCAGTGCGCTCCGACCCGATCCGCGAGTCAAATGAACAGCCTTAACTCTCACAACTTTTGTAAGTTTTGTAAATATGAAGGGTATCACAACTTTTGTAACTGTCACAAAAAATTATTATGAATTGTTGCTGAATCTATCATTACTCTTTATAAAAATGATCGATGTGGCTCCACCACTACTTGGGGGCAAGTATGATTTGCATGGATGAGTTTTGTATGATATATGCAATAAACATGGTGTAAGCGAAGACGAATTCATCATAATTGAAGTTATTATTAGCAAAACATTGTTCACTAGGTTCAACCTTGGTTCTCAAACGTCAAAGGTTCAATGGCAAAATTATACAAATATGTCTCAATTTTTTGTAATAAGGTAAAATATTTATGTATAAATTATAATGAAATTTTAAAATTATTTATAAGAAAAAAAGTCTATTATGTACTAGTTTAAATATTTTCATGCTTGTTTTGGCTTGAAAAAATTTGAGAAAAAGGAGAACAAAATAGACAAATAAAAGAAAAAGTTGGTATTAGTATTAGGTAGAAAATAGAAAATTAAGGAGAAATAATTATTAAAACAAAAGAAAAAGGGATGTCTAAACAAATTTATTAAAAAAAAAAAAGGCAAAAGAAAAAAGAATGGGTGATAATTAAAAAAGAATTAATGTGATAGTAATAAAAGTAAAAAGAGAAAAAAAAAAGTTGGAAAAAAAAAGGAAAGTGGGAGAGCATCGACATCGTCAGAGAACGGTAGAAGTAGTGCACTAGAGTAGTAAAGGAAGGAGAGGAAAATGAAAACTCATTTGTAAAAGAAAATAAAAAATAAAATTTTTTTAAAAAAACTTAATTTGAGGATTAAAAAAAAGGGGGGCAAATGACAGTTACCCCCGTATGTAATACGCCATGTGACGATTACCCCCTTGTGTTTTCACAATGCACAGTTACCCCCTTATAAAATTGGACTAAAGTGTCACTTGGATGGAAAAACTCAATACTAACGGTGTTAAGTTCTAAGATTACGAAATACCAAAAGTACCCTTATATAGAGGAAAAATCCACCCTCACCCCCTCGTCGGTTAAGGAAGATGCCATAAATCAAAATTGTAGATTCATCATATCAATTCCCTATCAGTCGAATCATAACAAATTCATCTTAAACTACTTTCTCTGTAATTAGGTACGTGAACATTTTTTTTTAAAATTAAAAGTTGGGTATATTCACCCTTTCATTAAAAAAACTTGAAGAGAGTACGTAAAGGGAGGTAAAAAACCTATAATATTTGAGAAAAACAGAGAAGTGAAATTGAACTATTTGGAGCGTTTTGATCCTCCAAACAATGTTATGTAATCCTTTCGCGGAATTTGTCGAGTTTGAATAGTTTTTTGAGATGAGAAAAGATCCTTTCGTCTTTTTGATTTTTTTGAGATCACTGGTATGAATTTTTCTTCATCTGCTATGATGTCTAATTCTTCTTTTGATTCAAATTCTTGCTGCTCTGAATCCCATTCTTCCATTGATTTATTTTGCAGCTATACCTCCTTCTCTTCAGCTTTCCATTTTTCTTCCTTCTCCGCTGCCAATTGTGCCATTTTTATTGTCAATTCTTGATGTATTTTTTTAAGCTCAGCGCTGATTTCTTCAAAAGAGTCCACCTCAAAATCTGATGGTTCCATTGCTGCACAATGCTCTACTGACTTGTAAGGACTTGCACTTTTGTATTTTTCGGACCACAAGGGCTGGTTCAGCTTTGGAGTTTGGATGACTGGGTCAGAGGCCTGAATGATTTGTGGATTGGTTGTAATTATTAAAGATTGCAACGTCTTTATTTGTGTTTCTGTTGGAGGTACCTCGGCATAAATTTCTTCAACGTCGCTGTCCGATATTTTGTCCAATGTTTGCACAACTAGCTCTGAGAAAATATTGTGTTGTTGCTTCTCCTTAAGAATTTCTGAGTAAGGACTTTTTTGTCAAACAGTCTACGTGCAACATTTCCTTTGGCTTGGGTCTCGTCAAGAAGATTCTACACGGTTGGAGGAGCCTCTAGCGTTTGTTGTGGCAGTAGGCCTCCACCGACAACCTCCCACTCGTCAATCTCAACAGCCCTAACCGCTGCAGATGTGTCCTTAGCAGCAAGAGGCACGTATGTAGCAACCTGGGCAACAACGGCCTCGACGCCAGGAACTTCAGCTGCACGGGCCTCAGTATGTTGCTGTGTTGGAAAAATTAAATCAAAATTAATTAGGAAATTCTAGTTTTGGTAGGATTTAATAATTACTTGTTTAGTTTGTTTCCAATTTAGATTTGGTTTGTTTTGGGAAACTAGTTTTGAGAAGGATTCTGGTAACTATAGGTCTATATAAAGGACCTATGGGTATTGTTTTCAGTTGAGCTGAGAGTTCGAAAGGTTAAGGTCAGAGTCTTTCGGCTCTCTGTCTTCGGGGTTGTGAGAGGGAGCCTTTTTGGCTATATTGTGATGTGTTGTTATGGGGGATGTTGATTTATTGATGTAATAGGTGTGTAGGCAAAGACTTTCGGCTTGCTCCACCTTTGATTGATTGAGTGGATTTTGTGGATGTAGATCTAAAGATCGAACCACGTTAAATTGTTGTGTGTTGTTTCGTTGTTCGTTTTGATTATTCCGCTGTGCGTTAATCTCTTTGGGCGCTAAGGATATTTCCATATCCTACATATGGTATCAGAGCTAGAATCAAAAGGAGAAGAAATTCAGAAAAATTACAAGCCTTGGTGATTCCGGTGCTGCAAAAAAAAAAAAGGGGGGGGGGGGGGGGGGGGGGGGGGGGGAGGAGAAAGGATATGGGTTGCATTGTTTATGCTGCTACAAGAGCGATTTGATTCAATTAAAATTTATCAGGTGGACTGGTCGTGGGGTTTGCGGACTTCAGAAGAAGAAGGGACTTTAGAAGTTTCTTGTAGGTTTTTGATTCGGGTTGGGAAAAAAAAAAATTTGGTTATTTGGATTTGTGAGGCAACTTTCGGTGCTTCTTAATTATGAATGATCAAGGGAGGCTTTGAGTTTTGAGGTGCTTTATTTTTTTCGTATGGAAGATGATGAAGATTTGCTTAAAACCAAGAGTTATTGTTCGTGTTTGCGTTAAAGATTTGATTGGCGATTGATGCTTGAAGATTGAGTTGGACCTACGTGTGGCCAAAGCTTGATTTAAGGGAGGCTATGTTGGAAAAATTAAATCAAACTTAATTAGGAAATTCTAGTTTTGGTAGGATTTAATAATTACTTGTTTAGTTTGTTTCCAATTTAGATTTGGTTTGTTTTGGGAAACTAGTTTTGAGAAGGATTCGGGTAACTATAGATCTATATAAAGGACCTAGGGGGTATTGTTTTCAGTTGAGCTGAGAGTTCGAAAGGTTAAGGTCAGAGCCTTTCGGCTCTCTGTCTTCGGGGTTGTGAGAGGGAGCCTTTTTGGCTATATTGTGATGTGTTGTTATGGGGGATGTTGAGTTATTGATGTAATAGGTGTGTAGGCAAAGACTTTCGGCTTGCCCCGCCTTTGATTGATTGAGTGGATTTTGTGGATGTAGATCTAAAGATCGAACCACGTTAAATTATTGTGTTGTTTCGTTGTTCATTTTGATTATTTCGCTGCGCGTTAATCTCTTTAGTCGCTAAGGATATTTTCACATCCTACATGCTGCAATTTTGATAATGGGGTTTGGATAGAGAGTGGGGATGATTTGGGTTGCTCTGGATGATTTGAGGTACTTGAACATATATCAAAAATAGATTTGATAAATGATCCATTGTACTGGAATGATTAACTGAAATCTTGAATGGGGAAATTAATGAACAGTAATGAAGCAAATGCCACTAAGTTATGGAACATAGGAAACAAAACCCCACCTAGTTTTGGCGAATTCATTCACGAAGAAGAAAGGGATTTTTTTTCCATTAAAATACTGTAATCCAATTTGACAGTCACCTTCTTCATCATCGAAATTGATGAACTTCATATAGAGAGGAAGGACCTCGGTGCTCCTAGCAGTCACATACTTCTCAAAAGGTTGAAGACATTTTAATTGAACAACAAAATAGCCAAAACGAAAACAGTATCGGTAATAGGAAAAAAAAAAAAAAAAATCACCCAGCCAAACAAAATCAAGAAGGAGAATATCATAGGCCTCTTCAATTTTCAAAATAGTTTCACCCACCCTTCTCATCAGAATTTTTCAGTCAATGCGGCAACGCTTTTAGCCGGAAGAATCCCGCCGCCAATGAACTCTTCTCAACGCCACCGCAACCCCCTCTCATCACGCTTGTTCAGGCATCTAATGTTCTACAATCTACACAATTATGTTGACGCATGTGTTTAGTGGAAAGGTTAATTCGGGGATTAAAATATGATTTTATCTTTTGATGGTTGCCTACTCTCAGTTTTCTTGCTTGTGTACTGCATTCACTGCTAGTGTTAATATTTCTATCCAAGTGACACTTTAGTCCAATTTTATAAGGGAGTAACAGTGCATTGTGAAAATACAAAGGCGGGTTAACTGTCACGCGGCATATTACATAAAGGGGTACTTGCCATCTGCCCAAAAAAAGGGAAAAAAAAAAAAAAAGGGGGGGGGGGGGGGGGGGGGGGGGGGGGGGGGGGGGGGGGGGGGGGGGGGGGGGGGGGGGGGGGGGAGCTCCTGCAAATTTGGATGCGTTATCATTTATTAAAACATTGGGCCTATGTATATATTTTTTAAAACAGCCGTGCAAAATTAATTTGCAGCTAGAAAAATATTACCCATATAAATGTATAATATTAGTGGCTATATAATTTTTGGGGTCCTGAAGTTGTTTGGCCCCTAGGCCGTTGCCTAAGCTGGCCCTCCTTCAGAGCCAAGCCCGACTAGGTTTACAAATTTACATGGTATGATAATCTGATAGACCGTTCAAGTATCATCGATAGATATTGTAATAAAGATTACCAGAAAACGGCGCATTGGTAAGACGAACTTCTCTTGACAGAGTTAAGTACATATAATAGATTTTTATGTGACCAAAACGTCCCTATTAATTTTATTAGAACCAAAAAGCCCTTTCAAAAATGGTTTCCCATCCCCACCAACAAACTCAGCGTATTCTTCCTTATCCATCCCATGTTCTTTATGCTGGACCAAGCACCACCTCTTAGATCCACGAGGTCGGTGGCAATGGAAGACAACTATTGGAAGATTCACTATTTCAATGCAAACTTAAACAAACTCTAAACAGTGGAATCAACCATTCTCCTTCTTTGTGTGAATCTTTTAGGAAACAAATAAATAGAGATCAAAACGAAACAAGCAACAAATGAACAAATTGACAGCACAACAATTTTAGCGTGGTAAAACTCCGTTAACAAGGAGGAAACATCCACGGGACCTTAGGCCACTTAATCTCCACTAAAATCAATAATGGGTACAACCAAGAGTTCTCTCTAATTCAGATTAGAGGCATTCATCAACAACATCAAGATATTAGAGGCATCCATCAACAACATCAAGATATACAACACAATCTTGGAACACAATAAGAATCAATATAGCAAATAAACCAAAGATTTCTCCAAACTCACGTCTCTGTTATACGCACAGCGGACGGACTTAAAATGCTCAAAACCAGATCTCCACCGTTCAAAACATACCTCTACGTGTGGTGAACACTGTGGCAAAGTTTCAGGACAATCCAACGGTTGATCGCTGAGAAATCTCCGTTTTGGCTGAACTGGTCATAGCAAAGAAAAATGCTGCGGTTTTCCTCTTGCTGCTACCGCCTCTCCGATGCTCTGCCCACCAAATCCCTAAAGAAAGGGTTTTAAATAAAACAGTCTAATGGGCCTAATTTGGGCTCCTCCAAATATGAGGGAAAGCCCAACAAATCTCCCCCTTTCCCGATTAGGTGGAGGGATCCGCCATCCCGGCAATTGAACAACAAACTTCAAGTTTTTCCCTTGATACTGCTTTTGTCAACATGTCAGATCCATTCTCATCTGTATGGATTTTCTCAAGTTCAAGTAGCTTATTGTTAAGAGTATCCCTTATCCAATGATACCTCACATCAATATGCTTTGATCTTGAGTGAAACGCCGAGTTCTTCGCCAAATGAATAGAACTCTGATTGTCG
Organism: Leptodermis oblonga; assembly: GCA_016801395.1. Classification (NCBI taxonomy): domain Eukaryota; kingdom Viridiplantae; phylum Streptophyta; class Magnoliopsida; order Gentianales; family Rubiaceae; genus Leptodermis; species Leptodermis oblonga. The sequence continues at coordinate 28,019,264 of CM028754.1, forward strand.
TAGAACAATACATATTTCTGCTGCTTGAGACCAAGTTCTCTCAAGAACTGCTTCATCCACAACAACTCTTTACAAGCTTCCGTTGCTGCATTAAACTCTGCCTCTGCTGTAGAGAGTGCTACACACTTTTGCAATCTTGACTGCCAAGAGACTGCTCCACCAGAGAAAGTAATTAGATAACCTGAAGTAGACTTACGAGAGTCTTCATCTCTTGCCAAATCTGAATCAGTGTATCCAACTAACACTGGTTTTCCACTTCCAAAGCTAAGTGTTAACTTGGAAGTACCTCGAAGATATCTCATAATCCACTTTACTGCATCCCAATGCTCTCTTCCTGGATTCGAAAGGAAACGACTAACAACTCCAACTGCATGAGCTATGTCTGGCCTCGTACACACCATTGCATACATTAAGCTTCCTACTGCTGAGGCATATGGAACCTTTTTCATATCTTCCTTCTCTTTATCTGTTGAAGGGCCTTGACTCGATCTCAACTTAAAGTGGTTAGATAAAGGAGAAGAAACCACTTTAGCTTTATCCATACGGAACCTTTCAAGTACCTTGTTAATGTACCGTTCCTGTGACATGTACAACTTCTTTCCTTTCCTGTCTCGACAAATTCGAATACCAAGAATTTGTTTTGCTGGCCCCAAATCCTTCATGGCAAAGGACTTACTCAACTGCTTCTTCAAATTATCAATCCTTAAAGAATTTTTGCCAACAATCAACATGTCATCAACATAGAGCAATAAAATGATAAAATCATCATCAGAGAATTTCTGCACAAAAACACAATGGTCAGAATTAGTCTTCTTGTAACCATGCTCCCCCATAACTGACTCAAACTTCTTATACCATTGTCTAGGTGCTTGCTTCAACCCGTAGAGGCTTTTCTTTAACCGGCATACATAATCCTCTTTTCCTTTTGCCTCAAAACCCTCTGGCTGCTCCATATAAATTTCTTCCTCCAACTCACCATGAAGAAAAGCAGTTTTCACATCCATTTGCTCAATTTCTAAATCTAAGCTTGCTGCTAGACCTAGAACAACACGTATGGAAGACATCTTCACAACAGGAGAGAAAATATCATCAAAATCAATACCTTTTCTCTGACTGAATCCCTTGACGACCAGTCTAGCTTTGTATCGTGGTTGTGAACTGTGTTCTTCTTGCTTCACCTTGTAGACCCACTTGTTCTTCAGAGCTCTCTTACCCTTAGGCAACTTTACCAGCTCAAACGTGTGATTGTCATACAGTGACTGCATCTCATCTTCCATAGCACCAACCCAGTGAGCCCTGTTTCCATCTTCCATCGCTTCTGCATAACATTGAGGTTCCCCCTCATCTGTCAATAACACATACTTATCTGTATCATACCGTGTGGAAGGACGTCGATCTCTGGTAGACCTCCTGAGTGGAATTTCTGATTCTGACAACTGATCAGTAGTCTGGTGATCTGTTTCAGCCTGCAAAGGAGTATCTGCATCATCTGAACCCTGTTGGTCATCTTGAACATTCTGTTCCATCTGTACTGATAAAGGAACTGGATCTAGGTCAATCAAATCATCACTATACTGATGGACTCCTTTTTCTCTCTTCTCAACATCTTGTACAGTTTGATCTTCCATGAATACAACATCACGACTCCTTACTAGTTTCTTCTCAACTGGATCATAAAATCTATAGCCAAATTCATCCAGACCATAACCAATGAAGATACATTGTCGTGTCTTCACATCGAGCTTAGATCTCTCATCTTTTGGTATATGCACAAATGCCTTGCAACCAAAAATGCGTAGATGATCATAAGAAACATCTTTTCCAGTCCAAACTCTGTTTGGTACATCAAACTGAAGAGGAACACATGGTGTGAGATTAAGAACATATACAACTGTATTCAAAGCCTCACCCCAGAAAGATCTCGGCAACTGAGCCTGTGAAAGAAGACATCTTACTCTTTCAACCAATGTTCTGTTCATTCTCTCAGCCAACCCATTTAACTGAGGAGTCTTGGGAGGAGTCTTTTGATGTCGAATGCCCTGACGCCTACAATACTCATCAAAAGGACCTGAATACTCTCCCCCATTATCTGTTCTGATGCACCGCAATTTCTTCCCAGTCTGTCTCTCAACTAAGGCTTGAAACTGTTTAAACACATCTAATACCTGATCTTTGCTCTTCAAAGTGTACACCCATAACTTTCTTGAACAATCATCTATGAAGGTCACGAAATAGCTGGCACCACCCAAGGTTCTTGTCTTCATAGGACCACATACATCTGAATGTACCAAATCAAGTATGTCTTGTTTTCTTGAAGGTGGGGAACTCTTGAAAGAAACTCTATTCTGCTTCCCTGCCAAACAATGAGTACATCTTCTTAAATGAGCATTATTCATTCCAGAAAGAAGATTCTTTTTAGCCAATACTGCCAAGCCTTTCTCACTCATGTGAGCAAGTCTCTTATGCCACAATTCCGCAGTGAGCTCATCTGTCACAGCATTAATAACACCTTTGGAGAGTCTTGCCTGCAGTATATATAAACTGGAATGCTTGTTCCCACGAGCAACAACCATAGCACCTTTAGTAAGTTTCCACTGGCCATTACTAAAGGTATTGCAATATCCTTCATCATCAAGTTTACCTGCAGAGATCAAGTTCAAACGAATTTCAGGAATATGCTTTACCCCTCTAAGAAGTAGTCTCGTGCCATTGTTCATCTCCAAACATACATCTCCGATACCAATGACTTTAACCAAACCATCATTACCCAACTTCACCGTCCCAAAATCACCTGCTGTATAGGATGTAAAGAAGTCCTCTTGAGATGTAGCATGAATGGAGGCTCCACTATCAATAACCCAACTGATCTCGTGACATGCAACATTGACAACATCTTCATCATAAACAACGAGAAAGTCTTTGTACTAGCGGTGGCAACTCGATCATTTTCCTTGCCAACATCACCCTCTTGTTCTTTGTCTTTCTTCTTGTTATCCCGCTTCAACTGTCTACAATATTTCTTGATGTGTCCTTTCATGCCACAGTGATGACACTCAACATTAGCAAACCTGTTGGACTTACTTCTTCCTTTTTCTTTATTCTTTAAACCTCTGCTTTTACTTCTCCCTCTTCTTTCTGTAACCAAAATCTCTGACTGCTGAGAAGACCCATGTGATTTTCTTCTCATTTCTTCATTTAAAACACTGCTCTTAGCCAGATCCATGTTGATTACACCATTTGGAGCTGAGTTACTTAATGACATTCTGAATGTTTCCCAAGAGTCCGGCAACGTACCCAATAAACATAACCCCTGAATCTCATCATCAAACTTGATACCCATTCCAGCTAACTGATTGATTATTCCTTGGAACGTATTCAAGTGATCTGTCAACGGAGTTCCATCTTGATACCTTAATGCCATCAACTGCTTTAATGGAAACATTTTATTATTTCCTGTTTTTCGAGCATACAACTCCTCAAGTTTACTCCAGAGTGACCGTGCATGTGTTTCCCCACTAATATGATTCAAAACATTATCATCTACCCACTGCCTTATATACCCACAGACTTGTCGATGCAACAAAGTCCATTCTTCTTCAGACATATTTTCTGGCTTCTCAGAGGCAAACACCGGCAAATGAAACTGTTTGACATAAAGGAGATCTTCCATCTTTCCTTTCCAAGTGTGATAATTAGAACCATTCAAAGTGATCATTCTACTCAAATTTGCTTCCATTATTCAACACAAGAAATTCAACAATAATAACCACAGCTCTGATACCACTTTATTGGAAGATCCACTATTTCAATGCAAACTTAAACAAACTCTAAACAGTGGAATCAACCATTCTCCTTCTTTGTGTGAATCTTTTAGGAAACAAATAAATAGAGATCAAAACGAAACAAGCAACAAATGAACAAATTGACAGCACAACAATTTTAGCGTGGTAAAACCTCCGTTAACAAGGAGGAAACATCCACGGGACCTTAGGCCACTTAATCTCCACTAAAATCAATAATGGGTACAACCAAGAGTTCTCTCTAATTCAGATTAGAGGCATTCATCAACAACATCAAGATATTAGAGGCATCCATCAACAACATCAAGATATACAACACAATCTTGGAACACAATAAGAATCAATATAGCAAATAAACCAAAGATTTCTCCAAACTCACGTCTCTGTTATACGCACAGCAGACGGACTTAAAATGCTCAAAACCAGATCTCCACCGTTCAAAACATACCTCTACGTGTGGTGAACACTGTGACAAAGTTTCAGGACAATCCAACGGTGGATCGCTGAGAAATCTCCGTTTTGGCTGAACTGGTCATAGCAAAGAAAAATGCTGCGGTTTTCCTCTTGCTGCTACCGCCTCTCCGATGCTCTGCCCACCAAATCCCTAAAGAAAGGGTTTTAAACAAAACAGTCTAATGGGCCTAATTTGGGCTCCTCCAAATATGAGGGAAAGCCCAACAATAACTACTCTCAGATTCACCAGAAAAAATTCACCCCCGCCATCCAATATTCTCGCCTCCACCCTTACCGACACTATACCTCACACCAGATCATGGGTGGACAGCTTTGTCGACTTTGAGCAGAGCTTCCATTGATAGATTTGTAAATGATAGCGGCAATGGTGACAGATCTATGGCGACGATGGTGATGATATCGCCGCTGTAGATGGCCTTTCATCGCTGGCCATATAGCCTGTGGTGATTTGTGTCGAAGAGGCTGCGAAGTCATGTCACTGCCTTGTTGATTTGTTTACTTTGTGTATGTGTGTGTGTGTGTGTGTGTTTTTTTTTTTTTTTTTCAAAGCTTCCAGCTGGGTTAAGCTTTTGGATTGGACTGGAATTGATATTTTTGACTGGACTGAAATGTTGGGTTGCTTTAAAGAGAGAGAGAAAATTTAAGTTTGTAAAAGTTTAAGCAAAATTAAATTGCATGTGTGTTATATGTGACAGTAATTTAGTCAATTATCAACGCGCCGTTAGGCTAAGTGAGTTTTGTCCACTTTACAGACTTCGAAAAAGTATGGGGGGTCATTCGAAACTTTATTTTTCATATGGGGTAATACGTAACTTTAGCAAGCCACAGGGGGTTATAAGTGTTTGCCCAAAAATAAATTCTTGTTTTCACCACCAAATCTTAAGATCTTGTTTGCTACCTACTATCTTACCAAACAAGATTTTGAAAAAACTGATTCCCAAAAATCTTTTACTAAACATAGTTTTTAAAAACTTGTTCGGTTACTTGTGTTTGAAAACATATTTTTGAAAATCTGTTTTCTAAAACCTCTCTCAAAACCTTATAATGAACATACCTTTAGTGAAGTTACTTTTTAAATCCCAGTTTAAAGTATACCAATTCTAAGAGGTTGCAAACTTGATTCGTCAATAATTAAAATTCAAAACTCGACTCAATTCACATAACAACGTTAATCTACGTTGGAATAGTCAGTCGGGGCCATCCCATATTCGTTTTTTATACCTTGCCAGCATCGACTGGTTGTTTATGCAGATGGCCAGCGTATATAGATTGGAAAATTAATTAGGGAATTAAAGGGTACGAAATATCTCAATAACCAATCAAAAGCCTGCAGATCTTGATACTCATTGGGACGTGCAAGATTTTAGACCATACTACACCCTCAATCACAAGCTCTAATAAACAAGTGTTTCCTACGTACGTTTCAACCCTCATTATTCAATTAATTAATCAGATCAAATCACCCCAATTCACATTTATTAGATGAACTTAAATGCAATTTCGAAACCCTCTCTGCTGGTAAAAAGAAGCGTGATGACCATAAAGAGTGATACTTGGCCATGAAAATAAATGAGAATACACTAATTATTAAGTCACTGGCACTTGAATAAAATTTTAACTCAATGAATTGAGTGTAAAGATAGGATGATCAGCATTTAATAAATTTTTTAATAGGGCTTTCCTTAGGTACCTCTTTCAAATTGAGAGAAAAGTAAGGTACATTGTAGTTGACGGCCTTTATGCTTACAATTGGTAGTTTATACTTTCTGTTATGAATATTATTGTGAATGACCTTCTAACTCTTACCACCCTATGGTTTTCCATCTACCCTCATCACCCTCTTTAATTTGCTATGTATTCAGTATGACCCTTGAGATAGTCTTGTATTGATTAGATGTAAAACTTAGCCTATATATATATATATATATATATATATATATATATATAAGGGGAAGAAAATGATCATCACTATTTTGCTCTCTACTTTTTTAATTGTATTTTTATCTTTAGCCTTATATGATTTATATTACTACTTTTAGTAGTAATTTTATAACCCATTTTCAGCACGAGACTCTAGCCATTGAGATCGGTTGATTGAAAGGAGAAGTGGTAGAGGTATGGAATCAAAGGAGGCTCAACTTATAGATCGATGTTTCGGTATGTGATGTCCCTAGTAATTGCTATGCAATTTTGAGGTATGTATTTATTTGAGTATATAATATATCCTCATATATCTATTGACATGATTCACACAAATACGAGTCATGAAATATTGTACTTTTGTGTGATATTTTTAATTTGGCTTATTGGTAATTTGAATTATTTTGAGAACATGCTCATATACTAATTACAATAATTTTACTTGAAAGTTATAATTATAATTAGATATATTAGTTTACATATTTAAATATGCATATATCGAAACAAATCAATAATATGGATTTTACTATTGTTATATAATGCTTGTTTTATTTTGAGAATATGCATATTTTGTTCATAATAGGATCGTTTAATATATTGCATAACCATAATTATGCTTATATATTGCATTGCAATACATTATTTTGATATTTTATATAATTGTCTCATTATATTATGAGTTATTTTGCAATGCATATTTTGATGTATTACACATATGTATTTCTTCATGATTGAAAAATACAATTAATACAGTTGATGTAATACAGTGGATTGCAAAATTTCAATTTGTCCTGCTGACAAATTTGAAAAGAGATATATGATCACTTGATTGCAAGTATCAATTTGTTCCGTCGACAAATTTGAAATATAGATATGATTACTAAACAATGGTTATTTTAATTATTATATTTAATTTATTTCTTTTTGTCACGAATAAAATAATGAGTTTTGTTAAAAATTTACGAGCCTCGTTCAATAAAAATGTTCCATTTCCTGAAGTAAATGTGACAGTTATGCACCCATATTATGAGTGAAAATTCCATTTCCCGAAGTAAATGGGAAAATCATGAATTCTTACAATTGAAAAAAAAGGTTTTTTAACGAGTCAGTTCTATACTAAGAAAATGTACTCTTTTTCCTTCACTAGGTTCTTTCCTACTGGGTTTTCCTAGTAAGGTTTTAACGAGCCATTTCTCTTAATAATGGACATTCAAGGGAGAGTGTTATGAATATTATTGTGAATGTCCTTCTAACTCTCACCACCCTATGGTTTTTGAGTAATGATAGACTCCTCAACAAATTTCCTCAAATTAAGAACTCAACTTACGTGTATTGTAAGGTACGCAACCAACGTGGACTCAAAATTCACACACGCCTCTCCCTCCCTCTTCTTCGTGCAACCCGCCACCATCCCTCCCTCTTCCGCCCGCTGAACAGTGTAATCTGATAAGAAACTGAGTAATTCTAGAGATCTTATATTGTTCAGAGACATATGATCAAACAGTTAGTGCTCAATCATGATTTTTCTGTGTAAAAATAAACAAGATGACCAAAAAAACCAAAAAAAAAAAAAATACAGAGTAAAAATAGATGCAACCCAACAACAGAACCAGAAAATTCCTTGGAAGAAGAGGAAGAGCATCCGAAAATTTCACACATGATGTTTGTCCATTGAAAAATACAATACAAGCAACACACTGATTGAAAAAAGAGAGAAGGAAACAAAACAGAAACGGTCGGATAATCATTATGGGGAGGCAGAACAAAAAATCGAAGAAGGGAAACTACACGGTAGAAATTCACGGTATATTTTACTATTAGTAAATCAGACAATACTAATTGTCATTTTCCTTAATAAAAAATTTCATCGAATATTTGTAACCCTTTTCTTGAGTCTTTGGTTGAAGGTCTTTCAAATTTGGAAATAGAATTATATATAGTTTTAAAATAATAGTATTTGATTAGAATGTGTCAACTAAAAGAGTTTCACTATTATTTTTAGGGTTAATTATTTTTACCCCGTTGTGTTTTGTGGGAATTTTGATTTTGGCTCATGAATTAACAAAATAGTTTTTCTTTTACCTCTTTCAATGTGGTCCAAGGGGTAAAAAATATGTGCAATTCAATGCGGAATTTCTCTACAAACTCGAACCCAATCTAACTCATAGCCGCCCCATTCCCCTCTCTGCTCTCTTAAACCCCAAAGTTTATCATCTTCTTCCCTCATCCTCCTCCACCTCTACAGGAAAATGAGAAAAACGAAGGATGAGGAAAGCAATTCTACTTCGTTCTTAATGTTATCTTTTATTTAGTTTTATTGTGATCGAGAGTTTTTTGTTCAAATAATTAATTTATTGTTGTTTACGGTGTTTTTCTCTATGTTTATGGTGTTTTCTTCCTTGCCTATCGGAATTTCTCTCTAGCTATAGTGATTTTCTCTCTACCTATTTTCATTCTATTCTTGGCCACGGGGTGTGAATCATCGGTAGAAGATTCAGTTTCAAAACTTTCATCAGTAATTAATGGCAGATTTGTAATCGTCGGTATGAGATTTGTTTAGCACAATTGCGAGTGTTATAGTTCTACTATGTTCAGATCTATAGTAGGAATAGATTTACAGTTTAGTAAATGATACATGTTGTGGTGGTGTAGATCGAATGAAAATCAGATCAAATCTTTTGTAATTAGTTGTATCACAAATATTTCTTGTTCTGTTGTGAATCGTTGTTGTACGATTTTCAACACCATTAATGGAATTTTTTTCTAAAAAAGAGAGTAAAAAAAATGTTGAGTGACCTTTATGCCCTTCACTTTGTGATCTCCAAACTCTATTAAAGAAAGTGAGAAAAAATAATTTATCCAAAATGCCATTTTAAATGTTTAACCAAATTACCACTACACTACTTTGTCGAACAGATAAACTCCAAATTAAACACGCTCCGAAATTTAGGAAAACATCAAAATAGATCACATAATTATGAAAGCATAAAAAATATCTCTCCTCCATAGTTTTTTTTTATGAAATACCCAAAATGCTCTTCACTCAATGACATTTTTATCTAAAAATTGAGGTTATCTTAGTTATTTTATAAAAATTAAGTAGGTCATTGCTAAGCCAATAATTTTTTTTATATCTTCCAAATATCAGAGTTTATTTATTTTTCTTTTTTATCAAACTCCGATTGGTGTTTTAAAATGTATTCTTGTTTAATTGAAAGGGTAATGATGAGCCTTAATTTGTCGGCCCACTGGTTGCTGAGGCCGTGACATGCTTTTCGGAATTCCTTAAACAAGTACCTGAAAATGGCAGGGACTAAAAATAGTTTGCAGCTACGTGTACATTAGAAATAGCGTGTAGCTACGTATTTATAGCCGAGGAGCCTTTGGATGGCGATGAAGAGTCCAGAGGTGACTCTATTGGCCTCCTTGAGATTTCTTCCATAGCTGATAAAATGGAAGGTGAATCATCCAGTTATAGTAGTGATCTAATTGAAGAAGATTGATTCCAAGGAGATATTTTCTTGTTCATTTCCATGTTTATCTTGGAGTGAGACCCCTCGTTGTTCTGTACGTCCTGGGCCGAGGAGCCGGCCCTTTAAGGGACTAGCGTGCCATCTCCGAGCTCCAGGAAGTTGTCGGGTCAATCCCTTCCATTGGGCTACTCCTATGTGTACTGGGTTGGGTCATGCCAAATCCGTGGTCCATTAGGTTATATGGGTCAATTATTAATTTTCGTATTTGTTATTTTATTTTGGAGATTACAGAATAAAGTAAAAGCTATAAATGTTACTCTCCTCGCTCAATTAAAGAGTCCACTTTGAATTTGTTTTGAAATTCCATTAGAACTTAAAAGATCATATCCTTTTATTACTTTATTTATTTATTTTGAAATTTAGCATTAGAATATAGATTATGGTCATGATGAATGAGCAAAATGAATTTGACTATAGAATATGAATTAATTTTAAATCTCAAATATGTATGAATATATAAAATTACACTCGTACAATATTATATAGAAATAAATGTTGTTTCTCATTTATAAATATCATTTTATACTCATGTTACGTATTAGTTAGTATTTAATATATGAAACAATAGTAATTTGTCTTATTAATTCTAGCAATATTAGTAAAAAATTTTGACTTTACTCTCCGATTCTACCAATCCCACAAAAACTATGGTTCCTAGAGCTAAAGTAACCCTTGTACGTAACTTAATTGAGAAGTCAAAGAGTCAAATAAATGTGATTATTTTCGGTTGACGTTTACCCCAATCAATTAATGTTTATAGATACGTCACCCCTGACATCACCCTTTGTGATATATATATATATATATATATATGTCATAACAACACATCGTCATCCTTAAGTACTCTTTTAAGTGATTTGAGTCTCTTTCTGTCAAACAGATTTTTCCCTGAAATGGCGACCTCTGTGAAGAGAATCAATTTGGGTTCCCAAGGCTTTGAGGTTTCAGCCCAGGGCCTTGGTTGTATGAGCATGTCATGGAGCTTTGGTCCTGCAAAACCAGAGGAGGAAATGTTCAAAGTCATCCACCACGCCATTAACAATGGCATCACTATTCTCGACACTTCAGATGTATATGGTCCTCATACCAATGAAATCCTCATCGGAAAGGTAATTTACTAATTTCTTCTTCTATCTTCTTTAATTAATTAATTAATTCATCAGAAAAATATGGGAAATGGATATGGATCTCTGGGTTCTGTTTGCAGGCATTGAAGGTTGTGCCGAGGGAAAATGTTCAGATTGCTACTAAATTTGGTGCCATGATTGTGGACTGGAAAATGGAAGTTTGTGGTGATCCAGATTATGCCAGAGAATGCTGTGAGGCTAGTTTGAAGCGTTTAGGCGTTGACTACATCGATCTCTACTATGTTCATCGGATTGATACTAAGATCCCTATCGAAATCACGGTTAATGTCTACCTTTTAATTATCAATCTGTTGTTGATTTCATTTTGATTTTCGTCTAAATTAACATGTTGTATTTAAAGATTGGGGCTCTAAAGAAGCTGGTTGAAGAGGGAAAAATAAAGCACATTGGTTTATCTGAGGCCTCAGCAGATACGATCAGAAGGGCTCATGCTGTTCATCCCATAACAGCGGTTCAGCTTGAATGGTCCTTGTGGGCTAGAGATGCTGAGGATGAAATTATTCCAACTTGCCGGTGAGTCAGTTGTCCAATAAAATATGTTGCTAATCCAATTTGTTAGCATTAACTATGATTAATTAATTGATGATATTTGTGTTGAATGAAATGTGTAGAAAACTTGGGATTGGAATAGTTGCATATAGTCCTCTGGGTAAAGGTTTCTTTGCTTCTGGTAGCAAGATTATGGATAACTTGTCAACTGATGACTTTCGCAAGGTAACTACTTTATAATTTATCTCAATTTGGTATTGAATATTAATTAATTGACTAGTTTTCACATAATATTTTGAATGATTCATCATTATTTGTAGACTGTCCCAAAGTTCCAAGGAGAGAATATGGAACAGAACACCAAGCTGTATGAGAGGGTTGCAGATTTGGCTGCAAAAAAGGGCTGCACTACTTCCCAATTAGCATTAGCTTGGGTTCATCATCAAGGGGATGATGTGTGCCCCATTCCTGGAACCACAAAGATTCGAAATTTGGAAAGCAACATTAAGGCGTTATCCGTGAAGCTGACAAAGGAGGACATGGTCGAGCTTGAATCGATCGCCACTGCCTTTAAGGGCGATCGGTATTCGCCAGAATATATGGAGAATACTTTCAAGGCCGGAACCACCCCACCCCTTTCTTCTTGGAAAGCTTCTAATTAATTTACATACAAAATGTTGCGTGTTTATGTCTGGTGTCAGCTTTGCGCATTTTATGGCGTTACCAGATTTTATGTTTGTTTGAACGTTAAGTTTGGCTATAAAGTAAATAGTTGTATATGAAGGAATAATAATGGTTATATTATGTATCATGAATCCATTTTCGCACGGGATCTCCTATTCCAGACTTGTGTTCCACTTCCTATTCCATCCTATAAGATTTTAACACGTGTAACTCGTAAAAAAAAACAGGAGTAAAAAAGCGGTGTGCTACTTTGGTCCCCTTCTCTCCTCTGCCTGCCTTCATTCCCTCAGAAAAAATATGCTCAGACGGCTGCTTCCTTCATAGTAAATTCCGATCTTTTTTTGGGGATTTCTCACCACATTGTTCACTTTGAAAGTAGCCTACAAACTGTTATCATTGTTGAGATTCAACTAGGATATCCATATTCTCGTGCTGTTGACAGAGTATTCTGGGGCCTGGAAATGAAGTAAATGATGGCTGCGACGATGCCTAACAGACAGAACAACCAATGAAACCCATTTTTTGTTCCACAAAGGGAAACAACCAAGTAATTAAGCAGTAAACCCATTATTTGCTCCATTAATCCTCAAAGTCCAGACATAGTATCATCTAAAATAATTTCTAAATTATATGTAACTTTCTCCTTGTTTCCACCAAAACCAACAAAAAGTGGAAGTTATTTTCCATTGTTCCACCAGAACCAAATCATCCGTTTTATCTGTCCTGCTCCGGCAACGAAGAAGTAGATTGGGGGAGGAGAAGGGTTGGAAAAATTGAGCAGCGTTGATGATGGAGTAAACAATGGAATGGAACGGAAAGTGGCTGTGAACGATCGGTTTAATGGGTGATGGAGGAACAAATTATATCAACTAATTGGTGGAGTAACAAATTATTTTACTGGGTGATAGAGGAACAATGGAATAGCATTGGTTAGGCAAAAAAGTGGATTTTTGGAGTTTCGTTTAATCCGAACAAAAATTGATGTTGAGGAGAGCTTCTGCTGTTCGTACTGGGGGGTGAAGGGCGTTCAAGCTGAAAAGAAGGGAACCAAGGCAGGCAGCGGAGAGACGGGGGACGAAGTAGCACAGTGGTTTTTTTCTCCTGTTTTTTTTACAAGTTACACGTGTTAAAATCTAATATGATGGAATAGGGAGTGGAACACAATTCTGGAATAGGAAATCCCGTGCGATCCATTTCCATATGCTGCGGATCGCGATTACAACAAAGATAAATTCATTAATACATAATATATCAATCAAAGGCTAAATTATATGTGCAATATTTCAACTAAATTTATAACCACGAGCGATAAATCAGTAGCTAAACTCAATATATCAGATTTTAAACTAAATACATGATATAACATAAACTAAATAAAATACATGTGTTTTCATAATATAGTTGTAATGCGTGAGTTTACATCGGATGCTAAACTCGATATATAAGTCGTGAAATTGTCAAATACAACTTCTTACAAAAAGAAAAATATTTGTTTACGAAAACTTCGCGGCAAAACAAACGTTATTTATTCAAACAAATCGAAATCAATAAAGTCTAAAGGATACGAAGACCTGTACACTACCAATAAGTTTTAGAACCAATTTTGATACGAGTTGCTACCGGTATACCGAAACAGATTATTTGCCTATTTTTATTTTTATTTTTCTTTCTTTTAGCGCAATGCATCATGCATGTGAGAGGATGATGCATTCGTATGGGTTGATTTTCGTTTAATTAATGCAACAACATTATGTTGTTGCTTTAGTTTTTAAATGATAACGGAACATTGTTTTGGTACATTATTTGAGTTGTTATGATGCTAACTTTTCTAAATGATAGCGGAACATTGTTTTGGTACATTAATTGAGTTGTTATGATGCTAACTTTTTTAATTGATTTTAACTTTTAAGATACTTATTGCCAAACTTTACATTAATTCAATACTCTTTTAGCACTATTTACGTTAAAAAAAAAAGTTATGTACTGAGAAAGAATCAATTTAATGAAAATGTACGATATATACTAAATAAAAGTACAACATTTTGAAAACAAATGTACATGGCTTGAAATCCTCTAGTCTCACATATCTTGGGACTAGGGTGTCTCAGACCCAAAAAGAAAAAAATTTAGGGGGTGGTGGTAGCGGGATCCCATCACTTCCCAAACTCCACCCCCCACCACCACATCATTGATGAAGTAGTAGTTATTCACCTACTTAAAATTTGACAAGTGTTAATTATTTAGTGAGTTATAATTTTTAATAAATACACCACTACCCTACAAAATAGGTGTCATAGTTATTCATTTAAAATCCATCCACTTGTCAAATTTTAACCATCTAATAATCCCCCCCCCCCCCCCCCCCCCCCCTTCCAATTTTTTCTTTTTTTGTCAAGATTGTCAAGAGACACCATAATCTCATATCTCAAACCTCATAAAATAGGCATTATAGGGATAATTACTAACACAACACAATAAGCATAAAAAATTAACAAGCATGAGACATTGTAATTTTTAACGTAAAAAAAAACCAAAACCAGAAAAAATCACACGATCTAGTCCAATCAAAATCTCCACTAAAATCAATAATGCGAACACAAGAGTTTTTCACTAAATAAGTGCATACATAACAATATTATCAACAATACATTTTCTAATATTCACTTCAATCCCAAATTAAAATTAGAAAAATCTCACCAATATAGACTAAACAAAAAATTGATCCGATTAATTTGAAAAGCTAGACTAGAAGAATTCGATGTTGCAATTTCATCAAAATGGCTTCGATCAAATGATCTTTGAATCTTGAATTGAAGGATGATTGTTTCAATTCTCAAAATCCTTACATTTTCCCTTCCTTCATTTCAGCCGAAAGAGGAAGCAGCCGTAGGCCCATAGCCACCAAATGAATTGATTCATGCGATGCTTTGTTTGGTCAAACAAAATTAGTGTGAGTCAAATGGACATGTGGGTTTAGTGGGTCAATGGGCTTAATGGAACAAGTGGGTCAAATGAAACCCAATTGGGGTGAATATTGTTCCAAGCCCAACAGTTATCAATGCGCAATAACGTTGCTCCTTCATTGACAACTCAAATGACGAACTAGGCACATCTGTACTAAATAGAAGTATTAATGAAAAATTAAAATGCCTAAATTTAATTTTTACCATTAATTTGGGACAAAAGTTTAGGACTAATTATGTGAAAAAAAAAATTTCTTGATTCATTAAGAGCCCTTTCAATGGAATTTAGCATTGTCAACGAAATGGATGTGGATGGATCATCCCTGGTGAATGGCCACGGTACACGCCACATAAGTTGAATGTGGATGGATCATCCCTGGGGAATCCAAGACTTGCAGGTGCGGGAGCGGTTCTACGCAATATCACAGGGGACGTGGTATTTGTTGTTAGTGTCTTCTTGGGTCACGTCACTGCCTTCCAGGCTGAGACGTTAGCCTTATTATACGGTCTCATGAGTTGTCGGCATCTGGGCATTTCAGCTATGGAGATAGAAATAGACTCACAAGTACTTGAACATGAGATATAGACAGGAAAGGGTCCATGGCAGTCGGCAAGTGTTTTGTTTTGAATAGAGGAGCTCATTTGGAACTGTTCGTTGTGGCACACCTATAGGGAGGAGAAGGCGGTTGCAGATGCATTGCCCATGAGAGTAAGTGCTACAAGATTGACAACCCTTTGTCTAATGGGGACCCTACCCCGACAGCTGAAGGGGATGGTACTGCTAGATGCTATGAGCTTACCTTATATTTGAGTCTAGAAACGCTTTGAGGTCGGGTTAGGTTACATGTCCCCCCTGTTTGTAATACATCATTTTTTGGATTAATGAAATAGGCTACGGCCTCCAGCTTCGGTTGTTTTAACCCAAAAAAAAAAAGGTAAAATAGAAAGGAAAGAGAGAAAAAAAATAAAATAAAATAAAAAAAGAAAGTGGGAGGCGCAGGCGTGGACGTCGAGGTCGTAAGAGGATGGTAGAAGTACTACACTAGAGTAGGAAAGGAAGGAGAGGAAAGTGGAAACCCGTTTGTAAGTTTTTTTTTTTAAAAAAAAACTTAATTGAGTGTAAAAGAAAAAAAAAGAAAAAGAAAAAAGGGGGAGTCCCTGCAAATTTGGAGCGTTATCATTTATTAAAAAATTGGGCCCATAAATATATATTTTAAACAGGCCTGCAAATTAATTTTCTAGCCAAAAAAAAGTACCCATATAAATGTATAATATTAGTGGGCTATATAATTTTGAGCTCCTGAAGCCGTTTGGCCACTAGGTTGTTGCCTTGGCCCTGCTTCAGAGTCGGGCCTGACTAGATCTACAAATTCACATGGTATGAGAACCTGATAAACCGTTCAAGTATCATCGACAGATATTGCAATAAAGAATATTACCAGAAAATGGGTATTTAATACCGCCTCTTAGCACCGGTTCGTTGAAAAAGCAATGCTAACCAAAAAAACGGACATCATTGGCACAAAATAAGAGAATAAGTGATATTTTCTTGAGTGTGATGAACCTGTAAGGGACCTTAAAAATAAAAGTCATTGGATGCACTCAATAATTTTTCCTAATTAAAATTTACATTTTATTTTTAAGTCCTCCTAATAAAGAAGATGATAAGTACTATTTGCTGGTTACACTATTTTTAAAAAAATATATACATTGAATGTACTCAATAATTTTTTCCATGACAGGGATCTAAACTGTGGTACTGATGGTGAATGCATGACATATTTATAGTCTCTAAAATTTTCCCACTCGAATATTTGGAAGGAAAAAAAGGAAAATAAAAAAATGTCATTGGTTGGGTTCCTCGTCCCCATTAAATGATAACTCACTCCATTTTGTATCTTCTGATAGAGTTCTTTTACTCTTATTCTCCAACTCAATCAATAATGCATTCAATTCAATTTTGGAATTTCAAAATCCTTATTTTCAATCCATCAAAACTTAGTGCTGTTACTTTTTAAATCCCATTTGAAAGTATATAATAGCCCTCATTAATTGTGAGAGGTTGCAAACTTGGGGTCAACCCATTAATTATTGATTGGTCAATAATTAAAAATCAAAATTCAACTTGACTCGACTCAATTCGCATAACCTTAGTCAGTGCCATCCGATATTCGTTATTTATACCTTACCAGCCCCGAGTGCTTGTTTATGCTTATGGGAGCGACTAGATGGACCGATGAAACATAGTCCCGAGAAGTCCCGAGGCATGCGAGTGGAATTCCACGTCAGCGCCTCGGGCAAAACAACGATTTTGCCCTTTGTTGCAGTTTTGAATTATCTCATTCTTTGTCCTACATGGAAAGAAGGACACCCATGTCAACTCCATCTTTCCTACAGCAACTCGAGCCTTCTCTCCCATACAGTTAAGGTATCTGTTAGATTCCGGCAACATTTTCCGGCATCCCAATCCCCTATTATATGCATAAGGAACAATTTCAATTTTTTACCTTTGGTCGGTAGCGGGCACGAATGTTGTTGCGAGCTGAACACACCCAATACGTAGACGACGCAGGTTATACATTATCAAAATTGTAGATGCAATAAGTGAGAAATCTTTGGGGTAAATGAGTAGATGTCGAGTTTTGAGGTAGGGAAAAGAAAAAAAATGTTCCACGATAACGTTAAGAGGAGATGAGATGAAATGTACGATAGCATTACGAATAATGTAACGTTACAAGACCATAAACCAAACAGGTACATCAAAAGTAGAGAAACATTACAGATAAGAGCATAAACTATTTAGACCCAAATACTCAGCTTGTTGAGTTTGTGCTTACATAGAGGGCGAAATAGAAACCGAAAGAAATAATTGCCAGGTTCTTGAGTACGGAACAAAATCGCCTTGTTGTTTCTAGCTCCGCTTTAGTCTTCACAAATTCCAGCAGTAGATCTTCATTCAGGTTACGAAGGAGTGTGAGCTCCTCGGATACTTCTTTCAGATGCCGGCGAAACACATCAATTGTTTGGGCAGCATCATCCGTAATTTCGTCAGCCCACAGGAAGAAATTACAGCCATGGTTATTCTACAAAATTGAAGTAGTAAAACAGTAATATTAGCGCTTAGGGAGGAATAGGAAAACCATTTATAAGGCCTAAATCAGAGAATTCTGACCACATAGAAAGGGCACCCAAGAAACTGCCTCTTTTAATTTTTGGAAGTAGATGAAGTGTACAGCCTAGCATATTGCTGACAGTTGCAGAAGATCCCCCCACCGATTGGGGAAAAAACTAGACAAAGACGACAAAGATGCTGGGTATGAGCGGCCTGTCATAGTTGAATCTATAGTCGGTGAGATGACGAAATAAAAATTATCCGAAGTGAATGTTGTTTATATAAGCGATTCAATGGCAACGGTTACGAGTGAATTTGAAATTCAAAAATGTTACTGTGCATGAAACGGGAACTGAAAAAGGAACTGACAGTATGAAGAGTATGAAAGGGGTGAAGGCAAGTGGAGGAAGTGGAGTGGTGTAACAGGTGGGGGCATAGTTTTTGACCGGGCATAGTTGCGATTGCGCGAGTGGTTAGTTGGTAATTCGTCAGAGAAAGAGTTTTTGACCGGGCTGACTGCAGTTGTAGGATCAAAAAAAATTCCATCAAAGTAAAAAATGTAAAACAGCACAGCTGAGGTTCCAAAACAATATAGTCGGTAGGATGTAACGTTACATTGTCGAAGAACCGGGGCATCAAACACAATTGCAGAGAATAAAATATATTGTTGATTGACTGAGGCTGAAGGGAATGGGTGTTCAATCAAATAAGGCACACAAAACACAAAATAAATTGTAATCATTCAGCATTCAAAAATGAATTTATAAGAAAATTAAAACAAGCAAAAGGTATTGTAAATTGTCATCCAAAAACAGAAGGTTGAAGATTGAAACTAAGACCTCCAGCGTATGCTCTTGC
Organism: Leptodermis oblonga; assembly: GCA_016801395.1. Taxonomy (NCBI): domain Eukaryota; kingdom Viridiplantae; phylum Streptophyta; class Magnoliopsida; order Gentianales; family Rubiaceae; genus Leptodermis; species Leptodermis oblonga. Next base: position 28,038,245 of record CM028754.1, read on the forward strand.
TTTCAATGAACAATTTCGTCTGTTCGAGCACATGATCTCTTCGTTTGTTAAGGCTGCTCAGCATAATCATCGCGCAGTACTTTGCGAGGAAATATAGCCTTGTGTTATACTGTGAAGCATAAAGAAGTAAGTAAGGACTGTGGTATGCAACTGAAACAATGAAAAAAGAAAGGACAAAGTGGTGAGGAATCTTACCTTAGTGAGATCAGGTTTCCCGCACAGTATCCCAACAAAATTTTCAATGTGATGCATAGCATATATGCCGCAGTCATTGGAGTCGTCGTTCTCCCAACGTTTAGTCCTCCAAGGAAAAGCCACTACGTCAAGGGTGAAACGACGCAGCGGGTCTCCAATGCCATCGAAGAATACTGCCATTGCCTTTTGCTGCAGAGTAAAAATGTAAGTGAATTGAATGGGGTTGTTAAAAGTTTAGGTGCTATGATAAAATGTAGAGGATATTACCAGAAATTGTGGAGCAATTTCCCAATCCGCTGCCAGCTCGTTGTGAATTATGTCATCTAGGACATGGACTGTATGTCTTCTGAAGTTGAACACTACTACTATGTAGTGGTCGTACATGAGTATGGGAACGAAGAACTGAGATAAAAGGCATAGGTAGTTATTAGCGAAAATACGGTAATGGAAAGTAATACTACGGAGTGAATAGTTTAAAAGAATGAAACCCCAAAAAAAAAAAAAAAAAAAAAGAGAGAGAGAGAAAACCATAGCTGACCATGTCCCAGGCTGACAAGGCTCTCAGGTGGTATTCGTAAAACATACGTATCTGCTCAACAACAATATCCAATCTGGCATCTTCAAGCTTGTACTGCAAAGAATCATACATATAACAAACGCTGAAGTGTAAATAAGCAGAAATGATGAATGTAATGTGATTGAAGACGGTGGTTGATAGTTAACAATTACCTCTTGAATCAAGTGGAAATACTATCTCTTGGAATTCAATTTCGCGTCAGGGAGTGAATTGTTCATTATTGTCCCCCAAGCATCAAGGATCACCAAAAATATATGTGGCCAAGGTGCAAACGATACCGAGTCCATCCTTTGAATGACTAGTTTACCCTCGTCCGAGAAAATCAACCCGCTAAACTGTTAAATATAACCATGGATGATATAGGTAGGAATGAAATTGGAAGTTTGGTGAAAACATGTGAAAAACAAAAGATTGTTGAAGATGTACCTCATTTCTTGATCGTCCTGGGTGAGACAGTAATCAGCTACCTCGACTCCATGAGCGGTGATCAGCCGTGATGTGGGACTTAGTTTTTTCATGAGGCTAGACCGGAAGACGGTCTCCATGTTGGATGGCCAGTCGTGCCATGGAGCAACGGTAGCCGGTTCGGGCTGATGTGCTGGAGGTGTTGAAGATACAGGAAATGTTGTCTCACCTTGAGCTCGTAATTTGTCCGTGGCATTTTCCTGAGAATCAGGTTCAGAGTCCGTGCCTACATTTGCCTTTGATTCATATTAATGAGTGAATTAACCTCGATGATCCGGTAAGGTGGGTTCAAGGGGAACAAGGCCTAGTATATTGGTCAGCCATTGAAGGATGTACTGCAACTCAGGCTGCGACTCATCCCCATCACTGTTCACCAAGGGCATATTCAAAACCACCGGCTATTTGCCATGATCCAATGTAGCTGTTTCAGCTCCTTTAGTTTCAGTTTTTTCATATTGAAACAAGTTGTCATCGGCTGGTTGCAAATCTTCTTCGCTGTCGTTGGGATTGGCATCGGCATTGAGTGGGGGAAGATGTTGCTCACCAGAGCCCGAAGTGTTATCTTTAGCCTGGGTGGGTCCAGGGCTGTTAAGATGACCAGTTTGAGATGCAGGATCTGAGATGTTTTGTTCATCCTCGCCATCATCACCGGAATGGGCAGATACTTCACTGTTGGAAAGGGAATGAGAAGAACTAGAATGCTCAGATTCATTTGATTCATCAATAGAATTGGATTGTTCGGGGGTAGGATCTGACTGACCAGCTTGATTTGTCCCAACCAAGAGTGCTCTGATTTCTTGGAAATTTTTGACATGGTTGTCAATAGACATAACCAAAGAGGAGGTGTCGAGCGAGGGTGTAGAGGCGATGATAAGACCATATCTTTTCAGGCTGGCAGCTGCAGCTTGCAATATTAGGCAGTGCACTTCTGAAAGCATACTGATCTCATTGATGTATGAGACTGCAGCACCATGGTAAGCCTATACTTTCGAAACATGACAGTGTGAGAAACATAAATAATAAGTATGGACTACACAGAAGCAACCTACGAACTTGAAAAGAAGTTAGTGTGAATTAGGAATTTGTAGGTAGCAAGAAAACGAAGCATCAATAGGGAGAGAACGTAATGTAACACAGGAGGAAGATGCAGGATCAATAAATGGTTAGGGAAACGGCAACAGAAGAGTATGAATAAATGGTACATGGCTCAGTACAAAAGTTACAATCAATGGCAGAGTTTGACAGACAAAAAAATGAAATTGCAACAGTGAATCATGGAGCAAAAGAAGATGACCTGAAATGGATTAGCTGTTTACAAGAGAAAAGAAAAAATCCATGATCCAGAAACGAAGAATATTAGCCAATGGAATGTAAATGAAGGAATATAAATTGTGACATATTAAATAAATAAGTCTTGAGGAGGCGATACGATAACAATTGCACAGATTTGTAAAAGGTAGCAACATTCGTAGCATATACATTATAATTGACGGTTGTAAGACCAGAAGCCAATGCTCCATATACATTTACCCTAAGTAACAATCAGACCACAATGGCACATTGGAAAAATAGGGTGTGTTGTAGGAATATTACATCAATATGATTTACATATAAACATCGCATAAATGAAGACAATAAACGTTACATACTGACAGAATAGTACACACTCAGAAAGTAGAAAAGAAATTGAGTTAGTGTAATTAGTTCAAGGAACGAGATACATGGGCTCTCAACTGATTCATTATTTTGTCCTCGTCTAGGAAATTTGAAACTATCCTTCGTTTGGGAATAGGATAATCATCTCCTTGATACACTCCCTTGCCATATGGAGGTCCATCTTCTAATTCAGCTTTTATCCTCTTAGCAAGTTCATCCTTAAGCCAATTATGTATCAACGGTAGTGTAGGAGGGGATATCTTGTTCCCCGAAGTGAATTGCTGGAACTACAGAACTTGCAACAGGAGCTGGCATCCATTGAAATTCTTCAGCTTATTTTTTGCTTTATATCCAGAAACAGCAGCACAAAGTCGCTTAAGTACATAGCCACACCAGTCTAGTCTATGTATTCTTGCAACGTTGGTGAGTGAATTGGCAAGCATGAAATCAATCCGATGTCCTGAAATTGGGGCCAACAAATTGCTCATGCTGTAAAGCACGAAAAAATGCTTGAAATCATCCCCACCATCCTGCAACTGATTGAGGATAACATGTGCTAGTTTGTGCTTGGAAACTTGTCCAGTTTTAGGCAAGCCATATCGTTTATGCCATTGACGCCTCTATCTAGCCACATCGTCATCAGGTGGTGTTTCCTCAACCTCATTCCTGTCGTCAATGGGAAGCATGAAGACGTCGTGGACGTCATATTTGGTTACAGGGAATTTCACCGAGGGGCTAATCTCCATCGTCATTGTGTTGGGGTTGAAGCATCCATAGTCCACTTAAACAGTGAACCATCAAGATTACTGTAGTCACATTTGAGGATTCCCCCAAATCCTATACTCTTAACGGCCACAATCTGATTGGGAGTCAACTTTGATATTAGATCGCATAGTGCTTTCGGCCTACACTAGTTGATGAACTCTGAGTTCTTTCTCAATTTTTTGGTGGATTTTTTGACGCCGGGGTCATCCTCATTCTGTCGACGTCTCTTACGAACATTTCCAACTGTTTCTGAGGCTTTAGCTTTTGCTTTGCTCTTCTTAGTTGTAGGCTTGGTTTTCTTAGTAGTATCCTTAACTATCCTTGAATTTTAAGGAAGAGTTTAAATAGATTACACAAAGGCAGCTGAAAGGCAACCATGGATATTTAATTCTAGAATCCGAACTATGGATACATAGAAATTATGAAACAGGGGAAGGCTAAATAAATGTGTAACAAAGGGTAAATAATATAAAAAATTTCCCACCAACATCTATTAAGAATCTAGGCATTGTGGAAAAGGAAAAATAAGCAATAACAAGCATGTAAAAGCATCGCAATATTTTGTTGGGTCAGGAGAACAGAACCTCACTTTGGGAAGCTGGTTGTTTCTGGCATTGTCCCCTATGTCCGGCGTCGTCACTGCGGTCGCCGTCGTCACTGCCGGCTTCATCATCGGCGATACTGGAAGATTCCATTAATTGTTCGGAGACGTTTTCTTCTTCCGATTCATCTAACACAATTTAGGTTTTCTTTCTTTCCACTGTTCTGCGCGCCATTAGGGTTCTAAGGCGACGGAGGTGGATGATGTTAAAAACTGGGCAACTATTAAGTTGGCCTTATTCTGAGCAGGTAGGGAATGGACAAAAAATAACTGGGAATTTAGCTCCCGAGGATATAGTTTACAGTGACCCTTGGTTGCAGGAGGAAGATGTGGAATCGATTTTGGAGGGAAGACGAAGTAGTTATAGCGATAAACTATAGACCCCTATGAATTGCTACAGTTGTACCTCACCTCCGTTAGTGGGCTCTACTTTAGCATCGAGAGCGAGACATATACGAAGTGTAATGATGATCTTGGCTTTTCAAGCGTAGAGTGGTGATGGAAATGTGTTAGGAAATGACAACATGCAGTTCTATTTTTTAAGAGATGAACAGTTTTGGCGGCTAAACATGGTGGGAAAGAAGATGCAATAGTAGGCAAAAAAAATGTATTTGTTGTGTTGCAAATGTAGGGCATAAAGTTGCGTAAATACGTAACGAATGTTATAATATAAAAATTTTTTCAATTAAGCCCCGAGATCAATACATTATTTACAATTTAATAATTTTTTCAATTAAACCCCGAAATCATAAAATTATTTATTAGTAAAAAGGGCTTGTAAATACCTTGTGCAGGAATCTGTAATTACGAATTTATTATTTATAAATTTACATGATTGGCAATTAACAACGATAAAGAAGTAAAATAAAAATATATATTTAATAAATGACCGTCCTAAGTTGGTTAATTAATTTAGGGTAAGGGTTTATTATATTTTTGGGTTACACGGCATGAGATTCAAATAATATTTCACATTTTGACACACTTCCCGTATCATTTGAAGTATGCAATTTTTTGGATCTAGGTACATATTGTCTTAACAAATGGGAAGAAACTAAATAAATAAATCAAAACCCTTCTTTTTTTGTTACTGAGAATTCAGTGGTTTTGAATAAATTAAGCTATAGTACACCCCAATGCAGTGGACGAAGTTTAAAGGTGGCCAAATATATATTCAATAAGAATATGATCAAAGGAATATTTATGGCAAAGTTTAACAAATAACAGTACAACCAAATGTTAGAAACGTTACAGAGGTCATATAGAATCATCACAAATCTAACATAGACTGGGGGCGTTTTCAGGGTTCCTGTTTCAAATATTTCTTCACCTCCTCCAACACGGTAGTCTTCACCCAATTAACGTCGCTGTAGACAATCCTTGTACAGAAATCCGCCCTTAGACACACCCTATTATCTTCCTGTGAATGACAAAATGAAAGGGGAAGTGCTTTAAAATACTGGGAATCTTTTATTGAGAATGAAATAGATGACAAAAATTATGGACATCTTCAAAATACCTTGGTAATGTTTGGCATGTCCTCCAGATGGCCACTGAACCACTCCATATTGTGCATCAGGAAGACGCCGTAATCTGTGCCGATTTCTGCGCGTTTCCAAGGAAGGCTGACATCATACACTTGGAATTTCCTCACTTCACTGCGTCGCGGGTCGTTCCTCCCCATAAGGTATTCAGCAACGACACCTCGCTATACGAAGAACATATGTAATAAAACATAGTTTAATTTCTAATCCCATCATTCCCTTTGTATAAAGCATGAAAGGATGCATATGGGAAAATGAAATCATAACTCACCAGAAACTTTGTTGGCTGCTTGAACATCTTCGGATCATTGTGCAACCAATTATCCAGGTATTGCACTCTGGATCTACGAAAATTAACAACAACCAGGAAGTAGTGGTTTTCCCTAGATAAATATCTGATGTCCCAGAAATCGTATCAGTACATTGATCATTAAATATTTATTTGGTCATATTTGCAGGGAAAAAATGTTAAACCAGTGTGATTAGGAGAAAAAATGTTAATTGAGTTAATGAAATCAAAATCACAAACACAACCGAGTAGGTCTCAAACTTCACTCACCATGTCCGCTTTGGTAACATCAATTCCAACCAATCCAAGCCAGTGATCCCAAGTTCTAATCAACACATATGGCTCACATGTCTGGGCATCGAACTACATGTTGGAAACAAATATTATTATGAAAGTATATTATGAAGTTATTCCGACTTAAATTGCAGGTAATTTAGAAGATAAGGCAAGGGATCATACGCTCATAACCACATGAAAATATACATGATATATGGACTTGGTTTTCACCCATTAGGCGGTGTTCAGAAGAATAGCGTCTCACTGCAATTACATTAAACAGTGCATAATATAAACCATTAATTACCAAAATATGCCGCAAAGCGTACACATATCAATCTAATTACTGAAATTGTAGTTGTTACCTCCTCTTTATTTTCTCTAAGTTGGAGTTAGGCAATAGTCAGCGATATGCAACGTGTGCACGGTCAAACACTTTAGGGCTCTGTAATTATTGCAATCAGCCGGCAAGTGAACTTGTATTTTTCATTTGGCTGCCATTCTATCCAGGGGGTGTATTCAATGGATCAGGGCGTATAGTCGTCCTTCTATGCTTCCCTTGACCGGCCACTGAAATAGAACCTCCTCCCTCGATATCTTCAACAGCGAGGGATGTTAGCCTCTCATTGACATTGGCGGTGGGTAACATTGATGCCGCAACGTTTTTTTCATGCACTGCTCCGACCTTATTCCCTCTTGGTGTGCCAAACCCTGCATGTACATCTTAACTCATTAAATCTTCTATATTTTCATGAGACTCTGCATTCCCACTGAGTGTAATCAACTCGCCTGACTCTAAATGTTCCCCCTCGACATTGACGGACTTAGTTCCTCCTGATTTAGCCACCTCCATGGCAACATCCTCGATTGGGTTGATACAGAATCCAATTTTTCACATCCACTGTTTGCACCAGTCTGACTCCCATTTGGGGGGGGGGGGGGGGGGGAGGGGGAGAGGCCTAAACTTTCCTGCTCAATCTCCTTTTCATTTCCATTAACTGGCAGTTTTACAAGGACTGTTTCAAAATCCACTTCCTCATCCCCAACTTATTTAGCACCTACTATTTTTCTCCCCTTTTCTACAACCTCCTCACTCCCCTTCCCCTTCCCCACCGGGGCCGCCTTATTCTGTTCTTCATCACCATCATCAGTGCTAGTTACAGCTGGTGTTCTAGCTTCAAACACCTCCTCTGTATTGCTAGCTGTGTGTGGTTTGGACAATGATTCATTTACAACACACAATGTCCCTAAGAAGTTAGGCAAATCTACCATAACATACCTATGAAAGTAAGACCTAAGACGACTAATAGAAGAGGTGCTGACATGGTTCCGGAGATCAGCCAGGATATTGGAAAGGATTGATAAGACTTCACGAGAGACTACATTTAAGTCTCTAACTCCATATGCTATTTCTCTTGCATAAGGATGATAACACTAAATTGATGTGTTAACATGTAATCATAAAATAAGTTACCATTTACAGTACATTTAACATATATGCTGAATCAATTGATATATTGTTACAGTTGTATAGAACTAGAAGATAAAAAAGTAAACCGACAAAGTAAAAAACATTTCGACTTACCTCTTCGTACTCCTCCCTCAGCTGTGCTTTGTCCATGTCTTCGCTCTGAATATTGAATATTATTGATCGACTGTGAATTGCGGAAGGGGGAATCATTGCACCCAGGCGTGACACAGGGTATGTATTCAAAATAAGTTCACCCCCGCCAAAGCCTCCAGACTGCATATCCTCGACAATTCGTTTGTTCACATTTTTCTCCGTCCAATGTTGGATAAGAGGTAGAGCAGTTAGAGCCGGCATCCCTCTCCATGTCATTCTATGGAAATATAATAACGGCAAAAGCAACAAACATCCGTCAAAGTCTATGTCATCATTTCTAACACTGTATTTGTTACGGGCATTACACAAACGTTCAAGAATATATGTGCACCAATCAATTTCTGTAATTCTACTTGTATCAATAATAGCACCCAAGGGTAATGAATTAAGTAAATATGTACGACTCAGAGTGAGAAATGAAGAAAGGAAAAAAATGATTTAAAAAAATTACAAAGTCATCCCCACCTTTATTCAGTCTTTGCAAAATTAGATAAAAAATTACACTGTGTGGGGGATTATTGTTCAGATTGACACCGTACTGATCGAAAACCCATGAGTAGAAACCGAACGTATCATTATGAATGCATTGGGCAATAAGTTGCTTATTCTCACCCATTGACAACATGAAGACATCGTGGAAATCAGCTGTCGTGACTGAGAATCTCGCAGATTCATTAATTTGGAACACTCGGCTGTGGGGGTTGAAATGCTTTATGGTCCGCTCACCCAAATCTTCAGGGACGGTTAAATTCTTTAGACCCTGGATGCCTTCAAACCCAACCTTTCTAATTTCGTTCCTCTTGGCCGGTGTCAATTTTTTCAACAAATCAGCAAGCATAAAAGGCTGGTTATGGTAAAACTTTGCCTGCAAACATTTCATTTTGCTATTTAGCATTCTAGAAGTATCATCTAATGGACGGCTTGATATATTTTTCACTGTAACAAAATGCATGAACAAAACGTTACATGCGTCAACATTATGGTACACAACAGTGACCTAAATCCCTGGAAAGGGGACAAATTATCCATGTGAAATAAATAAGGGAGCTTTTATTACTGCATAAATTAGGCTCATCCTAACGAATAGAAGTAATGAAATTACTCAAAGCATTACACTTTATCTTCATAACTATGCGGATAATTAAAGGAAAATATGTACTCTTTTTGGGATGTTGTAATACCAAAATTTATACACGCATTACTTGGATTCGAAGGCTCCACTGTCACCGGACTAATGTGGGTTTTCTTTCTTTGGGTAATGGGACCCAAATAATCAATACCGGGAGAAGGTTCTCGCGATGGCCTATCAACCGCAGCCTTGGTCAAATCGTAGTAGGAGGGTTGACCTTTCAACACAACAGACGCGGCCAGTCAATGAGAGCTTTTGGTTCTCATTATCCGATTGCTACTGGGCGAATTTTTTCTTTCCGGCAATAGTAATTTGGCGCAAAACTGAAAACGCACAATTTTAAAATCTTGACAACGACGCGCTACTGTGGGATAAGTTAGGAAAGTTGAAAGTAAATGGGACTTTTGAAACGAATACCTATTAATTGCTATTTCACCCCTACATCTTGGGAATAATTTTGCCTTCCCCCCAAAACGCAAACATGGGCCCAGTTTGTAGGTGGGTCATGTTATGGGCCATGCCAACCTTACCTCACATTAATAATTTCTAAAGTGGGCCACGACTTAAAATGGAATCGTGGGCCCGAGTCATTATACGCAGTTACAAAAACCCGATAATGCTAGGATGAGATACCACAGGCATTGTCGGATATTACGGATGTTGCATGGAACATTACATTTCTCTCTCGGGTCAAATATAATTCGATTCAAACTCCCATAAGATACTGGTGTTTCTATAATCTGAATGGAAAAATAGTGCATATGTTTCGGGGCAAAAAATGCAATTAAACCTCTATGCGGAATCCAAAAAAAGACTGGGCTGGGTTTCCATCCAAACCTTAGCATCAATACCCCCGTCGCGAGAGGTTTCGGTTGCTGCATAGCTTAAACCGGATTTTCCCAGTCCGCATGGATGATAACTGCATTCTTCCCTTTGAACCTTACCGGGTTTATAAATAGGGCCCCTACGAGGGTCTTTAACGGAGGTTGTTGACTAATGCATGATTTTCACCGATTTCGGTAATACACTTTGACCAGGTTTAAACTACCATTTCTTATGCCTGGGTAATAGGCTAATTTGTTATTGGAGTGTGTTGATGTTCGCGTACAAGTTTTAAAAAAAAAAGGTTCGTTTTCACTTATATATAGATCTAAAATGGTACATTGTTTGCGTATTTTCAGTGCATGGTCGCATTACAAACGTTACACCATACTATTATGTATATCACACCCACGATCAAATTGTAACATTCAGCTTTCTTCATAAATTTAGACCTACCTAACTTCACATTCTTGTAAATGGAAGGGTCTCAGCAATGGGCTAAAAAAAATAGTCTCCAAACTCACTTTATGTGTCACCTTCACATTAAACAGTGATACATGTAAATACCATAATAAGTAGTTCTCATTAGAAGTATTTTGCATTCACCATTTTTTCTGCCTATACACATTACAGTAATCGGTGTGGTTATGAACATTATATTTTTTAATTACCTCAGTACTATTAACGTAAATAGTGTATACAACAATTTAGTGCAAACCGATCCAATAATGTCCATTCATTAACCTACACCATGATCGATTTTAAAAAAAAAAATAAAAAAACGCGGTGAATGAGTGTGGCGGTTTGGCTAAACTGTCTCCCAATGAGGATAGTGGACATCATGGGCTACACGGATGTTAATCATAATTTCGTCGTTGCGCTATAAATACTTTGAAGTCACCGACGACGCTAAATCTCGCTTCTAATTTTATTTTCCCACTAGAGCTGTAGCAAGGGATTCAGTTGTTATGTTGAGAAGGGCAGGCGTATGCTTGCATCAGGAAAATTGCACAAGTATCAGACAGAGGTGGAATTGGGGAAAATTGGTGAGGGTTGCACCGAATTCCCTGGGAAGCACGATTAAGTTCAATGTAAGCACAAAAATGAACCACGAAGTATACACGCTTTGCTTGATTAGTAGTCTTGCGTGCTAATTTAAAGCATTAACATGGACCAGACTTCAATATAGTATCATCTAGTGTGGACATAATCTACAGTACATGTACTGTATTATTTTTACATCCAGGAATTATGAATGTCAATTTCCATTTTCTAATTGTGTTCTCATAACAGTCACTAATTTATGCTCCATATCTTCTCCTAATCTGAACCGTCTAAAGATGTATATTATTGTTCATATTCATAGACACTTCAGTGAAAATTTATTCAAGCATTAACATTAATACATCAACGGCCCCATATCTCGTTCTCGCTATTTTGGTAATAAATTTCTATGCGAAAGTGACGAAATCACAAGTACATCAGAACTAAATACACCGCCCTGGGTGAGATTGTGGTCGGAAATGAACTGGAACCAACTATAACCTTGAAAGCAAAATCTTGTTCATACAGACACTGCGCCTCCAGCAACCAAGTAAATAATTGGCTTCTTCTAATATGCATCACACGCAATGAAATCGGCATCGTTGTT